>JAPFRF010000011.1:154620058-155967558 GCA_029282475.1 Phrynocephalus forsythii
GAAATTTGTGAAATCTGCTCAATGATTCCCACCAGGCAGGGTGGGACAGTCTCATAAGGAAGCAGGATGGAAGCATGGCCAAAGATGACTCTACTGAAATAACAGGCTGAAGAAAAGGAACAATCTCTTGGGGAACTCCCCAAGAAAGCCAGACTAGAGTGTCCCCATTTCCAGTTGTCCTTCTGCTGGTAACCAATCAGGCAATCTTTGGCCATAGGTTGGTGAAAGACTAAGTCTTTTTTAACGCGAGAGTCATATTTTCTACTGTTATGCTTCTGAAGCTGCATTTCTTTATGTTTTAAATCAAAATTTGTTTGTGTTAATGTTAGAACTTTGGGTATTAACATTTTTGGAACTTTTAAACTGACTATGAGCCACTCAGAGACTCACTTTTGTGGGGAAAAGCAGAATAGCATAAATCAAGTAAATAAATAAGAAAGGGATTGAACGGGTTGCATTTATTCTTTTTTAAAAAGCAATGCCATAGTGCTCAGAATAAAGTTTCAAATGTAATTACTGGTTACTCTCGAAGGTTTTATATGATCTCATTATAAAGTTTCAGAGAGAAGCTGTGAAGCAAAAAAAAAAGCTGTGTGTTAAATGAGGAAACCTCTCACAGCTGCACTGCTGATGATCCCATATATATCTGAGTATTCTGGGATTTAGACAGCCTGGCTCCCTCAACAATCTCAGGATTTCCCTTGGCATTAGATACCCAAGCTGAATCTTTAACACCTGCTCAAGTATATGTAAGCAATGCAGCAAAATGGGAGAGTCTCAACATTTAAAAAAATTAATTTTAGATTTTATTCCATTTTAAACTATGCAAGAATGCAGATACAGACCATTTTGCGTTAAATTACCTACTTCTCTAACCAGGTATGCACTATTTATAAGTTCACTATAATCACATTTTTAAAATTATAATCTCTTAGGCTGTGAAATCATTTATTTCAGAATAATTAAGACGATATCGCTATCTTGCTTATTTTCTTTTATTTGTTTTAGTATAGCTGGGAAGAACGACATACTCTTTATAGTCTCAAAGAAAGCATTAGTGTTTGCTTTTAACAAGAATGGCTTTATTATCTGCAAAAAACTACTTTGGGCAACAGAAACAGATCAATTTTTTTCATGTTAAATAAACCGTGGTCCTAACCTTCCTAAAGATGATTTCATAGTATGATAAAATGAATCATGACTGATCTGTGACTAGTTTGCAAACAGATCAATTAAATAAATATAGACATTAAAATTCTGTAGGGTGATTATTCACTTCTGTTTTCAACTGACATTTGGAGGATCTCATTTTACTCTGTAAGGCTGAGAAGAGTAAATGGTATGGTTGATTTGGCTTCTAAAGAGCAACAGCACCTCTTAGTCTGTACTGATCTAGGCCACAGGCTGGGATATTTTTGACCAAACTCCATCATGTTTTTGTTAAAAGGCACAGATACAAAGAAGCGGTGATGAAAGCCCAGTGAATAGTTGGAAATCATTAAACCTCCAGTCTGAAACTGCAGATCCACTACCAGTCAGTTAGCTGAGTTAGCTGGTTTTATGTGCCATAAACAAGTCTCCTCTAGTGGCATCAGAATGTTAGGGGAAAACCATAGCTTGAAAAGTTACATTTTGGGGCTCTTGCTCCCAGATTTCTTCAGCTGGAAGGGTCCTGAATGCTACCATTCAAAACAGAAACTTTTTCAAGTTTTAGACCAATCTTTCAAGTCAGGGGGTTGGCTGTGCATTACAGATCAAAAAAGTAATTTAATAAAGGAGCATGAGGACATGCTGAAGCCACCCATAACGTAGCAGTGTAGATTGAGGCATAACATTAGCCTACAACTGCTCATTTATTTATTTATTTATTTATTTAGCCCAACTTTATCCTTAAATGGACTCAAGATGACTTACAAGTAAAGCCATCTTAGGCTGCCAGCCATTAAGGAAAAACCTGCCTGAAGAGAACCAGAGACAAATATGGGACCAATAAGAGATCATGGAAAGGTGTTTCTAGGATGAACTAATTCCAGTTGGCAGTAGAGATGTGAAGGCTCAGGGAAAAAACAGAAAAAAATGATGAGTTTTTTTACTTTTCTTTTTCCGAAGCCTTTTTGGGGTTTTTCCAAAAAAGAAAAGAAAAGAAAAGAAATTGAAAAATGAAAAAGAAAATATGATTATGGCATGTTTTATTTTAACATGATGAATAAAATATTTTAAGACAGGGTCTTCAAGTATTTTCCAAAACATTTCTAAAAAAATTCATTGAAACTTAGTCCCACTCCCTTCTATACATCCCCCCTTTTCAATTATTTTGATGATAATGAGGTTTTTATTTTGTTTTTATTTAATAATTTGGAGAGGAAATATGAATAATTGTTAATTCTGGATTTTTCAACATTGTTTTGAAGAGGTTTTTTTGTTCCACATAAACTAGTAAACAGTTCAGGAGATTGACACTCCATTTGTTACTTACAATTACAAATAAATATTATTTAAAAAGTAAATTCTGTTTATAATAAATTCTGGATACACTATATTTTAATATGCTAGTTGTGGTATTTTATACCAAGTCAAATTGTCCATAGTCATATTTTATGTTCATAAAGTAAAAGAATGACTTTAAATCTGTAAAAGGTAGGGGGAATGCTAATGTAGCATTTTTTTTTCAAATTTTCTGAAATCTTCTATTTTTTTCCTGAATAAAAGGGTTTTTTTCTGAGCTTCAAAATTTCCAGATGTTTTTCATCCCTAGTTGGCAGTCATCATTTAGGCAGATTCATTGGCTGAAAACTGGCAGTAACTCACCACTAGAGTAGGCCTACCAAATCAATGGAACATATGGGGGACTAGACTCAACAAATTTGCACAGGTTCCACTGACATATTCTGTGACTTTATGTAACTTATTGCCAGGCTTCAGCCATTGAATAAATTCTAAATTAAGACATATGCAAACCAGATTGATTTTGTTTCACTCTGTCTGCGACGAACAGTGGGATTTTCACCATGGTTGTCTAATCCTTGACATGTATCCTAGCTTTGCTATTTGAACCAACCTGCACTCTGATACAGCCCAGAATGAATATTCCTTATGTGGTTAAGACTGAGTGCTTGGAAACCAAATGGATGATCTTTTTAAAAAAATATTCCCTTACATCTGGGTCTTAATTTATGCAGCTGCATGGTGGTTGTGTTACTTTCTTATCCAGCTAAAGTGGGCTCCGTATGAGAGAAGTAACTTAAAAGACCTGCTCTGGTGCCTTTGCTGAAAAAAGAAACATTCATTCTCGCCACAGACTCCATGGACCCTTTGACAAATATATCATTCATCTTCAAAAGCTATTCCCATGTGTGTGATCTCACCAGGCAGCCTAGAAGCAAGAATGTTTATCATTTTAAAAGATTTAATGAGGAAGAGTGAAAAGTGTTCAGCTTTGCTAACAAATAGTTTCACTTAGGGGCTATGCCAGTGGTAGAAAATAATCTTTATTTTAAGCTATAATTGACTTCCCATTATGAGCTCCACAATAAAACACACAGAGAGAAATGCAGTGGCTGCCACTTCCAGGGAGGTCACTGCTTGTCATGGGCTCAGTTGCTACCTCTACTCACATTGGTGCTCTATGGTGCTCAAGTTCCCATTTTACCTTGAAAATGACCCCCCCCCAAGGAATATGAGCCCTTCTAAGAGACTGGCACTGTCATCCTCCTGCCACTTATTTCAGTTGCTTTTGTGAGGCAACTATTTATAGGCTCCAGGTGCTTAAAAAAGGCAGAGATGCTGCTGGCTCAGAATACATAGATATAGGTAACATAGATATTGTTGTTGTTGTTCATTCGTTCAGTCATGTCCGACTCTTCGTGACCCCATGGACCAGAGCTCGCCAGGCCTTCCTATCTTCCACTGCCTCCCGGAGTTTTGTCAAATCCATATTGGTTGCATCGATTTTGTCAAATCCATATTGGTTGCACCGTCCAACCATCTCATTCTCTGCTGTCCTCTTTTCCTTTTGCCTTCAATCTTTCCCAACATCAGGGACTTTTCCAAGGAGTCCTCTCTCCTCATGAGGTGGCCAAAGTACTGAAGCCTCAGCTTCAAAATCTGTCCTTCCAGTGAACATTTGGGGTTGATTTCTTTCAGGATGGATAGGTTTGATCTCCTTGCAGTCCAGGGGACTCTCAAGACTCTCCTCCAGCACCACAGCTCAAAAGCATCAATTCTGCGGTGATCAGCCTTCTTTATAGTCCAGCTCTCACTTCCATACATCACTACTGGAAAAACCATAGCTTTGACTATCCTGACCTTAGTTGGCAAAGTGATGTCTCTGCTCTTTAGGATGCTATCTAGGTTTGCCATTGCTTTTCTCCCAAGAAGCAGGCGTCTTTTTATTTCGTTGCTGCAGTCGCCATCTTCAGTGATCAAGGAGCCCAAGAAAATAGATAGAGGTACAACCAAACAACATGTTAACCAATTATTTGAAATGTGCAGGCTTGATGCTTTTACGTACAGCCCTTCTGCAAGTTAGTGTTTCCATCAGATGTGAAATAAAGCCTCTGCAATGAGAGAAAAGGGAGTTCCAATGAGAGACTGAATTGGAATGGAAGAACTACCAACAAGCTTAACTCTGCTAAGACACCTCACCATTCTACTGCTTCACATCCAGGCTACTGGAGTACAGAAGGCTATTCAACTTACCATAAGACATATTTGAATGCTACTATGCTGAGGTATTCCTACTCCTAGACCCATGTCACACACAATGCTATTTACTCATCCAAGTTAAAATTTAGTATTGTCCATGTTGCAGAGTAAGGGTGCAATCAGGAGATTATACAGATTTGCATGGTTCACTCTATTTGTTGGTGACCAGTCACTACGTCACTAACTGGCCCTATCCTACTCTCTCTGGACCAATTTTGGTCCAACAGTAAGGCTGCTCTTTTTCAGAGTAGACTGGTATGACTGGGGACTGGATGGAAATTTTGCTTTAAAGGATAATGTTTAAGATAATGCCTTGGAAAATTATTGGACCCCCAACTCACCTGAAGACAAGGTGTCCTCAAGATCCACTAGAAGATCAAGGATGACATAACCTTAACAGATTTCTCACTTTCATTTCTTAACTCCACTGAGAATCAGATTAAAAAAATAAGGAGATTTTTATCTTGCCAGCTTTTAGCAACTTTCTCTTTCAGGGAAAAGAATTCCTCTGAGCTGTGTCCCTGAGCTAGCAGACATGTCCACAAAACCCATTTCCCTACCAATGGGCGCATCATTTCTACATACAGTATATGCTAAGCACATATGATCTTATCCGACCCACAGTTCCTTGCTCCAAAAGTTATCCCAGATAAACAGTTTTGGCCTTTTATTAGGGTAGTGTAAATTCTCAGACATTTGAAAGACCCATTCATCACTATTAGGTCTTGTGCCAATAGACATCCCTAAACTAAATACGGTAACTCTTCTCTCCGTCTCTCATAACATGCATTTTCAACTGATATAGAAGTTCACAAAGTCCTGGTGATGCTGTGGAAGTGAACGTGGGCTCTCAAAGGTAATGCCAGGGAAGCACTAGCTCTGGTAGGTTCTACCATGCTAGAAAGCCTTTGCTTATACCCTCACTGGCAAGCTATATAGCCATCATATGGTCAGCCTAGGTAAGTACAGAGAAGTATGGTGATGAAGTGGCCACTGCTACTGAGAATACAGTACAACAGTAGTCTGAAATAACTGGGAGTTGAGTCATGGCTACTGGACTTCTTTTTTGAGAGATAGAAATGTTTCGCTGTTCATCCAAACAGCTTCATCAGACCGATGAAGCTGTTTGGATGAACAGCGAAACGTTTCTATCTCTCAAAAAAGAAGTCCAGTAGCCATGACTCAACTCCCAGTTAAACGAACCTGGATGACTGAGAATCTTCACAGACGTATTGCTATGCAATTTGGGGCAGATGCCCTGAAATTGGTGCCAGAATATGAAAGAACAGCAAGAAAAGTAGCAGACTACAAGAACCACTTACGTTTCAACTTGAGATGCAGACAACAAAGTCTCACCCCAACAAGCCTCCGCCTACAATCTACAGTAAGAAGCCATCGGGCTAACAATAAACAGACCGATGAAGCTGTTTGGATGAACAGCGAAACGTTTCTATCTCTCAAAAAAGAAGTCCAGTAGCCATGACTCAACTCCCAGTTAAACAAACCTGGATGACTGAGAATCTTCACAGATGTAGTCTGAAATAGTTGTGATCTGTAGAGGTAGAGGGACTATTTGAAGGATCTACAACTTTTTCAGGATAAGAAACGGCATGTCTCTTTCAAATTCCTTCATTTTGCCAGGACATTTCTGCTTATTGGCTCTTCCTGTAAGGATTCTAGCTCCTCTTCCTCAAATCAGTTCAAGTGGGATAAATATTAATCTGCACCCTTGTGCAGGAAGGCAGACACGCCAGTATATATCTGAAGCTTTGATACTATTACTTATAATTCTGAGACAGCATTACTTTTGGAACCAATGAATCCTTTGCAAGAGTTTGAGGGTCCTTCTTGTGCACAAATAACTCTTTTTTTTCCAAAGCATTTTTATTAGAAAATTTTAAGATACAAAAGAAAAACAAATTCAAAACATTAACCATACAGAATCAATCTATCACTAAAGTTCGGCTTCCCTCTGTTCTTCGTGCGGTTTTAACGTTATTCATCTCCCAGCCTTCCTTTCAAACGAACCCCTTTTATATACTTATAAAAAAGGTTCTAAAAGTAAATAGTAGTCCCTCGCGTTCTACCCTAATCCGGTAAGAGTCTTTAAATCCTTACAATAAGTCTCCATGTAGTTCTTAAATTTTTGCCAGTCTTTTTGGAACCTCTGGTTGTCTTGGTCCCTCAGTCTGCATGTCAGTCTGGCCATCTCTGCAAAGTCCAGTAATTTCGCCCTCCATTCATCCAAAGACGGTATATACGTTGTCTTCCAGTTCTGTGCCAGGAGCATTCAAATATAAAAATAAAGTCCTGTCTGCTCCTTTAATTTCACTATCCACCAACCCTAACAGAAAAAGTTCAGATCATTTTGGGAATGTATACTTTAACATCTTTTTGAGTTCATCATATATCAGTGCCCAATATTCTTTCACTTTCTCACAAGTCCACCACATATGATAAAAATCACCTTGTTTCTCTTTACATTTCCAACAATAGAGGTTTCTTTTTCCCCCCGCCCACATGTTGTAAGTCTGCCTCTGCCGCTGTTGCTGTCTTTGTTTTTTGTGTTTTCTTTTGTGTAAACCGCCCTGAGTTCTCGTTTGGGAAGTAGGTAGCGGTATATAAGTGTAAGAAATAAATAAATAAATAAATAAATAAATAAATAAATAAATAAATAAATAAATAAATAAACAATAATCATCTTTCATCCTATACATCTTTACTAATTTCGTTGGAGTAATATACCATCTATACATCATTTTCAACAAATTTTCTTTTATCAAAGTACATGCGGTAAACTTCATGTTCTTTTTCCACAGTCTTTCCCACACATCTAACTCAATATTATGACCCAAATCCATAGCCCATTTTATCATACATTCTTTGACTTGTTCATCTTTTAAGTTCAACTCCAACAAGAAATTATATAATCTAGTCAACAATTTCTTTTTTGGGCCCATGATTATGGTTTGAAACTTAGATTCCTTCTCTCCAAACCCAGACATCCTTCTGTCTTTCTGAAAATGTCATGTAACTGATGGTACTGAAACCAACCTGTTAACTTCTCTTTTAACAGTTCATAAGACTTCAGTCTGGGACCTTTTTCTGAGAAGAATAACACATCCCCATATGTGATCCCCACTCCTTCTGTATCTTTCCTCTTGATCGCCGATGCTTCAATCGGGGATAACCACCTCGGGGTGTGTCTCTCTAATAAGGGTTTCAACTGTTCCCAGACCTGAAGTAGTGACTTTCTAATTACATGATTCATAAAACTTTTATGTACTTTCACTTTATCATACCAAAGATAAGCGTGCCAACCAAATCTATTATCATGACCTTCTAAATCCAAAAGATCCCCATCAACTAAAGTAATCCATTCTTTTATCCAACCGAGACAGGCCACTTCATAATACAATCTCAGGTCTGGCATGGCAAATCCTCCCCTTTCCTTAGCATCTGTTAGTAATTTAAACCTTATTCTCGGTCTTTTACCTTGCCAGACAAATGTAGACAATGTCTTCTGCCATTCCTTAAAATGGCCTGTCCCTTTGATTATTGGGATCATTTGAAATAAGAATAACAACCTTGGTAACACGTTCATCTTTATCACCGAAATTCTTCCCATCAATGACAAATTCAATCTATTCCATGTTTCCAAATCTCTCTTAATCGAATTCCAAACCATAGTATAGTTATCCTCAAAGAGGTTCAAATTCATGAGAGATAAATTAATTCCCAAGTATTTAACTTTTTTCACAACTGAGAGAGCGGACAGTTTTTCAAATTCTTCACAATCTTTCTTTGTTGCATTTTTCAATAAGACCTTCGTCTTATTCTTATTCAATTTAAAGCTGGCTAAATTACCAAATTCTTCAATTACCTTCATCACCTCAATAATACTCTCTTTGGGATTCTCTAATGTCAAAACCAAATCATCACCAAACGCTTTTAGTTTATATTCCTTATCCCCCACACTTATACCTTTAATTATCACCATGTCTCTCAATTTAACTAATAATATTATTAGTAGTATTATTAGTATTATTATGTGCACAAATAACTCTTAGTGAGGTTTCAACACATAATCTGAGCAAGAAACAATTGGATTTCCTCAGTGGACTTTTGTATGAAGCCCTTAATGTAAATGGTAAAACTCAAGATGCGCACTTGCACAGTAATAACTGGACTTAAAACCATCCTTGTTTTGGTTCGCAGACTGCTGATTCTTGAAAACTGCCTTTTGCAAACAGCCACACTTTGCGTTTGTGGCTATTCCACTTTAAGAGATTGCCAGAATTTTCATATTCTAGTCTAAAGTCAATAAAGTAATTTAATGATTCTGTAATTATTAGGAGTCTCATTAAAATTCAGTTTAGCTACCTACCAAGATATGCATGCTGTAGTGACATCATCAAAGCAGCTCAAATCCTGATAAAGCCATGTTTCTAATTTGACTTCTGTGCTTTGAAATAAATCTTCAGAGCTTCAATTACTTTATCTGTTTTAAAGCAATTACAATCAGCCTCCGTCAATTTCCTTTCAGACATTCAAATTGAGTTATTAATCCTTCATTAAATGATAGGATTAAATACACTTGCTGATTTACTCCACCTTCCACTTCCTCCAATCTTATATGTATTTCAAAATATGCAAAATGATAAATAAAAGCAGATACAGCATTCCCTGTGATTAGAAATTAATGTATAACCCAGCAAGAGTTGGGAGAGAGATTAATATCTGGGTTAATTCCAAGTGGTCATTACTGGAAGGAATACTAATCTGTAGAGTTATTTTAAATATTGCTCTACATGCTCATGTGTTGGGTCCTGAAAAGGATAGCAAGAAGACAACTTGTTTCTAATGTTCCTTGAACCTCAAGGCAGTTCACACATAATTTGAACCTGTTATTTAACTTTTAAAATATGGTAAATCAAAAACGTTTTCTGAAAATTGCAAAAGTGGTTTGTTTTTCATGGCTTCAGAGACTAGGACTCAGGGCAATGGTCTCAAACTACAGGAAAAGAGAGTCAATTTAAACATTCGGAAGAACTTCATGACAGTTAGAGCTGTTCAGCAGTGGAATATGCTGCCAAGGAGGGTGGTGGAGTCTCCTTCTTTGGAGGTCTTTAAGCAGAGGCTGGATGGCCATCTGTCGGGAGTACTTTGATGGGGGCTCCTGCATGGCAGGGTGTTGGACTGGATGGCCCTTGAAGTCTCTTCCAACTCTATGATTCTATGACTCTAAAACTGGAAGGGATCATCAAGTCCAACTTCTGTCAAGGAAGCCCAGTGGGAAATTGCACTCTCAGCCGCTGGCTCTGTAGTTGCTATCCAGAAGTTTTGGGAGCAGATTCAGAATTTGCTGCTCCCCCTCCATAGCTTCTTCTTAGGATAATGTTATATCTGTAAATATCTGAAAACAGTGAATGGTTGACTTAACTCTCTCCACATGGATATAACATTTCAGCTATCCAGAAACACATACATAGTTCTTATCCAAGCTAGGGCCTAGGCAGACCTTACTCAGAATTAGACATAATTACATACTACTAACTGCAGTGTGGAATTATGGATGCTAATAACCCAGTCCTCCCATTAGGAACAGTGAGCTGACCTTCTGAGAGAGAAGATGCTCCTGGCTCTTCTTCCATTCAGAAGCATGAGCAATTCCTCCCATTAGGGGACAAATGACATTGTTGATGAGCACATCACACAGCCTGTTGTGGGGCCCTAAAACTAGCCTATGGACTTAACAGTATTGAGGTTAAGTTTCTACTGTCTTGTTTTTTCCATTACGAGATGTGTAGAGTTTTATTTTTATTTATTTATTTTTGAGTATTTTTACCCCACCTTTTTCCTTGGAAAAGGAACCAAGGTGGCTTACCATAATGAGGGACAACATATAGCCCAGAACTTTTAGGACATATTCAAATTAAAAACAGGGAATTAGAAGAGGCATCTTAGAACATCAAAAGGTAACATTAAAGCTACAAAGAGCATGCAAAAAGAAAATATATCCACTGTGGAGGTGGAAAGTAAATATGGAAAACACTGGTGTTCTCATGAAATCAGTCAGTGCAATCATATATGGTAATCCATAAAGAAGTCACATAGTAGGAAGTCCCTCATTCAGGGAAAGCTTGCCTGAAGAGGAAGGTCTTTGCCTACTTCCAGAAAGATAGTAGAGATGGGGCAGTCCTGGCTTCCAGTCAGAGGGAGATCCAAAGTCTGGGAGCAGCAACAGAGATGGCCCATTCATGTGTTCTCATGAGATACACCTGTGAAGGTGGTGAGATGGAGAGATAGGCCTCTCCTGATGACCTTAGCACCTGAGCTGTTTCATACAGTGCTTTGTAGGTTAAGTTCAGCACTTTGAATTGTGCCCGATAGCTGATTGGCAGCCAGTGGAGCTGCTTTAGTAGGGATGTAATATGATCTCTCTAACCCATCCCAGTCAGCAATTTGGCTAGTGCATTTTGGACTCGTTGAAGTTTCCTGAGACTTTCCATTGGCAGCCCCATATACAGCCCATTACAGTACTCCAGCAAGTTTTATCCTTTCCTTGGGCAGCAAATGCTTCAGAAAGACTTTGGCACACAAGGTTTTTGGGCGTAAGATAGTAGGTCGCTTTGAATGCCTAGGAAAGAAAGCTGAGAATCTCCTGCTCACCACAGACAGTGATGCTATCTTTAGTTCCTTCGTGATGTTGGTCCGACAAAAACCTCATCCTCATTTTCAGTTGTAGGAGCCAGTGACAGATCAAAGTCAAATTTCACAGCAGCCAGAAGGAGGAAATGAAATGATTACTCGTGTCCTCATTTGACAGTCAACATTTTGCACTCTAAATGCAAAGTTTTCTTTTTTTTCTTGGTTCCGTGATATGACTCAGGAAGAGGTGGGAATAAAAAGATTGTTTACCAGTCCTCTGTCCTTGCTAGACAGCTAACAAGATCCCAGCATCATTTTAAAAGTCACCTACAAATGCACAACTACAGCCAACGGTGCAGGCCTTCATTAAACTTCATTAGCTTTTCTTGACAGTCTTGCCTTTCTGTGAGGTGGGAGGGAGCATATGACTTCCCTCTGGGAGTGGGGTAAGAATAGCAACACAGAAATTCAAGACCAAAGTACAGTGTAGGATCAGAGTGTCCTCAAATATATGGTTTATCAGAAGCCAATAACCTGGGTGATGGGAATCAAGACTGGTGTGGGATCAGCCAGTTGTGTCTTCGGTGCACCAGTATCTTCTGTGCACAGAATGTGGATGACGTGCCATCTTGGTGTGTAGAAGTGAATATATGGCATAAAGAATGCTCCCAGGCAGCAGTTAAATTGGGTTAGGAATAGTTTAACATAAACCATCCTGGATGATACACATGCACTGAAGGATTGACCTCTGGTTGTGGTCCTGATCACAAGGTTGTGCCAGTCTTTCTAGGTTATTTTGGCCCCTGTCAACCTGTTGGCCTTTCACATTTGTATATATTTCTTCTATATTTGTATGTATCTATAGCAATCCTCTCCTACAGAAAAACTGCTGAGTGCAGCGGAAGCCATGGCTTGGAGCCAGAATGTATTTACCGCCAGCTTGACGTAAGAAACAATTTTGATAAATACATTTTGTGCACAAAGATAACAAGCAGTGGATGCTGTTCAAATTTAGTTCCTCTAAAGAGGAATTGTGTATTTGGGTCAAATGGGAGCTACAGTTTGTTAAAAATCTGGAGCCTGTTGTAGTTTGGCTTCCGTATCTTTGGAAACATCTGGTACTCTTCACAGATGTACATCAGATGGTGGGCTAGATTGATGGTTGCTTTACCCTGGTTTGGCAGTCTATGAATTGCCAAAGGTGTTTTGCTTATTGAAAATGGATGATCCTATGGAAGTTGCAGGGCATTGCACAGCAAGTCACACTTTCAAAGGCATTCCAAAGAGATGTCAACTTTTAAGAGTTCCTTCACTACTGCCTCATCCCAGGTAGTTTTGAGTCTGACCTTCAATTCAATCTCATGCAATTTTCATCTTATTTATTTATTTATTTATTTATTTATTTATTTATTTATTTATTTATATACTGCAACCATCTAGCAAAAAAGCTGATCTGGGTGGTTTATCTACATAGGCAAAATACAAAAACAGATTAAACACCTTAAAATAGTAAATAAAAAAAACTAATCAATCAGGCCAACATGAGGTAAATAATCAAATCATCATAATAAAAAGAACAAATAAGCAAATAAGCACAAATATGATAAAGTAAAACCATTTAACAATTCAAAATAAGAACAAATGTTGGGGAAGAACGAATAGAAATCTTGCTTATTTACAGTTGATCCCACAGTGTCTGTAAACTAGCTTGTCTGCTATTTCTTAGTTTACAGCTAAGGATGAAGATGGTAAAATGATGATGAGCAGCACTATTATTTTGTAACACTTTTAAGTTCAATGTGGCCATTTATTTATTTATTTATTTATTTATTTATTTATTTATTTATTTATTTATTTATTATTTAAATACTTATATCCCGCTCCATCTTCCCAATGGGAACTCTGGGCGGCTAACAACGCAAAAGCTAAAAAAGATAAAAGCTAAAAAAAAAAATAGCAGGCCACCAAGCAAGGGCAGCGGGGGGCAAGATGGCGGCAGACGGTTAGGGGTAGGAAAAAGAAGAGAAACTAACTAATAAGGACACCATATGCTTCTTTGAAGAGGAAGGTCTTCAGAGCCCTCTTAAAGGCGGGCAGGGACTCCAGCAGGTGCAGCTCAGGAGGCAGATGGTTCCAGAGCGAGGGCCCCACCACAGAGAAGGCGCGGTTCTGCGTACGCTTTTTTCCCGTGCCTCTCTGGGTGTGGCCACTCTCAATGAGCGCGCCTGCGACGATCTCGTGGGTCTGGATCCGGATGCCCTCAGGGAGATGCGCTCCGCCAGGTATCCTGGTCCTAAGCCGTGGAGGGCCTTGAAAACCAAGACCAGGACCTTGAACCTGATCCGGAAGACAACGGGTAGCCAATGCAGGCGGACCAGGACTGGGGTGATGTGCTCGAATCTACGAGCACCCACCACCAGCCTGGCCGCCGCATTTTGTACCCGCTGTAACCTCCGGACCAGGGTCAAGGGCAACCCCACATAGAGGGCATTGCAATAGTCGATCCTCGAGATCACCAGGGCCTGCACTACTGTCCTCAGGGAGGACTCGTCAAGGTACTGACGGATCTGGGCGATCCTGCGGAGATGGAAAAAAGCGGCCCTGGAGACTGCCATCACCTGGGCTTCCAGGGAGAGGGCCGAATCCAGGACCATGCCCAGATTCCTGGCCCTGTCTGTAGGCTGGAGGGAGGTACCCCCCAGACTGGGGGGGGCATTGTACCGAGACGAGGGCGCCCCGAAGAACAGAACCTCCGTCTTCTCCGGATTAAGCTTGAGGCGGTTATCTCTGGTCCATTCCAGAACGGCCTCCAGGCACAGATCGAGGGATCGAACCGCCTCCTCTGCAGACGTAGAAAAGGAGATATAGAGCTGCGTGTCATCAGCGTACTGATGACAGCGAACTCCATATCTCCTGATGACCTCCCCCAGCGGCCTCATATAAACATTGAACAGCACAGGGGAGATTGCCGACCCCTGGGGCACCCCACAAGGGAGAGTCCAAGGAGCCAACAAGACATCCCCCAGCTGTACCCTCTAAGTCCGGCCGCCAAGGAAGAAACGGAGCCAGGCCAAGGCCTGACCACCAATTCCCGCCTCAGCGAGCCGGGCCAGAAGGTTACCGTGGTCGACGGTATCAAAGGCTGCTGAGAGATCAAGGAGGACGAGCAGGGAGCAGCTCCCCCTGTCGGCCTCCCTGAGGAGGTCATCCTGCAGAGCGACCAGGGCGGTCTCGGTCCCGCGAAGAGGCCTGAATCCAGACTGGAAGGGGTCCAGGATATGGTTTGTCTCCAGGTATGACTGGAGCCGGACAGCAGCCACCCCCTCGACAACCTTGCCCAGGAAGGGAACAATGGTGATCGGACGGAAGTTGGAGAGATCGTCCGTCGCCAAGCCAGGTTTCTTGATTATTGATTATTTATACAGTGGTACCTCTTAAGATGAATTTAATTCATTCTATTAGTAGTTTTGTTTCACACACAAAAATTGTCTTTAAAAACGTGGTTTCCCATAGGAATGAATGGGAAACTGATTCATCCCTTCTGGAGGCCTAATTAAAGGCAAAAAAGAGCCTTTTGTTCAAACCTCTTTATCAAGTGTACTTTAAAGGCATGCAAAGCCAGAAATCCCCCACCCCACCCAGTGCAATGGAAAGCAATGCAAAGATGGACAAAAAAAAGCATCAAGACAAACCCCAGCCCATTCCCACCTACACAGCAATGGAAAAGAATGCAAAAGCAAAAAAGACAATACAAAAAAAAAAAAACCCAGGTCATTCCCACCAAACATGCAGTCGAACCCAATGCAAAAACACAAAAGAAAGCAAGGAAACCTCAGTTCATTACCTGTCCACATTCTAAAGGTCCAAAAGCTGCTGCAAAAATGCACAAAATGGCTCCAAAACTTGATGAAAAAACTCCTCCCACTCCTCCACAAACTATGGGGGGGTACATTGCATCCTGGGAACACTTGTTTCAAAATGTGGAATGCATTTTCATCTTGTGAAGCATCCTATAGGAAATTTTCATTATGCAAAGCAACCCTATTCCTGGAAATATTTTCACCTTTTGAGTTTTTCGTCTTATGGGGCATTCATCTTAAGAGGTATTACTGTAGATTACTGTATATCTATTGATGAAACTTGCAAACACAATTTCACAACATGAATGTTTTCTTATTCTCAGTTACCGTAATATGGCAGACAACACGAGCAATTATAACAACAATACAATTCTACAATTTGTCCACCCAAGTCCTCACCAACAATACAAAAATTGCTTGTAGAATTTCAAAGTTCAAGTTTACCCATGAATTCAAATTCTGCCAAAAATCCAAGACATTTTTTCCAACTAGGTTGGGTGTCCTTGACATAGATAAATCTGCCCTACATGCAGAATCTTCAAAACCCTTAAATAAAATATCAGCACTATTGTATGGCAATTGTATTCACTCCTCCAGCGCAGCCTTGTAAGTAGACATGGGCACGGAGTGGCGAAATTCTCATTTCCGTTTTCGGTTCTCATTATCGTTACGTAACGGGTAACGGTAACGAGAATTACTCCACTCCAGCTCGAACCCGAACCAAAAAGAAAAATTGGGTCTGGTTTTTTGTTGTTGTTCATGGCATCACGGTGATCGCGCGATGCCAAGCAGCACAGAAAAAAAGAAAAAAAAAAAACCCCAATTCCTGGCCAAAAAAGCAGGCAAAAATATGCCTGCCTCAGTGAGGTCACCTACCAGAGAAGGGTGGTTTCTGGGGGGGTCCCCGGCCTTCCCCCTCTCCTGTCCTGGGCTGCTGGTACCAGGCTGGAGGGGCCATCCTCGTCATCTCCATTTGCCATGTGGTGGGGGATCCAAAATGGCGACCGCAATATTTATTTTTAAATCGTGGTCCAAAAACCCACCAAAGCATCACAGAAACATTTGAAAAATAGGTATTTTAAATGCCTGATTTTTTATAGTAGCAGCAGTGGGTTTTTCTTGCAATAAAACGTCTCCATTGATTTTATTTTATTTTATTTTTAGTTTTATTTTTTTATACCTGCACAATGATGGGCTGGCCATGGGATGGGACCATGCAATTTTTTTGACCCATGCCACCAATCGCATGGCCAGGTTTTGGCTGAGACTTCTGGATGTGCCAGAGGGCATAAAAAGCCCACTAACCCTAAACCTAACCCTAACCCTAACCCTAATCCTAACCCTAACCCTAATCCATACGACAGTACACTGTCCTTCTTAGTGGGTCAGAGGCACCCAGAGATGCAGCCCACTAACCCACCCTAATCTTAACCGTAACCCTAAGCCTAGCGCTTACCCTAACCCCAACCCCAACCCAGATCCGTACGCAAGTACACTTTCCTTCTCAGTGGGTCACAGGCACCCAGAGAGGTGCCTCCCACAGCCCACTATCCCCTACCCCTATCCCATTCCCTAACCTGTACATCAGTACGCTAGTACGCTCCCCTTCTTAGTGAGTCAGAGGCACCCAGAGAGAGAGGTGTCTCTGCCACTTACCCCCCACTCTAACATGATATAAATAATGTATGATACACGGCGGCTTTGCGTTACGCTTCCCTTCCCTTCTTAGTGGGTCAGACGTCAGAGGCACCCAGAGAGGTGCCTCCCAGAGCCCACTTACCCCAACCCAAAACCCCAACCCCAACCCAAACGACAAGCGGAAACAAAAAATTTTTGAAAATTATTGCGACAAACGGAAACGACCCAAACGGACCCGCCCCGACAAACGACAACTCAAAACGTCATTTTTCCTGGTCGTGCCCATCTCTACTTGTAAGATTTATACCTAAACCAAGATGGCAAGGGCCTCAGCAATCTGTGTGGCAACAGCAGCTCTAGGCTCTTACACCTGTTCTGCTCTTTCTGATTTCAGCCTCTTACTCACAACCCTGCTCTTTTTTAGTCCCACCCCTTTGGGTGGAAACAATATGTCACAGGGGTTACAATTTCATTTGAAAATTATTTATTTTGAACTTTGTGCATGAAAGATCAAATGTTATTTCCAGAAGTCAGCCAAAAAAAGATGAACAGTTAACTCATTTCTTCTCCAACACTGGGATTTCATTTGCAGCCAACTAGATGGTCCATACCTCTAATGTAGCAATTAATCTGTCCGTGTTTGCCAATTTAGCACCATAACTTCAGCAATATAAAATCTAGTACAGGGGCCCAACCTATGAAAATCCCGATTTATGAGCGCTCTTCAATACTACCCTCCACCAGCTGCTTATGAGCAAGATCGGGGAATTCCTCGTCTTGTGCGCAGCAGGTGGGGGAGGTGTCGGGATTTGAATTGCCTTCCAGTCACCGAGGCAAACACTGCCTCAGTGACTGGAAGGCATTTCAATAGCCACCCATGGAGGGTCGGGGAGCATTGCACCCTTTTAAAAATCCCTTCCAGTCATGGAGGCAGGGCATGCCTCCATGACTGGAAGGGGTTTTAAACAGGGTGTGTGAGAAGCTCGGGAGAAGCAGCACACTACTTTTAAACTACCAGCGCTTCTCTCCCAGCTCCCAGTGGGAGAGGGAGAGAAGTGCCGGTGTTTTAAAGGGTCTTTAGCTGGTGAACCAACCACTTGCTTCACTGGCTAAACACCCTTAAAACTTGTGGCACTTCTCTCCTGGCTCCCAGTGGGAGGGGAAAGACAAGCACCAGTGTTTTATAGCTGGTGAAGGAACCGCTTGCCTTGCTGGCTAAAGACCCTTTAAACCTGTGGTGCTTCTCCCCCCCCACTGGGAGCCGGGAGAGAAGCGCCGGAGGTTTAAAGGGTCTTTAGCAGGCAAAGCAACCCCTTGCCTCTCCGGCTAAAGACCCTTTAAACCCATGGCACTTTTCTTCCCCTCCCACTGGGAGCCGAAGTGCCAATGGTCTTTAGCCACCGAGGCAACCGCTTGCCTCCGTGGCTAAAGACCCTTTAAACCACCTGCGGCTTCTCTCCCCAATGCGCCCGGCGTAAGTTGTATAAAGCGTTTTCCCATAGGAATGCATTGAAATCTGTTCCTCCAGAACTGATTAATTGACTTTCAATGCATTCCTATGGGAAATCCCTCCCCGACTTATGAGATAACAAGTGTTCGCTTGGAACAGATTAATAAGTCGGGGTAGATAACGAACTTACGAGTGTTCGCTCAGAACAGATTAATCTCATTAGTCGGGGTACCACTGTACTTGTATCAAGAGAGTGTGTGCTATTTTTCTTTTTCCAGGTTCATTCTTCATTTAGAGTTTCATTGACAGGCAAATTTGTAAGCATGGGATGGGCAGTTATGCTAGGCATGTGGCAGTAGGTTTGTCCTTTCCTGTCTACAAAGATTATAAAGGAAAGGGCCATGGAATTCCATCCCAGTTTCATCTTCTACAGACATTGTACAAAGTTTGGTTTTCAAATTATTCATGGAGACTGAAGCTTTTATTTTATTTTAGGAAGAGTGTGGTTGACCTAATTTGGATGTAGTAGAAATATGTTTGCCATGGCCTTAGCGAGTGCCTGGAACCAGATAGACCTTTTAATGAGACATGCATTCCCAGGGAACACTTCTGTAATGCTACAGTCAAGAAGTATAGATGGAACAGGTGACTTGCTTTTCAGAAAGCAGGTGATAAGAGTAGTGAGGCTGTGTAGCTCAGTAATGCAATTTCCTTACACTATGGGTGAATGCACAAAGGACGTTTACAGGTATATGCCTATTATCCACCACAATTACTACCACCACAAGACAGAAATGAAGAGATATCTAGCATGTATAGGCTATTTTTCTTGCTTTTAACTGGCCTCAGCTGAGTGGCTTTGAGAAAAACAAGCCTCAGATGAGCTTTCTAACATTTAGTTACAGAGTGTGGTTTATAGTTGTGTAAGAAATGGAGCAATTACAGAAGCATTGGCCTAACTCTTCCTGTTAAATCCACCCGAAGTAGACCTGTGTTATTGATGGAGACCCAGTAAATCAAGTGCTTGCATAAATTCCATCAGTTCATTAGCTCTGCAATAGGTGGGACTAACAACCGGAATTAGGCTATTATCTAGGTTGGAGTAGGTAATTTATGGAAGACATTTAGGATCTTTTAGAATGAGCCTTAATGATGGATTGGGTTGATCCTGCTTCATTGGTGACCAGGAGCAAGAAATAAGGGAGAGCTGTGTGTATGTTTGCTTCAACCATTTTAAATCAGGACTGGGATATTCTGGCAACTCTGACCAGCTGCCTTGCTTGCTCTTCTTGCTCCTTGTGGCACACTAGCATCTGGAGGGGAGAGATAAATTAAAGAGAAAAAGTATATGAAGAGGAGTATCTAGCGGCAGGATCACTTTGGCTTACTTTGTTGCTTTTGTCTATTACAAACTTAAGGAAGTGGATGGGTACAGGACAGTATGAAGTGAATCAAACTTTATAAGAAGAAAACCTGTCCGGCAGGTGCAAATATCAAATTATATTCATGTTTTATTCCACTTTGCTGAGCAACAGAGGGGGGGATGCTATTTTCAGAGTAATTAGAGATTTCAAATCTTTTCCTGGAGTGCTACAATGTTGTTGTGCACGGGTGTCTTAGACACCCTTGAGAAATGGCAGTGCAAACAACAGAAGGCTCTGCTCCCAGAACTGGATTCTGGATGGCAGGAATAGCTTCAGACCAAATGGGTCTCTGGCAGATTGCATAGCAGTGGTCTGCCCTCCAACACAGGTCTGTTTTTCTCTTCCCCAGCCTGTTTCCTTGTGCCATCCTGAAAAGCCTTTTTAAAGTAAAGATTTCTTCCTCAGAAGTGTGCCCTGTCTCTTCTTGGACCTGGATAGTCTGTTCTGCTCTGTCCAAGAACTGCTCAAGCTCCTTAATATGTTGCTGGTTCGATATGCAGGCCTCTAGCTCCTGGACCTTCTCTTCTAATAGTGCAACCAGCTTGCACTTGCAGCAAGTGTAGTTCTCTGTGCGTTTTGTCAAGATGACAGACATGGCACAAGTGTTACAGGTAACTACAGCTGCTCCCTCAGACTCCATTTTAATGAATGCAGTATTCTGGGCCTTGAAAATTTTACATTGTTACTAGCTACTAATCTAGAAATAATAATCTAGTATCAATGTTCCTCTTTTTATGTCAAAAATAAAATCTCACGCGCCATCAGGCGCGCGGGCTGGTCAAATAGCCCTACTTGAACTGCTCCAACCCAGAAACTTACCAGTGCTGTCTTCTTTCTCTTTTTCTCTCTCAGCAGTAGCTCTGCTTGGTTTCACACACCAGGCTCAAATGCTGAGGCTCAAATGCTTCTTCAGGGGGAAAACACTTAGTGTAACTCCACCCCCAAGCTCAGTGGAAGGCTTAGTCTGGCACCACCCCTGCTTCCTAGCAACTTCCTTTGTTTGGCTGACTAATGGCTCTTTGTATTTAAATGAGCAGTTAAAGTTAGCAGAGGCAGAGGTCAAACAGCCCTAGCTGAACTGCTCCAACCCAGAAACTTACCAGTCCTGTCTTCTTTCTCTTTTTCTCTCTCAGCAGTAGCTCTGCTTGGTATCACACACCAGGCTCAAATGCTGAGACTCAAATTTAAAGCATGTTGCAATAATCTATCCTCAATATGACCAGTGCCTGCACATCCATCCTCAGAGATTTCCCATCAAGGTAAGGGCAAATCTGGGCGATAAGCCTAAGATGGTAAAAGGCCGACCTGGTCACCCTGCTACCTGGGGTTCCAGGGATAGTTCCAGATCCAGGACAATGCCCAGACTCCTCACTTTTTCTGCTAGCTGGAGGGCGGACCCACCCAGACTGGGAAGAGGGCCACTGTACCCCCATCCCACCCCAAAGAACAGTACCTCAGTCTTTTCAGGGTTGAGCTTAAGTCTGTTGGTCCTGGTCTACTCCAGAACCACGACCAGGGAGCAATCCAGGGTCTGGATTGTCATTGCAGAGGTTGAAAAGAGAGAGAGAGAGCTGTGTGTCCTCAGCATACTGATAACAGCAGACTCCAGAATTCCAAATGACTTCTGCCAATGGCCTCATATAGGTATTAAAGAGCATGGGGGAGATCACCTACCCCTGAGGCACCGCACAAGAAAGTGTCCAGGGAGACGACAAGTCTGCCAACAAACTCACTTGCTGGGCTTAGGAAGGATTTGTGAGGTCTCGAACCACCCGGAAAAGTTCCACCTGGTGATTCGAGGCCCCATCAATTCTCAGGGAGGCATAAAATCTTTTTGTGTCACTGATTGTTCTGACATAGCATCTAGTCAGTGTTGTAACCTCAGCCTGACTCGATGCCATCCAATCCTTTCTCCATCTGCACTCTAGTCTCCTCCGCTCTTGCTTCATCGCCCTCAACTCAACCGTAAACCATGCAGAGGAGCGGGTTCAGCATCAGATGAGGTGCTTGGGGTTGATCCAGTTAACAACTCCGGTGAAATCCTCAAAGAACCTGTCTACCATGATCGGATAATCAACCAAACCATCTGGTAGCCCCCCAAAGGCTTCCAAAAATCGCCCAGGGTCCAGGAGCCTTTGGGGCTGGGACCAGACATTAAGGCCTGGCTCCCCATGGGGTTGGTGTTACAATTGACAGGGAAAAGGTCAGCAGATGATTATCTGACCATGATACAGGTCATGTTCAGACACAGGCCAGGAACACAGGTTCCCGACCCCCAGATCAAAGCCCACGTCCAGAGTACACCAGGTCCAGGGTACGTCCACCCCTATGAATGGGACTGATGACAAACTGGGACAGGGAGGATATGGACCCCATGAACTCCAGAACTACTCTGAACAGCCCAACCACCAGGAGGTGGTGGGACCTCAACAGTGCTGCCGAGATGAACTTGGAGAGCTCTGGAAGGAGGAGTGCAGGGTCGTGGGGAGCTCTGTACACAAGCACAATCCCAAACCTATCTCTCTGGCCCACCACAAGGTGTAGACACTCCAACCCTGCCCACACCAACACTGCGGATCTGCTGACATGAAAGGATTTCCTGTAGACAATGGCCACCCCATCCCCACAACCCCCTGACCTGCCCAGGTGCTGAACGCAAAACCCTTTGGGGTGCAGCTGGGAGAGTGAAGCTCTACCCTCTGCACCCACCCAGGTCTCTGTAAGGAAGGCCAGGTCAACCCACTCATCCACAATCAGATCGTGGAGGATGATCTTATGAACTGACCTGGCATTTATCAGAAGGCAAGACATGTCAGAGACATGAACAGAATGGTTCCCAGATTTGTGGCAGTGAGTTGGAGGGTCAGAACGAGGACAGGCACCAACTTCCTGGCCCGAGTTCTCCTTATCTGATTGATCCGCCGGCCCAGAGCGAACCTCCCATGGCTAGACACCACCAAGATAGAGGATCCCACATGCATAGGCAATTGCTAGGGAATAAGACAAAAGGGGAGAAACCATAACTCAACACAACACAAATTACAAATAAAACAACAACCCCCACCCACTTCCAAAAAACAAAAGGAAAAAATAAATGAAATAAAAATAAGAATAAAAATAGTAATAATGATGAATTAATAAAGTGTAAATGCAATAATACCAACGTAAGTAACATACAAAATAATAATGAGAATAATAATATTATTAATACAAATAATAATAAAAATAATAGTAATATGCCAGTCCCAGCAGCCATCTAGCCTTCATTTAACCTTTAAGGCAAGGCGATGATGAAAAAGCTTTAAGTCCAACTTGAAAGCCAGCACGAGCTCTGCAGCCAGATGTTAATCAGGCAGCATCCCAGAGAGAAAGATGACCCATATCAGCCAGTGGCCACTCCAGCACAACATAAGAGCTCCCAGCCACTAACAAGCACAGTGACAGGTCCTCAGTCCTCCAGAAGGCAGGATGGGATGATGAACAGCCTCTCCCGGGCTCAGATTGACTCGACTGCACCTCCATAGCTCCAGCCCAGGAAGCTCCAGCTGAGCGGGAGCACAGTCCAGCCCCACAGCCACCCCAGGCACCACTTGGGTGCCCCCAGCTGCCAACAGGCCCACCAACAAGATCTTCAGTCCTCAAGGGGAGCAGGATGGAAGAAGCAGCAGCTCCCCTGGAGGACTGAAGACCTGCACAATCCACCTCGGCAGCTCCTCCATAACACTGCACCAGGACTCTCCAACCAAAAGCAGGGCAGCAACCCTTAGAAGGGAGCTGCCCCACCACATCATTGTCACCTTCCTCCTCGTTCTTGTCACCACCTTCACCTCTCTGCCATAGCCAGCCTCTGCCCAGGGGTTAGAATAGCACCATCTCTGGTCCTCAGCTTCCCATGCCATAGAGAACACCACCACACCGCTGTACATGCTGCCACTGCTGCCATGAATGCCTGTGGCAACACAGCTCTCTGCCGCTTCAGGAAACAGGCTCTCTCTGCCCCCAGAACCTCCACCACCACCAAGCACCAATGAGGTCTTGGCAGCAGAGCCCAGGAATCCAGCCAGCCTGAGACAGAGCCCAGTGACAGACCAAGCAGTGGTAAAGGCAAACCGCCTTGGTCAGGAGAGGGGTTCCGAACCGGCAGATAGAAAGAAGCGAAGAAAGAGCAAGGGAAACAGCCCCCCAACACCCAAAGTCACTGGCATAGGGCCGGCATAAAAGAACAAACTAAAAAGAAAAGTAAAAAGAAACAAAATGACAGAAAAGAAAAAAACAAATAAGAATTTTTTAAAAAAGACTCGTGACAGAGGGATGCTCCCTCTTCTGCCCACCATCTTGCTGGAGAGGGAAAAAAATCACTATTCAACTTCAATGCTGACAAAGAAAAACTGAAATTGTTAAAATGTCACATAGGGCGCTTTTACATGACCCCTTAGATCCGCTGGCAACTTCAATTCAGACCAGAGATCGTGGGGGTTTGTTCTGCTTTCTGTGTTCCCACTCTTCCACACACCATTGCTCCTGTCTGCGGTGAGGGGAGGGAGAAAAAAGGGAGAAAAGAATGCAGGCTCACCTCCGCTCTGCCATCAGGAGCAGCCAGGGAAGCATTCCAGTCTCTTAAAGGGGCGGGGGGCAAAAAACAAGCAAACAGAAGGTGAGGAGAGCCCAGCACTCACTGCTTTACAATCCGCATCAGAAATTTTTTTACCTCCAGCACTTGTATAATGCACTGAGGCGCACTTAGGTGGGCGTGGTCGTACTTAATTTTTTTTTAAAGTGCGCAGCTGGTGGGAAAACAATTTTAAGCTCCGCATCTGGGAGCCCTATGCTTCGGATTTTAGGGGTTGTGTAAAAGTGCCCACACCTTCATTCAATCAGCAATCCAGATGGAGGATGCAGTCAAGAAATTAGAAGAAGACTGAGACTCAGAAGGTGAGCAATGAAAGGTGCTTGCCTGCTTGTCTTAGGACAGCAATGATGAGCCCAGCCTAGCCTCCTCTGAGAGAGAGAGAGCTCCAAAGTCTAGGAGCAGCAATGAAGAAGGCCATCTCCTGTGTATCCAACGAACACACCCATGAACATGGTGAAACTGAGAGAATGGTGTCTCTTTGTGCAGTGATCTGGGAGGGCTCTTTCTTAAAGTTGACACATATATATTCCTATGTATATTAAATTACATTTGTCTGGCAAAGGAAATAAATTGGTTAGTCCATTGTTTAAAATTTTTTTATGAGGGTGAAATAAATATGCATGAGGCAGTAATGCATTTGAGCAAGTTATTGGTATGCAACTGTCAGGATAAATGAACAAAACTGCCAGAGAATATATATGTTTCTGTTATATTGTGCAAATTATTGAAGTTGGGGTGTGTGCATGAACAAGCAAGCAAAGAAATGTGAACTTATTGGCCAAATACATTGTACTTATGAAGATAGTGAAGAAAAGCTCTTGTAGGATTTATTCCTTGTCAAGAAGCACAAGAAACCCCTCAGGAAGCTGTTAAGGTTTTGTTGCTAGAAGAGAGGAATAAAATTGTAACCAATACACTGAAAATTAATGGTTCATTAAGGAACATCCAATAGATGATGATTTAAGTCTCTCTTATTACCCTTCAAGGAATAATATCCCAGAGTTATCTCAGTCATAGACTTTTGTATATTTAATTTTTTATGTACATATAAATAAAAAAGCCCTTAAGAACAAATAGAATTTATAGCATGGAAGCTGAATGAAGCACTTCTTTTATGAATAAGGGAAATGGGTTTGCAGGTGTGAACAAGCATGAAATGAAATTTTGCTAATGAGTTTCCATTTAGGCGCTAAATACATAATCAAATCTTTTTTTTTAAAAAACTGATGCACAGAAGCGAGAAAATCAATTTATTCATCATAAGTGTTACTTTGTGTATTGACAGTCTCAGTGTGTCTAAAACTGGCTACACTGAGTGAACAATTCAATTTCAGTTAGGGTTATGTGCTGATGTTAGCTGAATACTCCTTTTAGAAATAATCTCTGGCTGTTCCTCAAGTTTAAGACAAAGAAAAAGTAAACTGTGAGATTTTTAAAATTAGTACACATAAAATGCTTGCAATTAGGAGTTTGATGATGATGATGATGATGATGATGATGATGATGATGATGATGATGATGATGATGATGATGATAAAACATGCATTTGTAGATCTTAGCAATATTAGCAACAGCATACATGCTATGCTTGCTGATATTTAACACATACTTCAGTTTTTGCTTTAACCTTTTATGTTATAGAATTCCAGTCTATTACTTATAATTTGATTGAGTATACCTGGTATTTTATAACAACAACAGCAACAACAACAGCAGCAGCAGCAACAGTCCTACTTTTGAATATCATAATCTCTCTTCTTTTGATTGAAAAGCAGTCCAGAAGATCGAAATATTATTTAATTATTTATTTAAAATATTTCTCTCCTGCCTTTCTCTCAGAAAGGACTCCAGGTGGCTCTGTATACAAAATATAGAGAACGGAGTACCTGAATTAAAACTGTACATAAGAACACAAGAACATGAGAAGAGCCATGCTGGATCAGGCCAAAGGCCCATCTAGTCCAGCTTCCTGTATCTCACAGCGGCCCCACCAGATGCGTTTGGGAGCGCTTGAGACTAAATATCTGTCTTCTGATACCACTCCCTTGCATCTGGCCCTTGAGGTACCCCAGTTTTAAGCCAGGAGATTACACATCTCCATCATGGTTTGTAACCTGTGATGGACTTTTCCTCCAGGAATCTGTCCAATCCCCTTTTGAAGGCATCCAGGCCAGATGCCATCACCACATTCTGTGGCAGGGAGTTCCACAGACTTACAACGCGCTGGGTGACAAAATATTTTCTTTTGTCTGTTCTTAGAATAGAGTTTTATTGTCATTATGCATATGCAAATATGCACAACGAAATTAGAGTGCTGTTCCACTACTCTCCCAGCCCTCAATTTGAGTGTATGTCCCCTAGATTTGGTATTTTGTGAGAGGGAGAAGAGCTTCCCTCTATCCGCTTGACTCATGCCCTGCATTATTTTGTACGTCTCAATCATATCCCCCCTCAGGCACCTTTTTTCCAGACTAAAGAGCCCCAAATGTTTTAGCCTTTCCTCATAAGGGAGGTGCCCAAGCCCAGTAATCATTTTAATTGCTCTCTTCTGCACCTTTTCCAGTTCCACTATGTCTTTCTTGAGATGTGGTGACCAGAATTGTACACAATACTCCAGGTGGGGCCTTACTATTGTTTTGTATAATGGCATTATAATGTTGGCTGTTTTATTTTCAATCCCCTTTTTGATAATCCCTAGTATGGAATTGGCCTTCTTCACTGCTGCCACACATTGGGGAGACACCTTCATGGAGCTGTCCACCAACATATCAAGATCTCTTTCCTGATTCGTCACGGATAACTCAGAGCCCATGAGTTGATAGATAAAGTTTTGATTTTTTGCCCCAATATGCATCACTTTACATTTGGCTACATTAAATCGCATTTGCCATTTCGCAGCCCATTCCCCCAGTTTGGAGAGATCCTTCTGGAGCTCTTCACAATCTTCTCTGGTTTTTACCACACGGAAAAGTTTTGTGTCATCTGCAAACTTGTCCACCTCACTGTTTATCCCTGTCTTATCCAATGTTTTATCCATGGGGAAAGGCTTTGCTCAAAAACAAGATGCAGTCAGTATTTTTCTTTGTGTAATACTACATTTCCTACATTTCTTTTAGTCTAAAATGGCTAGAATAAAAATTGAGGGTTATCTTATACATGGAATTAAATTGAGAAGAGAACCACACAGTAGCAAAACTGTAATTCTGGGTTGGAAAAGTGGGGGTTGTCTTATACATGGGGACTTCTTATAGATGGAAAAAATGCAGTGGTTCATATACAGTAATTCCCCACCTATCACAGGGGTTAGAGCCCCAACCCATCCAGTGATAATGGATAATCTGCTATATGTGGATGCTGGGCTGTGTCAGGGCTGGGGGGCCTATCTGGGACCTCCTACACTTACTCCAGGCCTGGTTCTGCCCCAAACAATCCTCTAATGGACTTCCCAAGAAGTCTTTCGGAGGCCCCAAAAGTGGTTTTGGATAATCCAGAAGGCACTTCCGGCTCACCGGAAACTACTTCTGGGGCCTCCAACAGGTCCAGGAAGCCCATCAGAGGCCCATTAGGAGCCTGGAGTACGTGCAGGAGGCCTCAAACAGACCCATGGATCTTGCCCCAGAAGCCATTTGTTTCATATACAGTGGTACCCCGACTTACAAGGCACCCAGCAAATGAAAATCCCAACTTACGAGCGCTCTTCAGCAGTCTCTCCCCCACCAGCTGCTAATGCATTTCAATGGACATGGCCCCAGGAGCGCTGGCCCAAAGCCAGCCCCAAGAAGCTGATTGGCGATGGCTGGGGGAGGAATCACACAGGCAGCTTCTTCCGACCTCCCTGGGGGCAGGTGGAGAAGCTGCATGCATGAATTTTAAAGCAGTTTCCTGTAGGAATGCATTGAAATCCATTCCCTCCGGAACAGATTAATTGGTTTTCAATACATTCCTATGGGAAACCGCTCCCCAGTTTATGAGATTATCCATTTACGAGAGTTCTCTCAGAACACATTAATTTTGTAAGTCGGGGTTCCACTGTACTGCAGTCCTGCAGTATATGAAAAGCAAAATAGTGGGGGGTGACTGTATGCTGTAGGTACAGTAGTTGCAATTCTATTCTTGGGGCTGTTACTACCTCTTGACTATTGGAGTTCTATTTGTAATCTCACATGCTGATTGTGACTTGACTGCAGGGAGGCACTTTCCTAGGCTGCGATGACTGTCAATCTAGCCAGCCACAACCTTCTGGACTCTGAATTCAAGAGAGCCTCTGCCTCTCTTTTATCTGTTGATGTCAGTTGTTCCATTTGCTTTTTATTTGTTCATAACTGTAGGTAATGAAACACTAGGAAACAAGTTATTGGCCTCCTTAGGTCCTTTTAAAGAGAAAGGTGGACTATTTTAAATAACAATATAATTATTGTTCTTTATCTTGGGGAGGGGGTGTTGGACATTTTTCTTTGTCTGCAGAAAAATCCATTAAGGAACTTCAAATATATATATTGAAAATTAGCTTTTAATTTTGAAATTTAATTCAGCAATTAATTTTGAAAGTCTTCCATCTTTTTATTATCTGCCATGCTGATAATATGCTGGTATGCTGGTATGCTGACACTTGAAAGGCTACTTGAAAATGGATTTAAATGATTTAAAATAAAACTCAGACCATTGACTGATGAAAGTTTGGCAATAATCTTGAGTTGATCACTGCTTGCCAAATATCATCACAGTTTGATACTCATCTCTATTGTCATTCTATCCGATCCCATTGAACTAGAATAGCCATTGAGAATCTTCTGGCTTCCCCCATTCCACATTATTTTTATGCTCCCTTTTATTTATTTATTTATTTATTTATTTATTTATTTATTTATTACTATTTATTTATTTACTTACTTACTTATTTACTTACTTACTTACATTTTTTTAAATCTGCCCCACTACCAAGTGGTCTCTGGGCGGTCATTGGTCTAAAGTGAAAACAAATCTTTAAGAAACCAGTAACCATCTGCTTGCTTTATACTTTCCCCAAAGTATGGAATTCTATGGAAAAGGTGCAGAAGAGAGCGACTAAAATGATTACTGGGCTGGGGCGCCTCCCTTATGAGGAAATGCTAAAACATTTGGGGCTCTTTAGTCTGGAAAAAAGGCGCTTGAGGGGGGATATGATTGAGACATACAAAATAATGCAGGGTATGAGTAAAGTGGAGAGAGGGAAGCTCTTCTCCCTCTCTCAAAATACCAGAACTAGGGGACATACACTCAAATTGAGTGCTGGGAGAGTAAGAACTGACAAAAGAAAATATTTTTTCACCCAGCGTGTTGTAAGCCTATGGAACTCCCTGCCACAGGATGTGGTGATGGCATCTGGCCTGGATTCCTTCAAAAGGGGACTGGACAGATTCCTAGAGGAAAAGTCCATCACGGGTTACAAACCATGATGGAGATGTGTAATCTCTAGGCTTTAAACCAGGGTAGTTCAAGGGCCAGATGCAGGGGAGTGGTATCAGGAGACAGATATCTAGTCTCATGCGCTCCCAAATGCATCTGGTGGGGCCGCTGTGAGATACAGGAAGCTGGACTAGATGGGCCTTTGGCCTGATCCAGCATGGCTCTTCTTATGTTCTTATGTTCATCCCAGAGAAATTCTCCACTCCTCTTTTTTGCTTTTCCATCACTGTTCAGAACTTGCAGGTGTGTTAGCTTGAGATATAAGATAGCTTGAAACTGGTAGTGGGTATGACAACTATTATGTAGCTCACTGAGATGGATAAGAAAGATTTAGTGCTGTGTGAGCTTTTGTCATATATGATGGATGCATCTACTCATGAAGGGCAAAGAAAATAAAAGAAAGCCAGTGTCTTCCAGACAAAAAAAAAACCTACATCTTCAGCAAGACTGAGAACAGGTTTGATTAAAAGGTTTTCATTTACAAAAATACATGGAAGTTCAGTCCATTTAGGTAGAATGCCTTTTGTTTTAGTTGACAGACAGAAGGTCAAACTAGACAACAATGAAAATATGTATTCCCTGCGACTGATCCAATTTCCATCTCACAAAGATATTTTTTCTACAATAACACTCGCAAATTGAGCCCTTTCATTTCAAGGCATCACAAAGTAAGTAACACAAAATGCAAGATACCCCAAAGAAGAAAATCACATGCTGTGGCTGGTGGATAGCTCGGTGGCTCGGGACACCAGCCTACACAGCCAGGCATCCGGAGTTTGATTTTCCATTATGCCTTCTAGGAAAAAGTCAGCTCGGCACAGCACAAAAGCACCATGTGCATGAGTAATGGAATAAATATTGAACAGAACAGTGAGAAACATGGCACAAGTAGCAGGATAAACTTGTTCAAAGACCCATAATTATATTTAATATATACCATAGACCAGTGGTTCCCAGCCTTGGGTAACCCAGGAGTTGTTGGACTGCAACTGCCAGAAACCCCAGCCAGAAGAGTTTTCTGCTGAAGGCTTCTGGGAAGGTGGTCGTAGACCAGTGTTTTTCAACCTTTTTTGGGCAAAGGCACACTTGTTTCATGAAAAAAATCATGAGGCACACCACCATTAGAAAATGTTAAAAATTTTAACTCTGTGCCTATATCAGTCTCTAAAAGGTTCACCATTGCTGGTGTAGGGAGAAGCAGGACAGAGGGGCCACAGATTGAGGCAGCCCGCTCTCTAGCACCCAGTTCCCACTTACCTGTGTTGTTTTTTTAAAGACATTTTGCCCTGCATGGACTTCTGTGTCCAGTGGAGACCTGAGAAGGGGCACTGACTCTCCAGGAACACAAATAAGACCCAAAAGCCCATCTTGCTCTCCACACTGTGGCCAAGGCAGATGCCTTCAGCAAGTCCAGCGACAGGAGGAGAGGAGGATGAAGGAAGGCAGGAAGGAAAGAAGGCAGAAAGTGTTCTGCTTGTATACCGCCCCATACCACTTCAAGGAGTCTCTGGGCGGTTTACAGTTTTAATTACAGTAGGCAGGCTGCTAGACATACACATATGCAGGCTAGAAATGAGCACGTTTCTATGAAGAGGGGAAAGGGTACGAATGGAAAGAGAGGTGGGGGAAAAAAGAAAGAAAAGACACAGAGAGAGAAGAGGGCGACCCAAGACAGAAAGAAAGGGGCAAGACTTCAAGGAACCCATCGTGGGGCCCCTCAGAGACGGCTCTTCCCCTCCCGGACCCTAAAGGCTGGCCGGCCGGCCGGCCAGCCGTGCCAGTAGGCCCCCCGCCCCCCGCCTCCTCAGCCCAGGCCCAGCGGAGGCCTCCTCCATCCCCTCCTCCTCGCAGCCCTGCCGCGGTGCTCGTGGAGCAGCCGGGCACCCCTCCTCCCCTTCCCCTTACCTGGTGGTTTGTTCTGGGCTGGGGCTCCCGGGCCGGCTCATGTTGGCGGGCGGGCTGTCGGGCGGCTCAGTCCATAGGTAGCTCCCAGGAAAGGGGTGGTGGTGGTCCAGGGTAAAAAAGGAGGGGGGGAGAGGGAAGCGAGCGAGTCGCAGCGGCCGTGGCAGGCACAGGGCAAACACTAAGAGAATGAGCGGGGCCAGGTCTGGCCGGGGAGGAAGTGACGCCAGCACCGCGGGCCTCGGGGGGAGGAGCCAAGCTGGCCCTTGGACACTATTTATAGCGCCTCCCAGCTGTGGGCCGCCCGCTGGTCCTGGGTTGAATTTCTTTAGAATTTTTCAATTTTTCCCACGGCACACCAGGCAACATCTCGCGGCACACTAGTGTGCCCCGGAACAGTGGTTGAAAAACGCTGGCTTAAGTTTTAACACCTTCCTCATTTTACCAGTTGCAAGGAACAATTTGAGTATTTCATGGGTGTACATATTACATAGGTAAGACTGTTGTATTTTATAACTACTTTGAAGTAATTTGTGCATGTGGAAAACAGAAGCAATGTAAATAAATAAAGCTTGCAGAATTATACAAGATACAATTATGTTGACTGGAATTATTGCAGCAAAGAAGAAGTTTGATATTCAGATGAATTTTATATGATTATCAATGATTGTTTGGTTTCACTCTTTTTTGGATAATCATAACTGTGACAAAAACAGGCTTCTGGTTTCTCTCCAGAGGTCTATAGAGTTCTAATAGGATTCTTAGGGAGGGTCAAGCATCAAGCAATCTGATCTGACAAGGAGAGTCGCTTCTACAAAAGGAGCAGATTAGTGGCTCATTACCCAGGCTTCTGCAAGAACCAAATACTTGCTTTTTGAAAAGAATGAAAGCTGAGAATCTTGGGGTCATGGGCCGCTTAATGGAGGCAGCTGCACTGTTAATCTCTGAATGAATGGTTGTCTACCTTCCTTGGTCTCTGTGTCTTTGCCCTGTCATGTCTCCCCCATGTAAGCACATCCAGGATTTCCCTCTTTCTGTTCCGGGAGTGTGGTATATTCAACCCCCCACCCACCCAGCCTTCACCTTTCTGCATTTGTCCGTGTCTCAGGGATTCCATGGGAATGGAAAAGTTTCCAACTTGTGGTGAGTGGTGTCATTTGGCCCTTCCAAGTTTTGGCACAAATTGGGAAGCGGAGGCAGTGGTTGTCTACGACAGCGTTTTTCAACCACTGTTCCGGGGCACACTAGTGTGCCGCGAGATGTTGCCTGGTGTGCCGTGGGAAAAATTGAAAAATTCTAAAGAAATTCAACCCAGGACCAGCGGGCGGCCCACAGCTGGGAGGCGCTATAAATAGTGTCCAAGGGCCAGCTTGGCTCCTCCCCCCCGAGGCCCGCGGTGCTGGCGTCACTTCCTCCCCGGCCAGACCTGGCCCCGCTCATTCTCTTAGTGTTTGCCCTGTGCCTGCCACGGCCGCTGCGACTCGCTCGCTTCCCTCTCCCCCCTCCTTTTTTTACCCTGGACCACCACCACCCCTTTCCTGGGAGCTACCTATGGACTGAGCCGCCCGACAGCCCGCCCGCCAACATGAGCCGGCCCGGGAGCCCCAGCCCAGAACAAACCACCAGGTGAGGGGAAGGGGAGGAGGGGTGCCCGGCTGCTCCACGAGCACCGCGGCAGGGCTGCGAGGAGGAGGGGATGGAGGAGGCCTCCGCTGGGCCTGGGCTGAGGAGGCGGGGGGCGGGGGGCTACTGGCACGGCTGGCCGGCCGGCCGGCCAGCCTTTAGGGTCCGGGAGGGGAAGAGCCGTCTCTGAGGGGCCCCACGATGGGTTCCTTGAAGTCTTGCCCCTTTCTTTCTGTCTTGGGTCGCCCTCTTCTCTCTCTGTGTCTTTTCTTTCTTTTTTCCCCACCTCTCTTTCCATTCGTACCCTTTCCCTCTTCATAGAAACGTGCTCATTTCTAGCCTGCATATGTGTATGTCTAGCAGCCTGCCTACTGTAATTAAAACTGTAAACCGCCCAGAGACTCCTTGAAGTGGTATGGGGCGGTATACAAGCAGAACACTTTCTGCCTTCTTTCCTTCCTGCCTTCCTTCATCCTCCTCTCCTCCTGTCGCTGGACTTGCTGAAGGCATCTGCCTTGGCCACAGTGTGGAGAGCAAGATGGGCTTTTGGGTCTTATTTGTGTTCCTGGAGAGTCAGTGCCCCTTCTCAGGTCTCCACTGGACACAGAAGTCCATGCAGGGCAAAATGTCTTTAAAAAAACAACACAGGTAAGTGGGAACTGGGTGCTAGAGAGCGGGCTGCCTCAATCTGTGGCCCCTCTGTCCTGCTTCTCCCTACACCAGCAATGGTGAACCTTTTAGAGACTGATATAGGCACAGAGTTAAAATTTTTAACATTTTCTAATGGTGGTGTGCCTCATGATTTTTTTCATGAAACAAGTGTGCCTTTGCCCAAAAAAGGTTGAAAAACACTGACTTAAGCTATAGGCAGAACTTAAATCAAGTTTGGCTCTAGAATGCAATTTTATATTTATATACAAATATATATTTATATACAAATATATATTCTCTTTCTTATTAAATGTGCCTTTTAAGCTCCTGCATTTTTAGAATGTAACTTACAGTAAAACATTCTTTAGATAGATAGATAGATAGATAGATAGATAGATAGATAGATAGATAGATAGATAGATAGATAGATAGATAGATAGATAGATAGATAGATAGATAGATAGATAGATAAATCTACGAAAACAAATATCCGACCTCTACGGGGAGGAAACCTTCCAGCTGACCAGAACCTACGAGAAACTAGAAGTCCGAAGAGCCACCATCTTATGTGACATTGCATTCCTACGCAACTGCCGAGACAAAAATGTGATCCCCACAAGCTTCCAACTGAAATTCCACTCAAAAACCCCATCCAGCGAAAGGATCCTGAAAAGAACAGAACTAGCCCTAATCAGAAGCGAACTACACAGGAAAAGATACCTACTAGATCAAACCAACAGAGACCTACTCACTCTCCACCTCAAACTCAGCAACAAAATCCACCCAACACTCTGGAACAAATCCAAGCAACTTGCCGCCTGGAGAGCTGAAACAGAGACCTCCCACAAGACAGACACACACACCAACAAACTCCACAAACTGGAAAACGCCAGAAGCCCAACCCCCCACAACAGCCCATGAAACAAACAGTTCACAACATATCAGACAGGACACTCACCATCGCAGAGACCAAAGTCCTTTCCAAAGGATTCAACTTTGCAGTCGCCCCCAGACACATCCCCACCGAAAACATCATATGCGGAGTGGAAGCCAGCCTAACCAAAATCAACCCAGATGAAGCCAACAAAATCAGACTCAAGTCACCAATGTCCTCTGCTCCAGCAAACCACCCAGAAGCAATTTACACAAAGAAGAACAAAAAGCCCTCTCCAACCTGAGGAAAGACAACAACATAATCATTCTCCCAGCAGACAAAGGCAATGCCACAGTGGTGATGAACACATCCGACTACCAAGCCAAACTATCCAACCTACTACAAGACCCTGCTTACATACCTTTGAACACAGACCCCACCACCTACCTGGAAAAAAACCACCAAAGCCAAAATAAAAGCCTCTCCCTTAAGTGAAGAAATCAAGCCAAGCATCATCCCCAGAGAGAAATCATCCAGATGCCCCAAGCTCTACGGCCTCCCAAGATTCACAAAGAAGGAACACCTCTCAGACCCATAGTCAGCTCCATAGGCTCACCTCTACAAAACCTCGCCAAATTTCTTGCCAAACAACTCCAGCCCTATGCAGAATCCATCACTTCATACGTACAAAACTCGTTCCACTTCATAGAAATTATAAAGAAACAAGACCTACAACCCAATGACCTACTCGTGAGCTTCGATGTTGTTTCGCTCTTCACACAAGTGCCCATTCAAGAAGCCTTGACAGCTATCCACAACAAATACAACCCCCCCAAACACATCCTAGATCTGACCAACCACTGCCTAACCAACACATACTTCATCCACAATGGACAAAGATACAAACAGATAGAAGGAGCACCCATGGGATCACCCCTCTCACCGGTCATCGCAAACCTATATATGGAACACTTTGAAACCAACGCGTTACAGAAGTCCGAACATAAACCCAAACTCTGGCTCAGATATGTTGACGACACCTTTGTTATCTGGCCACACAGGAAAGATAAACTGAACAACTTCCTCACACATCTCAACAGCCTACACCCCAAAATACAATTCACTATGGAAATAGAAGCCAACAACCAACTTCCCTTCCTGGACGTCCTAATCTACAAAAAACCGACGGCTCCTTAGGACATACCATCTACCAGAAAAAACACATACAAACCACTACTTAAATGCACAATCACACCACCACCCTGCACAGATCAACTCCGTAGCAAAACCCTCATCTCCAGAACCAAACGCCTCGCTGACAAAGACCACCTAAAAACTGAATTACACACTCTCTCGAATGTTTTAATTGCGAACGGATTCCAAAAAACACCATCACCAAACTAATCCAAAAGGAAACACCCCCAAGAACCAAGAAACAGAAGAGAACAACGGCACCGCCCTCCTCCCTTACATCAAAGGCACCACAGACAAAATCAGCAAAATTCTCCACAAACACAATATCAAGACAGCCTTTTGCACCGACCAAAAAATAGCCAACATCTTAAGAAACCCCAAAGACAAGATTGAGCTAGAAAACCAAGGAGTCTACGAAATACCATGCAAAGTCTGTCCAGCCACATACATCGGACAGACAAACAGGAGAATAAGCGCACGCATCGCAGAACACAAGAACGCAGTCAAAAAGAAGAAAAATCTTCCTCTCTCTTCCAGCACATAAAAACAACAGGTCATGAAATTGACTTTGAAAGAACCAAACTCATCTCCAAAACTGAACACTTCAACAGTCGAATAATCATGGAAGCCATTGAAATAGAGAAACACCCAAACAACATGAATAAACGTGATGACACCTCCCGCTTGCCTGACATCTGGAAACTAGCCCTGGTCAACAGACGAGCCTCTGTCACAAAGACTGACACCAGGTCCAAAAGGACACAAGATGCCACCACCTTCCATCCACACCAAACACAAACCCAGACCCTTCCCACAGATGAAACGAAACCACCATCCAATAACAAAACCACGACTGCACCATCTACTGCGGCACCCCACTCCAGTCACCACATGGAGCACACGCACACAACCCAAAAAAACATTGGGAGACCACAGACACGTAGCCAGACCAAAATGAATTCACAAGACACAGGACCCCACTCCACCAAAGCCCAGGATACTGCCAGAACCCACCAGCCATCTAACCCACCAGCATCTAAACAGCCATCTAAACAGCCACCAGCAGTTAATCCCTTAACGATCGCCTCAGCCACACAGCAGATCACAAAAGAACAAAGGAACAAAGGAACCTGCAATCAGCAACAAAGCAAGCAAACCACACACACCCCAGCAGTATTTATAGAAGGACTTCAACTGAGACCACGCTTTGCTTCAAGAAGAAAGAAGCCAGAACACCAGCCTGAAGATGACGAGTGAGACCTCGTCGAAACGTCGCCAAAACAACCAGATTTCTACACGGGAAGAAACCCGAATCCACCCTAACATGCATACCTATACCCGTGAAAATCTACGAAAACAAATATCCGACCTCTACGGGGAGGAAACCTTCCAGCTGACCAGAACCTACGAGAAACTAGAAGTCCAAAGAGCCACCATCTTATGTGACATTGCATTCCTACGCAACTGCCGAGACAAAAATGTGATCCCCACAAGCTTCCAACTGAAATTCCACTCAAAACCCCATCCAGCGAAAGGATCCTGAAAAGAACAGAACTAGCCCTAATCAGAAGCGAACTACACAGGAAAAGATACCTACTAGATCAAACCAACAGAGACCTACTCACTCTCCACCTCAAACTCAGCAACAAAATCCACCCAACACTCTGGAACAAATCCAAGCAACTTGCCGCCTGGAGAGCTGAAACAGAGACCTCCCACAAGACAGACACACACACCAACAAACTCCACAAACTGGAAAAACGCCAGAAGCCCAACCCCCCCCCACAACAGCCCATGGAACAAACAGTTCACAACATATCAGACAGGACACTCACCATCGCAGAGACCAAAGTCCTTTCCAAAGGATTCAACTTTGCAGTCGCCCCCAGACACATCCCCACCGAAAACATCATATGCGGAGTGGAAGCCAGCCTAACCAAAATCAACCCAGATGAAGCCAACAAAATCAGACTCGAAGTCACCAATGTCCTCTGCTCCAGCAAACCACCCAGAAGCAATTTACACAAAGAAGAACAAAAAGCCCTCTCCAACCTGAGGAAAGACAACAACATAATCATTCTCCCAGCAGACAAAGGCAATGCCACAGTGGTGATGAACACATCCGACTACCAAGCCAAACTATCCAACCTACTACAAGACCCTGCTTACATACCTTTGAACACAGACCCCACCACCTACCTGGAAAAAACCACCAAAGCCAAAATAAAAGCCTCTCCCTTAAGTGAAGAAATCAAGCCAAGCATCATCCCCAGAGAGAAATCATCCAGATGCCCCAAGCTCTACGGCCTCCCCAAGATTCACAAAGAAGGAACACCTCTCAGACCCATAGTCAGCTCCATAGGCTCACCTCTACAAAACCTCGCCAAATTTCTTGCCAAACAACTCCAGCCCTATGCAGAATCCATCACTTCATACGTACAAAACTCGTTCCACTTCATAGAAATTATAAAGAAACAAGACCTACAACCCAATGACCTACTCGTGAGCTTCGATGTTGTTTCGCTCTTCACACAAGTGCCCATTCAAGAAGCCTTGACAGCTATCCACAACAAATACAACCCCCAAACACATCCTAGATCTGACCAACCACTGCCTAACCAACACATACTTCATCCACAATGGACAAAGATACAAACAGATAGAAGGAGCACCCATGGGATCACCCTCTCACCGGTCATCGCAAACCTATATATGGAACACTTTGAAACCAACGCGTTACAGAAGTCCGAACATAAACCCAAACTCTGGCTCAGATATGTTGACGACACCTTTGTTATCTGGCCACACGGGAAAGATAAACTGAACAACTTCCTCACACATCTCAACAGCCTACACCCCAAAAATACAATTCACTATGGAAATAGAAGCCAACAACCAACTTCCCTTCCTGGACGTCCTAATCTACAAAAAACCCGACGGCTCCTTAGGACATACCATCTACCAGAAAAAAACACATACAAACCGCTACTTAAATGCACAATCACACCACCACCCTGCACAGATCAACTCCGTAGCAAAACCCTCATCTCCAGAACCAAACGCCTCGCTGACAAAGACCACCTAAAAACTGAATTACACACTCTCTCGAATGTTTTAATTGTGAACGGATTCCAAAAAAACACCATCACCAAACTAATCCAAAAGGAAACACCCCCCAAGAACCAAGAAACAGAAGAGAACAACGGCACCGCCCTCCTCCCTTACATCAAAGGCACCACAGAAAAAATCAGCAAAATTCTCCACAAACACAATATCAAGACAGCCTTTTGCACCGACCAAAAAATAGCCAACATCTTAAGAAACCCCAAAGACAAGATTGAGCTAGAAAACCAAGGAGTCTACGAAATACCATGCAAAGTCTGTCCAGCCACATACATCGGACAGACAAACAGGAGAATAAGCGCACGCATCGCAGAACACAAGAACGCAGTCAAAAAGAAGAAAAATCTTCCTCTCTTTCAGCACATAAAAACAACAGGTCATGAAATTGACTTTGAAAGAACCAAACTCATCTCCAAAACTGAACACTTCAACAGTCGAATAATCATGGAAGCCATTGAAATAGAGAAACACCCAAACAACATGAATAAACGTGATGACACCTCCCGCTTGCCTGACATCTGGAAACTAGCCCTGGTCAACAGACGAGCCTCTGTCACAAAGACTGACACCAGGTCCAAAAGGACACAAGATGCCACCACCTTCCATCCACACCAAACACAAACCCAGACCCTTCCCACAGATGAAACGAAACCACCATCCAATAACAAAACCACGACTGCACCATCTACTGCGGCACCCCACTCCAGTCACCACATGGAGCACACTCACACAACCCAAAAAAACATTGGGAGACCACAGACACGTAGCCAGACCAAAATGAATTCACAAGACACAGGACCCCACTCCACCAAAGCCCAGGATACTGCCAGAACCCACCAGCCATCTAACCCACCAGCATCTAAACAGCCATCTAAACCAGCGTTTTTCAACCGCTGTTCCGCGGCACACTACTGTGCCGTGGGATCTTGGCTGGTGTGCCGTGGAAAAATTCTTCCCACACCAGCAAGGCAGCGGTTGTGTAATTCCTCCCCAGTTCTGAGACGCGGTCCTGGGGAGGAGAGTGGACTACCTTTCCCGGCATGTTTTGCTTTGTGCGCCGAGGAAAGGCTGGCCGTGGGCGGGGAAGGAGGGGAAAAAAGGAGGAGGAGGAGGAGGAGGAGGAGTCTGACTGGAGAGCGAGAGAGAGCCGGGAGACCTGCAAGGGTGGGCGCGCGACCTTGCCGAGCCAGGTAGGAGCGGGCGTGCGCACCCCTCGGCGGCCCTTAACAATGGTCTTTTTTTTTGTTGGGGGGGGGGAACAAAGTCGGCCGCCGGTGCGCCCAAGCCCCCCTGCCCTGCGGCCGCCCGGGAAGAGGACGCGGGGAGGTCGGGGAAAGAGGGGAGGGGAGGGGAGGGGCAGCAGGCCACCGCCCAGATGCTCGGTTTCTTCCCGCCGGTGCGCCCTCCTGCCTGCTGGCCGACTCCGGGGCTCCGGCAAGAGGCGAGGGGGGGGAATTCCCAGCGCGGCCCACGCCGGACTGTGTCCTGGGTATCTCGCCGCCTGGCTGGGGCTCGGCGGAGAGGCGGGTGGTGGTGGGTTGGTGCCGTTTCTCCTCCTCCTCCTCCTCCTCCCTGGGCTGCCGCCGCCGCCTCCTTCTCCCCACAAGTGGCTCGGGAGGGAAGGCGGGGAGCGGGGCCCAGCCGGCGGCTGGGAATTTCCCCGTCAGCCGAGCACGTCGGGCCCACAGGGGCTCCGGGCGGGACAGCGGCCGGGGAGGAGGAGACAACGGGGCCGTCGTGAAGCAGCAGTTTGGCCTCGGAGGCAGCCCGTGGTGGCCTCAGGGGGAGCGCCGTCCGTCCGTCCGTCTCCTTCCACTCCCACCCCCGCGACCAAGACCACCCCCCGCCGCTGCTGCCGCTGTTAGTGTCGTCGCCATGGAGGTCGAGGTGCCACAGGTGAGGCCAGGAAACCTTCGTCTTGCCCGCCGGAAGGGGCGGGGGGGCTCGCCAAGGAGAGGGTCCCCAAGGAGGAAAGAGAGGCGGTGGGGGGAATGGTTCGGCAGAGAGGGTCGTGCCCAACGTTTTTTTAAGTTTCGGGTCGCGGCAGAAGGGACGAGGGTGTTGATTTTTTTTCTACTTTGCTTGAAGCATTCGAAAAGAGGAGGCAAGTGTTCCTCTGAGCATGTGCAGAAGAACTCTGCTCTTTGTTTCTACTAAATGTGGCATTACAGTTATGTGGCAGGGATCCCGAATGCTTCAGATCTGTTTGAATTTATCACCACCACCACCATTATCATATAAGAGTAATAACCTTTGAACTGCAAGGGACCCTATGGATTTCTCGAACCCAGCCCCTGTTAAGGAGGCCCAGTGTGGGGATCGAACTCCCAATTTCAGCCTCCACAGCCAGAGATCAAAACCGGTTAAGCTATGCAGCAGTCAGGGTTTTTCTTGTTCTTTCTCTGTTTTAAACTCTGGAGTTAATTGGGGGGGGCGGGGCAGATGAGGAACATGGTGGAATACAGGTTTGGAGTGAATCCCTAGGCCTAGGGCAGCGTTGGCGAACCTGTGGCCCTTGGGAGCCCTTTGTGTGGGCACAGAGTTAAATTTTTTAACATTTTCTAATGGTGGTGTGCCTCGTGATTTTTTTCATGAAACAAGTGTGCCTTTGCTCAAAAAAGGTTGAAAAACACTGGTCTAGACAAGAGCATGACTGGTCCCTCCATCATCATGTTCTTCACAAGTACAGCAGAAGAGGATTGGGTTTCTGCTGGATCTGCTGGCATGTTGGCACTAAAGTGTTCTGCTTATATTTATTTATTTATTTATTTATTTATTTATATATATAGCTTGTATGCCGCCCACTACCCAAAGGTCTCCGGGCGGCTCACAATCAAAACAATTAAAACATCAAAATACAATAAAATTAGAACAATAAAAACCAGTAAATACAATAAATACAGTACATTAAAAGCACACCACTAAAAATTGCCATCAGGTCCCACAATCATTAGTTAAAAAACTTTTGGAATAGGAAGGTTTTTACCTGGCACCGAAATGATATCAACGTCGGTGCCAGGCGAGTCTCATTTGGGAGGGCATTCCAAAGTCTGGGGGCAGTTGCTGAAAAAGCCCTATTCCTGCCAGCCATCCCCTTCACCTCCTTAAGGGATGGCTCTTTCAGGAGGGCTCTCTGACTAGATCTTAGTTGCCGGGTAGGTTCATATGGAAGGAGGCGGTCCTTCAGGTATCTAGGCCCTAAGCCGTTTAGGGCTTTATATGTCAAAACAAGCACTTTGAATTGGGCTCGGGCAGCAACTGGTAACCAGTGAAGGTTATACAGAATCGGCGTGATGAGTTCCTTGGTGGCCCTACCACTCACCAGCCGTGCAGCACGATTCTGAACCAGCTGCAATCGCCGAACCGTCTTCAAAGGCAGCCCCACGTAAATACGGGATGTTATGAGTGCATGCGTAACTGTCATAAGGCTCCGTTCATCTAGGTAGGGGCGCAGCTGGTATATATTCCGCAGCTGGAGAAAGGCACCCCTGGCCACCGAGTCCACCTGGGCTTCCAGAGTTAGACCGGGATCCAGGAGCACGCCCAAGCTACGAACCCTGTCCCTTAGGGGGAGTGCAACCCCATCCAGGACAGGGAAATGGCCCTCTAGCCTGTCAGACGTAGCACCCACTAACAGCACTTCCGTCTTGTCTGGATTGAGTTTCAATTTATTAACCCTCATCCAGTCCATTATCTGGTCCAGACACAAGTTCAGAACAGAACATATACCGCCCCATACCACTTCAAGTATTCTCTGGGTGGTTTACAGTTTTTTATTACAGTGTGTACATTGCCCCCCACCCCAGCAAGCTGGGTACTCATTTTACCAACCTCAGAAGGATGGAAGGCTGAGTCAACCATGAGCCTGCTACCTGGGATTGAACCCCAGGTCGTGAGCACAGTTTTACCTGCAGTAAAGGCATTTAACCACTGTGCCACAGGGCTCTTCACTACATGAAAGCAAGAAGCCTGGAAAGTGTAGGGCTGTCCTTATAAATAGAGCCTACCTACAAGCAAGACTATTATCCTTCTCGGACGTGGAGCAGCCTTCCTTGCCAAGGGAATCCTGGGAGTTGCTGTCCAAAACCGCCAACATACCCAACAGTGCACCAGGCCCCTCTCTGAGCAACCTTCCCTGCAAACTTCACAGGGCGTTCACGATGTAAACAGGCAAAGCTCAACCCATTTCCACAGTGATCAAAACTAGAGATGGGAAGGCTTGGTAGCCTGCGTTTTGTTTTTGTTTTCCCCAGAAAAATAAAAACAAACATCAAGTATGGACTGTTCTTTTATGATAATACTACATCACAGTCCTTAGATCTTCCCTAATATCATATTCCTATAAAATATTGGCACATTCTGGTTAAACAGCTCCACTTTGGTTTCATTGCCTCAAAGGACATTGTTTAAGACATCTTATAGTTTGTCTAGATCAGTGTTTTTCAACCACTGTTCCGTGGCACACTAGTGTGCCGCAAGATGTTGCCTGGTGTGCCGTGGGAAAAATTGAAAAATTACTTTATATATAGTCAATATAGGCACAGAGTTAAATTTTTTAACATTTTCTAATGGTGGTGTGCCTCGTGATTTTTTTCATGAAACAAGTGTGCCTTTGCCCAAAAAAGGTTGAAAAACACTGATCTAAACAGCCACCAGCAGTTAATCCCTTAACGATCGCCTCAGCCACACAGCAGATCACAAAAGAACAAAGGAACAAAGGAACCTGCAATCAGCAACAAAGCAAGCAAACCACACACACCCCAGCAGTATTTATAGAAGGACTTCAACTGAGACCACGCTTTGCTTCAAGAAGAAAGAAGCCAGAACACCAGCCTGAAGATGACGAGTGAGACCTCGTCGAAACGTCGCCAAAACAACCAGATTTCTACACGGGAAGAAACCCGAATCCACCCTAACATGCATAGATAGATAGATAGATAGATAGATAGATAGATAGATAGATAGATAGATAGATAGATAGATAGATAGATAGATAATTCTAAAAATGCAGGGGCTTATAAGGCACATTTTAAAAGAAAGGAAGATAATACATCTATTTAAAATATTAAACTTCTTGAAATAAAAAAATATTATAACTTTGCCTCATTTTAAAAGCAGGGAAAATGTTGAGGTTGTTTAAATAAAAATATGTGAAAGAAAATGATTTTCTTGGCTTCAAAGCATATAAATAACACAAAAAGGAATATAATGCATGTTAACCCACCCACCTATCCATGATTTCTTTGTTCTTTCTGCACTGTTTCATTTTCTTTTTTTTCCCCTCCGGAGATCTCCAGCTCAGCTTGGCTCTGTTATGTGTTGTTCTTGTATTATGTTAAAAATGATGTCGAATTGTAATGATGAATTTATTTAGGGCGCTAATTCATGTGCATGTGTGTTTTATCTCATTATATTTATAATTCTTACCAATTGTTTTTCTTTCCTCCTAACTATAAACAAACTTTATTTGCAGGTTGTGGAAGTGCTTAATGATCCATTAAAAAAAACACAGACATTTTAATTGTGCCAACAGCATTTGTAACTTCAGAGATGATCTGACAAATTGCCATTTTGCTGATAATAATGTATTATTGTTTTCATTAAACTTTTTGCAAAGCCTGGAGATATAGAGGTCTGCAGCATCAAAGATCTGAAATCCTAAATTCTTAGAAAATGCAAATATTGTAAGATAATGTCAGAACTACAAAAGTCCAAACAATCAGGTCTACATATATCATCTCTAAGTTGTAACAAAAACATAATGCCAGAATAGCTGTTGTGAGTTTTTCAGGCTGTTTGGCTGTGTTCTGGCCGGCATCTTCAGAGGGCAAGGAGCTCAGGGAACTAGGAGTTCTCTCTGTGCCTGTCACCCCCCAGAGCACAGAGTCCTAGTTCCCTGAGCTCCTTGACCTCTGAAGATGCTGGCCAGAACATGGCCAAACAGCCCAAAACACTCACAACAGCTATCAGATCCTGGCCATGAAAGCCTTTGAGAATACATAATGCCACAATGTTTTTGATTCAGGGGTCTTGCTTAGCCAGAGATGGATGATTGTTCTGGCACAGTTAAAAGAAGTTTTGTAATGACAATAATCTATTTCCAAGCTGAACTATTAAATAATTTTCTGCATCCCCTCAGCTATATTTTAGCACTTTCTACATATGAAATTTCAAATACATCTTATTCTTGCCTTTCAGAATTACTATCCAGTGAATCAGAACACTTTATTAACCTTCATTTCTTCATCTGAAAGGTTATACACTACAGACATTTTGCAATTTTAAGTGAAAGTCCTATAGAAGTTAAATTTTACTTCATTATTTATGATAGCACAGCATTCTTCACCTGAAGGCATACTGGTCAATTTGTCTACAAGAGAAGAAACATCTGGGAGATTGCTATGACCCATCCCTCCACATCTTTGATGAATCCACATGGGATTTGGTGTAGTTCAGCTTCTGCAGAAGATGAAAATGTTTTTGGTAGCTCTTCTACTGATTCTGAAAATGGTAACTGTGAGGGCACAGGAGATGGTAACAAAGGTTCTTTCCTGGAGAAAGCAATCCATATCTCATCTTTATACACTGGTTGCAATGACTACACTGTGGATCCTTGTTTGGAACAATAATTGTTCTATAGTTTTATGTTGTGGAGGCCTTGAAAAAAATTAGTTTTTTAGATTCTGCCTCTTGGAATCACTCAGCAAATGCAGTACTGCCGGATTATTATTATTATTATTATTATTATTATTATTATTATTATTATTATTATTATTATTATTATTATTATTATTATTATTATTATTATTATTATTATTATTATTATTATTATTATACAAGCTACACATTGTTCCCTTTCCCACAGTGAGCTGGGTACTCATTTCAGTGACCTCAGAAGGCTGGAAGGCTGAGCCAACCTTGAGTTAGCTGCCAGAATTGAACATCGGCCATGAACAGAGGTTTGTAATGCAGCAGTGAGGTGCATACTCATTTTACGGACCTCAGAAGGATGGAAGACTACCAGAAGTGAACACCAACCATGAACAGAGGTTTGACTGTAGTATTACATTTTAACCACTGTGCACCAAGGCTTTATCACTCCACCACTAGCATTTGACTGGACATGCAATGTGCTGGTGTTGGGGCTACAACATGATGCCCAGGAATGTTTGATCTATGTAATTTTGATAAATTTGTAATTTAAGTCCTAACAAAGATGCTCTCATACTTAGTAGTAAAGCTGTTTGCTTTTTTGTCACCGATTCAAGTCCACATATTAGTTATAATGTTGAAATGCCAAGCAAAGAGGATATGATTTTGGACTACAATTGAACCCTTTGCCGCTCACAGATCTCCCATCGACTGTGCTCCAATATCAAGTTGCATTCAAAACAATTTCATATATTTCATATACTTTTCATGTATTTGGCCCCATTCCAATAAAAGTACCAATGGCTGTACAGGAAAGACACTTTTCTTAACTGGCTGTTAGCCACACTACTTGGAAAACTGCTGGTGAAATGGTCATGAATATGATCATAGCGATGACTTATGGTTTCGTAGGAAAATGGTTCACCCATATTATCTTCGATCAGGGGAGTTCACACAGTATATATGTATTCCAGATGTGTTCTCAGTATGATTTACTTTGATACTGGCATCATAAAACAGTATAAATGCTGCAGATTAATGCAGCTTTATTTCAGGCTATAAATGTCAATTGTGCACTTCCATAAATCACAGTTTTATATCAGCAGCTGCCTAGTTTGGCTGTAATTCTATTTTAATAATGTTTGGGCTCTTTGGAAACTTAATGTTTAATATTTTCTTTTATCAGTTGAAATATTTCTTTGGAGGGAGAAAAAAATCAATGTCGGCATTTATTGAATATTCTGAGCCTACTTATTCTGATTTTGATTAGCTCTGGATGCCATTTGGGTTTTCACAAAGTCTAAAATAACAGCCAGGTTTGATTTCATCCCATCCACCCAAGTGGTCTGTTGTATGAAAAGCATAAATCAATTCCAACAGCAGTAGCAAGACTTCTAGCACTCAGATGTTTTCCTGTTTTTCCAAACAACAGCATTCACTTTCAGCCCTTTGGAGCTTTTCACTCCTTATCTTCCAGGAGTATTTCCTTGAGGTGACCATGGAGTAGATTGATCAACAGGAATAGTTTGTCTCTATACTGTGCCCAGTTAAGCTTCTTAACATTGTCAACATTGCTTATTTCATATTTATTTGTAATATATCATGATGTGAACTGTGCTATCAATTAATCCTGTCCCATACACCCTAACCCTAACCCTAACCCTCTCCCACACACAATTGGCAAAAATACATTTAATGAGACCTACTCTAATTTCACAGCAGTTGCAACTCAAAATTTATTTCTCAGTTTCCTGAAGAGAGATCTTAACCTGCCAATAGGGAAACAGAAACCTCTCATTTGTATTTTACCGTACGCTCTGTTCTACTCATCCTGAAGAGGGAGATAAACTGTAGTTCTCACTGCAAAGAGAGAGTAATTGGCAGAAATGTGAATAGATGGACCATGTTTTTTCCTTGGGGTTCTCAATTATCATTTCAGCAGGAATGGTTCCTACTTCTAATCACAAATGTCCTAAAATTAATTAAAACAGACTGGTTGGATTGCAGATATCTTGCCCTGGAATTAATGGAGTACAGATAACTTAATGCTCTGGAGTGGTCTATATTTTTTTTTTATTAATAAATTTTTATTGGATTTTTAAGAGGGGAACAGAGGGAAGGAGTATGGGTAAGAGGAAAAAGAAAAAAAAGGAAAGAAAGGGGGGATACAGTTTTTAAGATTTACATTGAGTGTATCAAGCAAAATAGAAATAGTAATTAAACATATTGCTAAAATTGCCAAATGTTGTCACAATACTAATAAATTTGTTACTTCTTGCCATCTTTCCCGAAAGATCTAGGGATCTCCTTTAAATAACCAGAGAGTTTATCAATTTCGAAACATTCTCTTATCTTTCCATGAAGATCCTTCTCTGTTGGCGTGATTGGTTGTTTCCAAGGTTTCACCTTGCAGCAACAATTACATGATGAAGTACATATCTCTGATCATAAGAAATATTCATATCTACTATATTTAACAGAAATAGTTCTGGTCTAAACTCTATTTTAATTTTCAAAGATCTTTCTAAGAAAAGTTTTACCATGTTCCAGTACGCCTTAGCCTCTTTACAAGTCCACCACATATGATAAAAGGTTCCACAGTCATAATTACATTTCCAACATTTAGGTGAACAATTATACATCTTGGATAAACGATGAGGCGCTTGCCATCTATAAAACATCTTATAGCAATTTTCCTTGAACGAAATAGATTTAAAGATTTTAACTGTGTTCCAGAGAGTCCCATTTATTTAAATGAATAGTATAGCCTAAGTTTTCTGCCCAACTTATCATAATACTTTAACCAGTGTATCAATCATTTTTTCATTTAACAACATGCTATAGAATTTACTAAGAAGCTTGAGTCACCAGAGGAAAGTATTTTATCAAATGAGGTATCAGTAGTCATAAAACCACCCTCTTTGGAAAGCTCTTTGAAATGTGAATGTATTTGTTGATATTTCCACCAATCCATGCCTTTATAGCCTTCTGATACTAATTTCCTAGTGGTTTCAATGAAAGTCATCATTCAGAAGGTGTCTGTAGGTTATAACATTTGAGATTTCACTTGCCTGGGAGCTGTAAATTGCTCCCAGTGGGGATAACCAGGGTGCTTTGAGGTAAAATTGTTTTTTAATCATTAGCCATATTTTGACTAAGGCATTCCTTATCCAGTGCTTTTTAAAGAGGGTAGGTAAATTTCCCCTATGCCACAAATAGTGATGCCAGCCCTTGGAGTGGTCTATATTTAAGATAGAGAAAAAAGTTCACATGTGTTATTATTCGTACTGCAATCTTCTTCTTCAAGTGCCATGTCCTTGTAGAACGTTGGCGATCAGTAGCCTGAACTGGTTTCTATCTAAGGATATTAGAGATGGGCACGAACTGGAAAAATGGCAATTTGTTTTGGTTCGGTTTGTTTTAGGTTTCAGTTTGTTTTGTTTCATTTTAAACAATTTTTTGAAAAAATCATTTCATTGATTCATTGAGTCATTATTCATTTTGTGGTGTGTGTGTGTGTGTGTGTGTGTGTGTGTGTGTGTGTGTGTGTGTGTGTGTGTGTGTGTGTGTGTGTGTGTGTGTGTGTGTGTGGTGCTTGTGCAACTTTGGCTGGGGGAAAGAGGGGCTTAATCTTCCCCCAGCCACTGTGGGGTGGGGGAAAGAGCTCCCCCAGCCAGTGCCTCAAAGAGACCCTTCTTTCCACCTCCGCATGAGGAGGTGAGGAGCGGGGTCTCTTTTGACATTTTCCCCCACAGCGGATGGCAGCGCCGAAAGGGAAGATCCCTTTAAAGAGACCCTTCTTCCCTGTCATCAGCTGGGCCCCTTTAAAAATGGCCGTCGCCACAATGGGTTCTCCCCAGTGCTGACTGGGTCATTTTTAAAGGGGTCCAGCTGATGAGAGCTTGGCAGTATCCCTCTGAAAATGGCCCCATTGGCAACAAAGGAGCTCCACGCTGGTCACGGGGGCCATTTTCAGAGAGCTCCTGGAACAGCGATCCCTAGCATTTTCACAGGACTCCTGCCGGGCTGTCAGTTGCTGGACTGCTTTAAACCTAGCCTAGTCAGTACCAGGGCGACCCCCTGGTACCGAATGGACCAGGTTTAAAGGGGTCCAGCGATTGATAGCTCGGCAGGAGCCCTCAGAAAACGGGTGGGGAGGGCAGTGTGATTGCTGCAATTTCCCTCCTGACCCATTTTCTGAAGGCTCCTGCCGGGCTGTCAATCTTTAAACCTGGCCCAGTTGGTACCAGGGGGACCCCCTGGTACTGAATTGGCTGGGTTTAAAGGGGTCCAGTGATTGACAGCTCAGCAGGAGCCCTCAGAAAACAGGTGGGAAGAGCAGTGAGATCGCTGCAACTTCCCTCCTGACCCGTTTTCTGAAGTCTCCTGCTGGACTGTCAGTCACTGGAACACTTTTAACCTGGGTCAGTCGGTACCAGGGGGGCCCTGGTACCAACTGCTAGGCAGGAGCCCTCAGAAAATGGTGGAGGAAAGCGTGGGCTTTTTAAATCCTTTTCCTGCCAAAGCCAGCACTACAGCTGATTGGCGGCACTGGCTTCTGGTGGGAAAAAGCCCACGGTTTCCCCACACCAATTGCAAGGGAAACCTTTCCCATAGGAATGCATTGCTTCAATGCATTCCTATGGGAAAATGAAAAACGAAACAAACGAAACAGAAATTTCTGTTTTGTTTCATTTTTCTTTGATGGGTCAGTTCGTTATTCGTTTTGTTAGGTGATGAAATGAATAACGAATAATGAAACAAATTGAAAATTTGTTTTGTGCCCATCTCTAAAGGCTATTCTAAAAATAGCAGCTGTGCTCACTGTGGACCATTGGCTTAAGTTCTTAAGCCAGAATGTTCTTCTATGCCCCAGGCCATGCTTCCCATCTATTTTTCCTTGAAGGATAACTTGCAGCAGATGGTATTTCTTATTGCTCATTATGTGTCCAAAACATGGCAATTTTCTTCTCTTTACAGTATTGAGGATTTCTAACCTTTTATTTTTAAATTTTAGTAAAACAGCCACATTACTTACTCTGGCTGACCAAGGTATCTTCAGAATTCGTTTGTACGTCCACATTTTGAATGCTTCCACCTTCCTGCATAACGTGTCTGTAAAGGTCCAAGTTTCAACACCATAGAGAAATATGCTGAATACATAGGATCGAAGTACAGTATTCGAGTACAAAGTCTGATAGATAAGTCCCGGGTTGTACTGCAATCACATGAATTAATTGACCCTGTACAATATTTTGCAGGACTATGTGGAAGCCCTGTGATTCAGACTCAACTTACCAGCCCTGCACCTACTGGGAGACACTTTGACACACTCTTTCCCTAAGCCCATCTGTAAATGTCAGACAAGAAAAATCTCTTGAATGGGGGGAAACTCAAAGAGCTATGGCATAGCCAGGGCCATGCAACATACTAATGATGTGACCTATCTATTTAAAGCAAATACACCCGTCATCCCTCTGCAAGTGCTCACTACAAATATTCTAATAATGTTTTAGTTTGTTGGTATGTACTATCAAGTTTGAACTGCCTCATAGCAATCCTAAAAGGTTTTTAAAGTTAAGTGAGATATTTAAGGGGTGGCTCTACCACTTTCACTCCCCCAGTTGGTTTTCATGGCTATAAAAGGATTTGGACCCCGTTTTCCAAAATCCGAGCCCATTGCTCTACTGACTACACCCCACAGGGAACATCTAAATGAACAGAGGAATATTCTGAATCACAAAAAGCCTATCTGAACAGAGGCACATCTTTCTCTTCCCCCTATAGCTTTGTAAGTTGCATTCTGAGTCGATCCCTCTCGTATTGTTCTTTGATTGGGTTAAAAGCAATCCAATGATGCTTCTCGATTAGAAACATTAGCCAGCAGGGTGTAATCAGTGTCCATGCGAATATACATAATCATTTCAATCACATGTTTTAACAATGACATTTATAATAAAAGTACAGATGCATATTGTGTTGCTTTTTATTGTTAAGCAAAAATAGGTAATCTGGAAAAACCAACTGCCTTCAAACATACACAAATACAGCACTGCCAAAAATTAGGGGTACACAGCATGTTTCTGCTATATCTATCTATCTATCTATCTATCTATCTATCTATCTATCTATCTATCTACTAGTGCAGTTAATTGTGACTGTGGAAGACTATAAATAGTCTTTAAAAATAATAAACAATCCACTGTAGAGAAGGATTAAGAAATCAGCAAAAAGAAACTGTTAAGTTAAAAGGAGGCATTTATAGTTACTAACACAACATACTGATAAAGCTAGATTTCAAGGATGGCCTTAAGCTACCAACGGTAGCCAGCTACACTGAAACTACCAGCACTGTGGTGAGATTCCAAGCAGGCAAGATACATTTCAGCTGCCCAGAAAAGAGTCTGTCACCATGTATTGAAATAAAAAGAAAGGGGAGAAAAGTGAGAGGCAATAATTCCACCACAAACAGCAACAAGCATTATGAGGACCATTACAGAGCTTTGGACTTAACAGCAACACAACCAAATTGTTACACTTTTCCTCAGAATAATAGTACCATCCATAAAAGGGCTGATGGATAGAGAACACCTCCATACAGTGGGATCTAATAAACAAGGAGAGATTATTTTCTGCAGCATCCCTGCCCTGATTCAAGTAACCGTGTTTGTCAAGGCACAATGGATATATACACCATGTTATTTGTGGGCATCCGACATAAACCAGGCTCCATGAACCTTGCCTCCCTGGAGACAAGTTTGTTAGTTTGCTAGTTTATGATGACCAAGATTCCAAGAATCTCCCACTCAAGCTATCCAGAATAGTCACAAGAATAGAATAAAAGGTTGATAATGGCATAAAGCAGATGACTTCTAGCACTGCTTTCTGGGAATTACTATATGAACCAGGAGTGGGAATGTTCCAGATATTCAGGGGCTTCACATACACCTTCAAGGTGTGAGAGGACGACAGAAGTCATTTTGAAAAATTGGTCTCTTACTTTTGTAAAAAAACAAAACAAAAACACAAACCTTCCGAACCACAAACCAATCTGGTGGAGCTGCTAATGGTATTAAATGGTCCCACAGAAAGCATATTTGTGCTGCTCTAGCAGCTGGAACCAACTGATACCATCCTTATTTTGTGACATGGACATTCTACCATGATTCCATTTAAAAGGAGCTGAAAACCAAGAGAGAAACAACCCACATCTCCACTTTCCAACATGTTCTCCATTAAGGTAGGCATGGCTGACAAAAATGAAAATGGAGGCAGAATTCAGATAGGTCTAAAATGAGATAGGCAGCATGTACATCAGGGATCCCCATGGCCTCTGAGTGCCCTCTGGCAGCCACATAATTTAATTTTATTTTATTTTTAAAAAAAAACAAAGGTGGTTGGCATGTTGCCATGTTTTGAAGGCCTCCAACACCCCACTCTTCCATACCTTACATTTTGCATGTGCTATTTTGTCCTTGGTTTAGATATTTCAAACCCCTGGTTTACAACGTGAAAAGTGTCCTGCAAAAGTTACCTGAAAAAGCCAAGTGCAGAGTCCTTTCTGCTGAAAAAGGAAAAACAAATAGGCAGCAGTGACAATGGATGAGGTATTGTAACTTTGTCAGAGGCATATTGCTGGTTGTTGGAAAGTCTGCCCTTAATGGATATATGCCTACATATAAAATCCTTATGATGCTATGCCTCTCTAAATAAGGTGATGGCTGTTTGATCTCTCTTTGAGCTCAACCAAGAAGCATTGGCACCATCTGGTGGCTAAAGGAGTGAAGCCAATGTCTTCCTATTTCAGAGTTCCAAGCCATACCAAACCACTGTTTCCTTCTCCTCCTAAGTCAACAGCGAATGCCTTCCAATTTCAGGGACTATAGAACTTGAATCAGCATAGAACACTGTGTACCCTTGGACTGAATCAATATCATATTTCCATATTTATAGAACTAAAGAAAAAAATCTATCTTACATTTTTGCATGTAGGCTTGTGCATTGTTCTGACCTTTTTTTCTTGAAATAACTCCAGATGCCTACTGCATTTCTTAGCAATTATCATAGATCTGTTTTGTGCATGGGACATGAGTTTACATGTAGATTGCTTTCCTGATTTAAGTAGTTCTGTTGAAGAGGATCAAGGTCACTGACAGTGGCTTTTGAAATGTTTCATATTTCAACTCATGAAAATATAATGGCTGGTTTTTAACTCTACATAAAACAGCAAGGCTGATCTAGGATTTTAAGACAGTAGTCTCCAGCCCTATATCCATGAAGCCTATGGGGATGTCTGGTAAGTAAAGAAGCATAAAGATTGCCCTATGCATCATCCTTTTCATTTTCTTACTTCAGCATATCAGAAGTTTCTCACACATCAGTAAATATTATTTTCCTGTAACCTAGGCTATTGTTTAATCCTGTGGTGGGCAAAGTATAACTGGAAGGCCAAATATGCCGTCCAGGTAAAAATGGCCAATAATGTTCCCCAAAACAGCCAGGGATATAATTGGGTATTTAAAGTTTGTAAACAGATATGATCTGGTCCATGATGATGATGATGATGATGATGATGATGATGATGATGATGATGATGATGATGATGATGATGATGATGATGGATTTTAAATGGGCAAGTCCACTGTGGAAGTCAAAAAGAGCTACCTGGATGGATGCCTACACCTGATTTATTGCCTAAATGGTTGATAACTAAACAAGCCTATTCTAGAATGGTGAAGAGAGACATCTCTGCCAGCTCAAACTGTGACCTACCAAGGCTTTAAGGAAAATGTGAGAAAAACATACATACTTTTATCAAAAAAAACCATCCCTCATAGGAATACTTGTTGCACAGTGATTAAGAGTAGCATTTACTTTTGAGAGCTAAGGCTAGTTCCCACCACATGCAAGTTGCTGATAAACGTTTATACCTCTTGGAGTTTTAGGAGGATAATCTATTCTGAAATTAGGTTTAAAAAAAGAATGAGGCATATTTTTTAATTTCAACAACACCATTCATATATATTATAGAAATTAGCACAATTAATTTTCTTACCTAGGGAGAGTCAAAGTGTAAATGTGGGGGGTGGGGGAAGAAGACAAATACTGCCATTTGATCTGGTCATCATATTTAAGTCTCTATACTTTTCTTTCAAAGCAAGTGGAACACATAGATGAAACAGGCAACAATTACAGTTCGTCCTTCTTGAATAAGGGAACAAACTAGATAGTGAACCAATTGGCCTGGGCAAGGACGGACTCCAGTAGGGGAACCCAGGCCTTCTGCCTCCATGCATACATGTGTCCCCCTCCCATCTTCTGTCTAAGACTTGGGACATGGACTTGAAGCCTGGGTCTTGGGATCAAAGAATCAGACTTGGACTTGGGACTCAGGTCTGAAGAGTTACCAACATCCCTACAGAATGCCCTCTACATAACCAGCCCTCATGTACTGAACTCAATACCATTTAGTTCTACTAGAACAAACAAGGTTTTTCTTTTATTCCTAGGTTTTAAGTCCAATCAGAGCATTCCTTTATTCTATTACCTCCCACCTTCCCCAGTCTCTCTCTTTCTCTCTGCTATTCATAGCACTTGCAATTTCCTTTCCAATTCCTTGATTGACTTTTTAATGCTACAGATGGACAGGCCCAAGTCAAAACCAGTTTTGCAAATACTACAAATCGCATTCAAATCACTTTATTTCTTTATAATGCAGAATATATTCCATACTCTTTGTTTTCTGGAAGTCATATTTCCCATACCCTTAAACATAACTACAGTGGTGAGTTTGCAGTGTCCACAGTTCAAAGACTTTAAGCAAATTCCCGAGTTCAGGATTTTCAATTTCACAGTCTATTATGTGATACATCTTGGCCTCTTTGTCTTCAATAGCCATACCAGAGCAGCTTTTTTGATAAAACTATCACTTATATAAGCACAGGCATAAATTACATTCTATTTGGGCATAAAAATGCAGAGGAAAGCTCCAACAATAAAATCTGCATTTTAAAAAAAGGTGAAACATAGCATCCCCTCCCCCTAAATTAGATGAAATGGCAGTCAAACAAAACAGCTGGCACTTTGAAAATCATTAAACTGGAATCTAGATTAGAACACAGAGCAGCATGGGGGAGGAAAAACTAACAGCTTTATAGAGTAATTACTTGCTTAATTTAAAAAAGATTCTGCTTTTTAAAAAGGAGCTAAATAACTCTTTCTTGATAATGAGTTCAGAAACCTGGGTACAGCCAGCGGAAGGGGCTTTCTCAAGTTCCCATCAAGATAGAAATATAAAAGTATGCCCTTTGCTGTTCACATCTTTAAACATATCTAAAAACTTAGCTGTTTAGTTGAGCATTTCCATCAATGGAAACCCACTGAAATAATCAACTCAAGACAATCATACAGCCACTTTAAATATATCAATATCTAATATTGTAACATGTAACTGTTTGTTGCAGTTATATGATAAATTTTATTTCAGACTTGTCAATATACTGTAGACATGGGCACGACCAGAAAAATGACATTTCGAGTTTTCGTTTGTCGGAATGGGTCCGTTTCGGGTCGTTTCTGTTTGTCGAGAAATTTTTCAAAAAATTGTTGTTTCCGTTTGTCATTTGTCGTTTGTCGTTTCCACCGCAATTTAGCACGATTTGACTTCCCAGAGCATAGGGGCGTCCCACAATCAGGGCCAGTGCTAGGTGTTTTTGTGCCCTAGGTGGCGGGCGGGGAGGAGGGCGGGCGGCGGGGGGGAGGTGCGGGCGGGCAGCGGTGACGGGGGGCCATGGGCGGGCGGCGGCGCGGGCTGCAGGCGGGTGGCAGCGCGGGCGGACGGGCAAGTGGGCAGTTAGGATATCACTTAGGAAGGATAGAGGTTCTGTTCTTGGCTTGCACCCTAAATGTGTGTGTGTGCAAGCAAATCGAAGTTGGGAAAATAGAAAATAAATGATAGTATATAATATATTTTTAAAATAAATCCACACCTCCCACTCCCAGTCGAACCTCCCCCTTTATCCAATATCAGAAAGAATCCTCAAACTGCCAGAGAAGAAATAAAGAATAAACTGCTATTCCCTTCAGCAGACAAAGCTGCAGGGAATCAAAGAAATTATTTTCTAAATTCAATTCCCTCCCTGCCTGCCTAACTTAAATCCTAAAGCCTCCAGCCTCCCTCCTCAATCTTGATCGGATCACACCAGCACCAGCAGCCAGCCCTCCTCCCTCAACCATATCCATACACCGACCCGACTGTGATTTCTGGAAGGTGCCTCGGCTTTTTATGCCCTCCGAGACATCCAGAAGTGTCAGTCAAAAACCTGGTGATGCCATTGGTGGAATGGTTCAAAAAAATTGCATGGTCCCATCCCATGCCCAGCCCAAATGGGCAGGTCTAAAAAAATAAAAAATAAAATAAAATAAAATAAAATCAATACGACGTTTTATTGCTATAAAAAAACCACTGCTGCTACTATAAAAATTCAGGCATTTAAAATAAATTAATTTCACATATTTCTGTGGTGATTTGGTGTGCCTTTTGACCATGATTTCAAAAGAAAAATTGTGGTTGCCATTTTGGATTCCCCCACCACATGGCATGCAGCAAGAGACAGACGATGAGGATGACCCTCCCCCAGCCTGGTGCAAGCAGCCCAGGACAGGAGAAGAGGGGGGGGAAGGCCGAGGACCCCCCAGAAACCACCCCTCTGGTAGGTGGCAAAGCCTCAGGCAGGCATATTTTTGCCTGCTTTTTTGGCCGGGAGTCGGGGTTTTTTTTTAAAAAAAAAACTTTTAAAAACTTTTTCTGTGATTTGCATTGCGCAATCGCCGCGATGCCACAAACGGAAACAAAAACCTGACCAAAATTTTCTTTTTTCGGTTCGAGTTCAAGTTCTGACGGCTTAATTATCTTTACCGTTTCTGTTACGTAACGGAAACAATAACCGAAAACGGAAACGACAATTTCACTGAGTCGTGCCCATGTTTAATATACAGTATTTCTGTTATGAACAACTCAGAGTGGCCTAGCCATAAGAGTAGTATAAGACTGACCAACTGACTGACCAACAGACAGACGGATGGAAAGTGGTGACAGGAGTTTACTTCTTGTAGGAAGGGGTGAACATTCAAAATGGCAATGGCTACCTCCAAACTGGAAGGCCAACTTGGAGGATCCATGTATAGCCACACTGCACTCATACAATACAGGAGATCAGTTCTTTTTAAAAACATATTCCCATCTTTACTCAAAGCTTTAATGGATCTTTTGGAAATCACATTTATAAATGTCAATGATCAAAAGCCAATGTCTTTTAACTATTTTAAATAAATAAATAAATAAATAAATAAAGAAGAAGAAGAAGAAGAAGAAGAAGAAGAAGAAGAAGAAGAAGAAGAAGAAGAAGAAGAAGAAAGCTGTTGTTAGTTTTTCGGGCAGTTTGGCCATGTTCTGGAAGTTTTTCTATCTGACATTTCACCAGTCTCTGTGGCTGGCATCTTCAGAGGGCAAGGAGCTCAAAGAACTAGGAGTTCTCTCTGTGCTCTGGGGTATAGAATGAGTGAGGCTGTGGGACTTTAAAGATGTGGAAAAGGGGAAAGTTGTCCTATGCAGGAGAATGGGTGTTAGTCATTGTATTGTGATGGAGACTTCGAGAATACAATAATAATAAGGGTAAACAAAACTGGATGAATGCCCTCTGTAAGATTCAACCGAAGAAGGGCTGTCACACATTAAAGCTGATATCGTAATGCTATTTTGATTCAGCGGGCACTCTTTCTTATCCTCACTTAACTATGAAAGCTAAAATATTCGATACTGGTTTTGAAATGAGACGTTTTACTGTTCTACACTTTAAGTAAATTATTGCAGAGCTTTGAAAAGTTACATTTTAGAGCTATGACTCCCAGACCCTGTTTTGAGCAGAAATATGCTGTAAAATTTATCTCAGAGTGTAGACTCAATCAAGCCCATGTGCTGCTTGGGTTTTGCTTTTAAATGTCATATTTCCCATAGACGTCATGTTTCCCATGGTAAGAATAGAAAGATGATACCATGCTTGGCAGAATATAAGTGGATCCTGTCAATTCTGAAAACATACAACTCTGAGACCTTTAATGTAAAACACACAAAATCAAGTGTAAACTTCTCCAGAACTGTTAGTCAATAGGTCTTGATGTAATAGAAACCTGTGAATAAATCAATATTTTAAAGTCATTTTGACTCATAAGACATTTGAAGATGTCATTCAATGTCTTTCCCTCTCTTTATTCATACTGCTCCAGTTCAAATCAATACTGATACAGAAAACAACTGCAGCATTCTGAGTATACTGATATCTAATCTTGGAATGTAAGCAGGGTCAAGCCTGGTTGGTACTTTGATGGCGGACACCACCACCCCTATATCAAAATCTCAAGGAAGTACCAGGAAAAAAATTACCTGGAATTCTGGACAGCTGCTTGTCAAGATTCTCCAACACTTATAAGAATGTGGAGTTCTTGTAAATAAGCAGATTAAGGAAGTACAGTGGTTCCCCCGCCCATTCACGGTTCATATACTGTGGTCCCCCTATATCGCAGGGCCGCAGTACAGTATATGAAAAAAGCCCACCTGAGGTAAGGGGAGAAGGCCTGCTTCAGGCCTCCCATTCTTATCCCAGGACTGGCGCTGCCCCAAATGGGCCTGCGAGGGCCTTCCTGAGCCTTTTGGACACCCCCAAAGGCACGGAAAGGCCCCCGCAGGCCTGTTTGGGGCTGGGGGTAAGTACAAGAGCCCCCATCTAGGCACCCCAGGCTTGTCCTGATCTGCATCTGCATATCACGGATTTTCAGTTATTGCGGGTTGGGTTGGGTCCCTAACCCCCGCAATAGGTGTGGGGGTGTCACTGTATAGGAACAGAACACTTAAATATGAGTGTATAAGTAAAAACCTTAAAGCAGTGTATTAAAACACAGTTGTAATATATACATGGCATTCATCATATCATAGCATCAGCAAGACAGCAAAACATGGCATTCAACAGAGTAAAGTGATCAGACTTCCAGCAGTTTGGCTGGGCTGCTCCGAGAAGTCTCGGGACACCACAGGTGAGCAGCAGTGGGGGTCAGATCCGCCAACACTGCTCGCCCGCCACTTGCCTGCGCTGTCCCGAGACTTCTCGGAGCAGCATGGGCAAGCGGTGTTGGGGGAATAAACCCCTGCCACTGCTTGCCCACACTGCCCTGAGAAGTCTCAGAGTAGTGCAGGAGAGCGGCGGGAGAGCAGTGTTGGGGGATCTGACCCCCACAGCCGCTCACCCACGCTGCCCCGAGACTTCTCGGAGCAACCCGGGCAAGGGGCATTGGGGGATCTTATCCACCACCGAGCTGGAGCCCGGGGCTTGGGGAAGGGAGAAAAAGGTTTTAAAAGCCTGGGCTTTTAAAACCTTTTTCTCTCTCTTCCCCACACCCTGGGCTCCAGCTCATTGGCACTGGGTGGGGAGATAAAGGTGTTTCTCCACAACCCCAGCGCTAATCAGGTGGAGCCCTGGCAGGTACTGCAGTCCCACAATGTAGCGGGACCATAGTACATGAACAGCAAAATGGCGGGGGGTTAGTGTATTATTTGTTTTAAATATTTTAACCTGTCTTTCTCCTTGGAAAGGACCCAAGACAGCTTACAACACTGAGGGACAATATATGACCCAGAAACATTAAAGACAACATTCAAGTTCAGAACAATGAATTTGAAAAAGTGTCTTACATCATTACAAAGGCAATATTAAAGCTAAGAACAATAAGCAAACAAAGCAAAGAAAAATGCGACTGTAAGAGATGGAAAATTAAAAATGGAAAACACAAGTAGTATTACAAATTCAGTCCAAGCAATAATGCATGACAATCCATATAAAAGTCACATAATAGGTAGTCATTCATTCATTCAGGGAAAGCTTAGGTTTCCCTGAAGAGAAAGATCTTTGCCTTCTTATGGAAGGACAGACAAGTTGGTGCAGTCCTGGCCTCTAGTGGAAGGGAGCTTCAAAGTCTAGGAGCAACAATAGAGAAGACCCTGTCACATGTTCTTATGAGACACACCTGTGAAGGTGGCAGGATGGAGAGAAAAGCATCTCCTGGTGACTTTATTATTATTTGTTTGTTTGTTTGTTTGTTTGTTTGTTTCATTTATATATATCTTCCAAACGGAACTCTGGGCAGTTTACAGCAAGTTAAAAAAACAACAATATATAAACAACAATATAAAAAGACAAGAGTGGCAAAAGACTCGGCAAGATGCATCTGGGGGCGGAAAAAAAATTAAATTAAAGGTCGCTATATGCCTCCCAGAAAAGCAAGGTTTTCAAAGCCTTCTTGAAGGTGGGCAGGGACTGTGCAAGGCACAGCTCAGCCGGTAGATGGTTCCATAACGAGGGGCCAACAACCGAGAAGGCACTGTTGCATGTGACAGACTTCCGCGCCTCCCTAGGAGTGGCCACCCTGAGTGAGCACGCCTGCAACATTCAAGTGGGCCTGGCCTCAGCTGACCTCTGGGAGATACGCTCCAACAGGTATTCAGGACCCAAGCCATTTTGGGATTTGAAAACCAAAACCAAGACCTTGAACCTTATCCGGAGAGCCACGGGCAGCCAATGCAGGCGTGCCAGAACTGGGGTGATATGGTCGAATCTACGAGCACCCACCACCAGTCTGGCTGCCACATTCTTCACCCATTGGAGTCTCTGGACAAGGGTCAAGGGCAACCCCACATAGAGGGCATTGCAGTAATCGATCCTCGAGATCACAAGGGCCTGCACAACTGTCCTCAGGGAGGACTCATCGAGGTATGGACGGATCTGCGCGATCCTGCAGAGGTGGAAAAAAGCGGCCCTGGAGACAGCCATCACCTGGGCTTCCAGGGAGAGGGCTGAATCCAAGACCACACCCAGATTCCTAGCCCTGTCCATAGGCTGGAGGGAAACTCCCCCCAGACTAGGAAGGGGGCCGTTGTACCTGGACGAGGGCACCCCGGAGAACAGAACCTCGGTCTTCTCTGGGTTCAGTTTGAGCCTGTTGGTCCTGGTCCATTCCAAGACCGCCTCCAGGCACAGATCGAGGGAGCGTACTGCCTCCACTGGAGAAGTAGAAAAGGAGAAATAGAGCTGTGTGTCATCAGCATACTGATGACAGCGAACTCCAAATCTCCTGATGACCTCCACCAGCGGCCACATATAAACATTGAACAGCATAGGGGAGATTGCCGACCCCTGGGACACCCCACAGCGGAGCGTCCAAGGAGCCGACAACTCATCTCCCAGCTGATGGAAAGCTGGGACCAGCCATCGAGAAAGGAACTGAGCTAATTCCTGCCTCGGCGAGCCGATCCAGCAGGTTACCATGGTTGACAGTATCAAAGGCTCCTGACAGATCAAAGAGGACCAACAGGGAGGAACACTGGTCATCCTGCAGAGCGACCAGGGCAGTCTCGGTCCCCCGAAGCGGCCTGAACCCGGACTGGAAGGGATCCAGGATATGATATTCCTCCAGGTACGACTGAAGCCGGATAGCGGCCACTCTCTCAACTACCTTGCCCAGGAAGGGAACAATGGCGATCGGATGATAGCTGGCCAAATTGTCTGATGCCAAGCTGGGCCTCTTTAAGATGTGCCTCACCACCATCTCCTTCAGGCGGGAATGAAAAATTCCTTCCCTGAAAGAAGCGATGGCAATGGAAGAAGCCCACTCTGGCATGATCCCTCCGGTGGATTTAATAAGCCAAGCTGGGCAAGGGTCGAAAGGGGAAGCCGCCAGATGGCAATAAGCCATAACTCTGGAGGCCTCCACTGGCAACACAGGCCCAAACTCAACCAGACAAGGAGAACGAGGGGGAGAGGCCCCCGGGATGAGGGAGGAGGGATTAGTGCAACTGGAGTCCAGATCGGAGCAGATGGCCTGAATTTTAGATCTAAAAAAGGCTGCGAATTGCTCGCTAATGAACTCACTAGAAGGAGGCCCAAGCTGACCAGGATTGGAGAGGTCTCAAACCACCCGGAACAGCTCCGCCTGGTGGTTCGAGGCCTCTCCTACTCTCAGGGAGGCGTGAGCTGTTCTAGCGCCCTGATCACGTAAACATAACAGCTGGTCAGCTGCTTAAGCACAGCCTTGTTCATTGCTGTCCGATTCATTCTCCAACTGCACTCAAGCTTCCTGCATTCTTGCTTCATCGCCTGCAACTCAGCCGTGAACCATGGCAAGGAGAGAGCTCCGCAGCAGAGGAAGCGCTTTGGGGCGATCCAGTTGACTGCCCCGGTGGCACCCTCATACCACCTATCCACCAGGGTTTCAACCGGATCGTCAGCCAGTCTGCCAGTAAGCTCCCCAAAGGCCTCCAAGAACCGAGCAGGGTCAAGGAGCCTTCGGGGGCGGGCCAAAAGAAGGGTCCGACGCTCCCCGCAGGGCAGGATGGCAATCAAGAGGGAAAATTTTAGCAGATGGTGATCTGACCATGAAACAGGTTGAACAATGTCCCCAACCCTCAGATAGGAGTCTGATGACATGGAAGAAAAAAAACAGGTCCAGGGTATGGCCTGCACTATGGGTGGGGCAAACAACATATTGAGATAGGTTCATGGAAGCCATGGACTCCATGAAATCCAGAGAAGCTCCAGAAAGTTCAGCCTTGGCATGCACGTTGAAGTCCCCAGCCACCAAAAGGCGGGGGGACCTCAACAGGGCAGCCGAGATGAACTCGGTAATCTCTGGAAAGGATTGGGCTGGGTTGTGGGGAGCACGGTACACCAGCACAATACCAAACCTATCTTGCTGACACACCGATAAGTGAAGGCATTCTAACCCAGGACACACCAATGTCGCAGATTTGCTAATGAAGAGGGATCCCCTGTAAACAATGGCCACCCCACCCCACCCCGACCCTCTGACCTGCCTGCCCACTGGACCCGAAACCCGGGGGGCACAGAAGGGAGAGGGAAGCCCCTCCCTCCTCACCCACCCAGGTCTCAGTTAAACTCGCCAGGTCGGCTCACTCATCCACAATAAAATCATGGAGAATGGGGATCTTATTATGAATCGACCTGGCATTAACCAGGAGACAGGACAGGTCAGAGGCACCGGCAGAGTAGCTCCCTGATATGTGGCAGTGGGTGGGGAATCAGAACAGGGGACAGGCACCAGCTGCCTGACCTGAGTTCTTCTTACCCGACTAATCACCCTGCTCCGAGCATACCTCCCACAGCCAGACACCACCGAAATAATCGTCCCTGCTGGCATGGCGACCAATTAAAAAAATGCAATCAAGTAACAATAATACAGAAAACAAGTGATGGTAACAATATGGATACAAAACAATAATAATAATAATTAAAAATATAACTATTAGAATAAAAAAGAGAAAAAGAAAATAATAATGATAACAAAGTAATCATAAAACAAAAGCCACCTTAACTGGTCAGATCTGGGGAGGGAGGGAAAAAGAGCGAGGAGCCCAGTTCATACTGAGAGATATGATCTTTTAAGTTTCCTGAGATTTTCCATAGGTAGCCCCACATAGAGCACATTACAGTCCAGCCAGGACATCACTAATTGAGATTTCTCAAGAAATGGATGTACCTGTGCATTAGCTTTAATTGTGCAGATACTGGAAATCAGCACAAAATTTAAATATGGAAAAATATAGGACCAAAGTATGGGCAGTGGTAGTAAAGCAAACATTGACTTATCGGGTTAGATTGTATAGAGGGGAAATTAAACAGGACTGCTTTATGGAAATATGGCACCCACTGTTAAACTCAGATACTGAAACTAGTGATAGATTAAGCAAGATGGAAAATGGGTTACACAATGGGTTGTTATAAACTGTTATAAATTGTACTAGCAGAAATTATAAGGAAAATAATGTACTATATTTTGTTGCAATATGGTTGTTAATTTGAATAAAGAAATAAATTAAATAAAAAAGCTTTAATTGTGCAGATACTGTATACTCTTGGCCACAGTTCAGACCTGGGCATCTAGGCTCAAAAATGCGTCCAGGAGAACCCCCAGGCTGTGTGCCTCATTTTTCAGTGGGAGAGTACAGTAATACTTCAGATAACGAATGCCCCAGCTAACGAAAAAAATCGGATAATGAAACAAAATTTCAAGGAATAGGGATGTTTCAGTTAAGAAAAAAAATCCTATGGAGTGTCGCAGATAATGTTTTTTTTTTGTAGTGCTTAGCGAAAAAAGTGTTCCCAGGATGCACCACATTCCTGTCTTTTGTGGGTAGCACAAGGCATTGAGTGTGGAGGTGTGTGGAGCATGGTGGCTTTTGCAGCAATTTTGGAGTGGTTTTGGCAGTGGGTTTTAAAAAAACTTCTTGGAGCATTTTGGAGTAAGGTAGGCAGCTGAGTCATTTCCATGACTTTTACTGTGTCCCATGCAGCAGTTTTGGGCTTGTTTTAATGGCTGTCCCTCCCCCGCATGTGGATTGTTCCATGTGTGTTCTTACAGCAGTTTGGGGCTTGTTTTAATGGCTGATTCCCCCCCGCTGCATGTGGGTTGTTCCATGTGTGTTCTTGCAGCAGTTTGGGGCTTGTTTTAACAGCTGATATTTTCTTTTCCTGCATAGCAGGGGTGTTGTATGTGTGATCTGTTCTGGAGCAGGTCAAAAAGTTGCTCCTGACCTAGGTAGAAGAGCAGCAGCATTAAGGGGACACAGTGTCCAAGGCAATGATTTGCACCAAAGCCAAGGCCTTGCACATTGACCTCCTCCACCAACATATGGAAACATCAGCACCTGCTGAAGAGTTCAAGGTGAACAGGGGTTGGTTTGAGAATTTTAAGGTCAGATCTGGCATCCACAGTGTGGCCAGGCATGGCGAGGCCACAAGTTCACATCTCCGAGCAGCCGAGGACTTTGCAATGGAGTTCCGGGAGGACATGGTCTCAGAGGGATATCTTCCACAGCAGGTCTTCAACTGCAATGAGACTGGCCTCTTCTGGAAGAGGATTCCGAAGAGGACCTTCATAATGGAGGAGGAGACCAACTTGCCCGGCCACAAGCCAATAAAGGACCGTCTAACCCTCCTGTTCTGTGCTAACACCAGTGGGGACCTGAAGGTCAAACTTCTGCTTGTGTACCAGAGAACCTACAGGCCTTTAAGAAGCACAAGGAGCGGTTGGACATTTTGTGGCAGTCCAACATCAAGGCTTGGGTGACATGCATCCAGTTCGTGCAGTGGGTCAATCTTTTCTTTGGTCCTGCTGTCAAGCAGTACCTGCTGGAGAAGAACCTGTCACTCAAGGTCTTGCTGCTGATGGACAATGCCCCTGCCCATCATCCTGGCCTCAAGGAAGACTTGCTGGAGGGATTTCAGTTCATCAAAGTGATGTCCCTTCCTCCGACCACCCCAGTACTGCAGCCAATTGACCAGCAGGTCATCTCTTATTTCAAAAAACTTTACATGAGGGATCTTTTCCGTTGATGCTTCAACATGACAGATGGATCAAGCACCACCCTCTGTGAATATTGGAGAGACCACTTTGATATTGTCAGCTGCCTGCAGATGATCAACATTGTCTGAGATGGGGTCAGCCAGCAGAATCTCAATTCTGCTTCGTGCAACCTGTGGACTGGCTGTGTTGTGACACCTGATGCTTCTGCACCTGCACCAGTCTGCAGTGGTGCAAAGAATTTTGTGTGTGTGTGTGGGAGGACCGTGGGGCTTGAGATTGAGGAGGTGTCCGAGCTAGTGGAGGGACATGACCATGAACTGAGCACCCAGGATCTTCTTGGAGCTGCAGCAGCAGGCAGTGGAGCAACAGCAGTTTCATTTGAGGAGGAGGAAATGAGAGAGAAGGAGGTCTCTACCATGGAACTCAGGGAGGCATGTGTAATGTGTGCAAAGCTCCAGACTTTTGTTCAGTGGCACCACCTGGATAAGGCACTCACCCAGAACCATGTGAACAATGTTGACTATGACATCATGTCCTGGTTCAAAGGGATGCTGAAAAAGCACCAGAGGCAGCAAATAATTTAAAGGTTCCTCATTATAAAGCCCAGGAACGAAGAACCTTCTTATTCTAGTGGTGCCCAGTTGCCTTCCTCCTGTCTCTCTTCCAAAAATGGAGGAACTTGTTTTTGAAAGTGTTGAAATTGTTTTGAACAGTTATTTTTTTGCCATGTTTTTCCTGTTGAAGTGCACTGAACTGTAACATGTATGGAAAGTTTGCCATGTTTTCAAAGGCCGATACTTCACGTCCATCTCATCACTGTTTGCGGTCCCGCTTGGGACTGGTATGAAGCGATCTAACCTCATGTCCATTGTGGGATGAGGGGAGTTCGTTCCGACCACACCTCCTTAACTGCGATTTAAGCAGGATGAGAGATTCCCCTCCCTGGCCTCGGGAATCTGCTCATCACGCTACTTGTTCCGAGATGAGTGGCCGTGAGGTAAGGCTCCTCACACAACGTGCCATTGTCATTCTAGTGGCAGGAGTGTGAAGTGCCATTCGCCAGTACATTCCCTATGGAGTCAGCAACACAGTGCAGAGAGATTAAAAGACAAATGCCTCAAACTTAGCTCCATAACGCATTGAAGGCAAGACTTTGGAGAATTGAAACATTGAAAAACGGAAGGTCGGGGACAAAAAAAAACAGAGAACAAATGCATTGAATTTCACATCTCATCACGGAATGAGGACGTGCGGTAACAGTCATGCTGGTATCATCCATCACGCCCATGCATACACGGTAACAGGGACAGAACCGGAAGAAGACCACATGACCGTGACCGACATCAACACGCAACAAACTTCCTCCTGGGACGAGAATGGATGTGAAGTAACCATCAAAGTTGATCTGTGATGTTTTGAAACTTACAATTGTATGCATAAACTGTCACTGAAATGTACTGCACTGTACTGTATCATGTTTGAAAAATTAATGCATGATGTTTGGAATGCTTATTCTTGATGTCTTTGTACAGTATGTATGCCTTTAAAGTGCACTATATAAAGATTTTTGAGCAAAAAATGGCTGTTTGTGTCTTTTTTTGCAGGCTCTGGAATGCTTTGGACTGAGAAATGTCATCAAAAATAAAGAGGGAGAAGGAGACACATATTTAGAAGGTAAAGACAACCACAGTTAGATAAACAGTTTACTAGTCAGTGTTATCCTGTGTAGTCTACTTTATTATGCTCTTAAACCAGTAATGGAGAACACGACATGTATACATAATGTTTACTCTCTGAACAGTATGATGACTTTTTAAATTTCCTAGACTACTAAATCACAGCATTTTTCTATGTAGGTTTTGGGTTGGTTCATTTAGTTAAAAAAATGCAGGAAAATGTGAGCAACTGAACAATGAGCAGATCAATTTTCATCCTGCTTTGGCTTTTGTATCACTATCATTTATTGTACTTGGTAATGCTGTAGTGTCTTAAGTCTTTTGTCTTTTGAATGACAACTATTCTTCCACTGAATAATATTCTTGATTGAGACTTCAGTAACATGTGTTGTAAAGCATTCTTAACCAGACTGAAAATATATTTCCTTGCCATACTAAGCAAGGTAAAATGATATAAATTGATAGAGATAAGATAAATAACAGTGATACACACTTGAAATCTGTCATAAAAGTCTATATCATGATTTCTGCCCTTCTACTTTGCTTTAAAGATCACAGCTTGATCAAAGATCTTCAGTAGGTTGCCTCTGGAAGTAATGAATCATGGTAGAGGAAGTCACATAGAAAAGGGTTCATCTTGGCCTCACTGTAACATCAAACAAATCCTATGCATCAAGCAGTCAGATATACAGCTATATTTTATACAAGTTTTGTTGAATGGCTTATATAGTATACATAGTACAGTATATATATATAATTGCCAACCTACACTATATAATTTCAACCCAGTTTTGGTGCTGTTGTTTTAAAGATGTCATGATAAGCTGAATAATGGATGATGACAACATTAAGATAAGTTATGCTTCACAAAGACATGATGGCAAGCACAGCACCATTTTTATCAAATAGAATCTGTTTTTATGCATAGAGATCATCATCATAGATTTTAATAAAGCACATAAACTTTTAGGGCTCAACAAAGTCCTGCTGAATTGTGAATTTTGCCTCTAGTTTTATAAAATGGGACTGTTCTATCAAGTCACTGATTTAGAAGAGCGGGAAGTGGAAGATCAATCAATTTTCAGGATATTTTAATTACATTTATATTACATGTAATATGACTAACACAGCTACCTCTTCTAAAATAAAACAGTTTTGGGATTTGTTTAAAAATATGCTTTGGATGCCAGAGTGCTTCTGCTGTTTCAGAACTGGCACTATTTGTCTGTGTACTTGTTTTTACATTTCCGTAACATTTCAGTTATTAATGCAAATATCTGAGAAGTCCGTCCTATCATGGATTGAAATCTCCAAGGGTCAGACACACCAAAAATCCAGGACTAGTCCATAAGTGATAAGGACCACATTATGGGTGCTGGCTACTAATTTTTTTTTAATAAAATACATGGGGACTGTATTATCTAGTGTGGCCCCAAGGAACAGATAAGTTGGAATCTCACTTCAGCAAAGGTCCAGAGTACATTATGCAGTTAATAATTTAGTCAATCAGTTGAAACTCTGCCATTCCCCTGGGAGCAACTCAGGGTACCTAAAAATCAACAGTAGCTGTGCAGCATTAAAATATCACATTTCAAATATGTAAACACATAAATAGCCACAGTCTGCTATAGTACAATATAAGCAAGAGAAACAAGCTTTATTTGAGAAATCTAATGATTCCTTTTTCTCTAAAAGCATGTATAAATAGATAGGTTTTTAAGCGTTATCTGAATGACAAGAGGAAGACAAAACTGATCTGTAATAGAAATAATTTCTATAACTGGGGTGTCAGCACAGAGAAATCCCTGCAGCAATATTAGAGCTGGAGACAAATGTACAGACTCCACAGCAGGTGTACTATGGTCAGTCCTTGCTGCATCCATCAACAAAGGGCAGCCTCCACAATATGCTCTGTTTAGAGCGTACCACAGTTTGACCAGGAAGCTATCAGTGCATGGACTATAATGGGCAGGGATCCTGGTCCTGGGATGGCCACTGTTGGCAGATCAACAAGAGCATTCCTTGCTACCGAGCCCTTCAGTAACCTTAAAACTGCATCTTTAATTTGGGAACTATTTGCAGGCTATTTGTTGGCTTAGTCAAAGGACATGCTAGACAATACCTGGTGAGCTCCTGCAGACCAATTGGTGCTTCGAGCTCAAGCCCAAAGGGAAAAAGTTTGACTCTCAAGGGATCATTCTGTAAGTCCTGGGTTTGTTGGTCAAAATTCTATCAGACACTGTAACACTTTCCCTCAACATTTCTCAATATCCTGCATATTCACAACCTTTATTTCATTCATATCCTGCTGAGTAACTTATACATTATTTCTTTGTGGGCAATAAATAAATAATGAAAAAATTCTGAAACACCTTCATTTTATTGAAAACAGTTATTCATTACAATCATACTTTATTCCCTCGCAACCTCTCTGAGCTGGCAAAAGGTAAGATATTTCAGATGTATCACCTCTGCATCTATTTTTCTGAAACGTTTAAGCTACAACACAAAACAAAGGTGGCACTGAATTTCTTATATCCTGCTCTTTGATCAATCAAATTGATCAAATTATGCAATATTTATATTTTACAATTTACATGGACCGATGGAACCAACTGATGTTCTATTGCTCCAGTTCCATTGAACATGGCAATAAAAGGGAGGAAATTTCAACTTGCATGCTATTCTTAAATAATAAACATTTTTTAAAAAAAAAATCACACCACACCTAGCATTGTAGAATACAAACAAGTACAGAACTCTCCTGCATAAGGAGGCTGAAAATGGGGAGTTAGGGATGCATACCAAGGTTGGCGACTTAGAGGGTAAGACTTAGAGGGTAAACTAATGGTTCAGGGTTATAAAAACACAAACAACCTAAAAAGAACTCACAAAGAATCATTAGACTAGAAGAAAGGACATTTTAAGAAATAATGAAACTGAACCTGTGTCTGCAGTTCGTTAGTAAATTTTCAGATGTAAATACACTGATATTTGTAGCCACTGGATTGCAAAGATTCCAGGCAAAAATCAAAGAAAAATAAAACAAAAGATATAAAAGACACAAAACATGTGACACCTTCAAGACTAACTTTCATATTTTAATATAACGTTTTGTGGACATGTCTACTTCTTCAACATATAGCAGCAGAATGAGGTGTGCAATATAATATGTAATGAAATATATATTTCATATCAAATATTCATTGGCTGTTGTATGTAGGCGTATTTGCATGTAAGCCGGATTGTAGATTCCTATAGAGACAGAACTTGCAGGCAAAAATCAAAGAAAAACAAAAGACACAAAACATGTGGCACCGCAAACATTATCTTTCATATTTTAATGTGTAATGTTACGTGGACACCAGACAAAGCTGGGGTAAGGGTGGATAGGGGGAAGAGGGAGAGGAAGAGGGTAATTGGTTTTGAAGGCAGGGTTGTTTTATTATGGCCATGTGGTAAACATCCCTCAAGAGACAACGAAACAGACACCAGTTCAGAGCAGGGTGAGGAGGTGGAATTGGATTGCAAAGAGCCACGAAAGACCGAATGGAAAACCAGTCGCGTTCCTCCTCCGGGCTCAAAAGCCTGCAAGCCTTGCCTGAGCAGCCCGCGATCGACCAAGCGGCCGCTTTGAGGGGGAAAGCGGCGGCGCCTCTCTCTCTCTCGGGCCGTTAGGGGGCGCTGCCCGGTGGTAGCGGGAGCCGCCTCGGAGCCTCTTCCCGAAAGGGCCCGCCTCCCTTCGCCTCCCGTGGCCGCCGCCGGCGGGGCCGCCCTTCCCAGGATCCTTTGCGGGTAAACAGCGATGGCCGCCGATGAAGGAGGCGGAGAACAGGAGAACAACATGGGGAACCACTTGCAGCTCATTCCCGGTAAGGTGGCTGCGCCTCTCGCGGGCGGGGAGAGAGAGAGAGAGAAAGAAAGAGAACGGGAGAAGCCGGAGGAAGGAAAGGCGGTCGGGATTATTGGGGTGGGAATAAGAGGAGGAGGAGGAGGAGGAGAGACGACCTGGGCGAAGGGAGGGAAGGAGGCGGGGTGTCCCTGCCCGGGCGCCCCATCTCCGCCGCCATGAGAAACGGGGCGCCTGGCGGCCTTCGGGATGGGAGGCCGGGAAAAGAGAGAGGCTGGGGATGGGATCCGGGGTGGGTGGGTGGGAAAAGGTCCCGAAGGCGAGTCAGGAGAAGGGCCGGGCGGGGAGGAGGTGGGAGGCAAAGGGAGAGTCGCCTGGGAGGCCCAGAGGGACGTCATGACTGGGCTACCTATGCGCCCCCCGCCCCCCCCCAAGGGTGGTGGTGGTGGTGGTGGTAGCCGAAGTAGAATACAGTACGGTATCTGGAAGTTAGGATGATGAGGTGGATAGTGGCGGGAGGAGGAGGAAGAGGAGGAAGAAGAAATGGACGAGAAGGGACATGTCATGCCTTGGGCTCCCAGGGAGAGAAGACCTGGGTCTGCGACACCCCAGGAGCTCCTGAGGGGTTTAGGGGAAAAGGGGGGGGAGTAGCTTAGGGGGTCCCGAGGTGGAGAGGTGGCCTGGGTCACGAGTAGGAGAGACCTGGTGACAGAAGAAGAGTTTCTGAGCCCCATAAAAGGCAGAGAAGGGAGGCCCCCTTGGCTGGAAGATGGATTATTTTTCTTCTGAATAGCTGCTTCCTCTCTTCAAGTAACATGGCAAACAGGAAGGCTGTCTCAAGAAGCCATACCCTCCCCGGGATGGGAGATACAGGGACATGGATGCTTCTCTAGTGGGATTTCTGCCCCACGAGGAGCTTTTCAGGCCACCCAGTGGCAGCCCTTGGGTTCATGTGGGACTCTGTGATGACCAAGATGAGTGGACATCCAAAGGACAAGGAGCTAGAGTGATTTTTTTAAAAAAAAAAGAGGGGAAGGGTTTGGGATGCTGGTGGAGCCTGAGTTATGAAGATTAGAGACACAGCTAAAGCAGGGGGAAAGGAAAGAAGACAGTTGTGTGGTGCTGAAGAAAAAGTGAGGGTGGGAAAGAACAGGAGAGGAATGTATTGCTTGAGGGAAGAAAACAGGTCTTTCTGGAGGCAGGAAGAAAGAGGCAGGTAGGGAGCAGAACAGACATGGTAGAATAGGTTGTGTGTGTGTGTTGTGTCATTACAGTTGTGACCGATTCTTTGTGACTCCATGTCCGTGGAGTTTTCTTGGCAGGATTGCTGGAGTGGCTTTCCAGTTCCTACTCCAGGTGCCTACAACACTTGGTATTCCCTGGTGGTCTCCCATCCAAGTACTAGCCAGGCCCGACCCTGCTTAGCTTCTGAAATCAGGCGAGATCAGAGGTGCTTAGGGCATCTAGGCAGCTCTATAGAATAGGTTGAGCGATACACAAAATAGGTTGAGCGATACACAAAACTGCTCAAGACATTCATTTCCACATTGATCATGGAATAAAGGATATTCAGCCTTTGTGGTCAAAGAAGAACTACAGTTTGCTGCAAACTACAGTAGTTTTAAAAAGTTCTTCTGCCAGCTTACTGTTGTCGTTCTGTGCTGGCAGCACAGAGGAGAAAATAGTACTTTGTGCATAACCAGCACAAAACTACATGTAGGCTCACAGAGAAACGATAGACTGATCTGTTTCTTTTTTGATCAGCTTGGAATTCTGGGAGTTGTGGCCCAAAACATCTGGAGTGCTGAAGGTTCACCACCACTACGACTGAGTGGGGATTACTAAAGAGGGAATTCTAGGTAGCGCACCAGTTTACACATCAGCATGGAGTTGAATTCATCAATACCATCCCCTTTATCAATGACTGGTCTCGATGACCCATAGGTTCTCTTCCAGTTCTGAGGTTTGATGATGATAATTAAAGGAAAAAGTGAGGGAAATAGAAGTCTGATAATAAAACACCCCGTATGAATTTTTATGTTTAAAATAATTGTTTAACCATAATTTGGGTAATGTATTACAATGGAAATCATTTTAGATTGTGTGCTTGATTTCTTTAAAAAAAAAACAACAGAAACTAAATTGGATAGCCTTTTCTTGAATTTCAGGTCTTTCTGCCATCAGAAATTAAATTCCCAGTTTTAGGTGAAATAACATTATTTTCCATTAATATGGGATCCTTTTGTAAAATGACTGAGTTCAGTATTCTTCTAAGCAAAGGTAGCCATAAGAAAAATTAAAATCAGTGTCATTTTAATTAATATAAAAACTGGATAGTTTTTATTTCTGCTTTTTTCCTGCCTGCTAGGGTTTGCCTAAAAAGAAGACAGCCATTAGTAATAACTGGGTGTCATATTTTCGAAAACAGTTTCAAAAATTGTTTTCTCAATAGTCATGTGCGTACATTTTTAGTTGCAACCCCCAGCTATTATAGCATTGGTAGAACCCAGTACTGTATGAATACCTGCAGCCACTTCCCATATTCCATCTGAAAACGAATTCAATCTACATGCCATTCTGTGAGAGACAACCATTTCCCCATCTCCTTTTTAGAGGGCAGGGGTGTTATCCAGAGATGAATTCTGAAGAACTCAAAACTTTATGTACAAATTTGTCTCTGTGAAGATTCTCAGTCATGCAGGTGAGTTTATCTGGAAGTTGACTCATGGCAACTGGACTTCTTTTCTTGAGAGATTGAAACGTTTCGCTACTCATCCAAACAGCTTTGTCAGTCTGAAGAAAGTTAGAGGAGCAATATAGTATATGCAGTCCAATGCAGTGAGGAGTGTGCAGACCTCTACATTTGGAGAAACTAAACAGCCATTAAACAGGAGGATGGACCAACATAGGAGGGACAACAGCTCAGGACCAGAATCAGCAGTGTACCTCCATTTGAAGGACAAAGGGCATTGATTCACAGATGAGGATGTACACATATTAAACAGAGAAGATATGTGGTTCAAGAGAGGGGTCAGGGAAGCGATTCATGTGTGTATTGAAGACCTCTCAACAGGTGGGGGACTCAGATACAATCCTCCTGCTATTTATCAAGCTGCCCTTTAATCAGTCCCAAGACAAAGCAGAAGCACTTCACGCCTCCACCAGGAAGGCTACAGCTAATGACCCATACTTAATGAGTGTTGGGAAGGGTTGCATAGGTGGGACTTCCACACACCCCAGGCCATTGTCCACCTAATGAGCCTATTTGGACCGCTTTCCACCTATGAACTTATTCAGGCCATTGTCCAACTTATGAGCCTATTCAGACCAGGGGGATGTGAAACCAAGGAGAACTATAAATTGTAGGACTCACCACTAACTTTCCTCAGACAGACGAAGCTGCTTGGATGAGTAGCAAAATGTTTCAGTCTTAAGGAAAGAAATCCAGTTGCCATGACTCAACTTCCAGATATCCTCCTTTGTCCTTTACCATGGCCTAATAAAGATATTAACTTAAGATGTCTTGAGACAACCGCTATAAATCCAACCCTCATCATGTGCATGTTTGTTTTAATACAGTACTAGCATCTATCACTTTTGTTAGACACTCTTTGTTATTTTTTCCACTTTCTTGCCTTAGAGAAGTTGTCTCAGACTTGCTTACAGAATTAAAGCAAGCAGATTGTATTCCAGCATTTTGTAAATAGGAAAATGTGGGACGTCTTATCAGAGTAGTAGTAAATCAGTGGAAAAAGCATATTATCTCCTTTGTCTGTACCAGGTTAATTTTACATACAGTTTAAATGTTTGGACTTTTATGTGAGATTAGTGTTGCCTCTTCTTTGTAGTTAAGTAGTTTTAACTTTAATACCAATCACATACTCCCATTTAATCAAAAGAATGAGTGCATTTTCTAAAAGAATAAAGAAAGTGAAAGCTATGTGCAACTAGTAAAATGGCACAGATAGGTGTGGAAAGTGCTTTTAATATGTCATATGCTAGCTGATAGTGCATGGCATATTAACAAGTGACAATAATAGCCTGGGATAATTGGAGTTGCTATTGCATGAATCACACATCATCAGCATTCAATTTATCCTGCTTACTTTGTACACTGAAATACTTCTTATCTTTTTCATGGGGTGCATGTAGTTCCTAGGTTAACTTGCTTTTAGGCATTTATATGACCCAGACTGAACTTGAGCATACCTGGTGACTGATATGGTTGTCTTGGTTGAAATAGCAAAGAGTCTTTTGGCAACTTAAATGCTAACAAGATTTATTTGGCATCAGTATATGCTTTTGTGGATTTTAGCCCCAGTAGTTGGGTATGTGAAATACACTTTTGCATAATAAAACCTCATAGTCTTTTAAGGCATTATAAAAGTCTTTGTTTTTGTGGTTATTGCCTCAGATTTTTTTGCCCTGATTGGCTAGTTTGACTGCAGCATCTGTCTTTGCAACTACAATAGATGGACTTACTAGAGTTCAGTACTTTGGCAAATAATTGATAACTGTGCTATCCTGATGTTTACGTCTTCTCCTTTAACAAGACCCTTAGAGGACCAAAGGCTACACAAGGGACATAACTAGTGGATATATTTTATCTATTATGAGCTACCATATATCTTACAGTTTATAGTTGGAAGAGATCTGGCAGGTGGCTGAACTGAGGAGAGTCTAGGAGGAATTAGAACATTTCTTAAGGAAGAACTCTTATATTAAGGGTGTAAGAGATGGTTCTGATTATTACTGATCCCCTTCAAAGTGCAGAAATGTACTGGGCACTGTGAAAGAATTCAGAGTATGATTCTGCGTTTGTTAACTTGCAGTCCAACAGATGTGATACAAAAGGAGTGGGGTTACAGGAAGGGAAAAAGGAAAACAGAAATCAGAGGAAAACACCTTCTACTCCGAGGCTGATCAGGCGGGAGATAAGGCTGCTTCTGCTTCCCGTATGATTCCAATGAGAAGGTTTTTTCCTAGGGCAGTGATGGCGAACCTTTCCGATAACGAGTGTCCAAACTGCGATTCAAAACCCACTATTTTTTTCGCAAAGTGCCCATACAACAATTTAACCTGAATACAGGTGGCTGTGAAAGGGCGATGTCGGGTGCCCACAGAACGGGCTCCAAGTGCCACCTTCGGCACTCGTGCCATAGGTTCACCAACACTGTCCTAGGGGCACCTTCTTTGGAGCAGTATAACTCAGCACCTGAGTTATTGAAAAATAATTTTCAAGTGCATATTTTTTTAAAAAACATGCACTAAGAAATTACTTACTTTTTGGGCATCAAAGTAGCAGGGGTACCTTAAGTAGCTGATTTTTGGGAACCCCTGAAATTTGGAATCATTTGGGGATAAGGGGAGTTAGTTATGAAGTTCTAAAGCGGCTGGGGATATTAATTGGTAACTGTGCATGGACTGTGGAGGCAGTCAGGGAGTTTACTCTATGGTATTAATTCCCTAATTGCCTCCACACTTCCAGCACACGTTGCCAATTACTATCCCCAGCTCCTTTAGAGCTCAGCCGGTATACCGTATATACTCGAGTATAACGAAAAAACGCCATTGGCTTATACTCGAGTCAATATGTTTTCCCAGTTTTTGGGGGTAAAATTAGGCCATTGGCTTATACTCAGGTCTGCTTATATATGGTAAAACAATGTATTTCTGGTGTCATTTAATATTTTCAGACATCGGATAAGTGAATTTTTTATCTTTACAGATGGATTTTTTATCTTTACAGATATATAAATTATCTTATATATTCAGTGAATGCACTTTTGTTTGTAGTCATAGCCTTTGTTGTACTTTCAGAATGGACAATACTATGGTGTCCATTAAAGAAGGTACCACCAAATAAATGAACACTCCAAAGCTGTGGAGAAGAGCTCGCTGTCGAAGACATTTGTGAAAATGCACGTGTTGCTTCTGCATTCCTTGAGACCCCCTAGTTTCTCCCCAAGGCTCCCATCTTTTTTTTTAATCATTAATCATTAGGGATGGAGCTTCAGTTGGCCAGAATGCCACAAATTTGATGGAGAGGCCTGCCCAAAGCCTTCAGGCCATTCTGAGTGGCCCTCCCTGGCTGGCCTGCCCCTCCCTCCCCCTCCTTCGCCCCATGTATTTTTTTTTTTTTAAGTCTTCCACCACTGCTGCCAGAATGACTGGCCGGATGGTGAGCAGAAGCTTGTGGGGCTGGGTTCCCCACCTTCCTCCCTCCCTCCCTTGGTCACTCACTGCAATTTGGTACTGTATAAAGCCATCCCAGCAACAGTTCCATAGCCCTCAGCAATTTCCAATGGTGACAGTTCTTATACCAGAGACTCAGGACCTTCTGGATAGAGGCTGGAAATGTTTACTTTCTAAAAAAGCTGTCCTGAGTGATGACATATATAAACAAATAATTCTTCTGCCTGTGAGGTTGCAAAATCCTAAGATTGTTATTAGCTGGCTAGATAGCTCAGTGCTGTTTCAGTATCTGGCTGAGGAGCCGAGGACTGGAGATTTGATTCTCAGGTCAGGTCAGGTCAGGTCATTCTCCACTGTTCCTCCTATGAGTAAAGCCAACCTGTCTGGGCCTTGGGCAACCCACATGGTCCCGTGATGCCAACAGGAATATTATCTTCATTGAATTTCAGATTAGAATTCAGAGTGACTCTTACCTGAGTTGGAAGATGATCCCTTACACTAAATGCAGTTTGCAGTAATATATTATTTAATTGAATAGCTTAATTTTGAGAGAAAGAAAACCACTCAGAATGTGTTTAAGAAAAAGAACAAGGTAAAGATATAGGTAGACTATGATGAATGCAGTTTGAGAATGAAAAATACCATAGCCTCTGTTCAAAAGTATAGGTTAAAAAGGTTGAGGAGTAAATGTGTCTTAGGATGTCTGGTCATGGCAGACCGGATGGTTTACAATGAATATTGTGGAAAATAGGAAGTTTGTAGAATAAAAAAGGTAAAATGAAAGTGAAAATGGAGATGGAGACTGCATGATGCTGTTGAAAACATTTCTGCAATTTTTTTCAGCTTAATTGACAGGTAAAGCTTATTACAATTACTCTGGCATTCTCAGGAATATTACAGCCAAATAATATTATGAGGTTTTGAGAAGACTGATTTTTTTAAAAAGAGTACGATTAGGGTTGCTGTCTAGGAGAACATGGCTTTTTCTCCATTTTGTAAGTTCATTGTGTTTGTTGAAACATGTGCATTGGTCCATTAAGGTGTTTTTGTTTGTTTGTTTTTGTTTTTTGCATTTGATCATGTCTAATGTAAAGATGGAAACTGAATGCCTCACAAGGCAAGGAGTACAAGCATGCTTAGGCTAAGTGTTAAGGAGCAGCAGCACTTTATTAAGCAGACAAAATATTATACAAAGCAAGGTGCGTGCATGCATGCACACGCGCGCGCGCACACACACACACACACACACACACACACACACAGAGAGAGAGAGAGAGAGAGAGAGGCTATGCATTCCTCAATCAGCAAGCTTCCTTTAACACACCTGTACATCATCTTTAATATCTTCTGGTGTCCTTTCTACACCCTAAAGGGGTGTTTCAAAATTCCTTCTTCATATTTGCTGGGTTACATCACTTCAAGATTCCCAGCATCCACCAGATCACTATGACTTTGCTTCACTTCTCCAGGAAGCGCCTCTCGCCTACCCCGATCTTCAAAGGCTCTCCTTATCTAGTCACCTTTTAGGCCATTGTGACTTCTACTTCATTACTTCCTAAGAAGGGCTTTCGCCTAAAATGACGAGATGCTGACCTCCAGTTACCTTAAGGAGTCTGGGTCTCTTTGTGTTAATTAACTTCAATACCTACATTTTGGTTACACAGAATACAGCAGATCATACAACATACAGTACATTATACAGAATATCAGAAATCACATCTTCACACGAAAAGTTCTGTATTTTTCTCTGCGGATAGTGCATCTGACCAATTATTGATCATGAACCCAAATTGAAGACTGATCAGTGAGAGGTATCTTGTCCTTTCCCATACATTGGGTTCTCTGTCTTTGGATATACAAGTCTCTCACATCCTTTTCAGATATTGGTAATCACCCATGGACCAGTATGAAACTAAAAGGGACTTGACTCTTGTATCCTTCAGTACCATAAAGCTGTGAATAACTTAAATTTCTTAATCCGTATCATTTTGAAAGAGAAATTATACAAATAGAAGTAAATAAGTTTGGCATTTCTCTTCATTTAAAATAACTCAGAGGGTCAGACAGTTTTGGCTTGTACTGTAAATCAAGTTGTCTTCATCCATCTGCATTTGCCTTGCAGAGAAGGAAGATGACAGAAGTGATCGTCCTGAGCCCATCCCCCCCCCCATTTTGCCACTGCAGTAAAATGAGTCATCATTCTTCACAGGCTTTAGGTTCCCTTCGCCAAAATGCAGCACCGTTGAGCTGTTGGTTTGATTTCTTACAAAAAATAAATGAAAGTTAGAAAGCAAAAGAGAGGTCCCATAAAGCATTCTTTAGGATGAAACGTAGTCTTGTAAATGGCAGCATATTTTAATACTTTACAACCACTAGTTGATCAAGTATGGAGGAAAAGATAAAAATATTGAGAATAAAATGCAGAAAACAGTATCTCTTACCAATGGCACTGTGCATGAAAACATCGTAAAAGCTGATGGAGGTTGATAAAATATTTGAGCAGCAAATGATAGCGCTGTGTTAAAGCAGTATTAGCACCATCTTAGAACAAGATTTCTGTAGCATGTCTCCCCATTTTAAATAGAGGGCTGTAGTTACAGATAGCTGTAGCTGCCCATGGAACAGATTAATGAATAAAAAGGCTGCTTTGATTGGTGATCTGCACAGGGATCCAGATGCATCTCTTGGGTTAGAGAAGGGATATAGATCCTACTGGAAGGCCATTGGATCCACCCCCACCCTTGCTCAATACAGGGGGAGGGATAGGGAGATGAATAGCCTTTGGTGCTGTTCCACTTTATGGGAGACCGAGGAGAAAGAGAAATAATCAAGACCATCTTTTTATTGTTTTTCTCAAGGAGGGGCGGAACCCCAGCTGCATGCTAATTTGGATGTGATCTGTTGTATGCAGACTGCGCCATTTGTTTTGTCAATACGGCTTACTGTTGTGTCAAGGCAAGGTGGATTTGTGCAGCACCATTAGCACACAGAGAGCTTCTCTTTAGCAGGGGCTGGCAAGAGGAGCAGCGCTAAAGTGATGGTTTCACACCAAAGGCCGAGGGTTGCTTCCAGTGCTGCAGATAAGCCTAGACTCACTGCTATAGCTTTGTTTCAAAATATTGCCTCCCGTGTTTCAAGATACAAATCTGATGTATCATCACACTATGTATTAGAGCTGCAACTGACTTATTGTGGAGTATATTTTTGTGATGTTAGCCTAATGGGTCAATGAGTATATTAGTTTAAAATTAATTGTACACTGGGATTCATTATTTGCTGACTGTTAACTTAATGCTAATTTAAGGGATTAGTAATAAAACCTTTAGGTAATAGTACAGAAGGGGTAATCTTATAACATTATTTTATAACATTATGCTCTTGATCTTCCTTTCATCTTTGTATGGCAGCTGAAGATAGAATAGAGAAATAGTTCCTCTGGTGTCATCAAGAAATAGGAATGGTAATGGAAATGCACATGCCCTGTTTGCCATTTGATAAGCAGCCAAGATGTATTCTTAGGTGTTGACTGGGGTTGTTGTGATTGTTGCTAGTTGATACAATTGTTGACTTGTGTTTTATACAGTGGACCCTCGTATAACAAGCAGTTTGTTTGACAGAAAATCCGCTTAAAGGAAAAAAGGTCCGGAGGTAGGGGGAAATTGCTTAACCGGGTCGCCTATGGGGCGCTGTCCAGCCAACTCTGTTCAGGTCGTAGCTGCACAATAAAAGTCAGAACAGAGTTGGCCTGGAGCAGCTTCTTACAGATGAAGAAGGAGACGTGCAACAGAAACTTGAAACTTGTTTTGAGGATACATGTTATGTGATATTAAAATAGCTTAATTATTTTTTCCCTTCTCTCCTTTCACTTCTTAGCCGAGAGTGATGAAGAGGATGACGTTGAAATGGAAGTTGAAGATCAAGATAGCAAGGAGGCTGAAAAGCCAAACACCATTAATTTTGACACCAGTCTACCAACTTCACACATGGTACGTGTGTTCTATGTCCTCCTTGCCTCAGCACCTTCTTTGTTCTTGCTGGAATTCTGTTCTATGTTATGACTTCAGATGACCTGAGGTAGAAGCAGAAGGCATTTTTAAGTGACGTACTGTCGGGTGTCAAATGGGTGTAGCCAAAATTTGTTACTTGCAGTAGCCAGTGCTCTGTATATGGTCTGGTAGTGAACACTTTCTCCCTTCTTCCAATTAGACAAAGAAAGAATCTATTGTTCTTGATTTCTGTAAAGTTACAAACAAAAAAATAAAAAGTTATGATATGTTTCTTTTAATTTTCCAAAGACGATTGTGTTCTCATACAGGCTGGATACAGTTTTGACTACCATGTCATTCTAACATGGAGAACCAAAGGTTTCTAACTTTCTAGCTCCCAGTAAAATTGTGGGTTGCCTCAGGTGAAATCTAGTACTGCTGTCACCTGGTGAGGCCCTTTCTTTCTCTGTACACTTTCCTAAATTCTAAGATGTAGATGAAGGAAGATGTGCCTCACGTATTTTTTCCTTGCTCATAATGCCTTACCTAACAAAGAAATAATAATATTGAAAGACTCAAACAGATTTTAGTGTTTGAGGGTTTTTTGCTGTAATAGAGGTATTCCAGTTGTTCTGCTGAGAAATATTAGAAGAATTATTGACTCAGTTCTTTGCATTTATCTCCTGGTTCCAAGGATGGTTGACTATATGTTGTGTTTATCAATTGCAAACCAACCAAAAATTCTCTCACTGATTAATCACCTTTTTTTTAAATTCTGGAAAGTATTTAGGCTCAGATATGGAAGAATTCCATGGAAGGACCGTCCATGATGATGACAGCTGTCAAACAATCCCAGTCTTGCCACATGTTGTGGTAATGTTGATTCCCGGACAAACACTGCCTCTTCAGCTCTTCCAGCCCCAAGAGGTTAGCATGGTGCGGAACTTAATACAGAAAGACAGAACCTTTGCTGTTCTTGCATACAGGTACACACTTACATCAGTTTTGTGGGATCCGTACTGTTATCTGTAAATAGAACTGTAAGTAGAATATTGTGGGCTCCAGCATTGCAGAAACTCAGGGTGGTGGTTCCCCTGAATAGGAGTTGCCCTGTTTCCTTCCTTATCTGGAGGTGGTATAAACAGCCCTTTGATATGTAGTTCTTAAACTTTTGCAGAACTGGAAAATGAACGAGGTAGCACTTTTTATACAGCCCTTTCCTGAGAACTAAAGTGGATGAAATCAGGGTCACATAAATCTGGGTTGGATATGTTTTGTGCACTCGATTCATGGCTTTTTAGAATCACCTTTCAAATGAATAGAAAATCCTGATAAATTTTATTTTGTTCTTGAGTTATATATTATGTTTCCCCCCCACAAATGAGACCCAAAATGGCTTAGAGTAAAAAAAAAAAAAAAAAAGTAAAGGTCCCCCCCCCGCACATGCGTGCTAGTTGTGTCTGACCTTAGGGGCAGTGTCCATCTCCGTTTTCAAGCCAAAGAGCCAGTGTTGTGCAAGTCTGTGGCCATGTGGCCGCCATGGCTAAATGCATTTCTGCGCACAGAACACTGTTCACCTTACCGCTTTTTACAGCAGTGCCTATTTATCTACTTGCATTTACATGCTTTTGAACTGCTAGGTTGGCAGGAGCTGGGGTTAACAGCAGGAGATCACTCCACTCTGTGGCACCTTGGATTCGAACCTCCGAGCTGCCAACTTTGCAAACGACAGTTTCAGCGCTCTAGTCCATGGAGCAAATAGTGCAAACACATAATAGTACAAATAGTACAAATAAATAAAATGAATACAAACATGACTTGGACAAGGCAAAATTTAAAAGCACCACAGTAAAATGAAAATACAGGACAGCATCCATCCAAGTAAAAGTCCCTTCTAAGCCAGCTTAAGTACTTGAGTTCTAGAGCCTGGAAGTGGCCACTGAGAAAGCAGACTCATTTCCCCAGAAAACATGCTTCTGGACACGGTAGGACTATCAGAGTGGGGTCCCCGAAAGCTTTTTAAGCAAACACCTATACAAGAGAACTCAGTTCTAGGCTGACTTAAGCCACGTAGGGCTTTATATATTCATTTTGAGTTGAAACAAACTGGTAGCTAGTGAAACTGCTGTATTAGAAGACTCTTATGCTCCTTTTAGGTAGTCGCAATCAATTTCCTCTACATTTTGGCACAGCTGAAGTTTCTCAATGCTTTTTTTAAAATTATCAGCCACAAGTAGAGAGTACAGTGGTACCTCGGATAACGACTGCCCTGGATAACGAAGTTTTCGGATAACGACTGGACATTTCCAGCCCCCCCCCCTCACACACACACAGTCCAGAGCCCTCAGCCCTAGCCAGGGGCACTTTCCCTGACTACCTGGAGCCATCCCCTCAGCCCAGCATTCCAGGAGATTCTTGATTCACCAGTTCCTGGTTCCCAGCGGCGGCAGAGATGGCAGAGGTGGGAGCCGGGGGGATGGGGGGAAGAAGAGGTGAAACCGCATGGCTTTGCCCACTGCCCGGGTGACAAGCGGCGGCGAAGCTGGGCGGTTGGGGCCGGGAGGGAATGGGGGTGGGAGAGGGAAGCCGCGCGCGCCCGGGTGACGAGCGGTGGCGAGGCTGGGTGGTTGGGGCCGGGGGGGGGAATGGGAGGAGGAAGCCGGAAGGTGTGAAGCCATGCGGCTTTGCCTGCCGCCCGGATGCCCAACTGCGGTGGTGCTGGCGAAGGAAGAGAGCTGGGGGTTGGGGGGGAAGAAGCCCCAGAAGCTCCTAGCTCGCCTGCCGCCCGGGTGCCCACGGCGGCACTGCTGGCGAAGGAAGAGAGGTGGGGGCCGGGGGGAAGCGCCCGGCTCACCTGCCACCCAGGTGCCCAACGGCGGAGGAGGCGGCGAAGGAAGAGAGGTGGGGGTGGGGAAAAGTAAGCGCCAGAGGCGCCCGGGTTTGCCCTGGTTTGCCCACCGCCCGGGTGCCCAGCAGCGGCGGCAGCAAAGGAGGAGAGGTGGGTGCCCTGGGGAGGATGGTGGGAGGCAGCACCGGTGTTAGGGGTGGGCGAGGAGGGGGAGGAGTGCACTTTGAAAGTGCACCTTTTAAAGAGGTCTCGGGGGAAATGCCTTTTTGCCTTTCCCCCCGGACCTATGGAACGGATTACATAGGTTTCCCGTTCATTCCTATGGGAAACCGTGTTTCGGATAATGATTTTTTCGGATGACTAACCTCGGAGAACGAGTTAAAGGCATTATCCGAGGTACCACTGTATTGTAGTTCATCCAGCTAGGAGCTAACAAAGGTTGCCATGTTTATAATGTGTAAGTGATATGCTAGCTTCAGTCATGGAAACCTGTTCTTGGCCACTGCCAAAACCTCAAAACACAATGATAATAGTCTTGCATTAGTTTATGGATAAGGCCAAATTATATCTTTTAGTATGTTTTTGTCATGTAAGTGCTGTATTGCTCATGTTTTCATAGTATTGAGCCTAAAATGTGTAATCTTTTATTACTGTAAGATTGGATGCTGAATCTATAACCCAAATGTATACTAATCAGAAGAGGGGATAGGGAAAGCTGATGGATTATTAATGACACTGCATAAGTCTGAAATGAGCTGTAAGGCAAATAATGTGATGATATATTTGTTCTCCTTAGCAATATACTTGAAAGGGAAGCACATTTTGGAACAACAGCTGAAATTTATGCCTACCGAGAAGAGCAGGAGTATGGAATTGAAACAGTTAAAGTAAAAGCTATAGGAAGACAAAGATTTAAAGTACTTGAAATGAGGACCCAAGCAGATGGGTAAGCAAATAAGTAAGCTATGCTTTTATTGTACATAGGATGTTGTTGACAGACAATGCATTTTTAAAGTATTATCATTATGAAATTCTCAAATTTAATCTATTTTAGTTCTGTTTCATAGGCTTGTGCTACAACAGTAAAACATCTTGTTGCTCCATGCTGTCAAGTCACATTGAACTTATAGTGGCCCTAATAGGGCTTTCAAAGTAGGCAAGATACTTGAGAAACAGATTTACCATTGCCAACCTAGCCCAAGTAACCTTCCATGGCAAAACAGGAATTTGAACCCGGGTCTCCTAGGTTGTAATCCATCCCTCTGTCCCACATTGGCTCTCTTAGGTCTCTTAAGAGAGCCAGTGAACTTACAATTCATATTTAGTAATAAGCAAATACTATTTTTATATGACATTTCTTTATAATTCAGTTGTGTTACAATTGATTTGGTTTACAACCAAGGGTATGTGTTAGAACAAAGATAGGGAAAAGGTAAATCAGAATCTGTTGGTAACATAAGACAAAAAGCTGCAGGTGATTATTTTAATGAGCCTTCTGGACTTGGAACAGCATAAACCAGTTTCCAGCCATAGTTATAAAGCATGATTTAACTTATCTGGACAAATCTACATAGTTGCTGTGCTGAAACCTGATCTGTAGATTGATAATAGCTATACATGACAGGGAATCTATGCAAACCTTTCCATTTTGGAAGATCCTGTCTGTAAACTTCTAAAACACAAGTGGTTAGGACTTTAATTTCACTATCACAAATCCAGAAGTAGATGGGAATAGTTGGTGCTTGCACTAGATACCAAATGTTATGGAAGGGGAGTATATAGTGTATGACCATATTTCTGCCATGTGAAGAAAATATTGGTCTGTGTGAACTGTGGTATGGTAACATAAATGTAAATCCCTAAAATTATAAAATAAGTGTTACTTAAAACATGGCTGAAATCCTGTTGCTTAGCATACAAAAATGTGTCCCTTCCTAGCTAGTAAATAGAGTCACCCCACCCCCCAATTCTCACAGGGAGGGTTCACACTCTGGCTTGGTGGATGTGTGTACACACACACACACACACACACACACACACACACAACACACACACAAATCACAGCAGGAACCTTTTGTTTTTGGGATTGAAAGGTACTGAAAGGTACTGAATGAATGAATTTCAGACAGGGTGTTTATTTTTCTTCTGCAGGTCTAAAAATATGTTGCTGTATTTATAACATTAGTGCATAAGGGATTTCATGTACACATTTATTTAGGAAAATGTGGAAGTAAATGTATTCTGCATCTGTCTCTAAATGCCACATAAGTGGAATAGAATGAACAGTAATAAAATATTGAATAGATAATACATGAATCATGCACTTGGGAAATACGATGAATAGTCAGTAACAGAATATTTAGTGTAGAAAATAAGGTTAAAATTGACTTCAGATTTAATGGAGCAAACTTTAGAAAAAGAGTTTTTGCAGTTCTAACATTAATGAGTCCCTGTGATCCTTGACTCGGTCAGGTCAAACAGAAATTGTTTTCTTTTTGCTTTTTCTGGTGAAACAACAAATTATTTTGCTTTTCATTGTTAGGTTTTTTTAAAAATATAAACTGAGAATCACTTAATGCCACAACTATACCACATCACATTCCTGCCATAGATGAGAGAAAGGAAAGATGTTCCATTCATTTGTTCCACATGTCTTTCACTGCTTTCTCAGTTATAATGCTGCACAGAAGTTAAAGGGAATGAATAAGAGGTCCCATGATAATAGCTACTTTCACAGATCAGGGAAGAGTTCAGTTACTTCTCATTCTAGTTTGTACTAAGTGCAAAGCAAAATTAAACAATTGAATGTGCAATAATTCAATTCACTGAATATGTAGTAATAAAGTGATGGAACTGAGAAGTTTAGTTGCTTATTAACATTTTGTTGAGATGGTTCTTTCACCAGCATTAAGGGGTTTTTAGAAGAAGCTCTTTAATAGTGCATTAGGAATAGAAATACAGTGGTACCTCTAATTATGAATTCCCCTAACTGCGAAACATTAAAGGGAAATCCCTCCTGGGTACAATGCACCCTGGGAATGGAAGTCTTCCACAAAAGCCTCAAGATGAAAAAAAAAAAAAAAAATCCTTTGGGATGCCTCGAGAAAATTTTGCGGAAGGCTTCCTTTCCCAGGGTGCATTGCGCCCCATTGGATTTCAAATTACAAAAATTTCTAGATACAAAATGTTGCAAGGAACAGATTAACTTTGTAATTTGAGGTACCACAGTATCTAAATACCTCAGCAACTATGAGATGACTGGAGAAGTTGAAATTAGCTTCCCTTTTTAGTTTACAGAGTTTATTTGGTGGAATTGTTAAATCCTTGGCTGCTGGTCTTGATGACCTTCAGAGGGTTTGTATCATCAGCAGTAGTTCTGAAGGATGTTACTCTATTAATACTGACATGGAGGGGGAAGTTGAGTGGTGAATTGTACAGAAACAGAGCTGGGACAGAGTTACAAATAAAGGGCAGAAGATGGCATAAATGCTTGGATGAGTAGCAAAAACAAGTCCAGTTGCCATGACTCAACCTCCAGTTAACCTCACCTGGATGACTGAGAATCTTCACAGACTCAGTCCTGTATTTTTCTTGGACCAGTTTTGGAAACGTTATGGGTTGATTCAAGGATGGTAAGCTTATATAGTGATTCTGTGAGTAATGCTGTCCCTGGGCCTTATTTCCTGTTTTCACTTTTCTCTGCTGTGGGTATGATTTATCATTTCAGAATAGGTAGGCTACATATCTAAATATATCTCTAAATATAATTATAAATTCACTGAAAGCTAAAATTATAAAAGCATGCAAAAGTGACATGAAGTCCCAATGATCTTCCTGTACTGTGATCCAAATACTTTGGAGTTCCTAAGTAGATTTTAATATTTGACCATAGTGCAGATTAGTTTCAAGCAAGTTAAATGTTTGCAGGCAGATCTACCTTCATTATTAATGCATCATTGCTAGGTTTATAGAGTAGCTGAAGCGTTTGTGTGTGTTTGTGAAGATTCTCAGTCATCCAGGTGAGTTTATCTGGAAGTTAAGTCATGGCAATTGGATTTCTTTTTCTTGAGAGATTGAAATGTTTTGCTGCTCATCCAAACAGCTTCATCAGTTTGATGAAGCTGTTTGGATGAGCAGCGAACTATTTCAGTCTCTCAAGAAAAAGAATTCCAGATGCCATTATTCCAGACTTTTGTGTGTGCTTATTTGCATCATCCCATGGGTGTCATTGGGTTTCTTCTGATTTTTGAACAAGAGCTAATTGAGTAGCACTTTGTGGTTTACATATACTGTATTGTTCTTCTGCCAAAAAGACATTGGCTGTATATAATCTGTTGTATGTTTATTGCCAAATATAACTGCATGTTATCCGCTCTCAAATATGATACTGTGATGCCAAAAGTTTTACTTCAGCTGTGAAATCTCAGGTGGTGTCGGTGGTCCACCGCAAACATTAACAACTGTGGTGAATTGCCCAACTTCCTTAACATTGGAGCCCTTGCCACATCGGTACATGCAATCGTAGTCACAAGATTAGACTACTGTAGTATTTTCTATGTGGTGCTGCCTGTGTGGCTAATATGGAAACTGCAGCTAGTGCAGAACTCTGTGGCCAGACTCGTAACAGGTACAAAGAGGTTCCAGTGCATTACTCCTGGTCTGGCCACACTCCACTGGCTCCCAATATATTGGCACATTGACTTCAAGGTCTTATTGATAACACACAAAGCCCTAAATGGTTTAGGTTAGGGCCTCGCCATCTGTTGGAACAGCTCCTCCTGAAAAGTAATATCCGGAGCACTTGTTCATCTCTGGTGGGTCATCTGGGGGTGCTGACGCCGAAGCCAAAAAGACAGTGACAAGGAGTTAGGCCTTCTCGGCGATCAGCCCACAGCTATGGAACAAAATACCTGTCAATATTCACCTAGCTCCTCACTACAGATATTTAAGTGACAAATCAATGAGCTGGTTTTTTTTTTTTTTAAGCTTGGCCTTCCTGTATCATGTAGATCAGGGCGGTCTTTTTTTATTTGCTTTTCATCTTTTGTTCTGTTTTTGTTTTAGTGTACTATTACACTATTCATTTTTGTTAATGTTTATATTATTTAAGGCTATTTTTAATGATTGTATTACGTTTATATTATATTGTTCACCACCCAGAATAGCCTTCAGCTAGATGGGAGGGATACAAATAGAAATAATGGTTAAATAAATAAGTAAGTAAACCTGTGATTTGGCTTTAATATCTTTCCCATTTTAAAATAGTAAGCTGATGTTCAAATTTGTGCTAACCCGTGCATTTCTAAGGAAGGAACCTTCAGGATTTAGTAGTTTTGTGGAGAAAGCAACCAACGAAAGGCGTGTTTATGAGATGAAGCATGAGATGCAGGCTGGAGATTTTTGTATGTAGTACTCTTTTTTAGAGGTCTTATTTATTTAGCTAGAAGAACTGAGTATTAAAATGGCTTATTTATTTATGCAGCTTATAGAAGTCAAAAGGGTGTAATTTTCATACTTACATGGTATATGTATATATATTTTATCAGGATCCAGCAGGCAAAAGTACAGATCCTTCCTGAACGAGTGCTGCCTTCAACTATGTCAGCGGTGCAGCTGGAGTCACGCAGCAGATGCCACCTCTTCCCTTCTTCCAAGCCTCCTGCATGGCAGGATCAGCGAGTACATCAATGGCTGCAGAAATATCAAAAGGTCAGAAGCTAATTGTATTTTTTTATTTCTTATTTTTATTTATTTATTTATTGTGAGTGTGTGACATTTCAAAAATCAATATGAATTCCCATCCTTGTGGGCCTTTTAAAAGAATGGAGTGTGAAATAGGATGGTGTCTGTCAGGGCCCTGCTGTTGCTGTAGTTTGTTTGGGTGGCTTATCAGTACAGCACAGTGGCCAGCTATGCATTTTATATTAAATAACTCATAGTTGATTTTAATTACTCTTTGGCTACTTTTTCAGAGGAGGTGATTTTTTTTTGCAGGAATAGGAGAAAAGTTTCAGTGAGATTCTATTGAGAAGTTTAAATCTAAAAACATATTTTAAAGTATTTATACTCTAGCTTCCCTATCTTCACAGCACCATGAACACTGATGGGAAAAGAGTGGAAAAATGCAGCACCAACCCTGGGTATCTATTTTGTTATAAGGAAATATATAAGTTGAACAGGTAATACTTTTAGGCTACTAGAAAATTAACAAAAACATTGCTAATATTTTGAGGGTGAAACCCCCTTCCTCAGAGCGGTACCAAAAGTTTACAAGATGGCAAGAGTTATTTTTGAGATGTAAGGTCCTTGGCAAGATGGAAAAAGCCAGGCAGTTTCTTAGTTGAGGCTCAGAGCTTGGATGTTCTTAGGCTGCATCCGAAATGAAGGGAGGGAAGTGTTTTTATTGCCCCAGTCCTTCCAAAGATATGTCACAGCTCATATACATACATTCACACCTCTTCTTAATGTGGCTCATTGAGACCAATGGCCCCTGCCTTGTTAGCGAACTGGGGGGGGGGGTTGTGCAGAAGGCCCATGCATTTCATTTGGGGATTGGGCTAAAATTTTGAAAAGTTCACTGGGTGTAGCCAAATGGATCAAATAAAAAGGAAAGAGATTACCCAGTGTTGCCGTCTTGTCATGTCTCCGTTGATGGTCCATTTGCCTCTTCCTTGGCATGTAAGGGGGGGGGAGGCTCATTCCTGGTAGCTCAGTATTTCCAATTGAAGCAAAACAAGTTGATGAGCCATATAGCCATCACATACAGCTCCTCAAATTGTTTTATTTCAAAAGAAAATATATGTCAATATATAAATATCTAGCTGTATTATACAGTAATAACTTGTTTTAAGTGTAACTTGGTTTGAGAGCATTTTGCAAGACAAGCAAACACTTCTAAATTTTGCCTTGATCAACATGCAGTATCTTGATATACAAGCATGGGAGCAGGTCACATGATCACAAATGAGCCAATGGTGGCTCTCTCTCCCTCCTTTCCTGCACTGGATTGTGGGTGATTGTCTGGAACGTTCCGTCTCAGGCAGCCTCCAAGGTGGGGGGGGAGAGGAATAGAGGTCTCCCTTGCACCAGCCAGGAACATTTTCAATGGGGAGTTTTTAGGTTAGCATTTACTTTTTCTTTATATTTGTATTCTATTTGTTTTCTCATTTTTTTCAAAACATTCCTAGTCATGGGACAGCTAGTCAAGTGTGTATTTGTCTACAAATTGCACTTTATTACTGTCACATTAAAAATACAGAGTAAAATCCTGTTGTTAGTCCCAAGCAGAGCAGATTTTGCAGCCAGGTACCTAAAACCATGGTGTGGACATGGACTTCTATCCAACTTGTTTTGTGAGTTTTGGCATTTTGTGTTTACCATATGCGGTCTGTGGGACTCGAGAACGAATCATATGAGTTTCCATTATTTCTTATGGGAAAATTTGCTTTGATATAAGAGTGCTTCGGTTGACTAGCATAGTTTTGGAACGAATTAGGCTCATAAGCCAAGGTATTACTGTATTCTGTGTTCCTAACTTGTGCCAGGCTACTTCTCTCAACCCTAACACAGTATCTGTTTCTACCTTCTTTTATTCAACATTTTCAATATGTGATATTTATGTTCATGATTGATATATGCACATTTCTTTCTATTCACATCTTCGGGTTCAAATGATGTATTTTATTCCTTTATTGTAACATCCTGAAGGAAACCGATATATCATGTACATGGATTTGGGGGTGGGAAACTGCCTTAAAATATTGTGAATATTGAAAGTTCTCTAGTGGACTGCACTCTTATTCTGGCCTCTGTAAGAATAGCAATTAACAAAAAACCTTTTGTGTTGCAGCGCAAATTTCATTGTGCTAGTTTGACTTCCTGGCCACCTTGGCTGTATTCATTATATGATGCTGTAAGTATTTTTTTAAAAAAAAGAATCTGTTTTTTTATAATTTATATGTTATTTCCATCTCTTAGATGAGAAATTGTATTTTTAAAAGAAGTGTCTCTGTGTGTGCTCCAGTCCTTTAGACTGTAATAACCATTTCCAGGTCTTCTGTCTCCAGTGCACACCCACAAAGGATATGTATCTGCCACACACCGCTTCAAAGCAGTATATGTACCGTATTTTTCACTCTGTAAGACACACTCCCCCCTCAAAAGTAAGGTGAAATGGCTGTGCATCTTATAGAGCGAATACAGTAGCCCCCACTACATATATATCACAGATTTTCATTTAGAGAGAAGTTACCTGCACGGAGCCTCTCCCATCCCCTGCTGTAGCCAGGATTCCGCTATTCCAATCACCTAGTTAGCAAAGAGGCTTCCTCCTGGGAGCCTCTCCCCACCCCTCCCGTTCTGCAGCCAAGATTCCTCAGTCAAAAATCACCTTGTTTGCAAAGAGGTCTCCTCCACGGACCCTCTGCCCTCCCCTTCTGAAGCCTGGATTCCCTAGTCCCAATAACTTCGTTTGCAACCCTCCCCTCCCCTTTTGCAGCTTTGATTCCACCACTCTAATCACCTCGTTTGCAAGCCTCTCTTTTTGCAGCCTGGATTCTACAATCCCAATCACATCATTTGCACGCCTCCCCTTCTGCAGCTTGGATGCCACAGTTTCAATCACATAGTTTGCAAGCCCCCTCCCCCATTGCAGCCTGGATTCCTCTGCCATGAAACTTCAGGCTAAACGTTTTTTCTTGTTTTCCTCTTCTAAAAACTAGGCGCGTCTTAATGGTCAGATGCATCTTATAGAACGAAAAATATGGTATATTTGATTTCAGTGAGGTTACTAAATTGTGAGTCATTTGCTGTAGGTTTTAGACTACATAAAGCTAGTATTTCTCTCTTTTTTAAAGAAAAGTGGCTAATGTAATTTTGCACTTCAGTGAACAAAGTCCTCTGGCATAATTTATGCCTCCATAGATAGGGTGCTGCATGTAAACCTGTCCGCATCAGGCATCCATTTGGTTGGAGCACACAAGCCCTGCTCGGGTGGTGTAACCCTATCCCTGGCCATCTGTCATGGCTTTCCTGACATGTACAGTACTCATTGATGAGTCTTAAAAGGAGAGGTTCCTCTGCATGGTGCCTTGTGATCAAAAGCCTCCATGGGTACAGTGCCTTCTGGCCTTCAGACTGGTTGCTTCTTGCAGGAGGAAGCCAGTGATGGAGGGTGTGGTGTTGAGGGGAACAGAGATAAAGTAGTCCTCATAGTTGCTAAACAAAGTGAATAATGCCTGAAGAGTTGGTCCCAGTGGGTTTCTCTACATGTACAGACAAAGAATTCCGGGTTCCTCCTTTGTAAAAGTGAAATCAGAAAAAGAGCCAGCTCCACAGTCCCAAGGGCGCCCCAGAAGAAGAGGCACCCTGGATAAACCACGAGTTCCCTATAGCTAGAGAACCCTGGAAAGGGTAATTGTAAATATTATTATTATACCCCTATCAGACATATTCCAAATATGTTAGTGCAGAATTACTTCACGTCTCCTTTCATACATTCTTTCAGTCACTGCAAAGGATTTAAGTTATACCAATTTCGAGTTTCTCCTTAAATAAATTAGTCTATTTTGGTGCTACGTTTTAACAGGTGAATTAGTATTCATTGAACTTTAGTTTTGATAAACCTGGACATCCTTTCTGATATGGTAGTTATTTTTCATTCTTTTCTGTAAAGAAAAAGAAGTGCTTATGTTTAAATTAGGTTTTTCTTGTAACCCAAGGAAACCTTGATGGAACGAGTCAAGATGCAACTACATGAGTGGGATGAAAACCTCAAAGATGAATCACTTCCTTCAAATCCAATAGGTACTGTCGTCAACAACGATTTCTTGCTGTTTGCTTGGCATCTTATGTTTTCTCTTATATTTATTTCATAACCAATATTGATCCATAATTTACAACTGGTTGTAGGACCCTAACCCTAACCCTAACCCTAACCCTAACCCTAACCCTAACCTCATGGCTCTATGACAGAAAGAGGCTTGGAAGACTGGAGATGAAATCACATGTGCTTTATTGTACCCACCTTTCCTCTTTGTGCCTAGCTTTAAAAATGTACATCGGAGCTGACATCCGTTAAAAACTTTGCAGATAAAAAAAAAATGGGGATCGAGTAAGGGAAGGCGACCATAACCCCCATTGCTGTTTCTTGTTTAACATGGTCTTTTTTTCAAGTTTTATCATTGTTTTCTGTGTACATGTCACTATTACAGTCATAGGACCCAGTGCTATTGTGAAGCCGAAAGTAGTGTTTCAAGAAAACAGTTCACATATGTCTGCAGATTGAAGATATAGGCAGGCCATTTATTTGAGTTGAGTTGAAAAAGTTAGTGCTAGATGTGACTGTTGACCTCATTCAGTGGTAATGGCTAGTAATCACTATAAATCATCATTGTCCATTTGAAATAATATGTGTGTGTGGTTTAGTGATCTTTCCTCTTTTAAATATATACGGTACAAGGAAGTGTTTTATTCTTTCAGATTTTTCATACAGAGTGGCCGCTTGTCTGCCAATTGATGATGCATTGCGAATTCAACTGCTCAAAATTGGCAGTGCAGTTCAGCGACTGCGATGTGAATTAGATATTATGAACAAGGTAAGTCTACTGAACCTCCTTAAGACTTGCACTCCAATCATATTCCCACTGAACAATGGGTCTTACTGCATAGGATTGTCCATGGGTGTTATAATATCACCAAAGTGCGCTTAATCACTTTTCTTGGTTTTGCTGTAGCCTTTCAAGAGGGCTATGCAAATGGTGTTTGTCCACACTAATATTCCTCATTCCAAAATACTGTTAGTGCAAGATTAACAGGGAACTTTTTTCTACAGCATGTTCTCCTTGTTTTCCTGATTGCAAACCAGAGAGCTTACTTACATATTTTCTGCAGTGAACAGCTTCACTTTCTCCCAATTTTTAGTAACATAAAAAGGTGAAAGCTTAATCCTTCAGAAAGCACTTTCTTAAAAGGAAAATGATAACATGCACTGTCCTGTTCAAATGTTCAAATTTAACTTTTTTAAAACAAACTGTAAGTAGGCATTTAATATAAATTAAAGCAAAAGTTGTTCTTCTTTGAAGACTAAATTATGCAGTGATGGGAGGTACAGGCTTGTAGGGTCTGTTTCATTTTCACTGAACTCTAAAAAATCACTGATCAGAGTCCAAAAGAAGGTAAATATTGTAAAAGATAGAATTAAAGAATGAGGTTATCTCGGCACATAACGAGTTAACAACTTGATTTAATGTAGGAAGTGAACTGAACTCCCAGTCCTTGACTGCAAAAATTCACTCCTGATGCTTCCTGGTTGGTCTACCAGCCTTACTTTAAGATGAATGGTTGTGGTGATTAAAGAAAGAAGTGCATCCCAGTCTGTCTCAGATCATCCACAAACTGACCTGTTGATCCCTTTGCTATCTATTTCCCATGAGTGATATACAGTAGCTATTAACTTCTTCCCAAACCATCCTCTTGTCCTGTATAGTTCTTTGATTGAGAAATTATGTGGAAAATGAAGATAATATCTTGAAACCTGTGCATTTACTTTTCTGATAATATGCTTGAAATTACTTTTTGGGAAGAAATTTATAATTCAGTATTTTAGAAACACTCATGAATGTAGATTTCTGCATATGTTACTCTAATAATAGTAAGCACAAAGTGTGGCTCTGTTAAAAAGCAAACATTGATTATTACTGGATAATGTGTGCATGCTGTGTGAAAAAAGTCTTTTTAAAGCATCTACACATTTTATCAGATATTCAGTCTTTCTTTCTATTGGACTCAAAGCCTTTTCATGGTAATAATCACAACTACTGTATCTTGCCGTTCTGCTAGCAGAAGATAAATTCTCTTATTTTTACTACTCATCACTGTATGTATGTATCAGTTTGTTATAGTCCTTAGAACAATACCTTTTTTTCCTGAACAATCAGGATTTTTTTTTCATTGGGGTGATGGTCTCCTTCCGTACCAGCCCGTAATGCGAGCAAGTAAAGAACATCTGCTCTGTAGTGTCAGCCTCCCTTAAGGTTGCATGTATCTGTTTATTTGTTTGTTTGTTTGTTTACATTGTAGTGTACATCTCTCTGCTGCAAGCACTGTCAAGACACAGAAATAACAACTAAAAATGAGATATTCAGGTGAGTTTCTAATAGACTACACCAGGGGTCCTCAAAGTTTTCAAACAGCGGGCCGGTCCACCACACCCCAGACACCACTGGGGGCCGGACCACAGTCCTCCCCCCCCCCCAGAAAAAGGCCAACATGGAAAAAAGGGGGAGGGAGGGGCAAGTGGATGGAGCCTCAGGGCCTTGGGGCCATTGAGGGAGTGGGAGACCTTGCCGCAGCCCTCCTGTTTTAAATTGCCCCACTAAGCTGCACCCGGCGCCCTGACCATCTGGCGGGTGGATGGAGGGAGTGGGGGACCTTGCTGTGGCCCTCCCACTTTGAATGCCCCACTAGCCAGCATGCTGATCATCTGGACGGTAGTTAGGGGGAGTGGGAGGAGCGACATAGCCCACTGCTTTGAACTGCCTCAGCAATAGAAGCAGCTGCGGAGGCTGGCTTGCTCACAAAGCAGAGGGTAGGTGGGGGGGGGTTCAATTGGTCCCAGGGGCCGGATTCAGGACCTTGGCGGGCCACATCTGGCCCCGGGGCCTTAGGTTGAGGACCCCTGGACTACACTGTATCATTTAGCAAAATGTGGCTGTATTTTTAGAGCATTACCAGATAGCTCAGTGGTTCAGTTGTGGAGCTGCAAAGCCAGGGGATGGGAGTTAGATTCTGCACTGTGCCTCCTTGACAGGAACTGCACTGCTCCCCTCCAGCTCTGTAGTTCTAGAATGATGATGATGATGATGATGATGATGATGATGATGATGATGATGATGATGATGATGATGATGATGATGATGATGATGATGCGAGTTTGCATGCTGGTGTTGAGCTGTTGATGTTTGATATTAGATGGATTTCATTGAAACAGAAACTAACTTTGTTTCCCTTAAATCATTCCATTCCTAGTCTAAAATTTGCTTAAGACTATCTTAATAGCAAGAAGTCAAACGTGTGAACAAGGTTTAGCAGATAGTGGATGCTTTTGTGGAGAGGGGTGCTGTCCTCTCCACTCTTATTGTCTTGACCAGTATTTTGCTCAATGTTTAGAGCACATGTGCAACTTGGCACATGCTGCTGAGTTTCTTTCTTCCACCCTTGATAAAACTTGGACACTAAAGGCTAAATATTGCCATCTATTGCTTGGTGAAGTCAGGGATATGAGACATAAACATAGTCCAGTTCCGATTAAGTAACGAGTGCTCTTGGACCCTTCACCTTTTTCACAGTTGACTCTTTGTTCTAGTTTATCCCTGTGTGGGCCTATGGCTGCATATGTGAATCCTCATGGATACGTCCACGAGACCCTTACTGTGTACAAAGCCTGCAACCTGAACCTGAGTGGCAGATCTTCCACTGAACACAGCTGGTTTCCAGGGTAATATACATCTTGTTAACCCATTTTTTTAGTCCTGGCATTGGCACACCATTTTGCGAAGTCTGCTTTTCATTAAAGCAATAGTTGAAATTTGTGTACACGACCCTGAAGGATCAGAGAATGAAGAGAAATAACTGGAAGGGCAAAAGGTTAGCCATTCTCCCAGAATGCTGGTGGGCGTGGGGGGGGGTGAGGAGAGAGATGGAAGGCATCAGCCTCCTCCATTATTGCATGTCTTGGCCAGAGCCTGATCTGTGCACACACAGGGAAATCATGCAAATCATGGTGGCAAATTTCTGCTTATTAACAAAGTGCTTGATGTGTTTCTGAGCATGTCAGTGTTCCCTGTGACTTACATGAATTCCCTTACATAAGTGTGGATTCCAGAAAGGATTCAATAAGTTTATTCTAGACTCATTGCAACGTTTCTTGCAATTTGAGTATTTCTTTGATTTGTGGAACTTTGCTTGTGAATTAGTATGAACAGCATATGCCCCTTCAAGAAAATATACTGACAGCTGTTGTGATTTTTTTCGGACTGTTGAGCCATGTTCTGGAAGTTTTTCCCTTTCCCACAACTTGAAAACCCCATAGTCTCACTCACTCTATACCCCAGAGCACAGAGAGAACTCCTAGTTCACTGAGCTCCTTGTTCTCTGAAGATGCCAGCAAAAGAGTCTGGTGAAGCGTCGGGAAGAAAAACTTCCCGAACATGACCAAACAGCCTGAAAAAAATCACAACTATCAGATCCCGGCCATGAAAGCCTTAGACTAGGATACAAAATACATTGACTCGAAATCTGTTAAGGAAATTGGAGCAGTAACATTGACGGCAGGGGGAAGATGTCCCTTAATTAAAGGCTTACTGCTATGAGGTTGGGACTGACCTGACTCGCCTTCTACACATTCATTCTCATTGGGAGCAAGGCAGGCGACCCCTGAGCTTCAAGCAAGAGTTCGGCAGTTACTGGTAAAAGGCTGTTACCAGTAATGTCATCTATGAAGGGCAGAGTGCTGGTAAGTAAAAAGTTCCTAATTGGGGAAGCCCTGCGATAAAACCAGAGACTCTTTAATTACTGGCAATCTACTCATGTTATTGATGCCATCACCTTTATGCAGGAGTAGTTCACTCAAGTGTGGCCATTATTTCCAAATGCAAACACAGAAGCGATTATTACTTGTTTTGAAGGTCCCACGAAGGCAAGTGGGGAAATAAAAGCTTTACACGTTGAACAAGTTTCTGTTTGAATCACTTGAGTAAAATCTAATGATTGTACTCTGAAAGTTGCTGAAATATTAATTCTTTATAGCTCACATTTCTGATATAAACTTGTGTTATTATGTGAGGATCCATGCATGTGAATCTTAACATATGATAATTCTGCTGATCTGAAACTTATCGACCTGAATGGGTATTTGAAAAGATGTTTTCTTTTTAAGGTATGAAATATTTGTCAGTTAAGGACGGATGTGATTTTTATCAACTTCTAGGTACGCATGGACTATAGCCCAGTGCAGGATCTGTGGAAGCCACATGGGATGGAAGTTCACTGCAACAAAGAAGGATATGTCGCCTCAAAAATTCTGGGGATTGACCCGTTCTGCCCTGCTGCCAAGGATTCCAGAGAAAGAGAATGAGACTGGACAAGAAAGAGCACTCTTGCTTTGCCTGTGACCTGCTAAATTCAGTTCAGATGAACGGGAAGCCATCGGTGTCTGTTAAAGAATATGTTGAATGCTGCATCTGCTGTCTGATTATTTAAAAATATCAGTACATTTGAGGTTTAGTGAGAGAAACTGCTGGTGTTTTCTAAGATCTGGATGTGTGTAATATATTAATTTGGACTGCTGGAAGAAGAACATAAAGACTGGGGGAATGAAAATGATTTTTACATTATCTGTCAAATATGGAATCAGACATACACATACAGGTGGCGTGTAATCGCTTATGAAGATGCCCAGTATCACTGAGGAGATGAAATGCACCAACAGAATTGGAATGGAGACTGAGTGACTTGACTTGTGTAAAATGATTGACATAAGCTGTAGCCCTTGTAGAATGTCGTGAATTTATGAGAGTTACTATTTCTGACTGTAACTAGTAGCTTACAGTTATTAGTATTTGTTTAAAGACGCCTTAAATGAGAATGAGGCCTAAACCTCCTGTAATGGCTGGTGTGAAAGAGTTAAGACCCTCTTGTCATAAGTTTTTTGCTGGCAAGAGGAAATGTTGAAGTCTGCTGCTAAAAAAAACTATTATATGCAATTCCTTTGTAGAAAATCCCTATACAAGTGTTCTATTCCTGTTTACTGGTTTTCACAGCATTTGCCTAATATGGACTTTCTTTTTTTAAATGAAACCTGAGTTACTCATTTAAGCCTACATTCTGCACCATGTTAAAGTATATGATTTTCTGCATTGCTAAACCAAGTACATTTTAGTCTGCCATATTTACAGATGTTATGCACTTAATCCTTTAGATCATTGGAAACATTATGCACCTTTTGACATGATGAAGGCTCTGGAAACCTTGGCAGTTTTGGTTGCTGATAATATTTGGCAAATGACAGTAGCATCCACTTTGCCTGTCTCGTTAGTTATCCGTCCTAGGTTGAGGCTGGGATGCAGGTGTCACTTCTCTGTGGATCAAAAACTTAACAGAAGCTGGTTGTTTTGCAGGGGGATGGGGGGGCGGCAGCGGGGGGGAGCATTGCCTATCTGTTAAAAGAAAAGGCTGCCCCAAAGGCTCCCCTCCCCAGAATGCACTTTGATAAGAAAAATGTGCAGATGGAAGAATTCCTTGAAATATCTGGGATATATACGTTTGCTTCTGGGAGCATTTCATTCCCTCAATTGTTCATAATAAATTACTAAAACATTTTCAAACGTGGCTAGGTAAGTTGTTGAAATAAAAACGTTGCTAAAATGTTTTGGTGGTTCACGAAAACTAGATTGGTATTTACATATTTAATGAGCAGTGTCTTCAGAAGAAGTGTCCAGTCGTTACTGCCCTGGTTTCTATTAACTCTTGCCTAGTGAGCTTTTTGAAGGCAATAAATGGCTTTAGTTCTGAAAGGGTGTGAGGAACATTCTAATATGTTAAATGGCCAGGAGCAAATGGCTCTGCGATTCAAGGTTTGTTTCTTGAAGTCTTCTACCTCTGTGGTCCTACGTTATTTAATCATTATCATCCCGGTCACAATCAAGCAATCAGCTCTTTGCTTTGTACTACAACACCCATCTGTCCACTGACCTATGTGAAAGCAATACTAGCCAAAACCTCCTCTTGCACAGAAGAAACAGTGGGTGATTATCTTAGGGAGATTTTGGAATTTATTTTCTCCATATCAGTGCTTCCGATATAAAGCACAGGGGAGAGTACAGCATAGGGATGGTTAGCTAAACTGGTTCAAGATGTAAGCCTTTTTCCTAAAAGAATGGTATCTTGTGGCCTCCATTTTCAAGGAGCTGGACTCCTGAAGCTTCCGTCAGTTCTGAATGGCTAAATGACATGACTGCATGAGAAGTTTGTATGTGGATAGTAGGGAGGATTTTTCACTGTTGTATATAATGCTTATAATGTGACTTAACCCACTTCTCTTAAAATGGCATATCCTAACTTCTTTATGTGATGAACGTTATAGTAACTAGTTCCAGTGACTGGGTATTAGTCCAAGTGATTCGGAATGGGCTCTGACTGCTCACCTCCGGCTGTGGAGCAAATCTTCACGAGCATGCTAAGACCTGTTCATGATCTTGCTGTGCATAGAAGTGAAGGGATGGAAGCCGCAAATAAATATTTTATCCCTGCTGCTTTCATACCGGCCCTTTTTAGACAAACAGTGGTTGTATAACAGCAATGCTTGATTGTTTCTGTTGTCTGGTTGCATCAAATGAAGGCAGCGTAGTTAGCTGCAGTGACATGGAGCATGAAACATACCTTTTTTGTGTGGCGCTAATGTGTAATGATAATTGAGCAGGGAAGTATAGTATAATGAAGTGAGATGTTTCACCAGTTCCATTTAATGTTGACGGTGGCTTCCCCTTCTGGCCCTGTCTCTCTAATGGGGTTTGAGATTACCAGGCATCTTTTAACTTCAGATCCAATGTGATATCAAGTAATTGCAAAGACAATATACCCTACTGTTGTGCAAATAGTTGTTGTGCCCCCAATGAAGACTTCTTTGTGTGGAAGATGCTTTATAATTCCTGTATAAAATCCATTAATGCTTCTCGGTGTTGTCCCAGTTCTTCTGTGTGTATGTCTTCCAGGGCTTACTCCAAACGAATGGAGAAACACAAGCAGGGCTTAAAGTCAAGTTATACCTTCGTGGTTGTACTTAATAAAACGCTGAACTCAGTATTTCCACCTGAGTTCTAAACAAGCATGGACAGGGTGCAGTTTGGGCTTTGTGATGATAGAAGAAACCATCCTGTAAATCTCAGAAGAAGCGATGCCACAGACCCATCTTCCAAGGGGTGCAGAAGAACTAAAGAGAATAACAGTGTTTAAATAAGCCATAAAGGGGTGGTGTGTGGGAGATACTTTCTTCTGAGATCTGTTGATGCCTTTCTTCCATCAGTGTAAAGAAGGACCCAACTGGATCTTGGCCTGGAACATTAAGTCTGCTTTCAATCGTCGTATACCAGAATGGCCTGGGTAGGATCACAAGAGACCACTAGGCAAAACCTCTCATTTCACATGCAAACAAATTATACAAAGTTATTTATTTTTATTTTGCTTGCCATCATGTAAGTGCATCTTGATTTGCATGGCAGCCCTATTTAGAAATGCTATTTCTGGGTAGAGAAAACTTTCATCTACTGCCAATTTCTTATCCGACTTCAAACTGCTTTGTGAGAGCTGCAGTAAGAAAGCATGCTGTGCTTGTAATTGCTGCTTTGTTTGCCTTTTTGGAGTGGGAACTCAATGTTCTGTTGCAAAAATAGTTTAAAAAACTCATCAAAACAAAGCCAAATTTGAGCTGATAAAAAAACCCCCAAAGTTGGCTTCTGCAATTTTCTTGATTTGGCCTCCAGCTTGGTTGCCATTTCTCTGTACAGCTGCTCTGTATCATTCCAAAATCAATGTTTTGCCTAAGGTAACTGATAAGCCTCTGAATGTCCTCTTTATTCCAATCCCTATCTGTATTAGTAGTTGTATTTTGGCAAATGCACATCCAGGATAGTCACTCATTCAGTTGGAAATCTCAGTCTTGGAAACGAGTTGAACACCAAACTCCATGGGCCAGGTTTGGCAAAATAATAACAATTGAACTGTTTCTACACATCCATTCCCCTCCTCCCATTTTAAATGTCACCTAGATGTCTGATGAATTCTGAAAAACTGGAAATTGCATTGGTGGACCTTGACCTAACCCTAGTATAACAAGTTGATCATCTGTAGATTGTGACTTTTCTTATTTAGACTGGATTCCAAGTCTTGTCAAATGCTGTGTTTCACCAAGCCACTTTCAAACATATTTTATTTCTCTACATACAGGTTGTAAATGTCCAAAAAGTGCAGTTTAGGTGAGGCAATACAACATATGGGGAAGATCATACACAAAGAATGTAGAGTTGATTGGGATGCTTGTGAAAGAAGTGCTCTTATGTCCACAATGGATGCTGTTTGCCTCCTTTAACTCATGAATGTTACACATTTTGAAATAACTTAAACATCTAACATTTTTATTTTAGTTAAAAAAACACACTTTGAAATATATGTAAGTATTGACTGAAGGTTTTAGGAAACCTTGTCTCCCCATCTCAGTGATTTAAAATGCTGTTGATGCTTCCATTTAATATAAGCAGCTGCTAGGAAAGGAGTGGGATGGAGCAGTGTTTGAAATTAAGATCTAGAGTAGACCTGGAGTAGTGGAGGTCATAGTTTGGGTTGTTCAGGCCTCCCCCCTCCCCAGCAGCTGTTAAATGACATGAAATGTTTTAAAATTGTGTAGATGCGTACAACCTTTTTGGCCCCATGTATAGTGACTGAGGGGCATCACTCCCTGCCAGAAGAATTGGTGGCAGCTGTTAGCCTTGACTGCTTTAAGAAAGGATTAGAGAAGTTCATGGAGGACAAGGGTATCAAAGGCTATCTTTATGAATGCCTAAGGACAACCTCCAGGTTGGAGAGAGAGGCAGGATATCTCTCAATGCCATTTGCAGGGAATCGTAAGCAGGTGAAGACATCTGTTTGGCAATACCCTGAAGCAAGTGGTGAGCCACTGTGTGAGACAGAATGCTGGGCTGGATGGGCTGTGGCCTGTTCCAGCAAGGCTGTTCTTAAATTCTTATGTATAGGATTTAGAATTATACTCCCCAATACAGAGTATTAGTATTGACTAAAAATATAAAACATGGTTTTATTTGGGGGTTGGACATCAACATAAAATAGAAGCCAGCAATTCCAAGTGAAACCATCATGAATTTGATATGAGGATATTTTCATGGCAAAGTATACAGGAAGATATTTTGAACAATTTTGGAAACAAATTTACTTGTGAACATTTTAATTGCAAAAATAAACAAAAAATAGCAATAGTTCCATAGGATAGACTGCAAAAAGTATTACATGTGGAATTTGATAAAAAAATTCACTAAATTATTTTACATTTTAAATCACCAATTGTTTTTATGTCTTCTTTACATAGCTTAAGAGTTCTTCCTTATCCATTCGGTATCCACTCTTTTTCCATTGATCCCGTAGCTGTTGTAAGATTATACCAATTTCTTTTCCAGACGAAATCCCAGTTCTTCTTAGATCGTGGCCACTCACAGGAAAAGTAGGGGCTGACCACTGTTGCATTTCTTTCAGAAGATGCTCCTCCCCTTGGTATTTCAGAAGCTCATAGATTTTGGATGTTCTATCAGCCTCCCTTGACTTCACAAGAACACGGGACAACAACAACAATATGAGATCTAAGTGTTAAAGATCACACAGCAATACCTAAAATCCACTAATTTCAAGCCACACTTCACAAACCACATGAGTGAGATGCCTCCTTGAAAGTGCAAGTACTACCAGACAGTTTTTCTTTGAAAAGTATGGAAGGTAATGATAAACAAAATGGAGCACAAGTCACATGTCACTTGTCACATCCCTCCAAAGTGATAAGTCTCCTTTGGTGTTATTTCTGGGTTTTTTTTTATTCATTGTAAACCACCGAGTTCCTCTTGAAAGATGGGCGGTATAAAAATATAATAAATAAATAAATAAGTTGCCATGGGTGGCATCTCTTTAACTATGATCTATCACGCCCATATATAAACTCACCTAACAGTATTACAGCTTGATCACATTTCACCTGCTTGGTGTTGCCCTTCCCTCCACCTTGATGTTTCAACACAGGTCAAAACCATGCCCCAATTCAAGGCCCCAATTCATATTTTTTTCAGTCAAGTAACAAAATAGAGAAACTCTTATAACAGAAAGCTGAAGGGGAGCTGGCAATGATGTAAAACTGCTTCTTGTGGAATAAATATACAGAAGAGGTAACGTGAAACAGCAATACGAAGTAACACTTACATCTATAATGAACTCTTGATACGGTTTAAGTGGTTCTGCAGTGTCCGTAGCTTTGACTAAATCTCTCCTGTGCTTCAACAGAAAGAGCCCAAGGTTTTTTTCATCCCTTGAAATTTTCAGCCTTAAATCCAGTTTCATTATGTCATCTGGAACCTTGAACAGTGATGTTAGAACGGTCATTGGTTTTGGAAACAGACTCTCAACATTTTTACAGACAATGTCAAATTCCTGTAAACTCCCGTTAACAGGCAATCCTGAGAAGATACATAAAAAAAAAAAGTAACATGAGAATACGATTAACCAAGAAATCAGAAAGCTACCAGAAGATATACTCTGCAACTAAATCAGTGATGATGAACATGTGACTGTCCAAACAGTGTGGGGACAGTGATATGTTCATCAGCCCCAGTGTGTGGACCCAAGTCAAAGGTGGTAGCTGCAGTCCAAAAGCATCTGCAGTCACACATTCACTATCCTTGACTATATAAACGCTAGGCATAAACAAAGCTCACCAAGATCATAGCAGGAGTGGCAACAGAGGTGCAAAAACAAAACCAGCCTCACTGCACCAGCATTGGGAATCAGAGCTACTCTCAGTCGTGTTTTACCCGTGCTGTTACACAGTTATTTGGAACAGCAAATCACAGTCATGTTCAAAGATCCGCCCTCGTGACATGCCTCAACAGCTGCCAGAGCACCCTGAGATGTGCTGCTCAGGCTACAATGCTTTCAGAACAGTTATGCTCATTTCCAAACAAAGGTGCAGGTGTTCACTGCCAAATGTGCCACAATGTTCCCTATCGCTCATGTTTTGGCCTACAGAGCAGTGCAAACTCATTGTACTTTACCTATATAGAGAGCCACATCTAGTTCGTACATTAGGTGAATGATGTGATTAACGTGATTTCCCGCAAGAATCTTCTTCAGCTCAACCCAAATCCTCTCGCCTGATATTCCAGCTAGACCTTTTGCATTTTCTTTGATGGCTTCCAGAGTTTGGGACTCATGCACACCAGGCTTTTCCGATATCTTTCCATAAAACCTAAATGAATACAAATATCTCAGGATCTGTTCCAAGAGCAGCTGTATTTCTCAAGGTCAAATTGCAAGCGCTCATTGGTTGGTTGGTTGCCATGTTCTGACACTGGAGACACTTAATGTGGACGTCCCACAGGTAGACAGTCCCCTTTGTTCAAAATGATCAGGACCTAGGCAACGTGCTAATAGTCTGTACCTGACAGTCCTCGACTATGAGCAAAACCAAAGAAGAGATAAAAAGGAAGAACATTATAGCCAAGTATATGGCAGATGATCCATATGCTATCTGATCATGCTCTTATCATTTAAACACACTGAACTGTTACCTGAAGTATCGTAGAATTCTTAAGTAATCTTCTTGTATTCTCTGCTGTGCATTCCCTACAAATCTGACCCTCTTGTTCTTTAGATCCTCATAGCCATTGAAATAATCATAAAGTGTGCCATCCAAGTCTGTAAATCAAACATATCCAACAGAATAGATTCAATTAAAAGGTTATCTTATGGTGCCAAGTGTCCTTTTTTTTTTTTTTTGTATTTTGGAAGCCTGGCTCCTTCTGACAAGAAGATCAAGTACTATAAAGCAAAAGTTCTTCTTTATAGTATAATAGTATAAAGTATAGTATACAGTGGTACCTCGACTTACGAATTTAATCCATTCCAAATGCATACTCTTAAGTCGAACTACTCTTAAGTCAGGGTACCTATCTAAAAATTTTAAAAAATAAAAAATATATATTTTTAAGTTGAGCACACCATATCTAAAAATTGTAAGGTGGCAGTTAAAATGTCAACAGTTTTTTTTTTTTTTGCTCTTAAGTCCAGCTGCTCTTAAGTCGGGGTGCCATTGTATAGTATAAAGCATGTCGTCCATCAACTATAAACAGCAGGTACGTTTTCTAGTCCAGAAAATCGGACTGCTCATGTGCAGAATCATCCAAGGAAGCATCCTTAGTGGCAGCTAAATTTGTTTTTATGTTTTTACATGTCTTTAATCAGAACCATTTTTGTTGCTCTGTATTTTCTGCCAGTGCTTTGAGGCCTAATGAAGAGGACAGAACAGAACCGAACACACCCACCCACATGCAGAAACAAAAGTGAAACCTTTTTCTTTTTCTTGTGACAATAGCAGCTCCTCCCAAAGGAAGAAATGCATCTTGTTCTAGCATTGGCGCGTCCTCAGTGCATGAAAAATAGATTAATCTGATACTATGTATATTTTCCAGAAATGATTTGGAAAATATTAGAACACCCTGTCTTAAAATATTTTATTCATCATGTTAAAATATTGACAGTTTGCCTATATGGGTTATGCTGTTTTCAGTATCCATATGAATGTGATGAGTAAAATCCTGTGGTGTAGTTACAGCAGTGTAGCTACACAACAGGATATGAGGCACCATATGGCCAAAAGCCTGCTTTTTCTGCGATGCATTCAATGCTGTTTCATTGACTGTTGTTGGGGATGTTTCCTAGCAAGGCACTGTCCAGACAATAACCTTGGTGAGTTTCAGCAATGCTGATCTGTTGCCTGTTTTTAGACCAAAGCCAAGACATGATATCCAGGAATGGACTGTGCTCAAGATGGGCACTGATGAGGAAGGTCCATGTGGAATAGCTAGGCGGGCAGTCAAAAATCAAATATAAAATAGACTTTATAAGCTACTTCCTGGAAGCAAGGATAGCCTACCTAAGAACATAGAATTGACGGTGAGATCTCTTCTCTCAGCATCTTTTCCCCAGTCAGTTGTGAACTGCACCTCTGCATGCCTCCCATCCGTGATCAAATCGATTCTAAGTGTTGTTATTTCAAAATTCTGCTCATGGAGCTGTGGGGGAAGCGGGAATGACGTAATGTATTTATTTCTTTAAAACAGCACTTTCATATGCAGTATTGGAAGAGGTAGCCACGTTAGTCTGTACTCGCATATTATGCAAAACATAACAGATAAAGTAAAACAAGAGAAAAATATGGTGCCACCTTGAAGACTAACTGCTATATTTTAATGTGTTATTTCTTGGCCAAGTCCACTTCTTTAGACATAAAAGAGTTTTTATATTGAAAGTAACTAAATTATTTGTATACTATAGTAGTTCTCAATCTTGGGTCCCCAGATGTCCTTGGACTGCAACTCCCAGAAACATGGGCCACCATGACTAATTATGAAGGCTTCTAGGAATTGTAGTCCAAAAATGTCTGGGAACCTAAGGCTGGGAAACACTGTTATAGTGCATCGCTTTGTATGCTAAACCCACCCACCCTCTCAAACACCTATCCACCCACTCACTCACACTCTTTTTTTGTTAACAAGGAACAACTTCACTATATACGCAGCAACAAGCTGAAGAGATTTCTCCTGCTCTCTAGTTAACCTCTTGCTTTCTCAGTCTACAGCTTCACTAAAGCCTTGCCTCCCCCCCCCCAAACCCCATCTGTGCCTCTGGTCTCTGCCTTTCTTCTGCTCCTTGCCTTCCCTGCCTCCTGAGATCCCCCTTCACTCAATAGCCTGGCTGTCAGTATCCTTATATCTTATTTCCCACTAACAGTGTGTGTATGCAGTATCTTTCTTCTTGACTCTGCATAGGAACCAAGGTATCATCACTGTGACAAAATATGTACAGTAATACCTCATAAAACTATTTTAATTCATTTTACGATGTCATTATCTTACAAATCATTCGTCTTACAAAGCGCAGTTTCCCATAGGAATGCATTGAAAACCAATTAATCCATTCCGAAGGGAACACATTAATAGGTTTTTCAATGCATTCCCATGGGAATGCTTTCTAAAACATTGAGGGGACAGCCACCAGTCCGCCAGCATCCCAGGGAACCCTGCCATGATGACACTTACCAACCTTGCGGGCAGTTGGGCTCTCCCGGGCCATGCAGTTGCCTCCTCCTCCTCCACCACTGCCACTGATCTTCCAGGCAGGTGAGCGGGCGACCCTCCACTGGCATCGCCACCCGTGCCAGGGACCTTGGGGGTGGGGTGGGCAGGCGAGCACTGCCACCACCACCACCACCGGGAGCATTGGGGGTGGGTGGCCACCACCGCCGCCAACACCAGGGAACTTGAGAATGGGTGGTTAGGTGATGCCACAGCCAGCACCAGGGAGCTTGGGGTGGGTGGCCAGGTGAGTGGCAGAGGCTCCGCCAACCGCCAACACCAGGGAACTTGAGAATGGGTGGGTGGGTAGGCAGCTGATGCCACAGCAAGTGCCAGGGAGCTTGGGATGGGTGGGTGGGTTCATGGAGTCTCCGCTGCTGCTGCTGCCACCACTGGGGACCTTGGGGGGTGGGTGAGAGGTTCTTTATGGCGGGCACGCATTTTTCAACGTGGTGTAGCCAAGGGAATCTGCTATGATTCCGATGGAGCAAAAGGGGCTCTCAGACCACTTTTGATCCATCGGAATCAAAGCAAATTCCCTTTGATTCTGACAGAGCAAAAGTGGTCTGAGAGCCCCTTTTGCACTGTCAGAATTAAAGCAGATTCTCTTTGCTGCGGCACTTTGAATACCACCTGCCTGCCATAGCAAGGGCTTACTATGGCGGGGGCACAATTTTCAAAGAGCTGCTGCAGCCAATGACACCTCGGCTGCAGCACTTTGAAAACTGCATGCGTGCCATAACAAGCTCCTCACTCACCCCCAAGGTCCCTCGTAAAACAAATTCAAACGGAAAAGAAAATAAATGTCTTATGTTTTTTTCCTATCCCTGGAAATTGCATTCACTCTATGAATTTTTTGTTGTAAGGGTATTCGTCTTATGAGGTATTACTGTACTGTGGAGTAGCTCTCCTCAACATGGCTCCAGCCAGAAACACTGGACACAGGGGTCACTTTCCCCTGTCATCATGACCATTAGAGATTATAGCAGTGGAACTCGAACACAGACTGTATTCCCATTTTTTGAGACACTTACTGTCACCACCTGGGGTGAAATGCTGTATTTTACAAGCTGGGTATTAATAGAACATATAACATCTTATGACATCTTATGAAATGAATCCTTTTATAATATCCAACTTCAAAACACTCCAAAGCAAATTAAAAATGGAAAACTTGTATTTCATCGCTTTTAGACATTCCTTTTAAACTCAATCCTCTAAAAAGCAGCTAGCAAACTCTATTTCGTACTTGCAGATTTAGACTTAACTTTGCAGGATCTGATTTATCCAGATCAACTGAATAAAGACCTAAGTAGCTATAATCTTTCAGTATAGTTTACAGAGTGGAAATGCTTATTGGAACAATCTCAAACCTATTAATACATGCAAATTCTAAACAAAACTTTTATAAATCAATCCATCAATGATATTTAACTCCATATAGACTGATTAAAGTATATGATATGCTGGGGATATGAAAAGTCTAAGGCTGACTACTTCCATATTTTCTGCGGAAGCAGTTAAAAATTTAAAATACTCTGGTGTCACTGACAACAACAAAATCCACGTTACAACCTGCCAAGAATTCCAAAAACCAAAATGGTGATAATTAGATGATTGCATAGCTGACTGTCTAAGGAAGAAGCAACCATAAAGTTTAAAAACAGTCACTTAAAAGCCATTGAATTATCTACAGAATTCATTTAGAATTCTTGGAATGGTAGATAAGTGAAAATTCTTTCCTTTGCTTGATCGAAGCATATCAATTGTTTTCTTTTCAGATGATGTATTTAAAGTATATGAGTACACAGGGCTGAATCCTTTGGAGTAACCATTCATTCATTCATTTTAGAGTATTTTACCCCACCTTTCTCCTTGGAAAAGGACCGAATGGGGTTTACTGTAATGAGGGATAATACATAGTCCAGTACAATTAAGACATGTTCAGGTATTGAGAACAGGGAATTGAGGGACATCTTACAGCATTAATAGGCAACATTACATTAAAGCTACAAGAGAATGTGAGCAGTTAAAAGGAGAGTAAAATTCCATGTAAAGTTATGAGTGATGGAAACTAACATGGTGTCAATGCAATCTAAGTGGTTATAAACACAAAGTCTATGTGATCATATAGATCCATATAAAAGACAATATGCAGGCTTAACTCAATGTTACAGCTGCAGTAGCTACATCTGTTGTTGTTATATGTTGCTAAGTAACCTCCAACTAAACATCATCCCCTTAGAACTGGAAAAAGCCCCAATGGATTATCAGGCCTGGTCCCAGTCCAGGAGGCACAGTGGCAAATCGAACTCTCAAGCTCTTGACTCTTCAGCCAGGTTCCTGAACCACTGAGCTATCAGTTATGGCTACCCAGTGCCCTACAAATGAGAGCTCTCCCAAATGTCCTGTCTTCAACAGCCCTGCCTCCCTCTTGTAAACCTAAAGTCATGGTCTCCTTTAGGGAGTCAATCCATCTCGCATTTGGTCATCCTCTTTTCCTGCCACCCTCAGTCTTTCCCAGCATTATTCTTTCCCAGAGGATCTTTGCCTTTTCATGATGTGCCCAAAGAAGGACAGACTTGATTTCATCATTTTGGCCTCCAGAGATAGTTCAGGCTTGACTGACATTTGGACCAAGGTGGAAATGCTATCCAAAAAGCACTTCCACTGACACATGGTGCATTTAGTTACAATGCGAAACACAGAATCAACGGCACAAATTACTTCTGCTGTCTTTGTCACTGGGGTAGGCTGCCCAGCACATTGTTGACAGTCAACTTTATATTGCACTTTGATGAGGAGGATTCCCGGTATTTATTTTTCTCTTCCTTCCTTACCTTTAGCATGAAAATTCTTGAATTAAGGATTATCAATGAACTTAATTAGGATATTTATGGGAATAAACTTGGGAGTGCAATGCTACTGCTTAACCTGTTGTATTTTACAAACTGGCATCCCTAATGATACTTTGGCAATCAACTGAACAAACTGAAAACAAATAATGGAGAAAAACAAACATACATATAATCTGCTCTATGCCTTGGAGACTATTTGACTCTCGTCCTTTGCAGCTGACCAAGCCAGCAGAAGTATCTATCTGTCTGGAAGGCCACGATCAGGCCCAGACCTCTATTCCTGTGTTTGTTCAGTCCGGCCCAGATGATTGCTGAACGTTTGAGTTCTGCTTCAGGTATGATCTCTGCCAATTATCCTAACTCAGAGGGGTCCAGACTGCCACTGGATATAGGGGATGGGAAACAAACGGATCCCCAGTCCAACACATTCAGACAGAAGGCCTCAGATTATGGAAGCCTGATGTACACTTTTAGCTGGACTATTCCTCCAGAGTCCAGACTAACCTCTTCACTAACCCTCTTCGTGATGCCTAAGCAGGATATACTGATGACAACCATAATGCAATAAGTAGAGTATCTAATTCCTGTTTCCATCTTGGCTTATGACTGTGGCATTGCATCCAGACCCAGATACTTTGACTTTAAAATCACTGTAAAGGTGTTTTACCCTGGCAGTGATGGTTCCATGTTCTTCTCCTTTGTTGTTAATCATACGAATACCTTGAGCCTCAAACATCTCCTTCATCTGAACAGGTGTGGCAGTGGTGGCAAAGTCAACATCTTCAGGTTTCAAGCCACTAAGTAAGTCCCTCACGGCACCTCCTGCTATCCTGAGTTCATAATTTGCTTTGTCAAATAATTCTGTGAATAGGAAAAAAAAATAGGTAATAGCAAAGGGGGGAAAACACCTCTTTTTTGGCATGAATACTCATCTTTCACGCTTATACCAAAGCTGATACAATTTCACAAGATGATAAAGAACATGAAGGAAGCCAAGATGGAAACAGGAATTAGATACTCTACTTATTGCATTATGGTTGTCACAACCAGCCCAATCATTAGGCAGAGTAAGACAATTTGCCTCAAGCAGCAATCTGTTGGTCTCAGGAAAGCACGACACCTTGTTAGCAATGTGTTATTGTGGTTCATTGCAAGGAATGGCGAGAGGTCCTTGTGAGATTTTTCTCCTTCCTCACCCAAAGGAACTTGACTGGCTCTGAGCACCTTGACTTTTGGAGGGTAAAATGATGTTTATTACCTAATTTCAGGCAAGTGTGCAGTAGGCCAATCCTAATAACTACACAATACCCACATATTATGGATACAGCAGTCCCCATTTGGTTCAGGGTGGCCAAGGCTCCATGTTCACCTCAATGTTCCACTTCAACAGCTCCTACTGTGCGGGCAGTGTCATGGAACGGAGGTTTGATAACATCTTTACAGATATGAAGAAGGCCACTTCTACTTGTTAAGCCTTGTGTCCCTTTAGTTAGGTGAATGCCTATTCATCCAGAGAGAAAGTCAAAACACACACACACAATCAAACACTTAAAAACCCACCAGGGTGAATCTTAATAGCAATTTACATGTGTTAAGTGAGACTGTATAAGCTGCAGAGGCAAATTGCTGCTGCCTAACAAGATTCCAGTTGTATTCCTGGTTTGGGGTCTGTCACAGAAACAGGAACGCAATAAGCACCTTTCTAATTAGCAGCAATTTGCTTTCAAAACATATGCTTTCATTTATACACTTACAAATGCCTACTAGGAGTCCTGTCAAGATATCATGCCACTGCATGTCTACATGCACCCTTGCTCACAAATCTGAGGTAGTGTGGTCTAGCAGTTAGTGTACTGAAATAGGATATAGAAGGCTTGGACTCAGATCCCCCACTTGGTTTCAAAAACTGTGGCATGAGTCATACTCTCAAAAGTTGGACTTGAATTACAAGACTGTTAAGGGAACAAAGAGGCACGAAAGTGTCAGGTATACCACCCCAAACCTATTAGAGGAAATGTACAATATATATATATAAAGAAAATTTCAGCTCCGGCGACAACTTAATTCCAATTTTGCTTTCATGAAATGCACTTATATATAGGCTTTCAGAGTAGCACCCATTATTCTTCAGACTGTGTTCATTTAGGTTGCTTTTGGAAACAGGCACATTACTTTTGAACTTTAAAAGTTATAACAATACTGTTTATATAATTACACTCTAAAGTGAAGCCAAGAAAAGAACACAATCTGACTTTTAACATTAAATGGAAGGCCAATACAATTGTTTTACTGGTACGTACTATCATCACTAAAACCCATATTCAGAAATGTTTATAGAAGAACATGGAACATATTCTTGGCATCCAAATGGAAATGTTATATTGAAGAACTGTACCCATAAAAATGAAGCAGTAAGCAACTTTGTGTATTTAGTACACTGCCAGTGAAGTGAGAAGTCAAGTACATAAGTTCCCAGGGTACATCCTGACAACACAATGAACTTCATTGCTGCTCAAGTCAGTATCAGAGGGTACTACTGCTGCTATGAGTAGTACTGTAAACATATTCCAATCTGCATTGGGTTGGTAACAGAAATACCTCCAATTTTTCGTTAAGGTCCCTTATTTTTCCTAAATGTCCACTCCCCCCCCCCCCGCAAGACTCTTCTTCCTCCAGCCCTGTCTTAAAACTGGTCAGAAAAAGAAGCACTCATACCTACAATGCTTTTCAGGCCTGGTGTGAAGAGGGACTGAAATTCTGGCGAGTCTATCTTCATTGTGCTTAATCGCTTCCACAGATTTTTAACCCCTGCCTTAGTGCAGGGGAAGAGAGGATAACCTGCCTTAGCACCCACAAGGAAGAGGTGTCTCCACATCTAAAGAAAAAAGTACAGGTTGGTGAATTCCAATGGATTCCTGTTGAATAATATATATTATTGATCTCCTCGGCAACTTAGGACACAAAAGTTTCCTTACACATGTCTCCAACTACAATCCATATCATTTCTAGTCCACTCCCATGCTAATGCAGTCCACAGACCAAGAGAGAACTGGTCTGCCCATGTCCATGGGCCAGCTCTAGCTTTATAAACCCATGTTTAAGCCATCTTAAAACATGAATATAGGATTCTAGAATTGGCATCTGGAAATGGACAAGAGGCAAGGAATCTCATGAAGACAATGATTAGAAGCAATGATTAATAATTAGAACAATGATTAATAAAAATTACAACTAGATATTACATGTGAAGCCTTTAAGTGTTGCACAAATTGTTGCCATTAATATGACGACTATAATTAGTTATGAAAGACGGTGAGTGCACCGTAGCCATCTAATCAGCCTTGGGCACATTTTCTGTTATCCCCCCTACACACACACACACACACACACACACACACACACACACACACACACACACACACACACGCACACACACACACACACACACAAAACACACGAGACCACGTGCAGCTTTCAGCCCGCTGCAAAGGCAGGTTGCAAACAAAGCAGCCAGCTAGCTGATTGAGGAGCATGGGCTTTGTAATCCGCCACCGCCTCGCCGAAAAGGACCTCGGACACGACGCCAGGAGCGGGGGTAGGTGGGTGGGCTGCGCCAAAGGCCTGCTTGGTGCTCGCCGATCTGCCATAAATCAGGCTGCCCCAAAGGGCCAACGAGCGCGCTCCAGGTTACACGACAGCGCCGGGGCTCCCCAAAGGCTGCGTGCGGAAGCGGGCGCGGGAGGAGCCGGCCCTTGCGTGCCGGCCAAGAGAGCCGGCGGGCGATCGCGGGTGGGTCCCTGCCTTGCCTTTGCGCTTCTCCTCCAAGGGCGCAAGGAGGAGGGCGAGGGCGGCGGCGGGGGGAGGGAGGCGTTGGAAGAACAAGACTCACCCAGGCGGCAGCTGCCTCCACCGGCCACCCTTTTTTCCGTCGCCTTTTTAAAGGACGGACCGCCCCGTGAGCTCAACACATTGCGACGCGCAGGCCCGGAGGAGGAAGAAGAGGAGGAGAAGGAGGAGGAGGGAGGAAGGCCGGCCGGCGAGGAGCCTCCGCCCCTTGAGGAGGGCCGAGGGGGGGGGAAAGCCCTCCCGGGAGCAGCGCGGGTATCCGGAGGCACCGCCCACAAGCCGGCGCGGAAGTTGGATTTTCTTTCGCTCCCGATCACGTGTGGACTCACGTGCACGCAATTCCCCACCCCCACCCCCCAATTCTGATTTTATAAGGTTGCCGCCTCCCGTTTTTAAACGACCCTCAACGTGTTGCTGGGGTTATTTGGGATTTTTCCTGCCCCTGCCCGACAGAATCTTGTAGGATTTAAAAGCTCCTTTGTTGGGGAGGTTTTAGGGGCAAAAATCCTATTGGTTGTTTACGGGGGCGTGATCACGTACTGTTGTAAACCGCCCAGAGCAGCCGAATCTAATAAATCTAATAAAAAGAAATCTAAGAAATAAATAAGAAAGCGCACCACGCAAAGTGTGACACCGGTGCCGGTCGCGTGCACGCTAGCGCGACGTTTGCACCGGGACCGCTCGGCAAGTAGCGATGCGACCTCTTTTGACTTGCTTATTTCCTTTGCTTCCGCCGTAAATGGTATAAGGGTTTTTTGCCGAATGGGATAATAAAGGTATCGCTCTCGCTTGCCTGGGAGTCTTGCACAGGGATTATGTGGCTGCTTGTATTTTTATGGGTATACCCTGGGGCTGGTTTTAATGGAGTGCTGCGTAAAAGGGTACAGGCTTCGTGCCTTAGTTATAACTTAAAAATGAATGTACTTTATGCGCATCGCATGGCTGTTGCGATTATGAATAATAATTTTAATATATCTGTAAAATGCTGGAAAAACAAAGGTGTAATGCTAAACAAATTATGTTTCAATTAAATGTAGATCTAGGCAAACCTATTGCTGTTGCAGATGTTGTTCTGCATAATGCAGCTGTTGTTCCGTTTTCTGATTCCAGCTTATATTATTATGTTTTTTTTTATATATTGCTATACTTGGTGATTGCTGTAAACCACCCGGAGTTCCCTTGGAAGACAGCCGGTATCCAAAATATAAATACCTGTAAATAAATAATACATACATAAATAATATCTTCCACATCATCTGGACCAGCTTTGGCAAATAGTGCCACCATATACAGTACTTCAACCATCCAGATAACTGGGCGGTGGTTAATTAACCCTTCAGTTCTGCTTGCTTCCCAAGCTCATTTGGTGACAGGACCTTTTCAGTGGTTGCTCCCAGTTCTTGGAATGTGCTTCCAGAGAGGCCAGATTGCACCCACCAGACAAAGGCCTTCCTTTTCAAGGAGACCAGTAAGGGGAAGGAGTGTCCTCTGTTTCAGTAATTTGGAAGTATGAAAATATATCCCATATTAATCTTTTTTGGGGCACCTAGGACACCTCTTAAAACAAACTTTACCTGTGTTAATCTGTTTCTCACAATTGTTTAGCAGAAATCTTGCAGAAATTTTACATTACACCTCAGAGTAACCTGGTAAACCCCTGTCTTGCCATGAATGTTTGGACTTTTTGCTTTGAATAAGTTGGATTTATCCACAAAAGCTTGCATAGTGTATGCTTTTATTATTATTATTATTATTATTATTATTATTATTATTATTATTATTATTATTATTATTATTATTATTATTATTATTATAAGTGCACTATAAAGGCATTGCCTTTGGCTGTATTTGCACAAGGGGGCATGTCACCCCCATGACCACAAAATAAAATATTTGAGGTACAAATTATGATTTTACCTGCAGCTGTTGCTGTTACTGTTTTGTAGAACCCTTATCTAATCAGTCCCTGCTGTGGGTTACTTAATAAAGATGCAGGAACCAATTACCTTGGGAGGTGGTGCCCCAACAGTATTCAAGAGAAAATTAGTGGCCCATCTGTCAGATATATTTTGATTCGGAATCCTGCATTAAGCAGCAGGTTGGACTCCTATACGGTCCTTCCAACTCTGATTCTATGACTTTTTTGGACTTCCACAGAAAATGGAGGCTTGTCTGAGACACAAGGCAGGTCATAGGCACGTTTCCTTCTCTCTCCCGTCCCCCACCCCCCACACGCCGTCATCCTTAGGATAAATAAGACCTAAGACTGATTACAGTATATGTTTGTACTCCTGATTAATGTCTCATGAAAGTGAAAGCCAGCCACTGGAGCTTTAGTGTTATTAACATCCAGGAGGACATTACCTCAGTAGGAAATTATGTAAATACTGCAGTTGCTGTGAGGAAAAGGAGTGGCTTCAGCAGAGGAAATGTGATTAAATGGCAGGTTCATGACAAAGTTAATGTTGAAATTAATAGGAAACCATAATGAAAGGCTGGGATCACTGTTTTTGGTGTTGTATTCTAGCAGTCCTCTGCTCTGTACAGTCTCTTTTCATCTAGTTTTTCATAAACCAGTGGTCTTCAACTTCAGCTTCAAGTATGTGTCCAGAGCAGAAATGAAGCAGTAAGTGTCCAACTGCACCATGCTCTGCCACTAAATATATTTCTTATTAACCTAATAGGTTCTTAAAAAGTTCAGATTGTGCCATGGGACTGAGACAGTTCTTGTCACTCTACATAAGAACATAAGAAGAGCCGTGCTGGATCAGGCCAAAGGCCCATCTAGTCCAGCTTCCTGTATCTCACAGTGGCCCCACCAAATGCCTCTGGGAGTACATGAGACTAAATATCTGTCTCCTGATACCACTCTCCTGCATCTGGTCCTTGAAGTACCCCAGTTTTAAGCCTGGAGATTACACATCTCCATCAGGGTTTGTAATCTGTGATGGACTTCTCCTCCAGGAATCTGTTCAATCCCCTTTTGAAGGCATCCAGGCTAGATGCCATCACCACATCTTGTGGCAGGGAGTTCCATAGACTAACAACACGCTGGGTAAAAAAAAATCTTTTGTCTCTTCTTACTCTCCCAGCCACTCTACTCGATGATGTGTTAAGGGAGGGTAACCAGAGGAGTGTGACCTTGGTCCTCCTGGATCTTTTAGCATCCTTCAATACTGCTGACAATGTATCCTGCTGGGCAGATTTCTAAGTTTAGGGATTGAAGGCTCTCCATTACTCTGGTTCTGGTCCTTTCTCGAAGGTCATGTCCAGAGAGTGCAGCTGGGCAATGCTGATTTGGGCCCATGAATTCTTCAGTGTGCTGTCCCACAGGAGTTGATTATCCCCCCAATAGGATGCCACTGGGACAGGCCATTCATAGATTTAGAGTTTGCTCTCATCAGTATGCTGATGACACAACTCTTATCTCCTTATCCTCTTCAGCAGTGGAAGCTACATGGAGCCTGGTGGGCTGCCTGGCCTCAGTTATGGACTGGATTAGGGCTAACAGATAGAAACTGAATCCTGGTAAGATAGAAATCATGCTGTTGGGCAGAGAGGTCTGGCCCAATTAGGTATTTTGCCTGGCCTTGACAGGGGTCACACTTCCTCCAAGAGACCAAGTCTACAGCTTGACTTTTTTTAATCTTCAGCAGATTGCACAGTTCCAGCCCTACCTGGACATGAAATCCCTGACAATATTAGTCCATGTGTTAGCAATCTCTAGTATTGACTACTGCAGTGCTCTACGGAAGCTTCAATAGCTGCAAAATGCAGCAGCCAGGTTTATTTCAGGAGCATAAGTATACAATCACATCTCCCTGATCGTGGTACGTCTGCATTGGCTCCCTGTGGGCTTCCGTGCTGAATTCAAAGTGCTGGTTTTAGCCTATAAAGACCTTGTAACCTAACAGTGTCTCTCTCTAAGATTGTCCACCTAAGCCACCCAGCCCAGTGAGATGTAGCATTTGCAGGTGGTCCTCCCAAAAGAAGCTAAGAAAATTACCACCCAGTAGTTTTGGGGGTATAGTCGTCCCCACCATTTCGTGTTTCATATTACTGCAGTCCTGGTATATCGCGGAACCGCAGTATATGAAACAAAGGGCTTTGGGGGCAAGCTGCATGGGCTCGTTTGGGGCCTCCTGCAGTCACCCGAGGACTGGCACTCCTCCGAATGGGCTTTCCTGAAGTCCTGGTTCACTGGAAACCACTTCTGGAGCCGCCAAAAGGCCCGGGAAGCCCATTGGAGGCCTGTTTGGGACAGTGCCAGGCCTCAGGTAAGTGTAGGAGGCCCCAGATAGACCCCCTCAGCCCTGACCCAATGCAGCATCCGCATGTCACGGATTTTCCATTGTCACAGGTCGGGTCGGGTTCCTAACCCCTGCAATAGCCAAGGGATTAACGTATCCCGGGTTTAAAGGACTCTTAATTCTGTTTATGTTTTGTGGGTAGTGTGGGGTCATAGTATTTTAACTGTTGTTAGCCATCCAGACTAGTGCTTCAGGACTAGATGGGTTGGATATACATGCAATAAATAAATAAATAAATAAATAAATAAATAAATAAATAAATAAATAAATAAATAGGTTGTCTCAATTGTCTTTGCTAGATATGACCAGGAATAGTCAACCAAAATTGGTTTGAGGCACTCCAGGTTACTGTACTCATCTGAACATTGAAAGATAAGAGGATTGAGAGAATTTTACTTTTTACAGGCAGCAGAAAAATAGGAACTGTACATGGAACTGAACCTCTGTGTGTATACACACTCTGGCAAGTTGATTTTGACTTATGGTGACTCTTGCCACTTGAGCATATGGTTAATAAGCAACAGGATATGGGGAGAACCAGACTGCAAGACAAAATCTTTTAAGAACCTATTTGGTTGACAAGCAATATATTTAGTGGAATGGCATGGTGCAGCTGGACACATACTGCTTGTTTTCCCCCTCTTTTCTAAATAGGTCCAAAGGTCTAAAGCAGGTGTGTCCAAACTTTTTGTAAGGAGGGCCAGATTTGGTGAGGTGAAATTGTGGGGGGCCTAACCATTAATGGGTCAGGACTGCTGGCTTCCTGCAACAACCTCCCTCCCTTCCTCCTTGCCACTCCGTGTTCTCCACCGCCTTTGTTTTTTGTCTCTTGTTATAAAAAAAAAAGACAGTCCTACAGGTAGGGAATTATATTTAGCCCCCCTTTTATTTATTTTTATACCAAGCCAGGCGAGGAATAGGAGGAATGGGAACTGGAGGATACACAGGCAGGTAAGGCAGGCAAAAGATGGAGCCTTTCTGCCTTACATCAGTCTGCAATCAGGCTGCTGGGGGCTCTCACAGTGTCATTGGGCGTTTATGCACGATCCCTAAGCTGCGCTGCAAATGGCTCCCAGCTCCGGAGCTTAGAAATGTTTCCCCACCAGCTCCGGAGTTTAGAGAAAATTAAGTGCGACCACACCCCCATAAGCGCGACCCCACGCACCTTTCATGTACTTGCTCTCAGCAGATGAAAATTCCTTGATGCGGATAAGAGTGCTGGGCTCTCCTCGCTTGTCTGTTGTTTTTTTGCCTCCCGCCCCTTTAAGAGCCCCTTGAGAAGGAACCAGGAAGTAACGGGGCTCGTGGCAACTTCGACCGGCACCGGCAGGTTAGTAAAGGCTTCTTTTGTCCTTTTTTTCCCTCCCTCCCCTCACGCCGACAGGAGCAGGAAGTGCTGAGGGGTGGGAACGCAGGAACAGAAACGAACCCCTAAGATCTCTGGTCTGAATTTAAGGGACCAGCGGATTTTAGGGGTCGTGTGAAAAGGCCCAAAGTTGCAGAGCGTTAGGCCTGGAAGCCCCCCTTTTGGCCTGCCCGCTTGATGCACATTACTCCTCCTCCTTCTCCAGTCTGGCGGTGCAGCTGCCGCTACCTCCAATTTTACCTTTCACCTGCCTTGCCTGCCTGTGCCTCCTCCTCCTCCTTTGTGTGTGTGTGTGTGTGTGTGTGTGTGTGTGTGTGTGTGTGTGTGTGTGTGTGTGTGTGTGTGTGTTTGTCTCCACCACAGGAAGAGTTTGGTGAGAAAGCGCGGAAAGCAAGCCTCAAGGTGGTGAGTTCCCGGGAATGTACATTGGGAAAGGCTGCACAGCAGGCAATAAAAAGCCATAAAGGGAGGGGGGATAACTCCCCACCTTGAGGTCTGGCTTCTTTGGGCACTTTCACACGATCAATCACTACAATCTGCAGAAAACTTTGATCTGAATCCCATACCTCAGCTGTCACGTGGTTGATTTTGCAGATCCAGTGTTCCCATGGCTGTCTTTGAAAATCCACAACCCACCTGATATCATGCCTGAAAATAGCGGCAAAGTGCAATTTTCCCCTTTGGTTCCCAGGACTGTTAGTGGGGCTAAATCCCCACATCCTTGGCTGTATACTGGCATGCCAGCTCTTAGTTTCACCTCTCCCTTAATGGCAGAGCTGCCCAATACCCTAAGCACATCCGATCTCGCCTGATTTCGGAAGCTAAGCAGGGTCAGCCCTGGTTAGTACTTGGATGGGAGACCACCAGGGAATATCAGGTGCTGTAGGCGCCTAGAGTAGGAACGGGCAAGCCACTCCAGTATTCCTGCCAAGAAAACTCCATGGACATGGGGTCACGAAGAGTCGGTCACGACTGTAACGACACAACACACACACACACACTCACTTAACGGCATTGCTTATGTTTGAGTTGTAATGGCTTTTGCACTGGAGATATTGATTGCATGTGACTGCAGGGTGCCAAACCACTAGAGGGCCCCTGAGGATTTACTGATCCAGGAACTGACAATAGATAGCCCTGAATGAGCATCAGTCACTCCTTTAACTTCAGTTCCTCCTCCTGCCTGCACAAAACGTCTGCATCGAAACAGCAACAAGAATTTTACCACCTCCAGAGCAGGTACTAGTAAAATGCACTTAAGTGGGTGTGGTTGAACGTTATTTTTTTATAGTCCGCTGCTCATGGGAATACAATTTTATGCTCTGGATTTGTGAGCACTCTGCAGCGGATTATACTGTGCGTGGGAAAGCGCCCTTTGACAACAAGAGACAAAAAACAAAGTCAGTGGGGAACGGAGCTCTCACAGAGCGGCAGGGAGGGAGGGAGGTTGTGGCAGGAAGCTATCAGTCCCAACCCAGCTGCAACGGGTGAGCGACAGTGGTGGAGGCTGATGGCACTGAGCCCTCGCTCATGGCTCCTTTCTTCCCTCACCCAGCCAACCTCCCACTTTTCCAAGCCAAGAAAGAACTAGAGGATGCACGGGCGAGCTGCCCTCTGCCTTTCCAAAACACCTCCCTGCTTTGTTTTTTCAGAAACTGGAGTTATATTTTCAGCGGGGAAAGGCTTGGAGTTAAGCAGCCCATTAGGAAGTGCCTTTCCTTGCTGAAAATACGCATCCAATTTCTGAAAAAAAAAACACCTGAATAAAGCAGAGATGTGTTTTGGAAAGGCAGAAGGCAGTGAAAGAGCTGCCGGAAGGGAAGGGAAACAGCGGTGTGTGTTTATCTGGAGGAGAATCCAAACTGACAGTAGTGAAAGAGCTGCTGGAAAGGAAGGGAAGCCTCAGTGGGGCAGAGACTCTGCTCAGCTAATTCACTTGACGATTTTATTCATTTTGGGTTCAAAAAGGGGGATCTTGTACATGGCAGTGTCTTACAGACAGAAAAAATATGGTCGTTTCTGTGGTCCCCCAGAAAAAAATGTTAGCCCCTCTTTTGTGGCGGCTGCTCTGCAATGGACAATGAAAATGGTGCAACAATGAAATGCCAGAAAGAGAAGTAATGTCCCAGTCAGAGAATGAGGGCCACTTGAGAATTTCCACTCCTAGCTTAACGTTCAGTCTTCTCTTTGGTAGAGAAATATGGTTTTAGGATTATGTTGGTTAATGCTCTTTCAGTTGTTTATCTAGCATATTGATAGCATAGCATTCTACACATTCTGTTTTAGATGCCATTCCTGTGACAACTCCAGAGATTTTTGTTGGTTATCAAGCCTGTCTTTTCTTCCTTAATCATAACCTACCAACCTCTCTTTTACACACACACAGAGAGAGAGAGAGAGAGAGAGAGAGAGAGAGAGAGAGAGAGAGAGAGAGAGAGAGAGAGAGAGAGAGAGACTAAGGAAAGGGGAGCTCTAGAGATAATAAGCAACATGAAACCAGGGATGTTATGCCCCTAATTTTATAATTCAGTAGTACTTTCATATGATACTATCAAGGAATATAGTTTTGACAAAATGTCTGTAATACATATTTAACAGATTACAAAATTGATTTTGTTTAAAAACGTCATGCCATGAGCTGGACAAGGATGTGTATTAGGTCTAGGACACAGGTGCAAGGAATAATTAGCACTGGGAAGGTCAGGATAATTATGCACAGGTGGTATAAAATGATCACCTCACCTCATGTAAGATTTGATTGGTTTACAGTACACCATATTGCTTTATGTATAAAAGTCTCAGGCAAACCAATGTTTAATTGGGACTGTTAGTTTCTCTCTGTTTATATGCTGTGCTTTGTGTGTTATTGTTTATTTTCTCTTGCCATGTGTACATACTGAGCTCTATTGTTTTATTTGTTTCCTAGCTCCATAATCACTGAGTGCATTTATTTTTCCACACCACTGCTAGTCTCTGCTAGTTTACTTTCCTTAAACATAATTAATCCCTATCCGTCACAGTAGGGCTATGTCTTTACAGATACCTTGGTGATGTCACAGAGGAGAGACTTCTAGCAAATTTACCTAAAAGGGGGAAGGCCTATACAGACCTCTCCTAATTATTTTCCCAGTGGCACCAGTGATGTGGCATTTTACTTCAAAATGGACCTGACATTAAAATTGATGTTATAGTTCACATTTTAAATAAGCCATCTCCAGTGTGGACTTAGGACTATTGTCAGTTACTCATCTTGGAGTACAGAAGCGTGCATGCACATACACACATGCACACATGCTCTCACGCATGCACACACACCCAGCAGTACTTATCATAGATGAAAAATACAGGAAAAATGCCACTGAAGATTAGAATCTTTACAAATAACAGAATATTTATTACCAATAACTTTAAAAAAGATTACATCTGCTAGATCACTGATAAATATCATTTACACTGGGGAGAAAAAAACTACATAAGCTTTTTTTCTTTTATTTTCTTTCTTTTATGGTTTTTTGTAGTTTTTTTGATTTTACATAGAAGTAACCATATCAAACTAAGAAAGGAACACAGCTTGAAATACTGACAATATTTCTCTGGTTAACACCCCTGACTTACAACAAGTGGAATCCTGATTATGAGTTACTTAATAAATATATTTTTAAAGGTTTAAAAGTTAGTTTGTATTGTTTTGGAAGCAAAACAGACAAGTTACAGGCAAATTTAAGCTATCAGGAAGAACAAATTATAAACCTCTGCTGTACATTTTTCAGCTCGGGGAAACTTAATAGAAAATTTCATTACCATTGTAATTATCATTGTTCCATCTGAAGATACATACAAAAATTTCCTGTAGTAACAAACCTCTTTATATCAATATATTTTTTTCTTATAAATGTTGGCCACAACCCAGTACTGTCAGATGCTGGTGCACATGTGGAGCTCTGCACATCTTGTGCAGAATTCCATGAGTGTGCAAAAAGCATGTAGACCCAAGTCACTGGATTATGGCATTAACCAAACTCTTCTCCACCACAAATGTCATTGGAATGAAAGGTGGCTGCACAAGAAAAAATTCATGACAGGCTGCACTCGTCATATCTGATTGGAATATTATCAGCATGCTAGATGTGTATGATGACCTCGTTAAGGAATTTAACCTTGAACTTCACTACAAGACTGCAGATTTCAGTCACTTGTGCTGGCAAATAGCTTAAGAGGCTTTGAAATCTTAAAATAAAGAAGATCACTGGAAGGTCATAGAGAAACTTAAATATACTGGATATAAGGTGGCTTTTAATGGAAGAAGGCCTTTTGGAGAAGTGCTCACTGAAGGATTATTAATTACATTTTGTTTATGAGCAATAATTGAACAAGATCATATAAACACAAGTAATAGTGTAAATTCAGTTTATGAAGCCAACCTAAAGAGAACTATAGTAGACAAATACCTGTCTCCCCCCCCATCATTTTTAGACAAAAAAAATCAGCAGAATTGTTCTTCATTTAAAGTCTTCCAGACACAGACTTTCCTGATGAAAATGGTGCAAATCCTGAATTATACCATCCACTTGGTAGGTCTTCAGTTATTCACCACATTCAGAATCTCATTCCGTGCTATGTTGCTATAGGAATGATTACCGCAAAGTGGAATGCACATCAATGTAATATTTGTTAAATGGTGAAGAAAGGTAAAATCAGTACATTCAAATGAAACTTGCTAAGCATCGTCAATGTATCAGCTATGCCCTTGATTTACAATAGCCTAAAAGCAAATGCATCTGATTAAAAATGAAACCTTGTATGGGAAAAGTAATGGATGAGAGCAAGATCATTCTTAACAGCTGCTTAGTTCCCCTTCTGTACACAGAGGGGATCTTTAAATATATTTCCTCTTTTGCTTCCTCCCCCCCCCCCCAGCCCTCAATTGGCTGTTGTGCTGTGCCAGGAATGCAGAATCAGAGAATGGTAGAGCTAGAAAGGAGCTGAAAGATAATTGAGTCCAGCCCCTTGCCAGTGGAGGAAATTAACACCTTTAGAGCAGTGTTATCCAACGCTTGGCAGCCCACATGTTCTTGGACTGCAATTCCCAGAAGCCTTTGCCATCAGCTGTGCTGCCTGGGGTTTCTGGGAGTTGCAGTCTAGGAACACCTGGGTTACCTAAGGCTGTAGACCACTGTTACAAAGCTTTCCTGACTTTACAGCCACAAAAGAGCACACTCCTCTCCCATCTTCATGGAAATGGCCTGTGCTGAGGGACCTGGAGAGGAGTGAGTCGTTACGTAACAACATGAAGGGAATCTTAGACTATCGCTCATCTCATGTTAGTGCACTCTAATGCACCCTAAGTCGCTGCAGCAAACGTGAGGGCCAAGGCCAAGAGGGGAAGGGGAGGGATCGAAGAATGCCTATGGAGGTCCTGTCCTGTCTGTGCCTAGAGGCCTTCAAGGATAAATCAAAGCCACAGAAGTCAGTCAGTGTGCACTCTTGTAAAACTACACAATCAATAGGAAACCAACTTACTGAGAACAATGGCCTTCTGGCCATTTAAACATTCCAAAAACAACGTATATATTTGCAATGTTAATGTCATCAGTAGCATTTCATAGCAGAGGGGAAAAGAAATTAATATCTACATCGTTATGTTAACTTTAAAAAAGTCTATAAAACACTAAATATATAATAAAAAATATGCATATAAGGACATATGTAAACTGCTTTGGTAACATCATATTACAGATGTTTTCAGTGCATTGCGGAGTTTCCAAGGAAACTTCAGACAAAGCTGTATTTGCTTTGAGGAAGTACAATATAATGCCATTCCTAGAGAAGCATAAAACATTTTTTCCAGTAGTAAGATGTACTTGAACAACAATATTACTTAGTACTGGGTGTTTTCAAAACAGCTAGCTAAATGTTGCTTTGTTATATCATAAACAAGAAGTCCTTTAATTTTTTTGTCATAAACTTGATCTAGCTGTGAGGGAAATCATTATTGTGCTGATGGCTGACAACGTACAGGCATTTGAAGTAGAAGCACTCGAACCTCTTGCGTATCCTAGAAGGAAAAAAAATAAATTGAAAAATTCCTATACCACAGCAAGCTACATGCTTGTTTCATATTTATGATGATTATGTTTTCAAGACCATATGAAAAGCCTACAGCACTTACTAAATAAACTTTGTATTAACACAACTAAATATTAGTTTTTTGAGTTGTGGGGATTCATTTGCCCAAGAGATTCAGTTTAACGTGATCTTTTACATGGAGATTTTTCATCAACAAAAGTACTGTGTTTAATTTATACAAATATGAAAGTAGAAGCATGTTGATGAAGTGGTTGAACTCCAATAGCAAGTTCGAAGTAAAATGGGCCCACTGAATCAATGGAAATTAAATCACTGATTCAATTTGCATACTTTAGTTGTACCTTCTTACTGGATTTCAGCCCTTATGCTACATTGACATACTGGAAGAAGGAGATGGGTCTTAATTTGCTGCATAACTGTCTTCACCATTGTTATCTGACAGGCACACACCAAAACTGGTTGAATCCCTCAGCATTTCAAGGTGTGTTCAAAGGGTGAGGATGGAAGAATAGTGTCTTCTGTGGCTGACCTAAGAAGTATCTAGCATTAATTGCAATTGTTGCATACTACATTTGATCTTAAGTTAAACAAATGTGGTCATAATTCACCAAACCAAATCAGGAACTTATTTATTTATTTATTTATTTATTTATTTATTTATCGCCTGAATTTCCCTTGGGAACTCTGGAAGGTATACAACAAATTATCCAAATAAACAATATGCCCAAATAAACAAAACCCCACAATAGATCAAATAATATGAAAAATAAAAGAAAAACTAGGTAAAAACAACAACTGACATTATTGTTCGGACGTTTAAGAGAAATAAATTGCCCCCTCCAGTCTCCTTCCACTTGAAGGTGAAAATCTTCCATATGTCTTTTATCATCATCATCATCATCATCATCATCATCATCATCATCATCATCATCATCATCATCATCATCATTATTATTATTATTAAAGTGATGCAACACATCTGCAGTGCCGTAATACAATATTTTTTTCTACTTCTATTTCTCTGTGGAGCTGAAGAACGTTTTTAATTTGCCGATGTCCTAAAGTAGAGATTTTTTTTAAAGCCGCTTCACAATGAGACAAATTCAAAATGAAAGGCTCCCTTTGGTTCATTTCCAGTGATCATATATACTGGAAACTACAAACCAAAAAAGAGTGATCCTACCCACACCAAAGCAGTAGAAGCTACTGACAGGGGTCAGAAAGTTGCAGGTAGAAATGCTCTGGGGGCATTTCACTATTCTGGTGTTTGTACAAGAAGATACTCAAATTGTTTCATAAATATAAGCTGACTGTTCATTTCTGCTTGTGTCCTTGCCAGAGCTTGCACATGTGGGGGATTTTGCACTATTGCACCAGCAGAGCCTCATGCCCTGCTAGTACCCAACAAGATCCCAGCCAGTCATTTTGCAGGTACAACAAACACCTTTTTGGCCAGGGCCACTTAGCATTTTATAGAGGCAACGTTGGATGACTTCACCTCTCTGGTCTAAGAATTCCATTTTGGGGGTGCAGAAGATGAGGAGAAAATATTTTCTCCCTTCCTGTGATTTGCAGGTAGGACCCACAGATACATCTACCCATACATACGAAGGCTCTTACTGGACATCTTTGGGATTCGGATCTGCTCACTGCTGTTGCCATCTCCTCCGTCACTAAATGGCTTTATTTCTATGATGTAATCTTCATCAAAAGGTAGTGAAAGCTCCACAGATGTTTTGTTAGTTTCTATAATAGATGTACTACTTTGCCTGTTCCATCTGTAGAAAACCTGCAGCATATATTTAGACAAGAAAAAAAAGAGGTGAGAAAAGAAAAAAGAACAAAGAAGATTAGATTGGCTGTAGCAGTGGCTTATTCCAGGAAATAAATGGGTTTTAATTTTCATGCCTTTTAAACATTAATTTAAACAGCTCTTAAATCAATGTTTTAAAGTATGAAAATCAAAACCACTTCTGTCCTCCTTATAGTAGCCACTGCCTGCCTGCCTGCCTGCCTGCCTGCTTTATTTATTTATTTAAATAATCTTAATGTTCCTAAATAGCATCATGATCAGAAAGGATATCCCATAGTTCAAGTTGATAAGGCTCATCAAACACAGTGTGGCTTTGTGAAGTCAGAACTAGTTGTCCGCTTAATCACCAAACTCAAAATAGAATTTTGCAGAATTTCTCCAAATGTCTAATCCTGAATGCTAGCAGTATCTGATCTTTGTCTTCTTTTTGTCACCTCTGAACTGAGTTTTGAAGCTTAGTCCATTAAACAGTCCTGGGGCAAGTAAGGCAAACGTTTGCCAAATACCATGTTCCAGTGGAGGATCATAGCAGTGCATCAGTGTTGTGACTGCTGCTGAAACTCCCTGATGGCATGACATCTACATGCAAAGTTATATCACATATGGGCACACAAAAAGTGCAGAGGCACCAGTAACATTAAACATAATTCTGTAAATTAAAGGAATAAAATTATGCATGGTACAAATAAAGTTGATAGAGAATACTAGGAACTGGATCCATTCACTGAACCTGAATAGTAGGACCTTTAGGGCAGACATTCTTCATCACAGCATGCAGTTAAACTATGGAGTCCACTGCCATAAAATGCCATTTGTGTCACCCAACTTGACTGGTTTGAGAAGGGAAGTAAAGATATTGATAAAGAGGCAGGCTACCAAAGTAGCTATCGCCTCCAGTCAGAGGCAAAAATACCAGCTACTGTGTTCATACCCTGCTGGTAGTCCAACAGAGTGCTGGACTAGATTCTTGTCTAACTAGAGCAAAGTAACTAATCACCCAAGCACAAGTTAGAAATGCATGCTCAAACATGTACTCTAAACATATGCCGCAGGAGAATGCTAGGATGCTTGTGCAAATGCTATATTTTGTCATGGAGTCAAACTGCTATATTTTACCTAATTCATCTTTGCATCTCAGAAAAATATTTGGCATTAATTCCAGTCAAAATGTGTATGATGTTCTTAGGCAATTGGATCCATGGTGGTCAATAGTATTGGTTTATTAACATGTTGTTTTATAGTTTTAATATACTGTTGTATGCCATTCAGAGACAACATGGTAGAGGAACAGCTAAAAATTTCTGTAAATAAATAAATAAATCAACACCCAAATCATTTACATATTTACTGATGAGTCAATCTGCTACTCTCAAACTGAGCAGATTCCTAGAATCCACGTTGTGTGGATAATCTTGGTGTTGGTCTCTAGTGACACATTCATACATTGGATGGTCTTTTCTAGTTCCTTTATTGTTGCACATCTGAATCTCAGTCTTCTGGTTTCATGACTTCAGTTTCCATTTGGAATGATGACCAACAGAGGGTATACAAAATCTCTATCTATTTGAGTTATCACTATTTCTTCATCATCAAAGTTAAAGTTCTGTAGTTATTCTGTAGCCATGGGTTTTGTCTTAACATTCAGCTCCAGTTATGCTTTGGCTGTTTCTTCTTTCACCTTCTGCTTTCTGCCAGTAAGATGGCGCTATCTACATATCTTAAATTATTGATAATCTATTATTACTTTTTCACTCCATCTGAACGTAGCCTGGCTTTCTCTGTTTGGTGTCCTGCGTACAGATTGAACAGATAAGGGGATAAAATGCATGCTTGTCTGACACCTTTGCCTAAAGGAAACCGTTCTGTTTCTCCATATGCTATTTTGGCACTAACTTCTTATCCATAATACAGGCTATGCATCAGGACAATCAAGTGCTGAGGCATGCCTATTTCTTTCAGAGAATCCCATCATTTCTCATTATCTACACAGTCAAAGGTTTTGCTGTAAAGCATAGAATGAGAGTTACATAAATGTTGCCTTACAATTCAGCAGTTGATTCCACGGGCCTGCTCTGTTAGGGACTAGCAGTTAGATTTAGGCCACTGGCTTTAACAGTAGATAAATAAGGCTGATAGCCCAAATGAACTGTTCAACTCTTTTTCAGATCCCTTTCAATTTACATTTCCATGCTTAATTAACCTGGTGATTAGTTAGTTCAGTACTGTGCCTCCTCTGTGTGTCTTACAACAATGACTGATGACTGAATTATTTGCTGCCCATTACTTACTTTATATCCCTTCACCTCAGATTCATTATTCTGTGCTTTTACTTGATCCCAGTTCAGTATAACCTTGGAGTCTGATGAATTCCATATAATGTTTCCAGGAGGTTGACTTGGTGCTAAATTCAAAAGATAAGAAACTGATGTTACTAATTAGCAAGGCTTTCCTTATTGAAATGCTAATATTTCCATGGAACTATATGATGTCTGAGGAAATTGGAGCTCTTATATTTCATTAGTAATAAACTGTTGAACAAATATGAATACAGTACCCAGAGTGAGATATGGCATGACAAAGTGCAAATACACATAAAAGGCAAAGGAATAGAAGGCTCATCCTTGAGCTTGGATGCCCAGGTCACGGCTGTGGCCAGGACTGCATTTGCACAATGAAGACTTTTACACAAGTTAACACCCGTTTTTTGAGGAACCAGCTCTGGCCACGGTGACACATGCCCTAGCGACGTCCCGACTAGACTGTTGTAATGGACACTATGTGGAACTACCGATGAAAAGCCAAGGAAACTTCAATGGTTCCAAAATGCAGCAGCCAGATTGCTAACTGGGACAGGGTACAGAGATAACATTACACCCATATTAAAGAAGTTCCACTGGTTACCAATCAGCTATTGGGCACAATTCAAAGTGATGACCTTAACCTAAAAAGCACCGTACGACCTGGGTCCTAGCTACCTCAAAGATCAAATCTCACATTATGAACCGACTCGGGTATTAAGGTCACCAGGAGAGGCCTTTCTCTTCATCCCGCCACCCTCACAGGTACGTCTCATGGGAGCACATGAAAAGGCATTCTCGGCTGCTGTGCCGACTCTGGAGTTCCCTCCCACTAGAGGCCAGGACTGCCCCATCTCTAATGTCTTTCCGGAAACAGGCAAAGTCTCTTCAGGCAAGCTTTCCCTGACACCTATTTTGTGTTTTTTCTATGAATCTATATGATCCCCATAGACTTTGTGTTTATAACCACTTATAAGCTTGTGTGATAGCATTGACACTATGTTTTCAATGTTAGTTTCCATCACTCATAACTTTTACATGGAATTTTACTCTCTTTTTAATTGCTTGCATTATCTTGTAATTGTAAGATGTCCCTCAATTCCCTGTTCTCAATACTTAAACATGTCTTAATTGTACTGGACTATATATTGTCCCTCATTACTGTAAGCTGCCTTGGGTCCTTTTCCAAGGAGAAAGGCTGGTTAAAATACTCTTAAATAAATAAATAAATAAATAAATAAATAATATGCTAATGATTTGTAGAAAGGTGCTTTATTTAGTAGCTAAAAATCTGAGAGCCAGATTTTATCAATCTCTTCAATTTGTCATACATGCAGTAAAGAAGATCCATGTCAACAAGTTGAATTCTAGGTTATTTACACAGTTGTGTGAAGAAATGGATGAGGACTTTCATTGATTACTCCTTCACACTTAAGTATGCTGGCTCTTGAAAGGCTTATGTTTGACAAGATTTTTTTCACTTTTTGAGATGGTTTTAGAGTTTTTGGATGCTAAAGATCCCATTTTGAAAGAAAATTTAATCAAATGATAGCTAGACATTGCTTATTTAACAGATTTGTTTACTAAATTTAATGAGATTAACTTGCAGTTACAAGGTGACAGTCTGAATTTAATAAAAACAAAGTCCATCATTGCAGCTTTTTCTTGCCAGAATTAATCTAATGAAGCAAAACATTGGATGGCATGAATTTTCCCAGTTCTCCAACTTATTGACAAATGTCCAGGATTATGATGTTTTGGTCAACATTCAACATGTAAGTGTCCTTCACACAGACTTTAAAACCAGGTTTGAAGATATTTTGACTATGAAAATACCACAGTGGATTATCAATCCATAAGGTGACATAGAAGAATCAGATGTCACATTACAAGAAGAACTGATTAGAATAAGCACTAACAATGAACTTAAGGTGCAGTTCAGCATGGGGTATCAGCAGTTCTGACTTAAGAAAGATATACCTGTTGCTTTTCCTGCATTATGGACTATCGCAAGAAAGTTTTTGATAGCTTTTCCATCTTCATACCTTGTGGAAAAGGGTTTAGCGTGGTTGCCAATCTTCTTATGAAAAATCACTAAATGTGGAGATTGAAGACTATACCTCACTAATTTGAAGCCAAATATTAAACAATTGCTATCAGAGCATCAGGCTCATCCCTCCCATTAACAGCATTATTTGTGTATTAATTTTATGTAAGAATTTTAATGGTTCTTATTTGTTTCATTCCAAATCCAAATATTTACTGGTTTTTGTGTTTTTTCAATAAAGGTATGAATAAAAATTGTACATGTTTTTCTTTTTTTACAATTGTCCCTGCTTCAAAAGCCCCTATCAAAGTAAATAGCACAATGTCAGCTGTCAAAAACACATTTGAAGTTAATAAGGAAAATTCAATATTAGGCAGGAAGGGAGTCTACAGAAAACAAAACAAATTGGCAAATGGTCTACAGGGTGAAAAAGTTTGGGAACCTCTACTTTAGACAAAGCCTAATATTTGTTTCCTCAAGAGCTGGACTTTCCATTTTCGGTAGCTTTATTAATAAACTAAAGGGGATACAACTACTGTTTGAATAGGGCTCTGGCAAAACCAGAGTAGAATAAGTCACATAAAAAGAAGTGCTACCCCATACTCACGTGGCTTTTTGGTGGTCACGTTGACAATAGCACTCGAAGGTCCCATCCCTGCCGTGTTGTAAGGCTTGACTGCCATGTGATACAGAGTGTTGCCCTTCAGGTGGGTGATTTTTGCAAATGTCTGATTGGTCATGGTTTTCATTTTTCCAGCCTGCTCTTCCTTATCTCCGTGTTTCCAATATCTAACCTGCACAAATTAAATTAATGTATTCTTATTTGAACTGAATTGTTTTGTTATTTCTTTTGTTCCCTTGTCTTCAGTATGTCTTTCATGCCAATTCTGGGAGAAAGGCAGGACCTAACCACATCAATCCATCCACCTACCGCACCCATCCTTCCATAACTGAAGTGACCAATTTAGAGAAAGCCTTATATATATTCATCATAACTGGACATTATCTTTTAGCCATGTAAGAAAATGGTACATTTTGTATACTGTTCTTTCCCCCCACAATTTGTGTCCAAGGGGGTATTCACTGCCCTCTTACAGAAATGGAAAGCCTGATCAGCATGAGGGTGATTCCATCTTGCGCCACTGCCATCTGGAGGTCATTTGAAGCACATATGTGGAAGAACTGTGCTACACAGCCGCCAACAAGTCTGCTCCCTGTTGGACAAGTCTTGTAGGATGAAATGGATATCTCTATTTATAAAGTAATTCCCTCTGTTTTCTACCATGCAGAATTCCAATTCATTGCTTGTACCATTTTATATTATTTTATTTGCTGTCTAAATGATCAACAGACCATTCTTTGGATAAATTCAAAGAGGTGCCAGGGCTTGTTACTTGAAATGTGCTGATGCTGACAGTATTCTGACCTCGGGAGGCTTGTGACATCTCGTGGAGTTTTTCTGGAGCACAAGCACAAGGTTTTTACTTGATGTGAAGTAAGGCAAAAATATGCCTTTACTGTTTTTTAAGCACAAAACCTAAGGTGACTTATGTCTTGGAAGAAATAATTTTTTGACAATTTTTGCTTTAGTATCCCTCCACAAATCTTTCCATTCTCTCTGTGTCAGGAAGTTGCAGCCATTCAGAATGTCCCTTCCATGCATGAAACCAGAGATCAGCACATCTAAACGCTGTGGTAACTTTTATGAAGGGCAGGTTTATAACCCTTAACTTTCTACCTAACTACTTTGATTGCAGGGTGTTGTGGCTTCAGTAAGCCAACAGGAGAGGGCAGTTCGCTAACAAAAAGGCTTTTGTTTTTGAGTGAGATATTGTGCATGTGGGTAAGAGAAAGGGAGACAACATGCATCGTAAATGCAAGATACAGTCTGCCGGCATGTGTGTCCTGTATTCTATTTTCTGTCTGGAACAAACAGCTGAAATTTTAAAAATGCATTTCACAGACATGCATTGATGCATTAAGAACTGTAACTGCCTGTTCAAGTTTATTGGCAGCAAACGGATTAGTGTTTTCACCTGACAATTTTAACAGAGGCTTCATGCCTGTCCTGCATGACTATTTCAGACTAAATCTCATAATCAACAGTATAAGTAATACGGCTGCTGAATGGAGCAGATAGTTCCAGGCAGATGATACTGCTTATGCTCCTACCTCATAGCCCTGTATTCTTCCTTTGCTCTGAGTCTCTGGCAGCAAGGACCAAAATACTTCTACCTCTGAAGCAGAAAGGCTTTGTGCAAAGATACTGGATGGTGCTCTGGTGGGTTCTACAAAAAAAAAACAAAAAGACACAACAGTGGTCAGCTGTAGATTCAACTTTAAAGGCCACACCTCTTTTGAATGCCTTGTGGAATTTAAGGTAAAAGTTAGCTTAGGATTTCAAAGATAAGCGTGCTTTTGGGAAAGTCATTCTCACACATCTTACAGATAGAACTAGGCACAACTGCTAAGCAGTCCTCCATCTTCTCTGCACTGTAACAGGCAAGGACATGCAAGGTATGGCCTTGTATTACAATGCTGTAAATTTCCACACAGGGCATTAAACAATGGGGCAGAGCTGGTAGCGATCACATTCGGGCCCTGTTATTTAAATCTGTTATGTCCTATACTCAGAGCTAGGTCCATTCCCATTATTGATGTTGTTTTTAAAGTACTTCACTGCTAAATTTAATCCACTAGCATGACACAGCAAGATATGGAGAAGTCTTTTGCAGCTAAAGATAATGTTTCACATTACCTTTCAGTGGACTCCTTGAGAAAATTCATTGCCTGTCTTTTTTAATGAGCACATAGGAAATGGGCAGGGTTATAAATTATCAGAAGGCAATTGGTCTAATGTAGAAAAGGTGCTATTTATTACACTATCCCCTAATCCTATGCCCTTCGTCCATGTGTTGTGATACAGTTCCTACCATCCCAATCAAAATAGACGGAAGGCCCAAGCCTGGAAAAAGCTATATTATTACAATTTCCACACAGACATTAAACAATGGGGCAGAGCTGGCAGCGATCACATTCGGGCCCTGTTATTTAAATCTGTTATGTCCTATACTCAGAGCTAGGTCCATTCCCATTATTGATGTTTTTACATGGCCTAGGTCCTGATTATCTGGCAGAGCGTATCGCCCTACAATCAGAGCTGGCTCATCCAACCCGATCCTCTGTGGCTCTCTCGCTTCGGGTGGCCACTCCTAGAGAGGCCCGTAGGGTAGCAACCCACAAGCGGGCCTTCTCGGTGGCTGGCCCAGAACTATGGAACAAACTACACAGCGAGATTTGCCAGGCTCCCTCATTGGCAGCCTTCAAGAAAGCGCTTAAAACCTGGCTGTTCAGGGATGCCTTTGGCGATTGATAGGATGTACCAAAGTACTGTTTTTCTGATTACTTTTTTTATTGTTAATTTTACGCCTTTTAGTGTCAACTTTACGCCTCTTGCCTAATACCTCTTTTTTTTTTTTTTTACTGATGTACATGTTTTTAACCTTTTTGTGTGAACTGCCCCGAGTTCCCTCAGGGAAATGGGAGCGGTATAGAAATGCATAAATAAATAAATAAATAAATAAATATCGAACAGTCTCTGAACAGACTTAAACTCATAAAAACACACTGCTGGTCATCTTGCCAATTCTAATAGAAATGACATAGTGCCATTAAGCATCAAAATTAGAAATTAAAATTTCAAATTTCTGAAAATGTTTTGACTCAGAAGGTCTTCCTTGGGGGCTGAACGTAATGCATTCCTTAACTGAATGTTCTCGCTGTTCTGTGTACACATTGAATCAAAGAGACTATAATCATGATTTGCACTTTAAAAAGATTGAATTCTTCTTAAGACTGGGTGCACGGCATGTCACCAGGCAGTTACAGATGTCAGTAGATAATATAGATACAAGTTTGTTTGAGAAACAGCCTAGCTTAGCACAAATGTGGAATCTCTAGGCTGTTTTCAGGCTGGACTTTTACCTTCATCAGCTGAATAAACAACGGTGACAGAGCTGAATGTGCCTTCTCCTTTGTTGTTGTAAACACCCACTTTGACCTCATATGGTGAAAATGGTGGTAGACTCTCATTCCGAAACACATATTTGGATGCATCAGGAGAAGCCACTACAGTCTGCATCCAACTTACTGTACCAAGTGGGCGGAAGGCAACCACATAACCAAACCCACCTCCATTTTGTAGCTCTTCAGGTACCGTCTATAACAAGAACAGAAACAAGGAGCAGCTGGATATGTACTCGAGAATAAACTAACAAAAGGCAAAATAAAATTTACAACTGAGAAAGTAGTGGAACCATGCAGTCCAGCTTACTTTGGGAAAGATGATTTCAATGGAAAATACACAATATTACATTTCCCCCACATCACTTATAATGTTAGAGCATCACTTTCTACTTTTGCTGCAGTTCTGTCTGCTGAAGAGAAAAGTTGTGCATGTTCATAAAGAGGAATTTGATTTCTACCAGAAACATCCCAGGATCTCTGTTTCAAACAGTTTTCACAACTCGGGGAAAGTGAGTGGTGATGGACATTAGGAAGAACTTCATGACAGTTAGAGCTGTTTGGCTGTGGAATATTCTGCCACAAAAGGTGGTGGAGTCTCCTTCTGTGGAGGTTTTTAAGCAGAGGCTGGATGGACATCTGTCAGAAATATTGTGATGGGGTTCCTGCATGGCAGGGGGTTGGACTAGATGGCCCTTGAGGTCTCTTCCAACTCTATGATTCTATGATTCTAAAAATGTAGTCTGCAGGCATAAAGAGGATGGTCTTTACAGAGCTTGGAGAAGATTTCTGATTTTTAGAAAACAGCATCATAGTTGAGAAGACTCAGTGCTTGACTTTTCTGGATCTCACCATTCTTATTATTGTGCCAAAGTATCAAAACAGCATTCAGGGAATTCACCAAATACATTTTTAGGGCAGAAATAGACACTACAGATAGCCTGCCATTGGAGCTGAAAGGGTGTTATTGTTGGAGAGACATAATTCAGACTTCAAAGGAATCTTCTTTTCCCAAAAAAACAATCACAAAACAATTCATAAAACCATGTGGGGGAAGAACAGCTTCTGCTATTCTGGATGCTCTCTGGATGTTTTAAGGCGACAAGGATTTTACTCTTCTAACCTCTGGCTGGCTGTAGTATCTGTAGCCATGATGGGGATACATGTTATCTCCAGGCTTAAAAGAAGGTTACCTTAAAGTGCCAGACACAGAGGGGCAGTATCAGGAGATAGGTATTTAGTTGTCTTGTGTGTTCCAAGAGGCATCTGGTGGGGCAACTGGAAGATACAGGAAGCTGCACTTGAAGGGCCTCGGCTTGATCCAGCAGAGTTCTTCTTATGTGCTTTTTCTCTGGGCTGCATTGTGGAATATCAAGAGTCTGTCCTAATTCAATGGCCTTTGTGCTCAGGCAAACTGACAAATGATGGACAAATTGCTTTCTTGGCTGATTTCCACGATCACCACTCTTTTTTTAAAAAAAATGCAACGGTTATTGAGTTAGGGCTTGATGTTTTGCTTACGGTTTTGCTTTAGGTTGTAAACAGCCCAGAGTGGCCTTTGGTTAGATAGGTAGGATAGAATGAATGAATGAATGAATGAATGAATGAATGAATGAATGAATGAATTGCGAGAAATGGAAAGTTAAAACATGTACAAGTATTGCAAACTGTTGAGACGGGATGGGTCAAACAGTGACATATCAGATCAGATTTGACAGAGTCTCTGTGGCCACTCATTTCCTATGAGAAAGGGTTTTTTCCCCCCCCGTGGAAGGGGAGAATATTCACCAGAATGCCTCACTCCCAAACTATGACTTTGGTTAGAGATTTGAGAAGCTCATTCTGGGTGCCTTCACCACTGGTACAATTTTTAAAGAGAGATTTGCTTACATAGTACTGACAGAATTAACTTCTTAATGTTGTCTCGTTCTTACTTTTGCCCTAAACTGATGTGACCTCAATTATAATTTGCTTTCTTGGAATGACTGTGCATGAACTGGTTCCTGGAGCCCTTGATTGCAAGCACAAAAGCCATTCAGAACCAGTGAGCCAAGGAAAACAAAACAAAAAATAAAGGTGGCACATGGAGACTGTCATATCTTTGTTGTTCTATGAGCAGCTTGACTGAGGAGACAGTTTTTTCCTCCCCTCCTTATCCGGAGGGAGAGCCCCTTCAAGCCACATAATTCTTGCACCTTATTCTTCTCTGGAGTGGTGGTGAAGCTATATGTTTAAGGTTGTTAAGCCACTGCTCAAGGTGGTTACAAAGGCGCCTTCATAGCTCTCACATTAGCCGCTTCTGTTCCCTGGTGTGCTGTTCTACCTTCCCAGACACAGCAAGTAGTTCCTCTTGCAAAGGACGTGACCTATTTGAGAATGCTGTGAACTCCAGCATGAGCACATGTTGAAGTGTGATGCAGACTAGCAGACAAATGCTGTTTGATGCCAGAAGCGGTCACATCACTTTCAGGTCACCAGTGCACATCCTGCAATTATCTTGTCTCAGTAAGGAAGCCAACAAAATGAAAACTTTCATTCCAACAATGTCCTTATTCAGAATGTCAGTCAGGATATTTTAAATTCTAATGAAGTCAATTGGATTAGTCTATGCTCTAGTGCTTTCATTTTTTAAAAAAATACAGAAGGCACAACTTTTTGTTATGTGTTTGAATGGGAAGGGGCAATCATTGGGTATCTATTGTGTCTCTTTTAAGAAACTTTATTCCTTATAGTTACTGTAATTTTTTTAAAAAAGTAACCCTTCCATCTTATACTTTAAAATTATTATCTTTGTTAAAGCATATTTTCATTTGATACCTTTCATTATCTAATGGTTTTTTAAATTGTTTTAGAAGGTACTGAATAAAATAAAATAATTCTGGGAAAGTGGAATTCAGCACACTGAGCCGTCAGAGAAATATTGGAACCATGTTTTACTTCCTAGTAAGTCTCATGAAGACACAAGAGTGTGTTTATAACCAGAGATGTAGTTTTTCTACATCATTGTTTACAATGGCCTCCAATGACTATCACCTAGCCTTCTGCCAGCTTGAAGCAGCTTCCTCTATGTTTTAGAGCAGTGTCATTGTAAAAATCCCAGAGAAGGGATGTTGACTGACTTTGGGAGGAGGTTTCTTACCCTTCCTTTCTTCCAGCCAGCCCTTTCCTCAACACTGTCAGGCAAAAAAAGAAATGCATTCTGAATTGTTTTCAGAGAAGAAAACCTGCAGAACCATTGAAAATCACGCGTAGTGTGTGAGAGAGAGATGGTCATCTTCAGCATGTTGAAAGAAAACGTCAACTTGGTTCTTACTCGTAGAGGCTACACTGAGGTAAAAATTACAGGTAAATGGGAGTCTTTGGCCGTTACTTCACGAACCGCTCGCTTCGCGGCAAGCCCTCATTTCTGTGCGAATCGATCGTTTCAGTCCGCACGCTCCTCCTTTTTGGCTGCGATGCCACCCCGACCACGCCCCCTTTACCGTGCTCCAAGCGGGGTGAGTGGTTCCCCTGCCAGCGGCCGGGAATCTTTTCGCTTCGCATCTCGCTTCGCTCCCAACGTGACGTGTGGTCTCGGTTTTTGGCTTTTATTTCAAGTTTTTTTTAAAAAATATTCAAACAGGGATATCGATGCATCGCTATATCGTTTCATCGCTTTGCGCTGTTACTTCCTCGCTTGAGTAGCGGCGGCGGCGGGAGCAGGAGGAGCCGCTGCCGCCTCGCCCAGCCAGAGCAGGGCACCCGGGGCAGGCAGCGTGCATGTGCTGCGGGGCTCCCCCCGAGTAGCGGCGGCGGCGGCGGGGGCTGCCAATGATGCCAGGAAACAGTTGAAATCAGTAGAGCCATTGCAACTGACAGTCCAGCATCAGTGCATCGTTCGGTAGGTATTTTTTAAAGGACGGATGGGAAATAAGGAACGTTGAAAAGTGGCATGCGAATGCGAAGGGAGCACGTGAGGTTGTGCTCGAATCGGTCCTAAAACTGCAGCTCGTGAGTACTACTAAGAAACAGGGGTGGGAGCGAGGTGACCGCCTCCGAATTCACAGCGAAGGCAAGGTCGGTTCGAAGCGAGGCACTTCGTGAAGTAACGGCCTTTGATCCAACAGTTTGTTATGTACTGTATAATGTTTACTACAATCTGTGCTTCTCAATATCCAGGGGAGGGGGGTTGTTTGGAACCAATCCCCCACAGATATGGGGGTCCTATTGTATGCTTCATTTTTATGCCTTTTCAATGCATCTTATCCCAAACCGTATATACAGGTGAGATTTTTTGAACAAGGAATTTATTGCAAAATTAAAGTATAACTGTATTCTGGTCCATGTCTTCAGATGTGATTAGGCAGCCATTTGGCATGGCTTTGGAGCACCTATTTTGCCATCTGGCTCACTCTACTGTATTTGCCAGTGACCAGATAACACACATGAGATTGTGAACCAGCCCAACCCTGCCCCATGCGCAGGCTGGATCTTTTTTTTTTTTTTTGATAGGCTGCTGCCATTTTGATTTTGTTTTTGTTTGCGGGGGTGGGGGGGAGAGCTGGGCTGCAGTGATCAGGATATGAACAGAAGAGTTGCTTTAGCGATCACACCCAGCGAAGCAACCCTTTCCAGCATGATCCAACATGGTCTTGTTGGGGGCCATCTGATTGCATTCTTAGTCCGGATAGTATGGTTGATTTGCTTAAATGTGTGGAGCAAACAGCATCCTCCAACACCGGAAGCTTTTATATTCTCCCCTTGTCATGTTTCTGCACCGCAGTGCATTTGGACCGAGAACCTGTCGTCCTTCTGCTTTGTAAGTTTAGAAGGACAAAGTGGAAAGCATTGCACACTTGCTGTCTGATGCAATATGTTCAAATGAATATGTTACAGCATCTGGCTTTAAGAGCAATCAGTTCATCCCTCTCTGAGTTCACTTATCACTTACCTCCCAGGTTATAACTAATTCAGACTTAGTTCCGCCACCTCCACTGACATTGGCTGGCGTGACCTCAGGAACTGCCAAAGGAGGGGAAAAAAAACACTGATTATTGCAAGATCTTATTAGTATATTTATGTACTTAAAATAGAGGCACATAATTTATCTTAATGACTTTGAACTTTTAAAGACAGAAATATAGATTAGTGAATAGATTCTGCTGCAATGACAATGTGCTGTTAGATCACCTCCAACTTCTGGCAGCTCTACAAATGAGCAATTGCCAAAATGTCCTGCCTGCAACAGGTCTGTTCAGCAATTGCAAGACTGTGGCTTCCTTAGGGAGTCAATCCATTCAGTATTTGGTCTTCCTCTTTTCCTGCTGGCTTCATCTTTTCCCAACATCACCATCTTTTGCAGAGAACAGATTCTATCAGAACAGTTTGCAAAAACTGAATAACAAAACTTGTTATTCCCAGGTACAGTAATACCTCGGATAACGAATGCCCTGGATAACGATTTTTGCAGATAACGAATGGACATTTCCAGCCCCCCCCCGAACAGCCCACAGCCCAGGCAGGGGCGCTTTCCCTGACTGGCTGGAGCTACCCACTCAGCCCAGCATTCCAGTAAGGCTTTCCCCAGTCTGTGCTTCCTCACTGGCTCCTGGTTCCAGCGGCGACACAGATGGCAGAGGTTGGGATGGCCAGGGGAATGGAGGGAACAAGCGGGAAGCCGTGTGGTTTTGCTTGGCACCCGGGCGACGAGCAGTGGCGAAGAAGGGAGTTCGGGACCGGGGGAGTGGGGAGAGGAAGCAGGACGCCGTGCACGCCTGGGCGACGAGCAGCAGCAAGGCAGGCAGGTTGGGGCCGGGAGGGAAAGGGGGAGGAAGCGGGAAGCCGCGTGCGCCCGGGTGACGAGCGGCGGTGAAGAAGGGAGTTTGGGACTGGGGGGGAATGGGGAGAGGAAGCAGGAAGCTGCGCGTGCCCGGGCGGAGGAAAGGCAGGCAGGTCGGGACCCCCACGCCCCGGTCGGTGAGCAGCAGCAAGGCAGGCAGATTGGGGCCGAGGGGAATGGGGGAGGCAGCACCAAAGATGTGCGGCTTCGCCCACCACTTTGATGACCAGGGGCGGTGGCATCAGCAAGCAAGGAGAGTTGGGGGCTGGAAAGGAGGGGAAAGAGGCAGCACTGGTGGTGCCTGGCTTTCGGCTTCGCCCACCGCCCAGGTGTCCAGCGGCAATGGTAGCGGCAAAGCAGGAGAGGTGGGGCCAGGGGGAGTGGGTGGAAGAGTGCACTTTCAAAGTGCACTTTGTAAAGAGGTCTCAAAAAAGGCTTTTTTTTTGCCTTTTTCCCAGACCCTCAGAACAGATTATAATAGTTTCCCATTCATTTCAATGGGAAACCGCCTTTCAGATAATGAATTGTTTCAGATAATGAATAACCTCGGAGAACGAATTCATTATCCGAGGTACCACTGTATTTCTTTTCATATTTAGCCATTTCAGGAATATAGTCTTTAAGCATTTATTAAGCTTGCAGTGACACAGTGGGCAGAATGCAGATTGATCTGCTGTGACCCACAATTTTTCAAATCAGGTTTCTGCAGGTAAAATTACTGTAATTGTCCAGATGACAAACTATTTGGGGGGGAAAAAACAGCTGGCAGAGGAAGAGGGAGACTGCTGTGTTTACTCAGAGCCCCAAAAGCAGAAGCTGCCTTTGGCAAGGTGCAAACAAGGCACTAACGGGCAATTTGTACTTCAGTGTTCTAAATTTTATTTTTCTTAAGCAACCTAGCAATTCTCTGTTCCAGCATTCAATGCAAACATTTATTTATTTATTTATTGAAACTGTTTTGAGGCACGTGACACTCATTTGAGGAGAATGTACACCCTCCTGGGCAGCCCTTTGCATCAGATCAGGCAATCCCACTGGGCAGAAAGCAGACAGAAGAAAAGTCATCCTGACTAGAGGAACGTTAAACTACCCCTTCCAGCAGAACAACAACAAATCCAACTCAAAGGAGAGGATCTTACAATTTGTTCCCTATATTGGACTTTAAGAGGTGTAGTTGCTGACTTTTTAACTTGAATTCATCTGTGCCCAATCCAATGCAAATTGCAGGGGAAGCGGGTAAGGCCACCACTCCTATGATGGATTTGGCTCCTTACTGCATTATTTCCATTATTTGCTGTGACTGGTGTAATTTTAACTTTGCTTAAGCAACCCTGCTCCCACCATCTTCAAGCAAGCAAATCTCTTTATTTTGGAAATGCAATTAAAAAATAACGGGAAATCCCAGAGACTCTCTTGTAACGCAAAATATACATATTAATAAGACTCCGCAAGCAGATGCTTATGATACTTTGACATAAATACATAATACACAATGTTTGTATTAAGTAGAGCGGACTACATAATACACAATTTTGAAAACAAGATTACCAACATCATATTTAAAGGCTACATTACCTGTTGCAAATTGCTTTGAAATAAAATTCCCCTAGAAGAAATTTCTTTTAATTAAAATCATGAAACTGCTGATTATAAATCTTAATGTTATAGCTTTAGGTAGTACAAATGAACATTAAGCGTGAATCTGGGTAATTTTACCATGCATAAGCTGAGTAACTGGGAGACTCAATGGCTGTAGAAGGAACACAAATAATGTCATTGCTTCTACTTTTGCAAAGTCAAATTGCTTTTGGTGGCTCATGGACAATGCAAGGTCCTTGCCTCCCTATGTTTCCACCTCCATTATAAACCATTTATGTCAGGCATGTCCAAAGTCAGGCCCAGGGGCCAAATGCGGCCCGTTTTCAAATTTCGAGTGGCCCGCGACCTCTTTTCCCCACCGGCTCAGCCTGTCATGCATCCCCGCCAGCTGGCCCCTCCCCATACCAGATAGAGACGTCAGCTTGCAGTTTTACGATTTGCCTGCCCTCCCTGCCTCTGTCCACCCCTCTAGCCATCTGCCCACCCTCCCCTCCCCCAGCTGTGTTGCTGCAGTGTCCTCCCCACTGCCTTGCATGTCCTAGAGCTTTGCAAAGTCCGGCCCGGGGGCCAAATGCAGCTGAATGGTCGGCCCCCACACATTTTCACCTCACCAAATCTGGCCCTCCTTGGAAAAAGTTTGGACACCCCTGATTTATGTTGTATGCCCACAAGCATGCATGATCTGTGTGTTTCCTTTCGACTTTTCGTGTGTTGTAGGATAGGGCTTAGTGTCAACCCAAGAGCATTGAGGAGGCTTTAATCTGTGAAAAATTTTGTCCTTGAGTGAAAAGAAACCACTAGCCATATCTCTATTCTTCATTCAATAATACAAAGTACAGATACACCTTTAGTAAATCAGTAAAAAGCAAAATGTGCTCAGTCTGTTAAATCTGTTTTTCTCTTCTACTTGCAGACTGACTGTGTTAAGCAAAGGCCTGTCAGCCATCTGAAAGACTGACGGAAATGCCAAATGGACTCCTACTTACGAGCCTCTTCAGTTCTCCGCTTTTCCGATGGTTTGCTTGGCTCTCCAATCCCAATTAAGCTGGCTGCAACTACCCGGAATTCATACTCAACCCATGGGTTTAAGCCCACCACCGTTGCTGTAAATGTGTTCCCATCAATGACGTCAGGCACTGGAGGAGGAAAATGTCGGCAATTCAACAATTAAATCAGCAATAAATTGCACTGCAGAAAATGATCTGATGGAGACCAGACAGACTACATTTGCTGGCTGCTCTTTATCCCCCCCTATCTTCTAATGTTGGGTTGCCAACAATAAATGCAGAGGATATATAACAAATATTAAAAACAACCATCTGGTGACATGTTTTGTCTAATTGAGACATGATTCAGAAGGACATGTTTTGCTGCCCCCCATGTTATGCAGGCTGTACAGACGTTGACAAATTTACAAACTACTTTCCGTAGACTCTAGGATTTACCACATCATATAACACATGGTAGCCACTGAATTTTAAGATGAAATACAATAGGATCCCCATATCCACTGATTCATTATCCACTGAATCAGTTATCCATGGTTGGCAGAGGAAAAAAGTAAATAAATAATTCAGCAGCTGCAAAGCAAGCTACTGTCACAAACAGCAGCTGTAAAGCAAGATACTGTCATAAAACAGAAACCATAAAGCAAGCAACTGTCACAAACAGAAGCTTTTAAGCAAGCTACTGTCACAAAACAGCAGCCATAAAGGAAGCTACTGTCACAAAATAGCAGGGTTTTTTTTGGATTTTGGTGTTCGCTCTTATCCATAGTTTTCATTATCCACGGGAAGGCCTGGAACCAATCCCCAGCGGATAATGAGGTCCTACTGTACTGCAAACTGATACAGAAAGCTAAGGGATGTTGGCAGATAGAATGCTTACAAATGTCTGAATATCATGCTGTCCACCATGTGTGTTTGTGTGTGTAAAAATGCCACTCCTCTTGCAGACCTAGTTCTTTCCTCCCAGGACCCATATACTTAGAAGCCCTACTTAACTCTCTTTGTTTTCCAGTGGCAACTGAGTTTCTGTTTTGTGCATCTTCCGGAAGGATCTAAAAAGATCCAAGGAAATGTATCATTGGAAACATTTACAGTAATGCCTTGGTTTATGAGCATAATTCATTTCAGAAACATGCTTGGCTGAACTCCTACATTCTTCTCCTTTCAAAAACCTTTCCTTCCCCATCTGCATGTCTCCAGGTCATCCCATTATACCCAGACTAGGCTTTGCAATGGTAGCTTGGTCTTAGATGCCTCACAGCATGGCAGTATTGTAAGACATGTGTTCTTTGCAACAGAATAGGAAACTGTCTATTTTTTCCTCTTTTCCTATGAGAATTTTTCTTCTGACAATGATGAAAATTCCTGTATTTGCAAGTGTTTTTGTGTGACATGCAAAATGATAACCACTGCTGCCTTGTTGCATTAATTTTTAACATCAGAAGCACTGGATGGGTTATATATGTTTCTCCCATCACCTCTCCTATATTTGCTTTTTGCTTCCCAGTGGGAGAATATACTTCTTTAGTACAGAAAAATTTCAGACATCATTTTATGCTTAAACATTTTGTCTCTCAATTTCACACTGCAAGTAAGAATCTCAAGAAGTCCAGCTATTTTGCAAGAATGACTGATTTTGCAAGTATCTGTCACATTCATATCATGTAGTGTATACATCTGAAACAATGCCTGGTAACTGAGGATCATATTGTGTGAACATTATGCAGTTCATTTACCTGTATTAACTGCTTGCCATCCTACAGAAAACGGGGTCCTTGCTTGAATAACATATGTTGTAATGGGACTGTGATTATCAGTTCCTGGCCTCCAAGATATCTGAGCTGTAGTATCTGTGATTTCATCAATTGTCACAGCTTCAGGTGGACCTGGTGGACCTATTACAGAAGAGGGTGTGTGTGTGTGGAGGGGGGAGAACAACAAAAGTTCCAGGTTACTTGAAGGACTCCACATATCTCACAAATACATCTCATGTAAGCTTAGAAAGTTACAGGAGTTTAAATTTTAGTTCAAGAAAAAAGGTACCTAAAGGAAATCTTTCTACATTCTGGGAACTTATGGAAACAACTCCAGACACTAAAATTGCAGGGTATTTTGTATTTGGGTTACTCACATTTTCATGTATCAAAAATTAATTTTCATGAAGTGGATTTTGTCCCTAAATTTAGCCTGACATAAATAGTCAAACACTTACAAAGGTGGTAGTAGTTCTTTTTTGTTGGGTGGAGAATGAAATAACTTTCAATGGGTTAAAGAATTGTAATTTTTTTAAAAAAACATGGAATTAGTAAAACCGTTTTCCCTCTTGTAAACTCATTTTCATCCCTTTTAGATTATAAATTGTTTATAGCTACATTAAACCAAGGATTGTCTTTCAGTGTAATTGTGTGTGTACTCCTTCTGAAGTAATCTCCTTCTTTTACCTTTTCCCCTTCTTGGGTTTTCTTCTAAGAAAATGTGCATGAGAGTTCAGCCTTATAGTGCAAGCCTATATTGGGTCTGAATGGTATTTACTTCAAGATAGTGGGTGTAAGATTTCAGCCTTGCAACATTTTATGATTGATTCATTGGACTGCTTAAACCCACGACTGCATCTTGGTGGGCTCTACCCACATGCATGCAGTGTACTAATGGGATGGTATATAAAATAAATGTATTAGCGAATAATCCCTAAATAGACTGAAAAATCTCTATCTTGATCTCCAGTGGCCAGGTTTTAAGGGGGGGGGGGAATACATCAAAAGCGTTTCAAGGATGTGTATAGGGATTCAAGTTTTTTTCTTAAAAAGGCAAAATTCCCTTCTGCATTCTGTTTAATCCTTTCTTCCCTATGCTGTTGAAGTTAAATCTTATATTAGAAACACTGGTCATTTCATTCAGCAAGCTAATCCTAAATACTCTCTACTGGTCTTATCATTTGAGATATTAATGCTTTTTATACTTTTGTTCTAAATAAGGTAGCTATGACTGCATTTGAGGCATTGTTCATAAGATTTATTAAGTATGATTCTAGAGACGACTAATTTTTGATCTCGCATGCATATTTACTTACAAACTTAAAAGGTGGCTATAAGAAACCTAATGGAACCCAAATGCTGTAAAATTTATTCATGACAGATCACACAATTTCAGCTTTTATGGTAATCACAAGGATATTATTATAGCATTTATTCAGTTTTTGGAGGCAACAAAATATTTTCACTTGGATTAGTTCCATGAACAGTGCCATTAAATACACAGGCCAAATGCATAACACATGTATTCTGTTCTTCGACCTGTACATTTACTGTACATCCAGTCAAACAGTCTTTTGTTTATTTGTTTGTTTTTGCATTTATATACCGCTCCCATTTCCCAAAGGTATTCTGGGCGGTTCACACAAAAGTTAAAACCAAACATCAATAAAACAATATCAAATGGCATCCATTGCTACATTAAGACTGCTGATGGGAATCCTCTTTTGCTTTTTCTCCAGTAAGCATCCTAGGCATTTTGATCACCAATCTTTTGTACCACAGTGATGCCACAGAACCTCTTTCAATAACAATGTAGCACATGTAGAGACATATTTTACAAATAACTCGTGCTTCAAGGGTTTCCCACATGTATTGCCACATCAGCCAGAGTTCAGCAAAGCAGATGTCTAAACAATCTCATTCACATCTCAGGGCTAGTGCTAACAAACCTCTTTCCAGTCATAGCAGACACATCATTAGCGAACACAGACATACCTGGCTGTAGACAAGTTTCTATTACAAGCTTCAAGAGAACCTGAAATATAGCTGACAAATGGCTTTTGCTGATTACATCCACAACAATTCTAGGCCTGGTGATATCTATAGTCATTATTCCCATGGTGATTGTTCATGTTGCCATCATCAGAGCTCATAGATAATAAGAGCACATTCTATATGTTATTTCCTTAGGTATAATTTTGATTCTGCTGTCAATATTAAAGCATCCTTGCTTTAAATTATGTCTAGGCCAGACATCCAGGTCCTTAAGATGTAGATTATCAAGCATAAGAGTAAAATTAGAATTTATCCACTTGAAGCTGTCTTTCCCATGCACTTTATTCAAACTCAATATTCGCCTGAAAAGTTCAAGTTTTTCTGTACAGGAACAAACACAACCTTGCTTCTATAAAGGGAGAGCTAGGATGGATTTATTGTTGAAAATGGAAGCCGTCGGGATTAATGAACTAATAAAGATGCTTGGATGAGTAGAGAAACATTTCAAGTCCACAAGAAAAGAAGTTCAGTCGCCGTGATTCAACTCCCAGATAACCTCACCTGGATTACTGAGAATCTCCACAGACAATTTTGTTCATTGTTACATTGGTTTTGTCATTTTTTGTATGAGATATATCTATTGATCAATCAACATATTGTTTTTGTAATAAAGTTACATTAATGCAATTATCACATTGTCTTTCATGAGCTACACCTATTTACATATTGTTATATTGTTTTCATTATGCTGTTTTTAAATATGAGAGACACTAAATTACTGTTGTAGTGGTATAGTATAGTATTGTATGGTATTGGGAAGTTATTTCTTGCAATGTGACTGTGCCTGTGATGCAGATGGAAAAAAATGCAACCCAGAACACAATGAGGACTTGCTTCTGAGTAAACAAGCAGAGGGTTGTGTATTTAATAAGATCTTAATGTGCTGTTAGTCCGTGACATTTCATCTTTCCCTCTAATAGCAGTGTGCACTGATCATTAAGCAGATACATTTTTAATGTATATAGTGCTGGGTAACAGTATAATCTTACATTGTACTGCCTCTGAAATGGCTGCTGTAGGAAGACCAGCCAGCTGTGAAAGTGAAGACTTTTAAAGATTCTTGCTGGAGGGATGGAGTATAATCTCATCCAAAGCTGATCCCGTAGTGTGTTGAGGAAGGTTATACCAGAGAGGTTACATTTCGAATTCTGGTTTAAGAATGACTTAATTGAGCCTGGGACTGAAAAGCAGGCTACAGCTTTCTCTACACTGATCTCAATTCAAATGTGAGAAATGTGAAAAGTCAAAGGCAGGTGACCAAATGGATGTATAATATTTCATTCAGAAAACCACGTAGGGTTGATTACAAGAAAATCAGCCCGATGGATAAGCTTCTGACACTCAGTTATCCGTGACGGACCAGGAAAGAGATCTTGGTGTGTTGGTGGACAGCTCCATGAAGGTGTCTACCCAATGTGTGGCAGTGGTGAAGAAGGCCAATTCCATGCTAGGGATTATCAAAAAGGGGATTGAAAATAAAACAGCCAACATTATAATGCCATTATCCAAAACAATAGTAAGGCTGCACCTGGAGTATTGTGTACAATTCTGGTCACCGCATCTCAAGAAAGACATAGTGGAACTGGAAAAGGTGCAGAAGAGAGCGACTAAAATGATTACTGGGCTGGGGCACCTCCCTTATGAGGAAAGGCTAAAACATTTGGGGCTCTTTAATCTGGAAAAAGGCACCTGGGGGGGGGATATGACTGAGACGTATAAAATAATGCAGGGCATGTGTAAAGTGGATAGAGGGAAGCTGTTCTCCCTCTCACAAAATACCAGAACTAGGGGACATACTCTCAAATTGTGGGCTGGGAGAGTAAGAACAGACAAAAGAAAATATTTTTTCACCCAGTGCGTTGTTAGTCTGTGGAACTCCCTGCCACAGGATGTGGTGATGGCATCTGGCCTGGATAGAATAGAATAGAGTTTTTATTGTCATCATGCATATGCAAGATATGCACAATAGAGATGCCTTCAAAAGGGGATTGGACAGATTCCTGGAAGATAAGTCCATCACAGGTTACAAACCATGAGGGAGATGTGTAATCTCCAGGCTTAAAACCGGGGTACTCCAAGGGCCAGATGCAGGGGAGTGGTATCAGGAGACAGATATCTAGTCTTGTGTGCTCCCAGACGCATCTGGTGGGGCCACTGTGAGATACAGGAAGCTGGACTAGATGGGCCTTTGGCCTGATCCAGCATGGCTCTTCTTATGTTCTAATGCAAAACATGGCTGATTAAAAATGTAAACTAAGAGCTTGTCCACACAATGGTGCTATCCTTGGCCACTCGTGATCCATCCTGTATTTTTTGTTGCAGGTTTGATTACCTCATGCTAATATTTGCATCCAGACATTCCTGGATACATTTGTAGTGTACCGGGTTGTTCTGGTACTGCCTCTTCACACCCATCTGGAATTGTCCTAACACTTCTCAGATCCAAAACTGATCACCTGTCAGCTTTGGCTATCTTCTCCACCATAATCTCACCCAGTTTACTCTCTTCCCCTCCTTTACTTGTTTCACTCACTCACCATTCTAAAGTTTTCACATCTTTATCTATTTCACTGTATGACAACATTTCTGTTTTAAATTTTGGCACATTCTCCTGTTTTTCCTGTTTTGCGAGTCCAGGGTGGAGGCACATCCACAGGGTGGGTGATAGTGCCTGGCCCACAGGGCTAAAATGGCTAGTTATGACAGTGACCTGAGGTAAAACCACCCCATTAGCCCCCATGTATTCACACCCCAAACCTTTTAATGATAGGTTTATCTTAATCCAGCACTAAACAGAGGGCCACTCATAACAGCAATAAAAGTTAAAGGTGTCAACCATGTTAAGGTATTATTTAGAAAGAACAGCCAATGTTGAATTAGTCATGCAAACCTGTTATAAGCAATCAGGTATTTAAAACTCATTTAAAAATATGCAAAGAGGTGAGTAAGTGAACTTTCCAGCAGTGGGTAGGAGGTCCTAGTTATGGCTGAAGAGGGCCATATGGGTGCACATGGCTCTTTATATAACATGGCTTCTTTAAGGCTTTAACTTAATAGTTCCCAACCTTGGGGAACCCGGGTTTTCGTGGATTGCAACTCCTATAAGCCTTTGCTACCGACTGTGTTTGCTACCGTTTCTGGGATCTGCAGTTCAAAAACACCTGGGTTACCCAAGGTTGGGAACCTTTGTTTTAACCTTATATGCCAGGATGGGCTACATTAGCCCTCTCCCTGAATTACATTTTTGTTGCAGAACTCACATGGAACTAGAAGTACAAGATAGGCATTCTACATTATTTCCCCCTGATCAGATGTGAGCAAATGCCAAACCCCCTTTCACCTGCTTGCAAGTATAAACTTTTTAGCAGATACAAAAGCCTTGGACAAAAATGTCTAGACCAGGGCTGTTCAACTTTGAACAGGCCAAGGTCTACTTTTTCCAGCCCAAAGTGCCTGAGGGCTACTATACTAAAACCTCTACTTACGAATTTTATCTGTTCCGAGCACGTGCTCATAAGTAAAAACTTTTGTACAGTAAGTACAGCAGTGGTTTCCTATAGGAATGCATTGAAAACTAATTAATCTGTTCTGGAGGGAACATATTTCAATGGGCCATGGCCCTTGAACTGCCCCGCTTGGCTGAGACAGTGGGCTGGCAGACCCAGAACTTTTCTGGGGCAGTGGTGGTCCTTGGGATGGGGGAGGGAGGGGTGGAGAACTTATCCCTTCACTTTTTAAATTGATGGCCGGCGGGCTACTTTTGAACCCTTCCGGGCTACCAGTAGCCCACGGTCTACCTGTTGGGCAGGCCTGTTCTAGAAAATCTATTGTTTGTTTTCATGATGGGATTTCCAATCCCCCCCATCAGTGCTATGCATTGGGATAAACATTACATGCTTTTGGTTTGGTTTGGTTTGAGGCAAACTAGTGCTGAGAATCAGAAGGGACATGCTCTGGTTATCAGCAAGTTGGCCCTTGGCTGGAAGGCATAGCGAAATTCTTAGCAGGATCTGAAACTACAGTAAATGCACATTATAGTCAACCTTCATTTTAATCGTAATGATATGGCTACCTATATTATTACTCTTTGGTATCATGGAATTCTAATGCATCAAAAATATTCCCAGACTTTTTAAGGACTAAATATTCCTGCTAAGAAAACTCCATGGTCATGGGGTCACGAAGAGTGGTCACGACTGTAACGACACAACACACACACACACACACACACACACACACACACACACACACACACACACACACACACACACACACACACACACACACACACACACACACACACACATTACTAATACTGGCCAGTGAAGGATAATGATAACAGTGGAATTGGTACAGAATTAATGTTATATTTTGTCATTGCTTTTCTCCTAGAAGAAACCAGGTAACTTTGTTCTGTATCAGATAGAATTTTCCAAACTGTCCTCAAAGGCAGCCAGCCCCATTTACAGCAATTAAGGAATTAATCAAGTATAATATTAAATTAGGCTATAATATTAAAGCATCAATGGCTACAGAGAGCAGTGCTTTCTGCAGCTCAAGGTACAGTTCCAGAATCAGCTGAAACTCATTAATGTTGCTCTTGGACCCTGGCATCAATTGTCAGATGTTAGAAAGGATGCTGCTGGCCACCTAATTAGTTGTGAGTTCCTTTTGTTAGGCACTTAACATGTTGAAGAAGCTTAGCTCAGTGGCTGTTTAGGCACCTGGCTGCCGAAACAAAGTATGGGAATTCCGCTCACCACAGTGACTCATGGAGAGGAGCTGGACTCAAGGATCCACAGGATCACTTCCATCTCTGCAGTTCTAAGATTATGCTATTACCATCATTATATTAAAACTTTAGGATTTAATATAAAACAGCTCTCACTGCTTTTAGCATTTACAAGTTTCAGTTAAATGTGACTGTGCACTGAAACTGGTCCACTCCAAACCTATGCAGCTTAATACTACAGAAGGCATTTCAGTTACATGGATCAATATGTTTGTTTACTTGAGGCAAGTTCGAAGTCAGATACTGTTTGACTGAGCAGCCATGTGCATTGTCCATCACCAGCTGTCATCCTCATGTGAGGAAAAAACCCTGAATGCTTGTCTCTATCCAGTAGGTGGTGCAATGTGCCAGGAAAAAGGTGGATGGGAAAAAATAAAAGGCAACTGCAGAAATGAAGTCATTAGCTGCATTTGCTCCCATCTTGAAATGCATTTTACCTTAAAAGACTCCAAGGACAATTTAAGAATATTGTCTAGAAAATGATGCATATACTTTCGGTTATGTACTTCAGGTATTCCAGACTTTAAATATTTAGCAGCCTAATTTATGGGTATTTAAGCTGTTCATTAGACCTCTCCCTCATTAAAAGGAGTATACATTTGCTGTGGCAACAATCCATCTTACTCCCATGAGGGAACAGCAGGGGGAACACGATCACCTTCTCCTTAAGCAGACAATGATCATGTTCCCTGTCGTCCTTCCTCTTCCTGTCTCCCAGTCAAAGTAGGATCATTTTGCGTCTGCATTTCAGAATGGCAAGTTAAGGACCACAAGCACGTTCACATCCTACATTATAATGCATTAAATGTAAAGTGGAAGGTAACAAATTAAAGCTGATATTGTTAATGTTGGCATGCATAAAAGAATAGCCTGGGAAATAACAACTGCATGAACCAGCTTTGCTTCCCAACAGTAAAAGGACTAGATTTGGCTATTATTATTTGTTATATTTGTACAATCACACAATGTACCATTGTACCATCACTATTATTTGTTATATTTGTACCATCACACCACATCACAATCCAATGAGCTGAAAGAAGCAGTCATGGAATTCCCGGGCAAAATCTCGACATGCTGAATAGTTAAATCATGGAACTATGTCAAACAGGATTGCCAGAGAACAACTGCATCCAATTTTCTGAGACTTCAGGGACAAGGCATGAGATGAGTGGGGGTGTTGTGATGTCCCAAAGCTAAGGGTGGAAAGGGAGAGCTGCTTCCAGAAGAGATGATTGTGAAAAATCTGAGGAAATCCAGGCAAACTCAGCAAACCAAGTAGTACGTCAGTCAGAGATGGCAGATTTCTTTATTTCTTTATTTTTTGGTGACTGGTGATATGGCTGTCGAAACGGCAGTATTGCTCCAGTCGTATTGCTTCCTTGGAGTGCCGCCCAGCAGAGCTATTTTGAGTGGTCTGGGATCTTCTTCAAACAAGTAATCCTATGGAGGTCCCATACCACTCAGTGGCTCTCTGTGATGAATTTGACACCCACTTTGAGGGATAAATCACTCAGATTCGGAGGGAGTTAGACTCCAAAGTTGTATCCAGTGCTCCAGGCATATGTCATGATTTATTGGATGAGTTTCAGTTGTTGAGACCCAATGATGTGGACAGGGTGCTTGTGTCCATGCCACCACTGCACAACTTGATCCTTGCCCATCATGGCTAATAAAGGAATCTGCTGGTGTGTGTGTGTGTGTTGCACCTGGGTCCAGGAGGCCATCAACTCCTCATTAAGAGAGGGAGTGATTCGGCCAGTCCTAAAAAAGCCTGATCTGGACCCAGGGCGAGTGGTTAATTACGGATCAGTGCCAAACCTCCCTTATTTGGGCAAGGTGCTGGAATGTGTGGTGGCTGAGCAGCCCTAGGTTCTCCTGAATGAAACAGCATATCTAGATCCATTTCAATTGGGTTTTAAACTGGGTTTTGGAACAGACACTGCCTTGGTTGCCCTGTATGATGACCTTTGCCGGGAGAGAGACAGGGGGAGTGCATTTCTGTTGATCCTCCTGGACCTCTCAGCAGCTTTTGACACCATCGACCATGGTGTCCTTCTGGACAGATTGGCTGGGATGGGAGTTGGAGGAATTCCTACCTAGCTGACCAGGTCCAGAAGGTGGTGCTCTGGCTCATGGCAGTTACATCATGGGGTTCCCCAGGGCTCTATACTATCCACCATGTTATTTAATATATACATGAAACCACTGGGAGAGGTTGTTAGGAGGTTTGGGCTGAGAAGTCAGCAATATGTTGATGACACTCAGCTCTAACTCTTGTTCTCCACCAATGCAGGTGTGGCAGTCTCTGTTCTGAACTCGTGCTTGGACTCGATAATGGACTGGATGAGGGTTAATAAACTGAAGCTCAATCCAGAAAAGTCAGCAGTGCTGTTGGTGGGTGTTCTGACTTACAGGTTAGAGGGCCATTCCCCTGTCCTGGGTGGAGTTACACTGTCCCTAAGGGACAGGGTCCACAGCTTGGGGAACTTCTGGACCCGGGTCTTACCCTGGAAGCCCAGGTGGTCTCGGTGGCCAGTGGTGCCTTCTTACAACTGTGGAGAATATATCACCTCAGCCCTTACCTGGCTGAATGGAGCCTGGCAGCAGTCACACATGCACTGGTAACAACCAGATTGGACTATTGTAATGTGTTAGACGGGGCTGCCTTTGAAGATGGTCTGGCGATTGCAACTGGTACAGAACCAGGCCACATGGCTAGTGAGTGGTGTCGCTGCACAGACTCCTATTACGCCAGTTCTAAAAAATTTACACTGGCTGCCAGTTGCAGCCCGGGCCCAATTCAAAGTGCTCATGCTTACATATAAAGCCCTAAATGGCTTAGGACCTGGTTACCTAAAGGACCACCTTCTTCCATATGAACCTGCCCGTACTCTTAAGATCAGGCCAGGAGGCCCTGCTGAAGGTGCCATCCCTCAAAGAGGTAAGGGGGGTGGCATGTCAAAACAGGGTCTTCTTGGCAGTTGCCCCACAACTGTGGAATGCCCTCCCTACATAGATTCACCTGGCACCGACACTTTTGGCTTTTCAGCGCCAGGGAAAGACCTTCCTGTTTGGCCAGTATTTTAATTAGATAATGCTTTTGGCTGGACTCATGAGCAGCAGGGTTTTATAATTTGTATTGTATGTTGATTGTTTTAAATTGTATTATATGTTATAGTTTTAATAATTATGTTGTTTTATAGTTTTAATACATTGTTGTATGCTGCCCAGAGACCACTTGGTAGTGGGGCGGCTAAAAAATAAATGAATTAACAACAGGTATGGGACTGCCACTGAATTTAGTGGGACTGCTCTAGTAACTGAGGCATCAGATGGCAAGACTCTCTGAATACTGATCACCTCTGACTGTTAGGAGCAAAAACATTGAGCTTGGAATCTTCTGTCATTCATTTAAGCCACCGTTTCAAGCCAATAGTTTAGTTGCATTCATCAATATATATAGAGGACCAAGGTCACCAGTTTGTGATCATATATTTCCTAAGGGCCATTGTTTGAATTTCCTGGCCACAGTATACTTACTGGCCCCAGTGCTTTTAAATATGCTGTTCAAATAGCTGAACTGATAATGGGGATCACACAAGCAATTTGCAGCACTTGGTGTGCATTTTATTCAGTAACCAGTTGGATGCCCAGTGTGAGACTGGCCACAGGGTGGACACTCTGCCTAAGGATGTCAATTACTTATGCAGCTACTGTTCAACACTCTGATATTTCAAACAGCATTACTGCCTTTGTCTTTGCATGAAATGTGCGTATTCAAGTTTCCTTTCCCGAAGTGGTTACAGTCAGCCTGTTTGTGTACACATTCTCAAGACTTAATAGCAAAGCTATTTGCACACCTCACCATCTAGCACTTTAACACTGTTGGCGATATTTCAATTTCTGACAAAAACAAATAAACAATTAGCCTTTGCTGTGACAATTTTAGGTTAGATAAATTATTTTTCCTCCTTGTACAAAATAATCTGTGGTACCTTTTCAGTTGTTAGTCAGAGTCACAGTGAATTCTCTCAAGCTGTGCTTTATGTTATTATCCACACCAGCCATGAGTGTGAACAGTCATTTTTACAGCAACAACAACAGCAAAATTCAAATACCTCTTACAATCAGGTCTGCAGCGGCCGATAGCTTGTCCACACTTGTTTGCACCATGCAGACGTATTTTCCAGCATGATTCAGCTGGATGCTTCTGATCATCAAATCACCAGCTGAATCCTGCTGATAAAGTAGGGGAGAGTGGTTACAATTACTTTTTAATGAGCTCTAAACATCATTATCACATGAAGGACACTGTGGCTAATAGATTTATTTTACATCAGCTGCTGAAAAAATGTTTGTAAGGCAAGCAGTGGCCTATTTAAAATCTGTGAGCTTTCCCTGGAGATAAAAGCCTGCAAGTGTGGTCGCCTGGAAGAGACACAGGAACGGCAGGTTAGTCAAAATGTTTCCCACAAACCTCTCTCTGCCATGCTCCAGACATCCAATTTACAGCCTTCATTGGTATTTGGAGGTCTGCAGTCTTCCTACTTCCCTTTAATGAGCAAGCACCAACCCAAATTATGAGGCAGCTGCAGTACCTCCCATAGCCTTGTGCTATGGCCAGCATTTTGATTGCCCTGTTTTTTTTTTTAATTCAAAGCTCGCGAGGAGAGCACTCCCTGAGGAAATTTTGCATCACCTAGCATGGAACAATGATAATTTCGTTTTCTGAGTGCCAAACACTCGTTTCCGATTGTAGAGAACTAATTATGGTTCTGCATGGCTGTACATGGCCAAAAATATTTCCTCGCAGCCTGCCAGGCAGGCACGGTGGTTACAAGTTCAAAAGCTAACCTCAAAATTGCAGTTGCAGCCTTTTAATTGACAAATATTTATACACAACCTGTGGAGTGGGGGTGTGGGCTGTGGCATAATTAGAAGGGCTTGCTAGCAACAGCTGCTGCTGCTCTGCCCCCTGAAAGGGAAAACTTGGATTTTTAGTATTCTTACACCTGCCTGACAGACCAAGGATGCCAGTTATTGTTTATCTCGGCAATTTTCTCTCCTGTGGGCAGGAGGAAAACCAGTATTGTTTGTGGATGCCGAGAAGGAATGGATGGTCTGGTGACATCTGCTTTGCACACAACTATCTCAGCATCACCTCCTCATTTTGAAAACGGATATCAGTGTTACAGTGGCACTGTAAGGGCAAATAAAATGTGGATGGTAAATCACTTTGCATTATTGTTTAATTTGTTAATTTGAATGTTTTTAAATTATATATTTTTAATATTGAGAGCTACCTTGGGTCCCTTCTGTGGGGAAAAGTGGCCTATAAATAAAACAATTAAAATATAAATAAAACCTGAGGTGAATGAGAAGCACTAGAAGTGGCAAAGATTACTGAGACTTAAAAGATACTATTTTTCCTTATGCTCCTCTGCTTTTTCTTATGGGTAGTTCTGCTGGGTAGTTCTATCAGAGTGAAGAAGAGTGGGGGTGAGGGAGATAAGATACAAACATCCTGCTGGAAGCAGTTTTTTTTTTTTTAATTTCAGCTGAACATTGCTTAAGTAAGTGAAATTTCTTATTTTTGAAATGTACACATTTTGTAAATATTTAAGGATTTGCCACGAATAAATAAATAAAAATAAATAAATAAGCAACTTCAAACTCCAGGCTACCAAAAGCCTGCTGTGTTCCAGATGAGTCCTGGCTACCTCAACATCCAGGAAACAAAATACCATGTGCAAAAAAAAAAAAAAAAAAAAAAAAAAGCAGACAGATGGAATAATAAACAGGACTGGGGTTTTCTTTCAATGCAATTACAACTCATAGTACACATTGTGGAAGAGCAGTTGCAGCTTCTGCCTTGCTTTTGCTGTAGTTTGATCACAAGAAGACCAGATGCATTCATGTCCTGGACTGAACTCACCTGAGTTCCTGATCACTTTTTAATTTGAGACGACCAGTTAGGTTAAACCGTGGTTCCTGAGAACAAGCCAGGATCGTAATGCGGTCTTAACTTGTTTCAATCATTGTGGTTTAAATCAGGCTGGAATTTTCACCACCACCCACCGTGTCATAATTCTGTGTTCCCTCAGAGTTAACTTGTTGGCCACTGTGTAAGAGTATCATTTAGGGGTGAAGCCAATGGTGGAACGGGCAAGAACCAAACATGGATGGGATCAGCGGAGACTCATGAACTGGCGTTGGCTTGGGGACAGGTGGTACTGTTGCTGTTCCAAAAGAAACTTATTTTGTTTTGTTCCAAGTAAATTCTCCTCATCATTATTTTAGTTAGTTTTAATAAGCTTTGCAAATCAGTGAAACAGGTTATTATACTCATATGCTGACAGGCTATGCTGGAGGCTTGAGCGGTAGTTTAATCAAAGTGTTTCTTTCCGCATGTGGTCAGTGAATTAAAATAAATCCATGGCACTCTAGAAACTGGACAGGGAACATTCACTTCTCAAAGTAGCTGCTTGTTTTCTTCACTACTACAGTACTTCATTGCCTGCGCTGCTTGAACTGTCGACTCAAAAGAAAATGGACTGGATTTTCAACGTGGATGGAGCAATAGCACTTTGGGACTAAAGTTACTTTTTGTGAGCTATTACAATTTAAAATTGTTAACAGGAATACAGGCTGGATCTTCTTCAAGGAGCAACAGTAGAGACTCAGGGCGTTTATACATGACCCCTAAACTCCGGGGCAAATGGCTCCCAGCTCCGGAGATTAAAAATGTTTACCCACCAGCTCCGGAGTTAACAGGAAATTAAGTGCGACCCCGCCCACTTTAGCGCGTCCCAGTGCAGCTTTCAGGTACCTGCTTTTTGGATGTGAAAAATATTTGATCCGGTGTAAGGATAGTGAGTGCAGGTCTCTCCTGGCTTCTGTTTGTTCTTTTTTTGCGCCCCGCCCCTTTAAGAGATCTGAATGCTGCCGGGAACAAAACGGAGGTAAACTGGCATTCTTTTCTTTCTTTTTTCTCCCTCCCTCACGCAGCCAGCAACCAGGAAGTGCGGAGGGGGGTGGGGACAGAGGAAGAGCGACGAACCCCTAAGATCTCTGGTCCGAATTTAAGTGGCCAGCGGATCTTAGGGGTCATGTAAAAAGGCCCTCAGTCTTCTAATCTTTGTCTCCACATCCACTTGCCTAAGTTACCAATGTATCTAGCCACTCTACCTATAATGTTAGCCATTAATAACATAGGTAACATTTAATATAGCATATACTGTATTTTTCCATCTATAAGACACTGCTGCATATTAGATGTCCACCCCCCACACATTTAAGACCCCAAAATTAAGAAAATAAATAAATTCTATTTGAGCCCTCCTTTTGTTATATTTTTATTGTTCCTGAATTTAATTCTGAGTATTCAGGATGAGTAATACAGGACTGTGAGATTATTAATATTAATACTTACCCCTCCAACTCTTTCAAAGTGATCTCCATCTTTTTCAAAGTCTATCAGGCGTCCATTAAATGACCAAGTAAACACAATGTCTAGTGGATGATCATGAGACACCTGGCAAGGCAGAAGAATACTTTCGCCAGCAGTGACATCCATGCCCGTAGGTGCTACGATGAATCTTGTTGGATCTGTAAAAGAGGGACATTAGAGCAAACTGTGAAAAAACCATCTAGTTAATCCAGCACTTAAGGAGCATTCTAAACAGCTTACTAAATGCTATGAGGTTGGGTCACTGCAATTTAATTGCAATTTAATTGCGTTACCTGCAATGGATTTAGTACGGATGCATTTGCATACTTTAGTACACCCAAAGAGTAAGGTCAGTAGTAAAGCATTTTATTTCTTCACTGACAACTCGTGAGGGACCAGTAGACTCAGTGCTTCTTACATTTATCGTTCACTAACACAGATGTGGCAGGAAAAGGAAATTGCTGATATTTGAAAGTGCACATTAAACGAACATAGAGCAACAGAAATGTTAAGTGCAAGTAATCATTTCAATTCCCTCTGTCTAAGTGCCACTTTTAAAGTAAATATCATGGGAAACAACAAATAGAAGCTCTGACAGGGCAGATATTGAAATGCACCTGTGTTGATAGCAGCACAGAGACAAAATGCTCAGCCAGAGTTAGTGCATTTAGATTCTATTGTTTCCAACACTAAAATTAAGTATGCATTTAATTCCACTGAAATCACTGGCACACTGACAGTGTTTTACTTTTGTTGAACAATACTGTAATAGGTATCTTGCAGCACGAGAACTGTCAAACATCATCAATTATAGGAAGTGTTCCAAGAACATGGTGAACACATATAAATATGTGTGCATATGTATGCATGTGTGCATTCATGCACCCACACAAACACAGAGAGAACTGTAATAAAACTGAGGCTAAACCCAGTCAACAGGTATATTTGATTCTACCACAAAATGGCAATGCAGGAAGCCTGCTGTTCTCAATTTTCCTTGCCTTTGCTTTGTTCCCACACTTCCGGTTCAATGGATCTGAAACTCAGGGTGCTGCAGCCATGGGATTATTTATTATGTTTTATTTATTTTAGAGTATTTTTACCCCGCCTTTCTCCTTGGAAAAGGACCCAAGGCAGCTTAGAGTAATGAGGGACAATATACAGTCCAATGCACTTAAGACATAGTCAAGTAAATTGAGAGCAGGGTATTGAGGGACATCTTACATTGTTAAAAAATAACATTGCATTAAAGCAGTGGTTCTAAACCTTTCTTAATGTTGTGACACTTTAATACAGTTCCTCATGTTGTGGTGCCCCCTTGCCTTGCTTGGAAGAGGCCACAAGCCCCCTTTGGCAGGCCACTGCCGCAGTTGCCATGGAGAACTTCCATCTGTGAACAGGCACCCTCAGCCAATCGCAGCCTCCGGTGCCATTGACTGAGTCCCCCTCCAAACTATCAAGCTGTAACTCACTCTTTCCCCTCCTTCCTCCCCCTCCCCCTCCCCCTCCAGACCCAAGCCATTTGTGCCTTTTTCTTCACCGCTTCATGGCAACCCTTGTGAGATGGTCGTTCGGCCCCCAAAGTGACAACACAGCAAAGATCTCAAGTTTTTACTTCTTTTTCTTGCAATGTCCCCAGTCATAAACAATTTCATGTTGTAACTACATTCGTTCATTCATAATTCCCCCAATCTAAGAGATGAGAAATAATATATCTTCAAGTTTAACCACTATTTGTAACAGAGAAAGTCAGTAATATCAAGGTTGGATTATTACAACAGATAGTCTCAAAGCCTATGAGTGAAAATGCGGTTGTAGCCTTCCCAGTAAGAAGCTCAGGGCTTTTGGATCTTGCAGGGAGCACCTGGGCTTTTGGGACCATTTCTCTATCTTACTAAAAACTTATTAGTGATAATTTATCAAGTTTCACTGTACAGTATTGACTAATGAATAATCAATAGAGGGAAAAAATGGAACCCAGGAGGATCAAGATTCTTGCCTATTGGACCTTTGTTCAAGTTAAGGTAAGCTTACAGGTGAGCCTTCAGCTGAATTCCAAATGCTTCGCTGCAACCTCTCAATGCTCTGATGTGTTTCTTTGGGTCAGTAAATTAATTGCAGTGCTCATCAATTTCCCTTGCAGCACACCTGACATGATATAATAAGGTCCGGTTAACAAATATAGGGAATAATACATTTTCTTTAACCAGAAATAGCAGTTGGAAGTTGTGGGATGGAAGGAATTTAGAAAACAGAGATGGCCTAGTCTCAGTAGGGAAGTTCAGAATTTAGTATTTGGAGCAAACATTGATCCTGCCTTATCCACTTCAGACACCAAATCTACTGCATCACCCCTGTGCTTTCCAAGACTTCCAACTCTTCTTTCTTTATCTTCTTAAAACTCAACTAGACACTGTGCTAAGCAAGTAATAAGAACAGCAGTCTTAATTAAGTTTTTACTAATAAGTAAGCATGGGTCCGATGACATGTGGTCAGAGGAGTCTTAACCCAACAAGTAATCATGTACCTGAATAAGAGTGATTACTGCATAAGTAAAACTTTTCAAGTAAGAAAGACCCCAGCAAGTAAAAAAAGATAGGAGAAATCAAATCACTTATTTGTAATGATCAGTAACCTTTTGGCAAGAGAAATCTTAATTAATTCTCCACTCCTTGTGAGTAGAAAAATAGATAAACTGGGAGTTATATTTTCTTGAGCAGTCACGGGAATGGTATAGGGAACTTATGTTTCTTTTTTCACCTCCTACTCTAAGAAAGAATTCTAGCTTACACCTCAGTGCTCACTTACCAGCCTCTTCCAAATGTCTATATGGATTTGTCTACATTGAAAACATGCCAGTAAGAAGGCCTCAACTGCCATAGAAATGGTAGAGTTCCAGGATCCAGTCCTTTAAAAAGAAGCTGTCAAAACGATCCTTGCTAGGACTGTCAAACTTAGCTATTCTGGAATTTCTTAGCTGATTTTTAAACAGAACTTTTATGAATGAGTTTGGAGAACATGTCACCCAGCTGAACTCAACAAATGCCAATGCCTGCAAAGACACGTCCATTTTTAAAACCCATTAATGTTTCGTAGAAGCTCGGCAGGGATACAGTTTGACATATTGCATTTCTGTGAGTGGCTGAAACAACCTGATGAAAAATGACACCCAAGTGTAACTCTGATGAAACTTTTCCTAGCCATATTCATCATGAGCTTAAGCCTTCTGCAAAGCAATTTACAAATCACCCCAAGGAGAAAGCTTACCAATCTGTTTTCAAGGACTTGAAAAAGTGAAAAGATCTATTTAATGACCTTACTGTAGCAAAATGAAAAGTGTGATAGAGAACCCAAATAAGGGCAGCCAAGTGTGCCTGGATGTTATCAAACTAGAATGGCAATCAGACATATTTGATTTGCATTGTGAAAATCGATACTTAGAATCTCTCTCTCTTCTCTCTCTCTCTCTCTCTGTGTGTGTGTGTGTGTGTGTGTGTGTGTGTGTGTGTGTGTGTAGATCTTGCTAACTGACCTATCTTGCCTTGATGGATGTTGTGTACCAGGAACAGGACAGGGGGAATGTGTCCCTGATTATTCTTCTTGATTCTCAACTACTTTTGATACCATTGGCCCTGGCATCCTTCTGACCTGTTTCTCTGGGATGGACCTTGGAGGCGTTGTCCCTGAAGAAGAGAATGAAAAAGGTAGTGCTGAGGGACTCCTGTTTGATGCCATTTGTTGGCCCGTGGGGTCTCTCATGGCCTTGTCTTGCATGCTACGTTATTTAACATCTACATGAAATCACGGGGAAAGGTTGTCCATAGTTTTGGGTTTCAGTGTCACCAGTATGCAAATGATACCCAACTCTATCTCTCCTTGCCATCTAATTGCTGCCCAGAGACCACTTGTTAGTGGGGTGGCTAATTTTTTTTTGTAAACAAGCAAGTAAATAATTCCAAGGAAGAAGTTTTGGCCCAAAGGTCACTGTCTGGCGTCAGCAATTAACTGGATGAGCCTGGGGAAAAACCCTGGAACTTAATCCAGACAAGACAGAGGTGCTCCTGATTAGTCGAAATGCAGACAAAGGAACAGGGATACAGCCTGTGCTGGATGGGTTTACACTCCCTCTGACAACACAGGCATGCAGCTTGGGGGGTGCTCCTAGATTCATGAGTTTGTATGGCCAGGTTTCAACAATAACCAGGAGTGCATTTAAAAAATCAAAACTAGTGTGCCAGCTATGCCCATTCCTGGAGAGGTGTGATCTGGCCATTGTGACACATGTCTTAAATTACATCCCAGCTGGATTACTGTAATGCACTCTATGTGGGGCTGCCTCTGGAAAGTGTCGGGAAGCTACAGTGAATCCAAAATGCAGCAGCCAGATTGTTAAATGGTGCTGATCCATTTCCAGAAGGATCTCTCCAAACTGGGGGAATGGGCTGCAAAATGGCAAATGTGTTTCAATTGTAGCCAAATGTAAAGTAATGCATATTGGGGCAAAAAAATCAAAACTTTATCTATCAACTCATGGGTTCTGAGTTATCCATGACGGATCAGGAAAGAGATCTTGGTGTGTTGGTGGACAGCTCCATCAATGTGTGGCAGCGGTGAAGAAGGCAAATTCCATGCTAGGGATTATCAAAAAGGGGATTGAAAATAAAACAGCCAACATTATAATGCCATTATACAAAACGATAGTAAAGCCACACCTGGAGTATTGTGTACAATTCTGGTCACCGCATCTCAAGAAAGACATAGTGGAACTGCAAAAGGTGCAGAAGAGAGCGACTAAAATGATTACTGGGCTGGGGTACCTCCCTTATGAGGAAAGGCTAAAACTTTTGGGGCTCTTTAGTCTGGAAAAAAGGCACCTGAGGGGGGATATGATTTTTTTTTACATTTTTAATTTTATAAATTTTTATTAACAACTATACTGTAACACAATATAGTACATTATTTTCCTTATAATTTCTGCTAGTACAATTTATAACAGTTTATAACAACCCGTTATATAATCCATTTTCCATCTTGCTTAATCTATCACCAGTTTCAGTACTTGAGTTTAACAGTGGGTGCCATATTTCCATAAAGCGGTCCAGTTTGATTTCCCCTCTATACAATCTAACACGATAAATCAGTTTTTCCATTACTACCATTGCCCATACTTTGGTCCTACATTTTTCCATATTTAAATTTTGTGCTGATTTCCAGCATTGGGCTATTTCATTCCTAGCTACACTTATGAGGGTTGCCACCATTTCTTTATATAATAGGTTTTCATTCTCTCCGGTAAAAAGTGAGAACAATAATAGCATTTCATTTGGGATTATTTTCTGTTATTTTTTCCAGCCAACTAATCACTTCAAGCCAGAATCTCTGGACTTTGGGGCACATATGTTCTAATGTTCCTTTGTGTCCACATTTTCTCCAGCATAATTCTGATATTTCTCTATTAATTCAGTGCAACTTGTTAGGACATACAGTAAGTGCCATCTGTATACTACCTTTAACACCGTCTCCTTAGATTTTGCGGATATTGATTTATATGGTTGAGTGGACCATATTTTTTCCCATATGTTTTCTGGTATTTTGATTTTTAGGTTTTTTTCCAAACTATCCTAGATCCTGCATTACTATCATAATTTTTCTCCAAAATGTTTTTATAAATTAGTGAAACTAACCCCCTTTTCTCTTTGTTACTACCTGTGCAATAGTTTTCAAAATCTGTTAATGGTCTATTAAATTCTAATTTCTTATATAATTGGTTTGTGATGCTTCCTATTTGGAAAGCTAGCAACCAATTATCTGTTCTTCCTTTTATTTATTTCTTGTATCTGTTTAATTCTAATTGGTTTTCCTTGTACAAACATATCCTTTATTCTATATACTCCAATGTTCTTCCAACGTTCTATTTGAAGATTTTGATTCTTAGCTTTTAATTGTGGATGTTCTGAACAAGGACATAAAGGGGATGTTGGTGGAACAAAGATTTTCATGTTTCCTCCATATTCCCATAGCTTCATCAGTAAAAGGGTTTTGTATTTGAATTTTTTTTTACCAACCTAGGTGTAAATAAGTGTAGATTGATTAAATTCATTTTCCTTTCCATTTCCATTTTAGCCCATTCTGGAGTATTCTCCTCTTTTATAAAATTAGACATTTGTGCTATTTGAAAAGCTTCATAATATCTCAGTAGATGTGGTATTCCTAATCCTCCTCTTGAATTTGGCCAGTATTTTACTGACTTTATAAATCTAATAGATCTTCCCTTTCCTGCAATAAATGTTTCCATTTTTTTCTGCCATAATTGTATCTTTTTCTTTTCTCGTTGCAGGGGTATATTTTGAAATAAAAATGAAAATTTTGGTAGTATGTAAGATGCCCTAAGCACATCCGATCTCGCTTGATTTCGGAAGCTAAGCAGGGTCGGCCCTGGTTAGTACTTGGATGGGAGACCACCAGGGAATACCAGGTGCTGTGTAGGCGCCTGGAGAAGGAACTGGCAAGCCACTCCAGTATTCCTGCCAAGAAAACTCCATGGACATGGAGTCACAAAGAGTCAGTCACGACTATAATGACAAAACACACACAAGCCTTAATTGTTGATATTCTCCCTAATAATGATAGATTCAATTTCTCCCATTTTTTAATTTTTTCTATCATATTTTTCAGTGTAATTTTATATTTTCTATATACTAATTGATTTATATTTTTTGTCAACCATATCCCTAAATATTTAAAACTAGAGTAACATAAGTCCAACTTTGACATTGCCTTTATTTCCTTCTGTTCTGTTGTGGGAGTGTTAATACATAACAGTTTAAATTTTTGATAATTAATTCTTAATCCTGTATATTGATTAAACTCATCTAGAATCTGCCTTAGTGTTTCTATACTTTTCAATGGATTTTCCAAAATTAAAAGCATGTCATCTGCATATAGATTAATTTTGTGTTGCTTATTATTTATTGACATGCCTGTAATATTGCCATTTTCACTAATCTTTGTTGCCAGTGGTTCAATGGCCATAGCAAATATTAATAGAGACAAGGGGTCTCCTTGTCTTGTTCCCCTATGTAACTCAAATCTCTCTGAGTCTATTCCATTTATCATAACTGTAGCTTTAGCTCATTCGTATAGATTTCTCAAAATTTTAATAAAATTCTCACCCATATTCATTTTCTCCAGTAGATGGTATAAATACTGACATTCAACATGATCAAATGCTTTAAGAGCGTCAAGCGATATTATTATCATTTTATTTTTATTCTTATTAGCTGTATTTATAACATTTAACACGTGACGGATTGCATCAGACATTTGTCTCCGAGGCATGAAGCCATACTGATCGGTATGAATATAGTTTGTGATAAAATTATTAATTCTTTGTGCCAATATGGATGAAAAGATTTTTTGAACCTGATTTTGTAGTGTTATTGGCCTAAAATCTGATGGAAGTATATTATCTTTTTTCTAGTTTTGGGATTGCTATTATTCTTGCTAGCTTCCATGTTTCAGGTATTCCCCCCCCCCTTCAATATTGAATTATATAATTTCAAAATATGTTTAGCCACCTCATCTTGCCATGTTTTGTAAAATTGGGAGGTAAAACCGACACATCCTGGAGACTTCTCTTTTCTTAATCTTTTAATAACTGCTTTTATTTCTTCAACCCTTATTGGTGAATTAAGTTGGTCTTTATATTCTTCTATAATAGGGCTGATATTTAATGAATTAACAAAAGTTTTAATATCTGCTTCCGGTGTTATTTCTGTTTCATATAACTCTTTATAATATTCCCTAAATGTTGCTACAATCTGGTGTTGCGTTGTTACCATTTCCCCTTTTTTAGTTTTAATTTTCACAATTGTTTTCTTTATAGCTCTGTTTTTTATAGCTTTAGATAACAATTTTGAGTTTTTATGTCCATATTCATAATAATCTCTTTTCAGATAATTCATTGCTATCTGAGTTTTATTTATATCTAATGCTTCTAATTCGGCTCTACTTTTTGTTAGCTCCATCAATATCCTATTCGATCCTGTCCTTTTGTGTTCCTCTAACAATTTCTTAATTTTTCTTCTAATTGATTTTGTATTCTTTCTTTTTCCCTTTTCAATTTTGCTCCTTCCATTATAAATCTACCTCTTAAATAACATTTAAAGGTATCCCATAGTAATACTGTATCCACGTCTTCATTATCATTAATTTCATAAAAAAATTTCTGAGGGGGGATATGATTGAGACCTATAAATATAAAATAATGCAGGACATGAGTAAAGTGGATAGAGGGAAGCTCTTCCCCATCTCACAAAATACCAGAACTAGAGGACATACACTCAAATTGAGGGCTGGGAGAGTAAGAACAGACAAAAGAAAATATTTTTTCACCCAGCGTGTTGTTAGTCTGTGGAACTCCCTGCCACAGGATGTGGTGATGGCATCTGGCCTGGATGCCTTCAAAAGGGGATTGGACAGATTCCTGGAGGAAAAGTCCATCACAGGTTACAAACCATGATGGAGATGTATAATCTCCAGGCTTAAAACCGGGGTACTTCAAGGGCCAGATGCAGGGGAGTAGTATGAGACAGATACCTAGTCTCATGCATTCCCAGACGCATCTGGTGGGGCCACTGTTAGTTGGACTAGATGGGCCTTTGGCCTGATCCAGCATGGCTCTTCTTATGTTCTTATGTTTACATTGACTTCAAATCACTGGTTCTAATCTATAGATTGTTTCTAAGCTACCACAAATACTTTTTATGAGCCTGCGTGAGTGTCAAGATCACCAAGAGAGGACCTTATATGTTGCTTCTCCCAGACATTCAAAGTCCCTCCCACAAGAAGCCAGGGTACCCTCATTTTTGCTGTCATTCCACAAGCAGATGAAGACCTTTCTCTTCAAGTAAACTTTCCCTTAGTGACTGTCTGGCTGAATTTGGTTTTTAAATAGATGATTGTTAATTACTGCTTCAAATGCATTTTTGGTGTTGCTTTTGTTTAGCATTTTTAGTATGGCATTTATTTGATATTTTACAGTATTTGTATACTTCATGTTCTTAGCTTAAAATAGTGTCTCTTAAGGATGATGATGATGATGATGATGATGATGACGACGACGACGACGATGACAGCAGCAGCAACAACAACAACAACAACAACAACGTCATCATCATCATCATCAGATCTAGTTATAAAGAGTGACCTGTTCGGCCACATGGGTGAGATATAAACTAACTAACTGACTGACTGACTAAATAGTAAAAGTTTGTTAAGCTTCCCATTAAATTACCATCAGCATGATCATCCATCTAGACCAGGGATCCTCAAAGTTTTCAAACAGCGGGCCGGTCCACCAACTGACACCACTGACTAAAAAGCAGCTGTGGAGGCTGGCTTGCTAAAAACAGGGGGTTGGGGGGTGTTGGTCCCAGGGGCATTCAGGATTACCATCAGCATGATCATCCATCTAGACATTCTCTAATGGCTACAATGTTGGGGAGATTATGGCCTTGCAGGATTTATGGTGTATGTTCATTTACTAGAAACACATTTAGCACTCAGAACAAATGCAAAATGATAGTTTGGGGGAAAACATGGACTTCCATATCATCAACAAAATATGTTTTCAGTATTAGAACTTCCATAGTGTCTTGAAACAGCACTCCTCTCCTACTTTTATTTATGCCATCTTAAATTCAGCGGCCAAATATTTGTGCTTTTACTAAGTTGTTGCTAGTGTATGTGCGAGTTCTTTCCAATATCCTGCAAATCACCCAAAGATCTACCAGTAAGTAGGTCCTCTTTCCACTCCCCTCCAATTGGTCTAGGCTGGTGACTCTGATTTAAGGACGTAAATGAATCTGCTCTGGATTTTCATATGGATTTTACAAGGGCAATGCAAGGCAGTGACCCATATCCTGCTAAATAGGTGCAGCACCTTAAATAGTTCCTTAAAAGTTTGGACTAAAAGTAGGAGGAGGTTTGGACTAAAACTCAAAACAGATCCAGTGTCCCCTGTGGCTCAGAGTCACCAGCCTCTGCTGGGTCTAGAATAGATGAAAGAATGTTTAAGAGAATGCTACTAATGAAAATTCTCAGGAAACTTCAATGGGTCCAAAATGTAGCAGCCAGATTGCTGACTGGGGGAGGGTACAGAGATCACATTACGCCCTTACTAAAGAAGCTCCACCACTCAGCTATTGGGCACAATTCAAAGTGCTGACCTTAGCCTACAAAGCATTGTACGACCAGGATCCTAGCTACCTCAAAGATAAAATCTCACAGTATGAACCGACTCGGGTGTTAAGGTCATCAGCAGAGGCCTTTCTTTCCATCCCACCTCCCTCACAGGTATATCTCATGGAAACACATGAAAGGACCTTCTCAGCTGCTGCACCCAGACTCTGGAACTCCATCCCACTACAGGCCAGGACTGCCCCATCTCTGTTGTCTTTACGGAAACAGGCAAAGACCTTTCTCTACAGACAAGCTTTCCCTGAATGATGGACTACCTATCATGTGTCTTTTATACGAATCTACCATACATAATTACATATACTATGTGTTTATAACCACTTTTAACTTGTGTTTATATCTCTCCTTGTGTTATTGCATCAACACTATGTTTTCAATGTTAGTTTCCATCCCTCATAACATTTGAATGGTCTACTGTGCATGGTTACATGGAATTTTTACTCTCTCTTTAACTGCTCACATTCTTTTGTAGGTCTAATGTTGTCTTTTAATGCTGTAAGTAAGATGTCCTTCAATTCCCTGTTCTTAATTGTACTGGACTGTATATTGTCCTTCATTACTGTAAGCCGCCTTGGGTCCTTTTCCAAGCAGAAAGGCGGAGTAAAAAATACTAAAAATAAATAAAAATAAAAATAAATTAAGTAAACATTGATTGTCTCATGAAATGTCTTGACAAAAGTGTCAATATACATTTATTCCTGGTTGAAATTATTCCTCATGCAATGTTTATTGTTGCTTTATCCAGCCAAAAGCACATGGATGCATACATTAAAACAGCGAGCCTTATTATGTAATCTTCTCTTGCCCAGTTCTCTCTTGACTCTTAGCTGCCTTAAAATGCAGAAACAACTAACCAAAAAATCCCCCGTTTTTCCTCTTCCTGAAAATAGTTCCTAGTCTTGGCAAGTGGGACTGCACAAGCAAGCTGTACTCCTGATCTATCCAACTGGAATCTAAGCAGCCCATGCAGCTGGCAATTTGATCTCCCACCTGCCCATAAGGATGATGAGATATTGAGCTTGTTTACGCCGCCAGTTACCTTGCAATTATAACTCCTTATGCATTTTCCTTGTTCATTTCATTCTGATTTGTTTAGAAGCAAGGATTCAGGCGAGCCAGCGGTTTCTTGAAAAATCGGGGGTATTTCATTCCTACCATCTTTTCAACTTCAACATATAATATTTAATAAACAACCACAGGTCTACTTAGGCAAGATGAGTCTAGAGTTCTTTTAAATTAAGACTAGGCTATGGGTGATACCTTTATAGGCCACTAATAAAATAACAAAAAATCATTGCAAGATTTTGAGGGCAGTGCCCTCTTTTTCAAAGCATGCACCAAAGGTCCAAACATGGCAAAATATGTGGTTTGACAGGAGATCATTCTTAGATGTAAAGTTCTTGGCAAGCTGATCTTCACCAGGCATGGCTGCTGTTACAGGAGGCAGGAAGCACCAAAGCTGTTGTTGAAGCTGTATCTGAAGCCAACAATTGGGTTTCACACCCTAGCCCTTCAAACCAAGCGACGTAAGTCATGCACACCCACTCACACCTCCTCTCCATTTGGCTCCTCAAGACATATAAGTCCCTGTTTAATTTAAGAAAGCTGTGTGGGATTGAAATACCTTCCCAGTTTCTTGCTCGTGCAGATAAATATGTTTCAGAAAATTAAGCCTGAGGAGCCAGGGACAGAATCCTTGACTGTACATTGAAGGTTGATTGGTTGTGTATGCATTTAAGTGTTTTTATTAATAAGGAGAATGCAGCAATGCTTATAAAAAAGAGCTAACTACAGAAGTGCTCTCTTGCAGAACGTATACGATGCACATACCTTGTCCACTCAGGTAATTGCATAGCTTTTATTGCTATGAGTTAAATTCGGATGATAAAACAAGGACACATTTTTCATTATGTCTCCCTGAAGCAAACTGCTTTACCTACTGACCATGTCCGCCCTCTGGGGGCGCATTTAGAACGCTCCACTCTCTGTGTCACTGAAACAGCAGAACCATTTTACTTCTGTCCAGCAGCAATCTGCTGATCAGCAGCTGTAGAAAACTGTGTTTCTGACTAAGCAGAAGGCTTTTGCATTGCATGTCAACAAAAAAACGGGATGTCTGCCGGCGAAATTTGAGTCAGAGGTTTTATTTCACACAATAGAAAAATAGAATCATTGAGCAAAAATGCATTTCATACTATACCTTTTTTTGCTGCTATAAATAGGTAGAAATATATGACCACAACAAAGCAAAACGCTGTCCCTTACAACTAGGTTTAGAAGCTTCTGCATGATAAGATTGTCTGGGGCTGATTTCCTCAGTTGGCTTATGTCCAAACTGAGCTTTAACATGTAACGCCTGTACCTACTTTACACCTTCGTGCTTCCAATGCTACAAGCATAGAATTGGAAGCCTCATAGCTTAAATCAACTGAAAGGCATCATTGTCATCTTTCAGCCTCAAAAGACTATGGTATCATGCCTGGAGTAGATATCCTAAAACCAACACCTAGTGTGACTAAATAGACCAATTTGGAAATGGCAGTCTCTACCGCACTGGGGGCAGATTTATTCTGTTTCTTGCCCAGTCTTTGGGTTTCGTGAAAGGCATACAGTTCACTTAATCAGTGGGTCTCTCTATTTCATCTACACAGGCCAGCAAGGGCTGCAGTACTGTTGAATATAGGATACTATGATACTATCTTTGATGGCTGCACAATATCATGTCCGTGATGTCAGCAGGAAACATATGCTAAACATATAGCAAAGCCAACCACATCAATGGCAGCAGTCAAGATAATCTACAGCAGTGGTTCCCCATCTTGGTTCCCCAGATGTTTTTTGGACAAAAAGTTCCAGAAGTCTTCAGAATTAGCTATTCTGGTCAGGATTTCTGGGAATTGTAGCCCAAGAACATCTGGGAATCCAAATGCTGGGAACCCACTGGTCTACAATATACCTTCTTGTGCTAACTACCATTCACAAAGAGATGCCAAGCAGGGGAAAATACCATACTCTGACTCCTTCTTCCACCAGTTAACTACTTATCATCCAAACTTAAAGCAAATGTCAGGCATGTTTTTCAACAGGTTCTCTAGGTATCTCTTGCTTAGAAAATATGGACAGTCATCAAATGTTGCGATGAAATCTCTCCTTCAGAATGGCAATTGACAGGGGCTTATACATTCAGTGGGCCATGGTGGCTCAGTGGACTAAGGCACCGTAAATTGTTGGCTGCAAAGTCGGCAGCTCGGCAGTTCAAATCCTGGGTGCCACGCAGCGGAGCAGTTCGAAAGCATGTAAATGCAAGTAGATAAACAGGTATTGCCATAAAAAGCAGGAAGGTAAAACATTGTTTCCTTGCAGCCATGCCAGCCACATGGCCATGGACTTGGACAGCACTGGCTCTTTGGCTTGAATACGGAGATGAGCAACGCCCATAGAATCGGACACAACTAGCACACATGTGTGGGGAAAACCTTTACCTTTTACCTATACATTCAGTACAGTAGGAAGTAGAAGTGAGGTGAATTGTGCCACGGGACCTACCCGCCTGTACTTGAGTGTGTAGATTAGGCTTACTTTAGCAAAGCCTTTTCCTTCCCAAAGAAGTTGTAATAGGTGGCATTTGGTATCAGCATGCATGTTGTAATTGTCACAACGCTGTAATGATTTTTTTAGAATTACAAGCTGCCCAGCTGCATAAGCCTGTGAGTAACAAATTATCCAATTTGAAAACAAAGACCACCCTGCTTTTATATTGACTCTGTGTCTATTAAGACACATTGTGTATAGTAAGCACCTCTGTATTGTCTTATTTGCTAGCCCTAGAGCACACAGTGCCTTGTAGTGTTATGTTCCTCTGGGACACATGACTCAGTGGGACACTATCTGCTGTGGTCCAAAACCAAGCAATAGAAAATAAATCATAATCTGACACTCAAAAGGCTGATTACTTATTTTCATCGCAGGCTTCTAATACTCCATTAACAACAAACAAACAAACAAACAAACAAACAAACAAACAAACAAACAAACAACAAAAAGTTGGAAAATGAAGACAGCAGGGGAAAGGAGAGCAAGAAGCAGCTTGGCAGTTTCAGAGGACTTCAGGGATCCACAACAAAGTTACTTCAGGCTGGATAAGTCAGGAAAGGTAGCACATGAGAGTTAGTTTCAAGAAATAGGTTGCCCTCCTAATTCATTGCCCAGCTATGGACATATAATTGGCAATTAAAATGCCTTGTTTATCAAAACACATAGAGAATATTCTTTTCTTCCGCAATCACTACAGGTTCGCATTTCATCATTACATCCAAATCTTGTTTAAATATTAAATGTGTTGGTTATCATCATATAAAAGGAAGCCCCCTTTTAATCTGAAGCTCAGAAAGGTCTTTCTCTCATTTGCATTATCTTCACAGGTGTGCTTGGTTGGGACACAGGAGAAAAACCTTGTTTAAATATTAAATGTGACTAGCTGCTTATGCATCATTAAAAGGTGTTTTTCATTTCTCAGAGTGGCATTTGCTTGTTCCTTTTTTGATATTTCTTCTAGATGAGACTGAAGCACTTGATCCATTCCAGTCCATGTTGAGTTCACGGCACAACATAGAAAAAGCATTGGTAGCTCAGCAAGATGACCTCTTAAGGGAGGCTGAGGAGGCCAAGGTGACTATGCTGGTCCTCCTTGATCTCTCAGTAGCTTTGATACTATAATAAATCATGGTTTCCTCCTGGGGAAGTTCTCTGGATTAGGGATCGGTGGCCTGGCTTTGGCTTGGCTCCGGTCCTTCCTGGAGGACCTGCCTCAGAGAGTACAGCTTGAGGAGATGGATTCCACCCCATGGATCCTCATTTGTGGGATTCCACAGGGGTCAATTATTTTTTTTCCAATGCTATTCAATGTCTAAATGAGAATGCTGGGAAGGGTAATCAGGAGTTCTGGAGCTTTGTGTCATCAGTATGCTGGTGACACCCAGGTCTATCTCACCCTTCCCCTCTCTGCTGTAGATGCTGTCCCACCCCTTGAGGGCTGCCTGTGGGCCAGGCTGAATTGGACGGGGGGGAAACAGACTGAAGTTGAACCGGGACAAAATGGAGGTCCTTTGTGTGTATGTGGGGGTAGTGCCTGTGGATTGGGAAAGTCCTTCTCTTTTTTGGGGGTGTGTGACTCTTCCTGCAACGGTTGAGGTTTGCAGCTTGGGCATTATTCTTGACCGAAGTAGTGTCTGTGATCCTCTCAGTCCACTTCCGTCTATGGCAGGTTTCCCAGCTGATTTACTACCCGGACACTGGGGCTCTCACTACGTTGATCCATGCATTTGTATTTTTAATGTTAAATATTATCTTTTAATGATGTAAGCTATCATTTCCCCTAGCTTTATATGTTGTCTTTTAATGACATATGACCTGTTTGTATACTGTTTCTGTCTTTAAATATTGTCTTTCAGTGATGTAAACCACCTTTGTGCTTTTTTAAGGGGAAAGATGGGCTAAAAATATTTTAAATTAATACATGTCCCAAAAAATGTAGCAAGGGGTCTTATCTATGTCAATACAAATATCTGTATCAACATTGAAAAACGATTAGTCATAGTGAAGCTAAGCTCTCATACCGGACAAGCAAAAAAAGGCTGGCTTTGACTACATATTTTTCACTGCCATCTGCTAACAAGCTTCCCAAAGTTTTCTGTATTAAACGTGAGTTGATACTTGTCCTAGTGGGTAATTTACTTTGAGTCTCTTTGGCTACAGTGGTAGTTAGATCGGCAACATATGTTTGCAAGGTTGAAGCGTGAAAGACTCTGGGCATTTAAATGCTTTGTGGCTTCAAAAGGAACATGTACAACGCCATGAACTGCTGGGTAGCTCAGCGATTTCAGTCTCTGGCTGTGGAGCCAGAGGTTAGAAGTTCAGTTCCCCATGGTGTCTCCTTGACAGGGGCCGGACTCAATGATCCCTTCCGGCTCTGCTGTTCCAAGATAAATGATGATGATAAGAAAAAAGTTCTTCCTGATCAAATGAAAATACCTATGAGAGCCTCCTAAGTAGAACATGAAGGCAATAAGTTCCCCTTTCTTTCTCCTCAGGAATTCATGTTAAGATATATTTATATCTACTCCCCTTTTCTACATGTATTAAAGCAGGGCTGTCCAACTTTGAACAGGCTGAGATCTACTTTTTCCAGACAAAAGTGCCTGAAGGCTACTACACTAAAACCTCTACTTATGAACTGTATCTGTTCCGAGCATATGCTCATAAGTAAAAAAAAAAATTGTAGGTGGAGCAGCGGTTTCCCATAGGAACACACTGAAAATCAATTAATTCTTTCTAGAGGGAACATATTTCAATGCATTCCTATGGTAAGGCTGACTATGCACCCGCTTCCCTTACACCCGTTCGAGCCCGTGTGGACAGGTGTAAATGAGGCACGTGCATGCTTGCACAGATTGCCCCTTCTGCTTGCCCGGGCTGCTGGAAGACTTTTTAAAAAGGTGCACTTTCCCTCCCAACCCGCCCAGGGCCTGACTTGACCCTGCTTCTCCTCCTGTTTCCCCCCTTCTCCCTTCCAGCCCCCTCGCTGCCACTGCTGCTCCTGCCCGTAGCTCTCACTCACCTCTGCCATGTTCACTGTGCAGCTGGGATGGGCCAAGGCAGCAGCGGGGCAATCACATCGCCACAGCAGCGCAAGGAGGGGGAGATAGCTTAGAAGGGGAGCAGGAGGATTGGCAGGTCACAGTCTCTGTGAGGCAGCTGTGGGGTTGGGAGGAGGAGGAGGATGGAAGGGTGGGAGGAAGGAATTATCGGGGGAGAGAAGAGGGGGACATCACCATGCAAAGGAGGTGGGCCCTGCCCCTTGCTGTTCCCCCACTCCCCTTCCTCCACTCTGCACCAACAACTCAATTGGTCACAAGACAGTGGCACGCCAATCATCTGGCCAGTAGGCAGAGCAGGGGACTGTGCCATGGCCCTTGAACTGCCCCGCTTGGCTGAAACCCGGGGTGGTGGTGGCAGACCCAGAGCTTTGCTGGGGCAGTGGTGGTCCTTGGGGTGGGGAGGTAGAGGTGAACTTATCCCCTCACATTTTTTATTGATGGCTGGCAGGCTACTTTTGAACCCTTCACGGGCTACTGGTAGCCCCCGGTCGACCTGCTGGACAGGCCTGTATTAAAGTATGTTTAAAAATGGATACCTGGAGTGAAGTTAGTGAAGCCACTCACTGGTAAGGATATGCCATACATATTCAAGTGTGCTTTTGTTATCTTATTGGTACAAAATGTTGCCACTTAAGGCCAGCCATGATGCTTTCATCATCTTGAACCACGTGCCTACAGGGGCATTAAGTTCCACCTTTCTGCTTATGGCCTATTTGAGGGTGGACTCTTTCAGCTTATTGTTGGTCAACTTAAATCTCTGTCCTCATGTCTACAGAAGAGTGCCCCTATTGTCTGTTTTGAATCCATGAAGCAGCTGCTTAGGCCACTGGCTGAAATGAAGGAGACATAGGCCGTTACTTCACGAACCTCTCGCTGCGCGGCGAGCCGTAATTTCCGTGCGAATCGACCGCTTTTGTCCGCACGCTCCCTCCTCTTTGGATTCGGCGCCACCCCCCGACCACGCCCCTAAACCGTGCTCCAAGCGGGCGAGAGATTCCCCTGCCGGAGGCCGGGAATCTTTTTCGCTTCTACGCATCCCACTTCGCATCCAAAGTCACGTGTGGCCACTAATTTTTCTTTCTTTTTATTTTTTTCAGTTACTTTTTCTCCGAAATACTGATGAACGCGAGGGAGGCATGATAGCTTTGTAATGGTAGTTTGAGGCGGAAGTTGCTTGGTCACTGCTCTAGGGATTTAGGAAGGGATTACTCGAATGCCCTTGGAGGACCGATGGATCATAAACAACAAATGTTGTGTGCTGGTCCACCTTGTGGCCCTGACGGGGAACAGCATTTTTTTTATGGCCGCCAATGGACGAAGCAATACAAATCGGGAGTGGAAAACGAAGGATCATACAGTAATTCAGCTTTGCCGCAAATGACAGCCGGGTATCGATGCATCGATAGACAGCGGTTTTTTAAAAAAATAAAAGAAAGCACGTTGAAAGAAAGCACCCGAATGCGAAGGGAGCACGTGAGGTGGCAATGGATTCGAACCGAAAATTTCGCTTGGTGAGGACAGAGAAAGAGGGGTGGGGGCGAAGGGAGACCACGTGACCGCCTTCGCATTCAAAGCGAAGGCAATCCCGCTGCGAAGCGAAGTACTTCGTGAAGTAACGGCCATAATCAATGTCTCCTAGACCCTGATCATCCCTGCTATTGTGGGTCTGCAGCAACAACAGATCATTCCAGGGCTACAAACTCTTGTATAAATAAATTCTGCTTGTCTTAAAATAATTACTGGATATACATTGTGGAGTGCTTATTTGTATTCTTTTAACATTTTAAGCTATATATTTTATTGGGTATTCTATCAAATATTTTATGCATATTTTACTCTGACTTGTTTGCTGCCATAAATAGTGGCTCTGCCATTAATTGGGAAGGATGGAGACAGACAGATAGATAGATAGATAGATAGATAGATAGATAGATAGATAGATAGATAGATAGATAGATAGATAGATAGATAGATAGATAGATAGATAGATAGATAGATAGATATTTGGGAGGGAGCCTTTATGCTGAAACCCTCTCAAACCCACATTATTATTAGAATATATCAAAGGGAACATCATTCCAAAAATTAGCTATATATTTGGAATATATATATAATGACTATATTGAAATCCAGACTTAGCTACCTAAACAGTTTTGCTTTCAGAAAGTCTTAATTTTCTTTGCAGATTCTCCCAGAAACAGAAATGTTAGAGAAAGCCTATAACTGGAAGAAGAGCATTGTTAAACTACTGTGAGAGTCAGAGTATTGGCACACACGCTTTTTTCCATCTTTGTCATTATGTACATTACCTTGCTTTGTCAGTGACTGGTCTTCAGGACTTAAAACATAGCATTCTTTTCAAGACCGTACAACAAAAATAAAAGTGTTGTGGAATCTTAAAAACTACTACATATATTTTAGTCTGAGTTTTTGTGGAATACACTCCACAAAAAAGATATGAGCTTGTAGTTCATGAAGCCTCAGACAAATAAATTAGTTAGTTTTAAAGACTTTACAGTTGTCTGCATTTATGTGTGCTTTGTACATGCTTAAACAGAATAACATGGCTATCATCTAACTGGAAACTGCTATTATGAAGTCTTATTTTGTAAGCATAGAAAGCCTGCCTTACTCGCCCCTCTGCAACAGTAATGTGCTTTCAGCTCTAATTACTGGCTGCTTCCAATGTCTGTCTGTGACTAATGGAATTAGTATTCCAGGATTATTGGAACATTGTTGTTGATCTCTTTGTCTTCCGATAGAAATGCATTAAAGACATTTAACAAAGAACTTAACATAGTTCACAAAGGAAGGAAGGAAGGAAGGAAGGAAGGAAGGAAGGGAAGGAAGGAGGGAGGGAGAGAGAGAGAGAGAGAGAGAGAGAAAGAAAGAAAGAAAGAAAGAAAGAAAGAAAGAAAGAAAGAAAGAAAGAAAGAAAGAAAGAAAGAAAGAAAGAAAGAAAGAGTTGAACATAAAATAAGGTTGAGAGGCATTATTATATTGGGGGTATGTGTTCGTTAAAATGCTTAAAGTTGATCTAGCATTTGACAGTTTCATGATCAAAATAAAATAAAATAGGCAAATACGCTTCATTCTCCATCTTCTTGCAGCCCTATCAATTTCCCCTCATTAAATGTTTTGGTGCTGCTTTAAAATGTTTTGTTAATAGAAGCTAATAGAATTGCTAAGAAGGGTTACATTTCCAAATCCACTCTAATAAAGCTCTGTAAGCATATGTATGGCTTGCGGGGAATAATAGAAAGCCCAAGTTAATTGTCAAGTGGTTAGAGTGGAAGAGGGAAAAAAAGTCCTGTCTCTGGAACGTAAAGAAAAAGAATATGACAAACACTTCCTTGTGGATTATGGAAGCTTGTGGAATTAACACATTATGTATACTCTTTCAGACATACACAAATGCATTTACCGGCTCATGCTGACAGCTTGGGTTTTAATCAGAAGGGTTCTCTTATCCCAGAAGAGAAGCGTAAAGCTTTGCCTTGCTTGGGTAATGGGCTGTTGATACCTGTTCTCTTATTCTCCCACCTCCACCCCACCCACCCCTGTGCTCCTCTTATTTTCCACTCAGTTTCTTCAGTGGTTTGCCCTCAGAAAATCGGGGCCACGGTTATGTTATGATCCAGCCTACAAATGTTCTGACTCCAGGCGATGGCTGATATTAATGTAAAGCAAGATTTGGCTCACTATATCATATGGCAGTGCCATTCTGTTCACTGTTTGATCCATTTTGGCCTAGGATTGCGTATGTGTCAGGAAAAAGAAAGAAGCAGCAATGTGAAGAAAAATGCACAGAATAACAGAGTTGCTGAGCAGGATCACAAGAGGTAAACACAGTTACAGTCAAAGGGATATTCATGAAACATTTCTGTCTTATACTCTTGAAATTACTACTTTGACCCAGAAATGGAAATGAGGGAATATTTACTTGGAAGTTTTTACTGTCATCTGATCCCCATGGAAATTTTTACAAAGCATGATGTTTAAAACTGAAGATGCATTTTCTTTCTTTGCCATGGCTCATAATCTGATACTGTAGTAGCAAGGACTCATGTTTTCTACTGATGTGTACTTCATTTGTTTATATCTGGAAAAGTTCAGGTGTCCACTAAAGCTCACACTGAAATACAGTCTTTAAGGTCCCACAACATCTTTTCTTTCTTTCTTTCTTTCTTTCTTTCTTTCTTTCTTTCTTTCTTTCTTTCTTTCTTTCTTTCTTTCTTTCTTTCTTTCTTTCTTTCTTTCTTTCTTTCTTTCTTTCTTTCTGGCTATTTTTTAACTGACATTAATTTATTATAGCAACGAATTGTGAGCACACAAAAAAAAAAGGATTCAACAACCTGGAAGAATATGGCAAACCCAGCACACGAGCCATCTATTCTGAGCTGGAAATAAAAGCTTTTGTAAAAAAAAAAAAGCAGACAGGGGTGATCTTCAGAACTACAAAATATAACTAAAGGATGCATGAAGGAGATTTGCTTGCCCTAGTACTGCAATACTAGGAGCGCATCTCCCTAAGAGCATCCGGATCCAGACCCACGAGATCGTCGCAGGCGCGCTCATTGCGAGTGGCAACACCCAGAGAGGCGCGGAGAACGCGTACGCGGAACCGCGCCTTCTCTGTGGTGGGGCCCTCGCTTTGGAACCATCTCCCTCCTGAGCTGCGCCTGCTGGAGTCCCTGCCTGCCTTTAAGAGGGCTTTGAAGACCTCCCTCTTAATGCCTTATTAGTTAGTTTTCCTTTCCCATTTCCCTGATCTTTTGTTTGCCGCCATCTTGCTTTTTGCCGCCCTTGTTTGGGGGGCTTTGCTATTTTTGCTTTTAAGCCTTTTTATGCTTTTTATGTTGTTAGCCGCCCAGAGTTCCCGTTGGGAAGATGGTGCGGGATATAAGTACTTAAATAAATAAATAAATAAATAAATAAATAAATATCTCAGCCAAACCTAGACTAATCACAGAAACTCTCTAGCCCCCATGGTGGTTGCAGTGCCTCCTTGGGATATGAACAAGACCAACAAAGCCAAGACCAAGTGTGTAGGGAAGAATCATGTGCAATGCATTGCAACTTTCTATCTGACCAAAGAGTCAGGACTGTGTAGTTAGGAATAACTCTATCTTCACCACACTCACAAGAAACACACCAAATAGGGAGGAGAGACATTTTTATAAAAGAGAAATAAAAGAGCCAAATTATTGGGGAGTGGGATGGAGACTGGTAGAAAAAGGTGTCAAGGACAGACCGCATGTGGGCGCACACAAACATGCACACACCTGTTCACCCATGCACTCGCAACCACCCCACACCCGCACTGTTTTGCCCCCCATTGCTGGGTGGGTGCAATGTTGGGGAGGGGGGCGGCAGGAAGGGCACAAAAATGAACTTTGTCCCCAGGCACTCCAAATCCTGGTTGCGCCTCTCAGGCACAGTGCCCCAAACTTTCCTAGTGTGGGTGACTTCTAGACCCTTTGAGGGAATGCACCAGTCAGACATCAAATCACCTGAACCTTCTTGAAGAAGACAATAACTTCTTCATAATAACTTCACTCTATCCTCCACCTGGCTTGGTTAGTGTTTTTGGAGAGTGTTTTTGGCCTTGGAAATTCTTCCTCGTGGAGATAAGGCACAGATGGTGAAACCATCCAAATAACAGACAACGCTTTTCTTCTCTTCTTGCCTACATGACCTAGGTCAATGAGGCCGAACCTTTGGCACTCGAGATGTTTTGGACCACAACTCCCACAGTCCTTTGTCATTGGCAATGTGTGTGTATTGTGTCATTACAGTCGTGACTGACTCTTTGTGACCCCATGCCCATGGAGTTTTCTTGACAGGAAAACTGGAGTGGTTTGCCAGTTCCTACTCCAGTCATTGGCAATACATGCTTGGAATTCTGGGAGTTGTAGTCCAAAACATTTGGAGTGCCGAAGGTTCACCACTACTGACCTAGGTATAAGCTAAACTGAATTTCAACAGATAGCTGAAACCACCATTGTCCTGCAGTTCCAGTTTCTTGACAGAAGCCAGTTACCAATTAAACATAGAAAAAATGGTGATGACACTCAATGAACTACCCTTTCCCCCTAATTTTCTCATAACCTTCCAGAATGTGAACAATCTTGCACACAACAAACCTCCCCCCCCCACACCCAAATGTGGCTGCAACTAATTTTCCGTTCATCATTCTGTACTAGGCAGAACACTTTATCTTGACTTTACTTCACTCTCAGATAAGGCAAATGTCTGCCCAAGGCAGTTGATCGAAGACTCCTACCCAGCTGGTACATTCCCAATTCCTTCTGCTAAAGAGGCTGCAACAGAGATGAGGAAGAGCCAACTCTTTGCATTTCTTCACAGAGGAGAAGTTAATTTTAGGCTTAAGCATAAATGACTGCATCCAAGGTCTATCTTTATTTCTTCCTTTGGAGAAACTGAAACAAACCAACATGACACCAGACCCCCAAAATCTGAATTCAGAGTCATTGAAAAAGAGAGGCTCCTTCTGGCAGAAAGACAAAAGATACCCATCAAAGGGGCAAGCTGGTTCATCACAAGATTTGGTAACATTTATTTAGGTTAGGGCTGCCCCAAGAGAGCTGCTGGGATGCTGAGCAGAAAATAAAACATACAAAGACAATTGTGTTTGGTGGATTTTCACCCATTTTAAGAACTGTTAACTCCTTTGATTAATATATGTTGTCAGCCAGTAAAATAGTATAAATGTCAGTTTAATTTAAGACACTCCTGAAATAATGTAGAAGAGTACAAGTGGAATTTTCAAGTTTCTTCTGTGGAATCTGCTGAGTTCACCCATTTTCAACAGCCAACCTTAATCCCATATTTAGCAACTTAGCATATATTTTAGCATTTTCAGAATACAGGTTTCTTAACAGGATTTCACAACAAAGGAATTAATTTGTAGATTTGGCACGCAAAGAGTGAATGCAGACTGTCTGGAAAACATTGTTAAGTACTTGAAGCATGTCTTCAGTATAAATTAATAGCTACAACTCATGTAGGGGATTACCAAAGCTCCAGCACTGTATAGCTACTGAATTGTATCAGTATCTCAAGCAAGATATATATAAAAGCCTCAGATCCATAACATCACAGAGTGTGCTGAGAAAGGGACACTGGGTGTAAAGGAAAGAACCTGAAAATGGCACAAGGCACAGGTTTTCTTTATGTCTCTTAGGCCGTGGTCACACCTGGGTTTCTATCCTGATCTTCTGAAGGTCCGGCTTTTCCTCTTCATCCCATCATGTGATTTAATATGTGGGACAGGAGTCCCATGTCCAAAGCTGTTTTTTTATTTTAAAGTGCAGTTCATCCCCCTTGGCCAGCAGATGGCGGTAGCATTTAGAAAAATGGACCACTTGGCTGGGGGAAATTAATGCTTATAGGACCCGATAGAGCTTCCTGTTACCCTGACGGTGCAGAGAAATTTTAAAAAACAGTGCTGATCGACCCCAGGAACAGCCGGTCGGTGCTATGAAAAAGAAAGAAAAAGAAACCCAGATCATCTGTGTGGTCCCACGGCGTCTGCCTCCTTAAAAGCTGGATTTTCAAAGCAAGGCAAAAAAATCCCTACCTCTCCAGTAAGTCTTAGAAACCTCGCTTAAGGCAGCATTACCGGGTTTTCTTTTTTTTTCTTTTTCAAAAAGCCCAGTGGCTGTGGGAACGGCATTTTTAGACACAGTTTATCTAGTGATTTAAACTGCCTTTAAAGGGACGTGGGACTGGGGCCTAAAAGTTACTTTTCTCTTGGACATAACCTGAAGAAAGGGAATGGTTTGGGAGGAATCCTTTGGCCCTATTGCAAAGCACAAAGCAAGCTGGGATTGAATGGACCAGGTGAAAAGCTACCACATGAATACTGAATAGCAAATAGGGAGGATAATGAAATAGATGCTACCTCTGGATGGAGTGAGAAACAGCCTTTCTATTTCCATAAACAAAAAGACTGTTTGTGACAGCTCAGATTTATGACATATTTTTGTGCAACGCAGCCTTGGAAGAGAAAGGAAGCTGAGGAAGGGGAGATGGCATGGCATACAAATAGCTTTAGGCTAAAAGGGGCCAAAAGATGGAGCCTTAACTGGCTTATAGTTTATCCCAGAGCTTGGGTGATTTCCCTTGTATCAGATGAACTTCCCCTGTCAGATGATCATTTCTGTAATGATGCTCGATGGTTCAGTTCTTGAAAGGATGGCGTTTGGCTGGTTTTAATCAATACGTGGCCAAGGATGACAACTTGAATTCTCTGGGTTATCCATAAATCCTGTGACAGGCACTGCAATGTTTTGTCAGCATGCCAATTTAATTTAAGACACCCCTGAAATGGCGTGCGCTCTGTTTTGCTGCTAAGCACACAGTGAGACAGAATAGTAAAACTGTATGCTTTAGGTTTTATTGGATAATCAGGCAGCAGTGTGGCTGCTATTAAAAAAGCAAATAAATGTTTTGACAAATGATAAGTTTTATTGTCATTTCCAGACTCCATTTCATATGATTCTTTTTGTCACATTGGTGTGGGGGAAGCTTGATTTACTAGGCTTGAAATCCATTCTATAAAGTGGCAATTAAAACACAGCAATATGCAACTGTTGATGTTTCAAAGAAAGGACACTCTTCCTTTCTTAAAAAAAGTTGATAGGCTTTCATTTGTTTAGTCTTCATGGGGATCTCTATAAGCATTGCTTCCTGGTGGTACCCTTATACATACCACTTCATTCCCTAATGGATTTAATCTTAAATTAACCTTCATTTATTATTAAACTGGACAAAAAAGATCTAGTTCCTCATGCAAAATTTGTGTCTTGTGAATGAAGATCATGTCTCTTCTCTGGAAGGCACGAAGTGGTTGATATCTGGGATTGATATATTACATTAAAGGCTACATTTTGTAATAAAATAAAATAAAATACTGCACTGTAGCTTAAATACTTGTTACAGAACAAACTTCGTTCTAATAACCAAACCAAGACAAATTGTAACAGAAAACTTATTCCACAGTAGGGAAATGTTTGTTATAATTATTTTCAGAAACATACATTCAATTTATTGCAGTATTCTGATTACTTGATTGCAGAAGCGTCTGCACAAAATGGGACACAAACTTTCACACGTGTTTCTATTAATAAGTACCTTTTAATACAATTTGCTTAATCCACACATTTTATAAGGAATTTTGTTAATATTGTCTCGTGTGTGTGTGTGTGTGTGTGTGTGTGTGTGTGTGTGTGTGTGTGTGTGTGTGTGTGTGTGTGTGTGTGTGTGTGTGTGTGTGTGTGTGTGTTATACTTTAATATTCTCAAAAGCTGTAATGTCCTGAGTCAAGGACATGCAAAGTTAGAAGGTTAGAAACATTTGTAAACTGAAGCACCACAGATTCATTAAGGCATAGCTATGACAGTACAGGATGAGGCTTCATAGCAGGAATTCTATGTGCTATCTCTGTTGCTCTGCCCACCAGAACTTTTTTTAATCTTGCACGCAGTGCTCTCTTGAACATATCAGCATCTGGTGAATGGGGTGGATTCATGAAACTTAATTCTCTTTGAATGCCGATAAATTTAACTCTGCAAAGGGTTTAAATACTGATTGTGGGCAGGACTCTAACTTCCTTCAGCTAAACAGCCTTCTGATTTCTCTTCAGATCTTACAACAACAACAACAACAACAACAAACAACAACAACAACAACAACAACAACAACAACAACAACAACAACAACAACAACAACCTAGAACTGTAGAGTTGGATGAAGCACTATGGATCATCAAGACCAGACCCTGTAAAAAAGAGGCGCAGTAGGGAATTGAACTCCCAACCTCTGGCTGTCCTGAGCTATCCAGCAATTCTTCCCACAGAGCCAGCATGCACAGGGATGCCAGATGTAATGCACTCCCAACCCATGCTTTATTCTTTCATTCATTCTTTAAACCTCTGAATAAGTCATAGGACATCCAAGAGAGCAAAAATGTTGGGGAAATTCATACAGCTTTCAAATAATTTTAGTTTTAAAACTGTGATTCTTTTGTGCCCATGATAATTCAAAACCATATCTCCCTTTTTCAAAGAACTGTCTAAACTTTGTTCTGGCCTCCTTTTGCTCATTCCATTCTGAAATGAGTTTTGGCTATGCCTCATAAACTACTTAAACAATCCATTAAAAGAAGAGCTGTAGAAATTCAAATAGCAAAGTAACACAAGTGAATGCTTATTATCTATTAATCTTCTTAGCTCAGGGTCATGTTTTCCAACATTCAGCATTTTTCCAATTAACAAGAATGACCAGTGCTAACAGAAGCCTCAGAAATGATGACAATTATTCAGTAATAAGTATTTTCAAAAATAATTTTGCATGGTGTCTACTGTTACTTATTTTTACTCATTTTAATTTTCTGGCTAAAAACCTGTTGAGTAGCTATGCAAAAGGTGTAACTTTTAAAGTTGAATGCCTCAAATTAAGAAATCTCTGTACAACTCAGCATGCAACATATAATCTTTAGAGAGACTTCTTAATTTGAGTAATTTGCCTTGAAATGATATGTCTTTTAGTTAACTGTGGAACAGGATTTCATTAATTAGTTTTGAGTTAATTTTAAAATTCTCTTAAAAGTATCCTAATCCAAAGTATGAACATTTCTGTATCACAGGATAGTTGGCAGTGATTAGACTTCAACTAAATTTTTAAATCCATGCTATGGAAGACAGACAGATAAGTACACTTGTGTTTCTCTGTCATTATCTTTATGAGATGATGAAACCTTTAAATATCACTGATTTCAATCATCTTTGCTAAATAGTGTGTATTTCATATACTCTGTTTTAGCTCTGTTCATTATACAAACATTGGTATTTAAAAATTAAAGGTACACTAAAAAAACTAGCAATTTCCTACATTTTATCTTTCCTGCTCCTCACCAAAAATGGAAAAATGGGGGAAATGGAGGGACAGCAAAGTTCTCAATGACTGGTAGCACGCTTTGCAATTTAAGCCATCATACTAACGGCCATCATTTAAGCCATCATACTAACGGCCCTTCTCTCATTTTAATAGCAACTCTATGCACCATAGTGATTTACTGTTCTAGTATAGTACTTATTCACATATGTTGTGCTTTGCCAATATGCTATTGTTTTTCAAATTTGTTGTTATGCACAGTGAAGTTGTTTTCAACCTACTGCGACCCAATGAATTGTCATTTTGCCTCTTTATAATTTATGGTGAGGCCCCATCTGGAGTATTGTGTACAATTCTGGTCACCATACTTCCAGAAGGATATTATGGAAATGGAAAAAAGTGCAGATGAGGGCAACCAGAATGATTAGGGGACTGGAATACTGTCCTTGCCATTTGAGGCTGCAATGGCTAGGCCTCTTCACTCTTGAACGATGGCGCCTAAGAGGTGACCTGATTGAAGTTTGTAAAATCATACATGGTGTGGACAAATAGATAAAGGAAAAACTGTTTTCCTTATCACACAACACTAGAACTGGGTGGGGGGGCATTCCATGAAACTTTTGGGTGCTAGATCTCAAAAATAAATAAATAAGAGAAAGTACTTTTTCACCCAGAGGATCACTGATCTATGGAACAGAAGAAGTGGCGACAGCTGTCAGCCTTGAGAGCTTTAAGAAAGGATTAGACAAGTTCATGGAGAACAGGGTTATCAATGGCTATCATTATGGATGCCTAAGAACAACCTCCGGGTTGGAGAGATAGGCAGGATATCTCTCAATGCCGTTTGCAGGGAATCATATGATGCTGAAGACCTCTGCTTGGGAATACCCTGAAGCAACAGGTGAGCCACTGTGTGAGACAGAATGCTGGACTGGATGGGCTGTGGCCTTTCCCAGCAAGGCTGTTCTTATGTTCTTATATAATTAATGACAACAGGTCTGTCATTAATATTGCAAATCAATATCTGTGGTTTCCTTATTGAATTCATCCATTTCACAATCATCTCCCTTCTTTCTGCCTTCCTAACATTATTAAGAGGTCAATTAAAAACACATGCACACACACAATAGTGAGGAAAATAAATTGCACTGCAAAGGTTACAAGAAATGCAGACTGAACTTTAAATGTTCACGTGAACTGGACCTCCTCCTTCCTCCATCACAAAAACAATGTCAAAGTCACTAGTGTATTAGTGGACACAGAGGATGGGCATACATACAGAAGTATGTATATACAGAATATCCTTTATATCCATGCGGAAAGTCGAATTTGTAGTTTATAGCATAAAAACAATTATTTATTTATTTATTTATTTATTATGGGACTTATATACCGCCCGTCTTCCTGGTGGGGAACTCCAGGCGGTTTACAACTATTAAAGGAGCAACAAATTGCATAGACTAATAAAATAAACAAATAAAACAACAGATGCAGGATATAGCAATGGCGATGGCGGTGGGAGAAAAAAAAAAGAGAGAGAAAGAAAATCAACCAAACGCCTCCCGGAAAAGCAGGGTTTTCAAGGCCTTCCGGAAGGCAGGCAGGGACTCTGCTAGGTGCACTTCTGCTGGTAGATGGTTCCAAAGCGTGGGCCAGCCACAGAGAAGGCTCGGGCAGTGGAGGTTCAACGCGCAGCATGTGCGCCCGCGATGACCTAGTTGGATGGTCGATCCGCTCTGTCAGGTAGCCAGGTCCTAGGCCATGGAGGGTTTTGTAAATCAAAACCAGGACCTTGAATCTGATTCGGGCTGCAACGGGTAGCCAATGCAGGCGGGCCAGAACTGGGGTGATGTGCTCAAACCGACGCACACCCGCCACCAGTCTGGCCGCCACATTTTGGACCCGCTGCAGGCGCCGAATGAGAGTCAAGGGCAACCCCATGTAGAGCGCATTGCAATAGTCCAGTCTCGAGATCACCAGCGCCTGGACCACTGTTCTAAGGGAGTCCCCATCCAGGTACGGGCGAATCTGGGCGATTCGATTGGAAAAAGGCAGCCCTGGACACAGCGGACACCTGGGCCACCATGGTGAGCGCAGGGTCCAGGATAAATTCCGGACAGAGTCCGATGGCCTGAGGGAAACACCCTCTAAGGTGGGAAACGGGCCAACGTAGCTGGATGGGGTAGCCCCGAAGAACATAACCTCGGTCTTATCGGGGTTAAGCTATTAAGAGCAGCCATGACATGTATGGAACAGGAACAGGCCTTAACTTATTCTCTTTTCGCCTATCTGTTCCTTACACTGTCCTTATGTTATGATTTCCATTAAGTTGGAACTGTTTTATAGTGACCTTAATAGGCTATCATGGCAAGAGAGAAATTTAAGGAACACTTTTACCAGTTCCACCCATCCAATCTCCTGACTTCAATTTCATTCTTCTATCCACTGTGCTACATTGGCTATCTAGTGCTTACAACGTACTGTAAGCCAAAACAAGCAAAAGAGTTCTCCAAACACAGGAAGGAGCTGTGCAGAGAGGAACAAATCTGGCCATTCAGATGTTCAAGGAAAGAAAGGAATATTCCCTCACTATACCTACTTCAGTATTCACCATTGCAAAGCGTGCCATGGAGGGATACCGCTGTAGCTAGGGTTATGGGCATTCATGGAAGACAGTAATGTGGGCTAATTTGTCTCTTACAAAAATCCTACATTTGTTTATTTATTTACAGGGGCAAACACTATGTTGTGCGTGTATGTGTTGTACACAAGTGTTATGCTAACAGGCCATTTTGACTTCTGCCTCCTTTAGCCCGGATGGAATTCCTACATACACCCTAAGTACAGTATAGTCTCTTGGTCTCTACTGAATGGTTTCATTTTTTTTTGTATTGACAAGGGAAATACAAGCTCTCCCCTCATATGCTAATAATAATGTGTGTGCCATCAAGTCAATTCTGATCAATAAGAACATTTCCCGGGTATTCCAAGAACTCAGGAGTGGTTTACCATTCCCTTCTTCTAGAGGCATCCTGGGACTCTGCAATCTACCCAAGGCCACAAAGGCTGGCTTTTGTCCCAGAAGGCACAGCAGAGAACCCAGATAAGCTATTCAGTCAATGTACACATGCTAGTCATCGTTAATTATATGATTACACTGGCATTTTGTTCACATCAAAGAGTGACAAAGGATGCAGAAGAAACAGTAGACCAGCAGGACAATAAGAGAGCTCTCCATTCTTTATATAAGCCAAACTTACAGGGTGATTGCCCCGATTGTCCTGTATTCTGTCTTATTCTTTTTCTGTAACATATACAGTGGTATCTCTTAAAACAAATTTAATTCATTCTACAGGTCAATTTGTTTTAAGATAATTTTGTCTTATGAAATACAGTTTCCCATAGGAATGCACTGTAAATGGATTATTCCATTCTGGAGGCTAGAATAAATTCAAAAATAACCATTCCCCCCCGGGTACATGTGGAACGGTCTTTCTTCTTGTGAAGCATCCCATAGGGAATTTGTTGTCATGTGAAGCACGGCTATTCCCAGAAATTGTTTTCATCCTACAAGTTTTTTTGTCTTGCGAGGCATTTGTCTTAAGAGGTACCACTGTAGTTTCATTTATCCTAATAGACAATATCGTGTGTTTGCTCACTCCAACTAGCCAATTATAAGAGGGAGGCAAGGAGATGTACAATATGACAAAATCACTCGAGGGCTGAGTGAAATTAAAGAAGATGGGAAGAAAGGGAAGAATGCAACAGGCGCTGAAGCCCAAGATTACATTCAAGCAAACAAAATCTACCAGCTGTTTTAGATAAAGTCGATTGGTTTTTTTATTTGGAATTATCTTTCTGTGTGTGACTAGTGTTCCTTAGTTTCCCTTCTTTTTCTTGCAAATATTTTTCTATATATAGACATTTTGCTACAAGCTTTTTGAAATGAACATTTAATACAAACCTTCTCTGTGTTGAAAAGTTCACTGATAACAGAAATTATAGAATAATGGAGTTGGAAGGTGCACAGTAAAGTACATCTGACTACTTTAATAAGCTACCCATTATATTTGGCATTGTTTAGTTTAAAGTCTAAGCTAACTTCACAAGGGAATCATCTCTGCTTGACAACAGAGTCAAATTCACTTCATCCATCAATGGCACATTCCCTGTCAATCTGACAAAAAGAATCAGATCATAAGCATTACCCTCCACATTCACTGAGTCTGCACTGAAATATTTTGAGATGGGTCCAAGATTGCTTGAGGGGCCACAAGGTTCCATCTAAGGCAGTGTTGGCGAATCTATGGCATGGGTGCCAAAGGTGGCACTCTGAGCCCTTTCTGTGGGCACCCAACATCACCCCTTCACAGTCACTTGCATTCAGGTTAAATTGCTGTATTGGCACTTTGCGGAAAATTAGTGGGTTTTGAATCAAAGTTTGGGCACTCAGTCTCTAAAAGGTTTGCCATCACTGATCTAAGGCATTCCAACCAAGGCAATTTAGACATGAATGGTAAAGCTATCTTAAACAACTATTCTAGTTTTTGCCAACATCATACCATTACACCAACAATGTCCCTGTTTTGCCTCTTTGGCCCAAGACTGGGTTCAAACCCTTCAACGTAAATTGGTTTTGCAGATTGCTTGGACATCTTCCTGGCTTTGGACTTAGGGGACAGTTCTCTCGATGCCTGGGATGCAGCTTCCATGAACCCATCCCAGCACATACATTTCTTTCCCTTCCATTCCAACATGGCCCGTGAACCCAGGCCCAGACTCCAGCAACACTTGTATGTGATGCGTACACCGCTGCCCAGTAGATGTAAATGTGCCCCAATAGCACAAATTTGGATTGGCACTGCAGCAGCTGTCCTGGAACAATAACACTGGTTCCGGCCATTTGGTTCCCTGTTGTTGTTCCAGGACAGCTGCCACAAGGCAGCTGTCCTGGAACGACAATGTAGCCATCATACCTAGATGTAGTTACGGCCTGGCCCAGAGTAGCCATGTAGCTATGGAGCAATATATAAATCTAATAAATAAATAAATAATAAGCAAATTGACAAACCACGCAATCACATAAATAGGGAAATTGGCAACTTTGTGAGGCAGGGATTTGAGTTGGTCATCAGCCACCCTCCCGTCAGGCTTGGTTGCCCTGGGTTATATAGAGACAATGGAGTGCTTTTGGGGGCTGGGAATTTCATTTCAGAACCAGTAGGTTACGAAACAAACCATGCGAGCCCAGGTGGTCCTCGGAACTGGCTGATACATACAGATCCAATTGCTTTCTCTTTCTCTTTCTCTCACAGGGTTAAAATCCAATGAGGAAGCATGCTGCGACATCATCTTTTCTGCTTCATGCTGCAGGCCAATCAGAGAGGGAGGCGGGATGATGCCTGTCCCTGCACAGCTCCTGATTGGCCAGCATCACAGATCTAGCACAGATGACATTGCAGCATGCTTCCTCGTTCGATTTTAACCCTGTGTGAGACAGAAAAAGTTAAAGCAATTGGATTTATCTGACTCAGGCTTGGAGGTTTTCTTGTCTGATTTGCAAGGGGGCCTTCTAGCCGACCTAAACGGCTTGGTGGGGGAAAGGGAGCATACTAAGTAGCCCCCTTTCTGTGGTGGGCAGTCCGAGTGGCACTTGAAGTCAGGCTAAAGTCTAATGACAAACATGATGTAGTAGAATGGCAGCCCTCAGTGCTAATTAGGAATGGATTAGTATTCAGGCATAGCCAAGCAGGAATTTTAATAAAATATGCTCAAGAGCAATATATGAGGGCTACCCAGACCACTAAATCTTTCAGTGGCCAATCGGAAAACAAGGAAGTGCCACATACACATGTTAGGAGAAACAAAATATTTTGACACCTGAGAAAACACCTCTTCTATTTATGTGATATGTTGTACTGTCTTATGTGATTCTAGGATAAGAAACACAAGCCCTATTCACATGTTATAAGAGTGAAGAAGGAGTAATGGATGTGCACACCAACCAAGTTGCTGTAACTGACTCCCCTCCCTGTTGTTGTGGTAAGGTCCAAAGGAGACCCTGGCTATGTTTGATACTGAACGGTTTAAATCTAGTGGAATATTTTAAAAGTGGTTAAAAAAGCACACAAAAATGTTCTTTACAAACATTTCTCCATCAACACTGGGAGAGGAGCTGAAACACATGTCCCCAGCTGACTTTCCACATTTATAATTCATAATGCCTGAACAGAGAGAAAAGGAACTAAAGTTGAAACAAACATACATTGTTTGTTTGTTTGTTTATTAGATTTATACAGCGCACCATCTAGCAACAAGGCCACTCTGGGCAGTTTAAAATTAAATTTTATTTAATTTTTACCCCACCTTTCTTCCCTTACAAATTCCCAAGAGGCCTGTGCACTTGAGGAGGTCAGAAAGTGCTGTGGTTTGTGGTTAGATTGTGACAGCCAGCTAATGGATGTGTTGATGTTGTGGTTCATACAAGGATCCCTGAGCACAGCAGGCTGAAATTTAGACACAAGACCAAAATATCTTCTAAAGTTCATTTCAGAAAAATAAAAAAATCGGTTGGGTAGCTTGAGGAATGCGGCACTCGTGTCATTTGCATGATTCTTTCATTTTAACAAGTTCTGTGCTTTTGGAACCCCAAATCTGTAACATTTCACAAGGTAATCATAAAGCAGAGACATTCTGTTATGCTCGAGAGCCTTCGTAATGAACTTGCCCCAAAATGTGAACATTCCATTTGGGGGAAATGTTTCCAAAATGCTTTTCAAATGATAAGTGGACAATTAGGCTTCATTGATTTTTACTGCAAACCAGATTCTCTCTGTTGTTAAACAGCTTGAAGCTACAAAGGAAATATACCAGATGGAGTGTAAAAGAAGGAGAAATCAAATTGTTGCCGGGGGGGGACCAATCAGAAGCCCACAGTTATTTCCTCAACAGAGGAGAAAAATGACCAACTTGGTTTTGGCATGGTGTCTGTTCCAGTCTTGCTATTCAATGGGACACTTTGCCTGCTGCCTGGGTAAACAAGCATATTTCCATTGGGGCTCTGTAACCAAAGTAGCAGCTGTCCCACTATTTTATAATTAAGGTATATGCATTAGATGTGTTATTTAAAGCTCCCCTTTCTCTCTGGTTACTATACAAATCAGTCCATGCCCCTCAAGCATGTTCGAAGGAATTGTGAAAGAATCTAGGCTGCTCTGATGTTCTGTCCAAAGGGGCTGCCTCATTGTGCCTGGTGACCAGGTAAGGTGTTTTGTTTCCACTGGTAAAAGAACAGCTTGAGGTCAGACTGAACATGTCCTGTGGAAGAAACATGGTGATTAGCAACTCACCACATTTGCACATTCTTGCTAACATTAAAGGGCTTGGGTCAGGTCAAAGTCAAAGAGTAGCATAAGGTACAGAGGACTGTAAACACCGTTCCAGCTTTCCTTCTTTCTACCTTAAAGAAAAAAGAGCCTGACATGTGGAATGAAAAGGATTAAACCTCCCTCAACAGATTTAATTCCAGGGTACCCCCCTTTTTGGGGGCAAATAATATAAAAGTAGAAATTTTCAGAAAAGGTTGTAGAGGCTACTGGGTATGTATATGACAACATATCTATAAAGATGGGTTCAAAGTAAATCCAGAGTAATCCCAAATAAAATAATCCAAAGTAAAACCAGCTGGATGGTGAGACATCCAGGTAGGGACACATTAAATCAGTTGCCAGGTAAGCAATAAGCACACATAGAGTGGTGTTTTATTTAATGAAGCGACTGGATTAAAGAGAAAGGAACATTTGAAGCGGCTTGGCACATGTAACTGGAACTCGGAATGTTAGAAGTATAAATCAAGGTAAGATCAACTTAGTGAAACAATAAGAACATACAACATCACAATACTTGGTGTGTGTGAATGAAAACAACCTAAAATATAATACTGTGGTCAAAATCCTATTGCCAACTTTAAGCTGTGCAATTGGGATGATGTAATCAACTATGGTTGTTTGGGGGAGATGAGGAAATAGACATTTCCTGTTCTCTACAGGCAGGGTTCATAGATCCCTATGGTCTCATTTTAGCCTGAGAAATTCTGTCACATAATGGGGACTGGAAATCTTTTAATGTCCCCAAATTACCACTACTGGTTCTGATGGCAATATCAGAAAGTGTGGAAGTGATTGTTATTTAAAACCTGGGCGTGTCACAATATTGTATTGTCCTGATTTATTGCCTATATTTTCCACACAATTCTATTGGAGAAATGGACTGGCTTCCCATGGGCAAAATGGTGTCCCCACCATCCCTTCCAGTCAGTTGAATGTTAAGAAAACAATAATCATTCAAGATAATGCAGATAACACATTTCTACAGTATTTACATAATTTTAGCATTGAGTTGAATGTTAAGAACTAATCAAACTGTTATTTACAATTTTAGCTTGAATACTGTTAACAATTCTGAATACTGTACACTACAATGATTCAATCAACAGCCTAAATAGAGACTGCAGCCAAGAAATCAAATCAAAAGAACACTGAGACTTAGAAGGACAACTACGAAGGAGCAAGAAACGACCCCAAGGGTAAGCATGCATTGGTAGCTGAATGTGGCCAAACTCACCCATATTATGGTGCTGCCAATTACTGTGTACAGATGTGAAAGCTGAATAACAAATATGTCTGACAGGGAAAAATGACTAATAAAGGAGATTGCTAGAAAGACAAGTACCCGTATATACTCGAGTATAAGTCGACCCGAGTATAAGCCGGGGGCCCTAATTTAAACCCCCAAAACTGGGAAAATTTATTGACTCAAGTATAAGCCTAGGGTGGGAAATGCAGCAGGGCCTGACAACTCCTCCTTTGTGAGCTGGGAGTGTGTGTGATACTTAAAATGACTTTTAGCCACCGAAGCAAGTGCTTGAGTTGGTAGCTAAAAGTCATTTTAAACAGAAGTGGCGCACAATGTTTAAAATGACTTTTAGCCACTGACCCAAACTTGCCTCAGTGGCTAAAAGTATTGACCCGCATATAAGCCGAGGACCCCTTTTTTTCAGCCCAAAATTAGGGCTGAAAAACTAGGTTTATACTCGACTATATACAGTAAATGGCTTATAGGAGGCCCTGTGCCCCTAGGCTGGTCTCTCTTTTTGTCTGCAATTGAAAACTATTTTATTCCAACTGGCTTTTCGTGTTTAATATCTAATTTTTATACAGTTAACTGCCATATGATCACAACTAGTATATCCTTTTAAATTGGACATATAATATAACCTTAACCTTAACTCTGAAATTCACTGACAGGTGACAGCATCATTCCCTTTTCCCCTCCCCATTATTTCTGGCTTACTCATTGCTGGAGGAGATGGGTGGAATGCAGAAGGAAGGCACGTGCACCCACCTTAGAGGGAACTTTGGTGGAAAGCAAGTAAAAGGTATAGTAGTAGATTATGCATAAAATATGTCCAAGAGTGATAGATAAGGTCCGCCCAGACTGCTGAATCTTTGGGAGGGTGCTGAACAAGTGGTCAGTGCCCTGCTAATTATAATCAAGGATAAATAACAGAGCCACTTGCACTTTTCCCAGGCCTCCTTGCTTGAAGGATGATGAACAGTATAATAAGAGTGAATTTACATAAATAAATTGTAGCCCAGTTTTAATCCCACAAATCTCTCTCGTCTCTTTATTTCCGGGCTGAGTGGGTAAAGATCTGTCTGGATCCTTCTCACAGGAGAAAAAACACTAAACAGCATGAACGGAAGGATTGCTCAAATGAGAGATAAAACAGAACACACCTTTAAGAGCAAGTCAGACAGCTTCCACTTCCCCTGTCTAGACATGCCCTGAATCAGGGGATTTTGTAAGTTATGTAAGTTCCATTAATTCAATTGTTCTACTCCAGTTGTGACTTACTACTGGATTTCAGCCAATAACTAATACCACAGTTTGTCTGAGAAAACCATAACATAAAATAATAAAATGAAACTGTTTAATAAAATACACAGCTTTGAGGCTTCTATGACTGCTGCCCAGAACAGTTTTAGTGTGGAAAAATGGTAGTTGCTTCATCATCTCTCTAAGGACCTGAAGTAATAAAAAAAATGAATTGGGAAAGATTTGATCTTTACAGAAGCCATTATTAAAATTGGAATTCACTTTAACAAATGTGCGGTGAAGGCCATGGGTTTTGGTAACTTTAAATACATTACACAAAATTAATACAAGGTTTCAGCAGATGTATTCTTGAAGGCTTTCATGGACAGGTCTGATAGCTGTTGTGAGTTTTTCAGGCTGTTTGGCCAAACACAGCCAAAGAGCCCAAAAAATTCATAGCACCTTTTAGTTTCAGCAGATATTGCTATATGTTTCTGAACATTGTTGTGTCTGAACAATTACTAGTAGAAAATAGTTGCCTTAATATTGTGATTTTAGCTATTATAGAACCTTCTGCTTGGCCAGCATGAGCAACAGGAGAGACTACTAGATTGCAAATGAACTAGAAGTGCAGTTCTATATTGTCAAGTTTATTACCTATCTAAAATGAAATTAAGAAGAATTTCTGAATCACTGGACAGAGGGGTCTGCAAAGATTCTCTGGAAGTTGAGTTATGGCAACTGGACCTCGTCTTCTTGAGAGATTGAAATGTTTCACTGCTCACCCAAATGTTTCACTGCTGTCTGGATGAGCAGCAAAACGTTTCAATTTCTCAAGAAAAACAAAGTTGCCATGACTCAAATTCCAGATGGAGAGAGGGGAGATCAGCGAGTCTTTTAAGAAGCAGAGAGAAAGGCAAATATATGAAATCTACAGGATTCGGTTGAGTATCTGGTTAAGAGGGTTTGCCTCTCTTTAAAAGTGGATGTAGTTGCCATATTTTTACCTAGAGAAACAAACAACTATTTAGGAATACCATACACCTTTTCTGTCACACTTCTCTTATGTAAGCAATTGTTTTTAAAGCCACTTAAGTGACTAAAATTGTAAAACTGCAATGGGAATAAAACAACTTGAATCAAGCATTTTATAGACTATTTCAGAATATCCAGTTTCATATTTAATCTGTTTTCTGTAGGCAGGATAATGGATATAGCTGTAGTAGATGTTCAATGCTGGCAGATCCATTTTAATTTCTCTGTATGTCTGTGTACTAACTTTAATAAAGCAAGAGGGTAAACTCTGAAATATCAGAGGTCAGAGATCTATGCTTTTTAATATCTAGCTGCTCTTCATTAAGCTTTTCATCACATTAATGACCGAGTCATACTGATTGTAAAGCAGTTGTAAGAAGGCAATTAGTAAGGCCAATGACAACCATGGAGAATGAAATGAACAAGGCTTTCAGCATAAACCAGATGAATATCTTCAATATATTTCTTGTTATCTGCTTATGGTGTTATGCTAAATTACACTGAGCCATTGCTCAAGAAGGCAATTTGAACAGTAGAGTAAAAACAAACCAAGCAAGACTGTTCCACACTCAAAGAATCTAAGTAAACATATTAGAAATGCATTGTTAATTGCACACAATTTTGAAGGCGAGGTTCCATCCTTTTACCCAGTGACAAATGGCAGCATGATCTTTTGCATGTATTCTCAGTGATAAGTCTACTGTGTGAAATGATATTTATTCCCAGGTTAAGTATGTACAGGGTTGCAGTATCATGTGGACTTCCTCAAGTGTCATGTATCAGTATCTCAGAGGTGTAGCTAGGATTTCCAGTGTCTGGGGACAAAGCCAATTTCTGCCCCCCCTCCTGCCCCCCTTGTGACAAGGAGTGAGCTATAAGGCCAGAGGGTGAACCATGGCTCCCCTCCCCACACCTTTGCCTCTTCTCCCTTCACTGAGGGGTACTTCTGCCTCCCCTCCCCACACCTTTCCGGGAGAGAGGTGCCATTTCACTCCAGCCCCGAAGAGGAGCTGCTGCGCCACTCTTCCCATGACCTCACCATCCAGGGGGAGAGCCTGGCCTCTGTCCGCACCCATCAACTGGGGAGGGCGGAATCCCATAGGGGACAAACGGGACTGGGCTGAATCAGCCTTGCCCTCTCCTCCCCCGTGTCCAAAGCCCTTTGGACAAGCGCTCTTGTGCACAGAGAGCCTAGGTGCCACGGAGGATACCGGGATCCCAGACTGGCTCCTCCTGCCATTGAGCAGTGCTCATTCCAAGCAGCAGTGGCGGTGGCTGGCGGTGGCGCTAGTCTGAGAAAGGCTCGCTGGAGGAAGGAACAGCTGCATCATGCTGCCGTGGTGGTGGCTGCAGCTCTCTTGCCCAGCAGGGAGGTGAATGGGCTAGCAAAGCAGCTCCAAGATTGCTGGGCGGCAACTTGGGGGCCTTTTGAGAGGTACAGACACCCCCTCCAGGAAGGCAGGTGGGCCCTGGCACTGAGTAGAGGAGCCAGTGCTCCTTCCACCTGTCTTCCCTGAGGGGTTGTTCACACCGGTGGCAGTGGCAGCCAGAGCTGCTGCTAGGCTGAGAGGCAGCCGCATTGCTTGAGCCTCTCTTGGACTAGCTGCAATGCCGGCTACCACCCAGTGTGAGCGCCCCCTCTGGGAAGGTGAGCAGGAGGAGCACTGCCTCCTCTGCTTGGTGCCTGTGCCCACTGCCACCTCTCCCTCTCCTGCAAAACAATTTGGCACTCCCCAGATGTGGCATCCAGGGGCAGATGTCCCCCTTTGTCTCCCACTAGCTATGCCACTGTGTATGCTATTGCAATATTTTCTACTGGGTCTTTTTACATCTTTAACAGGAATTAAACTTTTTGAAATATTATTAAAGCTCTGTAAGAGAAGGGAAGAAGATCTTATTCTAGAAGGCCAACTGCGCTGCACTGGACAATCATACAGTTTACTCCCAAGACCGGAAATTCTGTCCCTACCTTTCTCTGAACAAAATGTCCCTCCCCATATATCCAAAGGGTGCAGTAAAGGTTGGGGGTGGGTGTAGCATGTGCCCCATAAACCATGTGCTGCCCATCAAAACATGGAACAAACTAACAAGAGGGTGAGTTATGGGAGGGAGGTATCTCCTCTAACACAGCAGGCAGTGGTACTAATATGGTTAATGGCATGGGTGTACTACTGTATTGAGGACAGGTGGGGTGGTGGTTAGGGAACATATTGATTTTGAGCAGGAATGGCTTAATTTTTTTTATATTCTAGTGCAGGGGTTCCAAAACTCTGTGCACCTGTGCCACCAAATCCTCAGCCAGGGCACCATGGAACCCCCCTTTGCCACCCCCTTGCCACTCTTCTCTCCCCCTTGCTCCCTGCACACCTTTCCCCCATTTACTGCCCAACCTTTGTTCCTAATCTTAGCTAATGAATTGGGGCTGGTTCGGGTACAATAGTGTTGCACAGGTGCTCTGGGTTCTCCACCCTGCCTTGTCCCACAGGCACCACATCAGAAGCAGCACCATGGACGTCCCTCTCCCACTTCATCCTCTGAGCTGAGCAACTCCATTTTTGTCATGATGTTGAGATATGGCCTTGCTCCAGACAATTGCCCTTAGCTTCTTGCCTCAAATTGGGAGACAAGAAGCCAGGGGCAACCACTTGCTTCCTGGAGTCAACTGATCAAAAGCCTTCCTTAGGCCATCCTACCCTCCTTCATGGCTCTCAAATATCTACCCTCCTTCATGGCTCTCAAAACTAACAAATACCTACTTGAGACAACTCTCTCTCTCTCTCTCTCTCTCTCTCTCTCTCTCTCTCTCTCTCTCTCTCTCTCTCTCTCTCTCTCTCTCCTTTTTTTGTGAGGTGCAGCAGCCCGCCCACCCTCAGGGTTCAGTGCAAGGTCAGCTGGTCCCTTTGGGGGTGGATAGGAATTTTTGACCCATAACACCTGACTGGTGTATTGAACAAAAAGTGTCCAGATAATTTTCGGCAGTTCTGTATCAAGGGCCTACATGCAAGGCAAAGGGTAGCACAGACTGGGAACTGACCAAAAGGTTACATGGGGCTCGCTTACTGCAACAAACATCTCTGCACCCTGGATCCCGAGGTTCAGTTGCTGGGATGTAGGGATGTGTGAGTGGCCAGGCACAGCTGTTGGCTACCTAAAATCATGAAGTTTGGCCAGCTGGCAGGCAGGAGGGTCATCCAAGTGATAGCTGGCTGGGAATGAACTGTCAACATGAGAGCAGAGACCGGAGGCTTGGGACTCTCCTAATGGGGTCTGGGTTGGGGTAAGCAAGTACCTCTAGTGCAGGCACGTCCAAACTTCGGTCCTCCTGATGTTTTGGACCACAGTTCCCAGAATTCTAAGCTTAGATTGCCAATGGCAAAGGACTGTGGGAGTTGTGGTCCAAAACGTCTGGAGGGCTGAAGATTGGACATGCCTGCTCTAGTGCTTTCCTCAAGGATCTGTACTACAGCAGGCTCCTCTGCAGGATTTAGGGCTGTCAATGAGTTGTGGCCCTAGTTATACCCACTGCCTGTGTCTTGGCTCCTTATTTCCAGGATGGGCAAGTAATGCAATATGTGAGGAAGTGATAAATTTGCTTAGCTTTTATACTTATTCTTTATTTTACTTCTAAGACTGCATTCCAAATTTTTGCTTTATACTCGCCTATCCTCTCTGTTTTCAAAAGAATTACAGGATAGCATACAATACATGTTTAAGTATTTTTGGAAATTTCAGTGTTTGCTTGGATCTTTGCAAAACCTCCACAGATCTTACCAATCAACATCACAAATTTGGGAACAAGAAGGACTGGATCAGTATCGATGAGATATTTCATAGTGGGATTGATGGATTTAAACTCGAGGTGCCAATCTGACTGCATATTCCTGTTGAAGCATTAGACCTGAATAGAGTTGAAGTGTAGCACTGCCATACCTTGTGGTTTTCAATCATACGTCATTGAAAGCAAATTCAATTGCATGTACTGCATAAGCTTATTACCAATCTTTTAAAAATAAGAAGAAATGTACAAAAAACTGCCTTATATATTTTATATCCAGGACTGAATGCTGTGTTGATGAACCCCTATGCCTGTGGATTGATAGAGGGAATGCATATTTCCTTTTACTTCTCATAAACTACAGTGACAACTATCCAGAATCTCAAAAACACTTATCACGTGGTGTGGAAAGGGTATTGCTCTCACCAAATTAAATAGTGTAAATTTTATCTACCTAACAAGACTTTCGATTTTCCCCTTCTGGCCCATCTATTTTCCACCCCCAATATCCATCTTGTAAAAATTCAATTTTTCAAGTTCCTCAAGATAAAAATTTCAGTTTTGTGGTCTTATTTCACAGTGCTCTTCAATGACAATAATGATTATGATGACCATGATAATGTCCTGTCTCAAAAATGTTTTTGTAGGAAGGGGTACACTGACCTGTCTCAAAAATGTTTTTGTAGGAAGGGGTTATGTTAGTTCACAAATAAAAATAAAAGCTTGATACAAAAGACGTCTCCATTTTTTTATTGAGCTTCTAAGAAATGGGACCCAGAAACTGAAGTTCGCTTTCATCCCAAATTCAGAATCCTTTTGCTTTGTGAATCCTTTTGCTTTATGAATTCACTCTATTCCAACTACATTGTTGCTTATTCATCAATTCCAGATGGAACGTTTCATGCAAAAACGGCAGAAATCCCGTTGTTTAGGATACTACGTTGCACTAGTGTATGCCCATTGAATCAGCATGGATTTGGGGAGAACTCCTCCATAAATTTCATGGATTCCAATGGGCCTGCTCTAACAGTAAGTTATTTTGCTAAAACAAAGGCTTCTCACATGTGCCAAAAGAATTCCAGTTATACCGATTTGGCCATTTTCAAAAGATCATTTCACACGATGTGTAGCCAACATCCATTCACTTGTTCTGGCAAGGAGTTTATTTCCCCCTCACTGGGAAGTTTGTTTCTAATCATACCTATGATGAATGGTTTATTTCCTTATCATTTCAACCTGTGTGAACATTGCTGTCAATTTATTGCTTTTGCAAAGAGGTTGGGTTTCTTGGCACTATGGATATTTCTTGACCACTGTACATGTACCCTTTAAAAACATATTCTGTATATTAATGTATTTTAAAAACAGGTTTTGACTCTTTTTCACCCATGAGGAGGGGAGGCTGTCTTTTTGAAGCTGTCTCTTTCTGAGTAATGTATTCATATTGTTTTCACTAGTAGCAGCTGCTAGTAGTGAGAACAAGCAGCTTACCAATATTCCTTACCTATATCCTTCTTTCACCCATTTTCTTGTGGCGGAAAGACTCATTTCCAGCTTTGAACTGTAAAGAACGGACTGTAGTGTTAACATCTACTCTTTTAACCTTGCTCTTCATGATCCACTTTCTCCTCCTAACATTGTGCATAAGGGAATAGACAAATGTAAGATAAATAAGAGAAAAGGAGAATGAGTGAGAAAAGGAGGGAAGAGAAAAGGGGAGGAGGAGAGAAGGCATGTACTGCTCTACAGATATACCACTTTTGTTGTTATTTCTTTAAAGAACAAGGGGGTCTGTTTGCCCCATGAAAAGTAGAGAAATGAATCAATCCTAAATTAAAGAGCAGTGTAGCCTACTACAATGGTTCAAATAGAAATAAATGAGTGTAGTTAGAAACAGTGTGAACAGTCCTGCCAGTATATATACCACCTGACTGATGGGGAAGAAAATATTTTGATACAACAGAGTGTATGAAATGAATCAGTATAACTGGGGTTCTTTTATTATGTGTGACCAAGCCTTTAGTCGCAGTTAGAATAGACCTATTGGAATCAATGGAGCTTACAGAAGAACTTGACTCACCAAATTCCCATTAATCCAGTGGACCTACTAAATTGATTTTCTAAACTGAGCAATGAGATTTGGGGCAAAACATAGCAGAGACACTAAGTGATAACAGACGACAAAAACGATCTAAAGCAAAAAGTTAGCACTCAGAAGGGACATACTCTGCCTTGCTGAATCTGGAGCCATGGCAATAGATCTTAATAGTCTTCATTTTTACAAAGCAGTTGCAGATATGGGGACTGAAATGCTCTTTGCAGACAAGTATACAGAGATACAAGACCCCTTCAGATATTCAAAAACAACAAAGTGGTGGTAGGGAATAAAAGAGGAAAGTGTGTCCCCCTAAACCTTCTTTTACATCATCTACACAATGGAGCTTCTTCACATGAACAGGACCACTGGTTTTTTTACAAAGGTAATTAATCACATGAAGAGCATCCATGCATAGCACACTGCCTGCTCTTCAGATTGTTGTGCTCTGTACATGAAGGTTGACAGCAAATGGAGGGTCAGGCCCCTGGTCCTTTCACTTAAGTTCAAATTATTCATTTTCTTAATGCCTAAATGACTGTACTACAAAGTCACTGCAGGGTCACCAACACCAAGGAGAAGGCAACAGATGTAACTTGGAAGTACTGTAGAAAGAATGCCTTCCTGAAGACATCTAAAGAACTAAGGAAGTTCTTGCAGAAAGTAAGGAGGGGGCCTTAGCGGAACAGGATGGGTGAAAATGGCCTGCCAGATTCAGCAGCTCCTAAAATGAAGTGCTAATATATATTGTAACAATTTGGATACTGACAGCTGCTTATGTAGGTGAATACAAGTTACTACTTTAGCCTAGCACATTTTTATAGGCTATCTGTCGATGCATACATTGAGATGAATACAAATCAGACTGCTTATTACCAGCTGCCACAATATTTATGCCTTAATAAAGAACAACTTGCAGGCATTCTGCAGCACGTATCCAGTTCCTACATTATTTCTCATATCTACCATCTAGCATCATGTTAAAACTGGAACACTTTGCCTGAGGAATATTAATGACAAATAGTTTATATGTGTTCTATTCAAACACTGTTTACATTCTGCACATCATCTCACAATGTTTGCTTATTTTCCCTTCTCTTGTCAAATGCAATTTCTTGTAATCTAATAGTTAGATAAACATATCCATTGGTTTTATTAGGATTTTATAATTCAAAGTAATTCAGTAACAACCACAAATATAATTAGATGAAATGCTAAATTTCACAGTTCTGGACAGGATCAGCTTTAAAAGATCTGAAGCATTTCAATATTTATGTACTGCATTAATGATTCTCTGCAGAGCACAAATACTTGCATGTTTCTGGCTATTGACCCCAAAGTGATGTGTTTTAATCATGTCTGCGTTTAGAATAATATAAATTATTCTGTTAATTTCTCAGTTTTGACACATTATTGAAACCTCTCTTTTTCAAAATTAAGGGGGAAAATAACAACTGGATTTAAAAACTTCATATTACAGAAATACTCAAAATTTGGGATATAAAAACTCTGATAACATTTGTAAGATTTTACTCAATACATTTTAAAATGACCAGAAAGAACTAGTAATCACAGAAAGTTTAATGTGATAAAATTCATTTTTTAGAAACGAACAAATGAGTCACTCAGTCTTTATGCATTGGTTCCACCTAATCTTCTTTAAGTGCTATGTCCTTATAGAACATTGAGGACCAATACCATGATCTGTTTTTTATCTAAAGCTATTTTTATCTAAAGCCATTCTTATCTAAAGCCATATCTTATCTAAAAGGCATTCTTAACTTATCATATCATATCTTATGTAAAGCCATTCTTATCTAAAGCCATGGCCACGTGGCCATGGACTTGCACAACACTGGCTCTTTGGCTTGAATATGGAGGTGAGCACTGCCCCTAGAGTCGGACACGACTAGCACGCATGTGCGGGGGGAACCTTTACCTTTACCTATTCTAAATACAGTAGAGAAGCTGTGCCCACTGTCAAATTCTTAAGCCAGAATGTTCTTCTACATTTCATCTAATGGAATGCACATCTTGCTTGAGACACAGAGATTCATACATATCCATGCAAATAGAGTACTTTTACAGTTCATTTAGAGTTCATAATAGTTTTTAGCATTTTATACCTTGCATTAGGTGACAGATTTCAACATTGTGATTCTAGGGCTATAGTTGATATCCGTACCTGAGCACTACGGTTATATTCACCGCTTCATGCACACATGCCATTCCCATTAACGCTAATGGGACTGATTCAGAACTAAGCATGGAGGGAAATAAACATACTTCCTCAAATCCTCTGACCTTCTCACAAATTGATGGAAGTCTCAAGCCAAGTGAACAAACCATGAAATATACAATAACAATTGCACTTTGTAGGACACAGCCTTTCTACATATGTACGTGCTGGTGAGTAGTCTAATTTCAGCCATACTTTAAAATGTCATTTCAGAAGGTCCTGACATTGCAAAGGTAAGATAAAAGTAAAGGTTCCCCCCACGCACGCGTGCTAGTTGTGTCTGACTCTAGGGGCGGTGCTCATCTCCATTTTCAAGCCAAAGGGCCAGTGTTGTGCAAGTCCGTGGTCATGGGGTCAGCATGGCTGAACACATTTCTGTGCACGGAACACTGTTTACCTTCCTGCTTTTTATGGTAGTACCTATTTATCTACTTGCATTTACATGCTTTTGAACTGGTAGGTTGGCAGGAGCTGAGGTTAACATCGGGAGCTCACTCTGCTGTGTGGCACCTGGGATTCAAACCGCCAAGCTGCCGACTTTGCAGCCGACACTTTCAGTGCTCTAGCCCACTAAGCCACCATGCCCTGTACAGAAACATCAAGTTTCCCAACAACTTGTGCAGTACATCTTGACCAATCATTCCCAATCGTGGGACTTTGGATGTTTTTGGACTCAAATACCCAGAAGCCTTCAACACTAGCAGTACTGGCCAGGGCTCCTAGGAGTTGTAGTCCAAGAACATCTGGGGAACCAAGGTTGGGACGCACTGTTCTACAAAATCTTGTTTGACTACAAGACCAAATCTTGCTGTCTGGCATCTTGTTTATATAGCAGCCAGCCAGAAACTGAACCCAAGTGCAACATCACCCTCCGTCTTGCATTCTGAAATAGTTAAGACGCAGCCCCACATACTGGAATTATCATCTAGCCATCCTGACTAGTAGCTTCTGGTGGCTGCAGCCTCCAAAGGTTTACCTAATTGCTCCTCTAAAGCCACCAAGGGTTGGCCCCAATCACCGTGCCCACTGCTTATTTTAAAAATAACTGGAGAGAATCCCATCCCCAGGAATGGAATTCCTTAAATAATTTTACAGGGCATATGTGAGAGTCCCAAGTCAAGGAGAGACTAAAAGAAAACTGCAAAGGCTGGGCGACATAAGCAATCTCCAGGTTTGTCCAGCCAAGACAGCAAAACACAGCTTTGCCAAATTGTGTGGTGATAGAAGTAGAACACCCAATGTTTCTTCCTTTCTATTAAGTCCTCAGACATAAATATTCATGTGTGGCTCTGATTGTGTGTGTACACATTTCCATACAAAAGTCCGCATAGAGAGGCATGACATTTTTATGCACACATCAATCTATGTAGCACTAAGGATCCAAAATGCCAGAAACATTTCACACCCTATTATGCAACACAGATATAGTAGAGCAGATTATGCTAGATGTTATGCTATCCTTTCTAACCTGCACGGTCCTTTCCACCTGTGTCTTTCTATGCAGGCGGTGTCAGAAAGTACTTATGATGTAGAATAGATTTGCTTGCCTGACTCCTCCACTCATGTATACTCCATAGCCCTACTTAGTCATCAAAGGGGGCATACAAAGACTGTGCACATTGAAGTAGAGCACTAGCGGCTAATCCTGGGTAGCCTCTGCACATGATCCAAAATCTTGATCTGGCGTGATGGGGGGGTTGGTTTAACACAGAAAGGCCACCAGAGCATAGTAGCTCTCGGCTGATCAGCCCAGCGCACTGCCTTCATCCCCTGCCATCTCCTACACAAGGGCCACTAGACAGAAATCCTGCCGAGTATGCACAGAACAAATTTTATAACCTCCATAGCACCAAATTTCAACTTCCACAAAAACAATGAGTACCTTGATATACTAGTTTGGTATATCACACATTGCCTAGATGCCCAAGCACATCCGATCTCGCTTGATTTCGGAAGCTAAGCAGGGTCGGCCTTGGTTAGTACTTGGATGGGTGACCACCAGGGAATACCAGGTGCTGTAGGTGCCTGGAGTAGGAACTGGCAAGCCACTCCAGTACTCCTGCCAAGAACACTCCATGGACATGGAGTCACATAGAGTCGGTCACGACTGTAATGACACAATACACACACATATCACACATTAAGCTCTCCCCTTGACCTAACACAACCAAGTGATACTTGAAAGATATCATATACTGTACATGGAAGATGTTATTAAAATATGGAGTGAAAAAGGATACTTGGCAAACCAGATAATCCCAGTTTTCAAACTCATACTAATAATTCAATCCTAACCATTTCTATCACAAGATCTGCATGGAGCAACCTCTACCTGACCTCTCCAATGCCAAGTTTCAAATAAACATTCTGCCAGTTTTGAAGGATGAGCTGTAGAAACTTGCCTCCCTAGTTCAATGTCTGTACAATTGATCTGACCCTTCTTTAACACACAGCCACAACTGTGGGCTTCCAATATCTATCTGCCCAAATAAAGAAGAGATGACACATGCAATTAGCAAATTACAGCATCATCTTATGGGCCTGCTTTCCTACCTTGCTTTCTGAACTCCTTTTTTGCTTCAATCACATGGGTGACAATTATTTAATATACTAGTTTAAGAAGAGTCTGAACAAGTGGTGGTTAGGACATCACATAAATGGGCCTATTCATGTATTTTGGTGTTTGGCAGAATAAAAGTGACAAGATGAATTCTGCAGCTAATCAATCATTTTTTTACCTGCTTCCCTGTAGAAAATTCTCACCCACCCCCACAGATGAGAAGATGGAAAATGTATGCTATAATCTACATACAGTATCTCTTGTATAAAAGAATTAATCATACGCAAGACTATTCATAAAAGTACCTAATTTAAGACATTTGTCAATGTCAGTACCTCTAATAAATTACAACACCAAATATCATTGCCAACAATTCATTATTGCATTTAATATAGTGATAGAAAATTCTGGACATAAGTTGTGGAGCTGTGAAAGACATTTGAAAAATGAGCAATGCTAATAGTATTTAATCAGGAACTCATTATATTGTGGGGAAATAAGGCCGTTGTTTGAAAGGCAACAAGAATAAGTTACTAATTTTCTCTGAACAAGATAAATAATTCTGAGGCACTTTGAAGGGTTTTTAACACCGTCTTGGAAATGAACAACAAGCATACTGTCAGTGTGTTAGGAAATCAGAGAACCAGCATTGCTTAGCAGAGTACTTGACTAAAGACATGAAGACATGACATCTATATCACACTGTTTACAGCAGAACTAATCACCATAGCTACATCCTACGGAAATCTGGGACTTGTGTTGTGAAGCATTTAGAGCTCTCAGAGGAAGAAGATACGTTATGTTTTTTTTCTGGACTACAGCACTTGGGATCTCTATAAGCGAGAATTCTAAGGACCTCATCAGACCAAAATCCTCATCTACCATGGACTGGAGCCATGGCATTTAAAATGGCATGAAACTGGTACACATAACTGTATGTGGCAGATCCCCAGGTTCTGAATTGTGGCTGAATCACAGAATCACTGACTGTATTCTATTGTTAACAAACTAGGCCAGTGATGGCAAACCTTTTAGCGACTGAGTACCCAAACTGCGATTCAAAACCCACTATTTTTTTTTGCAAAGTGCCAATACAGCAATTTAACCTGAATACAGGTGGTTGTGCAGGGACGATGTTGGGTGCCCACAGAAAGTGCTCCGAGTGCCACCTTTGGCGCCTGTGCCATAGGTTCACCAACACTGAACTAGGCTATCCAGGTGCTAATATTGATGCATCTTAAAAGCTTGTTTTTTATAATTAAAGGGTACTGAGTGTGGAACACATTTACCTGCTGTGCCCACAATCCTCAGTCAATTCAGCCGCCCAGAGAGTTGCATCTTTTGACGGTTAGCAGATAATTAGACAGCCCTGTAAGCTATACCTGTCTTATTACTGCAATGCCACTATCCCTACTGTGACACCAATAACTTGATTAATGGAGGACTGTGTGTGTGTGTGGCGGCGGCAGCGGCGGCGGCGGGGGGGGGGAGAGAAAGCGGAAGCCTCACAGCAGGGCAGGAGAGAAACAAAACAGAAGAATAACAGCTACTTCATTTTCCTAATTGCCGCTATTTCCTCTCACTCCATAAAAATCAATGAATTGGTGAACCAGATTAAACCACATGCAGCTCTTGGGTAGAGAGACTCTAATCAGTGAAACTTTATACTTTTGTCCATGAAGTGCTACACAAGCACGCCGGTAAATGTGATGAGCTGCTTCTGCAGAAGCTTCCGCAGGCCTGCTTTGGGAAGGTGACTGCCTAGATGCCATTATGAGCTATTTGGAGCCCACATGGGCTAGAAGGTAAATGAAATAAGTACAAACTGAAATCTTTGTGTGACATTGTACTGTTTTGAAAATTAGACAAAATGGGTTCTGAAGCTACTTCTGTGACTGAGGGGAGATAGCAAGAGATGGCATGACTTGCGATGGGCACTATTCAAAATGCATAGATACATTATCCTCTTGTAGATGATTTGACCTAAGAGATTTGACAAGACTGGGCATCTTACAGGTCACATAACTCCATCAGCTACACATGCACCGATCTGGTCTTGTCACTTTCCCAGGGGAAAAAGGGCTGATCTGAACTCATGGCTTTCCAGCCAAGCTCCTCAACCAACTGGGGGCTTCACCAGCCTTTTTACCAAGCAATTAGCTGTTGTGCTTTGCTCATGTTAAGGGAGAATCCATTAAAGGCCTCTTTTTCTGTTCTCTTCACTGCATTTTAAATCTCTACCTTCTCCTACTTACTTTTCTTTCTCTCCTGAGAACTACTTCCTTAGATCTAACTCTGGTAGAAGGCTAACAAGCACAATCCAGCTTCTCCAGAGCCCCCATAAGACACACAACCTCTTTGGACTCTACACCCCAATTTAGGATCATGCATACTCCTAAAGTCACCTTCTCCCTGTTTAAGCATTCTGCATAGACTTCGTCAATGTTCATTTGATTATCTGTCATATGCTTTGTATGCAAATCATAGTACGAATGCTGGCTGAGTATCAAAATTCAACTGGTAATAGCTATTTCAACAAAGATTATATGTTTGTGTCCGTTTCATTCTTGTGCAATGAAAAAGACCTGAGATATACAACTGATCGAAATAAGTGTACCCCATTTGGATAAATCTGCTAAAATGCACTATTTTAAAGGTTTTAAAGACCCCTCATATGCTCTAATCCTGTGTAGGAGACTCATCCTGTGCAGGGGACATATAACTCTTTCAGCATAAAGCAGTGTCCTGAATGAGAAGAGCACCCACCTCCCCTATAAGGCTGATAAAAGCCAAACAAAATAGTGAGGCCTCTTGGTAGGCACATGCTACTCCTACAAAACCAGGAACATATGTACATTACCTAGAGGAGGAAAACTCATTGAAGAACTATTACCTACCTACCTACCTACCTACCTACCTACCACTGAAGACTCAGTTTGGGCACTTAACTGACCTGCCTTTAAATTAATTAATTTTTATATACCCCATTGATATTTTAACCACAAAGAGCTCCATGCTAAACTCAACATGACTGTTGATAAGGGATGTCAAAACCAGATGGTTGGCACCTGGAACCCAAGTAGATACAGCAGTCCTGCCACAACCAAGAAATGCCATAACAAGTCCCTGCCTGAGGTGGTGAAACAAAAAAAAAAACCTTTGTGGATTAGCAAAAGAATAACTGAAATGAAGTGGAACACGTTCAGAGGATGGTGACAAGGATGATCGAGAGGCTGGGAACCAAGCCCTAAGAGGAATCGCTGAAAAAAATTGGGCATTGGAGAAAATAAGAGTGAAGGGCTAAAATATTTGAAGGGCCCTCATACAGAGGAGAGGAAGGTACTGTCCTTGATCATCCCAGAGTATAGGATGTGCAAAAATGGGCTCAAGTTATGAGAATTCAGCTTTCGTTTGAATATCAGGAAAAACGTCTTTAGTGCAGGCGTTCAAGAGAAAATAGGACAACCACCTGGCAGATACCCTTTGATTTGTATTCCTGCATTGTCGGTCCGTTCCAACGTCACTCTTCTGCGATTCTAGGAATGGAATGCTGTGAAGGAACTTTTTATATCAGAGGTTCCGTGCCTCCAAAAAGAACTTTTGTGTGTGTGTTGGGTAGTTTGCTGGAGGAGAATTATACAATAGCAAACCTTGGCTGCTCAACCTCAAGCCTTAGAGCCATCCTGTGAGCATGGCTGAATCCAGTGATTAACTGGAGGGGCTCATTTTTCATTCCAGCATCCTTTTGCACAGGGTCAGACAGGAATTTCACAAGTGGAAATACTCATTTTCAGAATAAAAATTTAGTATGCTTGAAGAAAAGTATAGGGTCAAGCATTTTACAAATCTATATTTGTAGGACGTACATATTGCATATGTTTTATGTACGTCTGTACAATAATTTTAAATATAACTATTTTCAAAATATATATGCCCAAATACCATCTAAGATCTTACCCTTACATGACACTTCCATATATTTAACAGCAGAAGCAAGTCCCACTGCATTCCAAGGGAATTATTCCCAGATAAATCAATTTACGACTACAATCTAAATGGTTTCTTTCTTTTAGCAAGGACCACTTTATATTTTAAAAGTTCCCAAGAGTTCAAGCAGTGCAAGAGCGCTGTATCAATGGGGGGGTAGGCATTAAAACTCTGTACAGATGGAAAAGTGCTACCTTTCACCACGAGATTCCCGGAACTGCTGGCTGTCCCAAAGTAATTTGTTGCTGTGCATGTATAACTCCCAGCATCTGCTTTGGTGACATTGGCAATTTTCAGTGTTCCGTCTTCAAAAATGGTGACTCTGAAAAGAAAAGGATGAAGTCAGATGAGATATTTCCCCACTCAGTATTAATGTTTTAGAAAATGAGGAACCACCTCCACCAGCTACAGAAGAAGTTGACTTGATCTCTTGGAAGCTGAGATGATGTAATACTACTCAGGCATTCACTGCATGAGTTCTCTGTGTCCCAAATTGAAGGCATGGTGGCTCATGGATTATGACAAGGAGGTCCTCACCCCCAAATGATAAGCAATCAAGTGATTCACCGCACTACACATGGACCACCCATTAATTGAGATCCTTACCATTTTACTCTTGTGAGAAACTGGGAAAGCCTCACAGGAAGGCTCCTTTTCTTTGTTCAGGAGGATAGCTCCTTCAAGATGGTGTACATAGATTTTGGAAGCTCTACACTACAAACACGTATAACGTAGAAGTAATTACTCCCATTGTCTTTTACAATGAGGGTTAATGCTAGTGTGTGGTTCTTTACCAGATCATTATCAGCTCTCTTCTTCTCAGGTGATCGTTAATTCCTGAAATATATTGATGCATGCTAGTTTAGTATCTCTGATTTGATCATTCCACCTTGAGTGGCCTTGCTAGAAGAACAAACCTGGAATGGAGTCTAGCTTGTCTATTTCTCTGACACACTACAATCTATCACTCTGTTAAGGTATGCAACCAAAAGGGGGGAAATAACATTAATAAATGTTAAGACATTTACAGAATTAATAAAGCATAATATTGAACAAGAATATGTATGTGAAGATTCTCAGTCATCCAGGTGAGTTTATCTGGAAGTTGAGTCATGGTAACTGGACTTCTTTTCTTGAGAGATTGAAATGTTTCACTGCTCATCCAAAAAGCTTCATCAGTCTGACGAAAGCTAGTTGTGACTCCGAGTCTTCCATTTTATAGTTCACTTTGACCTCATGTCACCCTGATCTGAAATAGGCTCATAAGATGAACAATGGCCTGTAGAGGCTCGTTAAGTGGACAATAGTCTCAGTAGGCTCATTAGGTTGATAACGAGCCTTTTAAGGCATTGTTCATCTTATGAGCCTATTTCAGACCAGGGTGATATGAGGTTAAAGTGAAATATAAAATGGAGGATTTGCAACTAGCTTTCCTCAGACTGATGAAGCTGTTTGGATGAGCAGGGTTGGTAGATCTGTTTACGAGTTAGAAATAAATCAGGGGAGATACTCCGAATTCTGTGAAGCCATGATAGATTTGATGTTACCTGCCCAAAATCTATTTTTAACATTTATTTATTTATTTTCTGCACTGAACCAAATAAAACAAATATGTTGCTTGTCTCCTGTCGTGTTACCAATTCAATCACAATTTCCCCCAACATTTTCAGCCCAGTATAATTCATATCTCCTTTCCCAGCTTAAATGAACATACTTTCATACTTAGTTTCCTTACTGTCTCATCTATATTATATCTAGCTTTACTTACATCTATTTTCTAATACAAAAGATATAGCCCGCCTAATCACAACAGTATATGTAATCTCAGTGTTTAATTCTTCAAATAGCTAAACAACTTAGGATACATTTTAGCTAACTATATATATCATAAATGTCATCCATGATATATTTAGCTATTATACTAAAAAAATGGCTAGTTTCAAAAGCCATATCTAATTCAGGTTAGTACTTTATGGGCTATTATAAAAGAGCGACCTCTTGGTCTACAGATTTCACTTTATGCATAGAAGTTCTTATCTGCACCTAACTACTACAATTCTTTTAAGGATGTAACAAAATGAACATTTATTTATATTTCAGGTTGATCTACACATTCCGTTTTCCATTTCCTCTATCATGCCAATCAGTTAGTGGCTTTGGACAATCAAAATACAGAAAACAAACTTTTTAAATGTAATTGTTTCTCTAAGCCAGAAATTCCCTTTCTGAATGTTCTCTTTCCCTGCCAAGTCCGTTATCTTCATAAGTTGTTCTTTTATCTTTATAGCAATCTTAATAGTTCCTCTGCTGCTGAAAAGATCCCAGGCTCTTCTCTCTTCTGTATCCATATTGAATAAAGCAGATGTGTTCATAAATTTGGCCTACCCAAAGGTTTATCCTGCACCAATCTTCTTGTATTTTTCTGCAGATTTCTGTTTTGGCTCTATCTCCTGATCAAGACTAATTTCAGTCCCCCCCCCACAATTTCATCCTGCACAAGTCTTCTTGTAGTTATCTGTAAAATCAGCTCTCTGTTTTGCCTCTGTGTCCTGGTCAGGATTAAAAATTTCTGTACCTTCAGAGGATGGGTCTGTCTTTAATGTTTAAAAGTCTATTATTTTGTTGTAATCTACATATGATTATATTGGCAAGATCTTCATCTGATAAGTTTTCCCAGCTCATTGTGTTCTTATAGTTCACAACAAATAGTTAATATTGCTTGTAATTGTAGTTTCTGCCACTCAAAAGGGAGGGGTACTGTCAAGATATGTAAAAGTTGATAAAATATATGTTATGTATATTTAACAGATAGTAGAAAGAGAGTTGTAAAATGGAGGCAGTTAGATTCTGCAGTCTCATGATATTAATCCACAAGTGTAAGAGAGAAGTAATCACAGGCATGTTACGTGATGAAGCACAGGTGGAAGAATTTATAACATCATGGTTGCATCAGATTGCATCAGATTGTAATTAGTGATGACTGATGGAATAATTTATAACATCATGGTTGCATCAGATTGCATCAGATTGTAATTAGTGATGACTCATATCTGATGGGTGCTGAACTGTATAAAAGCACTAGCTTGCCATATGTTAGGTGGGTCTGTCTATGGCAGTGTTTTTCAACCACTGTTCCGCGGCACACTAGTGTGCCGCGAGATGTTGCCTGGTGTGCCGTTGGAAAAATTGAAAAATTCGAAAGATTTTTTTTTAAAAAAATGTCGAATTGTCGCCCACAAGGCGGGCACTGGACTGTGTCCTGGGTATGAAGGAGTGGGGTTTTTGACCCCACCCTCGGCCAGCAGGGGCACCAATTGGCGCTCCTCAGGGGGACACCCTCCACTTTTCTGATCTCCGGGCTGTAATTGGTCAAGACCCCAGCCTGGACCTCTGTCCTTCCCGCCCGAGCACAGTGTGCGCATGCAGAGAGAAGAAGACAGGAACCCAGGAGGAGACAGACAGACCAGGACTCTAATGGTGGTTGCCTATATGAAACAAGTGTGCCTTTGCCCAAAAAAGGTTGAAAAACACTGGTCTATGGTGAGAGACAGAACCCCACACTCTGTTGTTTGTATATATTGCTTGCATGTTATGTTGTGTATATATTTTTTGATGTATATATGAATATATGAGTTTTTACTCTACCCATTGTCATTGTCTTCCGTTAACCTAACTCTGCAATACTTTATATCAATACTGACATTTTATCTGCACGCTACTGCTGCACTGCTCTGTTCCAAACACATTTAAATATTATATTTTTTGCTTAAATCCTGATAGGTACAGAGGAAGGCAAATGGATTGAAGAAAGGAAGAGCAAAAGAGGCGGGGAACAGAGATTCTCCAGCAATTATTTTCAAAACATGGAGTCCATCCAAGGAGTTTCCTCAAGAGCTTTTTTTCCTCTCTACCAGCCCAAAAAAGCAATAGGAAGAAAGGCAAATTCATAAAATAAATGTGAGAAAGATCAATTCTTCAGATATGTGCTTGTCCTTTTAAAACATTCACACCCCTTTGCCAAAAGCCGCTTCCACAAAAAGGGGGGGGGTTGGTGCTTGTTTGAAGAAAAGATTCCAAATCACCAAGGTGAAGCTTCACATAGAGAGATAGAGGGATGTTTTTTTTAAATAATTTTATTGTTATTATAAATAAAAAGGAAACCTTACATAAAAATACACCTCATTGCCAATCTTGATCTCAAATCTAAACATAAATTCAGTCTACTATGGGTCAGAGTCTATTAGCACCTTTTTTCTCATAGAAAACATATAGAGGTCTCCAGCGTTCTCTTGCCTTCTGTAGGTCTTTCTCCTTGAGTATTTCTGACAAAATGTCCATTTCTGCTGTTTCCAAGTATCTGTCCAAAAGCTCATGTTGTTCCGGTAAGTCCTTTGTTTTCCAGTATTTTGCCAACAGAATCCTAGCTATAGTTAACATATACATTAATAAATGTTTCTTATTATAATTTTAATTTCCGGAATAATATTTAACAAAAATATTTCTGGCTTGAATGGTATCATACAACACAATATTTTCTGTAACATCTCATGTACTCTTTCCCAATAGTTTTAAATCACTGTGCATGTCCACCACATGTGATAGAAAGTCCCTTCTTTCTCCTTACACTTCCAACATTTATCAGATCCGTTTCCAAACATTTTCACTAATTTTTGTGGTGTTATATACCACCTATAAAACATTTTATATACATTTTCTTTCAAGCTAGTCGCTCTGATATACCTAATATTAATTTCCCATAGTTTTTTCCAGTTATCTATCTCAATATTATGTCCTATATTCTGAGCCCACTTAATCATGCAATCTTTAACTATCTCATCCTCAGTTTTACGCTCCAATAGGTGTTTATACATTTTCCTAATAAATTTCTCTTCACTCCCCAAAAACAATATATCAAATTCAGTTTTCTGCATATGAAAACCTTCTTTTTTATCTTTACTGAACCTTGATTGCAACTGCGATTTTGCCCACCAGTCTAATATAATATTTTGTTTTTTTAATTCTTCCTCTGTTTTTAATTCAGTCTTACTATTTAATATATCTTGATATCTACCAAATCTCATCTCAGTCATCAAATTTGGGTGTGTGAAGGCTTCTATCGGGGACACCCAACCTGGGATCTTCCTATACATTTCTTTTTTAATGTTCTCCCATATTCTCCATAAAGCCTTCCTAATGATATGATTGCTAAAGTTTTTCTGTTCTTTTTCCTTCTCATACCATGCAAATGCATGCCATCCAAGATTCAAATCATGGCCTTCCAATTTCCAAACTCTTGGGTTTTCTAAGAGAATCCATTCTCTTACCCATCCCAGTGCACAAGATTTATAATACAAATCCCAATCAGGAGCTCCCAATCCTCCTCTGCTTACACCATCTTGTAAAGCCTTCTTCCCAATCCTCACTTTCTTTCCCTGCCAAATAAACTTCAGAACCAACTTATCCAATTCAATAAAAATGCTCTTTTCATTATTACTGGTATCATTTGGAATAGAAACAGCACTTTAGGTAATACATTCATTTTAATGACTGCAATTCTCCCCATTATTGATAAATGCATCCTACTCCATTTTTCTAAGTCTGATCGAATACCCTTCATAGTTTCCAAATAATTATCTTGATATACTGTACTTGCTTTTTTTGTTATTTTGATTCCTAAGTATGTTATGGACTTCTCTTCTTTAAAATTAGATCTTTCCAACAATATTCTTCTTTCTTCTATTCCCATATTCTTAGTATTTTTGTCTTTTCTTCATTTATTTTAAGATCAGCCATCTCTCCAAATTCCAATACTATTTTTTTCCATAACTCTACTGAGTTGATTGGGTCTTCCAATATAAAAACTACATCATCTGCGTAAGCCTGTAATTTATATTCCTCTTGCTTTATTTTCAAACCTTGTATCTCCTTTTGGTCTCTTATTTTTTGATTTAGTACTTCTAATGTCAATATAAATAACAAAGGTGACAGGGGGCAGCCTTGTCTAGTTCCTTTTTCAATTCTAATCTCTTCTGTAAACTCAGTATTAATTTTTATTTTGGCTCTTTGCTGTGTATATATAGCTGTTATATAATCTCTAAATCTTTGGCCAATTCCTATATATTCTAGATGCTTTAACATAAAATTCCAATTAACATTATCAAACGCTTTCTCCTAAGAATATCAAAGCTACTTGTTTTTCTGAATGGGCCTCATAATATTCTAATACATCCAATATTGTCCCCATATTATTACGTATCTGACGTTTTGGTAAAAAAAACTGTTTGATCTTGATGTATTATTTGTACTAGAACCTTTTTTAATCTGGCTGCCAATATAGGAGCAAAGATTTTATAATCTGAGTTAAGCAATGATATTGGTCTGTAATTTTTTATTTCTTTGGGGTCAGTTTTCTCTTTATGAATTATGGCTATTGTTGCCTGCATCCATGTTACTGGGATTTCCTTCTTTTCCAATATCTCTTCTAGTAATTTTTTGTATGGTAGAGTTATTGTATCTTCTAATTCCTTATAAAATTCAATTGACAAACCATCCGGACCCGGTGCCTTGCCACTCTTCTGCCGTCCTATTGCATCCACAATCTCATTATAAGCTATAGGTTCCTCCAAGGTTGCTCTTTGATTATCTGTTATTTTTAACTTACTGTTTCCTCTCAGATACTCTTCCTGTTTTTCTTTTGAAATCTCTTTTCTTAGATATAAGTTTTGATAATACTGTTTAACAATATTTTTCATCTCTCTCTCATCATATCTTTCATTCCCCTCTTTATCCCTTAATACTTGTATACATGTCCTCTCTTTTTCTTTTCTCAGTCTATAAGCTAACCACCTCCCTGGCTTGTTTGCATTTTCGAAAAAGTTTACCCTAGCAAACTTCATATTTTTTGCCATTTCTTCGGTCCAGAGGGTATTTAAATGATGTTGTTTCATTTTAAGCCTTGCTCTTATCTCCTCTTTGGGGTTTTTTTGTTTAAGTTCTTTCTCAAGTTCTTGTATTGCCTTTTCTAATTCTTTTTCTTCTTTTTGCTTTTCTCTCTTCTTTTTTGCTGCCATCTTTAATAAGATTCCCCTTGCAACTGCCTTGGCAGCATAGAGATAGAGGGATGTTGTTGTTCAGTCGTTCAGTCGTGTCCAACTCTTCGTGACCCCATGGACCAGAGTTCGCAAGGCCTTCCTATCCTCCACTGCCTCCCGGAGTTTTGTCAAATTCATTTTGGTTGCATCGATGACACCGTCCAACCATCTCATTCTCTGTCGTCCTCTTTTCCTTTTGCCTTCGATTTTTCCCAGCATCAGGGCCTTTTCCAGGGAGTCCTCTCTTCTCATGAGGTGGCCAAAGTACTGGAGCCTCAGCTTCAAAATCTGTCCTTCCAGTGAACATTCGGGGTTGATTTCTTTCAAAATGGATAGGTTTGATCTCCTTGCAGTCCAGGGGACTCTCAAGACTCTCATCCAGCACCACAGCTCAAAAGCATCAATTCTGCGGCGATCAGCCTTCTTTATAGTCCAGCTCTCACTTCCATACATCACTACTGGAAAAACCATAGCTTTAACCATCCTGACCTTAGTTGGCAAAGTGATGTCTCTGCTCTTTAGGATGCTATCTAGGTTTGCCATGGCTTTCCTCCCAAGAAACAGGCGTCTTTTTATTTCGTTGCTGCATTCGCCATCTGCAGTGATCAAGGAGCCCAAGAAAATAAACTCTGTCATTGCCTCCATTTCTTCCCCTTCTATTTGCCAGGAGGTGATGGGACCAGTGGCCATGATCTTAGTTTTTTTGATGTTGAGCTTCAGACCATTTTTTCACTCTCCTCTTTCACCCTCATTAAGAGGTTCTTTAATTCTTCCTCACTCTCTGCTATTAGAGTAGTATCATCTGCGTATCTGAGGTTGTTGATATTTCTTCCGGCAATCTTAATTCCGGCTTGTGATTCATCCAGACCGGCCTTTCTCATGATGTACTCTGCATATAAGTTAAATAGGCAAGGTGACAGTATACAGCCTTGTCGCACTCCTTTCCCAATTCTAAACCAGTCAGTTGTTCCATATCCAGTTCTGACGGTTGCTGCTTGTCCCACATATAGATTTCTTAGGAGACAGATAATGTGGTCAGGCACTCCCATTCCTTTAAGGACTTGCCATAGTTTGTTGTGGTCTACACAGTCGAAGGCTTTGGCATAGTCAATGAAGCAGAAGTAGATGTTTTTCTGGAACTCTTTGGCTTTCTCCATAATCCAGCGCATGTTGGAAATCCAGCGCATAATAAGACTTCATGGGGTAGGAACTGGCAAGCCACCCCAGTATCCCTGCCAAGAACATCCCATGTTGTTGTTGTTCAGTCGTTCAGTCGTGTCCGACTCTTCGTGACCCCATGGACCAGAGCTCGCCAGGCCTTCCTGTCCTCCACTGCCTCCCGGAGTTTTGTCAAATTCATTCTGGTTGCATCGATGACACTGTCCAACCATCTCATTCTCTGTCGTCCTCTTTTCCTTTTGCCTTCGATTTTTCCCAGCATCAGGGCCTTTTCCAGGGAGTCCTCTCTTCTCATGAGGTGGCCAAAGTACTGGAGCCTCAGCTTCAAAATCTGTCCTTCCAGTGAACATTCGGGGTTGATTTCTTTCAAAATGGATAGGTTTGATCTCCTTGCAGTCCAGGGGACTCTCAAGACTCTCATCCAGCACCACAGCTCAAAAGCATCAATTCTGCGGCGATCAGCCTTCTTTATAGTCCAGCTCTCACTTCCATACATCACTACTGGAAAAACCATAGCTTTAACCATCCTGACCTTAGTTGGCAAAGTGATGTCTCTGCTCTTTAGGATGCTATCTAGGTTTGCCATGGCTTTCCTCCCAAGAAACAGGCGTCTTTTTATTTCGTTGCTGCATTCGCCATCTGCAGTGATCAAGGAGCCCAAGAAAATAAACTCTGTCATTGCCTCCATTTCTTCCCCTTCTATTTGCCAGGAGGTGATGGGACCAGTGGCCATGATCTTAGTTTTTTTGATGTTGAGCTTCAGACCATTTTTTCACTCTCCTCTTTCACCCTCATTAAGAGGTTCTTTAATTCTTCCTCACTCTCTGCTATTAGAGTAGTATCATCTGCGTATCTGAGGTTGTTGATATTTCTTCCGGCAATCTTAATTCCGGCTTGTGATTCATCCCGACCGGCCTTTCTCATGATGTACTCTGCATATAAGTTAAATAGGCAAGGTGACAGTATACAGCCTTGTCGCACTCCTTTCCCAATTCTAAACCAGTCAGTTGTTCCATATCCAGTTCTGACGGTTGCTGCTTGTCCCACATATAGATTTCTTAGGAGACAGATAATGTGGTCAGGCACTCCCATTCCTTTAAGGACTTGCCATAGTTTGTTGTGGTCTACACAGTCGAAGGCTTTGGCATAGTCAATGAAGCAGAAGTAGATGTTTTTCTGGAACTCTCTGGCTTTCTCCATAATCCAGCGCATGTTGGCGATTTGATCTCTAGTTCCTCTGCCCCTTCGAAATCCAGCTTGTAGTTCTGGAAGTTCTCTTTCCACATACTGCTGAAGCCTGCCTTGTAGAATTTTGAGCATAACCTTGCTAGCATGTGAAATGAGTGCAATTGTGCGATAGTTGGAGCATTCTTTGGCATTTCCTTTCTTTGAGATTGGGATGTAGACCGATCTTTTCCAGTCCTCTGGCCACTTCTGGGTTTTCCAAATTTGCTGGCATATCTTAGGCAGCACCTTTACAGCATCCTCTTTTAAGATTTTAAAGAGTTCAATTGGAATGCCGTCACCTCCACTGGCCTTGTTGTTTGCAATGCTTTCTAAGGCCCACTTGACTTCACTTTCCAGGATGTCTGGCTCCAAGTCAGCAATTACACTATCTTGGTTATCAGGGACATCCAGATCTTTCCGATATAATTCTTCTGTATATTCTTGCCATCTCTTCTTGATCTCTTCTGCTTCAGTTAGGTCCCTACCATTTTTGTCCTTTATCATATCCATCTTTGCACGAAATACCCCTTTAATATCTCCAATTTTCTTGAACAGATCTCTGGTTTTTCCTTTTCTGTTGTTTTCCTCTATTTCTTTGCACTGTTCATTCAAGAAGGCCGCCCTGTCTCTCCTTGCTATTCTTTGGAAGTCTGCATTCAATTTTCTGTATCTTTCCCTTTCTCCCTTGCATTTTGCATCCCTTCTCTCCTCCGCTATTTGTAGGGCCTCGTTGGACAACCACTTTGCTTTCTTGCATTTTCTTTTCTTTGGGATATTTTTCATTGCAGCCTCCTGTACAATGTTACAAGCCTCCATCCATAATTCTTCAGGTGTTCTGTCCACCAAATCTAGTTCCTTGAATCTATTCTTCACTTCCACTGTGTATTCATATGGGATTTGACTTAGGTTATACCTAACTGGCCCAGTGATCTTCCCTACTTTCTTCAGTTTAAGTTTGAATTTTGAAATAAGAAGCTGATGATCTGAGCCACAGTCAGCACCAGGTCTTGTTTTTGCTGACTGTATGTGTAGAGTCGCCTTTTGTGTTGTTGGAAAAGAGTGTTTGCAATGACCAGCTTGTTCTCTTGACAAAACTCAATTAGCCTTTGCCCTGCTTCATTTGGAACTCCAAGGCCAAACTTGCCAGTTATTCCTTTTATCACTTGACTCCCTACTTTAGCATTCCAATCCCCTATGATGAGAAGAACATCTTTCTTTGGTGTCAGTTCTAGAAGTTCTTGTAAGTCTTCGTAAAATTGGTCAATCTCAGACTCTTCAGCACCGGTAGTTGGTGCATAAACTTGGATTACTGTGATGTTCAAAGGGCTGCCTTGGAATCGTACCGAGATTCTATCATTTTTTAGGTTGTATCCCAGCACTGCTTTTCTCACTCTATTGTTGACTATGAAGGCTACTCCCATGGTCAGAAGCAAAAGGCTAATAGAGGGATAAAAGTAGTTTTACTCATGACATGCCAATTATTTACAGCTTTCTACAGTTCTCCGGTACCAACAGCTCATGCCCTCACTAGTTAATGGTGTCAGTTTCCCTCCCGTGGGAGATAAGGCATCCTCCTAATTCCACAGAAGTTCACCACCATTCCCTTCGTGGTCTGCAGGCACTGCCTCTTCTTCATTTCCTATCCAAGGAAACATACCCTTCTTAGAGTCCCTTTTTTTCTCAAGGAATTCAATTTGATAAGCTGCAGCACTCATCAAGTTGTCTCACTGCGGTGTAACTGGAACTGGAACTAGCCAAAATCTCCTGATGTTGCTGCTACTGGACAAAAGATGTGCAATGTACTTATCAAGTGCACCGTGATAGTTCTGAGATGAATTAAAAAAAGACCGGCAGAAAACAGGAATGACTTGAAATGACTGTTAAAGTTAGAGAAGAAATCACAAACATTACAAAAACAAACCCCACAACAACAGAAGAATTACATAATTTTAGTTTTAACAATGAAGACACCACAACAATGAATTTTAATATACAGTAAAACCTTGGCTTACGAGTACCTTGGTCTATGAGTGTTCTGCAAGACTTTGTTATTTTGTATTATATTACAGTAATGTAGTCATTTTATATGAATATTTTGGGTTGTAAAAAAAAGAGTCTGAGTTTCTATTACTTCTTACAGGGAAATCTGCTTTGATATAGAAGTGCTTTGGATTACAAGGATGGTTCAATCAACCACTGAAATGAAGAAATGCAACAGAGAAACCAGAAGACAGAGATCTGGAAAGACAGCTATGAAGGAACTAGAAAAGACCTTTTAGTATATGGATGTCTTGCCATGGTGTTCATCCATACTGTGGTATTCTGATTAATACATTTCTATGTAAAATTTGGACTAGAAACAAAATTCACAGGAAAGAAAAAAGAATCCAATTTGAAATGTGGTGTCACAGGAGAATTTTATAGGTTCCATGGGACTCCAGAAAGACAAAGGGTTTCCAGATGAAATCCAGATGAATTCTCCCTAGTAGAAAATAATGGTCCAACTGAAACTATCGTACTTTGGAAACATAATGAGAAGATAAGATTCAGTGGAAAAGACAATAACGCTTGGAAAAGTGGAAAGCAGTAAGAAAAGAGAAGACTCTTCATTCATTTTTAAGAAATAAAATGATGCTTTAAAAATTAGCTTCCATTTTGAAGTCAGTTGACCCTCTCAGCAATAAACTCTTATCCTGGGGGATAAGACTTATCTTTGTCCCAAGCAAGATGAAATCTGACATCCTAACATGCACATTTGATTTTCCCAAAGCTGACTGACTACGTATAGGTAGAATGACTTAACATATCATTAAATGTGGCAGAAACAAAGTCTTAAGTGCATTCAGGTTTCTGCTTGTCATTGTGGTGATATGTAAAGCAGCCCTTAGAAAACCTCTTTCCTTTTGAAGTTTCAAGAGTCCTTGCTTTTTAAAGCGCCAAGTGTTAAGATGCTTCAAATTTATTTATGTCGACAGTTCATCTATTATTGAATAATTGATTCTGTGTTAATAGCCATTTATTTTGACAATACTAGAGAAAAACGGATGTAGCACATCTGCTGACTGTACTCTGAGGCTGACACAAATGAGATACATCTGGGTGGCTTTTGTCAGTAGGAAGAGAGAAAGCAAGCAAGCCAGAAAGGCTGTTGATCTTTTCTGCAAACGGGATTTTGGACACAGAGGTTTAGCATATATTTGGTTCTTGATATAAACTGAAACACTTTTAAAATTCTAATCTTCAAAAGGTGATCAGCATCTCAGTTCTCTCTATGTAGCTGTAACTGCCTTTTAGAAAATGATGTTACAGTGATGGTTTCACTGAGAAAATATACAAGCTATAAGAACTCCTGTTCTGCAGAGAAAAATCTGGTTTGGTTTTCTTTGAGAAGTGTAATGATTGAAAGCATTTGATGATTGTGGGTCACATTTTGTTTTTACCTTTTGCAACATAGAATATACAGAGCTCCTGTTGGCCAGTCAGAACCTTACATGGAAAAATTACTGGGCCTTAGAATAATATCATCCATAAACAGAAACAGAAATTTATTCAAAAAGCAATTTTGAAGTTGGGTCAAGATCCTACTGACTTCACTCCTTGTTTGGAAGTCTTAGTTGAATTGGCCTATTTCCATTTTTCTCTAACCTATGATTCAATATGAAAACTCTTGACTGTTATTTGTAAGTGTGCAGCTACCAGCAGAATACAGAGAAGAAAATAATTCTCAGTGTTTTAAAAACCCAAATCAACTTAGGGACTAACAAGTGTTCTTTTCTGTAGAGAACTTCTTTAGGTATAACCTTGCAGGCTTTGATGGCATTCACATGTGTTTTATATCAGCTTTAGACAGTCAGTTTTTAATATATTTATACGAGTGGTAAAGTTATGCAAGCAAAATATTTTCAGCTAAAAGGTTAAGACAATGATGCCTATGAGTACTTCAGACATTTTATACAGCATTTTCATTGGGTTTATTTATATTCTTATTTTGAGATGATGGACATTGTTGATATGGCTCATGAAAAGAGGATTTATTACTATTAATTTCTCCCTAGAGATAATTTTTGTTTAAAACTGCAGGTTTACTGTACTTGTATATTAATGCCACATGCTGTTTCTTTACAAAAAAAAGGACATAAAAGCACAACGAGGAAAAATGCCAGTCATTAAGAGATCATTTCTTATAATCTCCTTTCCCCAATAATGGACAGTTATTCTTCTCTGCTGCAGAAGCTTATTCAGTGATTGGCAAACAATCTGGAGACAGATGTGAAATCAGCTAGGTAATATGTTCTAATGACTAATTCATCTACAGGAGCCAATGGAACTTTTTGCTCAAGAGATTAATCACTGAAATGAATGTAAAATGACAAATATTTAAGGGAAGAGCGGAATGATGGATGCAATTCTAATTATTATAGAGAATTTTCCAGCATTTAACAGAGTAATAAATGTAAGTCTTTATTCATTGCAAATTCTGCCCTAAATGTATTTCTTTTACCTCAGCATTATTACTTCTGCATCTTCTTTTCATCTTCCTAAGTCAGGGAACCAGTTTAATGTTACTAATTTGCACAGGTGCATCTAAAATCCTTGTTCCAAGGAGTTGATTGATAGTGTAAAATGCTATGATGTCATAACCAAGGGGTGAATTATGAATTTATACAAACTCCTGCATTCTAATGCAGTTTCTATTTACCTCTGCTTTCTTCTTCCTTTCTTTCTAGGTGATGTCCGTTTGAGTGTGGAAATAACTGAATTTTAAGTTTTTGAGATAGCATGTCATATCATAAGGTAAATATAGGCTGAAATCCTGATGCTTAGCATAGTAACTTGCACTAAAGTAGGACCACAGAATAGGGGGAATTTAGTGAATAAACTCCATTCATTCAAATAGGCCAACTCTAGTTGCAGCCTAAGTCAACTCCTCCATAAGTGATATTAATTCAAGGGGCCCTACTCTATTTGCAATATTAAAAAGTATCTTGCAATTAGACAAGGCCCAAGAGATCAATGGCACTTATGGAGGAGTTGGCTTACCAAATCACCACTGGCCTATCCTAGTGCAATGAACTCTGTTAAACAGCATGATCCTAAGCCTAATGTAAGAACATATGTGTGTGTGTTGCGTCGTTACAGCCGTGACCGACTCTTCGTGACCCCATGTCCATGGAGTTTTCTTGGCAGGAATACTGGAGTGGTTTGCCAGTTCCTATTCCAGGAGCCTACAGCACCTGGTATTCCCTGGTGGTCTCCCATCCAAGTACTAACCAGGGCTGACTCTGCTTAGCTTCAGAAATCAGGCGAGATCGGATGTGCTTAGGGTACACTTACTTGGGATAAGAACATATGGTTATCTACAACAACAACAAAACACACACACAAAGTGACTATGCAACACTAGTATAGGCACCCTTCAGTCTCGACAGACTATGGTATCATGCTTTGTTTAGAAGCCATGTTGTTTCCACATTGCATGCAAAGCTGAAGTGGCCTCTTCAGAGCTCAATGCCTGGGTAGATTAATATGGAGATTAAAACTGTTACCCAAGCAGCAAAACTCCCCTCTCCACGTTGCTGGAATACTTTAAAATGGAACGGCAGAACCAATATGATTGGTTCTAGCTGTGTCACAGGAGTTACCAGATCATGATTATACATAGCCTCCAGGACTCTGGCTCCAGATTTTGCCTTGATGTTAACTCCTGAAGCCTTTTCCAGAAATAGACATAGGCATAAGGCAGTGGAGGCTCAAAATCAAAGTTTTCCTTCTCCTAGAAGATGGTTCTTCCATTGTATCTGCCATTGAGGCATAAAGCCCTCTTCGGCCTTCAAAACCGTTGACCATCCTTTCCCATAACCCTGGGAAGGGACCCTTATGAGGTACTACCAACTGGGCCAGCTGGACCAAGGTTTTTTTAAGGGGGTATTACTCCTTCAACACTGACAATGATGAGGCAGTAAGTAAAACTAGCAGCAAGTTAAGCAAAATGGTGAAACTCAACAGTAGTCAGCTCCCAATGGCAGTTGTAATAGAACGCTGCAGCAGTCAGTGCCAGATAGCAGTTGTGAACAAAAATGCCAGTAGTTGTAAGAGCAGATGTAATAGATGGAAATAGAAGTAAATGTCTTCAGATGTTAAATGCACTCAAAAAGGGGGGGGGCGGACAAAAATGAAAAAACAACACAATAAAACTATTCAAGGGCTGATGGTACACGTTGCTATGGTGCATAAGAGAGTGGGTTATTTTCATGGACATCACCATCTGTGCAGCTCAGCTCAGAGGAAGCTCCATAGGATACTGGCCATAGACAGAGGCAGAGATAGGAGGAGCAAAAAAAGAGGAAGAAGTTTCATTTTTCCTTGAAATTAAATCTTTCTACAGGTAAAAAAGATTTGCCTGTGGTGTTTGTTCACAGCACCTACAGCTGTTGCACCATCTAGTCTAGGCATGTCCAAAGTCAGGCCCGGGGGCCAAATGTGGCCCGTTTTCAAATTTTGAGTGGCCCGCAAACTTTTCTCCCCACCAGCTCAGCCTGTCATGCACCTCCGCCAGCTGGACCATCCCCATACCAGGTGGAGACGTCAGCTTGCAGTTTTATGGTTTGCCTGCTCTCCCTGCCTCTGTCCATCCCCCTAGCCACCTGCCCAGCCTACCTGCCCCCACTGTGTTGCTGCAGCATCCTCACCACCTCCTTGCATGTTCTAGAGGCTTGTCCAAAGTCCGGCCCAGGGGGCCAAATGCAGCTGATTGGTCGGCCTCCACACATTTTCACCTCACCAAATCTGTCCCTCCTTGCAAAAAGTTTGGACACCCCTGACCTAATCCAACAACTACATTATAATCAACTGATAGACAAACTGGCTCCATGCTAACATCTCAGCTCTATTCACAACTACGCAAAAGTAAGTTCTTTTGAATGTGTGTAATAGAGCTTATTCACAGTCAAATAGGCTCAGGGTTTCAGCCCAGGGGAATGGCAGTTCTTTTGAGCTGATCCCATGCTATCAACATGTTGTTCAAGGAGACACGCACAGCAGAAGAGCACCAAAAGGTGGTTAATTTTGTGCTTCATGTCTACTAATCCTATTATGATTCTAGACCTGCTCCCCACCTGGTACAGAATGAAAATACACCCTCTCCAATGGCACCCCTCCAACACAATATGTGTGATCCAAATCTGCGGGTATGAGGTGGTAGGATCCTTTTTTGCTGCACATGGACTCCTTTCTGTCCTGACGGCAAAGTGGGGCATTAGGAAATACATGGGGGCATTGCCCTTTGTCTCCATTTCAGAGGGAGAGAATTTTCATTTTGTACAATTAGCAAAATGTGAACCACAATTTCTTGGAAGAGCTATTCAATTTCATAGCAGATAAATTGCTTAGGAAACTCAGAGGCAAATGGAATCCTGTGTGATTGGGAGAAGGGGCTTTGGGAATGCAGGCTGGCCACAGGAGAAGAACAAAGCTAAAATAAAATGAAACTTCAGGAGGTCTTTATAATTGCAAGCCGCACTGAGCTGCATTTAGTCTATTGCATTTGAAAAACGGGCAATTAGATTTTTTCATCTCATGAGTTCATAGCTAATTCTTAATATTAATCTCATACAGAATGTTAAATGCACTTCATTCAAAGCAGCAAATTGCTGTCTACAACCTATTTCCACTCTTTCCACCAGGGATCCTGAAGCCAAGACTGGGATAGCCTGGAATTAGATTTTTGGCAGGTTACAAATGCTAATAACCACCACAAAGGAAAATGCATAATTTGTTCTACTAAAAGGGAGTTTTTTCTGCTGTTTTCACTCCACTAAAAGTTGTCAAAGTGAATATGCTTGATAATGGCATTTATTAATCTCTCTGTACACAAGAAAGTGAAGTTTGATCTTATTTTGAACTTCTTCCCTGAAGTGCAATTTCACATTTTCACGGCAAGAGTAAAACCGATGGGATATCATCTTGAAAAGGCTGAGGGGAAGTATTTATAGTTATTAATGATTTTCACATAGATGCCAGATTTTTGAGGTCAAGTCTAAGCATAAAAATACAATATATCTAGGTTATCTGGGAAAAAAGAATGAACTACAAAGATATTCTTACAGGATACTGATAAGTAAGGTAAAAATGCTGAAATGTTGGAACAGAAGGGACAACCAAGTAAGCGTGTCTACCACTCCAGTCGGCTTCCTGGCACGCAGCCAGTTCTGTGCCTGAAATCACAAATACGTCAAGAAGGGGCTTGGAACAGGGAACCTGCCAAAGCAGGTGGGGCACTCACATTTTCCAGTTTTCTCCTTGTTGAGATATAAGATGAAGCCTTGCTTGCTTTGTTCTTGCATGTGGGAATGAGAAACTGCAAGCATTTTCTACTCACTTGTGAGGTAGCTGAATATTTTTCACATGCCCTATTCAGAGTTTTGGCATGTGTGAGGATGATCGGAGCACAAACTGCGGAAACTGTGCACACCGCAGGTAAGTTGTGATAGTTACCGACTTGCTACTTGGACTTAACAAGTGCTGGGTGTGGCACTTGTTTCTTTTTGATTAATCAAAAAGGTTATGGTTAGAATCTCTTAAGTATACAGGGTGACCTCAAAAACAACAACATCTCTTTAACCTTCACTGAGCAGAATTATCCTGAATGCTGGATGATGAACATTCAATCTCTATAGCTACAATTTGAACAAAAATCCTCACTGGGTACCTAATGGTCTTAAATCTTAGTGAGTGTGAAGCAGACTGCTCCTTGCATACACCACTTAGAACCCTGAAGCTAAAAGAGTACCGCTTGAATTGTGTATGGAAGATCGGAGGTGTTGTTATAAGCCAGTGTTGGTGAACCTATGGCACAGGTGCCAAAGGTGGCACTTGGAGCCCTTTCTGTGGGCACTCAACATCACCCCTTCACAGCCACCTGTATTCAGGTTAAATTGCTGTATTGGCACATTGCGAAAAAATTAGTGGGTTTTGAATCGCAGTTTGGGCACTCGGTCTCCAAAAGTTTCGCCATCACTGTTATAAGCCAACTTACTTCCCTATGAAGTGGAAACAGTTGAAGCTTTTTAACTTTTCTCTGTGCAGGTTGTGTCAAGGACACAACCTGTACAGAGATCATTTTAACAGCTCACCTTTTAGGTAAGTGTTATTATGTTCTCTCCCCAAGTACTTGCATATCTGACACACATTTATTCTCACCCCAGTAGCTCAATTTTTCTAAAGAGAATGTTCATTTCATATGATGATCTCAGAACACTTTATTTAATTCTCTTCGTCTGTCTAGAGTCCATTGAGATAATTTAGGTATCATTAAGTCTGTTTCTGCACAGGAATAATTGTAACTGGAGGCACCAAGAGGCTAACTGCTTTCTTCAAGGTTATAAAGAAAGGTCACGCTGATGAGACAGTTAAGTTATGAAACATCCACTTTGTATAGCTCTTTAAACAACAAGTGACTGGAGGACTTCTTCCAGTGGGTAACATTTACAATTATTACAGCCAAAACCTCAGATATGTACTATTTAAAAGGTGTTTTTCCAGGCAAATCAAGAGCTGACATAAGACTATTTTTGTGCCCATTTTGTGAGATTAGAACATAAGCAGTTTGTGCATTCTCAGTTTATTGTTATTAGCAGATGCTATCTGACCAGAAGGTGAAAGGCACAATACTTGAGAAAATAAAATGTTACCCCTTTTGTTTTCAAGAAAAATTGCCCACTGTAAAAAGGCAAGATTACCCACTTCACTTGTACTGTAATTGGTATTTATACCTCTCTTAAAATCTAAAGAAACATTTAAGCCATTTGGGGAAAATAACTAATATTCATTTTTAAAAACCATGAAAACAGAATTAGAAAGGTCTTTAAAAACTTCTCTCCCCCATTCCACCCACCACCCTTTCACACACACACAGTTTTCCTTAAGGCATATAATCATTGCCTTGCATTTAAAACTCCTTACATGAGTTTCTCAAAGCTTAGCTTTCAATGTAAACTGATCACTGTCTTGTTCTAATGATGAAAAAAGCTCAGAAACTAATTCACCACCAACAACAGTCTCCACAAAATGACTACAATTTATGCAATCACTTTGCTGGGATGAGCTGTAAGTTGTGTTCACGTGCTGAACATTATGTGTTGCTTATAATCTCTTATACCTGCATCAGTGTCTTGAAAGGACTGGTTTGCATATTATGTGTCTCATTCTGTTAATTTGTAGGTTTCAGGTTCACCGGCAGCACATCTTTTCAAAAGCTACTGCGTTTCAATTGCCACTTTGAAGATGAAGCCATGGCCAAATACTTGGCATGACAATTAGGATACTATGCCACAAATACACTTTTTGGGTCTATTTTTACATCCATTTTCTCCCACCTACAGTGGGGAATGCAGCTAGGCGAAGAACAAAATCCTTGCAGAAAAGTTATCACACACACACGTCTACACCAGGATGAGACGTAGAGGAGATCATCATCCCCTTACCGACTCGGAGCTCTGGCTGCATTCCATCCCTCTTGGCAGCAGGGCAACAGATTTTGTAAACAGGCAAAGATTTAAGCAGTACAATCATACAGAATATAGTATAACTGTAGTGCATGCTATACGGTATTCAGCTAAATATTCCACCTTTCCTTTGCAAGCTCAGAAATTGATTCCTGATATGTCTCCCCTCCAGAGCCCAATAGATGAAGAGCAGGCCTTATATCTGAGCAGGGAGTTCTCTTTTCTAAGGAATTAAAAGGAAAGTAAGAGATAACCCAGTACTTGTTCATTACAAGAGCCAGGAACATCCAGGGAGACTATTGCATATAACAGCTCAGAGTAGAAGGAGGAATGACTACCTAATTTCAGGGAAGGGCAGGCTCAGGTACTTTTTCACCTGCAGTGAAAAGCTCTCGGAGAGGAGATCTCCCAGATTTGAGGGGTCTTGATTACTACAGTTGGAGTAAGGTTGGGCTGAAAGCCTTCAGCTCAAAGGAGTCACTGAGTTCTGCCAAAAGCAAAGATGTTTCTAGCTGTTGACCTTGTGCATAAATTCTCCTAATTTCTTCCTTCTTGAATTTCTGTTTTATGACCCAGGTTATTTGTGATCTTGTTGACTACCTGAAGTTTTTGACCTCTAAATTCTGACATACTGTACTTCCTGACCCCTAATTTTATTTTGGCTACATGTTCCTCCCATGCCCCTCATTGGCCGTTACTTCACGAACCGTACTCATTTTCTGTGTGAATCGATCGTTTCAGTCCGCACGCTTCCTTTTTTGGCTGTGATGCCACCCCACCACGCGCCCTTTACCGTGCTCCAAGCGGGTGAGTGGTTCCCCTGCCAGCGGCCGGGATCTTTTGCTTCGCATCTCGCTTCGCTCCCAACGTGACGTGTGGTCTCTTTTGGCTTTTATTTCAAGTTTTTTAAAAATATATTCAAACAGGGATATCGATGCATCGCTATATCATTTCATCGCTTTGGGGCTCTTCCTCGCTCGAGTAGAGGAGGAGCCGCTGCCGCCTTGCCCGGCCAGAGCAGGGCACCCGGGGCAGGCAGCGTGCTGAAAGCGGCGCTCCCGAGTAGCGGCGGCAGTGGGGGGCTGCCAATGATGCCAGGAAACAGTTGAAATCAGTAGAGCCATTGCAACTGACAGTCCAGCATCAGTGCATCGATACAGGTATTTTTTTAAAGGACGGATGGGAAATAAGGAAATAAGAAAAGTGGCATGCGAATGCGAAGGGAGCACGTGAGGCTGTGCTCGAATCGGTCCTAAAACTGCAGCTCGTGAGTACTGAGAAACAGGGGTGGGAGCGAAGCGAGAACACGTGACCGCCACGTGACCGCCTCCGAATTCACAGCGAAGGCAAGGTCGGTTCGAAGCGAGGCACTTCGTGAAGTAACGGCCATTGATCACTGACCTTGGTATCCTCATTCTTTCATTTCTGTGAGTCTGATCTTGGTTGGCTGCCCATCTGGTGCTGCACTTAGCTGGATCCAAAGCAGGGGAGCTCATCTAGAATTTGACTGATAGACACATCACTTTTCAGCACCCAGTCTGTATTTTCAGAGAATTGAGGAAGTACAATGGCTAAGCTTGTGAGCTGTGAGGAAGACCAAAGTTCAAATCTTGCATTCTCCTGTTAACACAGGCATGATACTATATGCTCAGAAGCTTTGGAAGTGAAGAGGTCTGGAACTCTACCTTCTCAGTGCTCTTAATCTGATTCAGATTAGTTACTACAAATAATTCTGCAGATCTCTCCCACATCATATCTACAGTGGGCCCTTGTCCTTTTTTGAAAGGCCATACCTCTGTTTGGTACAGGAGAGTCCTAAATTTCAATTAGTACAAAGCCAATTTAAAAAGAAGGATGATACTACTGTTATGACAACAACTACTGTACTGCTAATAATCTTAGAACTCCAGATCTGAAAGAGACTCTCTAGATCAATAAGTCCAGGTCATCACAGTGGGGAACTGAATTCCCAGTTTCTACTTAAACCACTGAGCTATCTAGCAGTTCTGTCTTTGAAGCACTCTATCCACAACTGTCCCCTGGACACCAAATTCAGCAGGCACGCTGCCTGATCACTGTCTCTTCCACGTGACCAAAATTAGAGCTGTGTACTTGTGTTTCATATGAAGCATGAAGCTCCACTGCCCAGGTGTTTCTAAGCCCCATTTGCCCTCCCACCAGCTACCTGGTCCACTTATTGGGCTCCAAGTGCTGCTGGAGTCCTTCTTCGGTGGTGGCACACCCATCAACACTGGAACTTAGCTGACCCTTCCCTGCCCCCCCCGGCAACTGGCTACTCAGGATGAAGGAGGGAGTGTCTCCCTGATCGGCTGCTTGGGGAGGTGGAGAAGGGCTGGCTGGTTAATCCCAGGGAGATTGCCATGTCTTTTTGTGAATGGCCCTATATGCAAAGTAGGTATTTTTTAATACATAGATTGTTCAAGACTGTTTCTACTGCTGATCCATGTGGGCCTACCACGTGTTCCAACACCTGTTTTTCACTTGTATCTCCCATGAGCAGCTTAATATCATGGGCAGGGATGTCATCTAAGGTGTCTTGCAAAAGTTCATAAAAAGAGTCTTTGCATCATCAGCTTCCTGTGGAAGGACATACACTTGAATGATGGTAACCTTCACATGTCTAGATTGGAATCATGCTGTGATTATATGTTCACTCACGGGTTTCCATCCTAGCAGTGTCTGCCGTGCTTTTGCTTAGTATCAGACTAGCTTCATACGTTGACGTGTCCAGAATACAATATCGTTTTCCCTTCGCTAGTCACTCTACCACTTCAATTCCAATGCATTTCATTAATGCCAAGAATATTTTTGGTAGGTGGCAAATTCCCGCAGGAATCCTGCCAACATTCTGCATTGATATAGTGTCTGCATGTTGCATATTCCTATCTTGGTGATAGGTTTGCACTGAAAATACTAGCTCGCATCAGGCACTGGAGTCCTGGTTGGGTTTCCCCAAGCGTTGTCATATACGAAGAACCAACTTTTGCTCGCTGTCATTGATCCCACTTGGTTTAGATTGCTTTTCTATTAGCAGAAACTTTTTAAGGGGCTAGTTTTCATCAAGTGTGGTTTAAGGAAATTCTTGTACAACATGAACAGTTTGGTTTATTATAATTTTACAGTTTATGAAAGAACTACAGATAACCCACTAAAGCTACCAATCGAAGCTGACCACGCACACAGAACATGGCACAGTGTCTTAGGTCACAGTTTAATTAATGTGTAAAGCTGGCAGACTAATTTAGTAGCAATGGAAAGACATTTATTGTCAATTATCAGTATTTTTCTGAATGATAGCTTGATTGAAATACAAACCAAGAAAATAATAGAATAGAAGGAAATAGAAGGAAATAATTGCTCAGAGCAGAGAAATATTGATTTATTGATTGATTTAATTTTGGCCCTGCCTTACAAATGATTATAAACCCCCAGTTTCTGTCACTATTTCAGTCCACCCTCATTCTGCCCCATCCAGTGTCATTTATTTTCTTAGTTTTCCCCATTGCATCTAGACCTCCAGAACAGGAAATGGTAATACTTCTGCATACCAAATGCATACAGGTTTTGCTTCCTACCTATTATATAGGTAAGGCTTCCTTTATGCACCAGCTGTGAATATTCTATGTTGATACTTTTTCAAATGTCCAGGTGACAAGACAAATGTACCTGGAGAATATTGTCATGTATAATAAGCTTTCAAACCCCAAACACTGAGCAGCATCTTTTCTATGCCACTGTGTACTCAAGGAGAAAACGTCCAAATCTTATAGTTCATTAGTGATGGTTGCTATCTATCTGTTGTTGTTGCTTTTGCTTCTGTTATTAATCATGTGCAATCAAGTCAATTTTGACTTATGGTGACTCTCTCCAGAGTTTTCCAGACAGAGATTACACAGGGTGGCCCTTCTTGCGGGAGACACAGTGGCGAATCCGCTTCCAACTTCTGGCTCTGCATCCAGATATGTAACCCATCGAGCTATCCAGGCATCTATAAAAATGTGCCATCAAGATTTATGGTGACCCTTTCCAGTGTTTTCCAGGCAGAGAACAATCAGAAGTAGTTTACCATTCACTTCTTCTGGGGATGTCCTGGACTTTTGGTATTTCAATTTGAAATGGTCTGAAGACTGCTTCAATTTTTTGAAATGGTCTGAAGACTGCTTAGGAGCCCCGTGGCACAGTGGTTAAACTGCTGTACCACAACCAAAACTGTGCTCACGACCAGGGTTCAGTTGACTCAGCCTTCTATCCTTCCGAGGTCAGTAAAACGAGTACCCAACTCCCTGGGGGGAGCGATGTGTAGCCTGTATAGATAGACTGTAAACTGCCCAGAGACTGCTTTAAGCATTATGGGGTGGTATATAAGTAGAATGCTTGGCTTACCCCCCTACCCCACACCCAATAATGTATGTACTGCTCTCTGACAGTAGAGGATGGATACTCTGCCATGTGGTGAGAGAGTGCCTTCTCTGCTTTGGTCCTAAACCGGCCATGGTGTTCACACCATCTGTTGCTTTTAAGCCTTTCTGCCATTGCAGGGAAGGAAGCAGCACCAGCAGCTTTTGTTCTTCAATCCATTTTTAGGACAGGAATAAAAGTCAGTCTCAGACCTGCCTTTCTGTTTTCCTTTGTAGCTCATCTAAGCTCAGAACAGCTTAGCCCTGAGCAAGAAAGCAGACCTAGATGTCATGATGCCTGCCTGCAGTACAAAATAAGGGTTGGGGGTAGGGGGAACTCCACATGAAATCAGCAGGAGTATTAACATTTTCTAGGTCAAATCATCTTGCATAGAAGAGTGGAATGAAGAGCTCCTTATATAGGAAAATAGCAATTATAATAAGAGATGTGATTATAGAGGCTCTAGGAAGCGGTGATGAATAGTGTACCTTTTACACTCGTTGCTGGGAAACTTTAAAAGAACTAAAACAAAACAAGCAATGTAAAGGGTTACAAACCAGTCAGTATTAATCTGAAGATCAGCACTTATCTGAGTAATAGACTTAACCCCACCACACACTTTTTAAAAACAGAATAAGTACTTGGCAGGTGATGCTGATTTGAAAAATGCCAAGGGAGGGGGAGAGAAATTTTTGAATATACTTTAAATACATCTAAAGTTATGGAAATAAATTGGTTTGCAACTGATGAAGCAATGATTTTGATGTCAAGGAAATAACTGACAGCAGTTCTAGGAGTCAGTAGAAGTCGTGAGATGTAAGGAGGGAAAAGATGAATGGCAGTGTTCAGAAAAGTCTTAGCATGGGGTCTTGTCATTTCCCCCCACCTGATACACAGTTGGATATTCAGAAAATGAAGACAGCATTTTTGCTTGTCAACACTTTAAACAAAGACATTTCCTTAAAAGCTAAGATTTTCTTAGGATTCTTTTTTTTTCCTCCAGTACCTTTCGGGGCCAGATCTTCACTCCATTGCATAGCTATGGCAGATTACTAGAGTCTAGGAGCCCCCTTTTACTTGCGCCTATTTGCTTTTTCAAAAGAACACAATTTGTAAGTAGAGTTCTAACAGAACCACTTATTCACTGCAATGGGGTTAGGTAGAGACAAGATGTAATTCAAGAAGGAAAAAAAATAGAGAGCAGCAGTCCTAGGCACCCTAGACTTTCTAGATTTTTGCAAATGCTCTGCCTGATGAATTTTAGAATCTGCTGTGATGTACTGGAGAAAAAACTCAGCAGTCATAGATGACATGCTTTGATTGAGGAAGGTCTCAGATTAAAACATGGAGCTTTCCGAATGAAAATACCAAATGGCACATCAGGTACCTGAAAGACAATATTTGAATACACGGATGAACTTGCCTGGTAGAGTAAGAGAGGAATCCTGTTTCTCCGCTCTTTCAGGCTTGATAGAGATGGGGGGAAATCACTTTTCTGGACTACAGCTCCCAGAATATCCACAATGCCATGGCTAGTTGCCTGAGAACTGGGCAGTGTGGTTTATCAGTTGTGACAGCAAAGGACTGGGCAGAGGTAAAGTATGTTAAAAGGTGAAGCATTTCACCTGAAAACATGGAAGCACTCCAGATCTCCCCATTGCTCTCCCTCAAACCTTCAGCTGAGATTGTCCCTACATTTGGACTGACTGATTCACAACCTCGTTGTTGATAAGTATTAGATTCAGAAGTGTTGCTTTAAAAATGAAAATGAAAATAAACAAAAGCTTGGATTCTGACGGTACGGCTTATAGCCAGAATCCAATTTGTTTGATCTGCTTCCACAATAGGTTCATTATGTTACAAGACTGATGCTTTCTGACTATGCACAAGCAGGTACCCAGTGTTTCCTTGGATAGGTTTAAGCCCTGTTCTGTCCAGTAGACTGACTTCTACTTCTTTGACAGCCAGCTGGAAATCATAATGGAGCAACAGACCCAAGAGGAGTCATATACTTTTATCCAGATGATGCCATTCACAAGCATACTACAGCGTTACGGTTAATCAGTGTCTTACTAAATCATAAATATAGCTCATGAACATTGGGTTTGCATATGAAAGACCCACAGTTCAAATCACTGCTTGACCATGAACCAAACTGAATAAACCAGACCCATTTGGCTTAATGGTGCTTACCATTCCTTCTATCTTCAAGTGGTAAAATATTTTGCATGTCGGCTGTTTAATTTCAGAGCAAAACAATTCTAGTCTGATTCCACAAATAGCTTAAACACAGCACAGAGAGGTGTGATTATATGTATAACACATTCAAGGCTCTTTGGATCAGCAAATCTGACTTACAGAGAATCACTGTGCTGACTTATAAACTTTATTTTTGCAGCATAGAGGAAGTGGCATTTAGAAATGCATAAGGGAATGTTCTTTGTTTTGTGAAGTCACAAGGTTTTTGATCTGTACAAGATATATTGCAAATAATGTCTCTTTTCTAAAATAAAGACAACAAACCAAGAAATACTGGTCAAAACTGATATACAATACAAGGCTATGTGAAAAGTCTACTTTTGGTATTTAACTAGTTAGAGTTTTTTTTAATGAAATATGGCTATCTGTTCCTTGAAAAGAAACTCAAGAAGTGATCTAAATGAATGACTAGAATCAGTGACCATGATCTTTTTATTTTCAGAGTTGAATTTGCAACTTATAATATAACTAAATCTATTCCAAGATAATACATAATTTAACTTTTGGAGTGTGACTTCCAAGCTTTACCCAGCTGTAGTTATGCCTGCAAGAAAGGATTTTCATTATTATGGTGATGAAGTACCTTTAATGACTGCAATAAGGTAATTGTACCCCAGGGCAGAATTTCTAATAACGCAATTGTATAGCTTTCAACCACCAGTAAGAGACACCTTCATGGCAGGTTATTCATTAAGGGGTGCAGCATACAGTAGCATAAGAAGCATAAGAAACCTAAAGCAGCAAAGCTCCCCCACCCCTACGGCTCTGTCTCCTGGACAAGCATCTCACATCACACTTGGTTCTGCCTTATTGTCTGTGACAGCCTCCAGGGCAAGATTCCTAGACCTTCAATAGGATTGATGCTTTCTGGTTCTGCAGACATTTAATTCAAATAGGACACTCCTTTTTGTATCCCAAATACATTACTGGAAGGTTTATCCCAAATATTTGCAAGAATATGCATCCTGTATATTAAGCGTGCACCGGATTGGGATGCCTGAGATTTGTCTGTTTCTTTCATGATCACCATAAGCATCATCTTTACTGCAGAGCTGGAAGGGATGCTACACATAATGGAGTCTAGCCTCTTGTCAAGTAGGCACAGTGAGGAATTGAACTCCCAAGCCACATACTTCAACCACTGGGTTCTTTGATTATTATCTATAAAAAGGCCTATTTAGTTGTGTTTAAAGCATGTGAAGCCATCTGCATTCCCATGGGACGACACAGAGCTAGTGCCTCTACTCAGTACATGCAGGCTCCATGTGCATTAAAGTCTGGCTGAATAGGGCTCTTGACTTAACTGTATGCAAGTACACATACTTGAATACAGAATGCACCTGGATGGTATGTGATACAAAAGGGTATCTTTTAAAAGGATATTATTTTATTTAAAAAGCCATTGCAATCTGCATACAACATTAACAAACACATACTCAAAGAATCACCTTGACAGAGTTGTGGGATGGTTTCTACCCCAAAGAGGACTCCAGTGTATGTAGAATTAAGATGATTGCTACATTTTGCAGTTGAGTTTCAAGTGCACTCCCTCCCCCCCCCCCATTGCAGTGAGAATTTTACCCTTTTCCTACTGACAACCAGAGTACAGAGTACACCACTTCTACTTCTTGGCAGAACAATATATTGCATTGGTACCGTCAGACAAAACAGAAATGGCAAAATAAGATGGGTTTGTTGGGACTGATTTTCTCTCTACCATTGCTCTTTTTTACCATTGCACTTCTACAACAACCATACACAGTAAGTGGCTGAAATTTCAGGGACATATTTACAGCTATTACTGTTGCAGAATCACTGAATTGTAGATCTGGTCCAGCAACAATTCTTTAACCAAATGTGGTTCCAGGGAACTAAACTGTCCCATCCTTGTCCATAAGAATTGAGATAATTACCTCTCACTGTTGTATATGGGATTTGAAAATAACTTTTAAAGGTTCTTATGTACAGAATGTATCAGCCCTATACTTTTTGTGTGTTTATTTAATTCCTTCTGTTTCTACTTACTGTATCTGTACATCAGCATATATACCAGTAGTGGCCAACCTTTGGCACGCCAGACATTTTGGACCACAACTCCCATAGTCCTTTGCCATTAGCAATCTAGGCTTGGAATTCTGGGAGTTGTGGTCCAAAACATCTGAAGTGCCGAAGGTTCGCCACCACTGATATATACAGTAATTTAGCAAATGAATTCCCCCCCTTCATACTCATGATAAATCAGTGTCCACAAACAAAAGAAACCAAACCAAACACAATCTCCAATGGTTAGGGTTTAAGTTATGAGTCTTTGTTATATTCTTATTAAAGTTACATGCAAGTGCACATACTTCAAAAATCAAGTGGAGGCTACTTCATAGGATCCTTTTTCAGCTGTCTGTTTGCTAAGCTAAACAAACTAGGGTTTGCAAGGACCAGATAAAATGATGACCCCTTGCAGTGTCTACAGATAGATTTTTTTCAAAAATAAAACCATCTAATCATTTCACTCCTGCTAGGTCAAAAATGTTCTCTCCAAGCCAAACCAAATATTCAAATTTCCCAAATAACACCCAAAATATTGAAGAATTGCCACTTAGCTGAATCACAGGTGGTGGGGCTGTTTCAAGATTTTCCTGAGATGGCACACTGGTGGCTGTTCTTTTGAAGCTACTCAGAGTAAAAGTACTGATTTTTGAAATATCTGAAAAAGCAAGTGATGCTAATACATTCAGGAATTAATATTTTCCCCTCCTGTTTTCAGACGGAACATTTGCTGTTCTCTGTGAATGGAAATAATGCTTGCAAAACCCTTCTTTCTTGTTTATTTATGTTTCTTAACACAAGAAAAATCTAGAAAAGGAAATTTCAAGCCTTATATCCCTATTTCTCCCCCCCCCCCTTTAGTTTCAAGCCCATTTGAATGGGTGGTATTAAGACTATCAGCAGTCTTCTACTGAAAGCAAGAGTTATTTCTGGATATTACCTCTCATTTTCTCGTAGGATTTCTTTTCCTTTCTTCCAAGTAAATGCAGGCCTTGGGGATGCTTTAGGCTTACATTCGATGGTCGCCTCGCCACCAACTTTAACAAGACTCGACTTTTTCAAGTTGTTCTTGGAAAAATCTGGTCCAAGAGCTGAAAGACAGCATGGGAAAAAGTTAGAGTCCATGAGAAACAATGCCAATTTTTTTAAAAAAGAAAAAAAACCCCACAAAGTTCTCACAGCTAACTTTGATGGCGCCACCCGATGATGATAGCAGATTGCTAAGATTGCTAAGCAAGCACATATACAAAACAAGAGTTTGGAAATAAAAATGCTACCAGAAATCATTTCTGGGAAAGTTGAAACTTTCATTTTTGCCCCTTCCTTTATAAGTTGCAAACCTGCAACTGTCCCAGCCCCATTAAGGGTTGGGGAGATGGAACCAAACTCCTGAGAATGGGAATCAGATATCAGAAAGCCCCCCCCCCCGGCTAGTTAGTTATAGCTGCAATTTTTAGAAAGTAGACCTTTCCTTTCTTGGCACTGGAAAGCAATTAAAATGGGTACTTTTTAGGTACATTTAAAAAAGCAGAATGCTACAAGCAGCTGGCATGTGATCTGCTGTACAGCTAAACGGTGAAGCAACGCCCCTGTAACTATGCTGTAAAACTAATTAAAGTGGATACAATTACATTGGAAAAGGAATTCAACAGGGCTAAAATGAAAATCAACTGTAAAAGGAACCTGTTATGTGTAATTATAACTTAGTTATGCCTTAGGCATCATAAAATGCATTTATCAAAAGGATATTTATTGTTTATTGCTTAGCGTTCCCTAGGTGACATTTCTTCTTGAACAACTAAGATATTCGACATGGCAGAATGAGTTATTCACAAAGGCTCCACACACCTCCTGTACTTTCAAAGAAAACATAGCCTTGGCAGTAGCAAAGTGTGCGCTCAAAAGTGAGCAGCTGTTGGGCACACCGGCAAGGACTGAAGGGACAGAAATGTGAAGGAGGTTTTGCTAAAGGCTAAAATGCCATGAAGACACAGTGACAAATGAAAGATTACTATAGCCAAGTACTTCAGTTTGGTGAGGAGAAAAATCACAATAAAATGCAATCCATTGTGGTGGTGTCCATGAGGAGGATGGTGATGAGACAAGGATAATTGTATTTTTAAAAAAATTGTAAAAATTGTGATCAATTTTCTTTTCATCAGTCTCACTTGCTCATATTGCATGTAATCTGTTCAACTACCAGAAAATTGCTTGGTAGACTGGAAAACATATCATTGCAAATTTGAAAACTATTATCAAGCAACAATAAGTGAGACCTTTTTCCTGCCATCATTAAAAATGACCAGCAAGGGCAGATGTTAGTATTATTAGACGATAGGACTGAAGCAGAGTCTATTTTGAATGGTATTCTATTTAAACACACACCCACTGCCATCCTACTGCTAGTCACAACCACAGACAAAACACTGAATCAATCACAAAATTGTAAGTGAATGCTTATGTAAAACCCACTACACTAACCGACCTGCTCTAGTTGTGACTTCTACTGATTTTAATAACTTTCAGGGCACATGATTTTGGTTTTAATAACTTTCATGTCTTAGATGCATCCATTAGAGATGGACATTTCAAGTTTCCATGTTGACTTCTTAATGCACACATATCTCTGCATTCTAAGTTCAGTTTTAAGTGCTTTGGAATTCCAGCACATTTTGGAGGAACAAAACACATTTCTATGGTTTCTATTGCTGGTAGGAAATAAGAAGGCTTAAGATGCAGTTTTCCAAAAGTTCCTTAGATGAAAAGGCATACTCAGCTCCACCATTAGGCCAGAAGAATGGGTCTTCCATCTAGGTCTGGTCCTCAGTTAGAACAATAGTTTGGATCCAGATGGCACATCCATGGACACAAAGGTTCATACATTGCCTACTAGGACTTTTTAATCCAAGTGAACATCTTGTAGTTAGAAGATGTGGACCTAACTGACATCCATTGCCCTTCAACCCACAGCCACCTAACCTCCATGTTGTGGAACTTTCTTTTGAAGATGTTCAGGCAGTAAAATAGCCTGCAAAGGAAGGAGAAACCTGTGCAAGAAGATGCCTCCCCCCCTCCCCCGATGTGCGTCTGAGCCATTTTGATCAAATGAGGCCAAATAAGGCATCAATTTCTGCACAATCCCAGGACCGAGGTGGATGAAACACCGATAAGGAAGTTTCACACCCTGCAAGATTTCCAGATTCTAGGCAAGAGCAAGAAGAGGTATTTCGTTTCTCATAGAGGTCTGCATTGTTTGAAGAAACTGCAAACTGAGTGTGCTTTTCCTTTGAGATGAAAAGTGTGTGTGGGCATGCACAAACACAGGGAGAGCAAATGAGATAGGCTAGTTGTTTTTTCAAAATTGTGAACAAGACACTTGCTATTTATATCCCTTAAAAATCCATGCAATAAACTAGGAAATGATGTCATTCTGCACAGGCTGCATTTTTCTCATTAAGGCATTCAAACAAGAAAAAAATATTATTTTCCTCTATCTCCTGCTTTTATCTTTAGAGAACCAAAAGCAAATTTTCCTCTCAGTGGGTGAAGAGAATAAATTTGCAGTTCCTTGTCCACACACAATTAGCACTGTACTGTCCCTGTATGGCAAGCTAATCAAGGGCCTAGGTTTCAGGACAATGGTCCAATTAGGATACATGAATGCATTCTCCAAGGATGATGCCATAAGTCATAATGACAGAGGCAAGAGATGGAAGTTGTTTGAAATGGAGAAATATGCAGCAATTATTTGAAATAAGGCCTATATACTGACAAGGGGGAGTTGTAGTGGACACAAATAGTTAATACCACCATGGTGTTCCCTCCTCACCTGACTCCCTATACCAGTCATGCCCAAACTTCGGCCCTCCAAATGTTTTGGGCCACAACTCCCACAGTCCTTTGCCATTGGAAATGCAGGCTTGGAATTCTGGGAGTTGTGGTCCAAAACATCAGGAGGGCTGATGTTTGGACATGCCTGCCCTATACTATTTGTTCCCTCTTTCACAGTCCTTTCCTATCTTCCTCATAAGCATGTGGTTACCTTAATTGAATTTTTATTTATGGTCTTTGACCAAAATACTACATAGACAATCTGAAATCTGTAATAATACAATTAATAACTTGATCTAGCAAGGTCCAGACTAACCTGGACCATAGAAATACTAATCATTTGTACCATAAAAGGATAAAATTTAGAAATATAAATGACAATACAAAAGATTAAAATTCCTACAAAGAGCAGTTAAAACACTTTGAACCACAAACTATAATCAGCTCATAATGAGCACACTCTAGGGGCCTGACATAAGCAATACCTTGCGGCAAGTAATAGCTGTCACACAAAATTGGGCCACTGCCATTGTAACACTTGGGTCCCTATCAGAAAGTAATAGGCAGATATAAAATTCCAGAGATCTTTCCGGAGACTTTGGGAGAACTGGATATAAACGGCATATGTCCCATGGTTTCCACTTCACCACAATGGCAGGGGCAAAGACAGTAACAATAAGGTACCCCTTGAAATCTTCCGTTCAACAATTTAGAAGACAGCACATTCAGTCTTACTAGGATAAATGCTCTTCTAAATTTTGGAGGAAAAACAGTGTTCAAGTAAGAGGGGAGTGAAAAAACATTACTTCTAACAGCACTTAAACGAATCAGCGAGCCCCAGTTCTCTTGAAGTTTGATGTCCCAAATCCTTTGTTAGATGGCTGCTTTTGCACTACTATAGTCCAGAGCTGGCTACCTTAATTGTTGTTCCTAAGCTATTTTTATGTTTGAGAGCATTTCCCCATCAGAGTCTATTTTCTCTAGGTATGGCAGGTGTAAAGTCAATAGGATCTCATTGAGGCCCAGGGGTGAGACAATGCCACATGATCTGAACAGAGTTTGTTCAAAGACAGCATGGTTTAGCATGGCATAGTAAAGGCATATTAGAAGAGACATCGACCATCTCATCTGACCAATATGATCCTGTGGTTTCTTAATGGCCAAAGGGAAAGCAAGTATGACCTCTGTTGGGTGTGAATCCAGGAGCTTCTGGCACACTTCACTCTTGGCTGGTCCACAATGAGTCAAATAAGAAATGCTTTAGCTTTTACAGAAGTTCTGGTTTACTAGCATAATACATTGGCCATAGACAAGCTTGTTGTTTTACTGAAGGATCTCATGGGCACATTCTCTGTTGAAATAAAATAATTTCTTCTCCTAGATCCCAGCATGCGGAGGGACAGATCCTAACAGGTTAAAATGAAGGGGACAATTTAAAGAAGACTGGGGGGAGAATATTCCTCCTTCAGAAAACTCTTTCTCACTCTGCAGAGCGCACTTCGCTGGGGATGGCGTTCCATAGGCAGGGACTGCCACTGACCCGGTTCCGAGTGATCGTCTTCCGGGCACACACACACACACACACACAGTCCGGGCCCAAGCCATGGAGGGTTTTATAAACTAAACCAAGACCTTGAATGCAACGGGCACGTGCAGACACACACACACACACACACACACACACACACACACACAGAATATTCACACACACACACACACACACACACACACACACACACACACACACACACACACACACACACACACTAATAACTTAAGAAAAAGAAGAAGGTGGCCTAATCAGAAAGCTTTCTTCTCAAATAGTTAGCCAGCACAGATTTCAACGAGTAATTCCAACGCAGTAGTGAACAAGACTTCCACATTGCTGGCCTTTCATTATAACAATGCAGAAAGGATGGAATGTCTGACACAGAGATAAAAATAGAACTGCCAGTGATATTTCATTGATGAGAAAAATAAGGGGAAAAGATCATAGGGGAGAAAAAAACTCTTCGAAAAATTGTTCTAGAAGTAGGTGCAGAGTAGGACTGAATTGGCTGACATTTTCTTTCTGTACACTTTTAAAAATGGTAGTTTCTATGAAGACTACAATTGCGCTCAGAGGTCAAACAAAGAACAAGATGTATGGAGCTTCCGTTTGTTCTACTGTCCAAAAAGATGGCTCCTTTTAATGGTAAATTGGCTACCCCAAAATATATTTTCACTCTTTTTCAAATGATAGAGTAGATCCCTTGCATGTCTGCCAAATATAAGCAGGCATTCTCTGTGTTGCATCGTAATGCTCTTTCCAATTTACATTTAAAGAAAATTGTCAATGTTTGAAATCCAACAGTCAATTTCAACTAGAAGGGCCCAATGAATCAGTAAGGGGTTTGCTGAGTCAACTCCACTGATATTCCATTGATTCAATGGGCCTACTCTAATTCTGACCTACTATAGGGTTTAGTCCAAAAATATACAAGGTAAGTCCAAAAGCTCTCCATTCTCCTTACAGTTTCTTCTGCCAGTTGAAGGAGGAGACAGGCTGCCTTCCATGCCCATAGGTAGTGTATGGCCTCATTATTTGCTCAAAAGACAGTTTTTGGCCACTGTGCTGGCCTGCAAAGTGGAACGGAGAACAAGAATGAAGACTGTGATGCAGGCTCAACAGGGGATTTAAGCTACATTTATAAAAATGACCATAGACTGCAGTGGTTGCAGTGCAGTAGAAAAAGAATCAAAGAGACAAGCTGTAGAGATTGTCTGCAAAAGCAAAGTGAAATAAACACAAGGCTTTTATATATTTGATTATGTAGTGGAACCCTTTGCTTGATAAATAAGAGTTGTTTGAAGATGTGCAAACATCTTCATTTATTGTCTTCCTCTTTGCAGACCTATTTAATCTATGCTTTTTGTATATCTGCTCCGCATGCAACTTGAAGACAGAAAGTGTGCAGCCAACAGGGGTCATTGCTCACACTTTTCAAGACTTTTTTCCAGTTAGATTTGAAGACTCAAAATGCGGGAGACAATGCTGCAGGGTTTGGACCATGGCAGACCTAGTTACTATGAGACTGGGGTTGTCTGTTGAATTTTTACATATTTGTTACATGCCTCTCTCCACCCTGTAACTTTCATCAGGCCTCCTTCCTTACTGCTCACATAGGGAAGAAATATTACGTGTTCCATTCATTCAGTAAATGCACTTGATTTGACAAAAATGACATTCAGTCAGAATGTTACATTTCTTCTTAGCATGCAAATCTGGAAATAACATAAGCCTTATTATATTGTTACTTTCTTGTGACATGTTCTGTTATGCATTCTTGTCTAATATAAGTTGTAAACCCTGACTCAGTGATATAATTTATATTAACTGTAAAGGGAACATGCATGATAGAGCTTGTTACCAGGAATTTGTTGTTTTCCTAATTCCTAATTTGTTGTTAACCTTATTGGCTCTCCCACCCAGCAGTAGCAGTGGAAGGAGGGTTTCAATCCCCTTTGCAAACACCTATCCTTATTAATAAAAAATGGCCAACACAAAGTGGGGGGGGGGGAGGAGGATAAGAACAATACCTTAAACCTTCTGCTTCAGTGGCAATTATGGTATTGAGCATTTTCTTTGAAACATTTCAAAAATAGTATTATCTAATCACAAATTGCATTTGCTCTTTTGTACAATAACTCTTTTTATTGATTTCTAGGTTTGTGTCACCTAAAAGGTTTTTAAAGCAGTACAAGGGAGCAAAACTATACTTCAAAAGCTTCTGGTAAAAGCAGGAAGGGTGATATTTAAGTACAGAAGGCTAGGAATCGGGCCACTCAGAGTTTTGCTTATTTTTATTGTTTTAGTTGGCTTTCTATTTGGATTTGAAATTATGATATGGGCAATAATTTTGAGCAGAATTATTTTGGAGTTTCATACAGAAAGGAATTGAGTTCCTATGTCCTGTGTGTAAGGGAAAGAGAAGAAGCAATAATTTTGATCTAGAATAGGATACAATTTGTTTACTTTAGTTGTTTTGATGTTTATTTAATATATGTAAATGTTACAGTGGAACCCCGACTTACGAAATTAATTCATTCCAAGGGTATCCTCGAAGTCGAACCATTCATAAGTTGAGCAGTGGATTTCCATAAGAATGTATTGAAAATTAATGAATCTATTCTGGAGGGAATATATTTCAATGCATTCCTATAGGAAGGCTGTTCCAACCCCCCTCAATCAAGGGCAGCCAAAGGCTGCTTTCCCCAGTTGACTGTCAAAATCGGCTGGGGAAGGGGTGTGGAGAGAAGCCTTCTCCCTGCCTTTGATTGAGGGAGATGTTTCGGGCAACCCGGATGCCTTGCAAAGGAAGGCACCTGGGCTGTCTGAAGATCAATGGGTCTGTGCTCTGACCACCAATTTGGTGAGCAGTACACGGACCCATTGATCTTTGCGCAGCCCTGGGGATTTGGAAGAAAAGCGGTGGCAGCGATGCACCGCTGCTGCTTCCCTTCCAACTCACCTGAGCCGAGTGAACATGCACACGTCCTAGAAGGTCCCTGGGATGTGTGCATGTTTGCGTGGCTTGAGCGGGTTGGAAGAGAGTTACACCTGTCTTTGAATCTGCCTGGAATGCAAAAACATGCATTCGCATGCACGTGGGGCTTGGGTGGGTTGGGATAGGGTTAAAAGCAGCCAAGCTCAGCGAGATTCCTAGAGAGGAAGGAAATAGGGGAGAGGTGAAATTGGTCCTCCTGCTCTTGCTCTTCCTTCTCCTGCCCTCCCCACCCCATCCACTCCATATAAAGCCCAACTCTTACTGTATAAAAATCAATCGTAAGTCAATAATTCATAAGACGGCTGTGGAAAAAAATGAACAGATTTCTGCTCATAAGTCAGAATTTTCATAAGCTGGGGAAACACTGTATTTTTATTTGTTGTTTTAATTCATTTATTTATATTTATATTTATATTTATATTTATATTTATATTTATTTATTTATCTATTTATTTTTACAACTTATATGCTGCCCACTACCCAAAGGTCTCTTATACTTATTAACTGTGCCGACTTTCCCAAACCGAACTCTGGGCAGTGAACAAACATTGTAAATAAGGAAGTTACTAAAATACAAAACAACCTTAAAAGATACTAAAACCAAATAAATATATAAATATTTAACTTTTTTTACACCACCTGGATTTGTTCTTTGAATTAAGCTTGGAGGTATATAAATCAATAAATAAATAAATAAATAAATGTCTGGAGCTAAATCCAATTACAGTGGACCCTTGTATAACAAATGGTTTGTATAACATAAAATCTGTACAACATAAAAAATTCTGGAGACAAGGGAAATTCGCTTAACAGAATTGTTTATGGGGCAAATCCGTACAACATAAAAATGGTCGTGATTAGGGATTACTTTGTTTTCAATGCATTCTCATGGAAAATTTGTATAAAGGAAAATTTGCTTACCATAATTTCATTTGGCACAAATTAATTCCTTTATACAAGGTACCACTGTATTAGTTACAACTAGATTAGATTGACTGAATCAGTGGGATAAATCCCACAGATTAGATAAATCTATTAGAGTTGGGTCTAACAGAGATAGTACCCGTTAGTACCCTTGAGCTTGCACATACAGTACAGGTTTTTGTGTAAGTAGCCCCATTAGATGATTGCAATGACTATTTAGAACCATAAATCACATATCTAAAATATGAATAGAAATGTCTCCGTAGGTATAAATGTCTGCAAACATTTTGATGTAGGATGAAACTGTGCAACCAATTGGAGGACTTGCCACTAACTTTCCCCATACTGATAAAGCTGTTTGGATGAGTAGCAAAATGTTTTTATCCTTCAAGAAATGAAGTCCAGTTGCCATGACTCATCTTCCAGATAACTTCACATGGATGACTGAGAATCTTCACAGACATGTGCAACCAATACTAATTCTTGTGCCATAGTGCACAGAAAACAGGTATCACCTGATATCAATAGGTGTAAACATGTGACTAGATGAATCCGTTGAAAGCAGGCAAAAAATAAGCAAACAAAAATGAAGTGTTGTGCTTTTATTTCAGTCTTCAGAATTTCATATGCATGGTTATTGCAGAGATGTAAGGAATGTTATATTTAAAGCAAAATCAGTCCCCAAAACACACTTGCACAGTTTTCCATTGTTACTTCTTCCTCTTATACTGAAACTATAAATGTTCATTTTCTTCACCCAAGTGTAGAGTTCCAACTAGGCAGTACATGTGAACGAAGTACTTTTCACAGAAGCTGAGTAGCTGAGGGACACATGATTAGACATTAGCAGCCAATAAGGGGGAATTTATTATTCAACATACAGTATATCACAGAAGTGATTACAACCCTCATACTCAGTAAATGTGTTAGTATATGCTTTTCATGTGACAACACAGAATAAATGACACTTGGCTACAATGTAAAGCAGTGAGTATACAGCTTGTATAACAGTGTAAATGTGCTGTCCCCTCAAAATAACACAAGACATAGGCATTAATGCCTAAACCACAGGCAACAAAAGTGAGTACACCCGTAAGTGACGATGTCCATGTAGCCATTTTCCCTCCCTGGTGTTATGAGACCTGTTAGTGTCACAAGGTCTCAGGTGTGAAAGGGGAGCAGGTGTTATCGCTTTCACTCTCACATTTGGTGTTATCGCTCTCAGTCACTCATACTAGTCACTTGAAGTTCTACATGGCACCTCATGGTAATGAACTAAGGATCTGAAAAAATGAATTGGTGCTCTACATAAAGTTGGCCTAGACCAGTGATGGTGAACCTTCGGCACACCAGATGTTTTGGACCACAACTCCCACAGTCCTTTGTCATTGACAATACAGGGTGGGATTTCTGGGAGTTGTGGTCCAAAACATCAGGAGTGCCAAAGGTTTCCCACCACTGGCCTAGGCTATAAGCAGATTGCCAAGACCCTGAAACTGAGCTGCAGCATGGTGGCCAAGGCCATACAGTGGTTTAACAGGACAAGTTCCACTCAGAAAAGGCCTCACCATGGCCGACCAAAGAAGTTGAGTGCTCATGCTCAGCGTCATATCCAGAGGTTGGCTTTGGGAAATAGATGTATGAGTGCTGCCAGCATTGCTGCAGAGGTTGAAGGGGTGGTGGTTAGCCTGTCAGTGCTCAGACCATAGTTGTTGTTGTTCAGTCATTCAGTCATGTCCGACTGTTTGTGACCCCATGGACCAGAGCTTGCCAGGCCTTCCTATCCTCCACTGCCTCCTGGAGTTTGGTCAAATTCATTTTGGTTGCATCAGTGACACCGTCCAACCATCTCATTCTCTGTTGTCCTCTTTTCCTTTTGCCTTCAATCTTTCCCAACATCAGGGACTTTTCCAAGGAGTCCTCTCTCCTCATGAGGTGGCCAAAGTACTGGAGCCTCAGCTTCAAAATCTGTCCTTCCAGTGAACGCTCAGACCATACACTACCCATTGCATCAAACTGGCCTGCAGGCTGTTGTCTCAGAAGGAAGCCTCTTATAAAGATGATGTACAATAAAGCCCACATACGGTTTGCTGAAGACAAGCAGACTAAGGACATGGATTTCTGGAACTGTGTCTGGTGGTCCAATGAGACCAGGATAAACTTATTTGGTTCAGATGGTGTCAAGTGTGTATGGCGGCAACCAGGTGAGGAGTACAAAGGCAAGTGTGTTGTGCCTACAGTCAAGCATGGTGGTGGGAGTGTCATGGTCTGGGTTGCATGAGTGCTGCTGGGAATGGGGAACTACAGTTCATTGAGGGGACCATGAATGCCAACATGTACTGAGACATACTGAAGCACAGCATGATCCCTTCTCTTCGGAGACTGGGCTGCACTGCAGTTTTCCAACATGATAACAATCCAAAACAGGCCTCTAAAATGACCACTGCCTTGCTAAAGAAGCTGAGGGTAAAAGTGATGGACTGGCCAAGCATGTCTCCAGACCTAAACCCTATTGAGTATCTGTGGGGCATCCTGAAACAGCAGGTGGAGGTGTGCAACATCCACCAGCTCTGTGATGTTGTCATGGAGGAGCAGAAGAGGACTCCAGTGGCAACCTGTGAAGCTCTGGTGAACACTATGCCCAAGTGGGTTAAGGCAGTGCTGGAAAATAATGGTGGCCACACAAAATATTGACATTTTGTGCTCAATTTGGACATTTGTCACTTAGGGCTCTACTTTTTTTGTCAATTGTTTGTTTAGGGTTAGGGTTTATTTATTTATTTATTTATTTATTTTTATACTGCCCGTCTTCCTGAAGTGGTGGTGAACAAAGAAGGTAAGACAGGCCCAAAGGAAACAATACATCAACTGAAGAGGAAATAAAAAAATGAAAAATAAGGAATAAAATATAGTATAAAATAAAACAACTCAACAGAGGAGTCAAGGAATCATTGGTGAGATGGCGAAAAAAAGACATTAGACATTAATGGCTGTGTCTTTTGTTATTTTTAAGGGACAGCACATTTTGACTGTTCTACAAACTATATACTCACCACTTTACATTGTAGCCAAGTGTAATTTCTTCAGTGTTATCACATGAAAAGATATTCTAAAATATTTATGAAATGTGAAGGGGTGTTCTCACGTCTGTGATATACTCTATATAAGACAAGGGTTGATTCCTAATCTGGACCAATAGAACTGGAATAATTGGAAGAACTGGAAGTAAGGAGACAGTCTGCTTTCCTTTATTATTTTCAAGGTAAATAGTACTAGATTATTATTGTTCCTCAAAATAATTTTAAAAGAACTATCCAATAATTACATCCACAGTATAGCATTCAGTCACTCTAGGTTTCTATTTGCTGGGATGAACATGTACTCAGCAGAATCCATGTCTGTCCACTCCTACAAATGTACTTGGATTTGACTTAAATTTTAATAAAAAAGCTTTTTCTAAAAAGAAGAAGAAAGAAAAGTAGGTTCTGAGAACCTCAGGTCTACCCATTTTCTGCCATATACCCAGGTTTTCTGGAAGCGAAGTCAATGTAGAAATAGGCAGGTGGGATGACAATGTTCTGATCACTTCCTCATATAAGTCCAACCTGTCACCCTCCAAATCTTGCTGGGCTACAACTCACCTGATCCTTCACTACTGCCTAGGGTGGATAAGAGAAGCATTCCATCAACATCAAGAGAGTCACATGTTCCCCACTCCCAGGAAAGAGAATGTGACAAACCCTGGAAACAGGAGTAATGCATATGCAGATCATCGGCCAATCCCAGCAGGAGGGTGGGGGATGGTATGATATAAAAAGGATGGAGCCTAGGCAGTTGAAGCAGTTCAGTAAGTTGAGGTTTTGAGAGTGAGTGCTGGGATAGAGCACTGCTCTGTTAGAGTTCTGTCAGGCAGTGAGGGCTATACTGTTTACTAGTTATTGAAGACAGGGAGGTTTGTAGAGTTGATTAAATCTATTCTGTGTTAAAGGCAATGCATACCATCCTCAGACATTGTGATATTTATCATTTTCTCAATAAACTTCATTATTGTTTCGATATTTTACATCTGAGTCTGTCCCAATTCATGAGGCGACAATTTTAAAAGGTGGCAGCATTACCATTTCCATCACAATTACACGTGTAAAAGGGAGGTGTCATCACAATTTGGTGGCACAGCAGTGGGATGTCGAAATAAATCCAGTTGTGCCTCTGAAACTCAGTCTCTGAAAGGGGTGACGTCACCCTCCCAATCGTGCTGGGCTACAATTCACCTGATCCTTCACTACTGGCTTGGGTGGATAAGAGAAGCATTCCATCAACATCAAGAGAGTCACATGTTCCCCACTCCCAGGAAAGAGAATATCCATTTCATGATTCTATGATTCTATGTAAATGAGCAATCCTTGTGGTATGAAAATGGGATAGTTTAGAACTGTCTTGAGTGGGCATGATACAGCATTTAGAAAATAAATATACATTTGACTATGTGGATTTTTTGGTAGACTTCATCAAAGATTGAAAAACAATGAACAATTTTTTTCACTATTTGTTAAGTAAAAAGAGCCCACCAATTACGCTTAGTTCTGCGCTGACATAGATGACGCCATGTCTGTTTTCTGCCACACATTGATACATGCCAGTGTCTGATAGGTTCACGTTGGTTATGCTGAGTGTGCCATGGTCTATACGAATTCGCTCCTGCAAAATGGTAAAAACAAACAAACAAACAAATAAATAAAATGTAACAAAGGCAGTGTGTTTCAATATCTAATCATTCTGACAATGACACCATAATTTTAACATGTCAGGAGTAGAGATGGGCACAACCAGAAAAAATTACGTTTCGAGTTGTCGTTTGTCGGGACGGGCCCGTTTCGGGTCGTTTCCGTTTGTCGCGAAATTTTTCAAAAATTCCGTTTGTCGTCTGTCGTTTGTACAGTGGTTTAGGGAGCGTAACGTGTAGCTGCTGTTATAATTATGTTGGGGTTGTTAGTGTGACAGGAAACCTCGTCGGCGCTTCTCTGATTCACTAAGAAGGAAAGCATACTGGCGTACTGCTGTACAGGTTACACTTAGGAAGGGAGGGAGTGGGTCTCTGGAGTTGAAGGCACCTCTCTGGGTGCATCACTCTGACCCACTAAGAAGGGAAGTGTACTTGCGTACGAATCTGGGCTAGGGCTGGGGTTAGGGTAAGGGCTAGGTTTAGGGTAACGGTTCAGGTTAGGGTTAGGGTTAGGGTTAGGGTTAGGGCTAGGCTTAGGGTAACGGTTCAGGTTAGGGTTAGGGTTAGGGTTGGTGGGCTTTTTATGCCCTCTCTGGCACATCCAGAAGTCTCAGCAAAACCTGGCCATGCGATTGGTGGAATGGCTCCAAAAATTTGCATGCTCCCATCCCATGGCCAGCCCAACATTGCGCGTGCACAGGTGTAAAAAATAAAAATAAAAATAATAAAATAAAAAAAAATCAATATGACGTTTTATTGCTATAAAAAACCCACTGCTGCTACTATAAAAATTCAGGCATTTAAAATACCTAATTTTCACATGTTTCTGTGGTGCTTTGGTGGGTTTTTGGACCACGATTTCAAAAGAAAAATTGCGGTCGCCATTTTGGATCCCCCCCAACGCATGGCAAATGGAGACGACGAGGATGACCCCCCCCAGCCTGGTGCAAGCAGCCCAGGACAGGAGAGGGGGGGAAGGCCAGGGACACCCCCCAGAAACCACCCCTCGGTAGGTGTTCTCACTGAGGCAGGCATATTTTTGCCTGCTTTTATGGCCAGGAATCGGGTTTTTTTAAAATTTTTAAATCTTTTTTCTGTGCTGCTTGGCATCGTGTGATTGCCGCGATGCCATGAACGACAACAAAAAATCAGACCCAATTTTTCTTTTTCGGTTCGGGTTCGAGCTGGAGCGGAGTAATTCTCGTTACCGTTACCCGTTACGTAACAATAACGAGAACCGAAAACGGAAATGAGAATTTCGCCTAGTCATGCCCATGTCTAGTCAGGAGCTAGAGCAAAAATCAAAGTGAAAAGGGGCAAAGTACCAAACAATTTGTTCCATTCAGTCTGTCTCTGAATTAAACTTATATTTTTCTTAAGAGCTCAATGGAATAAAGTACTGTCCTTGGTAAAAACTGCTTAAATAGGTTTCCCCACCTTCTTATTCTCAGTGATTGAACATCTATTTAGGTGTTCTGTTTAGATTAACAGCCCTTTCAGGGAGCTAAACCTTGAATCTAAGACTACTTCTGTCTTATAGTGCATGATGGTCTAACAGAGCCAGATAAGTTTTTAAGAACATTTGGAACAGCAGAACTATTAGCTTTTGTCTCCCTGGAAGGTTAATGTGAAAAGCAATCATATTTGGTAGTCCAAAGCAACGGTTCACCCCACCAGAATAAAACATCCTAAAGATTCAAATTGTTAGTCATTTTAGTCTAATGTGATTTAAGTCCACTACCATCTGCTAGTGACCAGCATGAAACAAGTGGAATTAGCACATGGAGCAAAAGACGTCTACAATCATTTGTCAGCCTAAGGAAATGGAATTTATGTTCTTAGAAGTACAGCCCTGTGTTTTCCTAACGCAACAGCACTTTGGCTGTATATTAAGAACCAAGCATATGAATCATGTAATATAAAAATTGATTGGCTTTTTTCCTTGGCTGCAGGGCTGCAATGTTATGTTTGTATAACCTTTATTTCAGGTTGATCAAACCCGGAGAACAATACTTCCTTTTGTCAAAGTGCAGGTGAAAAATGACCATTGCTTTGATCATGGTGGGTGAGCAATGTGCTTAGTTTTTGCCTGCATAATTGAGACACTCAAGTCTTGAAAGTATCCCCTCTGGTGCGAGTGAAATAGTACCAGCGAGATACTTCTTCCCATTCTAGAAATCATTAATCTTTAGGCTGTTTGTTCTGCCACAGCTAATAGTAGGTCAACTCTCCTGTTGCTGATGGCCCACAGAGGTCTTCAGCCACGGAAATGAGGTTACAGTTACAGACCAGAGGGCATGTTTAGATCCTGGCAATTTCATGGAATTGAGTGAAGGAACGCTACAGCTTGAATCCGTTGTTTACTCCTGTTACAGTTGATACATAACTTGTGTTTTTACTATAAACTGCACTCTCTTTTCCTGCAAAGTCAGAGACAGCAATAAAAATATGCAGCCCCTTTATTGCTTATTGTGAATATCCTCCGGAAACGAGTCCCATAGCTTCTAAGTTCCACTTGATTCAGAGAAATGCTTGTCAAAGGCAAAAAGTGGCACTTAAATGCCTAACCTTCATTGAACGTTGGTAGGGAATTAGGTGCCTGAGGGTAATTTCTGCCTTTGAAAAGTATGGCTTGAAGTGTCATTGTTTTAACTACAAGGAAAGCTCAAGGTGATTCTGTCGCATTCACTCAGCAGGGGAGGAAGCCTGCAATGGGATGGATGGAATTTTAAGGCCACATGGTTTCATCAATTTCTTTTTCAACAGCAGCAAACGATATAGACATGAAAAGGTCACTACATCACAGCAGATCCTTTCAAGTCAGTCCCCAAACTCAATGCACCCAGGACATCAATCCAAAACATTCCTCATACCTGGGGGATAAGCAGTTCTCCATCCTTCAGCCAGCTATAAGAAGGCTTTGGTCTCCCATTTGCCTTACACTCCCAGTAGATGCTTTCTTCAATTGCCACATGAGCATCACTTATTTTCTGCACCCAGTTGGGAGGAGCTGTAATAAAGGACAATAACAATCTTCTAAGCAAGGGTTTCTTTTCTGTCTGCCATTGACCTTCAAGTACTTTAACTCCATTAAATATGATTTGCAAAATGCAAGAGGGTCCGTTAGATTCCCAGAAAATAGCAAGGACAGTAAGGGGGACTGTCTCTCCTTTTCTTGTTATCTGTATCAACAGCAACAACATTTAGTTTGAAAGCTCCACCAAGCATCATTAAGTTGTTGAAATGTACTTAACTGTATGCAATGACCTAAATCCAGTTGCTAATTATATGCTTGAACATTAAGTAAACACTTGTGTAAATTCCACTGGGTCTGTTCTAGCTGAGACAAGCAACTGGGTTTAGGCTACCACTATTTTCAAGCACATAACATTGCAATCAGAAAAGTATTTTCTGGGGACACCCCCTTTGAAGCTGAATGACTCATCACCCTGAACCCCAAATCTCTCCAAATTTGGAGGGTTTAAAGGAGATAGTCCAAGGAAGGTAACCACCAAATTTTGTACCTCTAGGTGCCATGGAACCCATTTTATAGAGTAACAAATTAGTTTGTTACTTTTTTTTTGTACAATTAAAAAAATCATTTCTAACAAAATGAAACGAATCACAGGGGAAGGACACAAATGAAACACAATCCCTACTTCTCTACATATCAACCACACAGTACTGCTTCTTCTCCTCATGGTATTTGAATTACAGAAAATTATTGCTGGTTCCCATTTCACCAAAGATGCTCATAACAAAAAATGTTGCCAAGAAAGAAAGAAAAGATTAGCAATTGCAAAGACCGGATTCCTTTGAGGGGAATGACATTATGGCCATATCAAGTACCTGACAGCTTGGGATTTGTAACACTCTGTCTTTAGCCTGATTATTCTTTTCTGCGGCAGCTATTTTGAGGATATTTGCTAAACCCTTTGGTCTCATTAATTCAATCTGTTTTGCATGGACACTTCTACAAAGGAAGTTTTGAGTCGTGCCAGCCTCCAGGAAGGAGCGAGACAAGGAACATCATTATTTTTTTCCTTGTAAGAGTCTCTATAATTTGTACCAATCATCTTTGCATAAAACCAGTGTTCTTTCATTTTGACAAATGATGCGTGTATACAACAAGCACAAAACATCCATCTGATTGTTTTTAAAAAAGAAATGTGTGACAGATATATTTTCCTAATTTTGTCTTGTGTTATATAGCATAGTTCAGTGATTTAGGTATGTGGCTGCAGAGCCAGAGGCTGTGCCTTCTTGATTCGGACTGGGCTCAATAATCCATTGGGTCTAGAGATAGGCAAAAATGGGCTCATCCAGACTTGTCAAGGCAGGAGGAGCACAGGTGCTGAGGCTCCCTCCCCCACCTCCTCAGATGATCTCTAGCCACTCACTCGGCCCAGTTTGCTAAGCTTCCACCAGCTCCTCAAATGAACCAGTCCCAGCTAGAGCACAGATTTCTCTGCTCTGCTCTTTTGTCTAAGTGGGAGACACAGAGCCAAGACACAGAGAAGCCTGAGCTGTGGCCAGGAGTGGAAAATCACTTGAGGGGTTGCAGGAAGCTAACAAGCTGGGCTTGATGAATGGCTGATTGAGCCAGAGGAGGAGGCGGGGGGGGGAAGACCAGGATGGAACTTGCTGAACCTGTTCATGCCCATCTCTAATTTTGTCCCTTCTAGCTCTGCAGTTTTAAAATGATGATGAATTTATTATTTTTTAAAAAACATTTTTATCCAACCTTTCTCTTAAAAAGGACCCAAGGAAGAGGGCTTATATCATTAAAAAGAAATATTTAAAGCTAAGAACAATGAGTATAAAAAGGCAACACACATCAGTAAAATACAGTATTAGAGCTTGATAGGTTTTGGAGTAAAACCCACATTGTAACTAACTATTGTATAGTAAATGGTTTACAGGTTAAAGAGCAAATGAGCTCTGCGGGCTAATCAGAGATCAGCTGATAGTGGTTGTGTAATCAACTCTGTATAAAAGAAAGCAAAAGTCTAGTGGTTCTTTGGCAGCAACATGTGAAGATAAGAACATGCTCTCCAGCTGCCAGGTTGTATATGTTTGTTAAGGAGGCTGTTACTCTGCTGGATTATTTATTTTTGTTCCTGTAAATTTAATATTTCTTTTACTTACTCCAAATGGTTGTGTGCTTTTGTACACTGCTCTGCAACAAACAATAACAGAGCTAAAATTAAAAATATACAAGAATTAAAGAGGAACAAATACCACTCGGCTAAATGGTAAAGAAAAAAACACTGTCAAAGCAGAAATACATAAAAATCCATCTAAGAATCATACTTAGTAGCCAGTCACTGAGGGAAAGCTTGTTTGAAAAGAAAAATCTTTGCCTGCTGGCAGGACAGCAACAATACAGCCAGCCTGGCTTCCTGAGGGACGGAATGTCAAAGTCTGGGAGCAGCGATAGAGACGACCATCTCCTCTCTCTCTCTCCATTAAACACACTTGAGAAGGTGGCAGGGAAGAGCAGAATGTCTCTCCTGATGAACTTAACACCTGAGCCAGCAAATAATGGGAGACACGACCTTTGAAATAGCTTTGGCCCTAGGCCATTTAAGGCTGTGCACTTGTATTTTCGAACAGAGTGTAACCCATCATAAGAACATAAGAACATAAGAAGACCCATGCTGGATCAGGCCAAAGGCCCATCTAGTCCAGCTTCCTGTATCTCACAGCGGCCCCACCAGATGCGTTTGGGAGCGCATGAGACTAGATATCTGTCTCCTGATACCACTCTCCTGCATCTGGCCCTTGAAGTACCCTGGTTTAAACCCTGGAGGTTACACATCTCCATCATGGTTTGTAACCTGTGATGGACTTTTCCTCCAGGAATCTGTCCAATCCCCTTTTGAAGGCATCCAGGTCAGATGCCATCACCACATTGTGTGGCAGGGAGTTCCATAGACTTACAACGCGCTGGGTGAAAAAATATTTTCTTTTGTCAGTTCTTACTCTCCCAGCCCTCAATTTGAGTGTATGTCCCCTAGTTCTGGTATTTTGGGAGAGGGAGAAGAGCTTCCCTCTATCCACTTTACTCATACCCTGCATTATTTTGTATGTCTCAATCATATCCCCCCTCAATCACCTTTTTTCCAGACTAAAGAGGCCCAAATGTTTTAGCCTTTCTTCATAAGGGAGGTGCCCCAGCCCAGTAATCATTTTAGTCGCTCTCTTCTGCACCTTTTCCAGTTCCACTATGTCTTTCTTGAGATGCGGTGACCAGAATTGTACACAATACTCCAGGTGGGGCCTTACTATTGTTTTGTATAATGGCATTATAATGTTGGCTGTTTTATTTTCAATCCCCTTTTTGATAATCCCTAGCATGGAATTGGCCTTCTTCACCGCTGCCACACATTGGGGAGACACCTTCATGGAGCTGTCCACCAACACACCAAGATCTCTTTCCTGATCCGTCATGGATAACTCAGAGCCCATGAGTTGATAGATGAAGTTTGGATTTTTTGCCCCAATATGCATTACTTTACATTTGGTTACATTAAAACACATTTGCCATTTCTCAGCCCATTCCCCCAGTTTGGAGAGATCCTTCTGGAGCTCTTCACAATCTTCTCTGGTTTTTACCACACGGAAAAGTTTTGTGTCATCGGCAAACTTGGCCACCTCACTGTTTATCCCTGTCTCCAGGTCATTTATGAACAGATTGAAAAGCACCGGTCCCAGGACCGAGCCCTGGGGCACACCGCTTTTCACTTCTCTCCATTGTGAAAATTTCCCATTGACACCTACTCTTTGTTTCCGGGATCTCAACCAGTTCTCAATCCATAAGAGGACTGTGCAATTTTCTGTGCAATTTTGCAATTTTCTGTGCAATTGCAATTTGCAATTTTCTGTGCAATTGACTGTGCAATTTTCTCAGCAGCCTTTGGTAAGGGACTGTGTCAAAAGCCTTTTGAAAATCCAGATAGACTATATCAACTGGTTCACCCAAATCCACGTACCTGTTGACCTTTTCAAAAAATTCTAAGAGGTTTGTCAGACAAGATTTACCCTTACAGAAGCCATGCTGATTTTCTCTCAGCAAGGTTTGTTCTTTTATGTGTTTTAAGATTTTCTCTTGGATGAGGCTTTCCACCATCTTCCCTGGGACAGATGTAAGGCTAACCGGCCTGTAGTTTCCTGGGTCCCCCCTCCTTCCTTTTTTAAAAATTGGTGTGACATCTGCTATCCTCCAGTCCTCCGGCACTGTGGCCGTTTTAAGAGACAAGTTGCATATAACCGTTAAGAGATCTGCAATTTCATTTCTCAGTTCCCTAATAACCCTTGGGTGGATGCCATCTGGGCCAGGTGACTTGTTAATCCTCAATTTATCAATTAGTTCTAAAACCTCCTCTCTTTTAACCTGTATTTGATTTAATTCTTTAGTCAAGAGGGGCGGCTCAGGCAGCGGAATCCGCTCAAGGTCCTCTGTCATGAAGACAGACTCAAAGAACTCATTCAATTTCTCTGCAATGTCCAAGTCTTCCTTAACCTCCCCTTTTCCTCCCTCACCATCCAGAGGGCCAACTGGTTCTCTGGCAGGTTTTCTACTTCTAACATATTTAAAGAAGCTTTTATTATTACCCTTTATATTGCTAGCTATTTGTTCCTCAAAGTCTTTCTTTGCCTCCCTTATCATCTTCTTACATTTCTTTTGCCAGAGATTGTGATCCTTTTTATTTTCCTCATTTGGGGAGGATTTCCATTTACAGAAGGACCTCTCCTTGCGCTTTAGAGCCTCTCTAACTCAACTTGTTAACCATGCCGGTGTCCTCTTGAACTTAAATGAGCTCTTCTTTCTTTGTGGTATGCACTTGTGCTGGGCCTCTATTATTGTTGTTTTAAACAGGCTCCATGCACTCTGAAGAGATTGGATTCTTCTAACCTTCCCCTTCAGTTTCTCTCTAACTAGTTTCCTCATCTGAGGGAAGTTTGCCCTTCGAAAATCAAGGGTTTTTATGTCTGATTTGGTTGACACTCTTCCTCCAACATGCATGGCAAAGGTAATAGCAGCATGGTCACTGTTCCCCAGAGGCTCAGTGACATTCACACCTCTGACCAGGTCCTGAGTATCACACAATATTAGATCCAGAGTTGCCTGTTCTCAGGTGGGCTCCGTGACAAGTTGCTCTAAGGCACAGTCATTCAGCAAGTCGAGAAACCCAGTTTCTCTTTCTTGCCCGGAGCTCGCATTGGCCCAGTCAATGTGGGGATAATTGAAGTCCCCCATGATTACTATCCTATCCCTTTTAGCCACTTCCATGATTTCTCTCCTCATTTCAAGGTCCCCCTCAAGTTTCTGATCTGGTGGACGATAGAATACTCCAACGATCACATTACTCCTTGGACCTGGTAGTTTAACCCACAGTGATTCTATGGTGGAGTCAGACCATCTGTCAATCTCCATTCTGCTGGATTTTACCAACACAGGCTGTGTCCCTTTTCCATCAACCTGCCTTTTGACTGACCAGGAGCACCTCTTTCTTGTCTGGATTAAGTTTCAGTTTATTTACTCGTATCCATTCCATTACTGATACTAAACACTGACCTACAGCCAACAGAGCTTCCTCGGATTTAGGTGGCAAGAAGAGGGAGAATTGATGGTGATGATACCTCATAGGTATGGCAAAGGAAGATATTCCCCCCTCCACTGAAATTTAAAATGAAAATGTTCAGGCATAATTCTTGTTAAACCGAAATAGAAAATTGGGGGGCGGGGGAGGCAAAAATGTGGTGGAACCATTAAGGCTAATTTTTCTATTTTTAAAAATGTTAGTTAATCTTACGTCTGAGGACGTGGACCTGTCCATGAAAGGTCAGATTGAAAAATATAAAGGTAGCCGTTAATGTGCTCCCACGATTCTTTTATATTGCTTTTTATTTCTATTTTGTTTTTACGTATAATGGTATCATCCTGTTTGCAAAGAACAAACACAAATCCCAGTTCATGGTCTGGAGACATCTCGGACTTCCACATGGGAGAAACCACCCAACTGCTAAACAGTGCCTTAGCTGAGAGACCACTAAAAATCCCAAATGAATATTCTGAGTAAAACAAATACTGACAGGAAAACAATCTTTAAGGATTATGTTTGGTTTATACCAGCAGAGGTCTCCATGATCCAGGATATTTAACAAGGTTCTATCTCCTACAATCAGATAAAATAATTTTTGATTTCTTCCACAAAGGACAACCACTTTAAAAATTCCCCCAGGGGCTCAGATGAGATCAGATGAAGGTTTGCAAGGGTAGAATTAAGCGGAAAAAGCTTGATAAACAAGAAGTGTCAGCTTGAATACCAACATGATGCTGCTACTTTCAAATCCATCTCTGCTATCAGCATTTTCTGGTGATAAATCCAGCATGGCTGAAAATGTAAGACTGTATCTGAAAAGCTCTGCTTGGATGAATTAATCATAGTAGGGGCTGATATTAATGACAGATGAATATCTAATTCCATGTGTTCTGCACAGATTTGTTCATAAACAACAACAAGAAGGCCAGAGGTACTACTGATTATAATCTGAAAATACAGCAAGGAAATGGAGAATGTAACCGCACACACATTTACTCAAGAGTAAACCCCAAGTCAATGTCATAAATGCTTGCCCAAAATAAGTGCACAATGCCTAAGCAATTAAATGACAGACATCATGCTAGATAAATGTTTCTTTTAGAGTTTTTTCAAATGTAACTACATTACAACTGAACAATATGGCATTACATGCTGTACCTCCTAAGTATTATGACATGAAGGCATATCAAGAGGAGTCTATCTATCTATCTATCTATCTATCTATCTATCTATCTATCTATCTATCTATCTATCTATCTATCTATCTATCTATCTATCTATCTATCTATCTATCTATCTATTTGATTTTCATACCACCTATCTGGCTGCCAAAGCTACTCTCTAAAGAAAGCATGTCACAGACAAATATGTCTGACTAAAGATACATGCTAAAGCACACATCTGTAAATCAAAGAATATTCTCCAGCAATTGATAATTGTACAGTACAATTATTTCAGAAAAGGCAACAGTACTCAAATGGATGGCCTTGGATATGAAATAATTCTGTAAAAATAACTTGCATTCTCAATATCAATGACATCCCATTAAGATTCTTACAGTGCATATGCTTATTACTTATACATTTATAATTCTTCAAGTTTTAAATCAGATGAGAAAAATCTAAACTGACTGAAAGACAACAAATAGCTTGGTAGACTTTTAGGTATCACAAGATTATCCATTATTTCCAGAAAATGTGAGAGATTGTTCATTCATTCATTCATTCATTTTTATAGATTTTTTTTAGCCATCCCACTACTAAGTGGTCTCTCGGTGTCGTACAACAATATACTAAAACTATAAAACATGTTAAACACCATCAAAATAACAGTTGGAAATAATCAATAGACATATAATAAAATCCTGCTGCTTATGAGCCCAGCTAAAAAGATCACTATCTAATTAAAATGCTGGCTGAACAGGAAGATCTTTGCCTGGCTCTGAAAAGCCAAAAGTATCAGCGCCAGGCGGATCTCTGTTGGGAGGGCATTCCAAAGTTGGGGGGCAAGTGCCGGGAAGGCCCTGTTTCAACCTGCTATTGCGACTTGTACAGTGCTTCTGTAGTACAGTTAAAGAATTTTTGCATTCTGAATAAAACAAGTACTTTGAAACAACTGCAGAACAGTATGGACTGCATATGGTTACAGTCTGCTACAAAGTGCTGTTTTGTCGTTTGTTAGGTAATGAAACAAAATGAAATGAAACGAGGATACAGCATTTCGTTACAGATGAAACAAAACGGCGGTGTTTTCGTTAAACCAACGGTTTCATTTTGCTGTAAAAAAGGCTGTCTGACCTGCTGGGTTCACAATGAGCTGCCGCTGCCGCTCGAACCCAGGATGGGGAAGAGGAGGAGGAGGGTCCCTGCCACTGCTCTGGCACTCCCTATCTCCTCATCTCAGTCCCAGCTTCCAGCCTCCTCTCAGCTGGAAGGTGGACAGGGGAGTGATTCCCCTGGGTCCTAAAGGAACCGGATTTGGTGCTGAGGAGCCATTTTCAGATGGGTCCAGCAGAGCTGTCAACAGCTGGATCGCTCTGAAAATGGCCTGGTCGCCACCGGAGGAGCCCCGCGGTGGTGACTGGAGAGGGTATTGGGCGAGGATGGGGTGCATCTGACCATTGCCGGTAGGAATCTTTTTGCCAAGATGCTTGAAGATTTAATAAGGAGAACTTTAAACTGAGTTTGCAGGGGGAGGGAGAACATATTCTTAATGGTAGAGATCCAGAAGGAATTGTGGAGATTAGCCCAAATGTTGCAATAGGAGCAGAACAAGGAGTAGCGCAGACCATCAGTGCGAGGAAAAACAGGCTAAGCAAAGGGCATGTAAGAAGCACGTGCAGGCTCAAATGTCTCCACACCAATGCACAGAGCATGGGGAACAAACAAGAGGAGCTGGAACTCCTAATACAGCAAAATAAATATGACATAATTGGCATCACTGAAACTTGGTGGAATGAGACCTATGATTGGAATGTTGTTATTGGGAGGTATAACCTGTTTCAAAGGAACAGACCTAGTAAGAAAGGAGGAGGTGTGGCTTTATATATCAAGGACATTTATACTGCTGAAATACAAGATAAACAGCAGGGAAAGCATGTTGAGAGTATTTGGGTGAAAACCAGGGGTGAGAAAACTGGGAGGGATGTCACTCTAGGGGTATATTATAGACCCCCAAGCCAGCCAGAGGAGTGGATGATGCCTTCTGTGAGTAGATGGCCACACAGTCAAAATGGAGAGAGAGAGATTTTAACTAACCTGATATATGTTTGCAGTCCAACTCAGCTAAGAATGCAAGGTCTAACAAATTTCTTACTGTCCTTGCAGACAATTTCATGGGCCAGAAGGTGGAGGAGACAACAAGAGGCACAACCATTTCAGGAGAACCTATCCAGTCACCACCGCGGGGCTCCTCTGGTGGCGACCGGGCCATTTTCAAAGCAATCCAGCTGATGATAGCAATGCTGGTGGGATCTTTAGGTAAAAGTGACCATGCCCTATTGGAATTTGTTATATAGGGCGTTTATACACGACCCCTAAGCTCCGCCGCAAATGGCTGCAAGGTCCGGACCTTAAAAATGTTTACCCACCAGCTCCGGACTTTGCAGACAATTAAGTGCGACCCCGCCCACTTTAGCGTGACCAAACAGCAGTTTTCTTGTACCTGCTTTTTGGATGTGACAAATATTTGCTCCGGTGTAAGGATAGTGAGTGCGGGGCTCTCCTGGCTTCTGTCTGTTCTTTTTTTGCGCCCCGCCCCTTTAAGAGATCTGTATGCTGCCGGGAACAAAAGGAGGTAAACCGGCATTCTTTTCTTTCTTTTTTCTCCTTCCCTCAGGCAGCCAGCAACCAGGAAGTGTGGAGGGGGGGTGGGGACAGAGTAAGAGCGAGGAACCCCTAAGATCTCTGGTCCGAATTTAAGTGGCCAGCGGATCTTAGGGGTCCTGTAAAAAGGCCCATAGTTGGAAGGGGAAGCTAAGCATAGTCAGACACGAATCCTGGACTTTAAGAAAGCCAATTTTTGTAAACTTAGGGAATTATTGGCTGTGATTCCATGGACAGAAACACTGAAAGAGAAAGGACTCCAAGATGGATGGTAGTTCCTTAAAAGCGAAATATTAAAGGCACAATCTAAAACTGTTCCAGCAAGAAGAAAAAATGGGAGAGGTCTAAAGAAAGCTCAATGGTTTACTAAAGAACTTTCAACTCAGCTAATTATAAAGAAAAACAAGTACAAGAAATGGAAAAATGGGGAATGCACCACGCTCTCTGCGTGACAATGATAACCAGTTACTGACAGGAGACAAGGGAAGGGCAGAACTACGCAACACCTTCCTTGCCTCAGTTTTCTCCAAAAAGGAAAAAAATAGATCCGCTGGGACAAAGAGTAGATGAGGTAGGATGGGAATTGCAACATAGAATAGGTAGAAAGGTAGTACAGGAACACCTGGAAGCATTAAATGAATTTAAGTCCCCTGGGCCACATGAATTACACCCAAGGATATTAAAAGAACTGTCAGAAGTAATTTCAGAACCATTGGCAATAATCTTTGAGAAGTCCTGGAGAACAGAAGTCCCCATAGATTGGAGGAGGGCTAATATAGTCCCCATCTTCAAAAAGGGGGGGGGGAAGAGAACCCAAATAATTACCGCCCAGTCAGCTTGACTTCAATTCCTGGAAAGATCCTAGAGCAGATTATTAAACAGGCAGCGTGTAATTATTTAACAAACAATGCTGCCATTACAAGAAGTCAACACGGGTTTCTTAAAACCAAATCATGCCAGACTAATTTGATCTCTTTTTTTAATAAAATTACAGGCCTGGTGGATCAGGGGAATGCTGTGGACATTGCTTATCTGGACTTCAGTAAGGCCTTTGATAAGGTTCCTCATGGTATTCTTGCTAAAAAGTTAGTAGAAAGTGAGATAGATAGTGCTACTGTTAGGTGGATTTGTAATTGGTTGACTGGTCGCACCCAAAGGGATCATAAATGGCCTCTCTTCAGCTTGGAGAGATGAGACCACTGGGGTGCCCCAGGGTTCTGTTCTGGGTCCTGTGCTGTTCAATATCTTTATTAATGACTTGGAGGAAAAAATAGAGAGTTTGGTAATTAAATTTGAAGATGATACCAAATTGGGAGAGGTTGCTAATTCCATAGAGGATAGGATGTAAATCCAAAAGGACCTTAACAGATTAGAGTGCTAGGCCAAAGCTAACGGAATGGGTTTCAACAGAGGAAAATGTAGGGTGCTGCAACTAGGTAAAATGAATGAATTGCACAGATATAACAGATACCTGGCTGGAAAATAGTACCTGTGAAAGGGATCTGAGAGTCTTGTTGTTGTTCAGTCGTTCAGTCGTGTCCGACTCTTCGTGACCCCATGGACTAGAGCTCGCCAGGCCTTCCTATCCTCCACTGCCTCCCGGAGTTTTGTCTAATTCATATTGGTTGCATTGATGACACCGTCCAACCATCTCATTCTCTGCTGTCCTCTTTTCCTTTTCCCTTCAATCTTTCTCAACATCAGGGACTTTTCCAAGGAGTCCTCTCTTCTCATGAGGTGGCCAAAGTACTGGAGCCTCAGCTTCAAAATCTGTCCTTCCAGTGAACATTCAGGGTTGATTTCTTTCAGGATGGATAGGTTTGATCTCCTTGCAGTCTGGAGGACTCTCAAGACTCTCCTCCAGCACCACAGCTCAAAAGCATCAATTCTGTGGCGATCAGCCTTCTTTATAGTCCAGCTTTCACTTCCATACATCACTACTGGAAAAACCATAGCTTTGACTATCCTGACCTTAGTTGGCAAAGTGATGTCTCTGCTCTTTAGGATGCTATCTAGGTTTGCCATTGCTTTCCTCCCAAGAAGCAGGCGTCTTTTTATTTCGTTGCTGCAGTCACCATCTGCAGTGATCAAGGAGCCCAAGAAAATAAACTCTGTCATTGCTTCCATTTCTTCCCCTTCTATTTGCCAGGAGGTGATGGGACCGGTGGCCATGATCTTAGTTTTTTTGATGTTGAGCTTCAGCCCATTTTTTTCACTCTCCTCTTTCACCCTCATTAAGAGGTTCTTTAATTCCTCCTCACTCTCTGCTATCAGAGTAGTATCATCTGCGTATCTGAGGTTGTTGATATTTCTTCCCGCAATCTTAATTCCGGCTTGTGATTCATCTAGACCTGGCTTTCTCATGATGTACTCTGCATATAAGTTAAATAGGCAAGGTGACAGTATACAGCCTTGTCGTACTCCTTTCCCAATTCTAAACCAGTCAGTTGTTCCATATCCAGTTCTGACGGTTGCTGCTTGTCCCACATATAGATTTCTTAGGAGACAGATAAGGTGGTCAGGCACTCCCATTCCTTTAAGAACTTGCCATAGTTTGTAGTGGTCCACACAGTCAAAGGCTTTGGCATAGTCAATGAAGCAGAAGTAGATGTTTTTCTGGAACTCTCTGGCTTTCTCCATAATCCAGCGCATGTTGGTGATTTGATCTCTAGTTCCTCTGCCCCTTCGAAATCCAGCTTGTACTTCTGGAAGTTCTCTTTCCACATATTGCTGAAGCCTGCCTTGTAGAATTTTGAGCATAACCTTGCTAGCGTGTGAAATGAGTGCAAATGTGCAATAGTTGGAGCATTATTTGGCGTTTCCTTTCTTTGGGATTGGTATGTAGACCGATCTTTTTCAGTCCTCTGGCCAGTGCTGGGTTTTCCAAATTTGCTGTCATATCGTATGCAGCACCTTTACAGCGTCTTCTTGTAAGATTTTAAAGAGTTCAATTGGCATGCTGTCACCTCCACTGGCCTTGTTGTTTGCAATGCTTTCTAAGGCCCACTTGACTTCACTTTCCAGGATGTTTGGCTCCAGGTCAGCAACTACGCTATCTTGGTTATCAGGGACATCCAGATCTTTCTGATATAATTCTTCTGTATATTCCTGCCATCTCTTCTTGATCTCTTCTGCTTCAGTTAAGTCCCTACCATTTTTGTCCTTTATCATATCCATCTTTGCACGAAATGCCCCTTTAATATCTCCAATTTTCTTGAACAGATCTCTGGTTTTTCCTTTTCTGTTGTTTTCCTCTATTTCTTTGCACTGTTCATTCAAGAAGGCCGCCCTGTCTCTCCTTGCTATTCTTTGGAAGTCTGCATTCAATTTTCTGTATCTTTCCTTTTCTCCCTTGCATTTTGCGTCCCTTCTCTCCTCCGCTATTTGTAGGGCCTCATTGGACAACCACTTTGCTTTCTTGCATTTTCTTTTCTTTGGAATAGTTTTCATTGCAGCCTCCTGTACAATGTTACAAGCCTCCATCCATAGTTCTTCAGGTGTTCTGTCCACTAAATCTAGTTCCTTGAATCTATTCTTCACTTCCACTGTGTATTCATATGGGATTTGACTTAGATTATACCTGACTGGTCCAGTGGTCTTCCCTACTTTCTTCAGTTTAAGTTTGAATTTTGAAATAAGAAGCTGATGATCTGAGCCACAGTCAGCACCAGGTCTTGTTTTTGCTGACTGTATAGAGCTCCTTCATCTTTGGCTGCAGATAACATAATCAATCTGATTCCGGTATTGTCCATCTGGTGATGTCCATGTGTAGAGTCGCCTTTTGTGTTATTGGAAAAGAGTGTTTGCAATGACCAGCTTTTTCTCTTGACAAAACTCAATTAGCCTTTGCCCTGCTTCATTTGGAACTCCAAGGCCAAACGTGCCAGTTATTCCTTTTATCACTTGACTCCCTACTTTAGCATTCCAATCCCCTATGATGAGAAGAACATCTTTCTTTGGTGTCAGTTCTAGACGTTCTTGTACGTCTTCATAAAATTGGTCAATCTCAGACTCTTCAGCACCGGTAGTTGGTGCATAAACTTCGATTATTGTGATGTTGAAAGGACTGCCTTGGAATCGTACTGAAAAAATCATTCTATCATTTTTAGGTTGTATCCCAGCACTGCTTTTTCTCACTCTATTGTTGACTTGGTGGACCACAAATTGAACATGAGTCAGCAGTGTGATGCGGTGGCCAGGAAAGCCAATGCGATTCTTGGTTGCATCAACAGAACCATAGTGTCTAGATCAAGGGAAGTGATAGTACCACTCTATTCTGCTCTGGTCAGACCCCACCTGGAGTACTGTGTCCATTTCTGTGCACCTCAATTTAAAAAAGGATGCTGACAACCTCGAGCAGGTACAGAGGAGGCTGACCAGGATGGTTGAAGGTTTGGAATAAATGTCTTACTAATGGCTTAGGGAGCTGGGGATGTTTAGCCTTTCAAGAAGAATTCTGATTGGGGATATGGTATCTATGTTTAAATATTAGAAAGGATGTCATATTGAAGAGGGAACAGGTTTGTTTTCCATGGCTTCAGAGACTAGGACTTGGGGCAATGGTTTCAAACTACAGGAAAAGAGATTCCATTTGAACATTAAGAAGAACTTCATGACGATTAGAGCTGTTCGGCAGTGGAACATGCTCCCACGGAGGGTGGTGGAGTCTCCTTCTTACTTTAAGGAGAGGCTGGATGGCCATCTGTCAGAAATACTGTGATGGGGGTTCCTGCATGGCAGGGTGTTGGACTGGATGGCCCTTGAGGCCTCTTCCAACTCTATGATTATATGATTCTATGACGAGCCATTTTCAGAGTGATAAAGCTGATGACACCTCGGCTGGACCCTTTTAAAAATTGCCCAGTCGCCACCACAGGACTCCCCCAGTGGCAACTTGGCCATTTTTAAAGGGGTCCAGTTGATGACAGCTCAGCTGGATCACTCTGAACATGGCCTGGTCACCACTGGGGGATCCCTGTGGTAGTGACTGGGCCATTTTTAAAGGGGTCTATCTGATGACAGCTTGGCTGGATCCCTCTGAAAATGGCTCCCCAGCACCAAATCTGGTGCTTGTAGGACCCAGGGGAGCCCCCTCGACTCCCAGCTGAGAGGTGCTGCCTGAGCCCTCCCCATTACTGAATCAGTGGGAGGAGGAGGAGGAGGAGGAGGAGGAGGAGGAGGAAGAGGGGAGCACTGGAGCACTGTCAGGGACTGTTTTATTTCGTTTTGTATGAATTTTTAAAAGAAAATTTGTAAGAAACAAAAATAAAAATGAAACAGGAGGGGCAAAAAATGAAATAAAACGAAAAACTATTTTTCCGTTTTGTTCCCATCTCTAGTCTAGAAAATGGCAATTTTATGTAAACCACAGGCAAAAATGTTGTAAGACAACACATAACTGGCATGCAACCAGGCCAGTTGTGAATTAGCCTTGGAAAATATGGATGGTGAGTCTGGGTTGTGTTTTTTCTTGAAATAGAGGCATAAAATGCTCCCTGGTTTGGTCTACAAAGCCTGTGGTATAAAAACACTATTCTGAATTAAATAAATAAATAATGAAAAAGAATAAAAACATTTTTAAAATGCTGACAAATAACATTAATAGATGTCTGAGAGAGAGAAGAGAGGAAGAGGAAGAGTCCAGATAATTAAATTTAAATAATGTTTCTAGGGCGTCCTGGGCTGGAATGCAACTGTAGGTCTCCGTCTGTTTTTTTGAAAGTTACTAATGGATGCAGGCTGTCTGTGGATGTAAGATCTGGCCTTGTGCCTTTGTTCTCCTATATTTTCTTATACACACCTTTCTATTCAGTTCAATTCAATGTGGTTTTATTGCTTTAGCACCAAGACAAATTTTCTATAATCTGGTTAAGCCAAACATGGCATTTCCATTTTTTTCCTTAGCAAACTCAATAGGAGATTCTAGGGGTCTGACTGGTCAGAAGTACCTGATGTGACATACCTGTTCTAATATCCTCCCCTCTGTTATACATTTATGGGTTTTCATTCCCCTGTAATGTACATAACTCCTTTATTTTCTCAGATTTTTTAATATCTTTCATAACTGCTGTATGCAATAAGGATATAACAAATACTGAGATGATCTTGTCTTAAATAAAAAATGCTTTTGAATCATTGACTCAGAAAGAAAGAAAGAAAGAAAGAAAGAAAGAAAGAAAGAAAGAAAGAAAGAAAGAAAGAATAAGCAATTAAAGTGCAAACTTTTTTACTCTTATTCAATCCAGTTATATTGTATTGCACTGTGTTGTCTTTTATCGAGTTATTTGCCATGACCGTTGTGGTAAAGCACTAAAACCACATTGAACAGAACAGCATAGAGAGTATTACATGTGGTGGTGTGGTACAGAGTCTTTTGTTTCCCTAAGTAGTGAGTCCCAGTTCTCCGTTTCTTTATGTTGGCATTGCAAATGAGAATGATAAAATGCCAAAAGTTCCTTCCCAAGTGGGCGATGATAGAAGTGTTTTTGCACAATTTGAACTTTTTGATACCTTTTACAAACACTTGCACAAAAAGCTATATTTTGTGAGGAAAATCTTTTATTTTACACGAGATGCAGTGCAAAATACAAGTTTTTCTTCTAAAGCCCAAGCTTTTTTGCTGAAGTTTTGCTGAGTAAAAAAGTGAGTCTGAGAACCAGTTGCACGCCTGTCCTTCCCTGTCTTTTGTAACTGATACTTAACATCAGGGCTGTCCAACTTTGAGCAGCCAGTTGTCCACTTTTTAATCCCAAACGGCCCTGCGGTCTACTTCGATCTTGCCAAGGGCCCCCGTGGTCTACTTTCAGGAGTGTGTGTGTGGCTGCCCGGCCAGGCCGGAAAGGACCAAGCGTGCACAGCTCCTGGCCTGGCCATCCTCCTCTCCTCCCCCCTCCTCCGTTGCTGTTGATGCTGCCACAACCACAAGGCTGCTGGGCCAGGCTGGAGAGGGCCTCTCACTGTCCCCTCCCCTTCCTCTGCTCCATGCCAGCAACTCAGCTGGTCATGAGATAGTGGTGCGCCAATCATCTGACCGGAGGAGGGAAGAGGGGACCGCACCATGGACCTTAAACTGCCCCACTTGGGTGAGACAGTGGGCTGGCAGACTCAGAACTTTGCTAGGGCAGTCGTGGTCCTTGGGATGGGGGAGGGAGGGGTGGAGAACTTATCCCCTCCCTTTTTTATTGGCGGCTGGCGGGCTACTTTTGAACCCTTCACCAGTTAGCCCACGGTCTATCTGTTGTGCAGACCTGCTTTGCATCAGAGGTAGGGGATTTTTGTTATTTTCCACATGTTTGTACCATCAATTTGTACCATTTGTACCATCAATTTCCATCAGTGTCGCACACTATAGAAATTGGCCAGGGATTGTATGATTTGTTTTCCAAAATACCTGGCAGAACTATACCTTTCCACTGCATGGTTATATTCATTCCCTTTTCAGGGGCTGTATGATTGCTTAATGAAAATGTAAATTAAGGGGAAGGAAGCTTGCCAATCTCACTGTCATCTCTTTTATTACCTCCAGGACAGCCACATGAAAAATATCAGAGTATTTCTATATCCTTAATAGTTCTGCGAAAGGCGCTGCTGCTGCTGCTGAATGCCTGCTTGAATTTACTCTTCGAAAGAATTATTTCAGCCACTGGAGCCGTGTTTTTGTTTCATCAAGCCTTCTACCTACCTTCAACACATGGCACACAACATTAAGAACATTGTAGCCATCATGCTGTGAGCATCACAGATTCAGTAGGTTTCAACAGGAAGCCATGACAGAAAAGATGACAGAGAGGAATGTGTGGAGCTAGCATTGACATTGTTGCATTTTACAGTGCCTGGCATGGGGGTCATGTACCCTTCCGTTCACATAAACACATGCACATTAAATCAGCATCTATACAATTTAGGAAGCTTCAGGTATCTTACGCTAAATAAGGTAGACAGTTATTTAGAATTATTTGAAAAATGTGCATGCGATGTAAACACTCATGCAGAGGCTTTGGTTCAAACCAAGGAGGAATTGTTATTTTTAATGCAACATAACTCCCTAGCGCCTAAATCTCTTTATCAGAGGTTGTGCAACCTTCTTGCTTATTAGTGACACAGGATATTTTTACATACATTTCTAGAAAAAGTAGCAACTCCACAGGGTGTACTCTAAAATGTATGTTTGTTCTAATTCAAAGCAAAAATCTTCTCTAAGATGACCTGACGAAGCTTCAGGAACTAATGTTTCAGACCAAATAAGATTCCAGTGTGTTATCTGTAATAATTTTCCTGAGTTTGCAAAAAATACAACATTACATAACTTAGGTGAGAAAGATCAGCTAAATTTTCAGTCCTAAATTAATCAGTTCAACTGCAGGGAGCATGAAATATCTCGATGCTACTAATGCAAAATGGTGCTTTAAAAAAGAAAATTGTAGTCACCACAACTGAAAGAAATAATAAATATATAAAACTCTTTTAACAATTTATGCTGCATAATACTGTTGACAAAAAGGAGACTGTCAAATTTGAATTTCATCTTTCTTTTCTTTTCTCACTATTCACTGAGTGAGATAACTTAGTTTAACAGAGTAACACTGTTAGAGGCAGATTTTAATCTCTGGGGATGCATTATGATAGAACATTTCACTGAGAAATGCTGCAAGTAAGTGACAAGTTTGATTTTCCATATCAGATACTTCAGAGTGTTCATTTCTTTGGATGCGAACTTTTGACCTGGTAAGAACAAGAAAAAGCAATGCCAGCATCCCAGATTCTCTTCTGCCAAGCCTGTTATATTTCCCATATATTTAAAAATAAGAGTGAATATGTTGCTACAGTAACGCCCTGCCTATCGCAGGGGTTAGGGACCCGACCCGACCCGACCCGACCCGTGATAATTGAAAATCTGCGATATGTGGATGCAGGTCAGGTCGGACCTGGGAGCCTAGCTGGGGGCTCTTGCAGTTACCCTCAGCCTGGCGCTGCCCTGAATAGGCTTGCGAGGGTCTTCCTGGGCTCGTCGGAGGCTCCAAAAGGACTTCCCTGTGAACCAGAAGTGACTTCCGGAAAACAGGAAGTGACCTCTGGATCTCTTGAAAGTACTTTTAGGGCATCCGAAGGCCTTTCTAGGCATGTTGAGGACTCAGAAATGCTTTTCTGCAAACCGGACATGAACTGGAAGTCACTACTGTTATAGATTACTTGAAGCGGTCTAAAACAACAATGCCAAATGTGACAGCAGAAACAGGATCAACATTGGGAGGATGGAAAAGGTGAGGACGTAGACAGAAAATTGAAGTATGAGGAAACAACACAGAAGGGATTATCTGGAGAAAATTGATAAAAAAGACAAGCAGATTGCACTGAGTACATTGGCTGAAAGTCAATATTATAAATCTATCTATCATCTATCGATCAGCAGCATTTAATATCAAATAGAGGGTGCAATTGCATAGCAGGAAAAAATGTAAATAGGTCTTTCAGTTCCATTTAGCCATTTATTTATTTAATTATTATTATTATTATTATTATTATTATTATTATTATTATTATTATTATTATTATTATTATTATTATTATTATTATTACCCCACCTTTCTCCTTGGAAAAGGACCCAGGTGGGACTCAGCAGAGAGAGGGAAAGATATCAGTCTTATTTACAGTTTATTAACTATTGATTCTTCTCCACCTTCCTTCCTTCCTTCCTTCCTTCCTTCCTTCCTTCCTTCCTTCCTTCCTTCCTTCCTTCCTTCCTTCCTTCCTTCCTTCCTTCCTTCAGTTTTCTGTGTTGTCTTAGACTAGACATCCAAGCAAAAACAGGAGTCAAATTTTCACTTCAGCGTTGTAGGTCTAGGTAGGTCTAGTTTGATCTGGTAGTCCAAGCTTCAGGAAGCATGGCTCTACATGGGGTTGCCTTGACTCTCCTTCGGCGACTGCAGCGGGTTCAAAATGCGGTGGCCAGACTGGTGGTTTGACCACATCACCCCAGTTCTGGCTCGCCTGCATTGGCTGTCCGTTGCATCCTGAATCAGATTCAAGGTCTTGGTTTTAATTTATAAAACCCTCCATGGCCTTTGACCTGACTACCTGGCAGAGCGGATCGACCAGCGGTTAACATCGGCCCGACCGACCAGGTTGTTGCGGGTGCACATGCTGAGGATGGCCACGCCCAGGGAGGCTTGGAGAACATCCACCCGTACCTGAGCTTTCTCTGTGGCTGGCCCCACTTTGTGGAACCATCTCCCCAGCGAAGTGCGCCTAGCAGAGTCCCTGCCAGCCTTTCGGAAGGCATTAAAAACTCTCCTTTTCCGAGAGGCGTTTGGTGACTAAAAGTGTCCCCCCCCCCGCCGCCATCTGCTATTTCTCAATTGTTTAGTTCTGTTACCTGCTTAAATTGTTTTACATAATAGTTTGTTATTGTTATTTTGTCTCTTTGTTGTAAACTGCCCAGAGTTCCTTCGGGAAGACGGGCGGTATATAAGTCTAATAATAATAATAATTAATATTTATTTATTTATTTATTTATTTATTTATTTATTTATTTATTTATTTATCTTGTATCCCACCCATCTTCCCACTAGGAACTCTGGGCGGCTTACAACAATAAAACAGGAAATAAAAACACTAAACAGAAAGGCAAGACCCAAGCATAATTAATGCGAGGGGACAAGATGGTGGCAAGACCCATGCATAGTAGAGCAAGGGGGGAAAAGAAAAAAAACTAACTGGAAAGGTCGCCAAACACCTCCCTGAAGAGGTGGGTCTTCAAGGCCTTCTTGAAGGCGGGCAGGGACTCTGTCAGGCGCAGCTCACTGGGGAGATGATTCCAAAGCATGGGGCCCACCACAGAGAAGGCGCGGTCTCGCGTATGCGATTTTCGCGCCTCTCTGGGTGTGGCCACCCTCGGTGAGCGTGCCTGCGCCAGTCTCCTGGGTCTGGACCCGGTTGACCTTTGAGAGATACGCTCCACCAGGTACTCTGGTCCCAGGCCGTGGAGGGCTTTGAAAGTCAAAACCAGGATGTTGAACCTGATCCGGAGGACAACGGGGAGCCAATGCAAGCGAGCCAGGACTGGGGTGATGTGCTCATACCTACGGGCACTCACCACCAGCCTGGCCGCCGCATTTTGCACCTGCTGTGACCTCCGGACCAGGGTCAAGGGCAACCCCACGTAGAGGGCATTGCAGTAGTTGATCCTCGAGATCATCAGGGCCTGCACTACTGTCCTCAGGGAGGACTCATCAAGGTACTGGCGGATCTGGGTGATCCTGCAGAGGTGGATAAAAGCGGCCCTGGAAGCAGCCATCACCTGGGCTTCCAGGGAGAGGGCTGAGTCCAGGACCACGCCCAGATTCCTGGCCCTGTCCGTAGGCTGGAGGGAAACACCCCCCAGCTTAGGGAGGGGGCCATTCTACCCGGATGAGAGCACCTGAAGAACAGAACCTCCGTCTTCTCCGGATTCAGCTTGAGCCGGTTATCTCTGGGCCATTCCATAACGGCCTCCAGACACAGATCAAGGGAGCGAACTGCCTCCACTGCAGACGACGAAAAGCAGATAGAGCTGCGTGTCATCAGCATACTGATGACAGCGAACTCCAAATCTCCTGATGACCTCCCCCAGCGGCCTCATGTAAACATTGAACAGCATGGGTCAGATTGCCAACCCCTGGGGCACCCCACAAGGGAGAGTCCAAGGAGCCGACAAATCATCACCCAGCTGAACCCGCTGAGTCTGGCCGCCAAGGAAGGAAAAGAGCCAGGCCAAGGCCTGGCCACCAATTCCCGCCTCCGCAAGCCGGACCAGTAGGTTACCATGGTCGATGGTATCAAAGGCAGCTGACAGATCAAGGAGAACCAACAGGGAGGAACACCCCCTGTCGGCCTCCCTGAGGAGGTAATCCTGCAGAGCGACCAGGGCAGTCTCGGTTCCGCGAAGAGGTCTGAATCCAGACTGGAAGGGGTCCAGGATACGATTTACCTCCAGATATGACTGAAGCCTGACAGCAGCCACCCTCTCGACAACCTTGCCCAGGAAGGGAACAATGGCAATCGGACGATAGCTGGATAAATCGTCCGATGCCATGCCAGGTTTTTTAAGAGTGGGTTTCACCACAGTCTCCTTTAGACAGGCAGGGAAGCATCCCTCCCTAAAGAGGCCGTGGCAATAGCGGAAACCCACTCAGGCATGTTCCCTTCGGCAGATTTAATAAGCCAGGCCGGGCAAGGGTCAAAGGGAGAGGCCGCCGGCCAGCAACAAGCCATGGCTCTCGAGGCCTCCGCCGGAGACACCGGCCCAAACTCATCCAAGAGGGGAGAACAGAGGGGTGAGGCCGCAGAGATCTCAGAGGGTGGACTAGAGCAACTGGGGGGCAAGTCGGAACGGATGGCCTCTATTTTGGATCTAAAGTGGGCTGCGAATTGCTCACTAGTGAAATCACTAGGAGGAGGCCTCAGGTGACTGGGATTGGTGAGGTCCCGAACCACCCGGAACAACTCTGCCTGGTGGTTCAAGGCCTCGCCAATTCTCAGGGAGACATAAGATCTTCTAGCATTCCTGATTGCGCGAAGGTAGCGGCCAGTCAGCTGCTTAAGTGCAGCCCTATTCTCTTCTGTCCGGCTTGCCCTCCAAATGACCTCCAGTCTCCGGCGTTCTTGTTTCATCGACCGCAACTCAGCCATATACCACGGAGAGGAGCGGTCTCCACAGCGCAGGAGGCGCTTGGGGGCGATCCGGTCCACTGCCCCGGTGGTTCCCACATACCACGTATCCAACAGGGCATCGACCGGATCGTCTGCCAGACCGCCAGAAAGCTCCCCGAAGGCTTCCATGAACTTGGCAGGGTCCAGAAGCCTACAGGGGCGGGCCCAGATGTATGGCCAGCGCTCTCCACGAGGCGGGGGGACGATCGACAGGGAAAATTTTAGCAGGTGGTGGTCCGACCATGACATGGGCAGGGGCAAAATACCCCTAACCCCCAGACACGAGTCTGACGAAATGGAGGAAAACACCAGGTCTAGGGTATGGCCAGCTCTATGAGTGGGGCATACAACATGCTGGGATAAGTTCATGGAAGTCATGGATTCCATGAATTCCAGAGCCGCACCAGAGAGTTCCTCCTCGGCGTACAAGTTGAAGTCCCCAACCACCAAAAGGCGGGGGGATCTCAACAAAGCAGCCGAGACGAACTCAGCGATCTCTGGGAGGGATTGTGCTGGGTTTGGGGAGCACGGTACACCAGCACAATGCCAAACGTATCTCGCTGACCCACTGATAGATAGAGGCATTGGACCCCAGGACACACCATTGTTGCAGAACTGCTAACGTAAAGGGATTCCCTGTAAACGATGGCCACCCCGACACCCCTACCCTCCGATCTGCCCGCCCACTGTACCTGAAACCCAGGGGGGCACAAAAGGGAGAGGGAAGCCCCACCCTCTGCACCCACCCAGGTCTCAGTAATACATGCCAGGTCAGCTCGCTCATCCACGATCAAGTCGAGGATGAGAGGGGTCTTATTATGAACCGACCTGCCATTAATCAGGAGGCAGGACAGGTCAGAGGCGCTGGCGGGATGGCACCCAGGCACGTGGCGGTGAGCGAAGGGATCAAAACGGGGGACAGGCAATAGGTGCCTGGCCCGAGTTCTTCTTACCCAACTGATCCCTCCGCCCAAAGCATATCTCCCATGGCCAGACACCACTGAGATACGGGTCCCTGCCAGCATGGTGACCGGAACAAAAAAAAAAAAAAAAGGAACCAATAAAAAATATAAATAAGCAAAAAACAATGGTAAACACGCACTAATACACAAAAGGTAATAAACTATACACAGTAAAGTAATAAACAACAAAATAATAAGCTAAAAGAAAATAGTAACCAAAATAAGATAAAATAAAAATAAATATTGTGCTCGAGGGCATGCAGGCCAGGACAGGTGCTAAGTGGGGGGCAAATGAAGGGGAAAACAGCAGTGGTGGGTCAGATCTACCACTGCTGCTTGCACGGCCTGCTGGAATGTTTAAAATGCCTTTAAGCAACGGAGGCAAAGGCTCTGTTTTTAAAATTCATGCACCGCCCCTACCTGCATCCGCATACCACGGATTTTCAGTCATCGCGGGTCGGGTGGGTCCCTAACCCCCGTGAAAGGCGGGGGGTTATTCTATTTTAAAACTTCTTCCTCAGTCTCTGCCAAGTCCAATTTATTTTGTATTTTTTCTACAGGTGGGCATGAACTGCTGGTTGGGTATGGTTCATTTCCCAGTCAAACTGTTGACCTGTGGTTTGGCATCCCGCCCTCTGTAGCAGGGGCTTATTCAGCAGCAATGCCCTGTCCTGGCTTCTTTGGGCATTGCTGCTGGATGGGTGCCCATGGGAAAGGCAGGATGCTGAACCCATCATCAGCTATTTGACTGGGAATGGACCATGCCAAATCACCAAATAAGCAGTTTGTGCCTGTCTCTATCCTTTTCCCTTTAACTGTGTATGTTCCCTACAACTAGATTAGCAAACTTGAAGAAGAAGAGGAGGAGGAAGAGGGGGAAGAGGAGAAATAGGAAAGGAAGATGAAAGTAGACCCAAGCATCAAGTGTGGGGAACTGAGGATTCAAACAGAAACCAGTTTCCCTATCCTTACTGCTGCTGTAGCGAGCTGGAATTGTTTAAATACAATGTCTACAGACCTTTTCACATTGTCCCAAGCTATCACACCACCTGAACTAATGCAAATGCATTTGATTGCATAAAAGAAGTCCCAGTACTGGAGGAAAAACTCCGGACTGATTCCCATTGATTTTTACTTCCAGTAGTCAACAGAAAATACTGCAAATCAGACCGTACCAACCGAAGAACGTTTCCCACATTATTTTTCAATATAGTTGCAATCTAAGTCTGGTGGTACTAGAGAGAATAAATCATGAACAAGAATCCCAAAAATTAACAGTTTCAATCAAGAGAACAAAAATATGCCACTGCCATCTGATGATGTAAAGACACCCAGAGGGTGTTTTGTCCTGTTCCCAGTCTGTTGGCACTGAAGCAAAGAAGTGTGCTGCGTATATACCACTCCATACCCCTTAAAGCACTCTCTGGATGATGCACAAATTAATCATGCAGGGTAACTTTGCCTGCAAAATTAACACTAGTGAACAATGGGATGCACTACCAATAACATGGGTGCAAGGAATGTTGGATAAATGCTCAGTGTGGACGGTGACCACATCAATAAAAAATATGAGAACTGCAAGCTTCTCCTATCAGCTAGGTTGTCACTTCTCACTAGCCCACAGTGGCTTCTGCTTTCAATTCTGACCCTGCTGCTATCTCTTCTGATGCCCAGAGCACTCCTTCATCCTGTGGTACTTACTTACTTACTTACTTACTTACTTACTTACTTACTTACTTACTTACTTATTAGATTTTTATACCGCGCCATCTAGCCTGAAGGCTACTCTGAGTGGTATCCACACAGGTGACACTCTTGGGTTCCTCTTTTAATCTTCACCTCCCTTTGAGGAAAATCTTCATTTAAGCACTCATAGCTTTGGGTAAGAATGTTTCTACTTGTTCCTAAACCAGAAGGCTCTTAAAATATGCGGGCTTTTCCATCCATTCTTTCCCACTTCTTTGGTTGACCTTCCAATGAGGGTACATAAGTGTTAACTGCTACTAGGAATAACTGATTTTATTTTGTTATAAAACATAAAAAATTGGAATAACAAATCATGAAAACAGGATAAAGCTTTTCACACTGCCTTATATCTAACATAAACCAAATCCTAATTTCCTGCCTTAATCCTAACTCTATCTGTCTCTCCATCTCAGTCAATAAAATTACTTGTCACACTCTCTTATCACTTGTCTCAACACTCAACATCTAAAACCCTACCTATAACTCATCAACTGTCTCAATACTTTGTTATCTCTAACTCTCTAAAACACCCACTCTTATGTACTGTACATAGGGACCCTCCCTCTTGGACTGGGGAAAAAACCCAGTGCAAATAAGATGCTCTGGAGGATGCCCCCTCAACTTCCATAACAGCCTTCTCTATCAGTTATCCAGCACTCAACCTCTTCATTACCCCATTCAAATAACTAATTTATCATATATAATCCAAAAGCAACAATAAAGAGGAGGAGGCTGAAAGCACCAGAAATAGCGACCTGAAAGTTGAATGGACAAATGAGAGAGTTTGTCACCTTCAAAAAACAAAGCAAAACACAACATGAGAGAAAGTAATAAAAAAACCCATAACAATATGAGGACTTTGTGCTCCTGAATTGACAATCCTGATCTATATTAGGAAGTAGGGAAAAGTATATCTAGAGTAGCTAACTACAATTCCAAAAATGCGAACAAAGAAACAAGAATACAATAGGAAAAGTCTTGATTCATACAGATTTAGAAACTGCAAATAGCGAACAAACAAAACATCACAAAAATAAATAGGCTAAAAAGGAACAGCGTGAAGTCAGGAATTAGGGAAACAATTAGAGAGAGAGAGATTAAAACAATTAAGTAACTTGGGTTTTGTCAAGGAATCAGGAAGGGTCAGCAGCGACAAAGATTTTACTGATTCTTTGAAGATGGTGGAATTCTTTAGCCATGATGGTGGCAGAGCCTTTCCTGCCAAAACCGAAGTCAAAGAATGGCAGAAACAAACAATACAGATAGCCTGTCTTTAGAAGAACAACACCCTGTTGTTATGAGGGTCACAGAAGAGCATCTTGAAACAGCAAATTTACAAATAAACTTGCTGTGTTCTGTGACCAGCTTTCAAGAATTACACATAGGATCCCTTTGAAGTCTGATTTATCAACCAGGAAAGTTTTATTGAGCTGTTTAGAACTGATTTAAATCAGTGGTCCCCAATCTTTTTAATGCTGGAGACCCGATTTCTCACTGTGCCGTGTTTTTTCATGGGTTGCATATAGACACAACTCCCCCCCCCAATACACATGCTGGTTCTGTTGTGGCCAAACCCCAAATGGTTACAACAGTTGCCCAGGGGAGGAAGCAGAGAGAGAAGCATATGTGCTTGTTTGGGTATGCACCTTAAAAGAAGTCTTGCTGGCTGTGCAGCCTAGTGCACATGTCCATGACCCTGTGCAGGCCATGGACCAGGGTTGGTCTGCGGCCCTGGGGTTGGGAACCCCTGCTTTAAATACACAAACAGGGAGAGGGCCATAGCCCTGCCTCCCTGCCTGTTTTAGTCTCCGCAGGAGGATATGATGAGCAAAACTTCTGCTAGAAGTGGAGGTTGTCCATGCAGTTTGAGATCCTGAAAAATTAAGAGTTCCCAAATGCTTGGAAAGGCTCAATATATTGTAGACTGTCTCTTCTTCAGATTCTCCATCAGGTGAAAACAGTAGCAGATGGGAAGAGGAATAAAACTCTCTCCCTCTTGTACATGGAGATTAACACTTTGCTGAATGCTTAAAAGCTGTTCAAATTATGAATGGGCTTTCGGCTTTAAGGATGGGTTCATTCTGCAAAACTTGTTTCTGCCCTCTGTCTTCGTAGCGCCTCTAAGAAATAGTGATGGTCTTATTCTCCTGCCCCACCCCCAGCTTACAATTTTTAAAGATGGACAGGTTGCTGTAGGACTCACCCTTGGAAAGGGATTGCTGGCGTGAAGCAGCTATGAGCCTTTAAGTCTGAAGCCCATCCATTGCTGGCTCGCAGTCCTTCCCTCCTTGAGTTCGTGCCCTCCCACTGCTAAATGTTTTCAAAACATCATCTTGACTCTATGCCATTTAGATGGCTTGAAATCACCAGTTTTATGAGGGGAAAATACCTGATCCCTGGATCATCACATACTGTGTAGCAGTCAGAATGGTATACTTCAGAACAGTAGCGGTCAATTAGTCACTTAATTTGAGCCACAACAGAAGATGGCATTTGTGTGGCTGAAGGGAACAGATTTCCATGCTCAAGGACCAGAGCATGGAAATTAACTTTCCTGTAAACTGTGTAACCCACCTGCTCTCTTAACTAAGAGACAGATCCTCACACCTCGGCACAGCCACTTGTGACATGTCCCATGGTAAGATGAAAACCATAATCCTCCACTCTTGGCCAGACAGAATGCAGTCTTTACTCTGCAGGTTGCCTCTTCTGCAATGGTGGTTACATTGTGCATGGTCAGATCATTTCCCCTTTCCCCAGAGGAGACAAAGACCACACATATCTTCACTTCAGGCAATAAATACATTTGTATTGCACTTAAAAGTTGGACAGAAATGGCTTATGAAATTGTTTTGGCTCAGGCATAATTCAAGGGCAGTTTTACATCCCCAAGTTAACACTAAAAAAAGAAATGAAAAAAACAAACAAACAAACAAGGGCTCAGTTGATGAAGGGAATCAACTGATGCCCCCCAAATTTAAGTGATCTCTAAACACCTGAGATTAATGAGAGGGCATGCAGCTGTCATCCAGATGAAGGGAACGATAAGGAAATGGCTTCCTAACTGCTTTTTACGTCTTACCAGGCCAATCTCCTGCTTCCAAAATGCATTTTCATTTCCCTCTCTCTTCACAGCCTCAATCAACATGCCTGTCTCAGAGGTTTTTATTTTATATAAAATTGCACTTGCTGAGCAGTCCTATTTGCAATCCAAATTTGCATAGAAAAATCAACATTGACAGTGCAACAAAGCATTTACCACAGTTTGGCCTCAATTGTAATGAAACACAGGTGAATAAACAAGAGAGGTACCATAAAATGTTAGCTGGCCTCTGGCTACGTTCCTCCCTCTCACATTTTCAGCCACACACTCGTATAGGCCAGCATCTTCCTGTTGAAAGTTTGGGATTTCAAGAATGCTGCTTGATTTGTGCCTCCGAGCCTTTTTGGGGATTTGTTTTCCATCTGTTCTTCTCCAGCTGATTGTTGGAACTGGGCTGTTTATCAACAACAAAAAAGAACAAGAAAAGAGGGATGCTGAAGGCAATGTTCTCTTAATTAGGCTGTTATATCTATACACAGACAGAAAGAGAGTCAGAGGAGGATCTAATAATATTCCAGGTGTCATATCTTCAAGGTAATGACCCTAAATCCAACTTATTACTGCTTATGATTCTGATGATCTAGGGCAGTGGTTCTCCCAGAAGCCTTCACCACTAGCTGAGCGGGCAAGGATTCCTGGGCGGTGCAGTCCACGAACACTGGAGACCCAAGTTTGAGAATCATTGATCTAGAACACCGGTAGGATTTAGCATGCCCTAAATCACTATCTGTGAGACTTTGTTAGTCTCTAGAAGTGACAAAATAAAGAGATGCCCATAGAATTACAGATACCCTTTTAGAGTAAGTCTCTACTGGTCTAAAATGTTGCCTTTAGAGTTAATTTAATCTTCCCTTGAGCAAAATCATCTTATAATTAGAAGCTGGGCATATGTTGACAGTTTTACTTTTGGAATGGAGATATATTTCCCTCTAATTCAAAGAGAAGCACTTTTCTTGAAATGAAGATACGCATTTCCTATACTGTGACTAACCTTGTTATATTTATCATTGGCCTAATATGTGGAAGCTTGCCATTTGTTCTAACACTCCAAGATAAAACTGGTGGTAACTGCCAATGTAAGTGAGCTGCAGCTGAAAAGGCAGCTCACCGTGATGAACTAATGAGCAAGGAGTGTAACAGAGCAGCTTCCCAAGTTGGCCAGCGTGGTGGCTCAGGAATGTTGTCGCAGAATATTGGAAAATGTCACTTCCACTGTGCATTTCTTTTCCTCTTTAAAAGATGGCCAGAATCTTTTAGGATTTTACACTGATGTAAATGCAACCAACAAAACTTTCAGAGGCAAACTCCTCAAGTTAACAAATCACAGTATACATAATCTGTCGTATGCTGAGTCATATGACTCTGTACGCAACACATCAAGATGCACAAATGCACTGTTTACATTATACGTGTGGATATAAGTAACAGGACTTTGACCTATGTGTACTTTGTTGTCATGATAGACTCCTCCACTTTATATGTATATACAAGTTCTTAAATAATTTAATTTTAAGAACTTGAAATTAGACTAGAACTTCAAATTTAGATTAATGTTGTTGCTCCTGGCACTGCTACGGTCATCATTACAAGGAGGGGAGAAATTCTGGTTTCACTCGTTTGCATCCACCAGGCTCTGGAGAAATGGGAAGCCCTCTGGAACCACTATTGGGCCCATGTGGCAGGTTTTGGGGGAGAAGAGGAAAATATACACCATACTAATACGTTTAGTATGATGCTGGAAGCACCAGGAGTCTTTGGGGGCCAGGTTGGAAGAGGCTCATCTCTCTTCATAGTTTTAGATGAGCTTCCATCTGGCTAGGACAACAAGCCAGCCCTGGATGGTAGCAGATCCATGCTTTTACAACTGAAATATTTAAAGCATGTAATTTTATAGCCTTATTCAGATTCAAAAATCACATTTAAAACACTGGAAAAATCTTCTTGCAACAAAATAGTGATTTATTTAGTCCACTGCAAACTAGTACAGCAGTAAGCTGAATATCCTTTGAAGTTTGCAAGGGGTACAGGAAGGTAATCACCTCTTCTGCAGTTTATTCATATTACGGCAGCCTGAGACGAACACACTACAGCAGTTCATCACCACCAAGCAGCATCAGTAACTTTACTTACTAAGCACAAATCAAAGCAACGAGACCTGTGTCAGAAGTAACAATTCCCACGGGCATTTATGCTGCAAAACAAAGTGAACGATCCCCAAAGCATGGGAGTTCTTTTGCCTTTTCCCCACCCTCCCTGTTAAGGCCTGAGCATACATTAGAAACTCAAAAGGCGGCACTAGAATCAATGATGGCTTCGCAAATCAGATAAAAATCCACAGTCGGGTGGATTATGCCTCGCCTGCAAACGGCTTCCAAGTGAAAGGCAAACACTTACTTTCCCAACGCAAAGCACTCCAGCTTCACTGTTGATCCTTTCGCAGATGGGACGGTTTCTGGGAACTGAACTTCAATTTTTGGCTCATATTCCCCCATCACTCCTGTGAACATACAATAGATGCTAAATTGGTTTCCGTTTTGGCTCTGCATGTCCTCAGGTCTTCCCGAGACAACCTGGAGCTGTTTTGCCTTTCGTTAGGTGTCCAATTAATCTGTTCATTTCAAGCAGGGCTGTCTCTCTGACTGCCACCCACCATGGCCACCCGCCCCCTTGCCCATTTACTGCCAGAGGAAAATTGGTTTTGCGGCTCTCCACCATCTGCCTAAGATGACATCTCATCATGGCTCTTTGCCTTTTCATTTTCTATGTGCTTTCCTTGTGAAAAAGAAAATGCTAATAAAGTATAATCATTGTCTTTTGGAGAAAGTAATGTAGAGCAAACAACTGTTGAAAAAATGGTTGATAAAGCACTGCAGGCTCATCAGAGCTTCTGTGAACACACAGGCAGAACATCTTTTGAGTTTCTGTGTGTAGTTTCTCTGACATTTAGTCTCTTAGTAGATTGGCCTTTACGTGGGAACTTTCTAAAGTATGGAAATTACAGTTTTATATTAAATATACTGTTTTTTTTCAAAGCCATTATATTTATAGCAAATCAACATATGACTTATAGCCATCATAATTAAACATGTCACCAGGTTTTCGGATACAGTATTTATCTTTTTAATGCTGATACAGCTATGCTATAAAGAGAGAGCCAAATCCAGTAGGGTGGCCAGTATGGATGCTGGTGTTTTCTGTCCTTTTCCCCTGATGTAAGGGACCCTCAATTCCAATAGGTCCTCTCTTCAGGGATCTCCCTTATATAGTCCTATTCCCTGGGAGGTTCCGAATCTTCCTCTAGGGCACACCAGCCCAATATGTCTCAGAAATGTCCACATGGGTGTCTACCGAGCTCCTCCTATTGTTACTCATCTTCTCTGATGGTGAAGATCAGTCTCATTCTTCTGACCTCTTTGGTTGGACAGCCCTGCTGCTGGTGGTTTATCTCCATTGGGGGTTCTCTTTCTCCTCAAGGCAAAGCAGCATTTAGATCCCCTATGTGCTGCAGCAACCCCAATGCAGTCTGGTTGCCATCTTTTAGTTGTGAACCAGGCCTGCAGTAGGCCAGACAGAGGGCTAAATGCCAGTGTAGTCAGCCTCAGAAGCACAGTCAAAGAAATACACACTTTCAAACACGCATGCACACGTGTGCATGCAAATACATAGTGAGGCAATGTGTAGCTGAAACTGAATAAAAACAGAGTGTAAGTGCACGTTTACTATATTCTGGAAAAGGACCAATTTAAGAACACAAACTCAGTACAGTAGTCTTATCTCTGGAGATTTCCAGCCTCTGTAGAAGTGAAAAAGGTGTAACAGTAGGATCAGAATTAATACAGAGCTGCACTTCAAGAGATGGTACAGTATTACCTGTTCTTAAAGTGTCCTCTTTGCTAGGTACCACAAATGGAAAGCACTCAATATGCTGTTGACCTATACAGAAGTTGGCATTTCAAATCCTCAAGAAAAGGTTGGCGTCATTGAGGAGAAAGTCTATAAGAGTGAACTACATACATGGAAGAGAGGAAAGGTGGGATTTGTCACTGCTGGATAAAGAAGCCAATGAAGTCAAGCCTGAGATTATCAGTTCTACTTTTCTGTAGGAGAAGAATTAAATTCAGCAGACCATACTAGGAAGGAATACAGCATGGAACCCTCCCTAAAAGCACTTAGTCCTTTATAGGAGAGAGGCTGTGCATTTCTTGAAAGAAGGGCTTGAAGAGGAAAATGCAACAGAGGACAAACCCTATTCCATTTCCTGCACCTGGTAGCCTTGTCTACCACCCCATCATCATATTTAAATAAATAAATAAATAAATAACCCTTAAGGCATTTCTGAAGAAACCATTTAGTGCAGCTCTCATTAACAGTTGAAGATAACCTGCCATTAGGACAAAACGAAGGCATGGCTTATCCTTACCCAACATAATCTTTGGCAAATTATTGCAAAAAATTAAAATAAAATATAAAAATACTGCAAATTTTTTCCTGTATCTGCAAAATAATAATAACAATAACCTCTGAACTGAAGAGTTGGAAGGGATCCAATTAATCATTGGGTCCAGCCCTTCTCAAAGACGCATGCTGAAGAACTCCCAGCCTCTGGCCCCAAAGACAGAGACCTAAGCCACTACAGTAACCCCCCGCCTATCGCGGGGGTTAGGGACCCACCCAACCCACGATGACCGAAAATCTGCAAGATGCAGATGCGGATCGGGTGGGGCCTGGGGGGAGGTGGGCGATCAGATCCCCCTGCTGCCGCTGGCGCGCACCATTCCAAGAGGTTTTGGGGCACCGTGCGCCGGCAGCGTTGCGGGATCTGACCTGCCGCCACCGCCCCCCGTGGCGCACCAAGACCTCTCAGACTGGTGCGCGCCGGCGGCAGCAGGGGGATCTGACCTCCCACCACCGCCCACCCCACACAGCCCCAAGACTTCTCGTCCAGGGCTGTCTCCATTGGAATACATTGGCTCAATGCATTCCAATGGGAAAAAATTTCTCCATTGAAATGCATTGAGCCAATGCATTTCAATGGAGATTGCGGGGCAGTGTGATCGCCCCCACCGCCCGCGTGGTCCCGAGGCTTCGCGGAGGAGTGCGGGGGGAGGGCGTGGGGCGATGCGATCGCCGCCCGCCGCCCGCCCTCGCATGGGCCTGCAGTGATGGGGAATCAGATCTGGGGCTTGGGGAAGGGGAGGAAAGGTTTTAAAAGCTTTTTTCTCCCCCACCCCAGCACTAATCAGCTGGAGCCAGGGCAAGTACTGCGATCCCGCAATATAGTGGGACTGCAGTACCTGAACCGCGAAGTGGCTGGGGTTGACTGTATACTATCCAACAGTTACTAAACATCTTTTACAAAGAAAGCACAACATGGTTCAGATTAAGAAATAACAAGAAAAATATCTTTGTTTTATTTCTGTTTTTTTATTTTCATACCTCCTTGCACAGTTTAGAAAGGGTATGTTTTGCTTTGTGTTTGCATCATAAAAATTGAAACTTAATCCAAACAACAGAGAGGTGCTTCTGGTTAATTGAAAGACAGACCAAGGAATAGGGATGCAGCCTTTACTGGGTGAGGTTTGGAGAACTCTGGGATTCAGCTTTGAGCCAGGATGCCCAGGTCTTGGCAGTGGCCAGAACTGCATTTGTCCAATTAAAACTAGTGTGCCAACTATGTCCATTTCTTGAGAGTTCTGCTCTGGCCACGGTGACACGTGCCCGGCCTAGTTACTTCTTGGCTGGATTACTGTAAAGTACTTTATGTGGGGCTACTGATGGAAAGTCTCAGGAAACTTTGGCAGGTGCAAAACGTAAGAGCCAGATTGTTGGCTGGGGCTGGTTACAGGGATCACATGATGCCTCTGTTGCAGCAGCTTCATTAGCTGCCAATCAGTTTACGGTCTTAATTCAAAGTGCTGGTTTTACGCTCAACGGCCTAGGTCCAAACTATCTCAAAGATCGGAGCTCCCATTATGAGCTGGCTGGAGTGTTCTGATCATCAGGAGAGACCTTTCTCTTGGTCCCATCACCTTCACAAGTGTGCCTGATGGGGGACACAAGACAGAGCTCTCTGCTGCTGCTCCCAGACTCTGGAACTCCCGCCAACAGGAGGTCAGATGCACTTCATTTTCTCTCTCCTTCCACAAGCAGGCAAAGACTTTTCTTTTCAGGAAAGCCTTTGCTCAGTAACTAGCTACACATTATATGATTTCAAATGGATTGTTGTGCATTATTGCTTTGACTTAATTTTTAGTACTATTTGTGTTTTCAATTTTTGTGTTTTCTATTTTGCAGGGTGACACTTTATTTGTTTACTTATTGTTCATAGGTGTAATCTTGCTTTTTAATGATGTGAGATGTATCTTCACACTTATTGTTCTCAGCTTTAAATAATTTCTTTAATGTTGTTAACAACGGTTGTATAGTCCTTGTATTCAACTTTAAATATTGTATTTCAATGTTGTAAGCCTTGGGTCGTTTTTAAGGAGAAAACTGGGGTAAAATATTTCAATTAAATAAAACTAAATAAAATTCCAAATCCCAGAACGTCCCAAATGTCTTAATAGCCAGCAGGGGGATTCTGGAGACTGTTGTCTGAAAAAATAACTATTCCAGGTTCTGCTTCTTTATAGACATATGTTTTCAAAGATGAAAGTGTCACAGAATGAATGAGTGCTAATCTCAATTCTATTATTTCTGTCTTGCTATAATAAGAGGTTGGATCTTTTCCTTATTTCAAAGTCACAACTTCCATATTAGCTAAAGTGCAGCTGTCATATGAACTCAGCTAAAGAAGCAAACATGCTAAAGATAATTGTTAGAATGACATGTTGAACAGTAACCATACTGAGGTTTCTGTTCCCACTGCCAGAACAAAAAAACCTGGCTGAGTAAACATATTTGTAGGCTTTACAGTTAAGTTATGTGGACTTTAGCCAATATCCAAAACTTCTGTGACAGTATGTGTGGCTTTACTCTGTCACTGCCATTGTTCCCACAATCTTCATCTCCTGTCAAGTGGGCCCAATGGGGGAGGGAAATGGGAGAATGGAAGGGGGAGGGAAGTAGGACAAATGGGAAATACAAAAATTTTCCCTCTCATCCCATAGTGTTTTACTATGTTGGATCAAGCCAAATCAGAAACACATGGATCCCAGGTGTGAATTTCCATGATTTTTAAAGAGGATCTCCACAAATCACAAAACTAAGTACCAGGTATGGGTTTTCTTAGATCCTCGTGAATTTTATATATAGGATCACTCCACAAACTCACAAACACATGAGCCTTGGTCACCATAGGAGTGGAACATGCCCGCGTAGGAGAAGAGAGGTTAGATATCTTACATCTATCCCCTCTTCTGGTCCCACTTCTAGCCAGAAGGAATCAGGTGACCATGTCAGCGAGCCCATGGGCCACATGGTGCTGTTGTTAAATGCCAGGTCAGTACAAAATAAGACCACCCTCATCCATGATGTCATTTTGGATGAGGGTGCTGACCTGGCATGTATTACTGAGACCTGGGTGGGAGAGGAGGGTGGAGTCCCCCTTTCCCAGCTATGCCCACCTGGGTACTCAGTCCAGCACCAGTGTCGCCCGGTGGGCCGGGGAGGTGGAGTTGCTATAGTCTACAGGAGTTCCATTTCCTTGGCCAGGCTTCCTGTTTCCTTGGGAAAAGGTCTGGAGGGCCTGTATTGTGTGCTGGGCTCACGAGACAGATTGGGGATTCTGTTGGTGTATGCTGCATTCCAACAGTCTCCCTGCCTGAGCTGACAGAGGTGGTCTCGGACCTGGTGTTGAAGACCCCCAGACTGTTGGTACTGGGGATCTCAACATCCATGCCGAGGCTACCTTAACTGGAGCAGCTCAGGACTTCATGGCCGCCATGACAACCATGGGGCTGTCTCAACATGTCATCGGCCCAACACATGAGAAGGGTCATACCCTGGACCTAGTATTCTCAACGGGACTGGGGATGGTGGTTTGGATGTGGAGGGGTTGGCTTTGACTCCATTGTCATGGTCAGACCACTTCCTGGTCAAGTTTAGGCTATTAGCTACTCCAACCCTCTGCAAGGGTGGGGGATCCATTAAGTTGATCCGCCCTCAGAGACTAATGGATCCGGATGGTTTCCTGAAAGCTCTGGGGATTATCCAGCTGACATGATCGGCGCTCCTGTCGAAGCTCAGGTCACCTTATGGAATAGGGAGATGACCCGGGCAGTTGACATGATCGCACCTGCGCCCTCTCCCCCTACGCAGAGCCCGGACAGCTCCGTGGTATACATCTGAGTTGCGGGCAATGAAGCGGGAGGGGAGACGGCTGGAGCGCAAGTGGAGAAAATATCGCAGTGAGTCTGATCAAACACGGCTTAGAGCCCATTATCGAGCCTATTCCGTGGCTATACGGTTGGCGAAAAGGCAGTATTTCGCCAACCGTGTTGCTTCCTCAGAGTGCCGTCCAGCGGAGCTGTTTCGGGTGGTCCGGGAACTTCTTCAGCCAGGAGATAGGGTGGAGGCCCAGGACCATTCGGCACGCTGTGAGGAGTTTGCTGTTCACTTTGAGGGAAAATTGCTCAGATTCGCAGTGAACTGGACTCCACTATTGATACAGTATCAAGGGATGTGTCCAGTGCACCGTGCTTAGGTCCAGTGTTATTGGATGAGTTTCAATTGTTGAGACCCGAGGATGTGGACAGGGTGCTTGGATCTGTCCGTTCCACCACCACGCTGCTCGACCCTTGCCCTTCTTGGCTAATTGAAAGATCTGCCAAGGGGGTTCGCACCTGGGTCCAAGAAGCTGTAAATGCCTCTTTAAGAGAGGGAGTGGTCCCTGCTGCCTTAAAAGAGGCAGTAATCAGACCACTCCTAAAAAAACCTAACCTGGACCCAGGACTGGTGGTCAATTACCGACCAGTGCGAACCTTCCTTATTTGGGCAAGGTGTTGGAGCGGGTGGTGGCCGGACAGCTCCAGGCGCTGCTGGATGAAACGGATTTTCTAGATCCATTTCAATCTGGTTTCAGGCCGGGTTTTGGAACAGAGACTGCCTTGGTCGCCCTGTACGATGACCTTTGCCGGGAGAGAGACAGGGGAGTGCAACCCTGTTGATACTCCTGGACCTCTCAGCGGCTTTCGAACCATCGACCATGGTGTCCTTCTGGATAGGCTGGCCGGGTTGGGAGTTGGAGGCACCGCTGCGGTGGTTCCGATCCTTCCTGGCTGACCGTGTCCAGAAGGTGGTGCTGGGGATAGTAGCTCTGCCCCTTGGCGTTTACGTCATGGGGTTCCACAGGGCTCAATACTATCCCCCATGCTGTTTAACATCTACATGGAACCGCTGGGAGAGGTCATCAGGAGGTTTGGGCTGAGGAGTCAGCAATATGCTGATGATACTCAGCTCTACCTCTCGTTCTCCACCAATCCAGGTGAGGCGGTTTCTGTTCTGAACTCGTGTCTGGGCCAGATAATGGACTGGATGAGGGTTAATAAATTGAAACTCAATCCAGACAAGACGGAAGTGCTGTTAGTGGGTGCTTCGTCAGACAGGCTAGAGGGCCACTTCCCTGTTCTGGATGGGGTTGCACTCCCCCTAAGGGACAGGGTCCGTAGCTTGGGGGTGCTCCTGGACCCCGGTCTAACTCTGGAAGCCCAGGTGGACTCGGTGGCCAGGGGTGCCTTTCTCCAGCTGCGGAATATATACCAGCTGCGCCCCTACCTAGATGAACGGAGCCTCATGACAGTTACACATGCACTGGTAACATCCCGTATAGATTACTGTAATGCGCTTTACGTGGGGCTGCCTCTGAAGACGGTTCGGCGATTGCAACTGGTTCAGAATCGTGCGGCACGGCTGGTGAGTGGTAGGGCCACCAAGGAACACATCACGCCGATTCTGTATAACCTTCACTGGTTACCAGTTGCTGCCCGAGCCCAATTCAAAGTGCTTGTTTTGACATATAAAGCCCTAAACGGCTTAGGACCTAGATACCTGAAGGACCGCCTCCTTCCATATGAACCTACCCGGCAATTAAGATCTAGTCAGGGAGCCCTCTGAAAGAGCCATCCCTTAAGGAGGTGAAGGGGATGGCTTGCAGGAATAGGGCTTTTTCAGCAACTGCCCCCAGACTATGGAATACCCTCCCATATGAGACTCGCCTGGCACCGACGTTGCTAACATTTCGGCGCCAGGTAAAACCCTCCTATTCCAAAAGTTTTTAACTAATGATTGTGGGCCCTGATGGCAACTTTAGTGGTGTGTTTTTAATGTATTGTATTTATTGCATCTACATGTTTTATTGTTTTAATTTTATTGTATTTGATGTTTTAACTGTTTATTCTTATTGTGAGCCGCCCAGAGACCTTTGGGTAGTGGGCGATACAAGGATCACTATGCATTTTACATGTAGGATTGCCACAATCACAAAAACATGGGTTCCAGACATGCCTTGGATTGGCGGTCCGTGAGCAGAGATGGGATATATGATTTGATGGTGGTTTGTGGAGGATCCCATATAGAAATTATATGAGGGTTTAGAAAGGAAAGGGGGTTGAATGAAAAAGAGGGGCGTTGGTTGAATGTGATGGCAGGTGAGTGAGGGAAATAGAAAACTGGAAGGATTTGGAGGGGGTGAGGAGAAGAGGTTGGTCAAGGTATGCATCCGAAGGAGATGGAGATGGGTGGGGGTGAAAGGGGAGAGAAATAAGGCTTGGTTTGACTGACTGACTGGTGGCTGTCCAAAAAAAAAAACACAACAACAACAACACAAAAACCACCCTGCAAAGAAACATGGAACAGAGGCATTCACATATGTGGAATGAATTCATTGAAATACAGCAGCTGCTTTTTATTATTTGGAAGGAATCCAGTCTGCAGGTGGCAAAGTATAAATGTTAAAAAAAACTTTCAAAAGAGAAAACAACCACTTTGTGATAAAGTGAGCATGTGTTAAAAAAAAGAGAGTTATGAAGCAGATACATTGTTGCAGCTTCATGGCTGGAAGGGAACTGTTTGGATGACAATGAAAAGTCACAGAAATAGTCAAAAACCAAAAGAGCAATGAAGTGACAGTCTTTCAGAAACAGACATTTTGCCATGTATCTCCTGGGAACTAGCAAACAATTTTGAAAGGCACCTTCAAAGTATATCTGCACTGCAAAAGCACAGAGAAGTTGTGTTTGTCCCATCCCTGAGTGCTTCCAGTAAATATTCTCACAATATTTCTATGAGCAGGCTCCTGACTAGAGATGTGAAGGCCCAGAAAAATAATGGAAAAATCAGTAAAATACAGTTTTCCTCATTTTTTTCCTGAAGTCTTTTGGGTCCCCCCCCCCCAATTGGAAAAATTGAAAAAAGGAAAATGATTATGGAATGTTTTATTTTAACATCATGAACAAAATATTTTAAGCCAGGGTGTTCAAATATTTTCCAAATCATTTCTAAAAAATATATGCATAATATCAGATTATTCTAATTTCTGTGCACTGAGGACAAGCAAGTCCTAGATTACAAACTGAACTCTACAATCCAAGAACAAGATGCATTTCTTCCTTTGGAGGTGCTGCTATTGCCACAAGAAAATGAAAAAGGTTTCACTTTTGTTTTTGCATGGGTGTGTGTGTGTTTGGGTTCTGTTCTGTCCTCTTCACTAGGCCTCAAAGCACTGGAATAAAATACAGAGCAACAAAAATGATTATGATTAAATTTCATACCCATTCATTGAAACTTCCTTCTATACATTTCCCCCCTCTTCAATTCTTTTTACGAGAAGTCTAAGTTTAGGCTTTTATTTTATTTTTATTAAATACTGTGGAGAGGAAATATGAATTGTTAACTTTTTGTTCCACATAAACTAGTAAACAGTTCAGGAGATTGTTACTCCATTTGTTAACTACAATTACAATTAAGTATTATTTTAAAAGTAAATTTCTGTTTGTAATAATTGTTTGGATACACTATAATTTAATATGCTAGTTGTGATAATTTTATGCCAAGTCAAATTGTCCATAATTATATTTTATGTTCCCAAAGTATTAGAATGACTTTCAAGCTGTAAAATGGGGTGGGGAGTGCTAATGTAGCATTTTTTTCAAATTTTTCCAAAAATTTCCATTTCCCCTGGAAAATAATGGGAAAAACTAGTGTTTTTTTGAGCTCCAAAATTTCTGGAAATTTTACATCTCTACTCCTGACACTGGTTTTTAAAACGGAAATAGCTCAAGTTTGTGGCAATCTGAATTTCTGACTCTGTTAGTCGGGACCCAATAAGCTGACCCTCATGAGGATAAATTTTCAATTTTTCCCTTTGTGATGGCAACGGGATTTTGCATCTGGTTGCAAAAAGATTTTTTTAAATGATGAGCTATTCCAAAGGCCACATATTTAAGCACTGAAAATGTTGGGTTTGTTTGCTTTGTGGATGGGGTGATCTTTCTTGATGATGACAGAACTTTGGTGCCTATATCTTGTCATAGTTTCAACCAGTCATTTCACTACACAATTGTTGGTAATTTTTTTAAAAAAACTCCAAAGTTATTATGTGGCATCATGTCACTTCTGACACGTGGTGGCTATGAGTTAACAACTTCCAAAATGTCTTATCATTAAGATGGCTCCACAGACAGTTTTTCATTTGGTTGCCCTTGTTTTGGTTTTGCATATTTTCTTTTATCCATATATGACAATAAAAATAGGCAAGCAAAACAACAGCCAACTGGCACAGGATGGCCAAAATACTAAAATAATTTCATCAGGTTCTGCTTGATTGTGGTCATTGTTGTCGCGTCAATGTCATCATCATCATCATCACTATCATCATCACTATCATCATCATCATCCTGCTGATCAAAAATCATTGTTCAGTTTCAGGGTGGACACAACTTTGTCTCATTAGACACTCAGGCATCAGAAAGGCATCTTAATAGGTGGTAATCTGTGACTGACAATGTCATTCCACTGTGTATGTGGAGCCATGTAAGATTTTGGACAGGGAAATCTGACATCTCCTGACCTGTCAACATTATAGTGTGCTGGGGATTAGCAGTTGGGTTACGACAGGAAAGAAAGAAAGAAAGAAAGAAAGAAAGAAAGAAAGAAAGAAAGAAAGAAAGAAAGAAAGAAAGAAAGAAAGAAAGAAAACACTTCATGGCAAGTAGCTAAAATTCCAGGTGACAGTGTCATACATTATCTACCATGCTTACTTCCTAATGCACTTCATGACACATAGAGAGGTTCACCTGTTCCATCCTGGTGGATGAGGGAGTTACATTTATTGTAATTTGACTCTTTTAACTGCCCAGAGTGGCCTCCAGGCCAGATGGAGCATGGTATAAGTCAAATAAATAAATAAAGTGTGCTTGTGTTTTGTTTGTCAGGTGTCTTGAGTCTGAGCAGGATAAAGTCTGGTATCAGTCTGGCAAATAAATAAGGTGAGTGCTGAGTCTACTTCACCTAGTTTTCCTAAGGGAAAGTCCATGGGAACTGTGACAGCATTATTTTGTTCGACTGTTGTAAGAGATAACCCCAGAGCAAGAGACCGAGTTATAGCTCAGGTTCTTTCTTTCTCAGCATGGATGGAAAGTTAACAACCTCCATGCCCAGAGTGAACATACACAGAGAATCAAAGAAGAGATGCTGTCAACAAGTTGTTCTTTGCAGTGAAACGTAATAAAGGTACTTCGGCTGAAAAGATTACCAGTTGTAAGCTGTTTTTAAAGCTATGGCTCCCCACTGCCATAGTTACCCTTTCTTTGAACACTGATTACTGGAGAAACCTATGGGCAATTTGAAGTCCAGGCTGAAAGTATACTTAGGATAGATGGTAGAAAGCATGTCTAAAAACAAAGACAAATTTTACCTTGGAAGGCCAAGAACAAAGGCTATTTTTAAAGGTTTTATACTGCCTAGATTGCCTTTTATCCTGCTCTTGTCACAATGAAATAAACACCGTCTCTATAGAGGAGCCACAAACTGGTCTAATATTGATCTAAGGAACGGTCTAAACACAAAGTCTACTTTTACCATTGCTTGACTGTCCCTATTTTTGATACATTTTAGCTCCCTGTGGAGAAAATGCTACCTGGTATTGAAAATGCCTGACCAGGGGGGTTAAGGAGCACTTTCTGATTGTCCCAAACAATAGAGAGAAACAACCCAATTTAATTCAGGAAGAGAACAAAATATTGCTTCCCAAAAGCTCTGCAGTAAAATTTGAAGTTTTACATCTGACTAGCCTTGAGAGGCAGTTTAGAGCACAGAATTAAAAAGAAAACAGCCAGCTGCAGAGCAGAGTTATTTACCAATGGATGGTCTTGCACAGAAGTCAAAGGAAAGGGAGAGATAAAAGATGGACAAGTATATATTCTGACTTACTCAGGTGTAAGTTGTACTTAACTCTCTTGGGCTGACTTCTGAGCAGATATATATATTTATAGGCTGGCTTTTTAAGGTCTGTAAAACATTTTTTCAGTATTTTCCCTAGCTGTGAAGTGGTCAGTTTTCCATCATCCCTAATAACAATGTTGATGTACCCCAAATTCCTTCAAGCACTCATATTGACACCATATGTTTCAGTTAAACATATTCAATGTTCTCTTTTGTATACTGTATCTTGGGGAGAAAATGTGTGCTGCATGAAATCTGGATTTGGACTTTGTGTCACTGTCACTGTCACGCACATACACACCACTCCAAAAAGGTAACCACAAAACGGGGAGACTGATCGGGACAAGGACTGTGTCACATAGCCAGGGGGTAGGGTGTGGGGTGGCTCCTTCCTTCAGTGCGGTGCACTCTCTGTCAGAAGTGGTGGCAGCTGCCAGCCTTGAGAGCTTTAAGAAAGGATTGGACAAGTTCATGAAGAACAATGGTATCAATGGCTATTATTATGGATGCCTAAGGACAACGTCTGGGTTGGAGAGATAGGTAGGATATCTCTCAATGCCATTTGCAGGGAATCGTAAACAGGTGAAGACATCTGCCTGAGAATACCCTGAAGCAAATGGTGAGCCACTGTGTGAGACAGAATGCAGGACTGGATGGTCTGTGGTCTGTTCCAGCAAGGCTGTTCTTATGTTCCATATTTCCAAGGTACAATTTGACACTGGAGTGGAGACATTGTTAGTGCAAATGGATACTTCCTGTCAACATCACATAGCAATTTACAAGAGGTGGGGTAGATTTTCCTTTTGAGGAGTGAGAAAATAATAATAATCCCACCTCATGTACAGCATGTCCTGCTCTTCATTAGGCCCCACACTCCACAGTAATTTTAGAATAAATATGGAAGCACCAAGTACACATTTTAAAAATGTGCAGCCCAGCCCTTTCTCTCTGGTAGACAAAGCAGTATCTGTCTGCAACCAGACCAATGTAAAAATAACTTCACTTTTAAAACACATCAAAGTTATGTGCATTGCACAGAGAATCCACAGCTGTCTGCATATGGAGAAAGAAACAGATTTCTCCCTTCAACTAACCAGAGTACCATATTTTGTCAGTTTTTTGTTTCTTTGTTATTAATCTCCCTTCCGATACCTATCATAATTCTTTGCAGCATGCTGTGCATCAAAATGATGAAGTGCACAGTTCACTGTATTTTACGTTAAATGGAAGAGGGACATTATGAAATTTCTTTGTCTTATACTTTTTTTGTGTAATTGGGACTTGAAACATGGATGAATTTGCCTCTTAGTCTGCTAATTTAATGATGAAATGCTCTAATGAACATGATCAGTCATGCATATTGAGATGTACTGGACATGCCAAACTCAGCTTTTTGTTTTGTTTTTAAACAGTGGAATCCAGATGTGGCTGTCACACTTCCTGGTTTTCACCACTGCATGTTTATTCTTTGTTGTCTTGAAAAGCGAGTCCAACCAGTCACCCTCAGTGTTTTTATGAAGTGTTTTAACAATGCTGTGTGCACGGCCTAGAACGATGAGTGTCATCAACTACAGAAGGCTGAACACTGAAAATTATAAAAAGAGAGCTCAGGCTGTTTTATGATGTCTCACTTCAAATTATACTTTTATTGTATTTCCAATTGTATTTACACTTCAGTCCACAAGAAAACATAATAATCCTATGTTGAGAGGAACGGTGCTGATCCTTCCTATTGAACTCAGTACATTATTCCAGCATATCTACAATAAAATACTACGATGCACTTTGGTTTTCAAGAAAGTTTCTGTGAATTACTTCCGGAAGATAGTTGGAAAAATGCTAAAGCAAGTGCAAGGCAAGAATTCCTTAGGAACCACTCAGTGGTATCATACTATTGTTACCATCAAAAACAACCACTGCATCAAAGCATTATTGCAAGTATTTTATAATGTCTGAACCCTAGTGCTGCCTTCAGTGAATCAAATACTTTGATTCTGTACAATGGAAGGATAAAAATGACTCAGACTAACACTCACGAAGACTCGGTCACGATTGTACGACACAACACACACACAACACTCATAATACTTCAATGGCACTACAATTTGGCTTTTTCGCCATGGATGCATGACTCATTCAGAGCACAGAGTTCCATGTATGACCATAACATATAATTACTTTCGTGAATAGTTAGAGGATACATTTGAAATTCCTTGAAGAGTCTTATGTTCTGCATAAGTGCTATATTTTATAGTTACTAATCACTGTATAATTTTCTCTATGACAGCAGAACTCCAGAGGAAACTGTTTTCATGTACTTCATTCTTTCTAATGAAGATTAATTCCAAATGCTCTTGAGAAACAAGGCTTCACTGTATTGTATTAAATGAAGTATGAATGGTTTGATTCCTTATTACTTCATTGTTTATATTTATTTGCTATGGGGTTGAATATGCCACACACCCCCATTTTATTCTCATAGCAATCTTGTAAAGAAACTTAGGCAAACAGACATTTCCCAGATTGTCAAGGGAAGCAGCTGAACTTAAATCTTCATTTCTAGGTCAAATCTCTAATCACCACATCCACCATATCTTTATATCTTATAAGCTAAAATATTATTAATGAAGTGTAAAATCAGCATTTAATTACCGCCTTTTTACAAAGTGCTTCACAATAATGGAAGAACAATACTTTATTGTATCTTTGTTCTCAGCAAACAGAATGACTGTCTCTTCCTGCAATCTGATCCAGCAAGTCCCCTGAGAGAGAGAGAGCGCTACTGTGAGCATCTCCTGGTTATTTTCTCTCCACCCCTACCAGCAAGAACTCAACATCCATTTGTCTCTTTCCTTTCCCTGTCCTTCCTTGCCTTCCAAAGGGTTCTGTGGAGAACAGAAGCTTATACAGGACTTGATGCTTTTCTCCTTTCTTTTGATCTGGCTCAATAAAGAGAATAGCTTTCTAGGCCCTTTTGATTTCAACATGCTGTTTCCATTTTGTATACAGAAGATGAAGCTCGGAATGATTTTTAAAAATAAAATAAAATAAAGCCATACCATCATTTCTCAGGATTAGAGGTGTAGGAGGTCCTAGCACTCGGGTGTTGGTTATTGTGTTTGTCACCACACAAGTGTAATTCCCCACATCGGATTTCTCCACTTTAGCTATGTACAGATTTCCAGTCTCTTGAGAAACAAAGCGGCGGTTATCCTGGTGCACAAAAGAGGGATATTCATTGAAGATCCAGGCATAGATTAATTCTGAAAACAAACAAACAAACAAAAAGAAACAAAGATCATATCAATCATACAATTATTATTGGAATAATTTAAATAGTTTGACACTACTTCCATTTTCTCACTGTATGACAGAAAATGGGGGGACCACTCCTCACAATGCATTGATATTTATATTCCATTTTAACACACACATGTATATAAAATTTGCAAAGTGGCACAGAAATTTAATTAAACCATAAAATAATTATTAAAATAAAATACATTGCTCAATTACCTTGGATAATGCAAATAATTTTGAGCCTATCATTTATCTGGGACCTTATAAAGGTAAAGTAAAGGTGGATGAACAAGTTACAAGTCAAAGCATAAAGAGGCATAACATTCATTCCTGGAAATAATAACTAAAAACCACATGTAAGATTTTGAAAGATCCTGTTGGTTTATTTTTATGTCACATCTGCACCACTAATACTGAGCTAGGCCATATTCTTTTAACCATAAGCCAGATGGGTATGGGGTGGGGAATAGGTTTTACATTTTCCTGTTGTATCATGCTATGGAGACTGTATTATTTGCCCGTAAGTTTGGTAGCTTCAGCTATGTAAAATCAGTGTATCTATTCCAGTGCACAGAATAATATGAGATTTAGTCCACTGCCTTCTGAAATCCTATTCAGAAATCTAGTAGAAGGGTTACACACTAAGGCTGCCCTCACCCTCCCAGCCTTCAAATGTGGAGAACTCAATCAGAAAGAGGGTGTCTGTTCATGGAGTTACCTCACTATGACCAGGCTTGAGAGGCCCTATGGACAGACACAGCTCTCCTCTTCCAAATTAGCACTCCACACGTGCGTACTGTACCTGGATAGAGATAAGCACAAGTAACCCACAGCTTTTGCTCCAAGATTGACCCCCTTTTCAAAGGGATAGATATTATTTATCTTCAGTGAATGCACCAGTGGCAGCCATTCATTTTCAAAGTAGCAGTGAAAAATATAACTAACCACAGGACAACGGTCCGTTATATCCACACATCTCAAATAATAACATTTCTTAAGTGCCTGACACTTAGCAGCTGCAATGTCAGAGCTTAACATGGAAAAACTTTAAAATGACAAGTTCGACAGAAAATTCCATTCTTTGCAGTGATGCAAATCTTGTTAAATACTATGGGGAGGGCACATTCCCTTTTGGACAGAACATCACAACAAGAGAAGTCCAATCTCAGCCCATAGGATAGCTGGAGAAGCTGAAGGGAGGTGTTGTTGTTTTTTATTCCTTCACAAAATGAAGGCTCAGTTTCAACTACAAATGTGAAGAATTCCCACATCTTAGTCATGTTATAAACAACCTGTTAAGGCATTACTGAAGCTGTTGAAATTTCACTTCAAAAGATCTTTTTTTAAATAAATCAGGCCAATTTGCAAAAAGTTTCAAACCATATAAAACCCAGTGTCTTTGCTCATTCTGAAAGCAACACAGATAATCCTTTTATTTCTTTAAAATTCACATAACAAGGCCGCAGCTGTTATAGTTACCCCAGTTTACAAACAAAAGCATACATTCTCATATAAATAAGAACCCTCATTGATACTCACAGAAGATACTTCCATCAATCATCGTGTAAGACAGTGGTTTCCAGCCTTAGGTTACCAAGGTGTTCTTAGACTGCAATTCCCAGAAGCCTCAGCCAGCACAGCTGATGGTGAAGGCTTCTGAGAACTGTAGTCCAGTAACACCAGGGTTACTCAAGCTTAGTAGAACCAGTGCTATAAGTAAAGAAGAAAGAACATGTGGTCTCTCATGATTCCCCAAATGAACAAGACTGGCCAGATTTTACATTTGTAGCTTCAACTGACATCTTCACCAAGAATCTCCTATCTGATCTCATGCTTTATCCAAGGAACCAATTGTGACGTCACCCCTTTCACAGACTGGGTTTTCAAAGGCACAACTGGGTTTATTTCGACATCCCACTGCTGTGCCACCAAACTGTGATGACACCTCCCTTTTACACGAGTAATTGTGATGGAAATGGTAAGGCTGCCACCTTTTATTCACTTGGTAATGCTGCCACCTTTTAGATCTTCGCCTCATGAATTGGGACTGACTCAGATGTATAATATAAAAATAATGATGAAATTTATTGAGAAAATAATAAATATGACAACATCTGAGGATGGTATGTGTTGCCTTTGACATATAATAGATTTCATCAACTCTTCCAGCCCCCCTGTCTTTAATAACTAGTAAACAGTATAGCCCTCACTGCCTGACAGAACTCTCACAGAGCAGTGCTCTCTCCCAGCCTCACTCTCAAAACCTTCAACTTAACTGAACTTCACTGAACTGCCTAGGCTCCACCCTTTTTATATCATACCATTCCCCGCCCTCCTGCTGGGATTGGCTGATGATTTGTATATTCATTACTCCTGTTTCCAGGGTTTTGTCACACCAATGTTCACTGGGAAACTGCATCCTTTGTCCTTTAGGTTGAATAATACAGAAAGATGGTGTGTAGACTAACATTGCTGCATCCATCAACCACATAAAGAAAGAAGACAACAGGACTTGTGTTATTTCTTTATGTGTCAGCCTTCTCTGCCAGTAAGAACACTTTCAAATCTTTCAAAACTAGAAACTATTACCAAATGTTGCTTCACTATTCTTCTTAATGCCCCCCCCCCCGTCTTCATCCCGTCTTCATTGCACATCATAAACCTGAGGGCAAGAAAGACAGCCTGCAATTTGTAAGCCATCCTGAGCCTTTTGTGGCTGATTGTTCTTATTATACACTGTCAAATCACCTCCGACTTACTGTGACCCTATAAACATGAGATCTCACATTATTTTATTAAAGCTGTTGCAAAAAGTCAAAATAACATAAAATCACAGGCTGTTCGGAAAATCAGTTCCAAAAGATTCAACAACAGTCAGAAAGTTTGCAAAGCAAATACACATTTAGAAAGTTTGAGACTAAGGAAATTCCAAAACAACCTTCACAGAAAATAATGAAGTTATCTATCATGTACTATCTACATTGAAACAAAACTTCAGCCTAGTTTCAGTGCATATGCAAAACACACAAGTGCCACTTATTTATGTGCATATGGTTTGGTATATTCAAAAATGTCATAATGTGCTATTAAAAATGTTTCTAAATTATAGCAATGGTAATAGAATTCCCAGTGTGGTGCAGTGGATGGTCTAGGACAGTGATGGTGAGCCTTTTAGAGACCAAGTGCCCAAACTGTGAATCAAAACCCACTAATTTTTTTGCAAAGTGCCAATATAGCTATTTAACCTGAGTACAGGTGGCTGTGAAGGGGCGATGTCGGGTGCCCACAGAAAGGGCTCCGAGTGCCACCCTTGGCACCCGTGCCATAGGTTCGCCATCCCTGGTCTAGGACTATGGAGCACAGGATTCAAATCCTTGCTCAGCCATGGAAGTTCACTGGGGAAATGATATTGATAAAACCACACCTTAAATATCTCACTTCCCTTGAAAACCTTATTAGGTTTGCTATAAGATGGTTCTGACTTGACAGCACACAACATACACTCAATAGATTTTTCAAGGCATATAATAGTGGTAATGTATGTAATTATGGCCATCTTCCAATGATCTTCTATGACTGAGTGGGAATTACTACAAGTAACAAATTATATATTCCAATATTGTACCTGTATCATTAACTACACATGCGGTGGCAATATTCATATAAAGAAAAATACTAAAAACTCAATATATTGGATGAAATCCTGTTGTTTTATGCCTGTAGTTGATGACAACTTAATATCTTGGGTTTAATTACTGGAAATTAAAATATTCTGATTCTTCCTGTCTTTCTACCTTCTGATGCCTTTTTTTTACAGAAAAACTGTGGAAAGAGATGGCATGAAACAAAAATGTAGTGTTTCATTTCATTTCTTTAGTAGTTTTGTTACTAATGAATTTTCAAAGTAGTTTCAGAATGAAACAACACAAAATGATTTGTTAATGGCTCCCCTGGGTCCTAGAGGCACACAAATTGCGGGGTAGCTTCTTTGGAATCTTCCCTGTAAGCCCCCCCCCAAATTTGGAGAGGCTTGGAGCAAAGGGGGCTGAGTCATTAAACTCCACAGGGGGTCCCCCCCAGGAGAAAATTATTTCTAATCTCTGACCCATGGTGGGGCTTACAGGGAAGAGTCCAAAGAAGCTACCCTGTGATTTTGGTGCCTCTAGGACGAATTGTTTCATTTGTAGAGGGGGAAATCGTGTTTTGTTTCCTAATGAAATGCGTCCTAGCATTTTGTTTCATAATGAAACAATGAAACAGCATTTTATTTTTCGTTTCTTGCTCATCTCTACTTGAAACCTCAGGACTGGTAGGTGAAAGTCTTTATTTCTACTGCAAGCAAAATCATCTCAGCAGCGGCAATTATAGTAAATTAAATAATACCCCCAGTACCAGGGCCATCAACAGGTTCCTCATGATGAAAGGAATCCAAAGGAATCTTGTGACTTTTGGGATGAGAGGGAAGAATCCAAGATGTTAATTTTTTAAAAAAAAATCACTGCAGGCAGTTATGTCATGAGCTTTTATGCAGCAGAGAATGCTCAACAGGATTTTAGCCAGTAAGAATAGAAATATTATAAATGCACAGCTGATATGTCGGAATATCCGGTTCTCCTGGTGCTAATTTCTACCATCTAATAATTTTTAAAGGGACATGAAGGATCTCCATATACAATACAATTCCTGGTCCTCAATACTTGAACAGGTCTTAATTCTACTGGACTGTATATTATCCCTCATTAAAGGGATTAATGGGGCCATCATTACTATAAGCCACCTTGGGTCCTTTTCCAAGGAGAGGGTGGGGTTAAAATACTCTAAAATAAAATAAATAAATAATTGCCAGAATAAATGTTGTTTTCATGATCTGCATTTGCAGTGACTTCTTAGGTTATCAACTATACAATGCATCCTCTTGGAGTCAATGGAAGATTCACACTGGAAAGGCTTAACTTTTGGCTGTTCAAGAATAAACAGCCTTTTAAGCATAGCTTTCTTCCCACTTCTCACTGTCAAACAGATTTCTTCCTCAGCTATGTTTTGATATACCCTGGGGGTTAAGGAAAAACCATGTACATTAAATGAAGTGATAATCAACTGCATAATGACTAATTAGATAATACCTCTATATTTATGGCATACTTTGGAAATTATCCAAGAAGGGACAAGTGGGACAACTTTTGCAAGTAAACTGTAGCACTTCGGTTAATTTAATTTAATTTAACCTCAATGTATTAAGATAAGCCAATACCCCAAACATCTGGAAATACCCAGGACATTAGAGAACAGCAAGAGCTTGTCACGTTATTCGAGTAATGCTAATTACACTGAAAATATGATATTCTTATTTCAGTATTCTCTAAGGAGTCATGCTTATAATTGACCCCTGCTACTGGGATGCAATGTAAGAATAGATGGGGACCAGTCTGCCAAACAGATCTGTTGCACAATCACCACCCATTACACAGGGGCAAGCAAAGACCTAGTATGTTCTAACATTTCATTGTTTGCTAACAAAGGATGAAAGCATGCAGATTGTTGGGCTTTCATAATAACAAAACCCCCACTAGGCTGGAGACCATCTTCCTAGGCTTTTTGGAAGATACAATTATGTTTATGTGGGACCATCTAATCATTATATTTACACATGTGCATCTAATTATGAATAACCCCATGCTGATATCAAGAGGATACTTTTAGCAAACAAGGTAGCACTTCTCAGCAGGTTTAATTTTTTTCTTTAGGTAATTAGCATTTGTTTTTGTTTTAATTTACACTTGCCGAATAATTAAATTGTTTCCCTATAAATGAAGCCAACATCAATAGGCAGCCTTTCCTACTTTAGCATACATGGAACATCTTTCTTTTTCTTTCTTTCTTTCTTTCTTTCTTTCTTTCTTTCTTTCTTTCTTTCTTTCTTTCTTTCTTTCTTTCTTTCTTTCCTGCTCCTCCCTCCCTCCCTCCCTCCACAGAGTCTACATGGAAGAATCCGAAAGAATGCAACTCTTAAGCACACTCAGAGTAGAAAAAAATCATGGTGCTCTCTCAATTCTGGAGAAACTTGTGAATGAATTTGTTTGAAATCTGTGACTACTTGGGTGGGACCAGTCACAGAGATTTTTCCCACTGAAATCCAGTGGGAACCAAACTGCTCTACAACTGTTTTCACTCACATGGTTCTTCTTTTAAGACACCAATTATATGGCTATGCTTGGTCAGGGTTGGGGGTTGTCTATATAAGGGTGGTCCTGCTTTGTTACTTCTTCCATAGTTTTCATCAGCCACTGCTGACTATCTGTTAACATAAAATAACCCTATTCATTACTTGGATTTCGAACTGTTCACATGTTCTTTTAGAACTGCATGCAACATTTTGTGTAAGAAAAAAAAAGATCCCTAATAGGGTAAGTAAACAAGTTAATTTCTGGTAGATCTCATAGCCTGCCCTAGACATTAAGTCTACACCATCTAGGGCTCTGAGAAATTTATGCTGCATTTACCCTCTTGTGCTTTCCCACTGAGCAGACAACTGTAACAAGCATGTCTTTCCATCTACCACTGGTACCTTCAGTTCCTTCCATGGTTCCTTTCACTCTGTGTAATGCATCTTTATCTCTCAACTACACTGGTAGTATAATTAACTCCACAGGCACACTACAGAATTTTCCTATAAAAAGTCAACACACCAGAAGCTGAAAAATAGCAATGGAACAAATTGTAGGGTTGACAATTGAGTCTTCTCGTTCCCCACAGCCAAGTGGTTATAATAACACTGGGTTACTTTACAGGCTGTATAACTTTTAGCTTCTTAGCTACAACCCTGTCTCATATTGAAAAGGATGGATTTTATATGCATAAATTAGAAGGACAAATTATATGCCCATCATATTTCTAGGGTAATATAAAAAGTGTACAGCAGCACCAGGCTCATGGAACACTAATTGAATTCCTAGATTTTGATGCTTTAGGGGGTGTCCTTCCTTGGGAAGGCACTTTGATGAGGAATTTCAAGTCCTATGGAAATCATGATCTGCAGTATGAGAGTGACACATGGTGCTCTTTCTTCCCCATAAAAGACTCTGAAATTTGCACAAAATGTCTCTGTGGAAAACCAGTGTCCTTTCCCTTTGGCAAATAAAGCTCATACATCAAACACAGAAAGACTTAGAGATAGTTTAAAACATGCTAAAAACCATCCAATGCTTCTAATTCTTAAAAGTCTCATCAGCAACTATTACAATTTCACAATATTTGCATTTTTCAAATTCTTCCATGGTTTGTAACAGATATCCTTCTTGCCAATCTCTAACAAAAATAACTCATCCTTAGGCAAGAATTAAGATCTGATATGTCTGCTGGTCTGTGTGTGCAAATCATCTCCAGAATTTTGCAGAGTCTGGGAGGCAGACTATCAACAGAAGAGGTCTGAGAGGTCATTGTAATACTCTTGCTGGCTAACTGGATGTGTGTCCATGTATATTAAAACAGGCAAATGCTATTAGTATTCTGGGGTTGAAACCCCCCCCCACACACACACCATGAGCATAGGCTACCAGTATCTTTTCTGTCAAGAGAATGGTGAATTTATATTCACATGGCTTGCACTGCTTACAGTGTATAACTGCAAACCACTGCTTTGTATCACCTATAAAGAGACGATATTACATACACTGCTATAATGATGATTCTATGTTGAGTGCCATATTTTCAGAGGGGAAGAGCATGTGCTGTATGTATCAATGCATGTATAGTAGGAAAAAGTCAGGACATAAAGTGTATGTTATCCAGTGTATTAGCAGAAATACCATAATGCAAAATACAAAATACTGTACTCATTTTGGTCTCCTGAGAGTCCCCATGTGTTATTTGTGTCTGTTCTAACTTGACAGATTTCTTCTGATAAGTCTTCACATACTAATTGCTCTGGAAGTGACAGGCAGTTCCTGTCCTGTAGGCAATTTGTAACAACTGAGTAAACAGACACTTAAAATGCAGCACGAAATAGCTTTTGGAAATAGCTTTTGGCGAGTATGGTAAGCAAGTAAAACACAATCAGAACTTATAACAACAAGCACTCTGCCAGTGCGGAGGATGTACATACAATGGCAGGGCAATTTAAGTCTTTCTGATAGACAGCCTTAGATAGACTGTCAGGTTCTCCAAAAACTCAAGGAATTCTACCCAAATATACATTTCCATTTTTACTGCAGGATATGGAAAGGATACTTGTTGGAACCAGTCTTCTCATGTATGAAGCAGTATTATCTTGGTATATTTGATGCCCCTTCCTTCTTGCACACTTTGTAATGCAGTCCTCATTTATCTCTAGCCTCATCAATGAATAAACAAATAGTGTACATACATAGAGTATACAAACACCCATTCCAATACTTTGGAATAGAGATAAGCATGAACTCCAGTTCAGTGGTCCAGCCCAGTTTGATGCCACACCTGCACAGGTGTTATACAGATGCCGCACACACCTCTCTCCAGCCTCCTTGGCATAAAAACAGATAAGAACATAAGAAGAGCCATGCTGGATCAGGCCAAAGGCCCATCTAGTCCAGCTTCCTGTATCTCACAGCGGCCCCACCAGATGTGTTTGGGAGCGCATGAGACTAGATATCTGTCTCCTGATACCACTCCCCTGCATCTGGCCCTTGAAGTACCCTGGTTTCTCCATCATGGTTTGTAACCTGTGATGGACTTTTCCTCCAGGAATCTGTCCAATCCCCTTTTGAAGGCATCCAGGCCAGATGCCATCACCACATCCTGTGGCAGGGAGTTCCATAGACTTAAAACGCGCTGGGTGAAAAAATATTTTCTTTTGTCAGTTCTTACTCTCCCAGCCCTCAATTTGAGTGTATGTCCCTAGTTCTGGTATTTTGGGAGAGAGAGAAGAGCTTCCCTCTATCCACTTTACTCATACCCTGCATTATTTTGTATGTCTCAATCATATCCCCCCTTAAGCGCCTTTTTCCAGACTAAAGAGGCCCAAATGTTTTAGCCTTTCTTCATAAGGGAGGTACCCCAGCCCAGTAATCATTTTAGTCGCTCTCTTCTGCACCTTTTCCAGTTCCACTATGTCTTTCTTGAGATGCGGTGACCAGAATTGTACACAATACTCCAGGTGGGGCCTTACTATTGTTTTGTATAATGACATTATAATGTTGGCTGTTTTATTTTCAATCCCCTTTTTGATAATCCCTAGCATGGAATTGGCCTTCTTCACTGCTGCCACACATTGGGGAGACACCTTCATGGAGCTGTCCACCAACACACCAAGATCTCTTTCCTGATCTGTCACGGATAACTCAGAGCCCATGAGTTGATAGATGAAGTTTGGATTTTTTGCCCCAATATGCATTACTTTACATTTGGTTACATTAAAACGCATTTGCCATTTCTCAGCCCATTCCCCCAGTTTGGAGAGATCCTTCTGGAGCTCTTCACAATCTTCTGTGGTTTTCACCACACGGAAAAGTTTTATGTCATCTGCAAACTTGGCCACCTCACTATTTATCCCTGTCTCCAGGTCATTTATGAACAGATTGAAAAGCACCAGTCCCAGGACAGAGCCCTGGGGCACACCACTTTTCACTTCTCTCCATTGTGAAAATTTCCCATTGACACCTACTCTTTGTTTCCGGGATCTCAACCAGTTCTCAATCCATAAGAGGACCTGCCCTCTTATCCCCTGACTGTGCAATTTTCTCAGCAGCCTCTGGTGAGGGACTGTGTCAAAAGCCTTTTGAAAATCCAGATAGACTATATCCACCGGTTCACCCAAATCCACGTGCCTGTTGACCTTTTCAAAAAATTCTAAAAGGTTTGTCAGACAAGATTTACCCTTACAGAAGCCATGCTGATTTTCTCTCAGCAAGGTTTGTTCTTTTATGTGTTTTAAGATTTTCTCTTGGATGAGGCTTTCCATGAGGCATGCTCAATCATTCCACAGGTGATGTGTGATTCCTTCTGCCTCCCCAATGTGACTCATGGACTGCATCACATGCTTCCTTTTCCTACCTCCTCCAATGACCACTAAACCCTAACCCTAACCCTCCCGCACCTTCTCCAATGGCTGCCCACTCAGACAAGAAGGAACCGGGGTGGTGGTGGTAGGGAAGGAAGGTTGGTCGGTTACAAGAATGAAAGGTGTTTCTCTTCATGACTGAGAAATAAGAGGCAAGTTGAGCATTTTTCTATAAACAAAACTCACATTCCATTGCCAGGAACTCTTTTCGTATTGAGAATCAGACTGAATTCCACTCCTTCTAGACTAGAAATGTTTACACACCTACTGAATACTTCAAGAATGCCTATAACATTATTCTGGCAAAAAAGTTGGTTTGTTTATTTATCTAACTTTGTTCATTTCTTGATACTGTATGCTTAGGGTGCTCAATACTTACCAAGCTTATCTTAGATAGGAAGAAAGAAGACAAGGGGTAAAACTGCATGTTACTTTTTTGAATATCCTTCAAGGTCTTCCTCAGCCTGGAAGTGAACTTTCTAAGAATTTAAATGTGGTAAATACAGAGGGTTTACCAGATGACTTAAAATAACATGAAGTGGAAAGGCTGAATTTCTTCTGAATCTATAGACAGGAATCTGACTTGGAAATTATATAATAAAATGGAATTCAGTTAAGCAAGTCTGAGACACTCAAAGCAAAGTGGTCCCAAAATACTAGGGAACCCAATTTATTAGCAGCGGATGCAGAGCTCTGATAATTTGTTTCCTTAATATTTGCCACCCTTTATTGTGTGTGGGAAATGGAGCTAGAATATGTAACCTTTTCATGTTTACTGAATCTTTCCATTCATTAGAACTTAATATCTTTATCACTTTTCTGCTTGTCATTTTGAATATAACACTCATGCATATTTTAGTCCAGCCAGAGCCCTTCTTTGTAGCAAACTAACATAGAAGGCTACTTATAAGACAGGCATGATATGCTATTATTCCCTTTAAACAAGGTTTGAGTGTTCCATCCACAGACAGCCACATGTTATTTTCATCTCTAAATGAAAAAAAAAAAAGCTGGAAAAAAGTGAGACAAATATTTAGACATTTTGCCACTGAGGTACTTTTTTGGTTGAGAACCATATACTGTAAAAATATTGGAAAAAGCTCTTTCTCCGTGAACCATGATGCCAAAAGGTGGAAGTGACATATGAAGTTGTATACAGGTTGGCTCATTTAGGGGAGAGTAGCAGAATTCTTCCTGGGCCCAGGAAATACTAGACACATATGCTTAGCCCAATTCCAAAACATACTGCTAATCCTCAATATACAGGTGAAACTCGAAAAATTAGAATATCGTGAAAATGTTCATTTATTTAGGTAAGTCAACTCAAAGGGTGAAACTAACATATGAAATAGATGAATATGATGAATATGGTGATACCATTTTAGAGATTTTTAACATACATACATATATACACTTTTAACTTGAATTTTAACTTTTATATTGTTAAACAATAAGGTATAAATACAGTCGGCTTCTACTGTAATCCTTTATGATTACATGTTGCCCTTGAATATAGATATTTGGATATTGACTGATTGCTATACTTCTTTTATTGTATTTGCATATGTATATAGATATAATGGCCCTTGGCTATAATGAAAACTACTTTGATTTGATTTGATTTGACTCATTACATGCAAAGTGAGTTATGTCAAGCCTTATTTGCATTTCTAGCCAACTTTTTTTGAATGAGTTTTAGCATTTTGTGTGTATAGTATGTGGTCTATGGGGCCTCAAAATGAATAATCAGAGTTTTCATTATTTCTTATGGGGAAATTTGCTTTGATATACGAGCACTTTTCTTTAGAAACATGTTTCTGGAATGTATTATGCTCATAAACCAAGTTATTACTGTATCTTGGGGATAAATTTCTTTTATGCTGCAGCAGACACATCCTTGCTGTGGTGGAAAACTAGTGCTTGCTGCTTACTGACTTCATGTATATCCTTAACAACACAAGGGAGTCTCCTGTGACAGTATTTTTGGCAACTATAGCTCTTCAAAAAAAGCTTCCCCTCCCCCACAAACACATTTTATAGACTTGATGAGGAATGCAGTTCCTTTAGTGGTATTCGTAAACATGACTGACCAACCCAAGCAGAACATCCAAACATTTTCATTTTGAGTGAAAATATTCTTTCCTTCTTGGAAAATGGATCTGGGGTGCTAATGTTTTACAGTATATAGATTTCTGGCTATTTTATGCATTTTGCTTTAAGATTCTGATGTATGATGCCTTGTCTGCTGTATAAGTTGAAGGGCCCTCCAGTGTTTATTTGCAGTGTGGTAAATGTTCTCCTGTTCGCTAATTAGAGCTAATTAGGTCTTTGTAAATCACCTTTCTGTAAAGTTCTGGCATTGGGAATTGATAATTCAGTTTTAAATGTTGTAATTCTTGTTCTTACGAAGTGGCAGTAATATAGATTTGTGGAAACAAAAGAAAGAAGGGTGCGTCTTGATGAAGGATTGATAGGACACTCCAGCAATTGCATTTCTTCTTCCGTATCAGAATAAAAGGCACAGAAAAAAATTGTGGGGATCCTCCCCCCAAAAGAAGACTACCCTAAATCTTGTGACATTTTAAAGCTATTACAATTATGACATAATATTTAAGGAAACATAATATGGAATATCGATCATTCTTCCACACATTCAATGTGATTATATACTGTGAAACATAAATATGCAAGAAGATAACTTGAAAACACACTTTTAGTTTATATTCTTCATTTTCTTCTGTCATTGGCCTTGAGTGCTGCCTAGATGCCCTAAGCACATCCGATCCCGCCTGATTTCGGAAGCTAAGCAGGGTGGCCCTGGTTAGTACTTGGATGGAAGACCACCAGGGAATACCAGGTGTTGTAGGCGCCTGGAGTAGGAACTGGCAAAATACTCCAGTCCAGTATTCATGCCAAAAAAACTCCATGGACATGGAGTCAAGAAGAGTCGGTCACGAGTGTAATGACACAACACACATTGGCCTTGAGCATAAAGTTTCACCTTAGTATCCTTGGGAAATACAGTAATACCTTGGTATTTGTTTCAGAAACCTGATTGTAAACCAAAACATTTTTATATCAAAACAAATTTCCCCATAAAAAATCATGGAAACTCAGATGATTTATTATGGAGCCCCATAGACCACACCATCATTTAAGTACCTGGCTGTGGAATCTGCTCTGCTTGGGACTAACAACGGGATTTTACTCTGCGTTTTTAATGTGACAATAATAAAAATGCAATTTGTAGCCCTATACACACTTGACTAGCTGCCCATGACTAGAAATGGTTTGAAGAATAAGAAAGGATGTTGCAAACAAATTAAAGAAAAATATAAATAAAAACAAAACAATCCCCTAACCTGTACTCCCCTTTGAAAACATTCCTGGCTAATGGAAACCTCCTTTCATTTATCCTCCTTCTGCTTTGGAGATTGCCTGAGATAGATTTTTCCAGACATTCACCCACAGTCCAGCTGGGGGGCATAATTGGCTCACTTGTGATCATGTGATCTACTCCAGTTACTTGTATTGCAAGACACTGCTTATAGATCAAGGCAAAATTTAGAAGAGATGTTTGCTTGTCTTGCACAACACTCTTAAACCAAGGTATTACTTTATTTTTAATCTCCCCAAATTCAAAAATCATGGGAATCAGTGGGATAGAATCCATGTGGACTGTACATATCAACATCAGACTAAAATCTTTTTCTTCCAGAACACATTTGATGTTTAATGCATGCATTTACTTCTTTTTTTATCAACTGAAAAACTTTATAGTTTATGCTATGTTTTTATGCTCTAATAATTTATGATTTGAAACAGTTCATCTGGTTTGGCTTTTATTGCACAAATTTATAATTTTGTCAATTACTTTAATTTTTACACATGTAAACCACTCTGGAGGCACTGCCAGTGGACAATATATAAACAGTTTGAGTGAATAACAAACTAAGTGACTAAATAAATAGCAGATTTGTTTTTATAAAAATAAATAGTCCGGCAGTCAAAGCAATGTTCCATACTTAAGTATAACTCATTTAGAAGATAAATGTATTTTATAAGACATACATGACTAATAAAACCTATTCTTCCCCTTGGTTGTATACGCTTCACTGAAATCTAAACCTTGCTTCCATTTACAGGCAGATTTATTTGGCCAAAAAGAGATAATACAATGGATGTATCAAATTGCAAAATGCAGGCCTCTTCACACAAGAGTAATGATCTGAGCACGTCTAACTGTAACGGGATCATTCCTAAGGGCTAAATCCAATTTTAGTCTTAAGTAGAGCAGACTTGTTGAAATAATTGTGAACTACTATTAGCCAACAATATGGGAAATTAAACATCTTCAAAACACTCTTCTGCAGAGAACTCTTTCAGGGCACCCCTGACTGATTGTGCCTTGTGTGCCGTCTTCTACTTTTTCCCTTGTAATTTTGTATTAATCGATTGTTTTTTTTTAATAATTCTGCATTGTTGAAGTTTTAGTATGTCGTAAACCATCCAGAATAGTGCATTGCACTAATGGGTGAAGTATATAAATTAAGTACAATAGGACCCCGTTATCCATTGATTCATCATCCACTGATTCAGTTCTCCACGGTTGGCAGAGGGAAAAGTTAAATAACTAATTCAGCATCCACAAAGCCAGCTACTATCACAAACAGCAGCTGTAAAGAAATGTACTGTCATAAAACAGCAGCCATAAAGCAAGCTATTGTCAGAAATAGCAATCATAAAGCAAGCTACTGTCACAAAACAGCAGCTGTAAAGCAAGTTCTGGGGATTTTTGATCTCTCTTATCCACTGTTTTCATTATCCACGGGAAGGCCTGGAATCAATCCTCAGCGGATACTGGGGTCCTACTGTACATAAAAATAAATGGGTCCCATTAATGTCAGTTGGTTTCCTTTAGCTGCAATTGAAGTTGGATTTAGCCTGAATATTGCATAAAGGTCTTCCCATATTTTTGGCATTTGTCAGTAAGTTAAAGCTCTGTGTGCATTCCTTGAAAGCCATTGTGGGAGAGTGGATAGAGGGATAGACCAGTACTCAGGAGACCTGGGCTCAAATTTACTGTAAATACACTGGATGTCTGCCAGGATGTGTGCACGTAGATTCACTGGAAGTTTGCAAAACTTATTTGTCTATTTAAAATTTCTATAACCAATATAAATAATAATGGGGATAAACTTAGATTTTTATTTGCCTAATTTTTTCATTATTCCCCTAATGAGGCTATTGAGACTACTGTCCACCTAATGAAACTATTGAGGCCATTGTCCAGCTTATGAGCCTATTTCAGACCAGGGTGACATGAGGTCAGACTAGTAAACTCTAAAATGGAAGACTCCTAACTAGCTTTCCTCAGACTGACAAAGCTGCTTGGACAAGCAGCTAAATGTTTCAATCTCTCAAGAAAAGAAGTCCAGTTGCCATGACTCAACTTCCAGATCTGAAAGAAAGTACGGTAAATCTGATTTCGAAGCACAAATATAATCTGGGCCTATTTAGTTGTTCTGGCCTCAAACTCCCAGAAGTCTCCAGGTGGAATCCTGTACGTTCCAGCCTAACATGAATACTGACAGACACTGACAAGTTGGACCAGGGCCTATTTTGGAAGAAGGATGGCTGGTTTAGGCCTGCATTTTCTGCTGTTAGTGTAGAAAAACGGCACAAAAGGCAGATAAATTACAACTCCCAGAAAGCACCATAACAGCTTCATTTGTTTGACATTAAGAACAAGACAGACAGGCTTGATATAGCCCTGTGGCTATCGTCTGTGGCTGGCACTCTCATAATTCTGCCTGGAGCATGCTGGGGATTGGAATCAAGGCCCCACTGAAATAAATGACACACTTGTATCATGTAATGCATACTTTAAAAAAAAAACAGTGAAAGAAAGGTGAACCCCACTAACACATGATGCGCCACAGTAAAGTTCTTGGGGCAAGCTCCTCCCATGAATATAAGCACTGTACACATGAGCACCTTCAAGGCCCTGTGACGCTAACAGGCTCTTATAACATCTAGTAAAAGAACACATTTTCCATAAAGATAGTCCCGACAGTAACCACACGTAAAAGAGTTACACAATGATTACAGGAAAAGCTATTAAAACACCATGATTAAATTTAGTATAAAGCTAAATGGAAGACTGAAAATGTAAAATTAATATTATCAACAAAATGGGGACATTCATAACTTTTATTAAAAATGGAATATTGCAAATGCAATTTTGGGTTTTACAAGGTCTCTTGGAACTAAAACGATATATCAGCTCATTATGAGTACTTTTAATCTGTATATAACAAGCACCCAATACTTTTGCCTTCAACATTTCTTACAGAAATGTGTAACTTTCAAAAACTGGGGCCACGATCCTACTGGTGATTTAGGAGAGACCTGAAAGTACATAAAATATGTTGGCAGATCACTGTTCATTAACTAGATGCTGGGTGCATTCCTAGACACACACCCTATTGTGTGTTAGGTCCTAAATTTGAATGAGAAGAGTGAAGAGTAAGACAACCTTTTTTTTTGGCCAGGGTATCAAAAGAAAAGCCTCATAGCCCACAAGAAGTTCTCTTTCTTCTCCACCTCCTTCTTGGCCTCCTCCCCCTCGGTATCCCTACATTATACCGTTATAGTTGTTTGATTCCACTTTAACTGCCATGGATGTGTCTCAAAGAGAAACCTAGGATTTGGGATTCAGATGCCACAGAGCTTTAGTACTTTCCCTGGAACTATAGCAGAGAATTCTAGAATCATACAATCAGGAGTTGTAAGAGACCTCAACGGCCATCCAGTCCAACTCCATCACAGTACTGTATTTCCAACAGGTGGCCACCAAGCCTCTGCTTAAAAACCTCCAAAGAAGGAGACTCCACCACCCTCCGTGGCAGCATGTTCCACTGCCGAACAACTCTAACCGCCATGAAGTTCTTCTGAATGTTCAAATGGAATCTCTTTTCCTGTAGTTTGAAACCATTGCCCCGAGTCCTAGTCTCTGAAGCCATGGAAAACAAACCTGTTCCCTTCAAATATTTAAACATAGCTATCCTATCCCCCCTCAGCCTTCTTTTTGAAAGGCTACACATTCCCAGTTCCCTAAACTGTTCCTTGTAAGACATTTCTTCCAGACCTTCAACCATCCTGGTTGCCCTCCTCTGCACCCGCTCGAGCTTGTCAACATCCTTTTTAAATTGAGGTGCACAGAACTGGACACAGTACTCCAGGTGGAGTCTGACCAGAACAGAATAGAGTGGTGCTATCACTTCCCTTGATGTGTGTGCACTTAAGTAAGTGGAGCTGTGGATGTTAATCCAGGTAAACTGCATGCTCAAGAGATAAAAAGAAGTGTAGACCCTGCCTGTGCGTTTACAGGAAGCAGTGTTTATATTTGAGGTACTTGGAATGTGAACTTATTGATACTTTCAATAAGTATCTTTACTTGAACTTATTGTTCCTCTCTGTATCATAGTATCATAATCAGATGGCTTATGAAGGATTACCTTTGCACACAATGACAGATTTTCAATTGGTGCAATATGTGGAAGCCAGGCTGGCAAATGGGATTTTTTTGGGGGTTCCTTGACTACAAATTCCATCATTCTACCCAACAGACATCTGTAACTGCTAAATGTGGTTCTTAGAGAAAGGCCTCTACTGGAAGAGATTTGGCCTAAGCCTGCTCAAACTTCCTGGCTGTGTGCAGCACTAGGTAGGATCTGTAATAGCCAGGGCGTGGGCGGCAACCAGGAAATCTGCAAGGGAGGATGGGACCAGGGTGTTTCCAGCAGCCAAGAGCATGGTCAGTCCAGTCTGGGTTCGATAGACACCGAAAGAGTCATCAGCCAGTCCAAGGCCAAGAGTCACACACACAGTCCAACAGGGAGGGCAGTGCCAAGCAGGGAGACTTACAGGATAGCAGAGTTCCAGGAAGGATCAAAGTAAAAGGGTCAAAGCTTCAGGAGTCCAAAGTCACGTGTTGTTCAGGCAAGGAACAGGGGAAACTTACAGAGCAACAGAGTTCCAGGAAAGATCAAGGTAAGCCAACGAAAGCTCAGGATATGATAGCTATGTTTAAATATTTGAAAGGATGCCATGTTGAAGAGGGAACAGGGGGTCCTACTATACAATATTTTGAGGACATTTTGTCACTTATTGCATGATTCTCCTCACATCTGATGGGAAAGTGAATATCACTGTTCCAGGGTGTTTTCTAGTGGTTGTGATTGTCCCTTCTAGTCTGATAGGTGAACTTCATTGTCCTACTTGGAAGTCACAATTTTCAGGGAAGTCACAGGACTTACTGTCAAGTTGGACTTAAGCCACACCAGTGACTTGACTTGGGATTTTTTTTTTACCAATGACTTGGACTCATCTTGTAACTTGAAACCCACCTCCTTTTTTGGGTGTGGGGGAGTTATTTTAATAGGGATTATAACTTGGAGACTGGGACTCAGGACTTGGTAAGGCCAGTACTTGGATTTGGGATGTGTTAGCAAAGGCTTAGACTCAGACTTGGAACTCGGAGCCAAAGGCTAACATCCCTGGTTATTTTGTGCTCATTGTTACCATATTGATTTTCTGTCTATAACAGGTACTGAAATGCGGTTCCTGGCAGCATTTTCGGACTTCTTGTCTATCTCTACTCTATTCCCATTGGATAAGTGAATTTCATTGGTTTTATCTACACCCTGTAGCTGGATGTGTTGGGTGAATTTCATTGGGCTATCCAGCTCAAAAGTTGCTAGTTTTTGCAATGTAGATTTTCTACACAGAACTGATACAGAGATGTTGTTCCTAGGGGCATTTCGTGGCTGGTTGTATCAATTTTCTCTTGCTTGATGGGGAAGATGAATTTGGCTGGCTGTCCCACTCAGAAGTTGCTGTTCCAGATTGTTGTTGTTGTTGTTGTTGTTGTTGTTGTTGCAATATTGATTTTCTGCCCAGAGCAGAAGTGACAGTAGCTTGCGACAGACCACTGCGAAGTATGCAGCAGGCAGTTAGAACAATGCCTGGAATGTTGTTCCTGTGGATGATTTTTGGCTTTATTTATTTATTTATTTTTTATTTTTACAACTTATATGCCGCCCACTACCCAAAGGTCTCTGGGCGGCTTACAATCAAGGAATTAAAACAGTTAAAAACATCAAACAACAATAAATAATTAAAACAACAATAAAAACCTTATACTAAAACATCACACTAAAATTGCCATCAGAGGACCCACAATCTAAATTGTATCAATTAAAAAACTTCTGGAACAGGAAGGTTTTTACCTGGCGCCGAAATGTCATCAGTGTTGGCGCCAGGCGGATCTCACTTGGGAGGGCATTCCATAGCTTGGGGGCAGCTGCCGAAAAGGCCCTCTTCCTACAAGCCATCCCTTTCACCTCCTTTATGAATCCATCCAATCTAGTCATATATACGTTCTCAATTTGGTTGGGCTACCCTACTTGAAAATTGGCATTCAGGGCAATTTTGTTCCATTCTTGCTGGTTTGGGGAAATAAAATTTTAGTGAAAAAGTAACTTTGTGATAGGGTTTGGGTTTGCAATAAAATAATATTCGGATCACATCTCATCCCACTATCTTTGACATGTCTTTTAATCAAAAGTCCCCGTTCCATTCCAGTTTTTACCTATTTCCAAGACTATATTTTCAGGAATAGGGGACAATGTTGTACTATAGAGCTAAATAAAATTAGTGGACTTAACTTGCTACCTTGTTGAAATAGGAAAAAAAAGAGCTCAAGTATATCTTCAGTATATGTTTAGTCCATTTCCTGAGGTTGTATTGTGATCTAGATTGACACTAATGATGCCAACATGACATCTACCCACTCTGTAGCTCACCACTGCTGTTGCTCAAATTTGTTCTAAACTTCATTTATTATTTGATTACAGTTGCTAAAACAGTAACTTGGTGAGTACGGATATACACAGTATTTCCACTGTGTGGTGCCATAGGCAGAGGACATAAAATGCATTTTCCTTGATTAAGTGAGTATTTCTACACCGCAGGAAGCCTGCAAATGTACGTATATTACTCCTATCCACATGGCTAGCCCCATGGTAGCTTATGACAGACCACTGTGAAGTATGCAGCAGGCAGTTAGAACAATGCCTCAAGGAGGCCATACTGAACAGGCCATGTCAGATTTATCTTGAAAAATTTCAGCTGCAGAGAACAGAGCACAGTGCTTACTGTATCTACTTGCGAATTTCCATAGTAATTTCCACGGAGACCTACATAACAAACTAAATAGAGCCGACGTTCCCCCTATAACTATCTGGGACATGCTGCATACTTTCCTGGTACCCTTCTTAGCATTCACTTCCTTTTCTTGTGGCTGTTCTTCACTTTTATGTCTCTTTACCACAATCTGTTTTGTAGGTTATACTATGTACAGGAATGACAAGGCTCCCAAAGCAAATAGAAAAGATTTATCACCTTCCAGATCATGCTGAAACACAATCCTGAATATATGAAAATACTTCTTCCCAAACAGTCCCACTGAAATTCTGTACTGTATGAAGGTACACTTCTGTTTTAGATTCCAGTTAGAATTATACTGAATGAAGAATCACTTGTGACATAGCGTTCGGTCTCTTAAATTATTTGATTTCTATCCTATATACTACATGTCAGTTCCAGATTACATTGATTCCAGAGCAGCAAATAAATAAAATCATAAACATAATCAAAATTCCAAATACATCAAAACAAAATTATAAACTACACAGCACTAAACTTTATGTATTTGAAAATTTCTCTTTTTCTACCACTGTCAATTTAACATACAAGCCTTGAGATCAGACAAATTAAAATTTTGAAGGAATCCTCTGCTTCTGATATTAGTAAATCATTGTACTGCTTGAACCTTGGTGCTTAGAAAAGGACCACTAGATTCCTTTGCATTCAGTATTTGGCATACAATCAAGGAGGAAATTAATACATGGTAAAGTATGCACTCCTGTGCATACTCCCCACAGATTAAATTATGTTTAAATAAGCATGCAGGGGCATTGTACATTGAGCTTAATGACAAGGGTGCTAAAGGGGCTTGATTTGGATTTAAATAGCTTTTGTTCTATTATGATTTTGACCATTTTCAGTTATGAAAAAACAGACAACTCTGGAAATAAGAAATATTTCAAAGAGGTGCACAAGAAGAGGGGGAGGCAAACATACTGGATCAGATATCTCCTTTTAACAGAACAGAACCTACCTATATTCTCCATGGATTTCACTCTTGGGCAGATGGGCATCACATAAATTAAGTGTCGCTGAGATGAACTTGGAGAGCTCTGAGAGGGAGATTGCAGGGTTGCGGGGAGCTCGGTACACAAGCACAATCCCAAACCTGTCCCTCTGGCCCGCCACAAGGTGTAGACACTCTAACCCTGGGCACACCAACATCACGGATCTGCTGACATGAAGAGATTCCCTATAAACAACGCCCCCCCCCCGACCTGCCCAGGTGCTGAATGCAGAAGCCTTGGGGGTGCAGCTGGGAGAGAGAAGCTCCCCCCTCCGCACCCACCCAGGTTTCCATAAGAAAGGCCAGGTTGGCCCACTCATCCACAATCAAGTTGTGGATGATGGGGATCTTATTATGAACTGACTTGGCATTGATCAGCAAACAGGACAGGTACTTGTTACTTGTTAACTGAGAAAAACTAGTCAAGTACTATAATAAGGGTACAACCACACAGGGAGGATAAAGTTCAGATCTTTCCCCTGTGGATTTGCATTTTTAAAATCACTTTTACAGTCTTGATCTGTTATTGCCATTCATGCCAATAGGATAAAGATGCCATTCACACCAATAGGATAAAGAGGCATTCACGCTATGCCTCTGGAATAATTTCCATTTACTGTAGAATTATCCCCCCTCCCAATATCTTCTTACCACACTCCACATTCTTCTCTTAGGCAGTTACTTCACGTCCTTCTTTGTTCCTTGACTAGTTTTTTACTGTAAGTAACATCATTGGTCACGATCAGGTGGTTTTGTCCCTGTTTCAATGTTCCCATGGCTGTGATATCTTGTCTTGTGACAAGTGTTACCTCACAGTCTTGTACTGTGACAAACACTTAATTTGTCTAGCTTCCTTTTCCCTTTTTTTGGGGGGGGGGCTTAAAAAATTCTTTTTCGATATTTCGCTTCTGAAAAGTCAAAATAAAACACACACACACAAACACACACACACACACACACACACACACACACACACACACACACACACAGAGAGAGAGAGAGAGAGAGAGAGAGAGAGAGAGAGAGAGAGAGAACCCAGACACAGTTTTCTGAGAGGAACAAATGTTTTGTTGCATGACAGTCTTTACTACACGGTGTCTTGGCTCGGAACAGAAAGCTGGAACAAAGAGTGACAAGGGAAAACCTTACCCTAGCACCAGGTACAGTCTTGTCGCGCTTAGCACCCATTCCGGGGGGGCATGGTGAAGACGAATTTCAGTAGTTGCCCAATGGACGTGAAGTAACATTTTTTTGTACTGCTCCTAAGCGCAACCCTAACAGAGACAAAACGGACGTGAAGTAACCGCCTTTCTGATCCTCACACTCCCTCTTCTCCTATCTCTCTGTTAGCTACTTAATCTGCAGACAGTTCGGAAGGAATTAATTTTGCCCGGGACATACCGAAAAACACAGCAATAGCAACTGAATTTAAACAAACGGATCCCTTGAATAAAGCAACCAAATAAAAGTAAGTTAGGATATCTAACTGCTAACACAACCATGCGGTGAAGTGGTAATTTGGAAAGGATAATTTAGAAAAAATAAAATATTGTATTCTTAGAAAAGTCAACATCATCCATGCTATTGAAAAGAAAATTTCTCGTAATGCCTTCCATGAATATGTCACTGTGGGATATGCCATCAATGAGATGATTGTACAAATGAGGAAATCTGGGGGAAATCTGGAAGTCCAGTCATGGCAACTGGACTGCTTTTCTTGTGAGACTGAAACATTTTGCTACTTATCCAAGCAGCTTCTTCCGTCTCAGGAAAGTTAGTGGTGAGCCTGTTCAGACCATTGCCCACCTAACAAGACTATTCATACCAAGATGGAGTGAAACCAAGGTGAACTATAAACTGGAGGCCTCACCTCCAATTTAAATAAAATAAAATAAAATAAAATAAAATAAAATAAAATAAAATAAAACAAAATAGAATAAGCAGAAGCAAAACTCTGTAAATTCTAGCACATTATTTCCATGCATTGTAAAGAATGCAAACAATTGGTTTGCAAATAAGGAAGGCACACATGTGCATAATAAATACATAATGAGAACTATAAGAGCACTTCAATTAAGTTTTTTTTCTGGATCATTTTAAGAGATGCAGTTAATCACTAAAATATACACACATTTACAAGAGTGATTTACATAGAGATATGGGTTTTTAAAATATAGTATTTAACCATAAATGTTTCTGTAATCCTGAAGACAGAATGACAGGTATAAATGCCAAAAGCTTGATCTTTAACTATATTAAAGGGTTTAAGTCTTTTACTTGGAAGCAAAACTCTTACAAATTTTTATAGATCTTTTCAGTCTGTTGACTGAGTCTCTTGACTCTTTTATAAATATTTCTGCTTTACAATCCTCTTATGCACTTATATTTGCATGACAATATATATGTGTGTGTGTATGTGTGTATATATGTCTGTGTATAATGCAAATATTTTTCAAACAGGGTGACTTATAAGTGATCTACATATCACTGAGAGGTTTTTTTTTTTACCTCAAAGAACCTAACACTGCACCTCAATCCATTTTGTGACACATATACACCCAGAAAGACATGAAAGAACACAAGTGTTGAATCAGGTTAATGCATACGGAGGCAATGCAAATCAACAGGCCTAGACACTGTTTCCAATATGTCAAGCTCCACACACATATTTGAGACGACAGACCTCAAATCGAATGAGATATTGACAATTTTGTCAGCAAACTGAGCTGGAGGCTCCTCACAGAAGGCATTAGATGTCTCCAAGTGAAGAGCTTCCATAGTGTGGCGAGAGTGGTTTGAAGAATATGCTCGGGCAGCCTACCAAGGCATTCGTTTGGCAGACGTGGAAGAGGTGTTCAAACCACTTCCACCATGGTGTAGAATCTCTGCCTGTCTTCAACCTTAACTCTCTGTGTGGAGATAATTGGGTTTTCCCAGCATATTCATCGCCCCACAGAGCTCTACTTGGCTACATTTTACATGGGAAAAGCGATGAAGGATTTCATTTGTGCTGCTGTGCTACAGCAGCATCTTTTATAAGTGCTTTTTGGTTTTCTTCCCAATAAACAGACACCTTTCTGCTGCGATCAGTGTTCCTCAGAGAACATCCTGTCCACTTTATCTGCAGCCTTGATAGCTACATTTCAGCTGAGGGATGTATTTTTCTGGACTCCTGAGAGCTTCACAGTTTCTCACTGCCTCTCCTGTGAATTTTACATTGGGAGTGCATAATAAGCTAAATTATTCATTATGTATAAGTTTTGCTGTGATCTCGCTTAGCTCATTTCTTTCTTCACAAATCACACAAGAGCTCAGTCTTGGAGTCTGGAAACTTTAAAAAGAAAAGAAAACAAAAAAAAATCCCTGCTCTTAAATATACAATTAATAATTTATCAGAACAAACCGAATTTGCTGAACTACTTTGCCTTGCCTTTTTGGGCTTTAAAGAATATGACATGGGACACAAGGAAGTCCTTGGAAGTCATTTCCAATTCATTCTTCTTCTTCTTTTAAATGTGCACTGTAAATAGTACTTCTGAAAAGCAAATTCTCAGAACAGCTTCATGTGCTAACCATAGTGACATTCGCAGAAATATTTTTAGAAATCAAGCTTCTCATTATGCAGAAACAATGATTAATCACAAGCACTTTAAACCTACTTCAGCTGTGCGGGAGCCACTTATCCATGAACACTTGCTTGTGGCTTTAAAATAGACCAGTTGGGCATGACTGAGTCTGATTAAATGCATGTCTCTCATATCTAATAGATCACTGTGCACCTGCAGCTCTAGTCTTAAGGAGTAGGGAGATTTGTAAGACAATGTGGTACAATAGTTAGAGTGTTATCAGGCGAGGACTTGGAATATCCGAGTTCTAATTCTCAATTGATCATGAAAGTTACTGGGTGACTTTGACTTGACTATGTAGCAGGGCTGTTGTGCAGATAAATTGGGAAGGAGAACAATATAATATGCCATCTCATGCTCCTTAGAGGAAAGGTAGGATATACATTTATCTTTCTCAGAAACATCACTTCCATCATCTATATTTTTAATGATTTTAACAATTATTTTCTTAAATATATGGGAAACTGAACTTACATGCTTAGTGCACATGAACTGTATGGCTGGCCTTATGAGTAGGCAAACTGAGGCATTTTCCTCAGGTAGCAGAGCACTAGAGGTGGCAAATATAGTATGTGGTTTGCAGCTCCGGAACAGCACACCCTCTTCTAGAAACTCTTCTTTGAAACTCTTCCATGTTTCTTCTACTTTTGTGCACTTCAACAATTCAGTGTCCTTTTGGCACTCATTCATTACCTTCTTCAGAACCACTGTTGTTTCTTCATATACTCAAAGTCCCTCACTATGGTTGAGGTGTGCATCCAGGATAGATTCTATTTATAGTGTCAGTCTTTCTGTCCACCTAGCATCCGTTTTGTTAAGACAATTATGATTCAACTAGTCACAGATCTTTTACAGAACCTTTAAGTGACTTGGACGGCATGCCCCTGATATGCTCTTTATTACCAAGAATCTAATTGCCACTGGGTGTTTCTTTCACAAGGCAGATTGGACAACTGGTGGCATCTTGGCATCTATCAGAGTAAGATTCTGAGAGGGGATTCAGTAAGAGAACAATCAAATCAGATATCTGTAGGATAGAACTGAATAAAAGATAAATGAACAGTCTTTTTCATTCAATGTGTGAACAATGGCAGACCCCCCACAAATATAACCATTTCTGTATGTAATTTCTACATCTCTAAAGGTCTCCTGTGTTTTATATATAGGACAGTTTGTTACACAGAAGCATCCCTCCTTTCCAATGATCAGCGTAAGTGGATTCTGCTCTTGATGATAAACCATACACTGCCTGGGGCAGCTTATATACCACCTATCTGTTAAGAAGCTTACTGTACCTGGCTACCTACACAGGACCAAAATTACTATTTTCTATAGATTATAGTGACTTGAATTACTAATCATATTGCCACATCTTCATCCTGGACAAAACATTATGGTGTCAATTATTCTAGGTCCATGCCCCCCAAATCAATTCTACTTTAATAGAGCCACTATTATTGTTTTGGAACCATGGCACCATGTGTAGTGAAACCAACAGGCTTCACCCCTGAATCTTCATGCCTCCTATATCTTTAAAACTGTTAAAGATTTGACAGCTGTTCAATAATTGCCCTAGCTTATCTCTTACAAACAGGTTCCCTTCCCAGTCAATTGCCAGCTATCATAGTTGCTATAGCAACTGTAAACATTAATGATTACTCCAACATGCTACTGGGAATTTCAGCACATTCTTTACTTAAATTGCCTTGGGGGAGAAAAATCAGCAGAAGCTCCTATCTATGACAGAAGGGGAGATAACTGCAAAAGTGAAATCCCACTGCTTGTGTATTTATGGCAGTCGAACCAAAACCTGTCTCAGAATTGTCAGAAGAAAGAAGGTAAATGAGTTCACTTTGAGTCATGTATGCAAGTCTATGCATGTCAGTCATGGAAAATAAAAGACAATCATCTGTCACTCCAATGAATAAACTAAAACTAAAATGAGAAATTACAATATCCTATGCTGGCACACCACAGCAACTGTACATCTACAGGTGAAACTCGAAAACTCAAAATATCATGCAAATGTTCATTTATTTCAGTAAGTCAACTCAAAAGGTGAAACTAATATATGATACAGACTCATTACATGCTAAGTGAGCTATGTCAAGCCGTACTTTGGTATAATGGTGATGATTATGGCATAAAGTTTATGAAAAAGTTATTTATTGAAATAAATGAATATTTGCATGATAGTCTAATTTTTTGAGTTTCACCTACTGTATATGCTATGAATCAGGAAGTCCCTTGCTCAAATCTTGTTGTTGCCACATCTTACTCACTGGCTGTAGAAAAGGCACATTTGCATCACCCCTCAGGGACACAAGCTAAGGATATTATAACAATGACCAATTCAATACAGTTAGGGTGTGGGTAGTAATAAGCTAATGCATTTCAATCAGTTTCAAAGGGACTTAAGATAACAACACCTCTCAACAGAGATGGGGGACTCAGGCACAATCTGTCTGCTACTTATCAAACAACCCTTTCATCAATCCCAGACAAATCAGAGGCACTTCACACCTCCACCAGCAAGGTCATAGCTAATGGCACCGATTATGTCTTAGGAAAGGTTGCACAGGTGGGAATTTCACACACCCTAGGCCATTATCCACCTAACAAGCCTATTCAGATCATAGTCCACCTATGAACCTATTCAGGATGTTGTTCACCTAATGAGCTTATTTAGGCCATTGTCCAATTTATGAGACTATTCAGACCAGGGTGATGTGAAACCAAGGGACTCACCACTAACCTTCCTCAGACTGATGAAGCTGCTTGGATGAGCAGAGAAACATTTCAATCTGTTAAGAAAAGAAGTGCAGTTGCCATGACTTAACTTTCAGATAAACCCACCTGGATGACTGAGAATCTTCAAAGAATTAAGATAGCAACATTATTGTTTAAACTCTGCAAATAACCATGTTCTCTGTTTAATTGGACTTTTTATTTATTTAGTTTTACCCCACCTTTCTTATTAATGAGAATCCAAGATGGGTTACTCAGAACAATGATTAAGTAGGGGCCCATGGCAGGATATCTTAACAGGAAAAGGAATCTAAAATGGGTGGAAGTTTGCTAACAAGAAAATCAGAAAGAAGCAACTACAAACAATTTCAACAACAACAACAAAGGCAAAAGAGCAAAAAAAAAAAAAGACAAATGTGCCTTCACAAAAAGCTTAGGGAGTATCTGAAATAGAAAAAGACACATACAAAGAAGCCAATGAGGAAACGCTGGCCAAAAGGGGTCTCATCCTGGAGGTCAGTGGATCCCAAATGAGGGAATGAATAAAATAGCGCTGGATCAACACCCTTGACATTGACATGAAGATGTCCCAGATTCACCTGGACTTAGCCCATGACTGTGCCAAGTAGAAGGCAAAAACAAGAATAGCAGACCCCACCTTCGCGTTTGTCCCACCAGGTGGGACAAACACGAAGGAGGAGGAGAAGGAGGAGGAGGAGGATGACGTGGAGGAGGAGGAGAATCCTATGTTTCTTTGGAAACATTTCAGTGTGATTGAAGTAAGTGTGACTTCTTGGACCAGCGCACGCTGGCGGCATTGGGGATCTGACCTCCCGCCACCGCCCGCCTGCTCTGAGACTTCTCAGACCAGCGCGCACCGGCGGCGTTGGGGGATCTTTCCCGGGAGGGAGGGGAAGCGGCGTCCAGGGCCATATCCATTGAAATGCATTGGCTCAATGCATTTCAATGAATATTTTTTTTCTCCATTGAAATGCATTGAGCCAATACATTTCAATGGAGATTGTGGGGCAGTGCTGGCCCCAAGCCAGCGCCAAGCAGCTGATTGGTGCTGGCTGGGGGAGGAATGGCGCTTGCAGCAAGGGCAGTGGTGCCTTTGAACAGGCTGCAGGAAGTGGCGGTGACATGCTCCAACTGATTGGTGCTGGGGTGAGGAAATACCCTAGCACTAATCAGCTGGAGCCCCAGCATGTACTCTGGTCCCGCAGTATAGCGGGACCGCAGTACATGAACCACGAAATGGCAGGGGATTACTGTACTATGGTACTCCCAGCTATTATATAAGATGTGAAAGTTGAACAGTGAAGAAAGCTGAAAGATGAAAGAAAAAAATGATTAACTTGAAATGTAATATTAGAGAAGAGCTTTAAGAACTCTATGGACCATCAAAAGAAAAACAAATGGGGTCTAGATCAAATCAATCTTGAACACTTAGCAGCAGCTAAAATGACTATACTGATGCTATTGTACATTGGATACATTGTTAGAATACGAGGCTAAAAAAGGCAACAACATTAAGAAAAATATTGTAACATAAAATGAAATTGGTTGAGTCAATAAAGGAAGTCACAGGATGATTAATGAGAAGAACCTTGTCATCATAAGGTTCTGTAAATTGGAAGCAACTTACTAGCATAGAAAGCAATGTTTTCTCGACTAATACCAGAAGGTGAACTGGGTACACCCTGTGCAGGTCTGGCATGGATTTTTATGTTCTTGGCCCTACTCTGAAGGGTCTTTGGGCTGGGTGCCTATGAGGAAACCTGCATCCGAAACATCCCATTCTCAGACAAAACATCACCTGAGGAACACTATAGGCTGTTCAGCTTTGGCACCAGAGAGGTTACCAATCCTTCCATCTGTTTACCTGGTCTACAAGAATCACCCATATCTTCTCTCCCTATTGCATATGTGAAGAAATTTGGCCAGCACACAGATAGCGAAACTAGTGGATACTCTAGTCTACTACAATAATGTGGGCAATGGGTTGGACAATGTGTTATAAGGTATGGAATGCACTCATTCTTCTTACATTCTTAGCCAAGACATTTTTGTTCCAGGAACAATAATTATAAGCAGAAACCAATATTCCACAAACCATGGAAGTGTGTGCCTTACTTAGCATTTCATCTGCACAGTCCAAAGTCTCCATCAGGACAGCAACGTAATTAATGACACATTTCATATACAGTACTTTCAATATTCCCAGGGCCTGTGTAGAATGGGGATACAGTACTATTAAAATTCTGTTTCCCTGAATGCACCATGAGTTACAAATGCCAGATGTCTTTTCCCTGACTGTCTGTCATGTGCCAGCCCAACTAGCGTCTGAAGGCAAAACAGTCGGTGTTTGCTGGGAAACTTGCAGCTTTTAAAGATTTACTCAGTTATTAATGGGGAAAGTCTCTGGGTAGTTAATGCACACATATCAGAGTTTCAAACTTTTGTATAAATCCCTAGGGAAAGCCACAGTGATAGATGTATTCAAGACAGAATAGCAAGTGGGCTGAGCAGTCAGAGGGTGATCATTAGCTGGTGTGACGAGTCACAACTCTTCCGTGATTAAGAGGTAACAGTGGAAAAGACTCATACATAAATTATATGCTAAGCATGCCATAATATTTTTCATCAATATTTTCTATACATTTGAGTGCTATGCTTAGGGAATATAGGGGCATTTATTACTTAAGCATCTCAGTTGCAATAATCTGGTGCCACAACCTTCAAGCTGTTCTGAAGCAACCGAGGGAAAGAAGAACGAGTAGGCAAATGACACTCTCCTTCAAGACAATCAGGGAACACAATCAGTTCTACATCTCTGACTTCCAAAAGCTGAAGTTACTTCCATATGAAAAAATTGCAGAATCCAACTGCAACAAGCCTTTGTAACCTAAATGCATGCAAGTTACTGGCTAAATACTACATGTGAATTGGCAACCCCCCCTCCACACATGGTGCAAATTCATTTGATTACAGGCAAAGCAGATCTAGTGTCATTACACTCACAGATCATAGGTATTATTATTACATGAAAAAAGACGTGCTATATATTCTTTTTTTGCAACATCTATGTGCTTTCTTGACCATATTGTGGAGCTTAAGCAATCATTAAAACAAGCCAGATCTGAATCTTATGCACCTGGGATTTCATAGCTATGCACCATAGCTATGAAAGCATTCCAGTTAGCTTTCAGAGGGGTTGTTTTATTCTTTTTGGTGTGAGTTTTCTTGTAATTTTGTTAGTAAATAACACTATTTTTTAAATTCAGAAACCATTTTAATATCTGTAGTAGAACCACTTGGGGCATATACCTGAAAAATACACAGATTACTTAAATGAAGAATATATAATATTAACTGAGTACATTACAGTATGCAGGAAAAAAATGAACATGGAAGAAACACCCTTCTCTTCCACCTGAAAACTTTATTGTTGGGTCCAAAGAAACATGAGTAAAACAAGTTGTCATTACTACTGTTTTGCAGACTCAACAACTTCACAGGATCCATGGAACAAACCATGAATCCCGTTAGAATTCCCCTGGGCCAGCCAGGTACAGAGACTGCAAGTAGAAATGTTAAGTTGTTCATGCTTAACAGAATATTAATTCTAGTCCTACCTAGGAGAGACAGCGTGGGTGAAATCCAGTTGTTGTTTTCTAGTTATGTGTCATCAAGTCACTTCCAACTAATGGAGACCCTATGAATGAGAGCTCTCAAAATATCTTGCCCTCAAGAGCTCTACTCAGCTCTTGCACACTCAAGTCTGTGGCTTCCTTTAAGAAGCAATCCATTTTCTATTTGGTCTTCCTCTTGTTGCCTTCTACTTTTCCTAACATTGTTGTCTTTTCCAGAGAATCTTGTCATTTTTTGATTGCTCAAAGTAGGACAGCCTCAGCTTCAACATTTTTGCCTCCAGAAATAGTTCAGGCTTGATTGGATGGCACAAGCAGCAGCCATGATGCCATCTGTGTTGATTCAGGGTAAGTAAGTGACACCCACATCACCACCACCTTCCCTCCCCACCAGTCAGTGCGTCTTCACTCCACCTGGTCTACTGCACTGCTGCACCTTCATGCGGACCGGACGGCATGAAGGCACTCTTTCCCGCCGCCCGGTCTGCCCGAAGGTAGAACAGCTCAGAAGACAGGGTGGAGTGAAGGTGAGCTCTCCTACCACCTGGTCTGCTGACCTACCCAGTGGGAGTGGGTCAGTGGGCAGTTTGGTGAGGTGTATGGGGAAAGCCAAGCAATGCAGCTCCCTCCCCTGCACACTAATCCACTCCCGCTGGGCAGGTTGGCGGATTGGGCAGTGGGAGAGTGCGCCTTCACTCCACCCGGTCTGCAGAACGAAGGTACTCCCACTACCCAGTCTGCTGGCCTGCCCAGCGGGAGTGGGTTAGTGTCGGGAACAAAAGCTGCTCTAGCACCCCACCACTCCTGCTGGACCGGTCGGTGGCCCTTCATGCTGCCCAATGTTTTGGGGGTGTCCAGGGTTAAAGCTTTCACCCCTGACACCACACCACCCCTGGCATCCCTGGATAAGAGTGTTCTCTCTTATCCGTGGATTTCTATATCTGTGGGGTGGCTCGGAACCAATCCTCCATGGATACAGGAGTCCTACTGTAATATCTTGGTTTAAGAGTAACTTGGTTTAAGAGTATTTTGCAAGACAAGCAAACATTTCTTCTAAATTTTGCCTTGATTAACAAGCAATGTTTTGCAATACAAGTAAATGGACAAGTCCACATGATCATAAGTGAGCCAATGGGGTCTCTCTACAAAACAACAGTAAGGCCGCACCTGGAGTATTGTGTACAATTCTAGTCACGGCATCTCAAGAAAGACATAGTGGAACTGGTGCCGATGGCAGAGCAGGCCCTTCTTGCTTTCCTCACCTGAATTGTTTCCAGTTTGTCAGCATCCTTAAGTGCAGGGTCTGCAACTGGACACATTACTCAAGATGATGCCTAACCAGTGCCAAACAGAGGGAGAACATTGATCATATTCCACTCCTCCCCTGTGAAATAACTCAACAATCATTTGATATTGAGGGTATGGGTTAATTTTCAGAATGATAAGACAATGCGATTTCTGAAATTACTGTATATTGTAACAACAAAAGGTCAAGATCCCATATTGTTTATCTCTTTAGATTTTTCAAAAGAAACAACTATGTAATCCAAACAACTGCCATTCAGTTCAGTTAATGGATTAGTTGCATTAGCAAGGCCATTGAACATATTTATTAAAAATGTATAAATTAAAAGTGAGCTCCACTCATTGGTGTTGTGTTTAGGGTTACCCCACCTATAGAATGGAAAGAGTTCCTGGTTATAGAAGGGGAATTTCTGCATTCCCAGTAGATTTCTTCAATGATTACAGCATTCAATTTTCATTTAACATTTTTTAAAAAAATCAATATTTATGAAACTGGGAACACACATAAAATGTTAAGCCCTTTCTAAAGAGACTTTCTTTCCTGCATGAAGAGGGTGAAAAATGTATCTTCCACAATATACTTCTTGCAAGATATAATAATAATAATAATAATAATAATAATAATAATAATAATAATAATAATAATAATAATAATAATAATAATAATAATAATAATGTTGTGCCTTTGATTCTGAATTTGGTGACATTTCATTTCTAGGGTTTTACCAGTAGACAGCACTCAGATGTGCCTTCCCATTCCTTTCTTTTAGGGATCCTGGGACTGTGCAGCTTGACCAAGGATATACAGATTGGCTTTCCTGGGAGTCACAGTGGGAAAATTAACCATTGAAACCCCCCCCCCCGGTTCTACAGTCCATGACTCCAACATACCTGTCCATTCATTTTAAAATGTATGCCTCCCCACTTCAAAATTTTAGATGGAAGTTTAATCTAAAATTTTGTTAAATCAGTTTACTAAAATATATATTGTTAAGGTGTTTCTACATTTTATTTTATTACTATATTTTTATCCCTTTCCACAAAAAAGCACTATAGCCAGTTAACAGACACCTTGAAGTAACTTAAATACTGAAGTCCATTAACATTAGTTAAATTAGGTGAGAGTAGCAGCAATCAGTATAATTAAGTGATAGTACTAATAATTTCTTACTGAACAAGCTGAATCCAAGGACTTTTACATGTGCATTTTTTGGCATCATCCTGCCTTATACGTTTTTCTTATATCCCTGAAATAAATTTTGTTCTTTGGAAGGCTAAATGATAAAAAGGTGGCAGACAGGAACAAAATTATCTTCATGATACCATGCTACTTATCCACATACTACTCATCTACTTTACTATAATTGACATTCATTAGTTACCTATTCAGTAGAGCAATATAAATCAGTAGGAATTGCCCACAAGTGACTATACTAAAAATGGGAACTTTAGTCAAATGTGTATCCCTTTCACGTTTGATCTTTTTTATTAATGCCTTCAACTTTTCCTAGAATGATGGTCTTTTCCAGTGAGTTGTGCCTTCATGTGATATGCCCAAATATGATATTCTCAGTTCAGCCATTTTGGCTTCTAGGGAGATTTCATGTTTGATTTATCTAGCACCCATTTGTTGATATTTCTGGAAGTCTAAGACACTTGTAAAACTCTCCTCCAACATCAGATTTCCAAACAACCAATTTTTAAGGTGCCTTTAATACTACTGTATTGTGCTGTGATGTGGCTCAGTGGGCTAAAGCGTGAAACTGTTGGCTGCAAAGCCAGCAGCTCGGTGGTTCAAATCCTGGGTGCCACACAGTGGAGTGAGCTCCTGTTGTTAACCCCAATTTGAAAGCATGTGAATGCAAGTAAATAAATAGGTACGGCCATAAAAAGCGGGAAGGTAAACAGTGTTCCATGTGCAGAAATGCGTTCAGCCATATGACCACAGACTTACACAACACTGGCTCTTTGGCTTAGAAACCAAGATGAGCACTGCCCCTAGAGTCGGACACAACTAGCACGCATGTGCGGGGGGAACCTTTACCTTTTTTCAAATACTGCTGTAGTTCTAAATTTCATTGTGTATTAAATTTTGATTTTATTATCTGTTAGCTATTTCTATAGCTAATAACTTATTTAACATTAAACAGCATATGATAGTGATGATGATGATGATGATGATGATGATGATGATGATGATGATGATGATGATGATGATGATGATGATGATGATGATTCCATGTGGTGGTAGATTTTGCACTAAAAATACTGCTGGAGTCCCGGTTGGGTTTCTCCCTTCATTGTCATAAATGAAGAGCCAGCTTTCCCTTGCTGCCATTGATCCCACTTGGTTTACACTTGTAGTAGCAAGAAAAAAAATGAGGGGGTGGGTTTCTAACCCATCACCCAATCCCCACCTGGAAAGCCAGGATTTTTTTTTAGGGTTATCTCCCTTAGCTTTTGAGGGGCCATCTTCCCTTTGTAAGGCAGCAGTGTTAATTTTGGTCCACTTTGGATATTTCATTTCCTCAGTACCTGCTGTATCTGATGGGAATTCCCCTCTCCGCCACCCAGGAAGCCCCCGATGGGAGGCCCAGCAACTCCACATTCTATTATTCCCTCTACATCAGATCCATAAGACTTCAATGCACTGGTCACTTCCCAAAGGAAGAATAAAACAAGGAAGACCGGAGATCTGGTGAACAACTTTCCTCAAAGATATAATTGTGGTTAATGTTAACATGGGAAAATGCAGAAATGGAAGCAGACTGGACTCCTGAAAAGGACTTGTTGCATGATGAGCCCAGCAGTGCAGGAGGAATTATTATTATTATTATTATTATTATTATTATTATTATTATTATTATTATTATTATTATTATTATTATTATTATTATTATTATTAACCACACAGCTATCTATGCTGGATTATTTATTATTATTATTATTATTATTATTATTATTATTATTATTATTATTATTATTATTATTATTATTATTATTATTATTACAGTAGTCCCCTGACATTGTGCTTCATATACTGCGGTCCTGGTATATTGCAAATTTACTAGGACTGCAGATGTGGATGTGTGGCAGGGCAATGGACAGGCGGTGCTGGGCCAGGGCAAGATCCAGAGGCCCAGAGCATGCCTACCACATGGCCTGGAAATCACTTTGGTTTTCTGGAAGTCACTTCCAGTTTGCTGAAAGCCATTTCTGGTCCCTATACAGGCTCCAGAGGCCCAGCACAGGCCCTGAAATTCACTCTCAGTCTGCCGGAAGTCACTTCCGGTTTTTCCAGAAGTTGCTTCTGGTTGGAAGCCAATTCTGATCCCTGTACAGATTTGGAAAGCCTGCTGGAGGCCCATTCCAGGCAATGCCAGAGCTGGGGTGAGTTCAGGAGGCACCACACAGGCCTGCCAGTCCCAGCCCAACCCACATATAAAGGTTTCCACATATCTCAGGTTTTTCTTTATCGCGGGTGGGTCAGAAACCTAATCTCCATGATAAACAGGGGACTACTGTACTATTTTGACTGCAGTAAAGCAGTTATAATACCAATTCCTGTAATGTGCATAATATAATTGATCTTAGAAATGCAACTGAAGAAAGTACTTGAAGAAGAAATTGGTTTTCTCAAGAAGAGTTCAAGAGCCCATTCTAAAATATTTTGCATAAAGAAAATATTTGCTCCTCTCTTTACTACTCATCTATCCATTTCTTAGCATTTCCTTCTTTCCTGCTTCCTGCATCTTAAGAGACTTTGTGTATGCCATTAGAAAGATAAGGGGAACACAGAGAGTGCTGATGATATCAATTATGGGGAATTCTGCCTACAGTTCTGTTCTCTCTGGATCAGGAAATAATGCATTAGGTAAAGATTTCCAGACCCAAAAGTCAAGTGTATGAGATTCCTGCAACCAGCACTAAGGTCTCAGTGCCAGATTCCTGTGTCTTTGCAATGGGGAACAGTATGCAATACTTTTGCAGCTGGTACTGGGACTGGGGAAACTGCTCTGTCCTTGTCCCCTTTCCCTTTCCTAATGATGGACTCAAGGTTACCCAAGGACATTTAACATTGTCCAAGCTGTACTGCAAACTGAGGATAACATTTCCCTCCAACCACTAATTAATAATTTGTTATGTTTACATGTTTAACATGGCTGCAACTGGCTTGCCTAGTGTGTAAAACATATTTCAAACCAACTTCTGACATATGAGGTTTGCCACATTTCCATTTCCATTTGCCTCTGCCCCCAGCCAGAAAGGAACTCTGTGTTTTGATACACTGTGGTGTGTGTGTGAACTAGTACCTACTTACTGTCAGCTTTTTGTCTAACAAGTTTGGGGCATTCCAATCCACATTGCCAGAGGTGAAATCTGAAACTATAATCTTTGAACAGATTCTGCAGTGACCATTTTGGAACATGCTTTAAGCACATAATTTTTGGGATATTTTTTTTTATATTTTCATTTATTTATCCTTGCACCACCCTAGCTCTGTCAAGACTGGCATGGCAGACTGATGGAGAGTTTATGGTTGAATTTTATCATTTTTTAAAAAAGCTTTGGATAGTGTCCACTGAGAGTTCCTTTGTCAGATCCTGTGGACGACACGGCATGCCAACAGTCTTTGTTATCATCTTTAAGAACGTGTACCGATGATTGAGCTGCTGCACGAAGACTGAAACTTTGAGATTGCCACTAAGGTCGGGCAAGGCTGAATCTTCTCCTCACTCTTCTTCCTCATGGCCCTCAACTATGTTATGTGGAAAACTGGAGTATGTACTGCAACAGGTACACACCAGACTGACTGAAATCATCTTGGGACTTGGGTATTGTCAATGATATTGCTTGGCTTATGGAAAATTGACTAAAATTACAGTATGCCAGGACTATCCTGGATGATGAGGAAAACAAAGTTGGCCTCAGTATATAAGTACCAAGGAACCGTGCATCTGAGCACCACGGACTAGAGATGGGCACGAAACGAACAATTTTTCGTTTCCATTTTCATTTTTTCGTTTTGTTACGCAACGAAACGACAAACGAATTTTGTCTCCAAAATGAAACGAAATGAACAGAAACACTGGAAATTTTGTCGTGCGTTTCGTTTTCGTTACTGCAATAATACAGTGAACTGCTTTAAATGCTTTAAAAATCACAAAAAAGTGAAATAAATGGTAACGAAACAGTAACGAAATGAACAACAACAATTTTTTTGCAAAAATTCATGAAAAACGGAAACGAACCAAAACTGACTCTCCAAACGACAAACAACAAATGAAACGTCATTTTTTTATTCGTGCCCATCTCTACCACGGACCCAATATGGGGAAATGTTCTCATATATCATGTGTAAGACATAAGTGGAGAGGTTCACTTATCTGGCTGTGTGATCACCCAGAATGGATATGTGAATATTAAATGCTGCACCAGGAAGGGCATAGCTGTTTTCACCATCTATATTGTTGAAGGTTAAGTTCTGCTTGTTTACCTCTATCACGATCCTGACAGGTATTTACAACAGTAAGCTTTGGAGGGCATCAGTAAGTATCAACAAGAGGCCTGTCGTCTTCCAACAGAGGTGCCTCCACTGAATTTTAAGGATTGGATATTTCAATCACATCACCAATGATGTGCTCCCAAACAGTGGCCTATGTAAATGTCACAATATTTTCACACTTAGAAGAATCCAACTGGCTGGCCATATTTTCCATATGGAAAGCAAACAGATTTCTAAGGTAACAATGAGTTGGCTCCCCGCCAAACAATGAGGATGTCCTTGCATACCAAAAAAGAACACTGACACAAGGCCCCACATATTAAATGAGAGAAGGCTAAAACACTCACACAAGACTGAATGAGCTAGAGAATCATGATCTAATAAAGGTACATATATCACACAGTCAAACGATAATCTTGGTTCCTACTAATCTTAGCTTCTGACTTATTTCTGTGTATGTGTATCTCCTAGAGATGGACATGAACCACTATTTTGGCAATTCCTGCCACAGCATAACCTGTGGATTGACCTGTTTCCTACCGTAGAGATGTTCTTGAGTAACGTAAAAGTTGTAACAAAAATAGCTTTATTAGCCTTTGAAATGACACCACTGAGACAAAGGAATGACTATATGCTAATTGTTCATATAAAGTGATGAGCTCAAGAGTTTAATTTGATGCTTCTTCTTCCTGCAAGGATGGGTACTTGTCGCACAATCCCTGTGTCGCATGGGGAGGGGGAAGGGAATGAAGCATCAATCTGATGTTACTAACTCATCACTTTGAATAAATTTACACTTAATATTTCCTCCTGCAACACTTAAACAAGAGCAACAACAAGAGCTCCACAAGGCAGCTCAATTTACACTGCACAGGTTTTAACTTCAAAAATAGAAAGACATTTTCCTACCGCAAGAAAACCACAAGAGGTGGAAATTGTTAGCTTACCCACCCCATACCTCGGTGCTGAGTATTCTGTTCTGGTTGTTGTTTTTTCAGGGATAGAACAGTGACAAGCCTATGAATCTAAAAGGATCACTAGAATTTAGAAAGTGTGTCATATCTTAAAGACTAACATATTTATTGTACAGTAGTCTAAATTTTCCTGGATTAGAGTAGGGATGAAAAGGATATCCACTGTTACCCATTAAATTCCTTGCTCTCCTTGATTTAGGCTCTAACCTTGGTGAGTGATCTTAAAACCTCAGAAATTCCTTTCCTCCAGATGTGGAGATAGGGGGAAAATACTCTATTTAAAAGCTCCATAATTTTGCATAAAATGACAGCAAATGGCCTTGTTCTCAGATCACAGGCACATACACAGTTCAAATACCACAATGAGAAGACAGCAAATGGCCTTGTTCTCAGTGCTTCATACAAGTCACAGTTTTGCACAGAAGTTATCCCTTTTGGGGCAAACATACTCCCCAATATGGTACCTCTATCAATAATGTGTCACACTCTACTTCTTCTCCCTTCCTTTCTCTCCCCCCCACCCCGAGCTCCTCTTGCTTTTACTCAGTAGCGTCAATGTAAGAATGGGTGATACCTTTTTATTTCGATCATGGACATGAACCACTGTTTTGGCAATTTCTGCCACAGCATAACCTGTGGATTGACCTGTTTCCTACCATGGATAAAATCCTACTTCTTCAGTCTTAGCACAACTCACCCATAGATAGTGCAGAGAAATTGTAGACAAGGTCCAGAGATTGGTGGCACATGCCTGTGAGAGGTGATATAAGTCTTCTTGAGGCTGTTGTTTGCCATTCAAGTCTATTTATAGGGGTATTTACAAGGCTATAGACAAGGCACCTGGAACATGGCATTGCAGCAGGCTGAGTAAGGGCACCAGGGCTGGAGGAGTCAGCAGTGTTTCGGCCAATAGTGCAAGTGCATTCACTATGCCTGAATGCAACATAGGCACACAAAGACACCACCTTTTCTAGATTTCATCATCTAAACTACCTGGAAATCTCTTTGTATATTGTGCTTATGCAAAACAACAACAACAACAACAACAACCAACAACAACAACAGTATAAATAAATATAAATGCTTGCTCAGTTGTTCTGGAAACCAAATGCTGTTTGCTGGTAAGTTAATAATAGGGGTATATTTCTTAACTATAACTTGGGGAATTTATTTCGGAAATGTAATTTCCCCATTCAGATGTGATTATGTCAACAGAAAGCAAGATATCAGCATATCCTCACTAGAAGCAGTCATTATGATTACGGTGAAATAGCCCAACTGGGAAAGTAAAATGCAAAACCAAGGAATTTTCAATGAATACTAAGAAACTGAAATGTAAGGTGTATTAATATTCTGACCACCTGGCAAGACTAAGTGGTTAAATGTACTCAAATTCTGTGAATGAAGGCCAAGTGAATGCCTCTTTATGGTTACTGAATCATTTGGAAAGGGGAAATGTCTGCTTAGCAAATTGAGAAGACAAGAATTTCATAAGTCATAGAGAAGTACTGTATGTTTTTGGGAAGAAGGCTTTAGTAGCTTGGGATATAGGGATCTTATATGTTGCATCCCAGAACTTTAATGAATTATACCTGTGTGGGAAGAAGAATGAGAGAAGAAAAGGAACAGATAATGGCCAGTGTATGTCCCTAGATACAGTATTTATTGATTAAATACTAATCAAAAGACTTCATGTTGATTAAAGTGAGCTTGTACAACAAAAAGTCGTGTTTACATATAACTTCCTTTTGAATCAATGTATACAATGTAGTTAACTTTACCATGGATTCTCATAGCACTCATAAAAAGGATCAAAAAGATAGAGTGAAATACATTTTTGTGGCACTTATATATCTGAATACCTAATTGATTAAGGAGAGTGCACATGTATACCATGAGTCTGGGGCCATTGAAAATTACCTTATCATGGCTGCTTCTACACATTGTTCTTAAATATGGCTAAGCTACTAGAACATCAACATTGAATATTCAATTGTAAAACAATAAAAAGCTAAGTGTTCTTTCTCCTTATATACCACCCTACACCACTTCAAGTAGTTTCTGAGTGGTTTTACAGTTTAATTAAAGTATGCAGACTACACATTGCCCTCCCCCAAGTGAGCTGGGTACTCATTTTACTGACCTTGGAAGGAGGGAAGGCTGTGTCAGCTATGAGCCTGCCACCAGGAATTGAACCCCAAGTTGTGAGCACAGTTTTACCCGCAGTACAGCCATTTATGGATTTGTTGCAATGTGTAAAAATAATTACTTTGATGGCTACCAGCCACACTTATGCTATGGAAACCATGTCCACACATAATGGAATAGAACAGCCATCATCTAGAAAGTTGTTATTGCAGCACGTTCATTAGACACAATGACATTATCAAAACAGGCCTTTAAAACTCTCACATCACATGTGATTTCTTCGCTTCTTTTTTGTATTAAGTATGTTTTATTTTGTGTTTTCTCACTCCAATATAAAACACAGGTGTAATTTGCAAGTCTAATTGCTAAGGCGTGTGTCTCTGGAAAAAAAGACTTATTATCAGAAGGAAACCCCTTAACAGCTAGTTATACACCACCCCTTCCAACTGAGTGGAATTTCTGCTGTTAATCTATACTTAATTATTTTTCATTAAATGTGGGCATGAAGAAATAGCAGCAGATCATACTTTCATTTTTAATCGTATGATACAGTAATTGTTATTAGTATTAAACTATTATGAAATAAATGGACCACAAAGTACCACCCAACAAAACCAAAGATTTACATCAAGACAAAAGCTGGACTTCTCATTATTCCACATATCAACACAACACAATTCACAACACATATTTATCCAGAAGCAAATTCCATTTGCATGATCTTAATTATTACATATTATTATTATTGCAGAATTTTTGCTGGTTTCCAAAAGGCAATGGTGTTGAGCCTCTGATCATTACTTACCTCCAGAATGTGGTGGTGGTCCACACAGCAATACCATTCCTTGCCCTTGTCGGACTGACACTGTACTTCTTGTCCTAGTTTTGAAATTTTCGAGATCTGTTAAGGGAAGACAAAGTATATATTATTTTACATAAAAGGCTCAACATTGTTTTATTAGACTGAACAGAAAATGAATGAATGAATGAATGAATGAATGAAAGATTCTGTTCACATCTCAATAAAGGACTCTCTTGCCAATGAAACAGTTTTCAGAAAGATGTCTGGTTTACCTTCTATTCTTGTGAATTTGTCAATTAAGAGCTAGCATTTTGGTTGATGGGTACTCAATTCCCTCTTTATTCTGTATATGCATACCAGTTCAAAAAATCTAGAGCTAATTCTGGAAATCACCAGCACACATCTGTCTAAATGTCTGCTTGAAAACCTGTGAGTCCTCCCTCCATGAACTGGTTGCATTGTTCGCAATATTAAAAGAATTCCCGAAATCATGTAAGAATGTACACCTTTGTAACTTTAGTTAGTAGAGAATGAAATTATCCTTTTTGTGCTTGATATCTATTCTGGTATTTGGACAATGGCATTAACACAACTTTCTTCCAATTATACATGTCTAATTCATTCAAGTTTTATTTATGGAACCTGGTTTTTTTATACATAAACACATTCCAATTTGCCTGCATTCTTCTCCACATTCCAATTTGCCTGCATTCTTCTTCAAGTGTGGCAGTTAGAAGAGCACACTGTGCCCCAAAAGAGTTCTGAACAGTGCAGAAGAAGAAGCTGTCAGTTCATCCTAACTTCATCCTAACTTCTGCACCACTTTTGCTTCTTGGAGGAGGATGCAGCTTATATCTAAACCAGTCTAAAGTCAGCAATGCTGGGCCACCAATCTAAGAACAGACAAATCCAGGTATTCAAAAAGAAAAAAAAAATCAATGTAAGGGTTCTTAAGGGACAGAAGAGTGGGTAATCCCTTTTGACACATATGGTTACATTCATATAAGAGCTCAATTGAATATTTACTGACGCTTTAACACACTAAAACTATGCAGTGTTGGATAGACTTAAAATTCCACATAGTTCAATGATGTGTATGCGTGTGTATATGTGCCTGCACATACATGAATACTACAGAACTGGAAGCCATGTCACAGAAATTCAAACATAAGCACTGTGGAGTAACCATGTGACCACGTAGCTCACATCAACATTTAAATACACAAAAGCTGTGGCTAAAACTAACTTGTAAGTTACCTTATGTTTTACATTTTACCATCACAAAATGTCACAAACTAGTCACTGCTGGGACAGAAATCAAAAGGAGAAAGATGGGTAGGGTTCATACTGCATTTCTGATTCCTTATTAGTTGGGCATGGGTCTAAGGACCTTGTGTTACATTTTCATCACAGGAGTGTCCTGTGAGAAAATTCTATGAAAAGGCACCCTGCAAATGGCAAATATTATTCCCATTAACATAGGCACCACAGAAAACCCTTTCTTTTCCTCTGCCTGATATATTACACTTACATTTACCAGCTGCCAAGGTTACTGGTGGTGAACCAGCCAGTGACACTAGTTATTGATCAGCCACTTCAGCTACCAAAAGAATTTTGGTGCAAGAGTTGCAACAGAACTGAGCCAACTCAACTGCCACTTAGATCCCATAGTTCCTTGCTTTTAAACTCCCAGGTTTTCTTTAAAGGGAAGGGGGCTTCTGGAACAGACAAGCCTTCATTTGCTGATCTCCAAATTGTTGTTCAGCACAGGGGCAAACTGAGAATATACACAGGAGAAAAATACATTGAACAGTTGGAAAGCAATTAAATTGTGTGACAAAGGTGAGAAATTAGTCTTCGATTTTTATCCCTCTTCACCTTTGTTTTCCTATCAAAAGGTAAAGAATATTGCTACAGTGGTAATACATCTTAGCATTACCTCTATATACCAAGCTTTTTATTTTTAATTTTCACCCCAACAAAGCCAAACTGCTGTTAAGAACAGAACCCCACAACAGTATGTGGTCAGCTACAACAAGGTCTTATATGCACCAATATTATTCAAAGGTAGGGTCGGTGCCCGATCTCCTGTTCAGATTTAGGCTCAAGGTGCCCATTCTATAATTTCAATGCTTTATTCTTCCTAGTGCTATAATCCCTATTAAATAAGTCAGTCAGTCAGTCAGTCAGTCAGGCTTTATTGTTGAAACATAGGTCATCACAATAACATAAAACATAAATACAAACACAGTGCAGACACAGACTATAGTATATGTAGATGGATATACAATATAAAATGATATGGCTTCGGTCCTTAATGCTTCTGAGGCTTGCCCCATATTTTCTTTGCTACTTGATGGGTAATAGCTACAGTATAATCATACCCACAAGTAGCGTACAGAGTTGAGCCGTATGTGTGTGTCTATCACCCAGAGGTCTAAGGATTCTGGCAAGAAGTTGACTTTTGGGGTGCTTATATAAAGGGCAACTAAATAAATAACAGATAGCATCCTCAACTCCTCCTGATCCATAAAAGCAGAGTCTTTGGTGGAATGGAACATTGTCATGCCTCCTCTCCAAGATGGCAGATGGCATGCACTGAAATTTCAAAGCTGTGAAAGGTTTCCTCAGGGGGGGCGAGGTTAGTATTTAGTCAATACTTACAGTTTTTATTTCATACAGGAGATAAGCTGTTGCTGACATGAGTTAGACTTTACCAACAGTGTTTTGGAGAAAGTGTGATTTTCACCAGAATCCTGTTTACAGGGAATTTTCTGTGTAATTTTATTCTTAGTAAATATTAAGTAGAATCTTGCTAGTACCCATGGAAGATTCTTTAATTGCCCCAGCAATCTCTCGTTTGGGTATACCCCTAGCTAAATTTTGATGGGGGGGCTGGAATTGTGTATAAACAGGGTTTTTGCCAGTGCATTGATTTAGAGTCCCATATTTATGAGACTACAAAGATTTCCTTTGTTGATATTGCATTTGCTGTTTGTCTTTAAAGTTATCTCATAAATATAGACAGCCAGTGTTGTGTACTAAACAGAGTGGCAGTATAGAAATCCCAATTTGTTTGTGGAAATTTTTTCCAAGATCTCTATTAGGGTTGCTGTAAGCTGAGTGCAACTTGAGAATACTCAGCAGGAATCTGGAAGTGGCCATCCATCCTAAGAAACCAAGATTTAGCCAGCCAGGCATAGTGGGTAGGGTGGTGGTGGCATTGGTGAGATGACTGAAGTGTCTGAGGAACCAGGGCTGGAGGGGTCACATGTGATGCTTGGCATAGGGTGGAGTTGGGGAACCTTCGGCCTTCCAGATGTTTGGGACCATAACTCTCACATCCCTTTATCATTGGCAATGTAGAATCAGAATTCTGGAAGTTGTGGTCCAAAACATCTGGAAGGCCAAAGCTTCCCCAACCCTGGCATAGGGGATCACCATGGTGGTGCAGATCATGAGGCCCAATATCTATGGAATGTTGTATGCTGCTGTAGAGTTGATGTTGCAGACAATTATGATACATCTCTATTTGTCCTTTGGGAGGAACACTCCTGCAATTTAGAAGATGAACAGTGAGCCTATGCAGCAGATGTGCCGAGTAGGTTGAAAGTGGGACTTTTTGTGGTTTATGTGGAGATTGGGATAGGAAAAGAGATGAAGGATGAACTGTAAACAGAATTTATCCTTTGAGTGGACTGTGAGCAACTATTGTTGATACAGTATACATGTAAATTACTATTCCACAGACTCGAAAATATGTAGCTACAGGTGTCATGTATTTGAAAAGCCTAAAAGATAGCATCATCAACTGGAAAACCTTGTGACCCAGGGTGAAGTCGAGAAGCTGTAGATGACGGTGATGGATGGAAATGTGGAAATAAACATTTTTCAAGTTGATTATAGTAAACAAGTCACCTTTCCCAAGAAAGGGGAGAATGTTGGTGAGGAAAACCATTTTGAACTTGTCAGGCAAAACCAAATAATAAGAAAGAAGATGAAAACATTGTATCAACTTAGGTTTTGTGGATGAGGCTACTTTTCTGGATAAGAGAGTGGAACTGCATGGCAAATATTTATACAGTTATAGATGGCCCCCAAACAAGAGAATGTTTATTTCATAGTCACAAGTAGAGGATGATGTGGCATTTCACACCTGGCAATGACCCTTAAGACTCCTTTCCTTTTAATTGGAACTTCTTTTATTGTGTGAAAGTATTGGCAGCCCTGAGATTGAGGAATGGGGGAAGCCCAGCACCACTTTTTGGGACTAAAAATATTTGGAATAAAAACCTCTAACAATGTCTTGTAAAGTTACTGGATTTTATTAAAAGAGGCTGTTCAGTGGTGCTGTATACTGGAAGTGAACATTTGGTAGAGTGGAAGAAATTATCATGTAGCCTTGGGTGATGATGGTCAGGGCCCAGAAATCTGGAATAATGAGATACCAGGTGTTGATGTGGGGTACGGATTTGAGACAAAAATGGAGGATGAGAATGTAACATTGTGGGTTTGGAGTCCTTGAGTATTTCCCTTAAAGAAGAGGCAGGGTGTATATTTGGTGTGGCACATTTGTCTGTAGTATCTGAGTCTGGCTCCTATAGTGGGATGGTGTGATGCAACATTGCCTTTTTGAATTATTATGGATGTTTCCAGCCTAGTTTGTTATGTTTGGCCTGTTGCTGAGAATGGTAGGTGTTGCAACCTATACATTTGGCTGTAGTATGTCCATAGCCATATCAGTTTTGGTGTGGAATAGGCTATTACCATCCAGTGAGAGACATCTTCAATCCTGGCTGTGATGTCATCTGAGAGGCCATTAGACTGCAGCCATATGAGTCTATGAAGACACATTATAAAACTCTAGAAGTAAAGTTGGCAACATGATGGCACTCTTTGTCAGGAGAATATCATCTCTAGGAGAATACCAGCAAGGGTGGCAACAGTATTGATCTAGTTGCTGCAAATGACAATCTTGGGCCCTTGAGAATGAGTTTGAGAGATACTGGCATCATGAAGGTGACATAAAGGGCTAAGGAGATCTGACTCTTGAGCTAGTATTGTGGTGATCTACAAGTGTTGTGATGTAGTCATAGAATCACTGTTGATGCACTCTGGACTCAAGTCTGGGACTGAGTGGGGGAAAAATAGAGCCCTGATTAGCAGATGGAAGTGATGCCAGTCTGCTCCTGGCATCAAAGGCAAGTGAGTGGTACTGATTTGGCATAAGTTTGGTATTGTGCCAAGATGAGCTATAAAGCTCCCTTCCAATATGGAACCCAAACAAAGTACCTGTTCATAGTCAGGGACACCTCCATGGGTGATGGTGAGGCTAGGTGAGTTGTTGGTCAGAGAACTGATAGATCAGTGCTGAAGCTATAGGTTGGGTTGTTACCAAGGGCTTTTCTGGTGCTGGAGAAGGCTTGTCCAAGTTCCTGAGTTTATTCATTCATGTACTTATTTATTTCCATTTCTATACTGCACCATTAGAGTTGCCAGTGGCAGTTTCTTGTTGGACTAGCCTTGTTTGCCCTTTGTCAAGTCTTTTGGTACTGCTCATTAAGGGAGAGTGGTATAATCTCATGTCTGAGTTGGATCCTTTGGAAATCAACTAATTGAGACCCTTGATGTTGAGAGGTTCACATCACCACAGTTTGCAGTCACCATCAGTGTCTCTCTCAATGGATTTTGAAGACTGGGCATAAAGGTGTTGTTGTTGGTGAATGCACTGCTCCCATCGAGATAATTTTTAAATCAGAAACTAGGTTCTGCACACTTGGCATGCAGATAGGGCACTGGGTAGTTTTGTGGTCCTATCCCAGGCAACAGAGACACTTATTGTGGTTGTGAGTGTGGGAGATCTTTTTGACACAGGCAGTACATTTCTTTAAAAGGATGACTGGAGTCATTTAAGACCAAAGAGGAGATAGTGTGAACAAAAAGGGAGGCTAGGAAAAACGGTAACCTGCAACCGAGCCTTCTCTGTGGCTGGCCCCTAGCTCTGAAACCATCTTCTGAGTGAGCTGTGCCTAGCACAGTCCCTGCCTGCCTTCAAAAAAGCCTTGAAGACTTGGCTTTTCATGAGGCATTTGGCAACCTTTAATTCTTCAATTAATTTTTTAAAAACTCTATTCTGCCATCTTGCCGAGTATTTTATTTTTATTTTATTTATTACTAATAGTATAGTCTATCTATTTTATATATCTTCTTGTTTTTGTTATACTGTTGTATTTTTATCTGTTGTTTGATTGTGTTGTTAACTGCCCAGAGTTCCTTCAGAAGACCGGTGGTATAAAAATATATAAATAAAATAAAAAATAAAGAGAAGAAAATAATATATTACTTTTAAAGATCATTTTTTTTTTTTTTTGAAAACGAAGAAAGTAGAATACCAAACCATGAGAGAAATAGAGGGGAGAATATTTGCATGGGGTAGAGGTGATTTTTCTTTTATCGCAAAAGCTCCTAAGTATTGCTCTCATGGGGGAAAGAAATCAACTGAGGAGGCAACCATCCATTACACAAGAGATAGGGCAGAGGCACACACAGCAAGAGAATTTTCATTTTATAAGTTTCCAAACTGGGCCTCATGCACACATTCTGTCCCAGATGTGTGTGTCACAGAGGCCACAACGAAGCATAAAATCCCCCTACTCTTTTACTTATTTACGCAATATAATTCAAATGCATACTGTATATGCTACAGTTCTGCATAGTCTACTGAACTTTTTATCTATAAAGAACAAAAATATTATGTCTAGTGATATTTTTAACATGATCCCAAATGTTCCACTGTGAGTAGCCCAAACAGTACTCTTGAATAGTTTTCCATTCAAGCTCCTGTTCAAATGGTAACTATTTCAACTGCATGAATCTTACAGATGAACAAGGAGAAAGAGTGCAGTGTGTACTAATTGTGTGGCTCCCAGTGAAGAAAACGAAAATAGCTTCTTGCAGCTTCAAATAACTGTAAATTATAGTAAATTATAGATAGTGCTGCCTTGTCAGAGGGGAGTGCAGAAGCCCCCAAAGGCACTTCAAATCTCTTAAAGATGCTTAGGAAGTTGGATAGAATTATGTCTTCATTGAGTCACTATTTAATACAGAGCTTTTCAAGAGTCTAGCTCTCTTTCTGAATCCTTAGAGTGATTCTTGTGATGACATGTTCACTCTTGCACCACTCCAAACAAACATGGGCTCTTTTGATGTAGCCTTTGACTTCCACACACTGCAGGAGAAAGAGGGGGTGTCCAATTCTGTCATACTGTGCAGCATAACATGGTAAAGTCATGTGTGAACAGATCTACAGTAGCAAAAGAACAGAGTGATACAATAGCATGCGAACAACCACATTCTTTTTTTTTCATTCCCTCAGTATAACACCTATTTCTCAGAAGGTTTGGAGGACTACTACAGTTTAACACCTAGTGAATGTGTCTTATGGATGGTACAGTATATACAGCTGAAGTTACTGTTTCAGGAAACCAGCAATGTTTGAGAAAACTGAGGTAAAAACCACCTCAAATTTACTTGTCTGCCACAGGGATTGGGAATAAGGCAGTTCCTACATTATGTCAGTGTAGGGTTGTGCTTCCAAAACAGCTCAGGAAGTGACAGTTAATTTATAAACAGAGCACCAACATTTTGTCTTTGGTTGGCTCACAAAGATGACTCAGGGCGTTTATACACAACCCCTAAGCTCCGCCGCAAATGGCTGCAAGGTCCAGACCTTAAAAATGTTTACCCACCAGCTCCGGACTTTGCAGACAATTAAGTGCGACCCCGCCCACTTAGCACGACCAAACTGCACTTTTCTTGTACCTGCTTTTTGGATGTGACAAATATTTGATCCGGTGTAAGGATAGTGAGTGCGGGGCTCTCCTGGCTTCTGTTTGTTCTTTTTTTGCGCCCCGCCCCTTTAAGAGATCTGAATGCTGCCGGGAACAAAACGGAGGTAAACCGGCATTCTTTTCTTTCTTTTTTCTCCCTCCTTCAGGCAGCCAGCAACCAGGAAGTGCAGAGGGGGGTGGGGACAGAGGAAGAGCGAGGAACCCCTAAGATCTCTGGTCCGAATTTAAGTGGCCAGCGGATCTTAGGGGTCGTGTAAAAAGGCCCTTATAGTATATATGCTTGCTGGGAGTTAGGGATGCTCCCCTAACCACCCAGGTGTGCATACCTACCCAGGGGCGCTGGATTTCCAACTCAGTTGCTTCAACTGACACTACTAGCAATTGGTGGTCTATTTATTTATCAGATCAGATCCAGTCTTTTCACAGTCTGTCTTCAAACTTCCCCAACTAAAGTGGGAGTAACTGCACTTTCTGAGTCACTTTACATTCTTTCTTTACTTCACCCCCTGCCCTAGGCTGCAATATGCCTGGTCAGATAAGGGACAATTTCTACCTTTCACTGACTCAGAGACACTGATCCCCTAAAGTATCTCTAACAAATTCATTCAAAATATGAGAACCTCCTTTCATATCCAAATATTTGCTCTTTGATTTTGCCCCACACTAGGTACCATAGACATATAATTTCATTTTTGTGTGTACAAGACCTGATAGTACTTTGTTTTTGTTAATGCATTCTGCAATATAATTATTAAAATACATATCTTCATTTGTTGCCACATACAGTATTTCCACACCATTGTACCAGCTTTAGAATCTAGATAAACATGAAACAAAGAAGAGGGAAAATAAACACAAACTTATATATGTCTGTGGAGATTCTCAGGTAACCAGGTGAGGTTATCTCGGAGTTGAGTCCTAGTAACTGGACTTCTTTTTCTTGATGGATAAAAATGTTTCACTTCCTTTTCATCAACTGCCAGACAAATCAGAATCACTTCACACCTCCATCAAGATACCATTGCTGACAACCCATATTTAATGGGTGTTGGGAAAGACTGCATGGGTTTGACTTTCACATATCCCAGGCCATTATTCATCTAAGGAGTCTATTCAGACTAGGTGGGGTGAAACCAAGGTGAATTATGTATAAACTGGAAGCCTCCCACCAACTTTTCTCAGTCTAAGGAAGTTACTTGGATGAGTAGCAAAATATTTCAATCCCACAAGACATCCGACTGGGAGTTGAGTCATGGCTACTGGACTTCTTTTTTGAGAGATAGAAACGTTTCGCTGTTCATCCAAACAGCTTCATCGGTCTGAATACAGCTAGTGCAAGAGACCTTCTTATAGTCAGCTTGACCTCTTGTCCCCTGGTCTGATTGGCTCATAAGATGAACAAAGCCTGAATAGGCTCGTTAGGGAGACATTAGTGTCCATGGCCTTGAGGTAAACAATGGCCTAAGGTGCTGAAACCCATCAAGAATGGGTCGTTAGCTGTGACCTGGTGGTGAAGGCTCCTTGATTTGCCTGGGTACTTTGGAAAGTACCGCCTGATAAGTAGCAGATAGACTATGCTGGAGCCCACCACCTCTGTTGAGAGAGGGATTTTCAATGCTAACATGAATGGCTTCCCTTACTCCTCTCTCCAAACCATAAAAGGAGCAATATAGTATATGCAGTCCAATGCAGTGAAGAGTGTTCAGACCTCTACATTGGAGAAACTAAACAGCCATTAAACAGAAGAATGGCCCAACATAGGAGAGGTAACAGCTCAGGACCAGAATCAGCAGTACACCTCCACTTGAAGGAAAAAGGCCACTCTTTCAAAGATGAGGATGTACACATATTAGACAAAGAAGAGAGGTGGTTTGAAACGTTTCTATCTCTCAAAAAAGAAGTCCAGTAGCCATGACTCAACTCCCAGTTAAACGAACCTGGATGACTGAGAATCTTCACAGACACAAGACATCCGGTTTCCATGTCTCAACTCCCGGACATGTATCTATATATTTATGCCTATCTTTCTTCTACAGTGCATTCCTTGGAGTGTCATCTTAATGATGATAGTGCCCTAGACGGCACAGTGCCTCCTTACAGTAAGTAAGGAGGCAGGACCTTCCTGTGTTGGTTGGTGGGGACTGAGGGTCTTTATAGGCTGGCTCTACCCCAACGCTGCCCTCTTTCTTCTTTGGCTTGGTTTACTGCCCAGCCCTGTGGGTTTATGATCACTTTCCACCATACAATCCACAGAACTATGATCACTTTGTACCATACAATTCAAGAATATAATTTGTAACCTTCCTCTGGGCTGTAACAAGTCACATCTGACTTTTGGTCCTGCCACTTAGGTTGGAAATGGCCAGGGAGTAGTAACCTGAGGTTTTGGACAGCAAGGGCAAGAGTTATCACAGCGTACTGAGTCTGAAGGCTCACCCAAGGAGGCAGAGAGAGAAGGCCAGGAAGTGCTCCTGCTCCTTGTCCCAATTTATGTACTACAAAGAACCTCCAATGTAAGTTGGGGTATTTAAATATTCAACACAGTTTTGGCTTTTTACCCCTCATCTATACTGTCTCACTTTTTTAATTTGCTCATTGGAGGTGAATGGCTGGGAGATGTATGCAAATTCATAAACCACAAATAAGAATTTTTAAGGGAATGGAGGCAAAACATGGCTAAGAGAGGGAGAGTGTGGGTCAAAAACTTTTAAAACCTTTTTCCTGAAAATGAACCTGTGATAACTGGGCAACTGGCATCTGAAAACCAGATGTCTGGGATAAATCGCTGTGTCTATCTCTGTCTCTCCCAATAACACTTGCTTTATTTTCAGGCTATATCATTAAACTTTCAGCCTATGCTAAGCTGCCACCAAAATACTTTGTAGTACAACTATTATGAATGAACGGTAGGCTGCTGAACTTGGCAGGCTGATTTAACTGACTGAATAAATAACAAGACTGATGAATTTTACAAGGAGCAGCGCTTTATACACACACACACACACACACTGAGCACAAGCTTAAGGAGGGTGGTAGGAGGTTGGGGAGGTGGTAGTGGCAAATAGAAATTGTAGGCCAAGGACAGAAATAGCAAAGAATATTCAGTGCAGCCTACAATTGAAAAGTAAGGAGCACGGGATGGAACACATAGGGTGTCTCTGATCTCTTTCTGTGATCACAGGCAATGCATAAATTGTAGTTGGACTATTCGAGCCTTTAAAAGTAAGGCACAAACGTTGAAACAAGATAACACAAGATAATAGATGCAAGCAGAGCAAGCGTCAAAGAGCAGCGATATAATCAAAACAGCATGGATTAACTGGATTATATTGGCAGCAGAACTCTGAACGGTCACAAAATATAGAGTACAAAAAACAAATACCTGGGGAAAGTGAGGCCAAGGAGGAGGGGGAGAAAGAGAGCATATGGTAGAGAGCACAGTAAACAACAAAAGACCGAACTATTGCCCAGCCATTTGATAAATAAGAAAAAAAATATGAGCTCCAGAAGAAATTGGACAGAGAATCCATCCAGTAAGGCTGCAGAAAAATAATGAAAGCATGATCACAAACAAGTTTAAAACCAAAATAAAAAGAACAGATAACAACAGGGATAGCTTTAACACTTGGTTTTATGCATATAGGTTTTAGGTTGGTAGGATAATGGGAGCGTCTGCTGCTGGTGCGCAGTCAGCAGATTAAAGAACCTTTGCAGAAAAGGAGGGACAGCAAAATAAAACTGCTGTTGTCAGTATAAACAAAAGACTGAAAGAACAAACACATTTATAGGATGACAAATGACAAGCAGTAACCAGGACAGGACAAAGAATGGAACAGCAAGGAACACTGTTCGAATTATATTGTCCCCCCAAAAGGGGGGGGGGAGATGAAGCAAAACAGAATAGAATAAAACCAGAAAGTGACACACTAAATTTTTAACATGACATGAAATGAAAGCAGAACCAAAGTGAGCGACTGAAACAGTCTAGAAAGACATTGAAGAAGGGAGTGATTAGCACCACTGAAATCAGCAGGAAAATCTCAGAGAACATTGCAGGAGATACTTCTTGACTTTAAAGTAGAAAAACAGGAGTGAATTAGAGGATTTTGCAAGGTCATTCATTGTCCTTGGATAAGATCAAAGTTATCTGATAAAAAATAGAGTTTATGGCTGTTTTTACACAACCCCTAAAATCCGAGGCAAAGGGCTCCCAGATGAGGAGCTTAAAATTGTTTTCCCACCAGCTGCGGACTTTAAACAAAATAAAGTACGACCACACCCACCTAAGCGCACCCCAGCGCAGTTTACAAGTACGTGGTCTCCGGAGGTAAAAAAAATTCTGATGCGGATTGTAAAGCTGTGGATACCGGGCTCCCCTCACCTTCTGTTTGCTTTTTTGTCCCCGCTGCCCCTTTAAGAGACAGGAATCCCTACGGGGCTGCTCCAACCGGCAGACAGAGGTGAGCGGAGGTGAGCCTGCATTCTTTTCTCCCTTTTTTTGTCCCTCCCCTCACCGCAGACAGGAGCAATGAAGTGCGGAAGAATGGGAACACAGGAAGAGGAACATACCCCACGATCTCTGGTCCGAATTTAAGTTGTCAGCGGATTTTAGAGGTCGTGTAAAAGCGCCCTATGTGAACCAAATACACCCAACAATCAAAACACCCAACAATCTGTCAGTATCTTATGTTGCACAGATTTCTGCACAAGCAGTGAAACCTTTTCTTTGTTTTGCTTTACTTTCAGTACAAATTATGAGGGATGTGTGTTGGGAAGAGGAAGTTGCATAGGAGAGGAGGAATCCGCTGCACTAGTGGTGGCTGTTCCAGTGTTGAAGGGTTGCTTAGTGTAGGAAGTTGCACAAAAAAAGCTCCACTGAATCTGGGGATTTGGGCACTCAATTCCTTTGGTTCCACTGATTCAAAGGGGACTCCGGCCACAATTAAACTGAGGGTTAATCAGTAACAACTGGGATAGGCCGATTTGAATTAAGGCATTTTACAGAGCAACTGACACATCAAAATCTCACTGATTCAACGGGCCTACTTTCATGTAACTTAGTATGCTAATCAGTACAGGATCTCAGCTAATGAGCTGATGGATCTGAACTGTAGATATTTTCTATGGAATGCTTGTTGCAGGTGCTCAATTGCGTGGTGGACAAAGGAAGTTATTTGAGGGCACACTGAAGACAACATTAAAAGCCTTTAGTATTGACCATGTGTCAATAGGAAACACTCTAACTCAAAACTTAAGAGCCTTGTGAAATGCTGTCAGGCAAAGGGCTCTAGTCTTTGAAATAAAAAGAATCAAGAATGCACAATGGAAGAAATGTGAGAGAAAGAAAGTATAGTGGTGCCTCTACTTATGAGTGGCTCGACTTAAGAGCAATTTGACTTAAGAGCGAAAAAATGTTGGTGTTTTAACTGCTGCCCTACAATTTTTAAAATTTTTAATTTTTTTTTTCATTTTTAATTTTCTTTAAAAAATTTGTGCTGGTATTACTATACTTAAAATCATTTATTTCTAAACTGCCTTTGTTACAACATTAGAATGCACTGATTACTCCTGAATTTTGTTTAAAATGATTAGAATTTAATATTTTGTGTCAGGAGATTCTGCGCTGCCACCATTTGACATGCCCTCCTCAGTGCCATTCATATCAAATGTGTTTACTCTGTTGCCATTCTGCCACAATACACCACCTTCAGGTTGAGCTAGTGCATTCAAACTTCCTGGCTTTTTGAAGCTTTTTATTACTGTTTCGTGTGGTCTAAGGTCCAAAGTCTTAATTACCCACAGGCATATCAATTCCAAGAATGGGTTACTTATTATTTCCAGCAGGCATCAATTGACGATCCCTGATCATAATCTGCTCCTTGTAGAAACAGTGCAAATCGTCTTAAAAGTGTTTGTTTACTCATATATCCAGTGTCTGCAAGATAGATGTTCAGCCACCGGGAATGACAACTTTTGTATCTTGTTTTCACGGAGAGGTTACTTTACTCCATTTACAATTATTGGAGCCAGCTGATTCAGTTGATTGTTCATTGGTATTTTAACATTTTAATTTTAATTGTTTTAATTGCTCATTTTAACTGTAAGCCGCCCAGAAACCTTTGGGTTGTGGGTGACATAGAAATTGTATAAATAAATAAAATAAAATAGTGTGCCTGGTCTTCTATTCCACAGTTTTAATCTAAATTAGTTCAATCTAGATATCCAACTCTATCTCCATTTTTAAGCCAAAAAGCCAGTGTCATGCAAGTCCGTGGCTAAGTGGCGGGCATGTCTAAATGCATTTCTGCACGCGGAACACTGTTTACCTTCCTGCTTTTTACAGTGGTACCTATTTATCTACTTGCATTTACAGACTTTTGAATTGTTGGGTTGGCAGGAGCTGGGGTTAACAGCGGAAGCTCACGCCACTGTGTGGCACTCGGGATTCAAACCACGGAGCTGCCGACTTTGCAGCTGACAGTTTCAGCACTCTAGCCTGCTGAACCAATCTATGACGGCAGCAATTCATTGCTTTTCCTTTGAAACATATAATGAGAGAAACAGCATATCTATTCCTGGGTTTCTCATTACATATTTAATTGGAGAAGCGAGGTTATTCAGCAGCAAGAACCAGGGTTGGGCATTTGCCACATGTGAGAAGACCAGCCTGTTAAGCCTCGGGCAAACTGCATAGTCCCAGGGCATGCACAGAAGAAGGGAATGGTAAATTGCTTCTGGGTAGAATCACAAAATCATAAAGTTGCAAGGGGCATATAAGGCCATCAGGTCTAACTCCCTGCTCAGAGCAGGAATCCAAATCAAAGTATATCTGACCACCAATTAGATTATTGTCTATTTTTCTCTTAAATACCTCCAATATTGAAGTGCTCACCACCTCCTGGGGGAGTTGGTTCCATTCTCGTACTGCTCTAACAGTTAAGAAGCTTTATTTGACCTAAATCGGGAATGACCGAGAACAGATTTTTCCACTTCTCTATCTGTCACATATTTGAACAATGCTATCGTGCCTCCTCTCTGTCTTCTTTTCTGTACACTAAACATGCCCAGTTCCTTCATTCTGTTCTCATAATCCTTAGCATCCAGTCCCCTGATCATTTTTGTTCTCCTCCTTCTAGTTTCCTGGCATCCCTCTTCAAGTGTTGCATCCATAACTGGACACAGTACTCAATATGAGGCTTGACCACTGCCAAACAGAAACTAGAACCTCAGGAGACTTATAAACCATGCTTCTATTAATGCAACCTGCAATAGCCTTGGTCCTCTTTGAAGCTAAATCACAATGCTGGCTCATATTCTGCTTGTGCCCTACAACAATTCCAAGAGCCTTCTTGCTTACAGTGTTACTGAGCCAAATATCTCCCATCTTATAACTGTACATCCCCCCTCCACCGAGCAGAACTTTTCACTTATCACTGTTAAATGCCATTCTGTTGTTTTTATCCCTGTCCTCAATCCTGTGAAGATTTTTTTAAATTTTGTTTCCAGGGTATTGTCTATATCACTCTATACCAAGAAAACGCCGACAAGTAAGTCAGAATCTGCTTGATGGCACATTACTCTTGTAGACTGAAGTAGCATGGCCAGAGTATTAGAAGAAATATCATAATATTGTCAAGTTCTGGTATCTCCATGACCATAAAGATGAGAAATGAAGAGAAAGTGGCAAGTAAGATTAATAGTAGCCTGAAGCATCTTTAAAGAAATGTTTTCAAAATATGAGTGAGGAAAGCAATATAAATTCAGCAAAGACCAAGATGACAGAGTACACATGGAAAAATTATCTGAATAGTTCAAATAGCATCAATGGTGGTTCAGCTTTTGGAGTTCTCAGATAAATAAATATAAATAAACTAGTTTTAGGAGAGAAGCAAATAAAATGAACTAGTTACATACAAAATGAACAGAAGGGATTTTCTGTCACCATAAAATGGGATTCCCAGCACTTTTGACAGCTTCAGAAAAGATTAGACAAAATTAATGGAGGTTAAGTCTATCAATGGCTATTAGCCATGAGATCTCAAATGAAGCATTTATATGCATAGTGCATGTGTGATTATCATATGCTAGAGGCAAAATGATATCACAGGTGACTAAGTGCTAGACATCTTTTGATCTACCATAGAAATTAGGGACAACACCTCCAGTTATGTGAAAAATTAACAGCAACACAACCCTTTCCTGTTCTGAATGTCCCCTTGAAGATGGATTAAAGAAGAGGCTGGAATTTAACAGCCAGATCCCTCCTTGAGCACAAGAGCCATGGGAACAGCTGAAATGGGCATTAACATATTCTGATAAATGCCTGTATCTGCTTGTATTTGAGCAGTCATCTCACATAGTAGACCAAAGGGGGGAAATGGAGGTGAGACCATCACAGTATTTATCTGGCATATTTATTTGGAAGAAATGAAGAAAATGTTTCCAATATACAATAATACCTGTAACTTTGGTTTATGAGTACCTTGGTCTACAAGTGTTTTGCAAGATGAGCAACCATTTCTGATCAATTTTGCCTTGATCAATGAGCAATGTCTTGAAATACAAATGCTGCAGTAGGTCTCAAGAGAACCAATGCTCTCCCCTCCCCCCGCTAGATTGCGGGAAATTTTCTGAGGCAGCTAGTCAAGTTTGTATATGTCTACAAATTACATTTTATTCTTGTCACATTAAACACACAACGTAAAATCCAGTTGTTAGTCCCAAGCCGTGCTGATTCCACAGACCAGGTACCTAAACCATGGTGTCGATGGGGACTTTTAGCCAACTTCTTTTGTGAGTTTTGGCATTTTGTGTGTATAGTATGTGGTCTATGGGACCACAGAATGAATCATCTGAGTTTCTATGATATCTTATGGGGAAATTTGCTTCGATATATGGGTGCTTTGCTTTATAAGCATTTTTCTGGGACGGATTATGCTCATAAACCGAGGTATTACTGTAATCCAGACTCTGCCAGTAAAAACTGAACTCTTGATTCAATAAAGTAGAAGGTCATTGGTAACTGTCTCCTCCTGGTGTGTGAAATTTCTTGAAGACAATTTAATAGTTTAGATAGCAACCTGTCCAACCCCTGCCTAGTCCCCTTCCCATCAACTACATCTTTGATTTAGAAAAGGAAGAAGAACAGATTTGATGTGTGAGTCTCCACATACCTGAGTATAATGAATGAAGTAGTTCTGAGAGCACTAATTTATGATGTAAAACTGGTCAACTGTTCTCATATAAATGACATTGTAACTACAGAATAAACAAAACCTAGATTAAATTCTTGGGATGGATTACATCATATTACCCTAAAACAACCCTTTAAAATGTTTTACTATAAACCTTCCTACTTACGAAGTGGGTTTTGGATTAAATCTAGGTGCTGCAACTTGCTGTACATTGTGATACCAATTCTGATACTGTTGGACTAACACAACTATTGATTTCTTCTACTGACTTAATGTTACCTAGAGCAAGTCTTTGAGCATCTATAGGTCAAAGTCTGCTCATTTGAAGTGATGGGTGTAATGATGCTTGAACTTTCTTGGGTTCTGAAGAGGCCTAGTTAATTAATGTATTCTAAGAGTCCTGGCACTTTAAGATGAAAGATATTACATAAGTGTGCACATGAACTGAAATCCTCTTTTTGGTATGAACTTTGTTTTCTCTCTAGTTCTCCAGTAACTCTATTAAGTCACCTTCATTATTCAGTCAACTCAAAATACTTAAATCACACCGCAGCAACCTCCAAGATAGTTGTCAACTTAAAATAGATTGGTCCTGATTAAAATCTTTGTAAGTCATCCAAGGCAAAAGGAATTGCCAGTTTTTGTTGGCACTGTATCAGGCTACATCTAGCATTTTCTCTGACTGGTAACCTTTTAGTGAAAGATGGCCTCTGACTCACTTCTAGAGTATCAAAGGTGTCACAACAGAAACAGAAAATGAGAAACGTAAAAGATTTAAGCCCCAACAACCTACACATCATGGCAGCGTGCTGAATATGAACATTTTAATCTCGGAGCATATGCCATTTGAGAAGAGTAATTAACCATATTTGGCATTAATAACAAATACATTTTCACACATTTTAACATTATTAGGAAGTGGAAACATCAATATTTATAACCTAAGAACACTGAGTTGTATGTTCAAGTGGGACTCAATTGCCTTAGGATAATAGAATCATAAAGCAACGGAGTTGGAAGGGGCCTCTAAAGCCATCAAGTCCAACCCCCTGATCAATGCAGAATTCCAGAACAAAGCATGTCTGACAGATTGCTGACTAATTTTCTCTTGAATACTTATAGTGCTGGAACACTTGCCACCTCCTGAAGTAACTGATTCATTGTCACATTGCTCTACCAATTGAGAAGTTTTTTTACTGATATCTAGCTTCCTGAAATTTGAGCTGAATATTATATATCCTGAGCTGTGGTGCTGGAGGAGAGTCTTGAGAGTCCCCTGGACTGCAAGAAGATCAAACCTATCCATCCTGAAAGAAATCAACCCCAAATGTTCACTGGAAGGACAGATTTTGAAGCTGAGGCTCCAGTACTTTGGCCACCTCATGAGGAGAGAGGAGTCCTTGGAAAAGTCCCTGATGTTGGGAAAGATTGAAGGCAAAAGGAAAAGAGGACGGCAGAGAATGAGATGGTTGGACGGTGTCGATGCAACCAATATGGATTTGACCAAACTCCGGGAGGCAGTGGACGATAGGAAGGCCTGGCGAGCTCTGCTCCATGGGGTCACGAAGAGTCGGGCACGACTGAACAACAACAATTCCTAGATGATTGAGAATGGATCTTGTCCCTCTTCCTTATGACTATCTTTCAAGTATTTCAAAAGTGCGATCAAATCATCCTCCAGTCTTTTCTCGAGGCCAATTACACCTAGTTCCTTCCTCATAGGTTATGTTTCCTAATAGTCTTTGTTGCCTTCCTCTGATTTTGTTCCAGTTTGTCACCGTCCTTCTTAAATTGCACCCAGAACTGGACACAGTACACCTAATGAGGCCTAATCAGTGCTGGATACAGGGGAGCAAATACTTCATGGAATTAGGAAACTGATTCTGTTCATGTTCTTAATGCACCATAAAATAGCATTTGGCTTTTTTACAGCCTCATCACACTGCTGGTTCATATTTAGCCTGAAATGTACAACAATTCCAAGACCCTTCTCACTTAGAGAGCCAAGTATTCGCCACCTCGTAACTGTGTGTCTGTTTCTCCCACTCCAGGTGTAGAACGTGGCACTTATCAGTTATACATTTCATTCTGTTCTTTTCATGCCAGTACTCCAGGCAATGAAGATCTTTTTGAATGCTACTGTGAGTTTTTCGGGCTGTTTGGCCGTGTTCTGGAACAAGGCCAAGCAGCCCAAAAAACTCACAACAGCTATCAGATCCTGGCTGTTAAAGCCTTCGAGAATACAACTTTTTTAAATGTTTTCCTATCTTCTAAGTTATTAGTTATTGCACCCAATTTTGTGTCACATACAAATTTGATAAGCATTTCCTGCACCTTCTTATCTAAGCCAGTAATTAGAAAGCTGCAGAGCAGGAGGCATAGGACTGAGACAGTTGTTCCATTCAGCCTGCACCTAGTTAGCTTGCTAAACAGAATATTATGAGGGTCTTTGTCAAAAACTTTGCTACGTCAAGATATATTATCTCTGTAAATGAGCATGAAAATTTCACAAATCTGGAACTAAGCCCTAATGAAATCAATAGTTTATGCCGAAGTATCTTAGTACTATAAATTTTCTTTTAAAAAAGTTTGCGATGTAGCCTGTTAGAGCTACTGTTTGGCTCTGCCCTGCACTCTCCCCAAAACCACTGTGTTTGCACAGTCCTTAGGACACATTCAAACACGCTTACTGTATTATTAGGACCAAAGCATTAATGCTTGTATTACTTCAAACAGTGTTAATACTGAGCTCTTTTGATATACTTTTAATAAATTAAAACTGGAGATAATTGTGCATTGTTCTATAACCTGAGAGGAAATGCTGAGATCAATCAATTCTTTACACGTAGTTAAATCCAAATTTATAAAAGCAAATATGATTAATATTCTGGCTTACAGCAAAAATACTAGATGCTATTACACTGCTATTTCTGACTTCAGATCTGTCTCTTGAGACACAAGTGGTTTATAATTGGTTATGGCCTGCAAAGGAACTATAACCCAGAAATAGCTATGGTTTCATTTTCTCGGGATATTCTTTATGAGTATTTTACTTTTTATCAGATTTAAAAAAACCTGTCATTAAAGACTATTTGCTCTTACATAGTACAAGACCTTCATCATAATGCCAACAAGTAGTAGAGGCATACCAGTAGAAGAAACCTACTTTATATATTGAGGTACTACTTGGAGCTGCAGAGGTATATTTTAATACCTTTTTTGTTGTACTGAATTTTGCACATTCAGTGAGGAAGAATCCATATCACTTTTCTGTGGTCCTCAGGTTCACTCCATTATGCATGCACAGCCATATGCTATCTCAAACATACCATTTCATATCTGTTCTTGCTCCATCACATGTCTGTTCTCTCTTGCATACCTGCCTACTTTTGCTCTTTCACACATGCAAACGTGTACACCCATTCTTTCTCATGTGCAACTCTTGTCGCATATGTCCACTTTCTCTTCTTCCATCAAAGCAAAAAAGAGGGTGGGGGGGTCAGCTGCGTGGCCATCACAAAGCACAATTGCAAAAATAGGTTACAGGCAATACCTTTATAGGCCACTATTAAAAATAAAAAAGAACATTGCAAGCTTTCGAGTGCAGTAAATCACCCTTCTTCAATGCAGGTCCCAGAAGTTCAGACATGGTAAAAGATGTGCTTTACCAGGAGTTTACTTTTAAAGTCCTTAGTTAGATGTTGTTTTTCAAGTCCATGGCTAGGTGATGTTTCAGCCAGGGCATGATTCTTGTTGGAGGCAATTTGGGCAGTTATAAGAAGCTGCTTCTTATGTCTTAAGTCTTATTCTTATTCTTGCTCTGTTGCACCTGGCATGCTGTCCGTCTCTTTGCCACCTTGCTCTCTCTCTCCTCAGTTCCCTCCTACCACACCTGCTCCACGAGAAAGGCCGTCGTTGGTAGCAATACAAGATGGATGGATGACCTTATGATGCCTCCTCCTCTTCTCCCGCTGCTCAGCCTCCTCTGCCTGCCCAGTGAGTGGTAACAAGCAGAAGGCAGACACTCCTGCTCATGCAGTAAAAGACTACTGTTATTCCACGATATTACGGGACAACCTGTTCCAAAGTAGACTCCCCAGAAAAGCAGTTTAGTTCCTAGCTCTTACTAACAACAATACAACCTCTTGCAAACAAATGCACATAAATTATGTTCAGTCTTAAAACAATACCAACATTTCTTTTTCGCTTGTGAAAAAGATCAATGACGCTACTACTATTCTTATAGCTTGATTTTAGTAAAAGAGCTATTTAGGATCCATGCATTTTAAATATGCTAGCAAACATTTTGGAGGAAATGTTAATCATTAAAATTCAAACAACTGCTTAATAATGAGAATATCAAATGCCCATTTCTCTTATCCTGTCCTATAGATATTAAAAATGAATGCTCTACCTATGGAATATAGCACATATTAAAAAAGATTAATCTAGATATGGAATGGGCCAGAAGCAAGAAGAATAAAAATCAGATGAATCCAGTACACCACCAAGACTTCCACACATTGTTTCTTTTTAAAATTACTTTGTCTCTCTCTGTGTGTATATGTATCTCTGTGTTTATCTGTGCATGTGCTGTTTATTCAATTTTGACTTATGTGACCCTTTCCAGGGTACTCTAGGTACAGAATAAACAGTAGTGGTTTGCCATTCCCTTCTTGTATGGGCATTCTGGGATCTCCCATATGACTCCTATAATCCATGACCATAAAACTCATGGCCATGATGACTGCAACTGGGAAGAACAGTAGTCTGCAATATCTGTCGTGCAGGTGAGCAGAGTGTGGTCTGCAGGTGGCCCCAGGCCCTTCTCTATGACCCCTACCTCCACTGGTTCTAGGAGGGAAATCACCTTCTGCAGTCAGCTCTGTGGTTCTGCACCTGCTTCTGAAAAACAGATGAGAGAGTAAGGCCCACTTCATTAGCTAGGCTGGGATCAATTCACCTCCAGGAATTAGCTCCTGTAAATCAATATAGAGGTACCAGAGGGAGGGGCCATATGTGGTATGTGGAAGAACCAAAGAAATAGTAGATCTGGAAACAGCTTAAGGAAAGATAGATAAAACAAATCATTGTATGTGTGAAAATTAGGTTATGTGAGAACTAGCAGTCATGGAAGCCTAAGAGAGTTTTATTCCTGAAACACTCAACAAAATTTGCATCTTGCTAGTCATGATGCTAATGACATCTCAGACACTGTCTCTATAGAGCACATGGATGGCTTTTGAAAGCAGGGTTTTATGTGATGCCTCTGCACAAATACATAAAGATTAAGTTTTTATTCTATGTCCTTCGCTTTGGTGTCACGTCTGCCAGGATGCTGCTTAGGTGGTTCAAAATAAAAAGCTTCTTTGATGCTGTAGAATAAAAAAGCAGAACCACAGATTTGAGAAACAATGAACAATATCTTGGGGTAAATAAATAAATAAATAAATAAATAAATAAATAAATAAATAAATAAATAAATAAATAAATAAATAAATAAAAAAGAAGCAAGTGTGCTTGAAAATCCTAGGACCAGGAGATTTTTTTCAGCAGAAACAACCTCTTTCATATAGTGTTCAAGTACAAGACCAAGACAGCATTGTTCAGAGCAGATAAACATGCAATTATATTTGATAAACCCACTAGCCTTATTCAATCCGTACCTTAACTGGCATGATCAACATGGAAAGAAAGGGTCATCCACCCTTACTGTCTCCCTCATCATTTTGTTCATGAGAATAGCAACCAATCTGAAAAGGAGAGGGGCCTGATCATGCTTTACACACAAAGGAGAACCCCTAGAAAACCTGGATTTTAATAAAGCCAAACAAGGTGAGTAGGACCACTACAAGTTATCAAGGGCCAACAGGAATAGAAATAGCATGTTACGATGCTTCATTAATAGTATTAGAATGCATAATAATACAAGAGGTGAAGAACCAGACGAACATGTATACAACTGAGGCAGATTTGTTCAAATAAATTTTATATCAAAGGACTTTTCTGCGAGATGCAGAAGTTGCAGAAAAGAGACACTGGAACCATGAGATAAGAGGAGGCTGGGCTTGCCTGTGCAGAAATGAAAGAGAAGTGTCTGGTGCAGGAATGAGATGGTAGGGCTAACAGACTGTTTCAGAGGAAACAGCCACATGGATGTGGGAGTCCACCCCAGAACCAACATGGGCTCAGGGTTATCTATAAGAAGGAGATGGAGATGGACATAGGGTGTGCCTGGATCCCATCAGCTGCAATGGGCAGACATCCATCCTTTGGCAAAGGACTGGCCATCCATTGAGCAAAGTGTTCCCTGGTAAGTATGTATGTCTTGAGTGAAGAACCCCTTTCTTTGGTTGGTCAGGATTGCATTCAATAGGCAATAAAAATTAAATCTTAATCCACTACTTGTCTCTTTGGCATTCTTGTGTGTGTAATGGCCTATCACCAACTGGCAATTGAAGAATTCCTATGGTTGGTCACATCCTTTCCTCTTAGGTGGTTACTTCACATCCTTCCTCGAGCCGAGGTGAACTTGCCTCTGTGTTGAAATCGGTTTTCAACACGGATCGAGAAGTGGATTGAAAAGATTCCCGAGCTCCAGGATGAGAATCTCTCACCCCGCTTGGAGTGCAGTTCAGGGGGCGTGGTCGGGGTGAACTCGGATTGACCCCACAAGGACGTGAGGTTCTGTTCCTTTGAACTCGGATTGACCCCACAAGGACGTGAGGTTCTGTTCCTTCGAACTCAGATTGACCCCACAAGGACGTGATGTTACGTTCCTTCGAACTCAGATTGACCCCACAAGGACGTGAGGTTACGTTCCTTCAAACCGGTCTCCAGCGGGGCCGCGAACTGCAGCGAGAGGGACATGAAGTATCAGCCTTAGTCTTGTCTCTTTCATTGATTCTCGGCCTTGACCTCATTTCCCTCCACTCTCCTCTTCATTTCAAAAACAAGTAGCAAGGGAAATGCTGACATTTGGTGAACTGGACACCTCTTCACTAAACCTTATATCATCATCTATTTGATATTACTCTGTAATGTGCCACAAGAATCTTTGTTGATTATGCTGTCACTCACTGATGTGATTACCACTGGGCAATGAGCTGAATCTAGATTTACAATCCACCGAAATCAATAGGACTTACCTAAGTCATCACTAACTTTTAACACTTCTCGTAATAGAACATATGTGCAACAAATTTACTTTGGATACAAGCAGCTGTCTCATAAACCATTGCATTCCAGAAGTTCTATAGAGTTCTTTATTGCCACCTGACATACATCAAAACTCTTACAATTGCATCACCTTCTGTAAAATATAGACAATTTACCTAATTGTCTAGGAACCAGCTTAGAAAGAGGCAGACTTGATATGCCATGAAGACTTGCCATAACAGCAAACATTCTATTTGCGATGCTTCATTTCCAGTTATATTTCCACCTTCCAGGCAGTGCTTAACTGAGACTGGTCTGGGTCAAAATCTAAGAGAAATGGAGCCAGCGTTCTTCCAATGAGTAGCTACAAGTTACAATTTATCTATATATCTTCACAGTTACACTTCTTCTTCCTGCCACTACTCTTATTTCAAAGGAAAAAAATTCTAGAGCAGTACTCTAAGAAACCCTGGATTAGGACAGCAAAGCTGGTCTAAGAGATGAAAATAATGGAACTAGAACATGGGGGAAAGTATGGGGTTATGGAGGGTAAAAATAGTCAGTGAAAAGGAAAGAACTGAGGGCGAAGGAGGAGATTGAGTTTAAGAACTATAAAGAAAAGTGATATCCAATATAGTTGTGGATAAAATAATGGCCTAATGGGACAAGAGGATGAGAGGAGAGACAAATAAACAGATGATCTGGTCTGACACACAGCAGTGGGTGCACAAATAGCTACAGCCCCATCAGCTAAATCATAAGGTTAGATATATTAGAACCTTAACAAAATTGTCTGTGATAATGAAAGAATGTCAATATAATTCAATATTATGACACCCATTAATGTTTTAACTGGTGCCTAAAGAAGTGAATACAATTCATAGAACAACAACTATCATAGCCGTTAATCAAGTACAGACTTGGTCAAACCAACTGAGGAGCTAATCACACATCCCCTTTGGATGACATCAGACCAAGTCAAGTCCTTAAGAGCAGCTGCTGATGTCAATTCTGAAGCATTGTTCCTGATGGCGGCTCACCATTCATAAACAAATTGCCTGCCAAGTACAGAAATGAAAAATGACATTTCCTCAGTGGAATATCTTTCCAATAATGAAATATGAGTGTGCTGTTAGGGCTGGAAAATCTGTTATTCTCTCTCCATAAAATGGAATTCTTCACTCATAGGAGAGACTACTGATGGGAAGAACATTTGTTTGTTACACATGTTTATAATAACCATCATATACTGCCTTTGCCCAACCAGCATGTCAGCCATACCAGTTATTCATCTGTAGAGATGGCCACAAAATTAATTTTTAATTTGTTTCATTATTCGTTATTCATTTCATTCCCTAATGAAACGAATAACGAACCCCACCCTGTAAGAGAAACAAAATGAAACGAAACAGAAATTTCTGTTTTGTTCCGTTTCATTTCATTTCCCCATAGAAATGCATTAGCAAGCGCCCAGTAGGGGGCCCACTGGGCACTTGCTAATGAAAGTACCTTGGCCCCCCTGCTCAGCACTTTTTTGTTGGAGAAAAGGTGGGAGTTTAGAACTTTTTTGCCTCCCCAGCAAATATAATAATAATAATAATAATAATAATAATAATAATAATAATAATAATAATAATAATAATAATAATAATAAATTAAATTAAATTAAATTAAATTAAATTAAAAATAAAAAAGTGCTGAGCAGGGGGCTGAGCTACAGCTGATGGGGCACGTGCAGCAAATTAATTAATTAATTAAAATTAAAAAGCACAGAGCAGGGGGGCACTCTACAGCTGATCAGGGCTTGTTTTTAAAGCCCCCATCAGCTGTAGTGCAAGCCCCCCGCTGGGCGCTTGCAGCAAAAAAAAATTAAATTAAATTTAAAATATTAAATAAATAAATTTAAAAAGCCCCATGCTACAGCTGATCAGCCCCCCTTGCTGGGTGCTTGCAGCAAATAATAAATAAATAAATAAATAAATAAATAAATAATAAAAGTAAAAAAAATAAAAGTACCCAGCAGGGGGTCAAGCTACAGCTGATGGGGGCTTTTTTTAAAAAAACTCTGATCAGCTGTAATGCAGGTCCCCTGCTGGGCTCTTGCAGCAAAAAAAATAAAGACTAAATAAATATATAATAAAAGAAGTGTGGGCCCCCAAACAAACAAACAAAAAGCACCCAGCAGGGGGCCCCACTGCAGCTGATTGGGGCTTTTAAAAAAGAGCAGGCCCCCTGCTGGACCCTTGTAAAAACAAACAACCAAAAAACAAAAAACGCAGCCCAGCCCATCGTGCTAGGCTGGTCGGCTTGTGTAAAAAAAAAGAAAGAAAGAAAAGAAAATGAAATGAAATACAAAACAGTTTTTTTAAAAAAAATCATTTTGTAAGAAACGAAATGGGCGGGGGAGAAACAAAAAACTCTATTCATCATCAGTATTCATGCCTCTCTAGAATTCTGCAATACAGTTCTACAATTTTAAAATGCATTCAATCAATCTACTGTAAGGTTGTCTACTATTTGCCACTATATATTCTTTCTTCTGTGTATAAATAACCTTACAAGCACTGCAGGATCCTCCCAGCCTCAATGTAACTTTGTAGCTTGCCCCTTGGATTTTTCTATCCCTTGGAGAAGCAGTAGCACTTTACAGTTATTGTTCTTGTTTCCTTTATTATGTTTAGGCCCCACAGTTGGAATAAGTTTATCATTCTTCAGACATTGTCAAAAGGTAGTGTGTGTTAAATTCAAGCAGCAAAAGTCATTTGACAGTCTATTTCTTCTCAGTAGAGCCTTCAACCCTCTACTTTAATCTGGAACCTGATGGAATAAGATACAAAGTAGAACAACTGTTCATTAATCTTACTGATGTCACTCCTCTTCATCGTATCTTAAAACGTATTCCATCGTATCTTAAAACGTATGGAATTATTCCTGTATCAAGTCTGAAATTATTCCTGTATGAAGTCTGAAAAATATATTTATATATCACTGGAACAGAAATCAAATAGTAGTATGACATAACGTGATAAAACCTGGCCCTTAAGTTCATTAAGAGTTTTGTTCGCATAGACAAAGGTAAAAATTGAAGAGTGTGTTATTCAATATGTATTCAGCTTTAGGACTGATCATAATTTCTTTTGTGACATTTTAGGCAAGAACCAAGTGGGTTATCTGATGTTTTTACTAATTAGAATCCTGCTTATTCCTTCTCAATATTAAAAAATCCATTGTGCTATCAATGGTTTTGGGGCTTGTGCATAGAGGTGTTACACTCACTATGGTGTGGTGGATAGAGTGATGGAATTGAATGGCAGAGACCATTCATTAGCCATGGAAACTCACCAGTGGAAGAAGAAGGGAAGAAGACTGGAAAAAAAACTCCTTATATATCCCATTTATGTTGGGGGGAAAAAACTGATTATGATTGCTATAAGATAGTACTGAGTTGATAGCACCTACAAGGAGGCACTAGGAGATATTGTCTCATACAGGCCTTGAAACTGTGTGAGAAATCACCACTACATAAGCATAAGGAACATAGAATTTATTCCATGTTTTTAATCACCTATTTTTAAACATTCCCCTTTCACCTCACAACTCCTCTGCATTAGGAAAAGAGAATGATGTTTGACTGAGAACTTCAGGGCTGAGTAGGAATTTGAATCCCAGTCCTCCGGTTCTAGGCCAAAACTGATCACTGCATCATTAGCCATGAGGTGTGTTTCTCAAAGTAACTCTCAACTGATGTGTGTGGGGGGAAATCAGAGCCACATGGCAATAGGAATATTAGCAAATAAGTAGATGTATCCTAGTTTGATAGCAGAACTTGTGATTTTCATATAAAACACCCCAGATCGAGTCCCTGATACAGGACTGAGGAGAACTGCTGTCTGAAAATTACTGCCAGACAAAACAAAATACTAGTTTAGATGGATCAGGGCCCTGATTTATACTAAGAACATATCTACAGTCACTGACTGAATGTGCCCTGCATAAAACCACTGGTAAACATTCTGACCTTCTAAGTTGTTAAACTTCATTCTTGTTAAAATAAGTGTGTTTTCCACCATCTTGGAACCTCTTAAACCAGAGGAGGCTAGGCTAAACCTAGTGAGAACAAAAACAACACACCTTGCCAAATGGATGAAGAGTCTTTCCGAAAACAGGCAAAGACCATCCTGGGTAGTATTTTGTGAGAGGGAGAAGAGCTTCCCTCTATCCGCTTGACTCATGCCCTGCATTATTTTGTATGTCTCAATCATATCCCCCCCCCTCAGATGCCTTTTTCCCCAGACTAAAGAGCCCCAAATGTTTTAGCCTTTCCTCATAGGGGAGGTCCCCCAGCCCAGTAATCATTTTTGTCACTCTCTTTTGCACCTTTTCCAGTTCCCACTATGTCTTTTTTGAGATGTGGTGACCAGAATTGTATACAATACTCTAGTTGCGGCCTTACTCTCATTTTGTACAATGGCATTATAATGTTGGCTGTTTTATTTTCAATCCCCTTTTTGATAATCCCTAGCATGGATCTAGCAAATTGCTGAGTTAATGCATTGAAGTAGCCTGCCTCTGGTGAAAAACAAATCATAACATTTTAATTTGTTTTAATTTGACCTATATTCCATATATGCCCATAATTTTAAATTGCGCAAACTCAGATATGAATAAAGAAAGAAAGACAGAATCTTGGATGCCTATTACAGTTCTGAACTTAAAGTATTAAGTTAAATTAAATACAAAAGTACACACCCACAGCCTAATGTGTCTAGCATGTGTGAGGGGTAACAGGAGAGTGACTTTCCATTGTCAGTAGCATTACTTATTTCAAAAGCACAGCTTCCCTGTTATTATCCTGTGATAATCCCATTTTTATCTCCCTGTATGATACTTGGCAAACGAAGTAATGACAGTGTTGTATTGGTAGTGTAGCTACTTCTGTGGCAATCAGTTGAAGTTATACTTACATTAAGAACACAACACTTCACTTTGTGTCCACCTCCTCCAATAAAAAATATTTGGGTGATAGAAACAGAAACATGTATCTTGAATATGAGGAAAATTTCCTATCAGAAGGCTGTTTATAAACACCCATCAAGATTTTAAGTCATCAATTCCTCTTTCGGGTTATAAACTTTAGGTAAAAACAAGTGGATATAATTCTCAATCCTTGTATTAAGAGCTTGTCATTCTAAGTACTGGATATGAGGTCCATCAAAAGCAAAAAAGTGTGCTGCTTATATATTTCCAAGAAGCACTTAAAGCATTCTCTGGGCAGTTTTTTAGAAGTAATTATGCAGGATACACATCCTTTCTGTGTCCCCCCTCCCCCACAAGCGGAGAAGTCGTTTTACAAGCCTCAGAAGGCTATAAGGATCCTGGAAGAAACAAAAATGAGATCCTACAGAATTCATTGAATGTTGATCTTTTGCTGGTATCTCATATTCAATGTTTAATAAATTTGCCAGCTTAAACACTCAATTTAACAAAAGTATACACAAGTAAAAATAATAGAAAATGGGCAAATATTTAAAAACACTGAGCATTTCTCAAACGTTAACAAGTAACAGCACAAAGTGAGACGGAACATTTGTAGTATGTATGAAAAAGGAGTAAAAAAGAAACACCCACACAGAGCAATTTAGTAAATTCAATTTAACAGAAAATATTTGTTCTTTAGCAGGATCTATAAGAGCTCCAGGGAACAGAATTAAATAGACTTGGCACAGAAAGAAGAGCTCTTACTACATCATATAATCATCACTGGGAGCTGTGGAAATGTCTATATTCTTCCACAAAACTGTTGCTGCCAGAGCGGGAGGGGTTTTCTATACATATTTAATCAGAATTGCAGTGAGAGCACTTATGCTGAGTCCTGTCCACCACCACACTTTTCAAGCATGTTCTAGCAACAGATTCTGCAGCAGAGTAAAACTGTTGAAGAAGAAAAATGAGGAATATTTCACTATGTCCACCATAGTGAAAATGCTGTGCTTAAGTCAATAGTTACTGAAGGCATAATAAAGGAATATCCAGAAACTAAGCAAGAATTTAAAAGTCAACAAATGCAAAGCCGAACAGAGAACTGGCATAGTAAAGCACCGCATGGTCAGTTTATAAGAGACACCAATGATAAGATCAACCAAGAACAAACATGGCTTTGGTTAAGAAAAGCAACACTGAAGAAAGAAACTAAAAAGGACTAAGCATGGCAGCTCAAGATCAAGCTTTAAGAACAAATGCCATAAATAAATGTCATATGATAAATCATCAAAAGATAGTAAATGTTGATTGTTCAAAGAAAATGGTGAAACTGTAGATCACATATTATCAGCTGTTGGCCAAAAATTGCTCAGACTGATTATTTGGTCCTAATAAATAATAAAGTAGCAGCAATGCTCCACTGGAACATATGTAAAAAAATATGATCTACCATCAAGCAAGAACTGGTGGGAACATCAGCCAGAAAAGGTTACTTACAGAAAATGAAGTAATCAAGGTGCTCTGGGATTTCAGAATCCAATACGACAAACACCTTATCCACAATACTCCAGACATTAGTATACACACAAGAAAAAAAAGTTCAAATTGTTGATGTGGCAATACCAGGAGACCCAAGAGTCAGCGGCAAAGAGTTAGAAAACATAACCAAATATCGGGATTTAGAAATAGAAATTGAAAAGCTATGGAATAAGAAAGAAAAAAACAAAACCAATAATAATAGGAGCATTGGGTGCAATCCCAAAAGACCTGGTTCAACATCTGAAAACCCTCAGCACTGACAAGAGCAACATCGGTCAACTACAAATGGCAGCATTATTAGGAATAGCATATATTCTACAAAGATATCTCTAAACATCCTAGGCTCTTGGAAAGAGTTCGATCATTGGAAAAGTCCAACTCCAGCTTAACACCTGTCAGCTGTGTTATCCAGATAATAATAATAATAATAATAATAATAATAATAATAATAATAATAATAATAATAATAATAATAATAATAATAATAATAATAATAATAATAATACATACATACATACATACATACATACATACATACATACATACATACATACATACATACACTGCATGGGCAGATCCTTGAAAAAAATCAAAGGAAAAGTAGATGAGGAAAATACCAGGTTATGGCTCACCAATGGAACACTGAAAAAAGAGACAGAAGCCCTGATTTTGCAGATCAAGAACAAGCTATTAGAACAAATGCAGTTAAGGCTAGAATAGAAAAATCAGCTGAGTACCTCATATCTGTAAAGAGGCAGATGAAACTATCAACCATATATTGAGTTGTTGCAAGAAAATTGCTCAGACTGATTACAAATAGTGTCATAATGTAGTTGCTCAAATGGTCTACTGGAATTTGTGTCACAACTATCATCTGCCCATAGCAAAGAACTGGTGGGATCATAAGTCTGAAAAGTGATTGAAAATGAACATGCAAAATTACTTTCGGACTTCCAAGTACAGACAGACAGGGTTTTGGAGCATAATACCCTGGATATTGTGATTGTGGATCATTGATATTGCTAAACCAGGTGATAGTAGAGTCACTGAGAAACAACTTTTAAAAATTACTCGATATCAGGATTTGAAAATTGAACTTCAGAGATTCTGGCATAAACCACTACAGGTGCTTCCCAGGGGTAACTGGCACACTGGGTGCGGTGCCTAAAGAGCTAAGCAAGTATTTAGAAGAAACTGGAGTTGACAAAGTCACCATCAGTCAGATGCAGAAAGCCACCTTACTGGGATCTGCTCACATAATTCACCGATACATCACATAGTCCTAAATGCTTGGGAAGTGTTTGACTAGTGATTTGTAATACAAAATCCAGTGTAGATATCTTATCTGCTGTGTGTTAATTGATAATAATATGGTACATTGTGTATTGACTTGACATATGGCAGCTGTTTCACAGTTCTCTGGGTGTAAAATACTCCTTGAGGATTAAGGTATGACCAGTTCCATCTTTTGTTGGTATTCTGGAACCATACTGATTGGCCCAGATTGCTGGCAGGACATGTAAACCTTCAGTCACATGTGCTCTGGGAGATTTTGGTTGGCTCCTGTCTAATGCCAGCTGACTTTCAGCCTTCTTACAAGTCTGGTCACTCTCTGAACATGTCCAAGCTTTTTAGTATCCTTTTCAAAGAGGTCTCCAGAACTGGATGTCTCAAAAAGTATGTGTTTAAAACATATAATTATTGTCAATAACAATGGGCCTTTTCACACGACCCCTAAGATCCCTTAAATTCGGACCAGAGATCTTAGGGGTTTGTCGCTCTTCGTGCATCTCCACCCCTCCGTACTTCCTGGCTGACGGCTGCGTGAGGGGAGGGAGGAAAAAAGGGACAGAAGAATAAAGCCTTACCTCCCGGTGTTGGTGGACGCTGCTGGGGGAGCCCTGGTCACTTCCTGGTTCCTCTTAAAGGGGCGGGAGGCAAAAAACAAAAACAAAAAGAAGCGAGGAGAGCCCAGCACATGCACATCAAATATTTTTTCACCTCCCAAGAGCAGGTATAAGAAAAGTGCGCTGGGTCGCGCTTAGGTGGGCGGGGTCGCACTTAATTGTCTGCAAACTCTGGAGCTGGTGGGGAAACATTTTTAAGCTCCAGAGCTTGCAGCCATTTGCGGCGGAGTTTAGGGGTCGTGTATAAACGCCCAATGAGTATTGTGACAGAATTAGTACACATTCCTTCCATCTTTAAAGAAAGTGTTCCTCATTGTTTGGAAAGAGGGCAATTCTCCATGATAAACAGGCTGTCAGTGTAAAAGCACGGTATTAGCTTGTGCACTTGTTCCTTCTTGAAAAGTTGTTTTTCTTTCTTGTACACTCTTATTTCCCCTGTCTCATGTACCTTGAGTCAAAACAGTTCAGTGAGACAGGTATGGCTGTGGAGTCAGAGGTTGGGTCTCAGTCAGAATTAACTTGATGACAGATAACTATTTATTATGAACATTTCTAGGAACTCCTACTATTAACCATATCTCTTTAAAACAAATTTAGTTCTTGCTCATTTAGTTTCCATTTTCTTACTTCTCTTTAAAGTGCATGATAATTTGAAATCAATCAATTTAGAAACTATTGGGATGATTTTAATTCTTAAATTGGATATTTCATTTTTAAATACAATTAGCTTCTCAATTTCTGAATCATTGAGGCATAATAAGAAGTTGCTAATATGTACAGGTCTACTTATAAGAACACCTCTCTGTACTCAGTTGGGCCTATGCACAGGATTGCATGAAAGGTACGGACTTCCCCACATGGTTTTGGAGAATGCATTAAACATATGTTTGTACCATAAATATGCATATTAGAGATGAGCACTTCATATTTGTATCTTGGGGATACAAATATGAACTGTGGAACCAACAGGTGCCATGATGGTCTAATAACCATCCTCCCGCACCCATGACACCACCCGTTGGCCTCTGCAGTGTGGGGCTGTATCAAAATTGTCAGCACGCCAAATCCAAGGAAGAGCCCAGATGGCTCTTCTCTACCTTCCCTGTGCAACCAACCACTCATCAGCAAAGTGGGGAGAGTCCCCAGCCCGCCTCCATGCTGAAGTGGTCCCACGGTTCATATTTGTTATGAAGTACCCATTGTGGTGTTTACCCCTTGGTGATGAATAATTTAAAAGACTTGTCTGTATTGATTGGTTGTTTGTAGACCAATGAGAGAGTTTAGAGGAGGAGCCTGAGCGGTTTTAAGGTTCAGCCCAGCACTGAATTGGTCAGATAGGGACTTACACTTACTGACTGAGACATACAGTGGATCCTTGTATAACAAACAGTTTGTATAACATAAAATTTTTACAACATAAAAAATTACGGAGATACGGGAAATTTGCTTAATATAATTGCCTATGGGGCGAATCTGTACAACATAAAAATGGGATCACTCTGTTTTCAATGCATTCCTATGGGAAATTTGTATAAAGGAAATTTTGCTTAACATAATTTCATTTGGAATGAATTAATTCCTTTATACAAGGTACCACTGTATATAGGGGCTTGCACTGTCTGAGAGAGGGTCAGATACATACACTGACTGAGAGACTGATAGAGTCTGAGAGAGAGTCAGATAGGGTCTGACTGAGAGACAGTTAAGGACCAGAGAAAGAAGAGATAGTATTTTAGAACTTCTGTGAGAAAAACTAAATGATGAGTGTCTGCAAACTTAAAAACAGGGTGTGCATGTGATCAACTTTGTCTGTGACATAACTTTAGTCTTTTTGAGCTATATTCTTTCTTTTGTTGGGACCTAATCAGGTTACCCTTTATACTTTCAATTCTACTTTGTAATAAATAAATCTATTTTACCTTTATTCAATTTAAATCAGCCTGAAAGCACTAATTTACTAGAGAAGCTAGTTGGTGGCAGTGGAAGTGTGAATTAGAGACAGTGCTTGTCAACAGCCTGTGAAAGAGCCGGGGGCAAAGCATGGTGACACAACACCCATCTCTTGTGCAATTACATCAATAAGTGCAAACTATTGAACAGGGTTATCTGGAACACTCCATAAATGAAAGATGAGAATAATGCATTATTAAAGCAAATACCTCAGAGGCAAGATTCCCATGAGTCTTAAATATGAGCGAGACTAACCCAGAGCACAACTTAATAAGAGATAAGCAAGCAAACAGTTTCTACTTATTAATGTGGAAGTATGTACAGACCACTAGATCCATTTTTACTCATGTCATATTACTATTGGGATTTTGAACAGCAACCAATTTCCTTAATAGAACAACAGACTTATTCAGATATTCTGTTAAATAGGTTAAGGCAGGCATGTCCAGACTTTGGCCCTTCAGATGTTTTGGACCACAACCCCCACAGTCCTTTGTCATTGGAAATCTAAGCTTAGAATTCTAGGAGTTGTGGTCCAAAACATTGGGGGATGAAGTTTGGACATACCTGGGTTAAGGAAAACACATGATGAAGGCTGCTACCGCCTCTCACCACCTCCATCATTAACACACCACTGCCATACTGGGGAAAAACGCTGTTATTCACTGATGGAAACTTGGGACTAGATGAAGCAGTGCTCTAGTACAGCATAAAGTAGCCACTTGAGTTCCTGTATCATGTCAAGCTCTCTTTCTACAAAGACAGCAATTTAATCAAAGATACACCTTTGAAGCCTAGCATAGAAATACACTAGGGAGCTCTTACAAAGACACATTGTGATGCAGGCAATAGCTCCTGGTTGACAGCTGATAGTGTGACAATGTTTGACAAAGCTGGCTTCGCAGCTGAGCCAATAATAGTCTTGCTTTCATTTTCTGCAGCTGCTGAAACCTCAACAAGAGGGAGGCCTTGCCTTCAAAGCAGGCTATTGGTTCAAAATGTGGGATAGAGGTGGCAGGTAACAAACTAGGAGGCTGGTGGTGGTTAGGAAAACCAAAAGAAGAGTGAAATGCTTGGAGGCCCGAGTTCCATTCCAAGCTGTGTTCAAAAAAAGGAAGCAGCAGGGGAAAAGAGATTAGATTACTAAAGACTCTCCTGACCTTGCCACAGAGCAATGACAAGTGATAAAGAATATTTTGTGCACAGGAATCGGCTGGCTCTCAAAGAAATCATCCTAGCTTAGCACAGCTTCTGCTCAGGTCACTGAAATGTATAAATTGTTCTGGGAAAAGGTCTTCCATGGTATTTATTCAGGGGTCTTTCCCCAAGCAAAATGTGATTTGCATCTTCTCTAGGTGAACTCAGTGTGTATGTGGAGGGGGCATGAGCACACACAAACACACACATACCCCAGCCATCTCACTCCTTGATTCACAATGTAAAGCAGTAATATTTTGGAGCACTGCTATAAAGATACAGCAAACTGGGCTGTGGATTACAACTCGGTTTTAGTTATGTATTCAAATTATGGTTACATAAAACAGCAAATATGAAGGCTAAACATTTATGCCTGAACAAATAAAGTCTAGAACACCATTATTTCTGCTAATCTATGTAGTTGAATTCTAAGCACCTAGCATCTGCACCCCATTTGGGGCTTTTAAAAAAGAAGTTATAAAATATCCAAAAGCAAAATCCCTCAGGATGCCTACAAAATAAATTAAAGTTATCACTTTGCAATGAGGTTCAGAAAATGAGACAGTAATCTCTCCTCTGTGGAATAATACTATGTCTCATCATTCTACTGTGATTTCACCCAAGTGCTCCTAGAAGGCCAGATGCACAAAGATTATCTACTACAGTAATATGGTATGGAAGTCAGCTTCCCAAGAAAGCAAAAATATTGTAAGTCTCATGACTTTTACAAAATTATAGCAGTGAAACAAAAAAGATGTCCAGTTGATGAACCATAATTATAGGATGTAGTATACAGTAGAGGACCAAAGCACATGTGTGTAAGGAACCTCTGTGCCTCTTGATCTGTGCCATTTCCAGTTCAAATTCTCCTGATCTGCATCTTTTCAGCTGAAGAGATAGATCAAAACTGCTGCCTGAATGTCCCGAAAGCTGATTCGCAACTCAAAATATGATGCCACCTAATATGTTGCAATATATATATATTGAGATAAAATCTGTTTCAAAATTCTTACCTTAAGAAACATAAATTTTAATCAACGCAAAAAAGGGAGGTAAGCTGTGTGGCCATCACAAAACACAATTGCAAACATAGGTTATAGGCGATACCTTTATAGGCCACTATTAAAAATAAAAAAAGAACATTGCAAGCTTTCGAGTGCAGTAAATCACCCTTCTTCCAAGCAGGTCCCAGAAGTTCAGACATGGTAAAAGATGTGCTTTACCAGCAGTTTACTTTTAAAGTCCTTAGTTAGATGTTGTTCTTAAAGTCCATGACTAGGTGATGTTTCAGCCAGGGTTGGAGTCTTGTTGCAGGCAATGTGGGCAGTTGTAAGAAGCTGCTTCTTAAGTCACACACCCCCGGTCTTCAAACAAAGGAACATGGGTCATATATCACCCCTACTCCTTAACCCAGCTCCATTTCGCACTACGAGACATACAAATCCCTTTAGGCTGGTGGGGGGGGGAGAGAAAAGGGTTGATACAAGAGACCCATGTGTTTCATTCGGGGATTGGGGTAAAACAATTTTTTTAAGACCACTGGGTTTGCCAATTGTAACCAGATTGAATTAAAGTAAATTCCTGCAGATGGTACACGAGTCTGGTTGATGAGAGTCACAAAGACAGAAAAGCCACTACAGGTGGCTGTTCGAGTGTGGAATTTTACTGTTGCAGGACACACACAGCTTGAATAGGGGCAAAAATGCCATTAATTGGATGGAAATTAACGATGTAGTTTGAAAGAAGAAAAATGTGAGAGTAATGATGCATTACCTCATGATGGTGGTAGGAGAGAACTGAGGCGTTCGGGCGGGAACCCTCTTGCACATGCTCAGTGCTAGGGGATGGAGACTAACTAACTTTCCTATTACTAGGTAAGTCCAAGTCTTGCCCGTGCGTGCTGGGAAACCCCATCTGTGTGTGGCTTCATGAAGGCCACAATGAAGAACAGTAGATGATGGCAAACACAGGATCTGGTAACATAGTCTGGTATTAGGGTACAAGTAGTTTATTTACACACACACACACACACACTTCATTCACACACACTTCATTCTTTTTATATATATGTTTTATTAAAACCTTACAGAAACTTTTTGGATTTTTCAAATTTTGGTTTTGACTTGCACTTGAAGATGTTCCATAACTCAAATTTATTCGGCATACATATATGTTGTACTATCTTTGGGTTTGCAGGCTTGGCCCAAGGTGAAGTTCTATAACACTGACCTAAAAATAGATTAGAATCAAGTGGTCATAAAAGAATTATAGAAGGAATTCCTTTGGCAGTGCTTTCCACTACATTGTAAACTTTATGGGTACAGTTCAATTTGTATGGCTAAGTTTCACTACTAATAGCTACCTTAAAAACGTGGAGTTGTTGGGCCTCCCATTGGGTGCTTCTTTGGGTGGCTGATAGGGGAATGCTGACCAGTTATGGTGGGTACCGCAGAAATACATACCCAGAGTGGACCAAAACCAGCACTGCTACCTCACAGAGGGAGGATGACACCTGAAAGGCCAAGGAAGAGAACCCTAAAGAAAAAATTCTGGCCCTCTAGGATGGATAAGAACATAAGAAGAGCCATGCTGGATCAGGCCAACGGCCCATCTAGTCCAGTTTCCTGTATCTCACAGTGGCCCCACCAGATGCGTTTGGGAGCACATGAGACTAGATATCTGTCTCCTACTATCACTCCCCTGCATCTGGCCCTTGAATTACCCCGGTTTTAAGACTGGAGATTACACATCTCCATCATTGTTTGTAATCTGTGATGGACTTCTCCTCCAATAATCTGTCCAATCCCCTTTTGAAGGCATCCAGGCCAGATGCCATCACCACATCCTGCATCAGGGAGTTCCAGATTAACAATGCGCTGGGTGAAAAAAAAATCTTTGGTCTGTTCTTACTCTCCCAGCCCTCAATTTGAGTGGATGTCCCCTAGTTCTGGTATTTTGTGAAAGGGAGAAGAGCTTCCCTCTATCCACTTTACTCATGCCCTGCATTATTTGGACGTCTCAACCATATGCCCCCTTAGGCACCTTTTTTTCCAGACTAAAGAGGCCCAAATGTTTTAGCCTTTCCTCATAAGGGAGGTGCCCCAGCCCAGTAATCATTTTAGTCGCTCTCTTTTGCACCTTTTCCATGTCTTTCTTCAGATACGGTGACCAGAATTGTACACAATATTCCAGGTGTGGCCTTACTACTGTTTTGTATAATGTCATTATAATGTTGGCTGTTTTATTTTCAATCCCCTTTTTGATAATCCCTAGCATGGAATTGGTCTTCTTCACTGCTGCCACACATTGGGTAGACACCTTCATCGAGCTGTCCACCAACACACCAAGATCTCTTTCCTGATCCGTCATGGATTTTTTGCCCAAATATGCATTACTTTACATTTGGCTCCATTAAAACACATATGCCATTTCACAGCCCATTTCCCCAGTTTGGAGAGATCCTTCTGAAGCTCTTCACAATCTTCTCTGGTTTTTACCATACGGAACAGTTTTGTGTCATCTGCAAACTTGGCCACCTCACTGTTTATCCCTGTCTCCAGGTCATTTATGAACAGATTGAAAAGCACCAGTCCCAGGACAGATCCCTCACTTCTCTCTAATGTGAAAATTTCCCATTGACACCTACTCTTTGTTTCCTTGATCTCAACCAGTTCTCAATCCATAAGAGGACCTGCCCTCTTATCCCGACTGTGCAATTTTCTCAGAAGCCTTTGGTGAGAGACTGTGTCAAAAGCCTTTTTAAAATCCAGATAGACTATATCCACCTGTTCACCCAAATCCACATGCCTGTTAACCTTTTCAAAAACTTCTAAAAGATTTGTCAGACAAGACTTACCCTTATAGAAGCCATGCTGATTTTCTCTCAGCAAGGTTTGTTCTTCTATGTGTTTTAAGATTTTGTCTTGGATAAGGCTTTCCACCATCTTCCCGGGGACAGATGTAAGGCTAACTGGCCTGTAGTTTCCCGGGTCCCCCCTCCTTCCTTTTAAAAAAATTGGTGTGACATCTGCTATCCTCCAGTCCTCCGGCACTGTGGCCGTTTTAAGAGACAAGTTGCATATTACTATTGCATGGGTTGGGCGATGGTTTAGCAACCCGTTCCTGAATTTTTTTCTTCTTCTTACAATAACTATGAGTGTAAACCAAGTGAGATCAATGGCAGCAAGGGGAAGCTGGTCCTTCATTTATGATGACGCAGGGGAAAACTGAACCGAGACTCCAGCGCCTGATGCGAGGCAGTATTTTCAGTTGAAAATCTATCATGAAGATAGGAACATGGAGCATGCAGATACTGTATCAACAAAGAAAGTTGGCAGAACTCCTGTGGAAATTTGCCACCTACCAACAATATTCTTGGCATTAATGAAATGTGCTGGAATGGAAATGATAGAGTGACTAGCGAAGGGAAAACAGCACTGTATTCTGGACACATCAGCAGCATCACATGTATGGAGTTGGTCTGATACTAAGTAAAAGCACAGCACAGACACTGCTAGGAGGGAAACCAGTGACTGAACATATCATCACAGCACAATTCTAATTTAGACATTTGAAGGTTACCATCATTCAAGTGTATGCCCCTACGTAGGAAGGTGATGATACTATGTTCACGAAATTCTCAAATATATCTCAGATGACTTCCCTGCCCAAGATATTAAGCTGCTCATAGGATATATGAATGCATAAATTGGCAATGAGAAACAGGGGTTGGAACATGTGGTAAGCCAACATGGATCAACAGTAGACACAAATAACAACGATGAGAGGCTACTACTGTTTTGTAACTTGAACAATCTATGTATTGGAAATACCTACTTTGCCCATATGGCCATCCACAAAAATACATGGTGATCTCCTAATGGAACTGTCAGTAACAAAATAGGCTACATCTGTATCAGCAAATGGTAGACAGCAAACTTTGTAGAATCTGCAGGCATTAAGCGTGGTCAAAATACAGTCCAGTCCAGTGATCCAGCAATCCAGAAACTCACAAATCCAACTAACAAAATGATGTGCTGCTCTCTCCAGCATGCCCCAACCACATGTGCTATACATCAAACCTCCTTTTATACTCTTGGCTGATGCAACAATGATTCAGCATATAGAAAACTTAGCATGTGCAAAGGGTCACCTGATGTCTATACCTATTAGGCAAATATTCCACAGGTGTGCAGCAATTTCTGTATAGTCATTCTACCAGCTCATCCCAACAGCTTCATCAGTATGAATGATGACTGGATGAGCAGTGAAACATTTCTATCTCTCAAGAAAAAGAAGTCCAATTGCCATGACTCAACTTCTAGACTTACTCTAAAGCAAGAATGAGAATCTAAAGAGTGCCAATCTTCTCCTAGTAAAGGATTTGGGCTGACTGTTAGATGTTTCTGGTGGGTTGTAATAGGTTTTCCCTTGTAACTCTCCCTCCTTGACTTCCTGATTTTCCCTGTACACAACCTTCTTATTGTTGGGTGTTCCTTAAATGTACTGAGTTGATTTGTCCTATGGTTGATTTATCCTAGTTGCACAGACTCTTTGCTGTGGGTTTTTCTGGGGTACCTCAAATCTCAATCTCTGTAAGGATTGTCTGTGGCTACAGAGAACTGGATGTGGCAATCTGTAAAGCTGCTGGAAATGGGCAGAAGATCAACCACTGGGGAAAATGGTCCACTCTGAGTCAACACTTCCCATGTGTTTCTCTAACCACTGACTCTTTGCAGTGGCAGATGAGACAATGAGAACCATTGGGTTACCCAATCTGGTAGGGCAGGGTAAAATTCAGGCAGACCTCTTGGCAACCTTTGGCAAGAGGTCTGAATGGAATAGCTTTGTTTTCCTGAACAGTCACGTTGCTGTTTTTTCACTGATGCTCACAGCAGCTCTCTCCAGGGTGAATGTTTTTATTTTGCCTCTTTGGAATAAAGTGGCTGGCCCTACTAGAGGCGGCACTTATTAAAATTTCCTGATGTATTTTTCTTTGTTTCTGAGGTTTTGTTTTGATTTCTGCTCTCTCCTTGTGCAAGCGATCGGTGGTATTAAAAGGTGAACCTTAAATTAGGAAATTGAGATCATTCATTCAAAAACAGTAGGCAGAAGCTTTCATAGAACCCCCCCCCCAATTAACCTACCACCCAGTTAATACTCACAGTGTATGGGGAAACCTTTATTAATTATGTATATAAATTGTGTGACTTGACTTATGATTATTGGGGAATTGAGGATTACTTGGCATAAAGACCTGGTCTTTTGCTAACAATACTCTTTGGAACTACACAGAGGTCATTTCATGTTCCAGTTGGTATAAATACACTACTGGCAATGGCGAGGGGATCAACTTGACTGCTACGGCAACATAAAGAAGAGCTTCAATTTTTGGTGTGTGTGTATTAAATTTTGCCATTCCCCCAATTTTCTCACTAGCCTTTTCTTTTTAAGAGCCTTTAGCTGCAGAATGATCTTGGCCTGTCTGTTTATATCATGTTTCTGATTGCATATGGTCCCTGATGCCACACAGCATTTGCAGCACAAGTCTCTCTTGGCATTATGTTATTAACTAAGTGTTAGTTTTGGACTCCTATTATTCCCAGTGCAGCAGAATTTTCCGATCACAATTCATTCTCACATACTCTTAACAACTCCTTTGCTGTTCACATTTCACCTGTACCATCTGTTCTATCACGAGCTTTGCCTTTCCCCACACATAATCTTCAAGAATCTTGTGTGATGAGACATGAATAATGAATAAATGCTAAATGAATGTTCAACAGGCAGCTTTCTAGGGAAAAATCATAGAGTAAAAATATATGCTCCTAAAACCTCAGGTTTAATCTTACAATTTGCAGTAAGCAACTTTCCCCATGGATTTAGACAGATATACTTTTGGAATGATTTACAACAGACCATGCTAACAGAAGAGAACACTGTGTTGAAGAGCTCTTTTGTGTTTTCCATTCTAATGCAGGCTAACAGACCTAATTAAACTATAAAACATGACCCAAACATCTGGGAAATTATTCATGCCTGGCTTGCATCAATCATCACATTGCTCAGTGACATCCATGAAAACATTTTCTTGAGTCAGCATAACTCCACTCTCAGACATGGTCCTGCATCAGGTGAGGATTTCTTCTTCTTCAGCTAATTGGATCAGTGATGAGTACAGAAAAACACACTGACTAGAATCCCAGGTTGAATTTCAATTGACATTCCAAATTATGGCCAAACACCTGTTGCTTGGTTGTGTCTGTGAAAATTAAATGGTATAACTTGCAGCAAATTTACACAAAAGTTTTAAAAATCCTCACTTGGATTTTTTTGGGTGGAAATGAGGAGTTGATAATTGCCTGCAAGAATGTTCTGGAAGTTACACTGTTTTGTCTTCCCTACATGTAAATAAGCAGCAGAATTTAGGCCTATGGTTCCTCTCCCAGGAAGAACATTGACAAAGTTTCCATAAGCATTAAACATGAATCTATATCAGTTCCATTTTTTTCTTGCAAATCAGTTGAATGCATCAACAATCATGAGTTAGTAGAAAATATGAGGGAGGAAGGTATAAGTGAAACAAAATCACACATGTGAGCTGAACCAAAGTCCTAGCCAGGTACTTCTTTTTTAGTGCTCTATTCACTAATTAAACTAATTACTACGACTGCATTTTTACTAGCCAGAGGAAAAACACTACATCTGTTCAGACAACCATTAACAATTCTTAGTGTTATTCATTACAATGTGAATAAGTTTATCTCCATCACTACTTTGTGCCTTCCATCTTTTTCTTGCTTGGTTGCTTTTTTCCTTTCCTCTCCCCCCCCCTTTTCTTGGTCCTGCCTCCACCATTTATTTTTGTCCTCTTCTTCTCTTTTGCTGTCTTGATCCACATCATCATACATACATGTTTGAAGCTAAGGAAAAAGAAGCAGGTATTCCTTTTGGGTGCTTCAGATTCCAAGTTTAGGGTCCTTGATCTATTGCCAAGAGAGACTCCATTAAAGTCAAGACAGTGCTCACATATGAAGAGAGATCAATTGAGATGGAGTGAGTTAGGGTAGAAGTCTCTCCAAATTATATGTCTCTCAGTATAAGGGAGCAGAACAAAACAACAGGAGACGCATGTCTCAGCAGGTTCACAGCAGCGGCCAATTTGTTCCACGTTTTAAGTGAAGCTCCGCAGGAGCTATCCAGTGAATAAGGAAATAGCTCCAGATCTGTGGATAGCTTACTGAAAGTTTGGACTAACACCCAGACCCATTTTACCACTGTGACACTGGAGTTAGCAGCCTTCACTATAAAAGAATCTAAACAGCACGAAAAGTGAGCGAGTAAATGCCAATAAGAAGGAAAAAGTGACAATATTTTTTGTGCTCCACGTTTTTGATGTTGTTTTGTTATTAAAGCAAAGTGTTCTGCTTATATACCGCCCCATACCACTACAAGTAGTCTCTGGGCAGTTTACAGTTTTAATTACACTACAGTATGCAGGCTACACATTGCCCCCCACCCCAGCAAGCTGGGTACTCATTTTACCAACCTCGGAAGGATGGAAGGCTGAGTCAACCATGAGCCGGCTACCTGGGATTGAACACAGTTTTACCTGCAGTACAGGCATTTAACCTGTCATTGCCTCTTGCCAGGCTATTTATCTGTCTTTATTGTTTTATTGTCTTTATGTTTGATTTTGATCTTTGGTTTTCACATGTTTTGTTCTATGTCAACCACCCAGAGTTCCCTGGTGTGGTATACAAATTAAAATAAATAAATAAATAAATAAATAAATAAATAAATAAATAAATAAATAAATAAATATTTTCTGGATCAGCCCACCATCTTTCATGAAGACAAAAAATAGCACTCTATGCCTTGTTCTCATTTGAAGGTGAAAATATCTAGGGTTTGAGCACTTCTTAAAAGTTGTCAGTAAAGGCACCAAGCAGATAGCTGGGGGGGATTGTTTCTGCCCGGTTCCTTGCTGTCCCCTCAAGGCCTCTCTCAGGGTCAGCAACCTCAGATTCCAGCCTCAGACGAGCAAATAGGATTGACAGTTTTCACTGGAAGATGGCACTCTGACAAGTATTTTAGGAGTCTAATTCTTCCCTTTCCCATAAAATCCACCCCATTCTGGGTGCTGTTAGCTGGGAATTTTCACTTTGACCAAACAATGAGAAGAGACCTCTATCTCTAGTTCTCAGGAAAATTAGACCATATGATTTTTTTTTTTAAAAAAAATGAGATTACTAATCTGACCTACCAGACAGCACTAGGAGATTTATTTCTTAATAAATACAGTACCCTGCCTTGTGGTTTAAATCTACAAATTCTAATATTTTAAAAATTGTGACCCTTGAAAAAATGTCAAGTAGACAGAAAGAATAAAGGGCAGTTTCCCACCAGAAGCAGAGGATATGTGATTAGTTGGCTTCAAATTATACGCAAGGCACCCATACTGCCTGCCAGCCATTACTCAATCAGGAGAAGCAAAATATTTTCAATATGCTCGGAAATCAAAACAAGGACACAACTTCATTCCAAGTATTTCAAGAACAGATACTAATTACCCAGTGCTTGGATATATTTTCCTTGAGGTAATGAACCTGGGAAATCAAATGCATGCTGTACCGGACAGACGATGTCACATTTTACTCCCTTCCCCGGAGGTGGAAGGGGCATAATCACAGTCTTCTAATTAGCCTGTGCATGCGGGAGTTCAGGAACAAGCTGCCCTTTGCGCAGACTTCATAATGAAGCTGTAGCTGAGCACTTACACAGATGTTAAAAATGTGAAAGAGGAAGATGCTTGTTTGGCTGTCATGTTACAAAGGGTCAAGTCACTCAGTATTTGTCTCCACTGATACAGATTACATGCGTAATGGGCCATGTAATTTGTCCCTCTGGTGGCACCCCAACTTTGTAATATCTTCCAGAGAAAAGTACAATAAACTCTGACTTTGCTTTCTTTTTGTTACTGAATAGAGATGGGCACAAATAAAAAAAATGACATTTCGTTTGTCATTTGTCGTTTGTGGGGTCCGTTTTGGTTCGTTTCCGTTTTTCACGAATTTTTGCAAAAAAATCGTTTTCGTTTTCATTTGTTTCGTTACCATTTCGTTACCATTAATTTCGATTTTTTTTAGCATTTAAAGCAGTTCACTGTATTGCAGTAACGGAAACGAAACACACGACAAAATTTCCGGTGTTTCTGTTCGTTTCATTTTGGAGACAAAATTCGTTTGTCATTTCATTTCATTGCGTAACAAAACGAAAAAACAAAAACAGAAAAAAATTGCTCGTTTGGTGCCCATCTCTATTACTGAATCAAACTCTTCCTATTCACACCATCATCATCCCCATCATAATACTGCCACACATTAGCTTGTTTGTTAGCAGAATAGTTTTAATACCTGTATTCCTGTTTTCTGATCCAGACACCCATTATAATTCTCTGGAAATGCAAGGTCTGGTATAAATTTGAAAAATGATGAGTGTGAAAATGCAGAGAAGCCATACAAGGCATGAACTTCACAGAACCTGCTGAATATTGAAGTTACACTTATCTTACCAATCATAGAATTTTATCGTCCACACATTGGACCTTCTCATACACCAAACCCTACCATATACATATAATCATTCTGGTTACCTAATGTGTCTTTGTGCATAAGGGCAAGTCTAATTTCTACTGGAACTCATGCCAGGGCAGAATGAACTACTGGCCAGGCCTTACCTTTCCCCGAGTAGGACCTCTGCCATTTACACAGTTATATATGACTTTCAATCCAGATTGAAAAGGTGCCTGTCTAAGGAATTATTGTCTCGGATTTTTTCCTAAATTATGCTTGGTTATTCTTGGTGTTCTGGCCCATTGGGTCACAAAGAGACATAGCAACGACATTCTAAAGCCAAAACAGTTGTTAAGCTAAAAATCTGGAATTACAGGAACATTTTAGTTTGCTGAGTACAGAGGACCCCAGTATCACATGGGGAAATTTTTAAAGAAGAAGATGTAAGTTTGCTGAGTAAATATAGTGCTTTAGGCAATAAGATTTACTTATTTGCCTAACTTAACTTTTCTCCAGTTCATGAAAGCCTCTAAACGTGTCTGATTTAATGTCTTGCCATCTGTGCTCTTGGAGGGGAGATATCAGGGAGTGCTTAATCAAGATCATACATGTCCCAGCAATAGCGCAGAAGTGGAAATTGTGGACATGTTCTTTTACATTGTTCCTTCTACTGTGACTTTCATAAAGGATTTCTTTTGTCTATTCTTCAAAAATTCCCAGACAGAACAGAAACAAATATTATATCTCATGGTTTCCTTCTGATCAGGTCCACCATACAGTAATTCCCCATTTATTGCAGGGGTTAAAGACCCGACCTGCAATCAAGGAAAATGCATGATGCCAGGTTGGGTTGGGACTGGGTGGGGGCTGTCTGCGGCCTCCTACAATTATCTTAGGCCTGGTACTGCCCCAAACGGGCTTCCAACAGGCTTCCCAGGCCTGTTGGAGGCCCCAGAAGTAGTTTTGGGTGATCCAGAAGGCACTGTCAGTTTTTGAAAGTCACTTCTGGTTCACCTGAAACCATTTCTGGGGCCTCCAACAGGCCCGGGAAGCCTGTTGGATGCCCATTAGGGGGAACACCAGGCCTGGGAAAGTACAAGTGGCCACGATGTACTGGAACCACAGCATATGAACAACAAAATGGCAGGGGACAACTTTATTACTAATTTAAAGGTCAATTTTTGTGCAGCAGCCATAGCTTGCTGCAGTTCTCTGATATCACAGTGAGATTTCTTCACCTCTGTTTTGGATACTTGTAACGTACGTTGTATGGAATTTGCTGGTGAGGTTTTGAAACCACACTTCAAACCTTGGCCGCAGAACAAAAAGCAGACAGACACAGATAAATGCCTTTCCCAGCCAGCTGAGAAGATATACAGGCAAGACAAACTGCTGTGTTCGTCCCAGAAGGCTTTGTTTTTATTTATCTTATCTATGTTTACTCACAAGACATTGGAGAACTTACAGAAACAAAAGCTCAGAAAGGGGGCAGGTGCCCTTTAGCCATTTGGCCCTGCCTCAAAGCAAAAGGTCAGGGGAAATAGAAGGTCACCTCCCTTCCAGGCATGCAACGTGGCACCAGGAGTGTGTGCGCATCACTGCAGTCCTCTGAAACACACCCTTCAAAGGAAGGTTGCCATACTTTGCAGATGCAGTGGTTAGCGCAATGTGCATCACACATTCTGTTTTCTTTTGTACTGCAATACGTAATAAAATCAAATCAGTTCAGTTCGGCTCAATTCTGGGGACTTGTCCAGTAGATGTACTGTATCTACTCCAAAACACACTATATGAACCAATCTTAACTATAATGGCTTCTCTTACCCATCCTTCAATGCAAAATCTAACAGCTGTCAAGATCATGTCCTCTATTTATTCAGCAAAAATTAAGGCCACTAGAAGATCTTACTTCGCTAACCAGATAAGCGAAGCTCAAAACCATCAGGCTGAACTGTTTTGCATAGTACGCAATCTATCTGGGGTTGGTCACAGTGACAGGCCTCCCTCTAGTATAACCTCTGACCAATCAGCAGCACTTTTTTTCCAATAAAAATGGAGGCCATCTGCCGGGACCTAGACTGCCAGTTGACATCAGTAGATCGAGCAGAAACTTTGAGTGCATCACCTTGCCCAGTTAGTTACCTTTTCCACATTTCAACCTATGATGTCTTTTGAAGTGGACAGGGCCCTTAGTTGCTGTTGTGCCACCATCTCCTCCCTGGATCCTTGCCCAGACTGGCTCATCAAAGCAGCTGACTACCAAATGGATCACTGAAATAATTAATGGGTCTCTCTAAGGAGACACTCATTAGGCCCATTCGGAAGAAAATAAATGGACTGATGGACCAAATTGACAACTATAGGCTCATTGCTAATATTGCATTTATGTGAAAGGTAGTGGAGAGGGTGGTGGCTGACCAGCTCCAGGGGCTTCTGGATGAGACTGACATCCTTGATCCGTTCCAGTCGGGGTTCAGGCCACACCATAGTATGGAATCACATTGATCAGCCTGCATGACAACCTTCTGAGGGCAGCTGACAAGGGTAAATCATCTTTGCTGGTCCTTCTCGATCTCCCAGTGGCCTTTGATGGTGTTGACCACAGTATCCTCCTAGAGAGGCTCTCTGAGTTGAGGACTGGAGGCACTGCTTTGCGGTGGTTCCACTCCTTCTTGGAGGACCGAACCCAGAGAGTTCAACTGGGGGAGATGACCTCCACTCCTTGGTCACTCAACTGCAGGGTGCCACAGGGGTCGGTCATTTCCCCCATGCTTTTTAACATCTATATGAGGCTGCTGGGAGAGGTCGTCAAGAGGTATGGAGTTTTGTGCCATCAAAATGCTGATGACACACAGCTCTATATCTCCCTTTGTCCATCTCCAGTGGATGTCCCTTGAGCGCTGTCTGGATGCTGTTCTGGGATGGATGAGAGTGAACAGACTGAGGTTGAACCCGGTCAAGATGGAAGTCCTTTGGGTGGGAGCTCCCACTGTCAGGGGATTGAGAAGCTCCCTCAGCTTTTTGGGGGGGACAACTTTCCCTACCCAGGTAGAGGTGTGCAGTTTGGGTGCTCTTCTGGACCTGGCACTCTCCATGGAGACCAAGGTGGCATTGGTTGTCCAGCCTGCCCATTTTTCAGCTGCAGCCGATTGCCCAGATGCACTCCTTCCTTGATCTGGGGGCCATCACCATGTTGGTCCATGCACTTGTAGTCTCAAGATTAGACTACTGTAGCACTCTCTACATGGGGCTGCCTTTGAAGTTAATGTGGAGGCTCCAGCTAGTGCAGAATACAGTGGCCAGATTGATTACAGGTATAAAAAAACCCCCAATATATTACCCCAACTCTGGCTGCACTGCACTGGCTGCCAATCCAATTCTGCACTGACTTCAAGGTTCTTATGTTGACATACAAAGCCCTCTCGCTCCTCTCAGGAGGGCCACTTGAAGGTGCTGACCACAAGGGAAGCTCGGAAAACTGCTAATTTGGAACCAAGATTTCTCGGTGGTCACACCTCGGCTGTGGAACCAGATGCCCCCTGAGATTAGTTTGATCCCTGCACTACAAGTTTTTTTAAAACAGCTAAAAATCTGGCTATATAGATGCACTTTCCCTGACTACTGTTTGTCATCTTGTCCGTCTCACTGATATGGTTTATATTTTAATCCGCCTCTGCTCGTTTTATATATATATTTGATTCATTATTTTTGCTTTGTTGTCAGACTTAATTATGTTTGATTGGTTAGTTTTTATTTCAGTCTATACATTGTCTATTGTTTAATTTGATTATACATTGTATTGTCCATGTCCTAACTTCTGCAAACAGCCCAGAGTGACCAAATAAGAATAAATATTTTCTAGGGCAGTATGAATTAAATTATAAAATTGTAGTAAGCAGGAGCACTGGGTCCATAAGTGTGCCTTTTCCCTGGTAGCTAAACTTGAATCTGTGTTCATCTTTTGTCTCCACAATATATTTAATATCAGGACTGGTTTTTAACAGCAGAAGTTATTTCAATTTGAGTACTTTCCATAAAGGATTTTTCTCAGACATATTCTTATTATTTTGTAGCTGGCTATATTGTTTTCCACCATTTGTCTCAGCAGGAGGGCTTTTGCAGTATCAGGGCTATTTACAGAGGATGAAGTAGGAGAAGCATATAAATTACATGTATCAAAAGAGTTTCATTACAAATATTCAGAATGAACCATTCTTTTAGGAGTGAAACAAGATTACAGAGAGTGCCTGGAGTGTTTCCAGGCAAGCCTTTTACTATGCCTTATCTGAAAGCGTCATATCTGCCTCTCTCATGGAATTTTAAAGAAGTGCTGGATATATACTGTTGTCTTTCATGTATATTTCTCTTATTGTTTCTCACAGTTCTTGTCTCGTTAGCAACAAGAAAAATATCTCCACATCTTTCAACAACACCCCCGCCCCCCAATAGAAAAATAAGCAAAGGGAAAAAAGGAAAGGCAGAACAGTTGCCTGATGCCTCTTGGCTGCAACAGGGTCTCCCTGTCCGGAAGAGGGCTCCCAACAGGCTACTTTGTCTACACGCCCAATCGAGACACGCGGGCTAGTGGCCAGGCTAACCCATCAGGCTTTGCCAGCACACCTGGACAGATATGTAAGCAAGCCGATTCAGATTTCCACATTAACCAGGTCACAAAGGTTAACCCATCCCAAGCAAATTGTTGTTACGTATCATCAAGCTACCCCTGACTTCTGGTCCCAATGAATGAAAGTTGCCCAAAATGGCCTGTCTTGAACAGTTTTTTCTCTGCTCTTGCAAACTCAAGCCTCCACCTTCCTTAAGGGAGTCAATCCATCTCATATTTGGTTTTCCACTTTTCCTATTTTCTTCAATCCTTCCCAGCATTATTGTCTTTTCCAGATAATTTTCCTCACCATGACAGCCCTGGCTTCATCATTTCTGCCTCCAGAGGTAATTCAGGTTTGATTTGATCTGGTATTCACTTGTTCATCTTTATTGCAGTCAAGAGTATCCACAAAGCTTTTCTCCAGCATTGTATTTCAAGCAAAACAATTTTTGCCCTGACAACTGGATTGATGATTAAAACAGGATCTACAAAATCTCTATTTCGTTTTCTTCATTGTTGATATTAAAGTTGTGTAGTTCTTCTGTAGTCATGATTTTTGTCTTCATGTACAGATGCAGTCCTGTTTTCTTCGTTAATGTTCACTAATGAAATCCAGTAGTAAATCATAACTAGAGTAGGCCAACTGCAGTCTTGTTTTGGATTTTTTATTTCACTTTTAGAGGAACATTTCAAGTTACTGCTGCTTTCTGGCAGTAATATTATGTCATCTCTGTGTTATTGATGATAACATTATTGATGAACGTTCCACCAGTATTCATTCCTCCTATATCTGAATCTAGTCTGACATTCTGTATATGTTCTATATATAGATTAAACAGTTAAAATGTAGCCCTGTCTGACACCTTTGTCTATAGGAAAACATTCAGTCATAGAATAATAGAATAGTGAAGTTGGAAGGGGCCTATAAGCCATTAAGTTTAATGCCCCTCTCCAAGCAGGAATACAAATCAAAGGATATTTGCCAGGTGGTTGTCCAAATCTGTCTTGAAGTTCTCCAGTGTTGGAACACTCACCATCTTTTGGGGTAATTCGTTCCATGGATGTATGGCTCTAACAGGAGGTTTTCCTGATATTCAAGATGTGTCTCTCCATATTCTGCCCTAAATGTAGTTTCTTGTCCACAATACAAGTTACACACCAGAACAATCAATTGCTGAGCTACACCCATTTCTTTCAGAACTGATAACTGGGAGTTGAGTCATGGCTACTGGATCGATGAAGCTGTTTGGGTGAACAGCGAAACGTTTCTATCTCTCAAAAAAGAAGTCCAGTAGCCATGACTCAACTCCCAGTTAAACGAACCTGGATGACTGAGAATCTTCACATACGTGTTTCAGAACTGATAGTTTCTCATGATTTACACCATCAAAGTCATTGCTGTAGTCTATAAAGCATAAACCGATTTTTCTCTGAAACCTGATGGTTTCTAGTAGCCAGTGGATATTTGCAATATGATCTCGAGTGCCTCTTTATTTTCAAAATCCAGCTTGAACACCAGGCATTTCTCATTCCACAGAAAATAAAACAGTTTGTTGTTAACACCTTGAGTATCACCTTGCTTGGTCACATAGTTACTGCAGTGCTTAACATCTCCCTTCTTGGAAATTAGATTGTCTACTGAATGTTTCCAATCTGCAGGACATTGCTTCATTTTACCTGTTTGTTGGCATATTCTTGCTAGTATTTTGACTGATTCAGTCTCTATCACTTGGAATAGTTCTATCTGTATGTCTTCTACCTTTGGTGATTGATTTCTTCCTATTGCTTTCAAAGCAGGTACTGTATCTCCAGAATTGTGGATTCTTCTTCATAAGATTCTATCCTTCATTTATCTCTTCTCTACACATCTTCAGTATACTGTTTCCATCTTATCTTTATATCCTCCTGATCAGATAGTGTGCTTCCCTCTTGGTCAGCCAGCATTCCTAAACTAGGCAGGTAAATCTAGGGTTTTAAAATTCTTTTTACTGCAGGAATTGTCTTTTTACACTCTTCCATATATATATATATATATATATATATATATATATATATATATATATATATATATATATATATATATATATATGTTTTCGTAGATTTTCACGGGTATAGGTATGCATGTTAGGGTGGATTCGGGTTTCTTCCCGTGTAGAAATCTGGTTGTTCTGGCGACGTTTCGACGAGGTCTCACTCGTCATCTTCAGGCTGGTGTTCTGGCTTCTTTCTTCTTGAAGCAAAGTGTGGTCTCAGTTGAAGTCCTTCTATAAATACTGCTGGGGGTGTGTGGTTTGCTTGCTTTGTTGCTGATTGCAGGTTCCTTTGTTCCTTTGTTCTTTTGTGATCTGCTGTGTGGCTGAGGCGATCGTTAAGGGATTAACTGCTGATGGCTGTTTAGATGGCTGTTTACATGCTGGTGGGTTAGATGGCTGGTGGGTTCTGGCAGTATCCTGGGCTTTGGTGGAGTGGGGTCCTGTGTCTTGTGAATTCATTTTGGTCTGGCTACGTGTCTGTGGTCTCCCAATGTTTTTTTGGGGTGTGTGAGTGTGCTCCATGTGGTGACTGGAGTGGGGTGCCGCAGTAGATGGTGCAGTCGTGGTTTTGTTATTGGATGGTGGTTTCGTTTCATCTGTGGGAAGGGTCTGGGTTTGTGTTTGGTGTGGATGGAAGGTGGTGGCATCTTGTGTCCTTTTGGACCTGGTGTCAGTCTTTGTGACAGAGGCTCGTCTGTTGACCAGGGCTAGTTTCCAGATGTCAGGCAAGCGGGAGGTGTCATCACGTTTATTCATGTTGTTTGGGTGTTTCTCTATTTCAATGGCTTCCATGATTATTCGACTGTTGAAGTGTTCAGTTTTGGAGATGAGTTTGGTTCTTTCAAAGTCAATTTCATGACCTGTTGTTTTTATGTGCTGGAAGAGAGAGGAAGATTTTTTCTTTTTTTGACTGCGTTCTTGTGTTCTGCGATGCGTGCGCTTATTCTCCTGTTTGTTTGTCCGATGTATGTGGCTGGACAGACTTTGCATGGTATTTCATAGACTCCTTGGTTTTCTAGCTCAATCTTGTCTTTGGGGTTTCTTAAGATGTTGGCTATTTTTTGGTCGGTGCAAAAGGCTGTCTTGATATTGTGTTTGTGGAGAATTTTGCTGATTTTGTCTGTGGTGCCTTTGATGTAAGGGAGGAGGGCGGTGCCGTTGTTCTCTTCTGTTTCTTGGTTCTTGGGGGTGTTTCCTTTTGGATTAGTTTGGTGATGGTGTTTTTTTGGAATCCGTTCTAATTCAGTTTTTAGGTGGTCTTTGTCAGCGAGGCGTTTGGTTCTGGAGATGAGGGTTTTTGCTACGGAGTTGATCTGTGCAGGGTGGTGGTGTGATTGTGCATTTAAGTAGCGGTTTGTATGTGTTTTTTTCTGGTAGATGGTATGTCCTAAGGAGCCGTCGGGTTTTTTTGTAGATTAGGACGTCCAGGAAGGGAAGTTGGTTGTTGGCTTCTATTTCCATAGTGAATTGTATTTTGGGGTGTAGGCTGTTGAGATGTGTGAGGAAGTTGTTCAGTTTATCTTTCCCGTGTGGCCAGATAACAAAGGTGTCGTCAACATATCTGAGCCAGAGTTTGGGTTTATGTTCGGACTTCTGTAACGCGTTGGTTTCAAAGTGTTCCATATATAGGTTTGCGATGACCGGTGAGAGGGGTGATCCCATGGGTGCTCCTTCTATCTGTTTGTATCTTTGTCCATTGTGGATGAAGTATGTGTTGGTTAGGCAGTGGTTGGTCAGATCTAGGATGTGTTTGGGGGGGTTGTATTTGTTGTGGATAGCTGTCAAGGCTTCTTGAATGGGCACTTGTGTGAAGAGCGAAACAACATCGAAGCTCACGAGTAGGTCATTGGGTTGTAGGTCTTGTTTCTTTATAATTTCTGTGAAGTGGAACGAGTTTTGTACGTATGAAGTGATGGATTCTGCATAGGGCTGGAGTTGTTTGGCAAGAAATTTGGCGAGGTTTTGTAGAGGTGAGCCTATGGAGCTGACTATGGGTCTGAGAGGTGTTCCTTCTTTGTGAATCTTGGGGAGGCCGTAGAGCTTGGGGCATCTGGATGATTTCTCTCTGGGGATGATGCTTGGCTTGATTTCTTCACTTAAGGGAGAGGCTTTTATTTTGGCTTTGGTGGTTTTTTCCAGGTAGGTGGTGGGGTCTGTGTTCAAAGGTATGTAAGCAGGGTCTTGTAGTAGGTTGGATAGTTTGGCTTGGTAGTCGGATGTGTTCATCACCACTGTGGCATTGCCTTTGTCTGCTGGGAGAATGATTATGTTGTTGTCTTTCCTCAGGTTGGTGAGGGCTTTTTGTTCTTCTTTGTGTAAATTGCTTCTGGGTGGTTTGCTGGAGCAGAGGACATTGGTGACTTCGAGTCTGATTTTGTTGGCTTCATCTGGGTTGATTTTGGTTAGGCTGGCTTCCACTCCGCATATGATGTTTTCGGTGGGGATGTGTCTGGGGGCGACTGCAAAGTTGAATCCTTTGGAAAGGACTTTGGTCTCTGCGATGGTGAGTGTCCTGTCTGATATGTTGTGAACTGTTTGTTTCATGGGTTGTTGTGGGGGGGGGGTCGGGCTTCTGGCGTTTTTCCAGTTTGTGGAGTTTGTTGGTGTGTGTGTCTGTCTTGTGGGAGGTCTCTGTTTCAGCTCTCCAGGCGGCAAGTTGCTTGGATTTGTTCCAGAGTGTTGGGTGGATTTTGTTGCTGAGTTTGAGGTGGAGAGTGAGTAGGTCTCTGTTGGTTTGATCTAGTAGGTATCTTTTCCTGTGTAGTTCGCTTCTGATTAGGGCTAGTTCTGCTCTTTTCAGGATCCTTTCGCTGGATGGGGTTTTTGAGTGGAATTTCAGTTGGAAGCTTGTGGGGATCACATTTTTGTCTCGGCAGTTGCGTAGGAATGCAATGTCACATAAGATGGTGGCTCTTCGGACTTCTAGTTTCTCGTAGGTTCTGGTCAGCTGGAAGGTTTCCTCCCCGTAGAGGTCGGATATTTGTTTTCGTAGATTTTCACGGGTATAGGTATGCATGTTAGGGTGGATTCGGGTTTCTTCCCGTGTAGAAATCTGGTTGTTTTGGCGACGTTTCGACGAGGTCTCACTCGTCATCTTCAGGCTGGTGTTCTGGCTTCTTTCTTCTTGAAGCAAAGCGTGATCTCAGTTGAAGTCCCTCTATAAATACTGCTGGGGGTGTGTGGTTTGCTTGCTCTGTTGCTGATTGTAGGTTCCTTTGTTCCTTTGTTCTTTTGTGATCTGCTGTGTGGCTGAGGCGATCGTTAAGGGATTAACTGCTGATGGCTGTTTAGATGGCTGTTTAGATGCTGGTGGGTTAGATGGCTGGTGGGTTCTGGCAGTATCCTGGGCATTGGTGGAGTGGGGTCCTGTGTCTTGTGAATTCATTTTGGTCTGGCTACGTGTCTGTGGTCTCCCAATGTTTTTTTGGGGTGTGTGAGTGTGCTCCATGTGGTGACTGGAGTGGGGTGCCGCAGTAGATGGTGCAGTCGTGGTTTTGTTATTGGATGGTGGTTTCGTTTCATCTGTGGGAAGGGTCTGGGTTTGTGTTTGGTGTGGATGGAAGGTGGTGGCATCTTGTGTCCTTTTGGACCTGGTGTCAGTCTTTGTGACAGAGGCTCGTCTGTTGACCAGGGCTAGTTTCCAGATGTCAGGCAAGCGGGAGGTGTCATCACGTTTATTCATGTTGTTTGGGTGTTTCTCTATTTCAATGGCTTCCATGATTATTCGACTGTTGAAGTGTTCAGTTTTGGAGATGAGTTTGGTTCTTTCAAAGTCAATTTCATGACCTGTTGTTTTTATGTGCTGGAAGAGAGAGGAAGATTTTTCTTCTTTTTGACTGCGTTCTTGTGTTCCGCGATGCGTGCGCTTATTCTCCTGTTTGTCTGTCCGATGTATGTGGCTGGACAGACTTTGCATGGTATTTCGTAGACTCCTTGGTTTTCTAGCTCAATCTTGTCTTTGGGGTTTCTTAAAATGTTGGCTATTTTTTGGTCGGTGCAAAAGGCTGTCTTGATATTGTGTTTGTGGAGAATTTTGCTGATTTTGTCTGTGGTGCCTTTGATGTAAGGGAGGAGGGCGGTGCCGTTGTTCTCTTCTGTTTCTTGGTTCTTGGGGGTGTTTCCTTTTGGATTAGTTTGGTGATGGTGTTTTTTTGGAATCCGTTTCGCAATTAAAACATTCGAGAGAGTGTGTAATTCAGTTTTTAGGAGGTCTTTGTCAGCGAGGCGTTTGGTTCTGGAGATGAGGGTTTTTGCTACGGAGTTGATCTGTGCAGGGTGGTGGTGTGATTGTGCATTTAAGTAGCGGTTTGTATGTGTTTTTTTCTGGTAGATGGTATGTCCTAAGGAGCCGTCGGGTTTTTTGTAGATTAGGACGTCCAGGAAGGGAAGTCGGTTGTTGGCTTCTATTTCCATAGTGAATTGTATTTTGGGGTGTAGGCTGTTGAGATGTGTGAGGAAGTTGTTCAGTTTATCTTTCCCGTGTGGCCAGATAACAAAGGTGTCGTCAACATATCTGAGCCAGAGTTTGGGTTTATGTTCGGACTTCTGTAACGCTTGGTTTCAAAGTGTTCCATATATAGGTTTGCGATGACCGGTGAGAGGGGTGATCCCATGGGTGCTCCTTCTATCTGTTTGTATCTTTGTCCATTGTGGATGAAGTATGTGTTGGTTAGGCAGTGGTTGGTCAGATCTAGGATGTGCTTGGGGGGGTTGTATTTGTTGTGGATAGCTGTCAAGGCTTCTTGAATGGGCACTTGTGTGAAGAGCGAAACAACATCGAAGCTCACGAGTAGGTCATTGGGTTGTAGGTCTTGTTTCTTTATAATTTCTATGAAGTGGAACAGTTTTGTACGTATGAAGTGATGGATTCTGCATAGGGCTGGAGTTGTTTGGCAAGAAATTTGGCGAGGTTTTGTAGAGGTGAGCCTATGGAGCTGACTATGGGTCTGAGAGGTGTTCCTTCTTTGTGAATCTTGGGGAGGCCGTAGAGCTTGGGGCATCTGGATGATTTCTCTCTGGGGATGATGCTTTGCTTGATTTCTTCACTTAAGGGAGAGGCTTTTATTTTGGCTTTGGTGGTTTTTTCCAGGTAGGTGGTGGGGTCTGTGTTCAAAGGTATGTAAGCAGGGTCTTGTAGTAGGTTGGATAGTTTGGCTTGGTAGTCGGATGTGTTCATCACCACTGTGGCATTGCCTTTGTCTGCTGGGAGAATGATTATGTTGTTGTCTTTCCTCAGGTTGGTGAGGGCTTTTTGTTCTTCTTTGTGTAAATTGCTTCTGGGTGGTTTGCTGGAGCAGAGGACATTGGTGACTTCGAGTCTGATTTTGTTGGCTTCATCTGGGTTGATTTTGGTTAGGCTGGCTTCCACTCCGCATATGATGTTTTCGGTGGGGATGTGTCTGGGGGCGACTGCAAAGTTGAATCCTTTGGAAAGGACTTTGGTCTCTGCGATGGTGAGTGTCCTGTCTGATATGTTGTGAACTGTTTGTTTCATGGGTTGTTGTGGGGGGGGGGTCGGGCTTCTGGCGTTTTTCCAGTTTGTGGAGTTTGTTGGTGTGTGTGTCTGTCTTGTGGAAGGTCTCTGTTTCAGCTCTCCAGGCGGCGAGTTGCTTGGATTTGTTCCAGAGTGTTGGGTGGATTTTGTTGCTGAGTTTGAGGTGGAGAGTGAGTAGGTCTCTGTTGGTTTGATCTAGTAGGTATCTTTTCCTGTGTTGTTCGCTTCTGATTAGGGCTAGTTCTGTTCTTTTCAGGATCCTTTCGCTGGATGGGGTTTTTGAGTGGAATTTCAGTTGGAAGCTTGTGGGGATCACATTTTTGTCTCGGCAGTTGCGTAGGAATGCAATGTCACATAAGATGGTGGCTCTTCGGACTTCTAGTTTCTCGTAGGTTCTGGTCAGCTGGAAGGTTTCCTCCCCGTAGAGGTCGGATATTTGTTTTCGTAGATTTTCACGGGTATAGGTATGCATGTTAGGGTGGATTCGGGTTTCTTCCCGTGTAGAAATCTGGTTGTTTTGGCGAACGAGGTCTCACTCGTCATCTTCAGGCTGGTGTTCTGGCTTCTTTCTTCTTGAAGCAAAGCGTGATCTCAGTTGAAGTCCCTCTATAAATACTGCTGGGGGTGTGTGGTTTGCTTGCTCTGTTGCTGATTGTAGGTTCCTTTGTTCCTTTGTTCTTTTGTGATCTGCTGTGTGGCTGAGGCGATCGTTAAGGGATTAACTGCTGGTGGCTGTTTAGATGGCTGTTTAGATGCTGGTGGGTTAGATGGCTGGTGGGTTCTGGCAGTATCCTGGGCTATGGATATATGGATATATGTGTGTGTGTGTGTGTGTGTGTGTGTGTGTGTGTGTGTGTGTGTGTGTGTGTGTGTGTGTGTGTGTGTGTGTGTGTGTGTGTGTGTGTGTGTGTGTGTGTTTAATCCACAGTTACTTTGGTTAATGGTCAATAGAATATGGTAGTGCAAATTATTATTTATACAGACTTTAAACATGTTTTTGCACCACAATTCTTTTGGTTTTTTTTTTTTCAGCTTTAGTCTAATATTGAATATTACCAATTCATTATCAATAATAATTCACTCCTGGTCTTATTCTGGCAAAGAGAATAAAACTTCTCCAGCTCCTGCTTCCAATTACATAATTATCTATTGGATTTCTATATTGGCCATGTTGTGATATCCATGTGGATAGCCATCTGCTCAGTTGCTTGAAGCATGTATTTGCAGAAAAATATTGTTGGCTTCAGACAACTATGAATCATTCTCTTGCTTAATTTCTGTCCCATAGGCCATGTTTTCTAACAAATGTTTCAGTCTTTGCTTCCTACTTTGTTCCCTATCACCTATGGTTATAATGATGTCTTGCTTTGATGTGTTATCAGTTTCCTCTCTGATAATAGAATATGGAGCAGTTGTATGCTCCTTCCAGACTACAAGAAGGTCATTTAAATTATCTCAGGTAAGAAATACAGTCAATTATAGAGAATGTGCTTCTGAGAAACGTTCTGGGGGTTAAAACAATACATCTCCACATATAAAATAATAACCATATCCAAGGAAACAGCCTGGGCAGTATTCAATTGTGTTCTGGAGATGGAAAATCTTGCTAGTGTGATGACAAAGAATTTCCCTGTTAAAAGCTTTTGACAATGTCAGTTGGACATTTATGAAAAAAACAGTTTGAGGTTATGGATTTCAGTAAGAATATTTTAAATTTAGTGACAGCAATTTATAAGAAACAAACAGCACATATTACACCGGTAAAATTAGCAAAAATAGATCAGATACTATCCAAACGGTGTTGGAAATGCAAGAAAATTAAAGGGACAGATTGTCACTGCTGGTGGAGCTGTTGAAGAGTTAAAAAAATTCTGGATGAAAATACATAGCTGGTTAGAAGAGATGTTAAAACAAAAAATCAACACGAAACCATAACAACAACAACAACAACAACAACAACTTTATTTTATGCCGCCTTTCTCCCCATCTTGTTAGGGATATTACCTACAATGACAAATAGTGAAGATAGTTATTTGAATATCCATGTACTAACAGCAGTGCAATTAATACGGGCTCAATGGTGGAAAACAGATAAATGTCCAAATAAGGAGGTGATAATTAACAAAATCCTCGACTGTGCTAAAATGGATAAATTGACTTACAAAATAAGAGAGAAGGAGAAAAGTAAATTTGCGTATGTATGGGACAAAATTTATATTTGGCTAGATAATAGAAAGGGGGAAAGTAGAGAAGAATTACAAGGGGAGATGAATGTGATTGCAAATTACAAATTATATAAATCTGTCTAAATTTGTGTAAATAATGTAAACAATTGTAATTCAATTAACCGTCAGAAAGCACATTGAGACGTGCTGAGAAGATTCATGAACTTTTTTTTTACTCTTTTGAAAACTTCTGAATAAAAATAATTTTTAAAAAAGGAATTTCACTCTTTGACAAACATTTCCCATTATGTAAGCAGAGAATGGTTGATATTCATGGGGACTGCTCCTTATGTTATGGGAAAGCTTGTGCAAGTTCTACTGCCATGAACTACTACACCAGCAGAAATGTCTCCTGAATGGAAGCTCAATAGGATACTGAGCCATCTCTATATTCACATTATTTATTTATTTATTGGAGTTATATACCACTCATCTAGTAGCAAAGGCCACTTTGGGCCTATTTCCAAAAAGAGATATTAAGAGGTTAATATATCCCAAGTTTTGTGCTTATCAACTGTTCTGAGCAACAAACTCCAAAATTAACAATTCATATTGAATAAACTGCAATTTACAGAGTGTCCTATCCCTGAATTTCTTCCCTAGCTTCTGTAACACACCTGTTCCAAAACTGTAAAGTGCCCCCTGATTTTTTTTCAACCAACCAATAAACCCATCAAACTAAGGCAGTGCAATATGAACAACTGTCATTTTAAAGCAGCAACATCCATCAAATAAAGTGAAGGGACCAGTGCCAATCATTCAGGATAATAAAGTTGTTTCAAAGAATCATTACATGGGATCAATATTAGCTGCATATCAAATACATTTCACTTATTTGTCCTGAGAGTATACTACTTTGCCTGTGTGCCAGAATACCTTTTGTTTTAGATTTATGGACGAGGCATGGAAATGTTATTCCTCAGAGCAAAATGCTTAGTTAGCATTTTTCACCTGTGGGTTCTTGGGTTGTTATCTCTTATTGATGGGGTGAAAACTGGTGAAATTTTTACAATCATAGCATCCATTATTTTATGATCAAAGGTTTTAACTATTATATGGTCTTCCCCAACCCCCCAACCCCTTATTACTTGTTGTGTCTAGTCAAACAAATAATGACTCTGATTCTCTCTCTCTCTCTCTCTCTCTCTCTCTCTCTCTCTCTCTCTCTCTCTCTCTCTGTGCACTGATATAGCAGTCAAAAGCAAAGTGGTTAATTTTAAAGGACAAAAGGCTTACAGTTTAAACTACTTTTGATTAAAATTTAATGTGGAAGAAAACTGTAGCCTAGTGTACACAACACATTTGCACAGTTTCTGGAATGGACTGAATGAGAAATACTTGTACAAAAAACAAGTTGTTTCAGGATAATACAAATTACAAATCCTGCTGTGACAAAACCCTGGAAACAGGAGTAATGAATATACAAATCATCAGCCAATCCCAGCAGGAGGGCGGGGAATGGTATGATATAAAAAGGGTGGAGCCTAGGCAGTTGTGAAGTTCAGTTCAGTTAAGTTGAAGGTTTTGAGAGTGAGTGCTGGGAGAGAGCACTGCTCTGTGAGAGTTCTGTCAGGCAGCGAGGGCTATACTGTTTACTAGTTATTAAAGACAGGGGGGGCTGGAAGAGTTGATGAAATCTATTATATGTTAAAGGCAACGCATACCATCCTCAGATATTGTTATATTTATTATTTTCTCAATAAACTTTGTCATTATTTTATATTATACATCTGAGTCTGTCCCAATCCATGAGGCGACGTTTTTAAAAGGTGGCAGCATTACCAAGTGAATAAAAGGTGGCAGCATTACCATTTCCATCACAATTACACGTGTAAAAGGAAGGTGTCGTCACAATTTAGTGGCACAGCAGTGGGATGTCGAAATAAACCCGGTTGTGCCTTTGAAAACTCAGTCTGTGAAAGGGGTGACGTCACACCTGCTAATCAAGTTAAAACAGCAAACTTGTTTAAGAAGTAAAACAGCAATACAAATAGGATAAAAATAATAGCACAATTCTCTTCACATCTTGCTGATTGGATATCGCCTCAGTGAGTTAGGTATCTGGTGGTAGAGCCAGAGGTGTGAAGTTCAATCTCCTCACTGTAGTTCCCAGGAGAAGAGCCAGCCTGGGTGGCCTTGGGCAAAATGCACAGCCGCAAGATGTGTGTGTTGTGTTGTTACAGTTGTGACTGACTCTACGTGACTCCATGTCCATGGAGTTTTCTTGGCAGGAGTACTGGAGTGGCTTGTCAGTTCCTACTCCAGGCACCTACAACACCTGGTATTCCCTGGTGGTCGCCCATCCAAGTACTAACCAGGGCCGACCCTGCTTAGATTCCGAAATCAAGCGAGATCGGATATGCTTAGCCGAAAGATAAGGGAATGGTAAACCACTTCTCAGTTCTTATGAGCCTTGTAGCGCAGTGGTTAAATGCCTGTACTGCAGCTAAAACCCTGGGGTTCAATCCAAGGTATCCAGCTCATTGCTAACTCAGTCTTCTATCTTTCCAAGGTCAGTAAATGAGTACCCAGCTTGCTGGGGGTGGATGTATAGCCTGCATACTGTAATTAAACTGTAAACTGTCCAAATACTGTACTTGAAGTGGTATGGGGTGGTATATAAGCATAACACTTTACTCTCTAGCGAGTACAGTAAATCAGGATGACTTGGGTCCCTCTGGAGAGAAAGGCGGCATAAAAATAAAGTTATTATTATTATTATTGTCAGAACACAAATATTATTATTTCTCTTATCCAGTATTTGCCAGTGATAAAAAACATGAAAAGAGGAAAGCAGTAGATAATTAGGGAGCCACAGTGCTAAACATGTCCAGAAGCCGGATGTGCTAATCTTTCAAGCTTTCTTTTCCATCATAGTTGTATTAGGGCCAGTGGATTTGGAGAAAAAGGCAGTCTGCTCTACCAAAATTTGGCACTTACAGAGATCTGGTATGACTTGATGTGGTTTGAATCCTGCCACCAAATGTAGCTCTCCAATAAGCTACTCATATATCTGATCTCAGATTTGTATCAGCATGGCACAATCTTTGCTAGAAATCATTCCACAGAATTACATCTGATTTTCATCTAGTTCTCAAAAGCGCCATCATCTGATGAATAATCCCCAGGCACGGTACTATTTGTTGCTTGAGGGCTTACCCTTCCACAAGCGTTTCTCTCCCTTATATTATAGAATATCTTGTTCTGAAGAAAGCCACCCAGAGCAAAAACAGATGGCAACTCTAAATTCAAAAGCATTATTTAAAAAAAAAAAGGACTAATAATTCCCTTTTGCTACGGAGCAACTGAGTAAAGTTGCAGCTACACAAGCAGCAGAGAACAGTTGGTCTTGATTTGAGTGATCTAACCAAACCTGACAATTCAAACAAGAAATTGCTCCTATCTGATTTTTTTGTGGAACTAACTGCACAGCAGTGATTTTTTTAAAATGCATATAGACTACTGCTGATATGGAGGTTTTTAACCAGTCCTTTAAGGCAAATCAAAGAAAATATTTTATTTCATTTTTAAAACTGATGTAGCAGATCAGCATTAGCCTACATTCATATTTTTTTTTAAAATCCAACTTCCCTTGCCCTCTGCTGAGCAGAAGTGATTACTCTTCCAATGACCTGAAGTGGCATACTTATTAAATCACTTCAAACTGAAAGAGGAAGCTTGCATTGGATTGGTTCTAGCAGTCACATGCACATGCAAAACGGAGTGATCATATGTCCATCAGAAAGGTAGAAGCAGCAAGACAAGAGGCCAGAAAGATGCAGGTACGAATGCTCCATGAGCAGGCTGGAGCCCTTGAGAAAATATATCATCTATCTGATGTCTTTAAAAGACATCCTACAGTTCCCTCCCCTACAGTTCACCAAACAGTGGGATAAACATATGTGTAGTCATCCTTTTAACAAAGCCTCACCAAGAACTGGATTGCTCCTTTGCAAGACCTTCCATTGTGAAATTCTGTGAACAGTTCACCCAGGACATTCAGATTACCATGTAACACAACCAAAGGACAGAAGGGTTGAAGTGTACCAGCCAACGCCCAAGGAGCCCACTGCACAACAAATAAATTTAATAAAACAGAGAAACAGAGAAGGTGTGCATAGCACTTTAGAAAATAAATTATTTACTATGCAACTCAGTTGTCTTAATAATTCATAGATCCAAATACTATTTTTTTCTGAATAGGGGAACACATATAGGTTCATAGAAACTCTTCTCTTTTTAAAGCTTAGTTCTTTGTGGATTTCAACTCTAGTCCTGAATACAGTTAGGCCACTCAAATCCCTAAGTAAAACAGTGTGTTAAGTAGCTGTGTTGTATGCAGGCTTGATTTAGGAACCAAGTTATTATGCTATTCATTTGGGGGGGGGGATCTATTTTTAAATCAAGAGGTTACGGTTGTAACTATATCCATCCTCAATGAAAAAAATAAAAAAAATAAAAATCAGACTACAGATGACCTCCCCCATTTTCACTCAAGATGCTACCACACAAATGAACCCTTTTTAAACTTTAATGTCCACCCCAGGAAAGTAAAAGCAAACAAACAAACAAGCAAACCCTATTCCACTCTACATAGTACATTGGAAGGATGCAGGAGAGCTTGAAACAAAACAGCTTTGATAAGGTGAACAGCCGATCCTTGGCAGAGTCTCATCCAGAGTAACATTGGCTAGTATAGTGTTAGACAACCATGTATCTATTGTACATATTGGCATGAGAAATCACACAGAGGTTATGCTGTGCAGTTGGTTGCACAAGAGAAAACTCCGACTTGTAACAGAAGTTGTCCAAGAAGGAAGTGTCTTCCAGAAAGAACAACCAGTTTACACACTGTTCAGCATGCATAGCACATTTGTGCAACACTGTCTTGGACGAGACCCTTCACCATGTCCAAATAGTGTAAATCCTTGAGCAGCTTTTGTCCATCATAGTTAGCAGTCCAGACCACAAAATGTCTCACTGCATTGAATGGGTAGTGGAAGGTTTTGTTTTCTTCTCCTTACAGATGTAGAAGGGTGCATCAAAACGCTTATGTTCTGAAAATGAAGTCTGCCTTGCTTTGCTGTGGTGGGTGTTTTAACATCAAATACAACGTTTTTGTTTTTAAATAAACTCAACTTTCTCTCGTTCCCTTTGGGGGAAATTGCTTTGCCTTTAGAAGCACATGAACACAGAGCTGACAATATGGGTAGAAAATATATCTCTTTACAGAAACCTTTTTTAAAAAGACCACCACATAAATAAACAAAACAGGTTTCCAGCAAGCAGGTAAGAGAAAAAGCTTTGGACTCACTGTACAAAGTAGGCTAACTTCTGTCAGCAAGTTTTCCAGAAACTACATACCGGGATTAGATGTGTCCTAACCAAAGCTCGTCCTGCACAATGAGGGAATGGGTGGCAACCCACAATCTTCACACCAACATTCTACCTTGTCTGCTTGGGTACAATGCACAAGCACAAACTTCAGATGGGTGACAGGACTGAAAGATAAAAACGCTGCAAGTAACAGCAATAACAAAGAGAGCTTGCATCAAAGGGATAGTCTCCATTTCTACCAGGTAGACAACACGTAATCAACCACAACTGTATAGTGATGTATATTCTATAGGGGTTGGTAAATAACTAAAAACATTGTACCGTTTGCATTCTTGAAGGTTTTCATGGCTGGGATCTGATAGCTGTTGTGGGTCTTTTGGGCAGTTTGGCCGTGTTCTGGAAGTTTTCCCCCTGACGTTTCGCCAGACTCTGTGGCTGGCATCTTCAGAGGGCAAGGAGCTCGGGGAACTAGGAGTTCTCTCTGTGCTCTGGGGTATAGAGTAAGTGAGATTGTGGGTTTTAAAAGTTGTGGAAAAGGGGAAACTTGTCCTTTTCAGTAGTGTTAGTCATTGTACTGTGATGTAGAGGGATTAAGAAGTTTCACTGCAATCAGGGGTGGTAGTGATCTTTCTCTGTGGTTGATAGGTGTCATTAGCTGTTCTATTGTGTGAAATGATCACTAGTGCTTGTGGCTGTCTGGGAATAATTGAACGTTTATATTTTACAGAGTATAATTTTCAGTACACAACAGCTATTGTGCCTTTTATTTCTGGATTCAAACTAAAAGTGTTCTGCTTATATAATGCCCCATACCACTTCAAGTAGTCTCTGGGCGGTCTACAGTTTAATTATGCAGGCAACACATTGCCCCTCCAGCAAGGTGGGTACTCAATTTACCAACCTCGGAAGGATGGAAGGCTGAGTCAACCATGAGCTGGCTACCAGGGATAAAACAACACAACCATACTTGCACCTGAACAGAATAAAGGCAGTTGAATATGACTTTGTTTGTTCAAATATTATTGTTGAGCAAGTGAATATTTCAGGATACTTTGTGGAGTTTCAAATTGTAGATCTTTGGTATAGCAAATAGACATCAATTCTCCCACAAAGCATCCTCAATCTACAGCTTATTAATGGGATAGAGGCGATTCCTTACTTTTAATTTTTTTTATTCTATTTAAAAGATGACTAATAGGCCAAGAAACAATGAGAAAATTTGAAATGTTAATGATGTATAACATGGCAAGTATTTGGGGGCACATATTTAGCACTTTCATCAAAATTAGTTAGTAACCTAAATACATATTTCAGGAATAAATTGCTGACCTGCTCTAACCTCTTCAAGAGCTTAAATAGCTACTTCAGAGTTTAATCTGCAGGGAATAAGCTGCACAAAGAATAATTTAGCCCTTACCTAAAAGAAAGAAAGAGAAAGAACATCTTTTAAAAGTGCCCTTGTATTCAAAATTAACCCTTTAGTCTTTTATCTACAAAATTGATGGGCGCAGTCTGGAAGATAATTTAAAAGGAGGTAGGAAACAGAATAGAACTAGAAAGACAACTAGAGCTGCTACTGGCAAGACTTTATTCCTCTCCTGTGTTATGGGAGATCAGCACACACAGGGAGAGGTTGGAAGGGGAACAATGGGGAGAAACATCTGTATCTGAGCATGAAATGACCCTATTCGTCCTGTGCTGAGCAAGCATTTTGATGTTGTCTCTGTCCTGGCAGGATATCATGTATATGTTCAAAGGGAGTCAAGTTGGCTCTCTTGTCGCAGCAGATTCCTGCACTGTCTGAATTTTGGTGCCCTAGTTCAAAGCTCCAATTACCCCACCCTGGTTTCTGCTCTGACCAACACTGTGGGAGGTGCTACATAGGCTTGGTTCTTCAGGGCAGATCAGGGACTGCAAATATCCAGACAGTGCAGGAGTTCCTAAGCACAGTGGCACAGCTAGATAGCTTTGAGCTTAGACTTCATGGTTTTAGGCTTAAGACCATGAAGGCTCAGCCTGGCTATTTACATCTTCAGTTTATTACTTCAAACAGGAATGGGGAAAACAACAACACCACATCTTTTTCTCCTTCTTTTCTACCACCATTCCAAATTCTGTAATTGACAGGTAAGATCAAAAACTACATGCCTGATAAAAGAAGGTACTCTTATTGATTTATTTATTTGTTTAATGTCTCATTCCTACCAAAACAATAGAAAAACAGCCTCTGCTACAAAGCAAAAGCAAAATGCAAAGTGTTCTGCTTATATACTGCCCCATACCACACTTAAGTAGTCTCTGGGTGGTTTACAAATTTAATTACAGTGTGCAGGCTACACATTGCCCCCCCCAGCAAGCTGGGTACTCATTTTACCGACCTCGGAAGGATGGAAGGCTGAGTGAACCTTGAGCCTGCTACCTGGGATTGAACCCCAGATCGTGAGCACAGTTTTACCTGCAGTACATGCATTTAACCACTGCGCCACGAGGCTCAGAATAAGTTAATGTGAAATCTGTGGGAAGTTTATTATCATACTAAAGCATCCATTGAACTAAACATTTCTGAAACTATGCAAAAGCATAAGACAATAAAGGTTAAAATAAAAAGCATCAGACTTCCTTAAAAGAATTTTCCCCAGCAGCCATGCTGTCGCCTAAAAATAAACCTGGGAGGGGGATTAAACACTTCTTATTTTGTAAAACACCCAGAGTGGCCTCTGTTGCTAGATGGCGCAGTATAGAAATCCAATAAATATAAATACAAATAATAAATAATATTTTAATCTCAAAATCATAGTATAGTTGGAATTACTGGGGGAGGGTGGAGAGTATACTTCTGCTGCCCTGTTTCTAGAGATAAATCAGAACTGACAAGCGTTCATAATTAAAAAAAATCTGGGAGAAAGAAAGAATCTCAGAATGGCAGAATGAACGTAGTCACTGTTCTGTTGAGCACAAGCCATTTTAATTCTCCATTAATTTTGTCATTCATTATAAAGAATTAGGCTTTCATAACTCCTGTGAGAAGGGCCGCCAAATTAATAGAGGGATGAAGTACGTTGGCCCCATAAAATAAAATACATTTGTATTGGCGTTCAGTGATTAATTTTAACACCCCCTTGGCCCAATAATAAACATGTTTACTTCAGAGAAAGCTGCATGTTTCTGTAAAAAAAGAACAGTAATAATTCAATAGGCATTGGCAAACTATGTCTGGAAAGCTGTCCCTTGTCAAGAACACAATGAAAAAGGACTGGGGGTGTGTGCAATGAGAAGTGACACTATTCCTGTTAGCTCTAGTATGCTGATGCCATCCCCTGCTGCTTGTGTGGCCTTGGACTTCCTTCTGAAGCCCCTTCTTGTCTATAGCACGGGCTGAGGAGCAGAAGACAGTAGGTTATACAGGTATTATAATTAAGCGGCATTGAGAAAGCAGCAATACAAGTCCCATGGATGTCATTAAGAATATGACACTTATTTCAAACAGCTCGGGTTGAAGTATTTTGAGAATTCTCCCTACAAAGCAGAATACAGAAATTCTTTAGGGAATGGTATAACTTTAATCAATTTGGACTGCCAGGGTCCATAAAATGTCTCTTCTGGTAGATTTTATTCTATCAGAGTTACAGACACTTCACTTGGATGTGAGGATGGAAAAAATGCATCATTAAAATTGAGGCAAACTTTTACTGATTTCTAAAAGGAAATCCTGCATAATAAACTTAATCCACCAAGGATATTTCCAAATCAAGACATTGCATCTTCAATATGCTCACTCAGCTAACATAAGAGGACATTATCTTTCTTCAGGGAGTAGAGCCAAACCAAACAACACAACATAGACCAAACAACATAAAACAGATGGAACAATCACAGAACTCAATCTATTTTCTCCATTTCCTTCTGTTTCTGGTCAAAATTTAAGTGGTGTATGTGTGTGAATGTGAAAGCATGTGACATTTAATTGACATAGATGCTAATAATATGCCAGTTGTAAGATTCACCATTTGCCACTTCATTAGTAAGAAACCAGCATTGCTTAATAAGGCAACCTTCTTAATTAAAAATCAGTCAAGCCAAACTTATGCTTGCTCATCTATCAAAGTTTCTATTAGAGTCCAGATGCATTTTTGGGATACAATGACATACTGATTAATTAAATACAAGACAGATTTCAATGTACTATGGCTCACCAAATGGGGTTATCTTAAAACTTTATTTGTCTTGGGGTTCTTGCATACTGGCATGTTGCTTCTGGAAGATGAGGTTGAGAAGGACCTTTTGAGCAGAGGTGAGTGTCAATCTAACCAGCAGTAACCAATCATTCCTTCCCACCTCTCAATTCACAGAAAGCCCCACCAAACTTGGCCACCTCACTGTTTATCCCTGTCTCCAGGTCATTTATGAACAGATTGAAAAGCACCAGTCCCTGGACAGATCCCCGGGGCACACCACTTTTCACCTCTCTCCATTGCGAAAATTTCCCATTGACACCTACTCTTTCTTTCCTGGATCTCAACCATTTCTCAATCCATAAGAGGACCTGCCCTCTTATCCCTTGACTGTGCAAATTTCTCAGCAGCCTTCGGTGAAGGACTGTGTCAAAAGCCTTCTGAAAATCAAGATAGATAATATCCATCGGTTCACCAAATCTACATGCCTTTTGACCTTTTCAAAGAATTCTAAAAGATTTGTCAGGCAAGACTTACCCTTACAGAAACCATGCTGGTTTTCTCTCAGCAAGGTTTGTTCTTCTATGTATTTTAAGATTTTCTCTTGGATGAGGCTTTCCACTATCTTTCCTGGGACAGACTTAAGGCTAACTGGCCTGTAGTTTCCTGGGTCCCCCCTCCTTCCTTTTTTAAAAATTGGTGTGACATTTGCTATCTTCCAGTCCTCTGGCACTGTGGCCATTTTAAGTCGCTTATTACCCTTAAGAGATCTGCAATTTCATTTCTCAGTTCTCTAATAACCCTTGGGTGGATGCCATCTGGGCCCGGTGACCTGTTGATCTTCAACTTATCAATTAATCCTAAAACATGTGTTCCTCAAAGTCTTTCTTTGCCTCTCTTATCTTCTTACATTTCTTTTGCCAGAGTCTGTGTTCCTTTTTATTTTCCTCATTTGGGAAGGATTTCCATTTACCTCTCCTTGTGCTTTAGAGCCTCTGTAATTCCACTTGTTAACCATGCCGGCACCCTATTGGACTTAGATGAGCTGTTCTTTCTTTGTGGTATGCACTTTTGCTGGGCCTCTATTACTGTTATTTTAAACAGGCTCCATGCACTCTGGAGAGATTGGATTCTTTCTACCTTTCCTTTCAATTTCTTTCTAACTAGTTTCCTCATCTGAGGGAAGTCTGGCCTTCCAAAATCAAGGGTTTTTGTGTCTGATTTGCTTGACACTCTTCCCCCAATATGCATGGCAAGGGAGATTGCAGCATGGTCACTGTTCTCCAGAGGCTCAATGACATTCACATCCCGGACCAGGTCCAAAGATCCAGAGCCTGTTCTCAGGTGGGCTCCATGACAAGTTGCTCTAAGGCACAGTCATTCAGCATGTCAAGGAACCCGGTTTCTCTTTCTTGCCCTGAGCTGGCATTGGCCCAGTCAATGTGCAGATAATTGAAGTCCCCCATGATTACTATCCTGTCCCTCTTAGACATTTCCATGTATTTCATCTCCTACTGGGAACCATGGACAGAAAACTAGAAAGAGCAAAATGACCAATGGAAAAAGAAAGAAAGAAACAAGACAGCCTCTGAGCACACACTTTTTGTTCCCCCTCCCCACAAGTGGTGAGTGTTGGGATATACTGCAAAGGGCACCACAGATTTTTCCGTGACAAGGACAGTAGAATTCTCTTTCCATGGCATACTATATCATTTTAATTCATTTCTTTTTTATTTCATTTTTTCATTTTCCATGTGACCAGTATATGTGGTCAGGATGGTGAGTTACTGTCCTACAAAATATAATATATTCAAAACATTCTTTGAATAGTAATGTACTGAAATGTAGGTGAACAGGAGACCTATTTGATTTGTGACATCTGGGATATCACACAGCACTTGGATTCCAGAGGAGAGGGCAGTATTTATGAGGTAATCTCCCTGACAAATCAGGGTTATTAGTCTCAAAGAAGCTGTTCATTACTTGCCTTTCACAAAAGCACATTTTTGGTCAAGGAACAAACAAACCAGGCTGTAATAACCTGATACTAGGCTGTAAATTATTTTGGAAAATATAGGATTTTGTCTTTTCAGGGCTATTACGTTTTACTACATATCATTTTCCAAGGAAAACTGGCATAAAAACTGGCTTGCAGTTTGGTATATGTTTTAATGTCCAGTTTTACTAAGATTAGCATTGATATAATAGCCACTATAATTATAACTCAGAAAAGACAGAGTTAAGGATTTAAAAATAATTCATGTCTATACTATTAGAAAAATCTTAGGGATGCTTCACATTAGATATTGTTGTACTTGTGTTGAGTATTTCCTTCATGCATATACAGTATGTACACAAACATACACAGCCACACACAAAGTAGAGGGATCTGTAAATACAGCTTCTGATACTGACAGCCCTCAGTGAAACTGGTAAGTTTAACTGATTGATGTGCTGATCATAGTGCCTACTGCTAATCTGTGAAATGACCCTTTTCACATGAATATCTCTTTCTCCTCTCTTTTATGAAGGAAGAATCTACGTGAATTACATGCATTGGCATAATATTGAAAAGACTTTATAGCTTCCCTTCCTTGTTAATTTGTAGCAGATTCAGTTATTACAATTAAACAAAACATCAGTTTGGCAAAAGGTCTGTAAATCAAAGCCTATGAACAGATGAGGAGACTGATTGAGCTTAGCCAAGAAAAATGAAGGATGAAGGGTGGCATGATAAGACTTTCATGTGCAAGATGAACTCAAGTTGTTTTCTCCAGCTCCAGAGGGCAGGACAACAAAGCAATTGATATAAATCATATTTTCTGGTTTTTCCTTCTTAGCCCTATCTAGTCAGTACCTGGGAGAGAAATGGATTTTTCCAGACATAGCACACTCTTGCAAGCTCTCCATGTTGGAATACAAAGTATTTGAGGTTGGCTTAGTCATGAACAAACATTTTCCATCCTTGATTTTATAAAAGACTCACTCTCCAATCACATCATTCCAATGGCCCATGTGGTCCGCCCTTATAGGGTGGGGTGACAATGGGGAGTTTCACATTGAGCACTTAAACTTCCAATTTTATTACTACACAATTGGTTACATACAAAACAATATAAATAATGATCAATAGGACCAGAGATGTAGTGTCCTTGTCCAAGCCTACAGATATTCTGGTTTATGTCATTTGGGGTACCGTAATCAGATAAGAGCACTGAACGTATGACAAGAGAATTAAAAAGTAACATCCTATTTTTCTCTCTTTCCCCTCCTTGAGCTATTTTCACTAATCTCCCCATCCATCTACACATTCATTTACCTAGATACTACCAAGTGGAAGGAGAAACAAAAGCATCTGCATCTCAGAGATTAATAATATATAATCTATGTTCTGTCCAGGAGAGTTTTAATAGAACTAAACAAAATGTGACATCATCATTTGCTCCAGACAGACCATGGAAAGTAATACAAGCAAACAAGAGGATATGAATTAGAATTGGAAAGTAATTAGTAGGAAATACCATCATTAATTTCATAAAATCTTGAGATAGGATTTTTTCTTTGGCTGCTCCCAGATTAAGGGACTCCCTTCTTTAGGAGGTACAATGCGCTCCCTTTGAATGAATGAATGAATGAATGAATGAATGAATGAATGAATGAATGTTAACCTTATTTTTAATCATTTTGACACCAACAATACTGATTCAGTGGTCTACTAACTAGCCTGTATATGGTATGTCTGCAACTTACACTGGAATATGGACTTTTATAATGTTTATCCATCTTTGTTTTATTCGTAACTGATGTTCTTTTTGCACACTTAATAAAAATGGTGAATAAAAATGAACATCAATAAATATTCTTCCTCAAAAAATAATGCTGCAGTTTTTCTAAGATCTGGATAAGAATTGCTTTAACCAATACTAGCTTTTAAACCACATTCCCAAATAGGTCCATTATCCAATTCAAATGATTACAGTGAGCTGTACAAACAAAATTAATCACACAAAAAACAGTAAGTGGCTCGTCAGATCATGCTAAATAAATGTGGTTTATATAAGGTGTTTCTTTATTTAGCATGATACCATGCTCTACTTCACAAAGTTAAATAAGAAGAAATGAGAGAAATGTCTTCAGAAACTAATAACACAGTTCTAATCATGCTGGCTGTATTTATATAACTTCAGAGGATAAAATAGGCCCTGCCAAATGCTTTGCAGTCTGTATTAGATCCCATATTACTATTATGCCTACCCCAAGGCTATGTTTATCTGACTAGTTTTAAAGTCTGAAGATGTGTTGAATATTTTCCAATTTTGCATTCCAATTGATGCTATATATAGCCTTTCTTTTTCACTCATTGAAATAACTAAACTTATTTCCATTGATGACAATAGATCTGTCAAAACTTCACAACAGATGTAAGAATCCATACTACAAATCACAATACTGTACATTATAAATGAAATCATCTGTAAATTTCTTGAAACACAACCATCAGTAGCTTTTAAAAAACACCTGTTCAATTAAACAAAGCAAGATCTGCCACATTATATCATTACTACTCACATGCAAATCGTAGTTTAGCTTCTCGGCTAACAATTGTTCCAAAGGAGTTTGTTGCTATGCACTGGTAAGTTCCTGCATCTTGACTTTTATTGGGATTATTGATCAGCAAGCTGCCTTCAACCACGCTGTAGCGGTAATCCATACCAATGTCAACAATGGTTCCATTTAACTTCCACCTACAGCACAAAAGTGTCACTGGGTGAATTTCACTAATGTTACAGGAGTTTTAATATCTATATTTGAAAAATAGAACAAAAATTACTTTCTGCTTCTAAGTAAGCATAAAACCACAACTTTTTCAAGACTAAAATAAAATACAATACAGAATGTGATTTCTCCCCAAACATAAGCTAACATGTACAGCACTCTTGCATTGCAGCTCCTTCTAAAGGTAATGCTCTGTGTGAATAACTATTTTAAAATATCCAGTTCTAATAATGAATAATGTATTTCTGCTCCACACACTAAAGCAGGGTTTTCCAAACTCTGCAGCTCATGCCTTAGGTCACCTTGTTCAGAATTATGTTGGCAAAAGAAAAGGAAAGCAAAACAACAAAACCAAAAACAAATTATTGTATCATTTTAAAGGCTAAAAATATTATGTTAATGTGAGCTTTCATGAATCAAAATCAATTTCCTCAGACATAGCAGGACAAATAAATGTCCTATTTACTTATACATAACACATAACCTATAACCAGCTAGATAACAGATAAAAAGATAATGCTTTGTTTAATATAGGAATGGGATTCAATGTGTTTCTTTTTTCATTTAGTGAGTGGTAGACAGCTGCCTAGATGCCCTAAGCACATCCGATCTTGCCTGATTTCGGAAGCTAAGCAGGGTTGGCCCTGATCAGTACTTGGATGGGAGACCACCAGGGAATACCAGGTGCTGTAGGCGCCTGGAGTAGGAACTGGCAAACCACTCCAGTATTCCTGCCAAGAAAACTCCATGGACATGGGGTCACAAAGGGTCGGTCACGGCTATAGTGACACAACACACACACACACAGAGAGACAGCTGTAGGCTAAATAATAAACACAATGACTTCCTAAGGAGACCACAGTTCATACATAATTTTCCATAGGACACTATCCTGGCCACAAAGGGTGTACAGGCACTTTACAATAATCTGCATCAGAAAAATGGTCTATAAGACATCAAAACTACTATTCCAAATGAAGGAGGGAGCTGATCCACGCTTGCCTATTGACAATCCCTGCCTCAAATTGAAACAATCACTGGCACACAATGGGAAAATATATCATGGAGATGAAGACAGAAATAAGACCCAGTCCCAAACCTACATGCCAACTGTCCCTTCATATCTACACTTGCAGACGCATCCAGAGTCCCCACAGTGTCAGCCGCATGAACAGGGATCTTGTTACTTTTTTACTTGCTCTGTGATTTTAGGCTATCTTATGATAGCACAGGTCCTCTTTACATATGGCAAATAGGACTATCTTTGTGCAAAAGAATCAATGCATTGAAAATCTGGCATCAGAAATTGGAACACAAACAACACAAAGAGCCTCAATAGAGATACAGACTTCTTACCTCACTATATATATTAATAAAACAGCTTTATGTAAGATATTTTGTGTATTAATCAGCTGTCTCTCTTGACATATTCTAATCTCCATCCCAGAAAAAAACTCTTAGCGTTCCTATGGCAAACAAATCTATCTGGCCTGAAACTTAGCCATGATCTGACTAAATGAATTGAATTAATTCAACCACCATATGCTAGCAACCTGGGGAAAAGTACGAATACAAACACATATATTCAGACAATACTAGGTTAAAAACAAAGTGCAGCAGTGTATTCTCAAAGGCTTTCATGGCTGGGATCTGATGGTTGCTGTGAGTTTTTTGGGATGTTTGGTCGTGTTCTGGAAGTTTTTCTTCCTGATGTTTCACCAGATTCTGTGGCTGGCATCAGGGAACTTGGAGTTCTCTCTGTGCTCTGGGTTATAAAGTGAGTGAGACTGTGGGTTTTTTTAAAGATGTGGGAAAGAGGAAGTTTCTCCTATGCTGGATAATAGGTGCTAGTTTGTATTATGATGAAGGGATTAAGAAGTTTCAATGCAATCAGGGGTAGCAGCAATCCTTTTGTGTAATTAATGGGTGTCCTTAGCTGTTCTATTGTGTGAACTGATCACTGTTGCTTCTGGCTGGGTGGGAATCACTGAGCTTTGACCTTTTGCACTCTGTAGTGTTCAATACTGGAAGTCAGGCATTGTTGATTTTTAGACTTTCTTTTTTTGGTGAAACTGTGCTTATATTTGTGGATTTCAATGGCTTCCCTGTGTAGTCTGACATAGTGATTGGTAGTGTTTTCCAATACCTCTGTGTCCTGGAGAGGATTTCATGTCCAGTTTGTTTCTCTGTTTGGTCAGTTATTGCTGATTTTTCAGGTTGTTTTAGTCTGCAGTGTCTTTCATGTTCTTCGATTGTGGTCTGGATGCTGTACTTTGTGGTTCCAATATATTCCTGGCCACAATTACAAGGTATCCGGTATACTCCTGCAGTGGCAAGTGGGTTCCTTTTGTCCTTTGTTTGTTGGGGGCTGTTTTATTTCTTCAGTTTGGTGTTGTTTTTTGTTTGATGGCTCTTTTGATTTCATAACTGTGATAAACATTTGCCTGTAGAGCCCAATTCAGGTGGCTAAGTTCAGTGATGAGGAATTCACTTTCACAGTTTTGGTTTGCACGGTCTACAAGTGTTTTGATTATGCCTCTTTTTTGTCATGGGTGGTGTAGATATTAATCTGGGTGGGTGGGTTTTCTGTATACATTGTGTCTACAGAAATGTGGAGGTGCAAACCAATGACAAGGGAGTGAAAGAACCTCCAAGTCCCCTCTGGGGGAGGCTGCACATGTCTACAGAGGCAGTGTGCACTGTTGAGAAGCCTGCCAAGTGGAGAACCAGCAAAAGGTCAGATGAAGGCATCAGCAGCCAAGGTCAAGCTGAGAAGCCATCTTGTGGACCTATGCTGACTCACACCCCAACTCCTGCATATTGCTTCCAGGGAGTGAACTACATAGACCTGGCACTTGAGAAGCAGGACACTGTGGCCTTCCAAGCCCACCGTGCCCCTCCCTCCACTTCCCAATGGTACATTGTAGGGAAGTGCAGGCATCCTGATTATAAGGACAAATATCCATCTCTGTTCAGCACTCTTGCTGTGGGATCCCTTGCCTGGCACACCTGAATGGACTTTTCAGAAGAGAAAGGTTTTTATCTTCCAACCCCAAGCCAGCTGTAGGACTGGTTTGGATAGATGTGATACTAAGTAACACTGGTTAGCCATGGTTGGAGTAGCCAATTGGACAGCCCACTTTTTGTGTTAAGTTTAGATAAAGCATTTCAGTTATTCAGTAGCAAACCCATGGTCTTGTCATAGAGGAGGTGTCTGAGACTGCTCACATATATCTTCTAGAAAATCTGTTATAAACTTTGTTCTAGGGTCATTGTATAAAAAGCAATAAAGTAACGTTGTACATCCTCTACTACTAGGGTACCAAATTTACAAAAGCTCTGTGATCTCAGTGTCTGAGTAAACTGCCCTTCCATGTATTGCAGCAATATAATTTGAAATCTTACTGCCAACAAAGTTTTTCTAAAGGGAGGGGTTGACAGTTCATTTAAATAATTCATAAATCTATGGGATAATTTCAAAAAGCACAAAAAGGATGCTGCTGCTGAAGAAATTGAATTCAAATCTTGCTGAGTACAGAAATCCTTCAACTTTTTATTTACAAATTTACAGGTCTGTTCCCAAGTTCTTGTTTGTAAAATGTGTAGAATTAAATCAAGAGCTAGCATTTGTTGTTCACAGTGTGCCATCTAGTTGTTTTGGCTATCAGATTTCATTTGTTCTAGGAAACATTTTTTACCTGAAACCCTCTATTATAAGAAACTTAAAATTTATACATGAACTAAGTGACATAGATTTAAAACTGTACAGTTGTACCTCTACTTAGGAGCAGCTTTACTTACAAGCAATTCAATTTAACAGCAGAAAACCATTGGCCTTTTAACTGCTGCCTTACAAAATTTAGATGTGGTCTGCTCTACTTACAAATATTTTCCTTATTTTTTAATTTTTTAAAGTTATATATAACTGCTCTACTTATGAGTTGTTTGACTTATGAGCATGCATTTGGAACAGGTTAAACTCTTAAGAGTAGGTACCACTGTATTGGCATAGTCCCAATTCCAGTTCTGATACAAGATGCTGGAGTAAATGGGGACAAATCATGCAAAGATTCTGAAACATTATTTGTACAGTTTCCAAATGTTTCATTTTTGTAATTCCCAAAATTTCTCCCTCATAAGGTAACTGTGGGATCACTTTACCTAAATATATTCTTACAGAAGGACTAATCCCACATTTGTCCTGGAAAAATTCTGTCTATACAGAATTTGTAGGCTGAAGCACATATCATAAACCAAGATAATTAAAATCTCTCACCTGTTAAATGACTTGGAAATCCAAGGATGATTTATGCTTCAACAAGTGGTTTCCAAACATTACAGCTTTTGTTTTAGCATAATTTACCTGAAGATTTTCCTTATGACAGGTTGTGCCAAAATCCTTCAACAAAAGTCTGGTCCCCACTTGTGTGTGTGATATTAAAAGCATATCATCTGCATATAGCAAAACTAACAATTTGTGGGATGAAACTGAAGCAGGAAAATGTTCTATTTTTTGAGCTACAAAATTAACATCATTTATATGGCAGCAACTGGATTTGATGATGGTTTGGACCCTTCTTGTAGTTCTAAGAGAATGATGATTGATGACTCTTTTGCCTGTCCCCCGTTCTGATCCCTTCACTCACCACCACGTGCCTGGGTGCCATCCCGCCAGTGCCTCTGAACCTGTCCTGCCTCCTGATTAATGCCAGGTTGGTTCATAATAAGATCCCTCTCATTCTCGACTCAATCGTGGATGAGTGAGCTGACCTGGCATGTATTACTGAGACCTGGGTGGGTGCAGAGGGTGGGGTTTCCCTCTCCCTTTTGTGCCCCCCTGGGTTTCAGGTACAGTGGGCAGGCAGATCGGAGGGTAGGGGTGGTGGGGTGGCCATCATTTACAGGGAATCCCTTTACATTAGCAGTTCTGCGACAATGCTGTGTCCTGGGGTCGAATGCCTTTATCTATCAGTGGGTCAGCAAGATAAGTTTGGCATTATACTGGTGTACCGTGCTCCCCGCAACCCAGCACAATCCCTCCCAGAGATCGCTGAGTTCATCTCGGCTGCTCTGTTGAGATCCCCCCCCCGCCTTTTGGTGGTAGGGGACTTCAACTTGCACGCTGAGGAGGAACTCTCTGGTGCGGCTCTGGAATGCATGGAATCCATGACTTCCATGAACTTATCTCAGCACGTTGTATGCCCCACAGATAGAACTGGCCATACCCTAGACCTGGTGTTTTCCTCCATGTCGTCAGATTCGTGTCTGGGGGTTAGGGGTATTTTGCCCCTGCCTGTGTCATGGTCGGACCACCACCTGCTAAAATTTTCCCTGTCGATTGCCCCCCGCCTCGCTGGGAGCACCGGCCATACATCTGGGCCCGCCCCCCGTAGGTTTCTGGACCCTGCCAGGTTCATGGAAGCCTTCGGGGAACTTTCTGTCAGTCTGGCAGACTATCCGGTCGATGCCCTTTTGGAGAGGTGGTATGGGGGAACCACCGGGACAGTGGACCGGATCGCCCCCAAGTGCCTCCTGCGCTGTGGAGACCGCTCCTCTCCGTGGTATACAGCTGAGTTGCGGTCAATGAAACAAGAACGCAGGAGACTGGAGGTCATTTGGAGGGCAAGCCGGATGGAAGAGAATAGGGCTGCACTCAAGCAACTGACTGGCCGCTACCTTCGCGCGATCAGGGACACTAGAAGATCTTATGTCTCCCTGAGAATTGGTGAGGCCTCGAACCGCCAGGCAGAGTTGTTCCGGGTGGTTCGGGACCTCGCCAATCCCAGTCAGCTGAGGCCTCCTCCTAGTGATTTCACTAGTGAGCAATTCGCAGCCCACCTTAGATCTAAAATAGAGGCCATCCTTTCCGACTTGCCCCCCAGTTGCTCTAGTCCACCCTCTAAGATCTCTGTGGCCTCACCCCTCTGTTCTCCCCTCTTAAGACGAATTTGGGCCGGTGTCTCTGGCAGAGGCCTCCAGAGCTATGGCTTGTTGCCGGCCGGCGGCCACTCCCTTTGACCCTTGTCCGGCCTGGCTTATTAAATCTGCCGAAGGGAACATGCCTGAGTGGGTTTCCGCTATTGCCACGGCCTCTTTTAGGGAGGGATGCTTCCCTGCCCATCTAAAGGAGACTGTGGTGAAACCCACTCTTTAAAAACCTGGTGTGGCATTGGACGATTTGTCCAGCTATCATCCGATTGCCATTGTTCCCTTCCTGGGCAAGGTTGTCGAGAGGGTGGCTGCTGTCAGGCTTCAGTCATATCTGGAGGTAAATCATATCCTGGACCCCTTCCAGTCTGGATTCAGACCTCTTTGCAGAACCGAGACTGCCCTGGTCGCTCTGCAGGATGACCTCCTCAGGGAGGCCGACAGGGGTGTTCCCCCCTGTTGGTTCTCCTTGATCTGTCAGCTGCCTTTGATACCATCAACCACGGTAACCTACTGGTCCGGCTTGTGGAGGCAGGAATTGGTGGTCAGGCCTTGGCCTGGCTCCGTTCCTTCCTTGGAGGCCGGATTCAGCGGGTTCGGCTCCTTGGACTCTCCCTTGTGGGGTGCCCCAGGGGTCGGCAATCTCACGCATGCTGTTCAATGTTTACATGAGGCCGCTGGGGGAGGTCATCAGGAGACTTGGAGTTCGCTGTCATCAGTACGCTGATGACACGCAGCTCTATCTCTCCTTTTCATCATCTGCAGTGGAGGCAGTTTGCTCCCTTGATTTGTGTCTGGAGGCCATTCTGGAATGGACCAGAGATAACCGGCTCAAGCTGAATCCGGAGAAGACGGAGGTTCTGTTCTTCGGGGAGCTCTCGTCTGGGTACAATGGCCCAATCCCTAAGCTGGGGGGTGTTTCCCTCCAGCCTATGGACAGGGCCAGGAATCTGGGCATGGTCCTGGACTCAGCCCTCTCCCTGGAAGCCCAGGTGATGGCTGCTTCCAGGGCCGCTTTTATCCACCTCCGCAGGATGGCCCAGATCCGCCAGTACCTCGATGAGTCTTCCCTGAGGACAGTAGTGCAGGCCCTGGTGATCTCGAGGATCGACTACTGCAATGCCCTCTATGTGGGGCTGCCCTTGACCCTGGTCCGGAGGTTACAGCGGATGCAGAATGTGGCGGCCAGGCTGGTGGTGGGTGCCCGTAGATACGAGCACATCACCCCAGTCCTGGCTCGCTTGCATTGGATCCCCGTTGTCCTCCAGATCAGGTTCAAGGTCTTGGTTTTGGTTTTCAAAGCCCTCCACGGCCTGGGACCAGAGTACCTGGCGTAGTGTATCTCTCAAAGGTCAACCGGGTCCAGACCCACGGGACTGGTGCAGGTGCACTCACTGAGGGTGGCCACACCCAGAGAGGCGCAGAAATCACATACGCGAGACCGCACCTTCTCTGTGGTGGGCCCCATGCTTTGGAATCATCTCCCCAGTGAGCTGTGCCTGACAGAGTCCCTGCCCACCTTCAAGAAGGCCTTGAAGACCCACCTCTTCAGGGAGGCATTTGGTGACCTTTTCAATTAGTTGTTTCCCCCCTCTTGATTTACTATGCACGGGTCTTGGGTCTTGCTGCCATCTTGCCCCCCTACATTAACTATGCCTGCCTTGCCTTTGTTTGTTTTTATTACCTGTTTTTATTGTTGTAAGCCGCCCAGAGTTCCCAGTGGGAAGATGGGCGGGATACAAGGTAAATAAATAAATAAATAAATAAATAAATAATATAATATAAAGATGGAAAATAATAGGAATTACTAAGCAGCCCTGCTGGAATTAGAGCTGTCAGCTGCACACTGAAGCCAACTTGCACTCTCATACAAGTATTAGTATACTAAACTCTAATAAGAGTAAAATAATCTATGAATACTGGAGTTCCAAAATGTTACCCATAGCCTTTGTCAATAAATTCTGTCAAATGATGCCGTAAAAATCTACAAAAATTGCATCTACAGTAGTTGTTTCTTAGGCCCGCTAGCATTTTTATTTATGAAATAAATAAGACAGCATTGATCAATACATCCCTGCCTTTCCTAAAATCTGCTTGTTATCCTGCAAGAATATTGTTAGATTCTACCCTATATTTTAGTTTTATTTATTTATTTATTTATTTATTTATTTATTTATTTATTTATTTATTTATTTATTAGGCTTATATACCACCTGTCTTCCCGGAGGAACTCCGGGCGGTTCACAGCAGAAAATATACAGCACAATTCAATTCAGCAAATAAATATAACAATTTAAAAACCTAAAACAAACAGTGAGCAAACTAATGGCAGATGGTGGTGGTGTGTGTGTGGGGGAACTATATTAGGTCACCGAACGCCTCTTGGAAGAGGAAGATTTTTAATCCCTTCCTAAAGGCTGGCAGGGACTCTGCAAGGCGCACTTTGCTGGGGAGGTGGTTCCATAAGGTGGGGCCAGCCACAGAGAAGGCTCAGATTCTGGTGGCCACCTGCAGCATGTGCGCCTGCGACAGCCTAGTCGGTCAGGCCGAGGTTGACCACTGGGCGATCCGCTCTGCCAGTTAGTCAGGTCCCAGGCCATGGAGGGTTTTATAAGTTAAAACTAGGACCTTGAATCTGATTCGGGATGCAATGGGCAGCCAATGCAGGTGGGCCAGAACTGGGGTGATGTGGTTGAACTGGCGCACACCCACCACCAGTCTGGCCACCGCATTCTGTACCCGCTGCAGTCGCTGAAGGAGAGTCAAGGGCAACCCCATGTAGAGTGCGTTGAAATAGTCTAGCCTCGAGATCACCAGTGTCTGCACAACAGTCCTGAGGGAGTCCCCATCTAGGTACAGACAAATCTGGGCTATTTGTCGAAGATGCCAAAAAGCAGTTCTGGACACAGTGGCCACCTGGGACTCCATGGTGAGCGCCGGGTCCAGAACAACGCCCAGATTCCGGACAGAGTCCGATGGCCGGAGGGGAACGCCCTCTTAAGGTGGGAAAAGGGCCTCCGTAGCTAGATGGGGAAGTCCCAAAGAACATTACCTCGGTCTTCTCAGGGGTTGAGTTTGAGCCTGTTAGCCCTGGTCCATTCCATGATCACGTCCAAGCACTGGTTGAGGGTCTGGAGAGCCTCATCTGCAGCGGTGGAAAAGGAGAGATGGAGCTGCATGTCATCGGCGTACTGATGGCAGCAGACTCCAAATCTCCTTATGACCTCTGCCAGCGGTCTTACATAGATGTTAAACAGCATGGGAGAGACGACCCCTGTGGCACTCCACAAGGGAGAATCCAAGGGGCAGACAGCTCTCCCCCATGCTGCACACGCTGGGAACGGCTCTCCAAGAAGGACCGGAACCAACTGTGAACAGTGCCTCCAATCCCAATCTCAGAGAGCCGGTCCAGCAGGATACCGTGGTCAACAGTATCGAAGGCCGCTGACAAATCCAGAAGGACCTACAGGGTAGAGCAACCCCTGTCAGCCCCCCGGAGGAGGTCATCTTGCAGAGCGACCAAGACTGTCTCAGTTCCCTGACCCGGCCTGAACCCGGACTGGAATGGATCAAGGAGCCATTCTCCCTCCAGAAAAGATTGAAGCTGGACCGCGGATCACCTTGCCCATAAAGGGAACATTTGCTATCGGGCGATAGTTGGTTAATTTGCCCGCTTCAATGCCAGGTTTCTTCAGAATGGGCTTCACCACCATTTCCTTCAGGCGAGAGGGAAAAATCCCCTCCCTGAAGGAGGCGGTGGCAATAGCAGAAGCCATTCAGGCATGCTCCCGCTGGCAGTTTTTATGAGCCTGGATGGGCAAGGATCAAAGGGGGTGGATGCAGGCCGGCAGTGGGCGAGAGCCCTGGAGGCCTCAAGTGAGGAAACAGGCCCAAACTCAACCATGTGAGGAGACTGTGGGGGCGCAGCATCAGGGGATGCTGAGGGTATACTAGAGCAACCAGAGTCAAAACTGGTCCGGATGGCCTCTATTTTAGTTCTAAAAAGGGCTGCAAAAGTCTCACTACTGAAATCAGTAGGAGGAGGCCTTGCCAGACCAGGATTAGTGAGGTCGCGAACCACACGGAACAATTCCGCTTGGCGGTCCGAGGCCTCACCAATTCTCAGGGACTAATAGGATGTTTTAGCCTCCCTGTTCGCTCGGGTGTAGCGCCTGGTCTGAGCGATAACTGCAGCCTTGTTGATCACTGTCCGGTTCTTCCTCCAGCTGCACTCTAGCCTCTTCTGTTCTTGCTTCATCGCTCTCAACTCCGCTGTAAACCACGGCAAAGAGTGAGCTCGGCAGTGGAGGAGGCGCCTAGGGGCGATCCGGTCGACAGCCCGGGAGGTTTCATCAAACCAGAGATCCACCGTGGCTTCAACCGGATCGTCAGCCAGGCCACCAGGAAACTCCCCGAAGACCTCCTGGAACCGATCAGGCGCCAGGAGTCTCCGGGGGTGGGCCCAAACAGATGGCATGGGGTCCCCGCGGGGTGGGGTGGCAATTGATAGAGAAAAAGATAGCAGGTCTTTATCAAGAAACACTGAGTGCTACATCCAATAAGCTTACAGACCTGCTATTAGCTGGGTCACTTTTATCCCCTTTCTAGTAATTTGATATGGTTGATACTTGTTTCCCAGCCTTTACACAGCTTGCCATATTTACACACGAAAACCACCACTGGTGACCACTAATTACTGTTTTCTAAGAACATTTCAGATGGTAACCTATTTTCACCAGAAGCTTTCTTATAGGTCAGGGCTGTAAGCAGTTGTGTTTCTTTTTTAAAAAAAATCTCAGATAATGTTACTGGAAGCCATGGATCAGTTTCATTCAGCTCTAGATGCATTATATGACAGTGTTTCATGACTGTGTGAAGAATTTTTCCCATTTGTCACAAATTATATACAGAGCATCAACATCAGATTTTGGATGCTTAGACTTTTGTGACACAAATGCCCCAAAATCAGAATCATCCTTCTCCACTGCTCCTAGTTGTTTCTAGATATGCCTAGAGTAGGACATTTTCTTTTCTTTGAACAGATGTTTATATCTCCCATATGGGCTTGTACAAGATCTAATGACAGGAGAACATTATGATTTTTTAAAATCCATTTTAGCTAATTTGTTTCATTCTCATTTAACTGAAGGAAGTAATTGATAGCTCGAGAGTCCCATTCCTGTGATAAAAAGCCACTGTTACTCTGTCTATAAACTTTATTCTCTCACCCAGCCATGAGATATGTATAAATATGCTGGGCACTTATTTATATCTAGTGTCTTAGGAACTGGATTTTTATCCATAAAAGCTCATGCTTAAACAAATCAGTCTTTAAAGTGGCACAGTATTTTACCTTTTCTTTTTTTCCAACAGGCTAAAGCAGACAAACACGTGGACATATTTGGAAACTGCATTCAGACTTACATAGTTATTAGATAAAATACTGTCAGCTGAATCTCATACTACAGCTTGGAGCTGACATGGTGAAATGGAAGGAGATATTAGTCATAATTGATCTTTGTGAAGGGCTAACATTGGATTTAGCTCTACTAAACCACTCTTCAATATTATAGAGACTAGAATGGTATGAAGAGCATGACTAATTTGACCTATACATGAAACAGAGATAAGGAAAACAAGTACAAGAGGGTAAGATATATACTTACATGACAGAATATATTGAAAGAGTTTAAGGCAAAAATTCTCCACAGAATATTTAGATTTAATCATCTTCCTTCCTGAAATAGTTCTTCCTTCCTTCCTTCCTTCCTTCCTTCCTTTCCTTCCTTCCTTCCTTCCTTTCTTTCTTGTAAGCATACTTTATTGAATTTTCTTTTGGACAAAAGGATAATCTTGTTTCCAGTATACAAGGGTACCTTGATTTACAAATGCTTTGGTTAAAGAAAAACTCGGTTTAAGAAAAGAAATTATTGGAAATGGGATGCCTCAGTTTAAGAAAAATTTTCAATGGAATGTCCCAGTTTAATTTTTTTCCATAAGGCACTAGAAGTTAATGTGTGATGTTCACATGAGAAAAAGAATGGGGATGCCTCAGTTTAAGAAAATTTTAATTGAAATCACCATTTGCCTTTTTTCTGACCTTCAGAATAGACTAATTGGTTGTCAATGCATTTCTATGAGAAACTGCATTTTGGTTTAAGAATTTTCCTCAATACAAAACGACTCAGAGAACAGATTAATTACTTAAACCGAGGTACTACTGTATCTATAGTTTATACTATATCAATCAATACACATTATGGGTAGCTTACACTACAAAACTATAGTAGTTTGTACTCAGAATATTTTCATAAAGTAGGTTTAATTCATATTCATACCCACACATAAACATACACATGCCATTTGAAATTCTACTATTTCAGTTCACTGATCTAGAAGAAGTAGAATTAGCTAATCTCAGTTCTTGATCTTCCCACTGAAATCTTTCACATTCATATTGTGCTAACTTTCTGTTGAAGCACATCTGAAGACTTGATGAAACAAACCTTATGGTTGGTTTTGGATTTCCCTTAGCTTCGCAGCTCAGTTTGACCTTTTTTTCCTCGGAATCCAGTGCAAAAATTACACTGCTTGGCTCCTGGATGAAGACTGGTCCATGCAGTGTGTTATCATCTGTGGAATATAATATAATAATAGTTAGGGGCATTTCATATAACTATTTCATGGTAATTGCTCTGCAGAAAATGTTTAGAAAAGAGCACATGAATGATGGAGTGGCATCACCTTCCATATTTGAAATGACGCAGGTGTTCCATCTTCCCACTGTTTCTAGTTTAGAGGAATATGGTTAAAATGAAATGTAACTGAGGTTAATAAAATTATTTAGAGTCTGGAGAAATTGGATATAAACACACATATCTCTTTCTCTCTCCAAACATTAAACCTTAGGGTCACACAATTAAATTGGCTGATTATAAGAAAGACAAAAGAAAGTATGATCTGAAATAGATTTATAGATTTAATTCAATGTGCAAGATTTGTTGTTGGTCATTACCCTGAATGGGTTTAAAAGAGATTAACCAAGTTAATGGAAGATATGCCTATAGACTGGCAGTGATCATTTTAACCAACATGATAGCTCTGTGTTCAATGTCAGTGTATTTCTTGATAACTGCTTCTGAGTATTGAAGAGCAATGCAGGTCTGTTACTGTAAAGTTAACTAGATAGGTGATTTCCAGCCTTTGGTATGAGGGCTACTAGTGATCCCGGCTTGTACTCCATGCTCCATGAAGGGCTATACTGGCCGATCAATGAGATTCAAATCTGCAAGATGAGGGAAACTGGGATACTGAAAACTGTGGATAATATCAAGTGCTGCACTACACTACACTACACACCACTCTTCATGCACACACACACACACACACACACACACACACACACACACACACACACACACACACACACACACACACACACACAGAGAGAGAGAGAGAGAGAGAGAGAGAGAGAGAGAGAGAGAGAGAGAGTAAAAGGAAAACATTTTCACATGCATTGCTAGAGCTGGCCACTAGAGATCATGAGACACTATGCCAGGGATAGCGAACCTTTTTGACACCGAGTGCCCAAACTCGGTGATGGAGATGGGGGTGGTGGTGGGGGGCAGGATCGGCAGCAATGGGGTAACGGGGTAAGGGCAGCAAGGGTGATGGGGGCAGTGGGGGGCGGGATCAGGGTCATTGGTGGCAGCGGGGGCAGGGATGGCAGCAGGGATGGCAGCAGGAATGGCGGTGGAGGTGGGGTCGGGGTTGGCGGTGGCAAGGGCGATGGTGATGGAGACGGCGGCAGTGGGGGGGTCGAGATCGGCAGCAGGGGGCGCAGGGGTGGGGGTGAGGGCAGGGATGGCGGCGGTGGCAGGGTCAGCAGCGACAGGGGGCGGGGGCGATGGCGGCGATGGCAATGGGGACAGCGGCGGCAGGGTTGGCCTGGCACATGACATGCTCCCTGCCCCCTACTTCCCCCTCTGCAAATTCCTCATGGCTGGTCCAGTGGAGGGGGAAGGGGGCAGGTAGCATGTTGCGTGCCAGGCAAAAGCTCTCCGCGGGCCACCTTTGGCACGCGTGTCATAGATTCGCCATCCCTGCACTATGCCATGTACTATTCAATAACACAATAACACAATCTGCCCTCCCTGTCTCTGGTATTACATGTGAAAACATTTTTTTTCTAAATTTTTCCTCTTAATAGTTTATATTTTCAGACTGGAGAAATGAAGATGCAGCTACTGATGCCACAGATATGGCTGTCCTACTGTACATTGCAACTGGTGTAATCCATGCCAATAAAAGTTGTGACTCAAGGATAAACCCTGCCATGATAAACACTATGAATGGGACTTTTTGACTCTCATGGCCAGAATCCTCCAGGCAGAATGTTGGGAATGAAAGCCCCCAAATAGAATGTTTCAGAGTAGCTCTACCTACCTCTATGGAGCCTGAAAAAAGGAAATACCTTGGAGCAATGTTACCTGGGGCTGACAGATGTTCATGGGAAGGATACCAGTTACCATTAGGCTCTACAGAGAGCATGTCACATAGAACATGAAAGAAAAGAGAGATGCTCTGAAGTGTCCTGGTTTTCGGCTCCCATTTTCAGAATTCTGTCTGCATATTCTGAACAACTCAAGTTTTTTTAAACTTTATATAAGAATAGAACATAAATATATCTTCTTTGCACGAAGAGAGATAAGTAAAACCTCAGTAAGGAAGTCACAGGCGTAAACATTGAAATTCCACAGTGTTCTTACAAATAAAATGCAGTATCGTGTCAACTATCACAAACTAATAAATAATAATGAGAGGGGATGCAGAAATTTGGGTACTTTCCTAAAGTCAGATGCTCACAGTAGAAATGGTCACAGTACAATTGGTCCCCAGATGTATAAGTAGGGGAAGAGAAAAGGAGAATGATCAAAACCAGTTTTTTTTTTTTTGGCAAGAAAGCTGGCTATTTTGACATGATAAAATTGAGTTAAAATAACCATTACTGAGCTATTACTGGGAAACTATCTAAATGCATCAATGCATTTTCTGTTAGTAGGACCTTCAGAAGGCCATATTGGCAAAGAAAGAACTCCAAGACTAGAAAATAATCTACACAACTTTGTGCTCTGTTGGGTCTTATTTATTTGGTATTACAGGATCTCCATAAGGAAATAAATCTTACAGAACAATTTTATGCATGGGTGCTCAGGAGGAACCCACTGCATTCAACAGACGTTTCCATTATGAAAATAAAAAGACTTATAGAGCAACTTCAAACAACCTTACAACCTTGGAAGACCATCCAGAGATGGTAAGCAAGAATGTACATAATACATATACTGTATTATCTGTATACATATGTTCATATTGATAGTATGCATATGTTCACACTGATGGTATCAATTACCATGCTCCAAATAGGGTGTCTTGGGGATATGGCTGCTCCAGAACATTCTGAAACTACAGTTTCCAAAATTCCTTAACACAATACTGTTAGTGACAATAATGTTTCCAATTTCTGAACAGCCTTCGATCTGCTAGACCACAAATGTTTTCTTTCATGGGAATATTCCCAAAGGCCTAAATTTTGCCATCACACCCAAGCAGGTTCCTGTTGTGGATTTCATCACAGCTACAGAATCGGCCATCCACAGCAACAATCTGCCAGCAGCAGAAGCAGAACTACTCAGGATAAAAGTCTCTGCTGCACTCTCCAGTGCTCAACCACCACCATCCAACCTCACCAGCCAAGAGAGAAGTGCTCTGACATTCCCTCAGCAGGGATGAGAGCATCACAATTCTGCCTGCAGACAAAGGAAGGTGCACTGTCGTCCTCAATACTGTGGACTACCACAAGAAGGTTATTACACTTTTAGATGACCAACACACATATGGAAAACTAAAAAGAGACACCACCAGCAATTACAGGAAGAAAGTAATAGAATGCTTAAAACTCTTGGAGCAAGAAAACACAATTGACAGGGTGACCTACCACCAGTTATATCCCGGAGAAACAGTCCCCTGCTTTTATGGACTTCCCAAGATCCACAAGCAAGGAATTCCCCTCAGACCTATTGTCAGCAGTATAAATTCAGTGACTTACAACATCGCAAAATACCTGGCGACCATCCTAGCCCCACTGGTTGGACTCACGGACCACCACGTACACAATTCAGAGGAGTTTGTTTCTAAAGTCAGGGAGCTGAAACTGGATACAGATGAAACCATGGTATCCTTTGATGTTACATCACTCTTTACAAGCATCCCCACCACTGATGCCCTAACAATGGTAAAGAGAAGACTAAGAGAAGACAGCACCCTCACCTCCAGAAGCCGCCTCAACCCAGACCAGATAGGCCTGCTCCTGGACCTGTGTCTGAACACCACATATTTCATGTACAGAGGGGACTTCTACAGACAGAAGCATGGCTGTGCCATGGGTTCCCCAGTGTCACCAATTGTTGCAAACCTATACATGGAAGAAGTGGAGAAGAAGGCACTCAACACCTTCCCAGGGACAACACCATCCCACTGGTTCAGGTATGTAGATGATACCTGGGTGAAAATCAAGTACAGGCCTTTACAGACCACATCAATGCAGTGGACCCTAATATTAGGTTCACTAGGGAAGAAACTAAAGACAACAGGCTGGCTTTCCTGGATTGTGCAGTCATCCACCCACACAGATCAATACTTACTGTTTGACTCCCACCATCCACTACAGCACAAACTAGGAGTCATCAGGACTCTAAGCCACAGAGCAGAGAGCATCCCCACCTCCACAGAAGCCAAGAAGAAGGAAGACAGGCACCTGAAGACAGCACTTAAGGCCTGTGGATATCCAAAGTGGGCCTTCAACAAAGCAGTGGGCCATCCCAGAAGAAGAAGGGATCAGTCTGAGACCCAGACCCGACGGAAGAACCTGGTCATTCCTTACATGGCTGGAGTGTCGGAGAAGCTTAAAAGGATTTTTGGCAAACACCACATCCCTGTTTATTTCAAACCCACAAACACACTAAGGCAGAGACTTGTCCACCCAAAGGATCCGATACCAAACCATAAAAGGAGCAATATAGTATATGCAGTCCAATGCAGTGAGGAGTGTTCAGACCTATACATTGGAGAAACTAAACAGCCATTAAACAGAAGGATGGCCCAACATAGGAGGGGCAACAGGTCAGGACCAGAATCAGCAGTACACCTCCATTTGAAGGACAAAGGGCACTCTTTCAAAGATGAGGATGTACACATATTAGACAAAGAAGAGTGGTGGTTTGAAAGAGGAGTAAGGGAGGCCATTCATGTGAGCATTGTAAACCCCTCCCTCAACAGAGGTGGTGGGCTCCAGCATAGTCTATCTGCTACTTATCAGGCTGTGCTTTCCAAAGTCCCCAGGCAAATAAAAAAGCCTTCACCACCAAGGCCATAGCTAATGACCCATTCTTGATAGGTTTCAGCACCTTAGGCCATTGTTCACCTTAAGGCTAAGGATACTATTATCTCCCTAACAAGCCTATTTAGGCCACTTATGAGCCTAATTCAGGCCAGGGTGACAAGAGGTCAAAGCTGCCTATAAGATGGAGGATTTGCACTAGCTGTATTCAGACCGATGAAGCTGTTTGGATGAACAGCGAAAAGTTTCCATCTCTCAAAAAAGAAGTCCAGTAGCCATGACACAACTTCCAGATAAACTCACCTGGATGACTAAGAATCTTCACAGACATACTCATGCTTTGAGTAGTCTAGCTCTGCAGCAGCAGCAGCAGCAGCAGCAGCAGCAGCAGCAAAGGGACAAGGAGGCTGTGTGCGAGTCTTTGCGTGTGTGTGTGCATGCACCTGCGGATGCACAGAGAGAGAGAGAGAGAGAGAGAGAGAGAGAGAGAGAGAGAGAGAGAGAGAGAGAGAGAGAGAGAGAGAGAGAAGGAGAGAAGGAGAGAAGGGTGTGAGGGGAGAGTTTGACACCCCACCAGCTACCATCAGAATCAGCTCATTGTTCAAATATAACCTGCACGGGCAAACAAAAACTGAGAAAGAGAAAGGGGGATTTCCTCTGATACCCACCTTGGTTCTTTTATCTCTCTCCCTCCCCTCTTCCTACACCCCCTTCCCAGCCGCTTTTCTGAGGACACAGATACCACCTTTTCTGACCACGTGGCCACTGCCACAGTGAAACCACCTTTTATTTTAAGCCGTTTCTTCCGGACGTGGGATGGAGCCCAGGGAGATACCGTAATAGCCATAACTGCACACGACAGGTAAAGGAAGAAGTACCTTCTTGTACCTCCTGTCTTGACCAGGGGAAACAGCAAGACATTGAAAGTGGTGGGTGATCTGTCACCTTCCCAGCAGTACTGAAGAACAATTATACTGCTAATCATTCAGTTCTGAGACTGTCTATTCACAGCTACTGATGTACAAAAGTATTCCTGAAACTGTGGGATGGGGAGGCCAGCAATTGCATGCACTCTCCGCCTTTGCGGCCCAGGTAAACCAGGAACTGCAAGTAGAGATGGGCACGACTTAGCGGTATTCCCGTTTCCGTTTCTTACTCGTATCCGTTACTCTACGGAAACGGTAACAGGAATTACTCCGCCAGACTTCGAGCTTGAACCGACGAATGAACAATTTTGGTCTGATTTGTCGTGCTCATTACTTGCATCGCGGCGATCGCGCAATGCCAAGCGGCACAGAAAAAAAGTTTTTAAAAGTTAAAAAAAAACCGATTCCCGGCCCTAAAAGTAGGCGAAAACTGTCTGAGGGCACCTACCAGGCCAGAAGGGTGTTTTATTTGGGGGGGGGGTTCCCCGCCCCCTCTCCTTGGCTATTGCTACTGCTGCGCTGCTGGTACCAGGCTGGGAGGGCGCATCCATTTGCCATGCAGTGCGGGGGATCCAAAATGGCGACCGCAATATTTTTTTTGAAATCGTTGCCCAAAACCCCACCAAAGCACCACAGAAACATGCGAAAATTAGCTATTTTAAATGCTTGAATTTTTATAGTAGCAGCAGTGGGTTTTTCTTGCAAAAAAAAAAAAGTCTCCGTTGATTTTATTTTATTTTATTTTATTTTTTTACACCTGCACATTCACAATGATGGGCTTGCCCATGGGAGTGGACCATGCAAAGTTTTGGAGCCATTCCACCAATCGCATGGCCAGGTTTTGCTGACTGTACCAGGCTGGGAGGGCGCATCCATTTGCCATGCAGTGCGGGGGATCCAAAATGGCGACCGCAATTTTTTTTTTTGAAATCGTTGCCCAAAACCCCACCAAAGCACCACAGAAACATGCGAAAATTAGCTATTTTAAATGCTTGAATTTTTACAGTAGCAGCAGTGGGTTTTTCTTGCAAAAAAAAGTCTCTGTTGATTTTATTTTATTTTATTTTATTTTATTTTTTATTTTTTAACACCTGCACATTTGCAATGATGGGCTTGGGAGTGGACCATGCAAATTTTCCACCAATCGCATGGCCACTTGGCCAGGTTGACCAAATCGGGCATAAACAGCCCACTAATCGCAGCCCAAACCCGAACCCTAAGCCTAAGCCCAACCCATACGCCAGTACACTGTCCTTCTAAGTGGGTCAGAGAGGCACCCAGAGGTGCACCCCAATTTTCACCTGTAACAGCCTAGCCCTAGCCCTTGCGCTAACCCGTCTTAACCCTAAGCCAGATCTACTTGCATTGCACTACATGCAAGTTGAGACACAGCGGGTGCAAAGAGTCTGCCAGTCCGTCACTTGTGGCTCTGGCTGACTTTACTAACTATTTTAAAAACCAATTTTTATTTTATTTTATTTTCCCTAGTCGTGCCCATCTCTAACTGCAAGAACATAAAACCATAAGAACATAAGAAGAGCCATGCTGGATCAGGCCAAAGGCCCATCTAGTCCAGCTTCCTGTATCTCACAGCGGCCCCACCAGAAGCGTTTGGGAGCGCATGAGACTAGATATCTGTCTCCTGATACCACTCCCCTGCATCTGACCCTTGAACTACCCTGGTTTAAAGCCTAGAGATTACACATCTCCATCATGGTTTGTAACCACTTTTCCTCTAGGAATCTGTCCAATCCCCTTTTGAAGGCATCCAGGCCAGATGCCATCACCACATCCTGTGGCAGGGAGTTCCATAGACTTACAACGCGCTGGGTGAAAAAATATTTTCTTTTGTCAGTTCTTACTCTCCCAGCACTCAATTTGAGTGTATGTCCCCTAGTTCTGGTATTTTGAGAGAGGGAGAAGGGCTTCCCTCTATCCACTTTACTCATACCCTGCATTATTTTGTACGTCTCAATCATATTCCCCCTCAATCGCCTTTTTTCCAGACTAAAGAGGCCCAATTGTTTTAGCCTTTCTTCATAAGGGAGGTGCCCCAGCCCAGTAATCATTTTAGTCGCTCTCTTCTGCACCTTTTCCAGTTCCACTATGTCTTTCTTCAGATGCGGTGACCAGAATTGTACACAATACTCCAGGTGGGGCCTTACTATTGTTTTGTATAACGGCATTATAATGTTGGCTGTTTTATTTTCAATCCCCTTTTTGATAATCCCTAGCATGGAATTGGCCTTCTTCACTGCTGCCACACATTGGGGAGACACCTTCATGGAGCTGTCCACCAACACACCAAGATCTCTTTCCTGATCCGTCACGGATAACTCAGAGCCCATGAGTTGATAGATGAAGTTTGGATTTTTTGCCCCAATATGCATTACTTTACATTTGGTTACATTAAAACGTATTTGCCATTTCTCAGCCCACTCCCCCAGTTTGGAGAGATCCTTCTGGAGCTCTTCACAATCTTCTCTGGTTTTTACCACACGGAAAAGTTTTGTGTCATCTGCAAACTTGGCCACCTCACTGTTTATCCCTGTCTCCAGGTCATTTATGAACAGATTGAAAAGCACCGGTCCCAGGACAGAGCCCTGGGGCACACCGCTACTTCTCTCCATTGTGAAAATTTCCCATTGACACCTACTCTTTGTTTCCGGGATCTCAACCAGTTCTCAATCCATAAGAGGACCTGCCCTCTTATCCCCTGACTATGCAATTTTCTCAGCAGCCTTTGGTGAGGGACTGTGTCAAAAGCCTTTTGAAAATCCAGATAGACTATATCCACCGGTTCACCCAAATCCACGTGCCTGTTGACCTTTTCAAAAAATTCTAAAAGGTTTGTAAGACAAGATTTACCCTTACAGAAGCCATGCTGATTTTCTCCCAGTAAGGTTTGTTCTTTTATGTGTTTTAAGATTTTCTCTTGGATGAGGCCTTCCACCATCTTCCCTGGGACAGATGTAAGGCTAACCGGCCTGTAGTTTCCTGGGTCCCCCTCCTTCCTTCTTTTTAAAAATTGGTGTGACGTCTGCTATCCTCCAGTCCTCTGGCACTGTGGCCGTTTTAAGAGACAAGTTGCATATAACCGTTAAGAGATCTGCAATTTCATTTCTCAGTTCCCTAATAACCCTTGGGTGGATGCCATCTGGGCCCGGTGACTTGTTAATCCTCAATTTATCAATTAGTCCTAAAACCTCCTCTCTTTTTTAACCTGTATTTGATTTAATTCTTTAGTCAAGAGGGGCGGCTCAGGCAGCGGAATCCGCTCAAGGTCCTCTGTCGTGAAGACAGACGCAAAGAACTCGTTCAATTTCTCTGCAATGTCCAAGTCCTCCTTAACCTCCCCTTTTCCTCCCTCACCATCCAGAGGCCCAATTGGTTCTCTGGCAGGTTTTCTACTTCTAACATATTTAAAGAAGCTTTTATTATTACCCTTTATATTGCTAGCCATGTGTTCCTCAAAGTCTTTCTTTGCCTCCCTTATCATCTTTTTACATTTCTTTTGCCAGAGTTTGTGTTCCTTTTTATTTTCCTCGTTTGGGGAGGATTTCCATTTACAGAAGGACCTCTCCTTGCGCTTTAGAGCCTCTCTAACTCCACTCGTTAACCATGCCGGTGTCCTCTTGGACTTAAATGAGCTCTTCTTTCTTTGTGGTATGCACTTGTGCTGGGCCTCTATTATTGTTGTTTTAAACAGGCTCCATGCACTCTGAAGAGATCGGATTCTTCTAACCCTCCCCTTCAGTTTCTCTCTAACTAGTTTCCTCATCTGAGGGAAGTTTGCCCTTCGAAAATCAAACATGCTGCGAAGTAACTTTGGTGGCCCAAGTGAAGGGGAGGGAAAAACCATGGATGGAAAGGGAGGGGTAATGTGCTCTCTCTCTCTCTCTCTCTCTCTCTCTCTCTCTCTCTCTGTGTGTGTGTGTGTGTGTGTGTGTGTGTGTGTGTGTGTGTGTGTGTGTGTGTGTGTGTGCATGTGCATGTGCACGTGCATGTGCACACACACACACACACACACACACAGGGCATAGCCACACCCATCCCTAGGTCTTATTATCAGGGTACGGCTTATATTTAACAAATGCATAGAAATCCTGCTAGGGCTTATTTTTTGGGTAGGTCTTATTTTGGGGGAAACATTGTACTAATATGTATGACTGCTAACAAAACAATGGCCATCTCTTAAAACAATCCCCCCTCCAAAATGTTATATTATATAAATGTTTCTGTACCATATCTCATGTATCCATGATTTATGGACATTAAATATGGAAAAGCTCTTGCTTTTATGCAAATTAGGATGTGTGAAACACATTGACGGCTAGGTGGATGTGGGGGAAGAGAGATGGCGACTCAGCTGATTGGGTCCCTGTGTGCATATTACATATGGGAAACAGGCACCTTTTAATATTTGTATTTTAAACAGCGAGATTCTTTCTTTTAGCAAAACAAAAAGAACCTATTATAAATTATTACTTGGTTTGAAGAAAATAAATTACACACGCAACAGAAAATGAGAGATTCAGGAAGCAGCTGACAGCATAAAAGGAGAATAATAGGGGGGAAGGGGAGTAATGATAACAATACACAATTAGCATTATTTAACTAGTTATTCTTCTCCTTCTTCCTCCAGCCCATTTAATTACTAGCACTGTGTAGCCAAGATAACCAAGTCCGTAATTTGTTTAGTCGGCAGCCCATACAGTCTTTTTTTGCAAGAAAGAAGGCTGGAGCATTTGGGGGGTTAAATTCTCAGATGGCGCAAATGAGCACTAAACACAATAGTCTTACATGCTGTGCACCTGCTGGCCATCTGGAACAAGGAATGCAAAATACTGAACTATGAATGAATGGTATAAAATTACTCTCTTGGTTCTACACAGAAAGAGGATGAGAACTGTAATTGTGTGTGTTATATGTGCGAGCGGCTTAAGAATTAAAGCTGGCAACTCATGGTGTTAAAAAAGAAACAAGAACAAGAAAGAAGGAGTAATTCCAAAGCTCTCCACAAAATGGGACAAAGCGTATTGCACTATGCTTTTGTTTTTGTTAGGATAGAATGAAATCTAATGCTCAAGCAGAGACTTAATCTACATTCTGTTGTATTAAAAACACTCAAACTTCACCAAAGTTCCCCTTTCTTTTCTTCTTCCGTTCATTATGGAAATTCTTAAAAGTTCACTTCATAAAATTAATCATAACTCCTTCAGATAACAAGTAATGCACAGCTATTTCAAGAAATAACTAAAAGGCACAAGGCACAAACAATGGCACAATATTTGTGTGTGTCAGCCCACAGCTTTACCAGTGGCATAGAATACAGAAGTGCAGAATCAGAAGCTTTTTGTGTAAAGCAAAAAGAGTGTTATATAAATTGCCCCAGTCTATGAGAAAGGTCCTTCAAGAGGCATGACCTAATGGTGTATCAGAACCAGGTGCAGCAAAACTTATACCTCATGTCCTTTTTCATATGCACACTCAAACAGTCACATATTTGCCCTAAGACTCCTATGCAGGATAGTGGGCTTTTGCATAGGGGCATAAATGACACATGTGTCAAAAAACTAAACTGTGATAAAATTGCACAATTTCACCAGTAAAAGCTACAAGACTCAACACTGCATTCTTTTAGAACTGGAGTGGCAAAAGTATTCTTAGCAGGCAGAAGGTATAGTTTGATATATAAGGAATTAAAGTGGAACTAGTGGGGAGACAAACTCTGGCTCAGGGATGGGATGTAGGAAGCAATGACTGGGAGATCTATCCAAGATGGTTAAATGGTGCTCTAGATACAGCTGGATTTGAACTAAATTATATAGCAAAGCTCTAAATTACAGTGGAGCCTTGTATAAAAAACTGTTTGTATAACATAAAATTTTTACAACATAAAAAATTCTGGAGATAGGGGATATTTGCTTAACAGAATAGCCTATGGGGCGAATCCATACAACATAAAATGGTTGCAATTGGGGATTACTCTGTTTTCAATGCATTCCTATGGGAAATTTGTATAAAGGGAAATTTGCTTAACAAAATTTCATTTGGAACGAATTAATTCCTTTATACAACGTACAACTGTAATTGGTTTAAAGGTACATTTTCTGTTATCTGGCTGAGATGATGTAAGGTAAAAGGTAAAGGTAAAGGTTCCCCACGCATATGTGTGCTAGTCGTGTCTGACTCGAGGGGCGGTGCTCATCTCTGTAATCAAGCTGAAGAGCCAGTGTTGTGCAAGTCCATGGCCACATGGCCAGCATGGCTGCAAGGAAACACTGTTTTACCTTCCTGTGTTTTACGGCGGTACCTATTTACCTACTTGCATTTGCATGCTTTTGAACTCCTAGGTTGCTAGCTGGGGCTATCAGCAGGAGCTCGCTCCGCTGCATAGCACCCGGGATTTGAACTGCGGAGCTGCCAACCTTGCAGCCGACAGTTTTGAGGGCCTTGGTCCACTGAGCCACAAAGCCCCTTAGAGATGATGTATTTATTATTTATTTATTTTGAATATTTTTAACCCACCTTTCTCCTTGGAAAAGAACCCGAAGCAGCTTACAATATTGGAGGACAATATGCAACCCAGAACATTTAAGACATATTCAAAGTTTAGGAATTATGGATTTGAAGAGACATCTTACAACATTAAAAAGGCAGTATTAAAGCTATTAACAGCACATGAACAATTCAAAGAAAAATCCATTATGAGAACTGGAAACTAAAATGGATTGGTTACGGGGAAGAAGGTTGTGAATGTCTGGTGTTTCCAACCTTAATACATGGTACAGCTAGATTACTCACTAAGGGTGAGACCATAATGGTAAAAAATGCAAGAAATGCTCCAGAATTTAGATTGGCTGATTCACATTTTTTTTCATTGACCACATAATGCAAAAGTAAATGTGAATCAGCCCGGAATCTCCAGCCCAATATAGGTTTTTTTTGCCTCCACTACTGGGACTTCTACTGATTTTCACTGGATCCATTTGCAATGGTTCCTGCAGTATGGTCACTTGAACTGGTGCAAGAAGAAGCAGAAGCAGAAGCAGAAGCAGAAGCAGAAGCAGAAGAAGCAGAAGAAGAAGAAGCAGAAGAAGAAGAAGAAGAAGAAGAAGAAGAAGAAGAAGAAGAAGAAGAAGAAGAAGAAGAAGAAGAAGAAGAAGAAGAAGAAGAAGAAGAAGAAGAAGAAGAAGCTTTAGCAGTTCACCACTGGCTCTAAATGCATTGGGCTGCAAATTGTTCAGATTCTATACTAATTCTGAGAGTAAGACATTTTTGTCTCAACATATGGTCCCATACGTTTTTGTCAGTAAAAGCAACCTGCAGGAGGAACTCCTAGAATATTAAGGCTGCACCTTTCAGTATCGGCAAGTGGGTGAACCATTTCTGCTGTAACTCTTTGTTAAATGCAGTGATTGATATTGTTAGTAAAATGAAACTTAGTTTACTCTAATTGGAAGTTATGGCCAATTTGAGGGAAGACTTAATTGAATATTTCTCACTGTGGGGAAAAGCTAATAACTAAACTGAAGAATTTTTTTGGATTATATCCAGAGTGAACAGTTTTTAAAAAGATGTCCTTATTTTCTGCTCAGGAAGTTAATTTAACTGTCTTTTATGACACAAATGAAAAAGCATTTAAAGCTGAGTCTTGGTATTTCTGCAACATAAAAATGCACCTCGGGAAGAACAACTCTTTCTAGGAAACTAACACCACCAAAAAGACAGGACAGCTGAAGGACAGCACTGATTAAAAATGCACAGCACTCTCTGAGACTAGTCAGCTCTCTTAAGTCTTCCAAAAAGAAGATGGGGGTGAACCAAACCTGAAGTCTAATAGTTTCACAGAAGTAAACTCTGATGGAATCGCTGGAAGATCTTAACACCCATTAGTAGCACTTCCTTCCATACGGCCTTAGTCCAAGTTTTCCTTATCTAGTTCTATCCTAATACAGTGGACCCTTGTATAACAAACAGCTTGTATAACATAAAATCTGTACAACATAAAAATTCTGGAGATAGGAGAAATGTGCTTAACATGATCACCTATGGGGAGAATCTGTACAACATAAAAATGGGATTACTCCGTTTTCAATGCATTCCTATGGGAATTTGTATAAAGGAAAAATTGCTTAACATAATTTCATTTAGAACGAGTTAATTCCTTTATACACGGTACCACTTTGTATAGAACTTTATGGATCTCAATCAAGCTAAAACAAAGAAATTAAAGTTAAAAAATCAGGTGTGGCCAGAAACAAGGAAGTTATCCTGGAAGCCTAAATGTTATAGGAATTTAGAAGAAAAAGTCAAATGATCTATAAAATAACTGTTAAAACTTTATCAAGTAACTATACCTTAAGTGTGTTATGGGATGTTAATGAATGAATGAAGTTGCTTGACGATAACAAGTAAACATCTATACTTCAAAGGAGGTAAAATAATCTGGCCTCATCTGGTCCATGGGCATTCCACATCCAGTCAGTACACATATGAGGGTAGCTCTCCCGTCAGATTCTATTTCCTTTGGAGGTCATACATGTCCACTGGCTTTTTCAACAGAGAAGCCTTGTAGCATGTGAGACAATCCCTGTATATCACTAGTCATCTGAGATGAATCTAAGGATGCTCTCCAAATTACTGAAACTTTGAATCAGGAAGGGCAGAGATATGGCCTAACTTCCTAAGAAATTGGTGTGAGATAACAAAGGCATGGGAAATATTGGTTTTGTGACAGAATCCAAGTGGTATCCTGTAACTGCTCTGACAGAAAGCAGACAACATGTGAGACAAGAAACACGAAAGCAGACTATTTTTGTGAGGGCAGGAGAATTTGGGCAGTGGGGATTGTGGACCTTGAGATATATAATACAAAAGGGCAGGCTTACATTGGAATACATAGTAGGGCCGGAGTGTGTGTGAATAATATCTTTGTTAACATGTGTAAAGGAATCTGTTTCCTTATGTTCATGTTGTGGTGTCTTGATTCAATGCAGACAAGACTGGAAATGCATCTTAAATCAAAAGCAAGCAGCATTAATTAACATAAATAGCTAGAAACTGAATAAAATGCAAGCTAACACATATATATGATCACCAACAAATTGGAATCTGTGGCGGGGAGAAGAAAACCATAACGACAAATGTAATTTGCATTGTCAAGGATTTAAAAAGAGTAAAAAAAACCTGTGAGCAACTGACTGAAATCTGTCTGTTAGGCACCAGATGGTGATGTTTTGCAGGAAAAATTCAAGTTCACCTTCCAAGAGGATCACTACCAAGAACAACTGAACAACTGCAGGATTCAGCATGCATGTTTTGTTTTCAAGCCTAATTACATTACATTACATCAGAGGTAGTCATCAAATTTCTACCCTGTTATTTAAAGAAGAGTTTAGGCAGGGGTTTCAACATACAAATCTTTGCCAATAAGCAGACAGTAGCAGGCTATTAATACTGAAATGTACTGAAATGGAAAGGATCTGAGAGTGAAAACCAAACCAAACCAGAGGAAAAACAAATGGAACTTCCAAAACTGAGAAATTTATCCATTATGGTTCAGGGCTTTGAGTGCTTGACTGTTAAACATCTAGGTCTGACTTCCTTTGTAACAGAACTTGACTAGACCCAATGAATCAAAAAGATTTATATGAATGTGAATATAGCATTCAACAGTTGATTCGATGGGTTTATTCTAGTTAGGGCTAGTGATAGAAGTAACATTTCAGTTGGTGCCATATCAAGCATATCCCCTCATTTTTCAATCTAAAATACTTACCGCCTTTAACTGCAGTAAGCAGATATTATGTTTTTCTGCCAATGCTGTGAATAGCTGAACTTTTTTGCATTTTGCCAATGCAATTGGAGGAAAATGCTTTTGTTTGTGTTGAAGAATTTGCAAGGTTTAAAATATTTCCCATATGTGGTATGGAAAGAACCCAAAGCTGAAAAGGAATTGGAGGAGAGGAGAAAAGCAAAACTGATCTCCTCATCCCTATCTCGCCTTCACCATTTTTCATAGGTAAGCTGCACAGTGCAAGGACTCCCCCAGAAAGAGAATGATGAATGACTTCCAAGTACTGTCTATCTAGAAGACATAGGAAAGGTCTCCTTAATCAAGAAGTAACACACAAATATTCATTATAAAGAATGAATAAGCATGCAGATGAACTGGGTTTTAATTATATCACGACCACCCCTCCTCCAAAAAGAGCACAGCTAAGCTATATTTTTTAAAACAGCTGGCCTATGGGGTCTCCTGGGCTTCAGTTCAAATATATCTAGAACCCACTGTGTGATTTGTGAAGGAAAATTTGGTGATGCAGTTCTCCAATGAAAATATGGATACAAAAATGTATATTTCAGGGGGAAATGTACAAAATAGACGTGAACCTTAGTGAAAATAATATGGAAATGCACAATGTTAGAAGGTCCACTCCAATGCATAGGAGCCACATAGAAACAATACAGCAGGAGAGAGATAGCATGAAAATATTTACACTTATTTCTTATTCAGAAACGCGACCTTTAGACTAGAAAAACAAGAAGCTGAAGCAAAGAGAGTTGACAAATCCACCCGTCTCTAATGGCCAGTGGAGGAAGACCTCCACACAGTGAGAGGGAAGCTGCTTGAAAATTCAGCATTTAAAGAGCTATATTCTTCTTTATGACAGCAAAGCAGTTTCTTTTTTTTTTTAATGTTTTTTTATTAAATTTTAAACTACATACAACGACATAAAAAAAGAAAGTAAAAAAAAACTACAACAAACAATATAAGTGCACCCCCATCCCACGGGTCCATCCATACATTCTTATTCGTTGCTCCATCTTCTATTCTTCTAGTAGTCTTCTTAAAGTTCTCTTCTCCAGAATTGTTGTGAGATATTCGTGGACTCTTTCCCTTTTCCTTCGACTAGTACATAATCTAAAAATTTACCCCAGATATCGTAGAAAATGTCTTTTTTCATTTCTCCTCGTTTAACCTTTAAACTGCAGGAGAGTTTATCGTTTATAGCTATATCCCAAAGTTCATTATACCAATCTTCCATCTTGAATTCTAGTTTTGACTTCCAATTTTTGCTATAATTAATCTAGCAGCTGTCATAAAATTTGCTATTAGTTCCTTTGTTGTAACAACATAATCTTTACTTGTTAACAATGATAATAATGCTATCTCTGGATTACAATCTATATCCATCTTAATCATATTACTTAGCTCTAAAAACACTTTTTTCCAGAACCTTTGGACTATTTCACATTCCCACCAAAGATGCAAGTAAGTACCAAGCTCTTTTTCACATTTCCAACATATCTTAGAGTAAGCAGGATTCATTCTATTTAGTCTTACTGGGGTTAAATACCATCTGGAAACCAATTTGAAGTAGTTTTCTTTTATCCTGACTGACAATGATCTCAAAATTCTCATATTCCAAATTTTTTTCCAGTCTTCTTTCTCTATCTGTACATTAAGGTCTTGGTTCCAAACTTCTCTCAAGGTGTTTAACTCCTTCATTTCTGATAATTCCCCTAGTTTTTTATATATTTTACGTGTTATTCCTTTCTCTGAATTTTCCTGTTCAGACTCAAGCGATAGTAGGAAATGTTCAAATTTTGTGCATTCTCTAATTTGATTATTTCTCTTTCCCCAGTCCTTTATCCATTTTCCTAGTTGAATATAATTTAACCATGTTAAATCACTGGGTTGCAAAATATTTTTATATCCTGAATTGTTTTAATCTTGAGCATCCAATCCTTTAGTCTAGCTATTTTCTTAATTTTAAATAACTCCAAATAATGCTTCAAGTTGTCTGGAAAGCTTTCCAAGTCAGTAACTAAAGCCAGTGGGGATCCCTTCGGAGACAAGATTTTCCTATATGTTCTCCATGTAGCAATTAAACTATTCAATAGGGGGTTGTCAATCTTTACTTTGTTTTTAACTTCCGTGAATAAAAATGTGTTTATTTCCCCCTTTATATCCAAAGACTCTTGCTCCCACCATATTAACTTCTGTGGTTTAAAAAGAATTTCCCCAAAGAACTAAGTTGATTGGCTATATAATAATTTTTTATATTGGGTATACCTATTCCTCCTTCTTTCTGAGATCTATACCATAGACTTTTATTTATTCTTGATTTTTTCCCTGCATTACAATACCTATTTATCATGTCTTGGAGAGTTTTAATTTCCTTTTCTAAAAACTGAACCGGTAACATTTTAAAAATAAAGTTAATTTTTGGAAGTATTTTCATTTTTATCAATGCAATTCTGCCAAACCACGATAATTTTAGTTTAGAGTAGGATATTAATTTGTTTTTCATCTCCTCTTCTAATTTCAAAATATTTCTTTCTTTAGTTTTAGTAAATTCTTTATGGAGTTCTAATCCTAGATATTTAATGCTTTTTCCCGGTTTAAGTCCAGATTTTTCAATCATCTTTAAGTCATGTTTTCCATAATTGAAGAATAAACTCTCTGATTTTTGCCAGTTTACACATAATCCTGTTATTTCTCCAAATTCTTCTAAATGAGTTTTTACTCTTTGAATATTCTCTATTGGGTTTACAATAGTCAAAAGAGCATCGTCCGAATAAACTAATTTTAGTTGCCCCATCTTTCCCTATACCTTTAATAAATTTGTCGTCCCCTTATGGCATTTGCCAGGAGCTCTATAACAATACAAAAAGGACTGGAGAAAGAGGACATCCTTGTCTAGTTCCTCGGCCTAGGGTGATTTGTTCAGTCAATCCATCATTAACTATTATTGAGGAAGTGCCCGTTGAATATAGTTGATTTATTACTCCCAAAAAGGATTTCCCAAATCCCATTTTTTTAACAATATTTTTAATGTGGGCCATTGAACACAATCAAAAGCTTTATAAAGATCTAGAGATAACATCCCAGCTTTAGTAGTACTCTTACTCATTTCATAAAGAACATTCAAATTCCTTCTAATAATATTTGCCATTTGTCTACCTTTGATAAAACCACATTGATCCTCTTTAATATATTTAGCTATAAATTTATTCATTCTTTTAGCCAAAATTGCTGTGAAAATCTTAGCATCTTGATTTAATAAGGATATTGGTCTGTATGACCCAATATCCATTAAATTTTATTAGGTTTTGGAATTAAAATAGTTAAAGAATGGGTCCAAGATCTCGAATTTGTTCTCCATTCAAAATTTCATTATATAGCTTCTTTAATTTAGGTATTAATACTGCTTTAAAAAAAGTTTGTAAAATTCAGGTCCCAGAGCGTCCACTCCGGGCGTTTTATTATTCTTTAATTTGTCTATTACCTCGCTTATCTCTTGATCTGTAATAGGCTTTTCCATTTCCAGCATATCTTCCTGTTCCAAGACCCTCTTTAAATTCTTAGTGATATACCTTTCTATATCCTCCTTAGGTTTATTTTTGTAGTATATAACAACTGATAAAACTCTTGTATAGCTGACAACTTTTCCTTCATTTGTGTGCATGTCTTACCTGAGGAGTCTTTTATAATCCCTATTGTATTCTTGTCTTGTCTTTTCTGTGCTAATCTGGCTAAAAGTTTTGAGTTCTTGTTGCTGTATTCAAAAAAATTTCTTTTTAGGTACAGAAGATTCCTTTGTGTTTGTTGTAAATCTAGATCTTCTAACTCTTTTTTTTCCTTGCTTCAATCAACCTCAATATCTTATTATCCTTAGTAAGAAAAAAATTGGGATTCTAAATCTGCTATTAGTTTTTCTAATTTTCTTTTATTGAGTTCTTCCTGTTTTTAGTTTTAATATTTTCTTTTATGATAAGGCCTCTAGCTACCGCTTTCAGGGTGTCCCATATGATTGGCGTTTGGCTACCTGCCTTTTCGTTTATATCCCAAGTTTCCAACCAATCTTTTTGACCTTTTCCAGCACTTCTGGATATTGAAATATTTTTAAATTCATTCTCCACCTTTTAGCTTCTCTATAATTTTTATTTGTTGCTAAATCAATCGACATTAAAGCATGATCAGATGTTTTTATGATCTCAATTTCGGTATTATTTATCTTAGGTATTAGGCTTTGTGAAACAAACACAAAATCTATCCTAGAATAGGTTTTGTGCACTGGTGAGTAGAAGGTGTATTTTATTTCATCTCCTTTCAGTTCTCTCCAGACATCCTTCAATCCTGTTGTATTTATAAACTTTGCTAGAGTTGTATGTCTTGTCCTCCACTCTTCCTTTTTACATACCGATTTATCTTTAATTTTATCTAAGACCATATTGAAATCCCCTGCCATTATTAAATACCCCTTTTTAACCAATTCAATCTGATCCCAAAGGAGATTGTAAAAGCGGCCTTGGTTAACGTTTGGTGCATACAGATTAACCAAAGTATAATGATCTTTCCCCATTAGAACTTGCAATATTATATATCTACCTTCTGAATCTTTTACCACATTTTCAACAACACATTCACAATTCCTTGAGATTATAATGGCAACCCCTCTTGCTTTAGATGTGCCAAAGCTTTTTTCATAAATATCAACATTTGGAATTTTTAATTCATTAATACCATCTCTTATTTGATGAGTCTCTTGCAAAAAGGCAATATCTATTTTGTGCCTTTTGATCATCGCTTGATCAAGCGATGATCAGCAAAGCAGTTTCAAAGCATAAGGGAAATTATTTTTTAAAATAAACCAAAACGCAACCTAAAGGACACCATTCACCACTCACATGGTTACGTTCTGTAAGGGGCTGCAACTGCAGTGTTATTTCTACTCCTGTGTTTTCCATGAAGGATTGTAATAGCATGACCATCAACCAATTCTACTGACATTTCATCTGATCTAGTTGTCAAAACAGAAGTGTCCTCCTGTGCTTCACCTCACAATTAAAGAAGCAGGCTACATTGATTTATTGATTTGAGCCTTTTATTTAGACACTCACTATTTACTTCCCAAATTTGTCTGCAGCTGCCAGCAGCCAGTCTTTATAAAGTGATTCCTAGAGATGTGGTAATTGCAAGCCAAATGGAAATGTTATTGCATACAACACTAATATTGCATATGACTACCATACTAATAACAATCAACCTTATCAAATGTTTGTGTGTTCCTTTGATGTGGGGATATTTCCACATACATGAGCTTATTTAAGATGAATATCACAGTGTCCTTGCAATGAAATGGTCTAACAAAACTCTTATATCCATTTTCAGCATAATCTCAGAAGGACAGTGGACTCTGAGCTGAAGTGTGAACATCAGCTAATGGAGGCCACTCATCAGTAATGTATGAATTGCCTTCTTGTAGGGAAAGGGACCAGTCATTTAACTCATGTTGTTCTAAACAACAACAACAACAACAACAAATAACCAAAACAGTGAACCTTTGGTAATTAGGAAAAAGCTCATTTTTTCTTCCTAGGGACATTGCTTTTAGGTCATGAACAGAAGAACTTGACAGAAATAGGAAAATAGTTTATTTTATTCTACATGTTTATTATGTCTACTTAATATATATAAAATGTTATTTTTATTTTGTTGTTTTAACCTTCCTTCTGCCTGGAGTTGTTCTGTGAATTAAGTTTGGTGGCATATAATCCCATAAATAATCAAATAAATAAATCCAGTTTTTCAGGCCTTGGACAGAACAGGAAGTAGGAAATGATATTTGAAAGCTATAGAAGTAAAGAGAGATTTAGAGAAAGCTGACGTCAATGGATGTAAGAATTTAGCACCTCCTATGTAACCGGGTCCATGGGGTGACGAAGAGTCGGACACGACTTAATGACTGAACAACAACCAATGTCACTGGAACCACCAGGAAGCATTTGTTAGCATCTAGACTGACCCTGCTAGCTGATCATTTAAACAGAAACCAAGTCGCTCACAAAAGTTGCAGTAATATGAGTAACAGCAATATGTAGATTTTTCTTTATCCTGTGTCCTCTACCTAGTTCTTGGGACCAAAAATGATGTTACAATTTACAGTTTTCTTACACAAAACCTAACTGGTTTTTAAAATAGTTTTAGAATTCTAGGCATAAATCATGCAACATGGACTGAGATAACTCACAGAAAGTAACCCATTTTCACAGTTTTCTTCCAGATCATATAGGAACAGCATTTTTTTTTCCTGGAGGGGAAAAAATCTTTTAAAAGCTTCACTCTCATCTTGCTGGGTATAGACAAAAGAAATAGGGCAAAGGGAAAGCAGCAAAGCTTTCTGTGTATATATATCAATGACTATGACCTATTTCCAACAGAATATATTTATGGATCATTGTTTAAGAAAGGGGAAAAAAAAGAAAAATCTGTCTCTCCACCATACTTCTAAAGGTACGCTGTACAGCATAGCTGGCACAGCCTTCAACACATCCACCTGATGTTATCTTCAATTAGGTAAAATCTGCCAAACTGTTGACCAACCTGGGTTTTTACTAACTGCCTCCTAAGCAGTTTAACCTGCACCACAGTCTCCTCTCTGCTTATTCCCAACTCTTCTTTATCATAAAATATACTGTAAAGTGTTGCATACTGCTACAAAAAAGGAAGGTTTCCCTAGTTCTCCACAATGAACAAACACAGGCACACACATACCACAGAAACAGAGTAATCTGCTGTAGTTTATGGAAGTTGTTCCTATTTCATATTGATTTTTGTCTTTAGAGGTGATCTAGCACTAAATCGGTACACTTCTCCCTTCGGCAACATTGGGGTTAGAGGCACTGGTTCAAAATCCATGTACAACTCTTATGACACCAAACCTATACAGTAATTACAAAACACTAACTATAGATACAACACACACACACACACACACACACACACACACACACACACACACACACAGAGAGAGTGTGTGTGTGAGAGAGAGAGATTCTCTCTATTTGGGCTCTCTTACAGAGTGTTGACAATACTTTACATACAATGCTGTGCATAATGAGCCTTAAAGGGTCATCATGACCCCCTATTCTAGAGATTAAACTAGAGATGTATTTTGGAGAAAGTACATAACTTCGGTGCTACACTCATGGGTTGCCAAGGACACTGTATGTATGTATGTATGTATGTATGTATGTATGTATGTATGTATGTATGTATGTATGTATGTATGTATGTATGTATGTATGTATGTATGTATGTATGTATGTGTCTCTCTCTCCCTCTGCTGGATTGTGGGTGACAATCTGGAATGTTCTGTTTTAGACTGGCCTTCAAAGCTGAGGGAGGGAAGAAGGGAGGTCTCCCTCGCACCAGTCATGAAGATTTTAAATAGTGAGTGAAGTGTAGGGTTTTCATTTATTTATCTTTATACAGTGGTACCTTGTATAAAAGAATTGCCCACATATACTCGAGTATAAGTCGACCTGAGTATAAGCTGGGGCCCCTAATTTAAACCCCCAAAACTGGGAAAGTTTATTGACTCAAATATAATCCTAGGGTGGGAAATGCATCAGGGCCTGGCAACTCCTCCTTTGTGAGCTGTGTGTGTGTGTGATGTTTAAAATGACTTTTAGCCACTGAGGCAAGTGCTTGAGTTGGTGGCTAAAAGTCATTTTAAACATTGTTTTAAAATGACCGTTTAAAAAGTCATTTTAAACATGGGGGGGGTCAGGAGAAGTGGCACACAATGTTTAAAATGACTTTTAGCCACTGACCCAAACTTGCCTCAGTGGCTAAAATTATTGACCCGCATATAAGCCGAGGACCCCTTTTTTCAGCCCAAAATTAGGGCTGGAAAAACTAGGCTTATACTCAAGTATATACAGTAATTCGTTCCAAATGAAATTCTGTTAAGCAAATTTTCCTTCATACAAATTTCCCATAGGAATGCATTGAAAACACAGTAATCCCTAATCACGACAAATTTTATGTTGTACGGATTCACCCCATAGACAATTAAGCAAATTTCCCCTATCTCTGGAATGTTTTATGTTGTACAGATTTTATGTTATACAACCATTTGTTATAGGAGGGTCCACTGTATTTATATATTTTATTTAATTTGTTTTATTTTTCTTTATGTTTTGTATTTTCTTTATTATTTTATATTATATTGCAATATTGTAATCATGTTGATATGAGTATTTTGGGACTTTAAATCATTTCAGTTTCCATTATTTCTGATGGAAAATTTTGCTTTGATATACAAGTGCTTTGGAATACAAGCATGTTTCCAGAACAATTTATGCTCATAAACCAAGATTTTACCTTAATCTCGTCTTGTTTTTTTTTTAAAAAAAACAATACTCAGGAGCAGCTAAGGAGACAGATAATGAGAGTAGGTGTTCCTGCTGACCAAAAAGTATGCCCAGCTTAGCACATCACCACATATTGCCTATGTTTGTGCCTCTGTCCTTTTGTAAAAATAGTTAATTTTTTGTTCCTTTTACTCAAAACTCGTGGTTTTCCTATTGTAACTTTCTGTGTTGTGATTCTGTTAGCAGGACTAGGGATTAAAGGTGTCTGGTCCAACTTGTGATCAATCATCAATTATTTCATCTTGACAGTTTAGAATTTTAAAAAACTACCCTTCCTGTGAGTTTTTCTCTTTTTCTCTTTTTCTTTCTTTCTTTTGTATTTAGGGGTTTTACATTTTTTTGTAAAAGTGGTTTCTGTGGGGAAACGTGTGTTTTGTGTGACAGATAAATAAACATCAAAACATAGCATTTTGTGCAAATTGCAGGGTCTTCACAAAATTCAACAATTTTTGCTAATCTGCAGGTTGGTTTCCATTGTCATACAAAGGGAGAAAGTGTTTCCATTAGGAACATTTTTTTCAGTCACTTTTTAAATTATCTGGCTGAGGAGTAAGAGATGAATTTATTATCCATTGTGTTCCTTCAGTAATCCATAGGCCCCTTCCAGCTCTGCAGTTTTAAGATCACCATCATCATTTCTTGCCACTACCACATCAGAGAAGAATTGTATTCTAATTTCTTCAGGATCATATGCTGCATCCTCTGAGGTCTTCAGCAGAGAAACAAAGTAATGTAATATGTAAGAGTCTAAATATTGAATAAAAAATTCAATAATGCACTAACAAAAACACTATTTTCACAAGAAACAAAACAAAAGTGAAAAATACAACTATTCAGTAATATTCCATATATCTTTTTCCTACAATTTATAAAATTCCCTGAAGTATTTTGCTTCCCTTAGAACATACAATAAGCTTCAGTTGTTAAGACACTTATTCATCTTACATAGTGCTGTGCATTACTGTGAAGATTCTAAGTCACCCAGGTAAGGTTATCTGGAAATTCAGTCATGGCATGACTTCTTTTCCTAAGAGATCAAAATGTTTCGCTACTCATCCAAGCAGCTTCGTCAGTTTAAGGAAAGTTAGGGGTGAAGCCTCCAATTTATAGTTCACCTTGCTTTCACATCATCATGGTCTGAATAGGCTCATTAGGTGAACAGTGGTCTGAATGGGCTCATTAGGAGGCAAATGGCCTGGGGTTCCTGAAAGTCCCACCTACTCAACCCTTCCCAACACCCATTAAGCATGGATTGTTAGCTGTGGCCTTGCAGGTGGAGGTGTGAATTGCTTCTGATTTGTTTGGGGATTGATGAAAGGACAGCTTGATATATAGCAGATAGATTGTGACTGAGTCCCCCACCTCTGTTGAGAGAGGGGTTTTCAATACATACACAAATGGCTTCCCTGACCCCTCTCTCAAACCACACCTCTTCTCTGTCTAATATATGTCAATGGAAAAGTCACCACTAACTTTCCTCAGACTGATGAAGCTCCTTGGATGAATAGTGAAACATTTCAATCTCTCAAGAAAGGAAGTCCAGTTGCCATGATTCAAATTCAAGATGCTGCATATAACTTGCCAGTAGAAAACAGAAAGGGAAATATATACATTGAAACTAAACTGGGAGCAAATATTGCATGAGTAACTGGGCAAGTATGTCTGGGTTGTTTCCCCCAGCAATCAATCTGAATTCCGTGGCACATTTCCTCCAGTTAAGGAACACAACCTTAATAAGTTTGTACATATACAAACTGGCTAGTAAACTTTGCAAACAGTACTGAAGAATTATATCTCATATGTTTTTCTCCCTTTAAAAGTTCTGAAAACTATTAATTGATCCAAAGAAACACATTATACCAGTAACTTCCTAGTTGTCTTCATGCGTAGCTCTAAAGACTACAGTGTAGACTTACAAAACTCTCCACAGACTCTGTATAGCCTAGCTCAGGCCTGCCCAAAGTCTGGCCCAGGGGCCAAATCCAGCCCGTCAGGCCATTCTGTGTGTCCCGCAGCTGGCTGGCACGCCCCTCCCTCCCCCTCCTTCACCCCATGTTTTTTTTTAAATCTTCTGCCAACACTGACATCGCCGGGAAGTTTGAGGGGCTGGGTGGGCCAGCCGGCCAGTGAGAAGTTTGTGGGGCTAGGTGGGCGGGCAAGGGGGCGGACCACCACCACCAGCACTGCCGGGAAGCTTGTGGGGATGGGCGCGTGTGCGGGCTGCCGCCACCAGCATCACCGGGAACCTTGTGAAGCTAGGCGCGTGTACGCAGGGCGGTGCAAGGGCAGTCTGCCGCCTCCAGCATAGCCGGGAACATTGTGAAGTTGGGCGCACGCGTGGGGCAGTGTCGGTCGGGCTGCACCACCAGCACCGCTGGGAAGCTTGGGTGGCTGGGCGGACGGGCGGTCTGCTGCCACCAGCACCGCAGGGGAATGCGTGGGGGTGGGCAGACCAGCGGGCCTCTGCCGCCACCAAGCAGCTTTGGGGTGGGCTGGCGGGCGAGCCATCACCACCGCTGGGGAGCTTCGGGGGGGTGCAAGGTCACACAGATCGCCTCTTCCAAGGGGCGACCTGTGGCCATGGCTCCCTGTGCTTCCTTTGGTCACCACCTTCCTTCTTTCCTCCCTCCCTTGGTCCTCACCTTCCTCCCTCCCTCCCTCCCTCCCTCCCTCCCTTGGTCCCCACCTCCCTCCCTCCCTCCCTTCCTTGTTCCCCAACTTACTTACTTCCTCTATTGGTTTCCACCTTCCTCCCTCCCTTGGTCCCCACCTTCCTTCCTGCGGGTGGGGTTGCAAGGGGTCAGTGGATGGGGCTTATGGTCAGTGGGTGGGGCTTGCAGTGGGGCGGCAGGGTCGAGGAACAATCGGCCCCTAACACATTCTCAGCCACCAAATCTGGCCCTCCTTACAAAAAGTTTGGGCACCCCTGGCCTAGCTGATTTTTCAAAGGCACCTATCTTTCCATTACTTGTTCCTAAATTCTTTTTGTCTGTGAGTACCACTTGATATCAGAAGTTCTATCTAGTCAAAGCTTTTCTTTCTCCCTAGTTTATAACCATCTACAGCATTAATATGTTCACTGGTATAGTACTGCATGTTTTCATTTGTAGGCACTGGATGAGACACTGGACAGCATCTTCAGTCCTGCATAATGTAACATTTTTGTTACATACATTTTAAAAATTCATTCAGCTGCATAAACCTGTTCACTCAAACATCTCATATGGACAAACTCCAATCTTTGTCTGTCTGGTAGTCTCTTTTACATTATGCATACAATCATACACTACTCTGCTAAGCATTCCTGAAATATGAAACACTGTTTCCATTTTATAACGAATTATTTTAATACGCAAATATGCCTGTTGCATAATTTCTGCTTATAAGAGGGCAATAATATCACCAAAAGGTGAGACATTTGGTAATTTAAGTGTTTGACTGTTCCACAGCCTGTCGAACTCATAAGTAAACTTAACAGTGGGGAAGCTGTGGGACTGAAAGGGGAATTCTTTAATTGCACAAATATCTCCCCCTACCATTAACAGTCTCCCTTCGTCTTTCAAGCTCAAATCCAGATGGAAGGGTTGTAATAAATCCTGGGACCAGCAAACATACCCTACTTTCCTTTGGGCTGGACAACATACGGCCTTGTTTATCATCAGGGTCATCTAAACTGTGGGAGCCTCCTTTTTCTCTACCATCAATCACTCTCTCAGAAAGTGAATCAAGTGCCTGGCATTTTCTAGGAAGTGCAATTCATTTTAAAAACAAAGCATATATCCCTGTTGTTTTGTGCTCTATTAGCAGAAGTATAGTCTTCAAATCTGTGACATGCTAGTCCCTTTCTATTCACCACAGACTAGGCCTCATCCTGTGTACTGTGCCCAGTTCTGGATGGTGTATTATAAGAAGGATGCTAACAAACTGGAGCAAGTTCAGAAGTGGGCAACAAGGATGATCAGGGGGCTGGAAACCAAGCCCTATGAGGAAAGACTGAAAAAAACAGGGCATTTTTAGCCTAGAGAGAATAGAAGACTGAGGGGAGATATGGCAGCACTTTTCAAATACTTGAAAGGGAGTCATACAGAAAATGGGCAGGATCTATTGTTTAATCAACCCAGATTATAGGACATGAAATAATGCTCAAGCTAAAGGAAGGAATATTTTACTTGAATATAAAAAAAAACTTCTTAACAATTAGAGTAGTATGACAATGAAAACAATTACCATTGAGAACTCCAATGAAGCCAATTACAATGGAGCACTCCAATGTGCAAGGCATTGAAGAGAGAAGTGGACAATCATCCGTCAGATCTGCTTTGATCTGGATTCTTGCTCTGAGCAGGAGGTTGGATTCCATGGTATGGGTCTCTTCCAATTCAATTACTCTATGATTCTGTGATTCTAGGCCAATCACTTTTTAAACAGCCTTTCCACATCCAGGCCTTTAATTGGTTTGAAATTCACTTAAGCCCCTGTGTTAATTTTGCTAGCAGATACTCTGCCTGACAAAGTTAATCAAGGTCCTGGCTCAACTCCAGCTCCCTATTTTCCAGCATAACACAAGAAAGCAAAAAAAATTATCCCCTTCCCTGTCCTGCCTGTTTCCTATTTCCTTCTACACCCCTCTCCTCTTCCCCTTTAATAATCCTCTTTCTACTCCCTTGTGTCTCTACCCCAACTTCTACAGATTTTCCAAACTGCCATTTATTTATATTTCCTGGTTAAAATTCGTTTCTTGAAAAACACTGATTTCCTCTCTAATGATCCCTATGTACCTTAGGTGAGTATCCCCTACCCCTAGGACAAATTAGTTAGGTCCACCAACATCAACCCTGAGATTATTGGCAATTCACGTTCCCTATGCTGTATTTTAGTAATTGGTCACAAAATGTAGTTTTATTTTTGTGCAAATTTGTCACAAAATGTAGTTTTATTTTTTAAATTAATTTTAAACAGTATTACTTAAAGTGCAAAAGGGGACACCTGTAGACAAATATTCATCCTTCTACATAAGAACATAAGAACAGCCTTGATGGAACAGGCCACAGCCCAACCAGTCCACCATTCTGTCTCACACAATGGCTCACCATTTGCTTCAGGATATTCCCAAGCAGATGTCTTCTCCTGCTTACAATTCCCTGCAAATGGCATTGAGAGATATCCTGCCTATCCCTCCAACCTGGAGGTTGTCCTTAGATATCCATAATGATAGCCATTGGTACCCTTGTTCTCCATGAACTTGTCTAACCCTTTCTTAAAGCTGTCAAGGCTGACAGCTGTCACCACTTCTTCTGGCAGGGAGATCCATACACCAGTGATCCTCTGAGTGAAAAAGTACTTTCTCTTATTTGTTTGAAATCTAGCACCCAAAAGTTTCATGGAGTGCCCCCTAGTTCTAGTGTTGTGTGATAGGGAAAACAGCTTTTCCTCAAATACTTTGTCCACACCATGTATGATTTTATAAACTTCAATCAGGTCACCTCTTGGGCGCTGTCGTTCAAGAGTGAAGAGGCCCAGCTATTGCAGCCTCAGATGGTAAAGAAGGTGTTCCAGTCCTCTAATCATTCTGGTTCCCTCCCTCTGCACTTTTTCCATTTCCATAATATCCTAATATACCATAATATGGTGACCAGAACTGTACACAATACTCCAGGTGGGGCCTCACCATAGATTTATAAGGAGGCAAAATAGTTCTAGAAGCCAAATTCAGGTTGTTAGGAAGAAGACTGAAGTCCTGGACATCCAAGGTAGCATTTTCAGAAGTGCTGCCTGTTCCTCGTGCAAGACCCACCATTCAGGCATTGCACAGAAGCCTCAATGTTTGGATGAGGCGAAGTGTCAAGAGGAGGGCTTCAGATTTGTCAGTAACTGGAGAACATTTTGGACAAGCCAAACCTGTTCAGGAGGGACGGGTTACACTTGAACCCTGATGGGACCAGATTGCTGGCACTCAAGATCAAAAAGGCTGCAGATAAGTAAAAACACGGAGTTCTTTAACTTCATTAGAAATAAGAACCCAACTAGGAAGGCCATTGGACTATTAGACAACAATGAAAGGCAAGGAATTATTAAAGAGAAGGCAGAGGTTGCAGAGAGACTCAATTAATTCTTTGCTTCAGTATTCACTGAAGAAGACAGAGGCCACATGCTCAAAACAGAGACTATCTTCGTAGGGAGGGAAACCTCCCTATTAAGCCAGATAGAAATTACCAGAAGGAGGTCCTTGCATGTCTCGTTAAACTAAATGCTAACAAATCACCAGGACCAGATGGCATCCATCCATTAGTTCTCAAGGAACTTAAAGATGAAATTGCTGAGGTCATAGCCAAAATATATAATTCCCTCAAATCAGGCATTGGCTAGAAGGTAGAAAATGTAACACCAATCTTCAAAAAAGGATCCACAGGTTATCCAGGAAATTACTGACCGGTCACTTTGACATGTGTCCCAGGTAAAGTAATGGAAACCATCCTAAAAGATAAATTTAATAGGCACATAGAAGAAAAGGTGCTGCTGAAGAAGAGCCAACATGGCTTTTGCAAGGGCAAATCATGCCTCACTAATCAGTTGGAATTCTTTGAGACTGTCAAGCATGTGGATAAGGGAGATCCAGTTCACATTGTTTATCTGGACTTTCAGAAGGCTTTTGACAAGGTCCCACACCAAAGACTCTTGAATAAACTTGCCAGTCATGGAATAAAGGGACAGGTCTTGTCTTGGATCAGCAACTGGCTAAGGGACAGAAAACAGAGGGTAACACTAAATGGACACTTCTCCAAGTGGAGGGAGGTAAGGAGTGGGGTCCCCCAAGGTTCAGTACTGGAACCCCTACTTTTCAATCTCTTCATAAATGGTCTAGAAGTAGGAGTAAATAGCAAGGTAGCCACATTTCCCAACACTAAATTTTACAATGCAGTAAAAACCGAGTGAGATTGTTAGGAGCTCCAAAGGGATCTGTTGATACTGGGGAATGGGCAAACCACTGGAAAATGAGCTTCAACATTAGTAAGTGCAGAATAATGCATGTTGGTGCAAAAAAACTGAATTACATTTATAAACTGATGGGGTCAGAACTCTGCAACTAACCAGGAAAGGGATCTTGGTGTCCTGGAGGACAGCTCAATGAAGGTGTCAACCCAGTGTGCCACAGCAGTGAAAACAAACAAACTCAATGCTAGGAATCATTAGGAAGGGTATAGAAAATAAGTCAGCAAGTGTCATTTTGCCTACAATCAGAGATGTCCTCAGACTGAAAATGCCTATTACGTACACACATAACCAAATGGACTTTGCAAGGACAGCTGAGAGGGAATGAAGACTGATTAGAAGAAGTGCTAACCCAGGAACCGGGGGTACATAAGCAATGAATTAATCCCTCTCAAATCAATTTCTGAACATTAATTTCCATTTTTGAATCCATTTTGCACATCAGCAGATCCACCTTTCCTAGTTTTTACAATTAAACTGTATATAAAATTTTGAAGGCCGTTATATTCAAATTAATTCCAAAGTCAGCATAACTAGCTAGCTAACTATGAAAGTTATCAAGGGGTGATGCAAGCCTGTATGATTTAGTACTAACAAACAGAAAGGTGATGGTGTTTGGCCGAACAGAGATGGCCTGCTGCCTCATCACAACCCTGGGGCATTAAGGATAAACAGAAAATAATTGTATCTCAGGAGATGAAGTGTAGCTAGTAGTTCCCTGAGGAGACACTTGTTTTGATGTGATGGCAAGGGATGTTATGTTGGGAATTCCTCAAAGGATACACAGAAAGAAACCACAGTAAGGAGTGAAGTATATCAACTGATCGTATGCTCAGGCGTTGGCATATTTCTTTTCCAAAATAAGAGGAGCCTATTGTTTCAAAGATAACAGGCCTTTATGATTAATACTATAAGACATAATATGTGCTGTAATATGTATACACTTGATGTGTTGATGGCACAGCAAAGTCATAGTTAAATAATGAATACCTGCAGGTAAATCAGCAGGTCATCCATTTCTGAGAAGTCATGGGCTTGATTTTCAATAAAGAGTGATAAATGTCATCCTTTAGTGTAATTGAGCAGGATTAGCACACTGGGAGGCATTAACATGGAAACAAAGTGGAGGGATCTTAATACACTTGTGTTTCTGGTCTGGGTGCTTATGACTCTCTGCAGTGCTTAACAGGGCAGGGAAAGAAATTCAATAACAGAAAAAGAGAAAAGCAGCATTGATGCCCCCCTCCTTTCTTTTAAATTATAAATCATGGAAGATAAGAAAATGCAGCAAGAGGAAAGATTTCTCTCACACATGCATATACACCCATTCTTGCAGTAAGGGATAAAATACTACAATAGGTAATCAAAATCTGTCTCTTGCTTCAGCATTTTTGCTCCAACTCAAGCAGTGAGTTTGTAAACAGTAATAGTTTAAGCTTATGTTGAATATAGCACACAAGTTCTCTGTAAAATTGCAGTTTCCTTCAGATTAATACAGGCACAGTGTAAATAAACAGATGGATGTTGGGAATCATTTCTGTTATAAATATTTGATGATGGGGTAGATGAATAGGGACACATTTTTATATGCAGGTATATTTATTTTGTACAATTTAAATGTTCTTAAATGAGAGACATGGAGACTAAAAGTTCCCCAAAAGGATAGCTTGGAATTTCATTGATGACAAATCTCCTATCTTGTATCCTTTCAAAAATGGAGGGCAAACAAATATTCTAGTTTTGTTCTAGCATGTTCTATAAATTCTAGATTCCATCCTACCACATAAAAGTGGGCAATGGAACACTGAAACCACTTCCCCCCTGCACTGGATTGGAATCTAAAATACGCAGAATGAAACAGAATGCAACTAGAATGTATGCTTGCGATAGTTTTGGAATGGAAATAATTTGACAACCCTGTAGATTTTTGTGTGTGTTACCTATAACCTTTCTGAAGATAAGTGCTTCTTCGAGACAGATGACTCATCTATTTGCTTTCCCACCTATACAGCACTGGGTAAGACTTCAGGTATTTGAGAGGTGAGCTGGGTACTCATCACTCCGACTGCCATTTCATTACCAATTATCATCCTGAATGACCCTTTGCTGCATTTATATTGGAGGCGTCAGGCAGATGATAAAGCAGCAGTTGGGCAGGGCAGAGGCCATACATTTTAAAAATGACATTTGTAGCATTCTGAATTCCAAATCTGAATTTTGGTGCTAGTGCACATCTCTAGTTAATATAGTCTTTGCAAGTGGTTAAAAGAGCAGCAGTAGACTTTCAATGAGTTGACCTTTATAAAAAACACAGGTCTTTGTACAATGCATATTGTAACAGCACTGCAGCAACAGTATCAATGCTACAGATTACTTAACTTCAAACATAACACTATAAAACAAGAAGTACGGGGTTTCATCACATGAACTAATCCTTCTTGAATCTCAGCTAGCCTGGATTTTACTAATGTCTGATTGGAGGACTCTGGCTGCTTTCACAGAACTACTGAAACCCACAACAAACTTTGATCCAGATCACCCCCCGAATGGTCATATAGTTGATGTCGTGGTTCGGGTGTTCCCACGGTCACATTTTGAAAATCTGCAACTGTTCTGATCTCACGACTGAGAACCGCAGCAAAGATACTGTGACGGGGCAAAATGTTTTTGGTGCAGATTTTCTGTGTTCCCACGGACTCAAGTAACAATTTAAAATCTGCATCAGAAGAGTGACAAGGATTTTACCACCTTGAGACCAGGAACTTGTAAAATGAGCTGCGTAAGGCTTAAGTGGGTGTGGCCACCGTTTATTTTCTTTAAAGTCCGCTGCTTGTGGGAAAATGATTTTATGCTCCACATCTGTGAGCACTTTGCAGCAGATTTTAGTGGTCGTGTGAAAGCAGCCTCTGAGAACTGTTTATATGACATCACAAGTAGAAAGCAGCATATGATAAAAACCCTGCTGGTCCTAAGAAGTACCAGGATTTGCAAACATATTGCAGGATCTGGATTAGGAAAATGTTATAATATAATGTATGCTTCTAAAGACATATAAAGGACTTGCCCCCACTAACTGAGGCTTGCTTACAATGTTTAATTAAGTGCACCAGCAGGGTATATTTGCATGCAATAGGAAGAGGATGCAACTGCATCTTCAGATTATCAAAAGTATTAGATTAAATAGAGGGAAATAGCTTTATACTTTCACATAATTAAACCACACCATGTGGCACTAGAACACTCCATAATTTCATACAATTGCTTGAAACACTTGGTGCATGCTCTCCAAATTTGAAAAGCGTGTTTCACCTTTTAAAATAAGGTGCTACAGTGGTACCTCAGTTTACGAATATGTTAGTTTACGAGTATTTCGCAAAAACGAGCAAATTTTTTAATAATTTTTTGCTTCGCTTTCCAAGGAATGTCTTGCAAAATGAGCACCAGGAGGTGCTCATGGCCTGGCTGAGCTTTTCCTCTTCCTCCTCCTCTCCTCCTCACTGTAGCTGTCACCATCTTGGAATGGCACTTGGATGTTGCCTGCCAGGCTCCCCACATGGCAGCAGCAGTGGCGGAGGAGGAAGAGGTGATCCAGGAGGGAGAGAGAAAGGAAAGTGATGTCTAGCACCCTACCATCATCAAGGCTTTGGGCAGATGCTCCTGGCTTGCATGTCCAGAAGCCCTTCTGAAGCACGGACATGTCACTGACTGGAAGTGGCCTATGGGCCTCCGCGTGGGCCCAGCACTGCCTGGAACAGGCCTCCAAGCTGCCCGGAGGTGCCCAGAAGTGGCCTCTGAACTGTGTGGTGGGCCCGCAACAAGATCCAGAAGCTTGACATAGGCCCAGAACTGCTCAGAAATGGCCTCTGGGCCATGTAGTGAGCTCATGCCACCTTCCAAGCCTCGTTGCAGGCCCAACACTACCTGGAAGGGGTCTTCGGGGCACCTGGTGGGCCCAGGCTGAGCCTCTGGCCTTCATCACAGGCTTGGTGCTGGCTAGCGGCAGCCTTTGGCCCTAGCTGCAGGTCCAGTGGGGCCTTGCAGTGGCCTCCAGCCATTGGGCCTCAGCATGGAGGCCAGCCACTAGGTCCACTGGCCACTGCAGCTACCAGCTCTCATATATCAAAGCAAATTTCCCAATAGGAAATGATGGAAACTGGGTCCTAGAATGAATCATTTGAGTTTCCACTATTTTCTATGGGGAAATTTGTTTTGATATATGAGTATTTTGGTTTATGAACATGCTTTTGGAATGGACTATACTCATAAACCAAGGTACTACTGTATTTAGCAAGAGCTTAATTTCTTGTATTCTTGCTATCCATTTTCTAACACACTTATTATGGCCTGCATTGCCATCTACATCATTCTTACTGTCTGAAGGAAAGGAACACAAAGGCTGTTTACAAATGATTTTTAGATAACAGGGTTAGTCTGAAAGAAAGAATAACTTTAAACTGGCAAAGTGCATAGAATTCTCTATTTTATTATTATGAAAATTTGTGGTTTGTATTATACAGTGGTTTTAAATCATCATATCAAAAAAACCCTAATGTAACAAGGGTGAGCGCAAGAGCTTGAGTTTACCATGGCAGCTTAGTAAAAAAAAAAAATCCATTGAGCATCTCCACTGGGCAGAAAATCCTGTCACAAGTAGACTTTACCACATGGGCATAATTAAGCACTGTTGTTGTATGAGCAGTAAGCGCTACAAAGGAAACACATCCTGTACTTGCACAATGGCAAGTGTGCACAACTGGTATAATTCTGTACAAATACGCTGGTGGAATTTTCTGTTTAGGAGAACCTCAAATGGCTGCGGCTGCCATTCCTGGAAGGATAGGAGATTAGCTACGTAACAGGAAAAAGAAGCTGTACTCAGGATTTATACAGCAATATTTATGTCTGACCACACCCAATTATGGCTGGTGTTTTTCTAGGTGCAGTGTCATTTTTACAGTCTACAACAATGGACCCATGTTGTGCTGATTTGATCATATACAAAAATCCTGTTTAGAAAACTAATTTACTTGCTATATCCCCCCATAGTTGTTTCCTTTCATGGAGCTGATCCCAGCTCCCAGCCATAAAAGCAAAACCTCTTTATAACCAAAATAAATATAATCTTAAATTCAACGTACCCTGACAGCAAATAGGTTTACTGTGCTTATTTCAGCATGAATAAAAAAGTCTGCAAGGAGACTCCTACATAAGAGTATATTTACAAGTTCCATTACGCAGTGGAGAGATTGATGCTATAAACCTATAATAAAAAGCCTTATGTTATGGATTTCTCTAATGTTTCTTATCAAACAACTTGTATTATCTGGGCTCGTGTATTCAATTTAAAATAGGTTCTCAATAAGTGTTTTCAAGCTAGAGGTCATTTTTGCTTACTTTTTCTTTCAGTACATGATAATGTTTGCACTCTTTCCAATCCTTAGAATTTTACAGCTGTGCTTGTAGTTTAGTCAAGTGCTTTGCAGTATTAACGTCTACCATACACATCCTTAAGCCACATGAAAAGCTAATATAGTTTGATTGATCTTATACCATTTATTTTTTATTACTAGGCTGCAAAAGCAATACTGCTCCTTATCCACATAAATGAAAACAAAGAATCTCCTGAAATTGCTTTCACTCTTCTAATCTGTCAACAATTTACTAATTGTTGCATAATGAAATTATTTGATCAATGCACAAATAAGGCTTCCCTTTCTACCCAGAATGGGACACTGACATCTGACTTTTTAGAGGTCACTACAGTTATATTACAAATATAAGAAAATGTCTGTAGAACCAATAGCAACCAGAAACACCACTGTATATGTTGGCATTTTGTTAATGACTAAGTTTTATACTGTATTTATCACTGTTATATTTATAATAAAATAAAACAGAGGATTATAAACAAGAATTATAAACATTTTTCTATGCAGCTAATTAATCACTGAATTGTTGGTTTGACTGAGCTACAAATTAATGAAATGATTTCGACATGTTGAATTATTTTTCTTTGTAATGGGAGGGGGAAAGTATCACCACCAGAAAACCAGGATCTGAAGTACAGTATCTGAAACGTTTTATACGAGTTGGAGTGGTGGAGACAGAAGAAGGAGCAGGTCCAATCAGGCCTGGCCTTTCTAAGGTTGCCACAATATTATATTTCCATTATTATTTGACAATCCACATAAGCATATTCCACAAAGCCGTTGTTATATCCTTAGCACTGGCTTTGAAGGGGTGGGACCCAAAGTCCAGATCTGGACTTTAGCTTTTTGCCTCTTGCCCTACAAATTGTCAGAAATGTGCACAATCCAGACTAAATAAACAAAACAAAAAACCCTTTCACTGTAGATTACTGTGGCTTTAACTATGGCAGCCCCTTGTTTCTCCTCCCTCAAAGCTATCTCACAATTTCTGCTTCAGCTGTAGCACAGTTTTGCATTTCAAAGGTTTTTCCATTTCTCCTTTCCTTCTTTGCCCATCACTGTGGCTGTACCTCATGGTGGAGTTCCTCCTCTCCCTCCTGAGTTCCTACAAATGCAGGAACAGTAAACAAGAAACAGAAAGAAAGGAACGGAAACCAGGCATCAGCATTACAGGAGGAAGTTAAGAAGAAGAGGAGGAGAAAGAATGAATGGAGACAAGAAAGGTAGTGCCCTGGCATGAGATCTATTATCCATAGGGAAGGTAATCAGAAATGAAGAAAGGAGAAGGAGAAAGGAAGATACCATGATAGTGGTGGTAGTGGTGGTGATAGCAACAATGACTGCAACTCGACAGGAGAAGGGAAAGAAATACACTGTACTGTGGGACCAACTGGTTGTGCTTGTGTATTCATTCATTCATTCATTCATACATACATACATACAATAAATCAATAAGGTCACAAACATACAAGTTTAGACTTTCAGGAGAACATAAATCATCATAATCAAAAGCAAACTTCCTTTTTGCAACTTGGATTCCAACATAACAATAACTGTATCTCTCAAGACTAACCACTATGCAACTCCTCCTCCTTCTGGGCTGAGCTTTTTTGGTAATGATACAAGAAGAAGAAGATGAACACAACAACAACAAGCTGCATGTGTTATGTCTTCAGGTGAGCTCACAACCAGTTATTCTTTTTCTGTCTAAACAACATATCTATCTCTTCTTTCATATCTCTTCACACTGGAGACTGATTTTTTTAAAAAATGTGGCAGTGGTGATGGCGATGTGCTGTCATGTCAGCAACTCTAATAGGGTGTTCAGGGTGAGTGAGATACTTAAGGAGTGGTTTCATCAGTTCCACTCCCCCAGTTTCCCTGGTCTGCGGAGTTCTGGTGTCTTAGGCCCAGAATTAAACCCACCTTATGATGGCCCCTCAAAGCCTAGAAATGGCGAGCTAAGTATAACTCTTTAAGGAAGGGCCCTCATGAACAAGAACTGTGTTATTTAATGCCACAAAGTGTCCAAGCTTAGAAACCGATTCCCATGTACCCACAGCTTTTCTTGGTCTTTCAAACCCAAATCCAGAATATGAGGATGCCAAGGATGAGGAAGGTTTGGCCATGTGGTCCCACTGCTGTATTATTCCATTAAATATCTGTGGTTGAAGTGAAGTGCTGGAAGAATTCTCTAGTGAGTTGACCCATGTCTACTTGTCGGCCTGTGGGATAAACCAAAGTGGGCAGCAACTAGGCCATTTCATCTATCTTTGCTGCCTTCCTACAAACATCTGCTTTGGCAGCCAGAAGGTCTGCACGAGGCCTTGAACTCTGTATGTCTTTTTCTCACCACACTGAAAAGGATGGCAAAGATCAGGTTCTTCAAGCTTTAGAAAAGGCATCATGAAGGCCTCAGATATCATACTATTTCTTTTACTCACGGGACAGAGAGCAAAAGCCAGAAACTGAGCCATTTCTGTGCGTTCCCTATGAGAGTAGGAAATGACAGTATGAGTCAGTTCTTTTCATGATTTCATCATGCCTTCCAATCACCCACTCCGTATCTAACAGGTAATTGAGACGGTATTTAGCCCAATATATGTGTGCATTTATTATGGTGTTCTCATAACTGTCACAGAAACTTGCAGAAGGAACTTTATTTGGATACACTGTGCAGTATGTGGTTCAAGAAAGATGTATGAAATTCCTCACAGAAATGAGCTGTTTGTACTTTCAGCACAAGAAGTGACACCTGGACATAGTATTTCTTAAACGAAATGAGTCACTGCATACACTTGCATTGCAATTACAAAAACATCATGGTTTAAATAAAAGAACTCATTATACATTTGTTTTGGGCAAATTAAATGAGACCTTCCATGGTTTATGTGTTGTTGTTTTTTAATAATTGTGGATCTTGTTTAATGTGTAATAGCTTTCAACATTTAAAAAGAAAAGTGAGAGGAGGAAAAATTCTAATGAAATATACTGAATGAATTAAAGGGAAAGGTAAGTACAGTACTGGATAATTTAAATGTTATTTTTACCACAAATGTGAATTCAACCTTAGCAAATTAAAACAAGAAGAATTAATTGGATATGCAAATGAGACTATTCAGTATCTAAATCTAATTACATCTCAATTTGCTTTAACAGCATGAAAAAAGAATAAATTGTTCTTTACAAATTGGCTTGTCTTAAATAACCACCTGTAACACAATGAAACAGTACAGTATAGTTATTTTTAAAGAATGTTGTTTTGTTCGTATAATATACGCTCTTCAAAGACATGTCAAAATGTTATTAAACTTCAAGTACTGTATGTAGAAAAACACAGAAACATGCACTTGTATCAATTCAACTGAAGATAGTATTTTTAAAGCAGAACAATGATCTTTAAATCACACAGGGTTCTAGTAGATAAATAATATTTTCCATTACAAAATACATCGTTATTGTGTAGGATTTTGAGTAGGAATTTAATTTTTTGTTGTCTGTTAAACTGACTTTACATACAGAGTGGAAGAGAAAGATTGTCCAGAAAGTATGAAGAACTCTTAACCTTTAATGAGGTTGGGAGAGGTTTACTATTTATTTATTTCCAGGCCACCATTCAGTGTAGCTGGCTGGACAGCTCAATTAGTTACCATACATATCTGGCTATGGAGCCAGGCGTTGAGAGTTCACTGATTCACTGTACATCCCAGGAAAAAAAGACCTTTATTGCTTTTAGCAATCTGCCCAAGTCCAAGATGCCCCCAGAAGAAGAAAATGGTAAACCACATATGAGTACACTCTATCTACAAAACCTAGAAAAAAGTGTTGTCATAAGTCAGAATTAATTTGATGGCAAAATTTCTTTCAATGTAGGGACCCAACAGCTCATATAACATCCTAATCATGCCAACCAAATGGCAAGCATCTTCAATTTCTGCTCTTATTAGGCAATATTTAAAATGCATGTTCTTGAATATTATAATGACAACAGAAATAATTCTTATTTTTCTACCTAATGATGCAATGCATAGAATCTTGTTTGCTTACACAATCATGCATAGGTGATTGCATAAGCATTTTACCTGAAGGCTCACCTTCATGCACTGATCTCATATTGGCTGCAAAATTGGACACATGGGCAGTTGCATGACTGAGTGTCCAAAGGGAAGTTAGCAGGAACAGGGTGGGGAGTGGGGATGCTGGTTGTCTTTATGTGTGCTGGCTTTCTCCGATAGCTATTGGCCAATAATTGTATCAATAGCATTTTATTTTATTTCATGTAAAAGTAGGTGATAAAATTATGACACTGACATTGAAATCTGAGTAGAAGAAATCCTCACTCGAAAATGCTGCTTGTACAACTAAAAAGGTTAAACACTTAAAAGAACTAAAGTTTTGTTTTTAAACAAAAATGAAAGCCAAGGGAAAGATTCTAGAATTTCCATTTTCAGGAAGCAAAAGAAGAAGAGAGCCTGCAGACCCCCTTTGGTTATAAGTCTCAGGCATTTACTCCAGCTTTCTAGAGAGCAAGGCCATTCATACATCCAACCATAAGATAAAGCATAACTTTCATTACTGCAAATTGCAAGGAACAGATCAAAGCATGATTGGCAAAGTACTTCAAAGACCACTCAAACAAAAACACTTCAAATAATATGCAGGCTAGCAAAAATTCAGCACTGTTTGCAGAACAATTAAGATGCCAGAATTACTGAATCTACAGCGACTGATGCAGGACTTTGGTCCTAGAAAAAGAGCACACCAAGGGGTCAACTACTATCTCAGTTCTCTGGATGTCAGTAAAACTGAATGGCAGTGTAACTTCCTCCCATTTTCATTTGTTTTAAAAGATAAAGCAAGCTTCAGGATGTCAGCCCGTGTACTAAACCAATACTAGCACTCAATTATACCAGTGTTTCAGACATACAGTAGTACCATGGTTTACGAGTACCTGGGTTAACAAATGTTTTGATTAATGAGCAAAAAATTCTGATTAATTTTACCTTACTCAATGAGCAATGTCTTGCAAAACGAGCACCAGAGGTGCTCATTTTGCTATCACCCTCCGCCACCACCGCTCACCTCCCCCCAACGCCACTGGGGCTGAGGGCCCCTTGGTGCCAGGTTGAGACTGCTGGCGTCCTGCCTGCTGCTTCCTCCTTCCCTCCCTGCTGCCCCAGGAGAGCTCCTTTCACCACCACTTTTTTTTGTGTGTGTGCCTTTTGTTTTCAAGGAAGCTGAGCCTCAAGGTGTGGAGTTATTTCCCCTAACCTTTTTTCTTCCCTGGCACCCAGATTCCCTCTTTGCTTGATGGGTGTGGGGGAAAGACACACACACACACAGAGAGAGAGAGGGGGGGGGATAACCATTGTGAAGCCTCTCCCAGTGCCAGGAACTCCCTACCTTTGAGGTCTGGGATGCTTAAAAACAAAAACATGTGTTCCTGACTTTCTCAGCTGCAAGCCTTGGCAACCCCCTCTCGCCTAACTCCCACGAAACATGCCTTAAACGCTTCTTCACCCCTACAGGTACCACTGGAGTTGAAGCTTTATAGCCATAGTTCTCAAGAGAAAGCTATGTAGAATTATTCTGTCCTATCAGAATGGGAAATAGTTTACACATTATCTGGTCCAATGCCCTGATGATGCGGCCAATCCACTACTGTAGGCCCCACAAAGCCTACTACTAAACAAAGATGTTGACAGTCTTTATGGATGTGTGCCATGGCAGTACTTCTGTAACAGAATTGATCAGTAGCCTCTAGATGGGAAAAGAGAGGGATGAATCAGTTGATAAAGAGAAAGAGAGATATTTTTTTAAAAAAACACCTAAATCCACATAACTGTATAATGATTTCGGTTTTTAGAAAAACAGAAGATGTTGTTACAGTATCATCCTGGGACAGCTTGATATGACAAGACTCCATATCCTTCCCTTTAGTTTCCTAAACAATGAATGCAGAAAATGGAGGTGGAGATCAGACATTTTGCAGATTTAGTCAACCAAAAGAAACTCAGAACAATTTAAGAACAATGGCCGGTCTTAGCTCCATTACTCTATGTCTACACCAGAGTTGTATTTCATAGCTCTCTGGGAAGCTCTTAGGATTTCATTACACGAGGGCTACAACTGAAAGCACTAGATATTTCTTTAATGAAAGATGGAAACCCTTGTGTCAACTCTAATCTAGAAGCAGTTCACCATTTAGAGTAAAAGACTGTCAATTCATGCCAATACAAGCTTGTCTCTAAATGTGGCTGTGTAGCTTGCTTCTGTTTTCTAATTAGTCAATTGGGAGATTGCACCATTTTCTTTGCAATTCTGGTATCTTAGACATTTAGAATTGGTTGATTTTTGTGGTTGATGTGATGAGTAGTCACAACATTCCTTATTCCCCACAATTTTCCAAGTGTCACCATGCTGAGACTCCCCACTGGAATGTACCCCCACATAAGCATAATTTCCAGGGTGTCTATGAAAAGAAGATGGCAGCAAATTATCTCCTTCAATTTGTCACATATTGTTTTTTCATGAAACTGCCAAATCTTCTGCAGCTAAATGTTTTTTTCTAAATTAGTCAATCCCACAAGGGAAATGCACCATTATTTTCAGGAAGTACTGTTCCTAAAACTCCACCATCTTCTCCCTTTTCCAGCTGAATTGTGGAAAAGGAAATGCTACTCTGAAGAGGAGTTACAATGTCAGGTGCCCGTTGTCATATATTTTTTTTAAAAAATCCAAAAATTCTTGCACAAAATAAGTATCACACAGAGAGAAACATTGTGTAAAGAATTGTCCCCCCTTCTCCTGCTTGGTATTTGTCTGACAGAGCTGTGAGATACACATTTAGAAAAAATGATGTCATGAGGAAATACGCCCTTGCCTTAATCTAATAACCTGCAGTGTTAAATCAGTAAAGTCTTCTTCCAAAATCTGCCCTCCAGTTTACAGAAAGAGACCATCCACACTCTAAAAAAATACAGTTTGTTCCTCTGTCTCCTTCCCAGTATGCCTTAGAATGCTTTATCTGTTTGTTCTTCATCTTGTTTCAAGGTGGCTGTTCATGGCTTCTTTTCATTCCTCATCCCTCTAGAGTCTGTCCAGCTGCCCGTGCTTCCTGATCTAGGGGGAAAAAACCACTGGGAATAAATACTGTAAGTCATGTCATGTTGCTCTGGGTTTTGTCTGAAGCACAGGAATCTAAGCAGGACCAGAGGTATTATTGTATAGTGAAAGACTGGACAGCAACACATCATCCACATTATCACTCCCCTGTATTCTGTTCAGGACAGTTCTTAACTCCCATTGAAAACTGCTTCACAAGCAAGTCATTTTCTGTGAAAATGAGTATCAGAAACAAGGAAGATACATTTGGCAAATCACTAGGTATCTGCTGTCACTTGTTCTGAACCAACTTCATTTGTTTTTTTAAGCCACTGGCAGTTCAGCAACAGTCAAATCACCAAACAATGTACTTTCTGCTCTCTTGCATACTTCACACTCTCTTACTTTCTCCCACTTCCATCTGCTCTTAACAAATACTAGAGCTATTGGTCTTGGCCTTTCCAATTCAGGGTTAGCTAGGACGCTGACCTTCTCCCTGGCCTTTTATGTGGCATATTCTGTGCCAACCATGTCTCATTTTTTCCCAATCAAATTTTTGCTACTTAGATGGACCCTCTTTGCAGCTGAATAACTCACCCCCTGAAACCCTAAACCTCTCCAAATTTGCGGGGCTTACAGGGAAGAGTGTGATGAATCTTCCCTGTGATTTCCATGCCAATACGTGCTGTGATCCCTATTTTCGAGTATATAAACATAACAAAACATGATGTACTGAAAAATAGAGATCACATGCATCTATCAGTATGAAAATCGCAGGATAGCTTCTTTGGACTCTTCCCTGTAAGCCCCCCAAATTTGGAGATGTTTGGGGTTCAGGGGGATGAGTTATTAAACTCCAAAGGGGTTCCCCTAAGGGAAAATAATTTCTAATTGAGTTGGGAAACAGCTAATTGCACCCCTGCAGCTTATTAAGCAGCTTAGCCCCATCTCTGCTATCTTTCCAGAAGCAGGCAAAGACCTTCCTCTTCAGGCAAGCTTTCCCCGAATGAGGGACTACCTATTATGTGACTTTTATATGGATTACCATACATGACTGCACTAAATGATTTCATAAGAACATCAGTGTTTCCAGGTTTACTTTCTACCCCTCATAATGGATTTTTTTTCCTTTTGGTGTGCTCTTTGAAACTAATGTTACCTTAATGTTACCTTAATGTTCTAAGATGCCCTTCTAATTCCCTGTTCTTAATTTGAATATGTCTTAAATATTCTGGACTATATATTGCCCCTTATTATTGTAAGCCACCTTGGGTTCTTTTCCAAGGAGAAAGGTGGGGCAAAAATATTCAGAATAAAATAAACAATAAATAAATAAATATATTGCCAGTGCACGCCCTACACACTTTGCAATTGTTTTGTTTTGTAATCAAACAAATCCTACCATTTTATATAAAAAAACTGACAAAACAGTGTTTCAGTTTTCATTTCCTATCCATCTCTACTTAAGACCAATCAGAAAAAGCCAGTTAGTCTTCAAGCTGTGTGAGATGAGAAACACTCATGTTTAGAGGCTGTTAGCAGTCAAGGAATTCTTTCTTCTAATGATAGGTTCTCTCTAAACTACAATTGAGCCTGACTTCGCAATGTCAACCTGATTGGTCATTTCAGCTCACACTGCAAACCTGAAAAGTTATCACCAGGTTCTATGAATTTGGAAGAGAGCAAAAATTACCTTTTACATTTTTATATGTATTGTTAAAAGATTCTTTCTACATGCATAAACAAAATGCTGGTAAATTCATAAATCAAGGCCAGGAAGCACACTTATGAAACGAACGGGAATCACATGCTGACTGGAACCAATCAGTCGCCTAACATAACTCCTTGATGGTTGCTGAGAGGTGAACATTCTCACTCTTTACTAAAAGAGACGTTTTACATGTTCTCATAAGCTCTCAGGCCCATTAGAGACACAACCTTTGGCTCAGCATGTATGCACAGTAGACCTGTCAGGAAATCTACAAAGTATCTGGCGAAGCAACAACTTCCAACTTTCATCTGTTTCCCTAAGGGAAATTTTACTTTATCCGGGTTAACTCCAATGAGGTTTCACTGTAAATAGTGTTCTTTTTCAATCAGTGGGAAAGATGGCTTAGCGTCAGCTGATACACATGGATTTTGAAGTCAGCCACTGTGTTTGATGTCACATTTTACTTGTTTCGTCTCAGTGGGCCACATATCAGCCGATGTGCTGCTGAAAAATTAATCACTCCAGACACTGCAGCATTATTTGAGGTGAAATGTAACATAATCTCTAATATTGCTGACACTTCAAATAAAGATATCCATTGTAGTGACTAAAGCCTAGTGATTAAAGCACTGCTTATTGAGTAGGATGGTGACTCACTAACCTACCTACCTACCTATCCACCAACACTTTGGAGTTTAGCAATAGGCACTGAATGTAAACACAACCTGAGTCACATTAGCTGTCAGGTAGATTGTGGATTTAAGCTTACCGGTATCTTTCTTCTCCTATTTCTGACTATTTCCGATAGCTTTTTAACATGATAAAATGTTGGGTATTGGCACAGAAAGCTTGTACTTCATCTCTTCCTGCTTGGCTTATTTCAAAAAGAGAAAAATGTTCTTAAATACTTCAGGTTGCTAAAGATAAGTTCTCAGGTATGAAGTGCCTTTAAAGATTTCTTCTGAGTTTTCTTTAAAATAGCAACATGTTATTTTCACACGCACACATCAATGATAAATGTGAACTCTAGCAGTACACTTCAGGTGACAAAGAAATTATTCTGAGTGAATGAAAAAGCAAGCCATATTTATTAGATATATTATTAGCAATCTGGAAAGAACAGAACCTCTCTCAGTACCCTCAGCTATTGATTTTAGCTGAACAGACTGGTCAAGTTATGCATACCATTGGAGAGTGTTCAGTCTCCAAATATAATCAGTGAAGAGACCTAACAGCTCATGGGCACGAGAAAAAAATATTATTTATTTAGCTGTAACTATAGTTCTTCAAGTGTGCATCTGTGAATTCACACATAAGGATGTTATGTGTCTGTGCAGAAGATAGTCGGCCATTAGCAAGTTCCAAAAAAAAGGTAAGGACCTCCTCCCCCCACTGTGCATGCTCTCCTTTCTGTGAATCACCAATGAAAAATAAGCACAGAGACGTGACGGTAGAGGGGAAGGTCAGGTGGATAGTGTGAATTCACAGATGCACACTTGAAGAACTACAGTTACAGTTAAGTAACTAATCTTTCTTCTTTGTGGCATCTGTGAATGCAAACATAAGGGTGATTAGCAAGCTGACTTACTGGAGGTGGGCTGTCACGGCAATGCAGAAGATAGGACAGCCCTTTCAAAGATGGAGTCAGCTCTAGCTCTAACATCCAGTTTGTAGTGAGATGCAAACATGGATGGAGTAGACCAAGTTTTGGCTTTACAGACATCTGTGATGTCAACTCCTCTTAGGAATGCAGTGGAGGAGGCTATAGATCTGGTAGAGTGTCCCGTGGGGAAAGAAGGTAATTGTATGCCTGCTGCTTGGTAGGCGAGGGTAATAGTGGTAGAAATCCACTTGGAAATTGTTTGTGAGGAGACGGGTAGTCCTTGTGAGGGATCAAAAGATCTAATGAAAAGACTATTAGACCTTTGAAAGGGAGATGTCCGAGAGGTGTAGAAGAGGAGAGCACGCCAAATGTCTAGGGTGTGAAGAGATGGTTCCAGATCGGAAGAGGGCAATGTGTAATCTCTAGGCTTTAAACCAGGGTATTTCAAGGGCCAGATGCAGGGGAGTGGTATCAGGAGACAGATATCTAGTCTCATGCGCTCCCAAACGCATCTGGTAGGGCCGCTGTGAGATACAGGAAGCTGGACTAGATGGGCCTTTGGCCTGATCCAGCATGGCTCTTCTTATGTTCTTATGTTCTTATGTTCTTATGAAGAAGGTAGGTAGAATGAGCAGTTACCTGAGGTGGAAGTCGGAGACCACTTTTGGCAAGAAGGAAATATCTGGGTACAATGTAACTTTGTTAGGGTGAAACTGTAAAAAGGGTGAATCTGCACGGAAAGTAGCCAATTAGATATCATCTATGGAGAAGCAATGAGCATACCGTGAAGTGGAGAGTCAGAAGGTCGGGGTGGATGATGCAACCATGGTGTTGAGAAAGGAGATTTGGCATTCTGGAAAGGCGAAACTGGTTGATGGGGATGTAGTTGAGAGCTGAGGGTTACAAACCAAGCCTGTCTGGGCCAATGAGGGGCAATGAGAACCACCTGACCGTGGTGTTGCCAAAGGACCACTATGATCTGCTGAAGGAGCGGAACTGGAAGGAAGGTGTAGAGGAGTTCCGGTGTCCACGGTGTCGAAAAGGCATTGCCTAAGGATCAATATCCGAGACCTGCATGGGAGCAGTATCTTGAGCATTTGGCGTTTGCCTGAGATGCAAACAGGTTGAGCTGTAGGGTGCCCCAGCGTTGGGAGAGGAGTGAGAACACCGAATCCAGGAGAGACCACTCATGGTTGATGTAGTTCCAACGAGTGAGATAGTCCACTGTTGAGTTGTCTTCGGATGAGATATGGATCACCACTGGGAATATATTCCTCGCATAACACCACTCCCACATTGGTATGCAAAGGCGAAGGAGAGGAGGCAAATGTGAGCCGCCCTGCTTGTTGACATAAAATAGGGCAGTGGTATTGTCCGTGATGGTCTGAGGTTTGAATGCCTTTAGGACTTTGAAAACGGCAAGCAGATCTAAGTGATACTTAAAAAATAAGACATCCTCTGAAAATAAGCCCTAGTTTGTCTTCTTGAGAAAAACTAAATATAAATCAGTGTCTCATTTTCAAGGAAACATGCTATGCCCAAAGTCTGCCTAGGGGCTGTTTAAGAGTGGGCTTGGTGAGCCTCTTGCAGTCAATGCACTGTGAAGGTTGGTGCTCTTCTCCCAGGTAGTATAAGCAAAGGCTATGTCCGTCCGAAATAGGGACTTTGTTAGGGCAAGCAGCACACCTTGTCCGCTGGAGACTGGAGGCCATAAAATGATGGATAGGGAAGGCGGGGGGGGGGGAGAAAATGACGATTTCACGCAGCTACATCAGGGAGGAGAATAGGAAATAGATCTAATAATAAAGGTAGAAATAAATGTCTACCTAAATGAAAATATTTTTGCTATGTAGGAGCTCTGAAAAATTTGACCATCTCTATTTGTGGCGAAAAGGAATTGAGGCAGAAGGCGGGAATCGGAGAGCTTGAGCAGTGGGAGAAGGAAGTATTTGCCTCTTTTGGAGCTTGCGAACGGCCAAGTATCTTCTGTGCAGGCACATTAAGACCCTTATGTGTGCATTCACAGATGCCAAGAAGAAGAAGAGCTGCTTACATTTCTCTTTTTCATTCCTTCTGCATATTAGAGGAATAATATTTTTCAGCTGTGGCAACAGAAAGCATTCAAAGAGGAAGAAATTCAGGGCCTTCTCTTTCCCTTCTTTTTCCAGGCACAATATTGGTTTGTTTTGTTGTTTTGTCTGGTGATTCTCTGCTTGTTTCTTCACTTGGAAGGTCCAATCCACCACTACCCCACATAGCCAATTATTTACTAAGCTATAAAATGCTGTTTTCCACTGGTATTTTTTTTAACTAACAGAGGTTGAATGGCCATCTATCATGGATGCATTAGCTCCCAATTTCTTTTCAAGGGGTTTCTTTCAGCTTGGACACAGTTTGAAGAGTGAATATATTAGACTCCACCCCACCCAACCCCCCAAAAATCATAAATGTAAGCCAGCTTTTGACTTAGCACAAGTTTTCATCAGGGTGGGCATTTCAGAGCTGGATGTGATGCTGAAGACACATAAAGTTTCAGAATTCATAGCAAAGGAAAACTAAAGCTGTGCTTTATTTTTCATTTTTCATATATTAATATATATCCAACATCAAAGCTTGCCTTAATATTGGGCATGTATTAAACTCATGATACAGCATTCAACATTCTGAGTTGCACTTGTAATTCTATTCAGAATTCTATTCATAGAGAACTCACAATATCTGGCATGCTGAATCACGCCCAAACTATCTTGAACTAAAATAAAAATGGAATGCAATGGAATCTAATCATGGATAAACAAATGGAAAGAAAAATATATTGTTTATCTTCATCCCTATTTGGTTTTTAGATCAAACCAGATCACTCCAGTCGTGTACCTGAAATGGACATGATGTGAACTTGAACATATACAGCAATGCCCACCATGAATTATGGGTCAAGACTATTGTCAGGCAGAAGGTTCTCTTTTACTCTCTTAAAAAGTTGATGGGAGTGTTCCTATTAAAAAGCTCAGGCTCACTGCCTATAAGCTAGACTCCTAGTGGCACTTCCACCATGGTGCCATGCTTGTGTGTGTGTGTGTGTGTGTGTGTGTGTGTGTGTGTGTGTGTGTGTGTGTGTGTGTGTGTGTGTGTGTGTGTGTGTGTGTGAGTGAGTGTGTGTGTGTGTGTGTGTGAGAGAGAGAGAGAGAGAGAGAGAAAGAGAGAGAGAGAGAGAATCTGTCCATCGGTCTGTCCTCCCTAAGAAAAAGCAAGACGTGATTAGCCCAACTTGGGTGGTTAAGCCCTTCCTCCTCCCAAGCCAACCCTCTTTGGTTTCTTCTTGGTCCTGGCCACACACCTTTTGGATACAGTGCAAGCTTAGGTGGTAGGCTCTAGTGGTGAGCTCTAGGTGGCATCTTGAGATGAAAGGGGGATATACAGGTTAAATCAATTTAAAGTCATGAGGCTCAAAGAGAAAATGAGGCGAGAAAAGTCTCTCTATTTTGCACTGGGTGGACTAGAGAGATTTACAGAGCAGTTCTGATCTAAGAACTGCACTATGTTAGGCCCCCTTGTAAGGTTATTTTTTAAAAAAATAGTGCTGTGACCCTAGTTTAAGTTCATTTCTTTTGTCTTGCTTCTTTATTTCTGTGATTTGTTGACAACAGCAAGACTCCCACAATCACCATGACAACAAAACTGAAAGCATTGAAAACTGTACAAGACTTCCTAGTCATTGAAGAAGAAGAAGAAGAAGAAGAAGAAGAAGAAGAAGAAGAAGAAGAAGAAGAAGAAGAAGAAGAAGAAGAAGAAGAAGAAGAAGAAGAAGAAGAAGAAGAAGAAGAAGAAGAAGGGGTGAAAAGTGAGCAGCTTTGCAGCACCAGAGACTGACAAGTCTATTATTAAATAATTTTTCATGGACAAGTCAAAAGAAGTTTATGCAAAAATTATTCATTACTCTCTCCTCATGAGGTGGCCAAAGTACTGGAGCCTCAGCTTCAAAATCTGTCCTTCCAGTGAACATTCGGGGTTGATTTCTTTCAGAATGGATAGGTTTGATCTCTTTGCAGTCCAGGGGACTCTCAAGACTCTCCTCCAGCACCACAGCTCAAAAGCATCAATTCTGCAGTGATCAGCCTTCTTTATAGTCCAGCTCTCACTTCCATACATCACTACTGGAAAAACCATAGCTTTGACCATCCTGACCTTAGTTGGCAAAGTGATGTCTCTGCTCTTTAGGATGCTATCTAGGTTTGCCATTGCTTTCCTCCCAAGAAGCAGGTGTCTTTTTATTTCGTTGCTGCAGTTGCCATCTGCAGTGATCAAGGAGCCCAAGAAAATAAACTCTGTCATTGCCTCCATTTCTTCCCCTTCTATTTGCCAGGAGGTGATGGGACCGGTGGCCATGATCTTAGTTTTTTTGATGTTGAGCTTCAGCCTATTTTTTTCACTCTCCACTTTCACCCTCATTAAGAGGTTCTTTAATTCCTCCTCACTTTCTGCTATCAGAGTAGTATCATCTGCGTATCTGAGGTTGTTGATATTTCTTCCAGCAATCTTAATTCCAGCTTGTGATTCATCCAGACCTGCCTTTCGCATGATGTACTCTGCATATAAGTTAAATAGACAAGGTGACAGTGTACAGCCTTGTCGTACTCCTTTCCCAATTCTAAACCAGTCAGTTGTTCCATGTCCAGTTCTGATGGTTGCTGCTTGTCCCACATATAGATTTCTTAGGAGACAGATAAGGTGGTCAGGCACTCCCATTCCTTTAAGAACTTGCCATAGTTTGTTGTGGTCCACACAGTCAAAGGCTTTGGCATAGTCGATGAAGCAGAAGTAGACGTTTTCTGGAACTCTCTGGCTTTCTCCATAATCCAGCGCATGTTGGCAATTTGATCTCTAGTTCCTCTGCCCCTTCGAAATCCAGCTTGCACTTCTGGAAGTTCTCTTTCCACATACTGCTGAAGCCTGCCTTGTAGAATTTTGAGCATAATCTTGCTAGCGTGTGAAATGAGTGCAATTGTGCGATAGTTGGAGCATTCTTTGGTGTTTCCTTTCTTTGGGATTGGGATGTAGACCGATCTTTTCCAGTCCTCTGGCCAGTGCTGGGTTTTCCAAATTTGATGGCATATCGTGTGCAGCACCTTTACAGTATCCTCTTTTAAGATTGTAAAGAGCTCAATTGGAATGCCGTCACCTCCACTGGCCTTGTTGTTTGCAATGCTTTCTAAGGACCACTTGACTTCACTTTCCTGGATGTCTGGCTCCAGGTCAGCAACTACGCTATCTTGGTTATCAGGGACATCCAGATCTTTCTGATATAATTCCTCTGTATATTCTTGCCATCTGTTTTTGATCTCTTCTGCTTCAGTTAGGTCCCTACCATTTTTGCCCTTTATCATATCCATCTTTGCATGAAATGCCCCTTTAATATCTCCAATTTTCTTGAATATTTCAAGTGGTCATCTGCAAATTCACACACATGGTTTTTTGTGCCTGCACTGGAAGCAACCTCAGAAAATTCCATACATCTAGCTTTGCAGAGTTTTTCTCCTTTCCTCATTACCACTCTGCATGACCAAGTGCTCCCCAAAAGCTATCCCTCAGTTACTGGACTTTCTTGCAGATGTAATAGCCACTGGAAAAAAATGTTAAATGTCAATACGTGGAAATCTATTGTCAGTTGTGAGAAAAGTCATCCTTAAAAAAACAAGGCAAAGAGGGGATTTTGACATCAGGTAGGAATTAGTAATACATTTATTTATTTATTTATTTATTTATTTATTTATTTATTTATTATTGGACTATAAAGTTTGAAAACATTTCTGTCAATTGGTGCCCTAGAGGCTGGTGGGGCACTATAACTACAAAGTAAACCCACTAGTTTGAATGAGAAATTCCATCTTAGTTGAGGTGCTACAGAAAATTCATTATGTAACAAAACAACAAAACAGCATTTCGTTTTTCTTTTTGTGCCCATCTCAAGAGCCCATATGTGCACTCACACAGGTTCAAAGGCACACCCATAATGGATCATTGGACTTTGGCAATAGTGCATCTTGGCATAGATTGGTCTGATCATATCACACACTCCCACAGAGCTATGCACAAAACAAATGGTATTAAACACAAAATAATTAACATAAGCACAGATTCACAATGAAGTTTAACACATATGGGGAAATGCAAGCTCTAAGGAACTCCACTTGGCAGAGAGGGTTCCAAGGAATGGCCTTTCCCTAAAACACATAGCAACAATGCACATACAAGAAGGTGGAGATAGACTGGGGAGCCACATTCCCAGAACACAGATCAGTGACAAAGCTTACCCCCTCCTTAGTCTCCTTAGATAGTTTTGGATTTATGGAGTGTTGGAACTCCAGCTAGCATGATCTGCTGGATGTTTCAGGCAGAGATAGATACAGAACTCTGCACCTGAACTGTATGGCTGCTGTATATTTATAGGGCTTCTTTACCAGGCTGGCTAGCTATCTGGCCCTTTCTTGTCATCTTGTTTTGCCTGATCTTAGTCTTCTCATCTGGTTGATCCCAAAGATAGTGAACCAAAAATGGACCTTTACTCAACAGGAAGAAGATGACAGACAGACTATATAGGGCATCTTCCAAGACCTCCAGACAATCCTTTTTGTACAGAAACAAAAGAGGGTTTTTACATTTAAGATGACTCATTGGCTGGAGCATTCATATCTTATGTAATTTTTAAGAGGGTCCTTTGGAGCTATATCACTGCACAGTATTTCCTTTTAGGGCTATGACTCACCTTTGAGGCAATTCTTCTCTTTAACTGTTTTGAAGCATACTTGTTGTCAGGAAGTTAGGAATATTGAATGGATTTTGTAGTAGTTTCTCATATATTTGTAAATAGTGCAGCAGCTCAAGGATTTGTAGCATGTTGTTTTGCAGCTTTTGCGGGTGTTGGCTTATCTGCACAGAGAAGCACAGAGCTCAGGAGGAAGACACAACAAGGCCGGATGGTGGAGAAGAGAAAAATCATTTCTGTGGGAATTGAAGGCTGAGATAAGAGCCCAGAGACTTAATGTAATATGCCGATCTTTGGAAACTGATTGGATGGAAGGCTTGGAAGCATCAGGAAGAAGGGAGGAAAATGTTTTGGGAAGGACAAGGATTTTGGGAAAGAGTGATGATGGAAGCTAGAGAGAGAGCTGTCCACATGGCATTGCTTTTAGAGATTCTTTAGTCTGTAGCCAAGTAGGATTCTGTAATCCAGTTTAGCAGAGTTACTTGGCTAGAAATTGGCTTGCATGTCATATGCTACCAAATTTAATCTTTTTTTTGGGGGGGGTTGCTTTTACAATTTTACTTGTTTTTATATTTTTGTAATAAAGCTCATTTTATTATAACAAAGTGTGCTCATTAGTTAAATCAGTGCCTTGAGACTCTCTGGGAGAATTGGCTTTTAAAAATACACACTCAGGAGTTTAAGTGCAAACGCTCTGAATCCAGACACCCTTCTTGATCCTGAGGTACAAAAGGTGGTGGAGATTTTAAGGGACATCTTTTTGAGCTGGGCAGTCTTTGGACCCCTAGTTCTCTTGACAGTTGTCCATGACAAGTTTTCTAGTTTTCAAGGCAAAACAGTCTGTGGTATGCACATTGTGGGGAGTGTTTTTAAAACCTAGCTAGTTTGTTAACACAAAGGACTCTGCTGAAGTAGCCCTTAAAAGTGCATCTCAAAATTCCATAAGGTGCTAATTCCCCTCCATTTGACACTGGCTGAGGCTCATCTTGGGCATTTTCAGCCTTGACAAAAGAAGACTGATGGGAGCTATGATAGTACATTTCAAATAATTCTGGAAGTTGAGTCATGGCTACTGGACTTCTTTTTTGAGAGATAGAAACGTTTCGCTGTTCATCCAAACAGCCTCATCGGTCAGACCGATGAAGCTGTTTGGATGAACAGCGAAACGTTTCTATCTCTCAAAAAAGAAGTCCAGTAGCCATGACTCAACTTCCAGATAAACTCACCTGGATGACTGAGAATCTTCACAGACATTTCAAATAATTGAAAGGTTGTCATACAGAGGAGGGGCAGGATCTGTTCCCAATCAATCCAGAGTGCAAGACATGCAACAATGGGCTCCAGTTACAGGAACCAAGATTTTGGTTGAATATAAGAAAAAAAACCTCCAAACACTTAAAGCAGAATGGCAGTGGAACTACCTTTCTTGAAAGGTGGTGAGTGCTGCAACACTGGAGGGATCCAAGAGAGTTTTAGATAACCACCTGGCAGATATTCTTTGATTTGTATTCAAGCCTTGAGGAAGGGATTGGACTCAGTAGTCTTATAGGCACTTGCCAGCTTCACTATTTTATGATTCTATGAAAATCCTCTGAAGTCTTACCTCTGGGGAAATTCTAAATAGACTTTCCCCAGAGATAAGATCGTACATTGCTGGGTGATATGCTCTTCTCCAGTGCAATAATAAACATCCAACATATCCACCCTAGTATGCAGCAGTTTCCCCTACAAACAAAACATTTCTTGAAGAGGGACACAGAGGCCACTTAAAAATGGCAGGAAACTAAAAGTTGTCAAAAACAATTCTACTTTTTGATTTACATATTTTCTATTGGCTTGGCCGTTTCTTCTTCTCTGTTCTTCATATCACACCAAGAGAGCTTGGCACGCTTGCTGGCTTTGAAGCAATGTCCATTGCACTAACTCTACCTGCAGCTGGAGAGGCGGCACTTTTGTCTCTAGCCTCCTTCCTTTAAAAATTCCTTTTAAAGCAATTGTTCGAATGAGGTGAAATGCAGGACGAGAAGCATCCAGCAAGAATTCTTTTCTTCTTCTTAAGACCCTCCTATTCATGGACATGAACTTGTACTTATCCAGAATTTATATCTTGTATAACATTTTTTATTGTTACGCTGAAGGTGACTGAGCTACCAAGGTCACACCATGAGAGTTACATAGCATAGAGGCTTCATCTCTATGACAACCAGAGGGCAGAGAGGCAATATCCTGCCTGAGTGTTATTTCTTTTGCCACTTTCACGAGCCTGACCTCTTTGCACTGTTGCATCATTTTTAGTTATTAAAAGTTACAGCATAAATGGTTGTCCAACCTCAAGCCGGTTAAAGACTATAAGCTGTCCCTTTGGCAAAGTGCTGGGAATTCAAAGGCAGAACATGCCAGTACTTGGTTTGTAACAGGCATTTTCTTCAAGTCTTCCATCTAATATGCATAGTGTTTTAAAAAGTTTTAAAACCTCAGTCATTAATTTGAGTGTGATGATTCCAAATCTTGTTTTAGTACTCTAGCCTGAACAAGAAACCCACACAATGTTTTGTTTAATGTAACTTTACAATTTAAAAGCTTAATCAAATGTTATTGGAGATCTGTAGTCCATCACAAAGCATAGTTTGGGTCATGGTGGTTTGCATCTGTGGCATGTTCCTCTTGTTTTGTGTCTGATGCAAGATTTTCTCTAAGATACATGCATGTCTCTGTCCCTCTCCACTGAGAATTTATCCACCCTCTGTGCAGCTGTATTGACCATTTTTGTTTTAGTTGCAATGGAACCTACATAGGAGGAGTTGTGCATGCATGTATGGGACAGAGCTCCACACAGTGCCTCTGAAAATCAGAGGGCACATTGGTCTGATTTAATCCTTTTTCAGAATGTCTAAACAGGTGTTAGCTGCTCTAGTATGTTACAGTACAATGATTTGGGAGAACTACCAAGTCAGGACATTACACCTATTCTGTACATGTACACTGCTGAAATCCTGTTGCTCACCATACTAAGTCACCATTAGAGGACACTCATTTGGATCAATGGGATGTATGGAGAAGTTGACTCACCAAATCTCCACTGATGCAATGGGGCTACTTTAGTGTGAAAAGATTTCAGCCAATGTTTCACTAAGAAAGGTAAAAAAACTGAGGAATTGTTACTTTTTTGTGAGCAGTAGTAATTATTAAGCTCTATAACTCCCTATAAAAAGAGGCTAACTGGGTTCTACTGTTGTCTTTCTGTCAAAAAACAAATATATTTCCTCAGCTTGACCTTTCATATTTCACCTGAGCTGCTGTTGAAGAGTTTTTTTAAAAGGTTTGGTGCTGTTTAGAGATGAACTTCAAAAACAAACCACGGGAGACCAGCTGACTTTCAGAACTACAGGAATGAAATTAACTAATCCGTTACCTTGAGCTGGGTTCACGTGGGGGTTATACTTCAATGAGGAAGAAGCCTCTGACACGTCATCTTTCATTCTCCCTGGTGCTGGCCAATCAGACAGGGAGGCAGGATGATGCATTTCTCTTCATAGCTCCTGATTGGCCAGCACCGGGGAGAAGGAAAGATGACGTGTTGGAGGCTTCTTCCTCATTGGAGTTTAACCCCATTTGAGCCCAGCGCAAAGTAAGAGATTGGTATGATTTCATTCCTCTGGTTCCGAACATCAGCTGGGCTTCCACGGTTTGTTTTGAAAGCTGACCACTTCTGAAATGAAAAGCTCAACTCTACTGCTGTTATTTCTTTTAAACTTCATTTGATATATTAACTGCATTTCTCCTTTTTTTTTTAATTTGAATGCTGATATTGTTAAGCACCACAAGTGATATTTTTAATGCAAGACTGGGATATAACTATAACAAATAAATAAAACAATGCAATTAAATGAAATGGTTGGGGTACTGTTTAGACATTCAAGTTAGACCCCCATCACTCATGTATGTATGTATATGTATGTGCAAAAACATGTGCACATTTATTGATTTCTTTGCAAACTTGCTAAGAGTGGCATACACTGGCATAGTAGGTTGTAGGTTGTGTGTGTGTGTGTGTGTGTGTGTGTGTGTGTGTGTGTGTGTGTGTGTGTGTGTGTGTGTGTGTGTGTGTGTGTGTGTGTGTGTGTGTGTGCATGTGTGCAGAAATGAATACAGTAATACCTTGGTTTAAGAGTAACTTAGTTTAAGAGTGCTTTGCAAGACAAGCAAACTTTTCTTCTAAATTTTGTCTTTATCAACAAGCAACGTCTTGATATACAAGCACTGGAGCAGGTCACATGATCATGTGACCTAATGGCGGCTCTCTCTCCCCTCTGCCTGCTGGATTGTGGGTGATTGTCTGGAACATTCTATCTTAGGCAAGCCTCCAAAGCAGAGGAAGGAGAGAGGAATAGTGGTCTCCCTTGCACCATCCTGGAATGTGCAGGTTAGGGTTTTGTTTTTCTTTATATTTATATTTTTACTTAATTTGTTTTCAAAATTATTTCTTATTTTTACAAACCATTACTAGTCATGGGACAGCTCCTTGATTGTGTATTGGGCTACAAATTGCACTTTATTACTGTCACATTAAAAATACAGAGTAAAAGCCAGTTGTTAGTCCCAAGCAGAGCAGATTCCACAGCCAAGCACATAAACCATGGTGTGGATGCGGACTTTTAGCCTACTTCTTTTGGCATTTTGTGTATACAGTATGTGGTCTATGGGACTCCAGAACAAATCATCTGAATTTCCATTATTTCTTATTGGGAAATTTGCTTTGATATCAGAGTGTTTTGGTTTACAAGCATCTTTCCAGAATGGATTATGCTCGCAAATCAATGTATTACTGTATATCAAAAGTGTTGACAAAGTAAATAAAAATCAATGCATTGCTAGAATACTATTGTGCTCCTGTAAGTAATGATTCCCTAGTTTTCTGTCCTGCTGCATGATAGCCTCTTTCCACTCATGTGGGTGTGAGTGGGGCTTCATTCCAATGGGAAGTGAGAAAATTAGCTGCTGCTGCATGCATGCCACCCCAGTGGAGCTCTGGACGAGAATGTGCAGCTTAGAGGGAACACTGCCTGTCAGTTTTCCATGACTTGGATTTGTAGCTAGATGATAAAGCAACAGGACACCTTGATTTTGCAATTGCATCTGCTGCTGGAAGAAGCCTTGGCACCTCAGCAGTTAGCTTTCCTTCACTGCATCAAGCTGGACAAATCTTATATAAATTCTGTGAGGATTCTGGCCATTAGAGTTTCTATGTTCCCTCATGGGACGGAACCCCTGGAAAGAGATTCATGAATATTCTAATGGTAGACCAATCCCAGAATGTGGGTGGGGTTAGGTCCTATAAAAAGAATGACAGTTGAACTGTCAGAGTTAGTCAGAGGGGAAAGATCAGGAGCTCAGTCCGTGTTAGTTGGTGACAGGGAATAGTAACTGATAGAGTTAGGGACTGGATAGGGTCTGGCTAGGATATGTTTAGAGACTTGTTTAAGTTACATCTTAAGAACATTTCAAACTGAACGTTATTAAAACATGCTATTTATGTATGTTGTGAAACTAAATAAACTACATATTTATGTTGAAAAGTTAATACACATGTCATGTCCCGATTCTTCATAATAGAAACAAGTACAGGTTTTAGAAAATGGTGGCAGCAAAAGTAAAAACAGTTTCAACACACTTTTAAAGTGTGGCCAGGTTGTGAAAGACCCGGTCCGTCACACCTCATAACTAATGGGTGAGCACAGAAAGAAAGGAGTGAAAATTCTAGTAGAAACAAAAGTGTTTCTTTTGGTTGGAGCCTAATTCGACTTGCTTTTAATGCTGGCAAAGAATAATTTGTTACTGGAGCTACGCTGTGAGTCAGTTCTTCCACCACTTAAAATGAAATCAAAGAAAATCTGTTTTATAATGCAGCATTTACCTGAAATAAGTTTTAGACTTCAATGGCTAGTTAAAGTAAAGCATCATGCAAACACCTTTGAAATACATTTTCAAAGTGAACTCCATTTACATACAGTAGCTAACACATTTTCCATTTCACTGCATAACAGAAACTCATACATTTCTGAGGCAAAATTAATACAACTTCTCCTTACTCAAACAAATGTAGATGACTGCATGTTACAAATGAACTTACAAGAGATCATTTTAAAACTACTATGTAATTATGCTCAGACAGAGGAATAACTAGGAGGAATAAAGCTATCATCTGGGTAGAATAACAGCACATCTTTATCTTGGCTAACAACTAGGTCTATAAATACAATATACTTAAAATACACGTTTCTTCTATATGTTCGGCTTTCCAATCATGTAATGCACAGTTCACCCACTGAAATAAAGGCAAGCTGAGCTGGTTGTGGCTAACAAGTCCCCTGCATTTCAATGAATCTGTTCTCTGTCACTAGCTCACTGGCTTCATTTTTATCTTCCTCTCTGACAGCTAGCATTGAGGGACTGAGTCTGTGTCAAAGGGCAGCAAGACTTAAGTAGATTTCAAGGCTGTCAGAAGGAGGTAATGCAGAATAAATAGTTCAGCAGAGCCATTAGGCCCAGTGAGGCAGCTGCCTCCAGTGGTGGTCCACTCAAAATTGGCGAATTTGCTACTTCCACAGCTTCCCAACCTCCCTTTGGAAAGTGGCTGTTGCTTTTTCGATTGCTGCATTGTGAAACGCAGGTGGTTTCCTGGAAAAGATTACAAAAAAGAGGGGGACTGCCTCAGAGAAGGCCTTTGAGCCCAGCAGAAAATAGGCAGTTCTTGGGGAGCAGGTCACTTGTGCTGTACAGAGAAGTTTCCAGGCATCCAGGCAAGTGAGTCTGTGGAAGGACTGGCCATACAGACAGAAGTGACGGAGGAAGCTGTGGAGATGCACTGGGAGGTGGTGATGAGAGAACAGGTAGAGGAAAAGGAGAGAGGTGACAAAAGCCAAGGCGGTGACGCATGTGTACATTTACTCTGTGTTTGTGCACGCGCAGACACATCAGAGAGAGGGAGAGAGATAAGACATATGAGTAAGACAGAGAATGAGTGGGGATGGCCTCTAGGTACAAAGAGGCAAATGGCAAGACCAAGAGCAAATGCAGTCCAGGGTGTGTTCACATATATATACAAATAGAGGGGATGTGGCAATCAGGATGAAAGGGGTCCTCCACCCCCATCTAAGCTCTGGAATTAAAAATGGGTGCTCAAACAGGTGCTGAGAAGTTGTGTTTATCTAGGAAAAATGAGTACAGTATTTCATATACGTCCATAATATTTTAAAGGGTACAGTCTATCTTTGTGCATAGATAAATTTAGCAATGTAAGGGAATCACAGCATTCCTGTTAGCATACTGCTTATTGGCGCAACTTCAACACTAAATGTGTACATGTCCGTGGAGCTTCTCAGTCATCCAGGTGAGGTTATCTGAGATTTGAGTCACGACAACTAGACTTATTTTCTTGTGGGATCCAAACGTTGACTGGATGTCTGGGCTGCATAGATGTGACATTCACACACCCCAGGCTATTGTCCACCTAACAAACCTATTCAAACTAGGGTGGAGTGAAACCAACTTGAACTATAAATTGGACGCCTCCCACAAACCTTCCTCAGACTGAAGAAGACACTTGAACGAGCAGCAAAATGTTTAAGTCCCACAATAAAAGCTAACAAAATTTTCTCCCAACATTACTTGGGATTGGGTCCAAGCTATTGAAAGAGTAGGTCTCTTACTTTCTCTTCAGGCAACATTTCCCCTAGTGACTGCTTACATGGATTAACTTTACTGCCATGACTGAGTCTTTGGTACTATTTGTGTTTGCCATCTCTCAAGAGTTATGTTTTCTTCCTTTTAAATATTTGTATACACATTGTTTCAGCTTTAATAGTATATTTTAATGATATGACCTGCCTTTTTATACCCATTGTTTTTAGCTTTAAGTATTGTGTTTTAATTATCTAAACACCCCCCCAAAATGGCATCAACTATCTCTCAAGCCAAACTCCATCAAGTGGGTATCACCCATAGCAACTGTCACTTTTCCAAGAACTCTGAAATAGTGATCCTTTTTATTGTAAGCAGCCCAGAGTTCCCATTGGGAAGATGGGCGGGGTATAAGACTAATAAATAAATAAATAAATAAATAATCCTATAGAGACTTTGTTGTCTGGCATTAGAAGATGATGAATTAGAGACTAGCCAGAAATTACATAATAAAGGAGCATCAAAAGAAAGTTCTCTTCCCCTATCCCTCCCATGATACAGCAGATTTTTCAATCTTTTACTTCTGGTGAATGTGTGGATATACCGGTAATTGTGGCAAAAAATGTAGTTTGTTTTCCATTGGCACTGCCACAGCACCTATCAATTTATACTTGTATCAGATTTCTTTCGTCTCTAATTCTCTTAATTTTAACCCTAACCCTAACCCTAACCCAGCCTTTTCATGGGCCATGAGTTCCATCATGCCACCCTATGTCTTATTTGCAGAAGACATGGGGTATCTGCTTCCTCAGCAGTTTTAGTCTCAAGCGACACACCTCCATAATAAATATTGATTTCACCCATAATCTCACCCTATGTCTGTCACCATTCCCCGGATTGCTGAACACGCAACCCCCTTCCTGCCCCACCCACTGATGCACCCCTTGCACCTTTACCTACCTCTATTTTTTCTTCAGTGGAAGGAAAAAATGTTGAAGTCATATTTTGTTTGAATCCACTACTTTGTTTCAATCTAGTCTGCCATCTCCAACCACCACGATCTAAATACAGTTTTAGGTTTTCCATCGGAATTACCCCAGAGAACTACAGTAACCCCCTATGTTTATCGTAGAGGATTGTTTGAATAGGGCCATTATTGAACAATGCCCAATGCTGCTATAAAAGTTGCTTTATTTGTGTTTACATTTTTTCAAAAGTTCTGTTTAGGTACACTTTAAAAAGATTAAAACAGAAAGATCAGCTGAGAAGTACTTTCATTAGTCGTTTCTAAGCATGGAGTAGGTAACAGCATGGAACTGTGATAAAACTGCCAGCTCTCTTACAAGTTCCTCTTGTTAGGAAAAAATAGCTTCAGGTATTATTCATGCATTCATTGGCATTCTTATTTATGTCATTTTATTCTTATTTAAAAGTTTTTACTTTCCCCACATTTAATAATATTCAAATTGTCAATGTACAACATGTGCACAATGAAATTGGCTGACTTCTAGAAATTGACTTCTAGAAATTTAGAAATTGACTTCTAGAAATTTTGTTACACACTGACTCTGAATTATCTCTCCCTCTTTTTCTTTTCTTTGCGAAAACAGGAAGTTGCTATTCACTTATCATTTCTGCCTCCTTGCACCCTGTGCTTCATACCTACTATACTCTTGCTTTAGTATGCCGGATGTTCAGCCTCTCTTCTTTTAAATCAGCCAAAACAACAAACAAAAACTAAGGGACAACAACAACAAAAAAACATGTGGCACCAGAAAGACTATTATATTTTAATGTGAGCTTTTTTGCATCAAGTCTACTTCTTATTTCAAACTTATTTTTGAAAGATCCACTTCAGAACCCTACTTCACCCTTCTAAGCAATGGTTTCAAACTATAGTAATACCTTGGTTTAAGGGTAACTTGGTTTAACAGTGTTTTGCAAGACAAGCAAACATTGCTTCTGAATTTTGCCTTGATCAACAAGCAATGTCTTGCAATACAAGCAACTAGAGCAGGTCACATGATCACAAGTGAGCCAATGTGTTCTCTCTCTCTCTTTCTCTCTCTCTCTCTCTCCCCATCTCGACTGGCAAGCCTCCAAAGCAGAGGTAGGAGAGAGGAATGGAGGTTTCCCCTGCACCAGCCAAGGAATGTTTTCAGAGGAGAGTGTAGGTTAGGGTTTTATTTTATTTTTATTTTTATTTTTATTTGTTTTCAGCATCATTTTTTATTTTTCAAAACATTTCTAGTCATGGGGTAGCTAGTGAAGTGCATACAGGGCTACAAATTGCATTTTATTATTGTCATATGAAAAACACAAAGTAAAATCCAGAATTTCCTGATGGTTAGAGCTGTTCAGCAGTGGAATAAGCTGCCACGGAGTGTGGTGGAGACTCCTTTGGAGGTTTTTAAGTGGAGGCTGTGTGGCCATCTGTTGGGAGTACTTTTATGGGGGTTCCTGCACAGAAGAAGGTTGGACTGGATGGCCCATGAGATCTCTTCCAATTCTTATGATTCTATGATTCTAATCTGAAAACTATCTGATTCACAGATGAAAAGAGGAATAACACTTTTTAAATGCTTGTGCCTATTTATAATACATCTTGGTTTACAAAAATAATAATAATAAATTCAGTAACAAGATTTCGACAGGAATTTTACAGTTTTTCTTTCAACAACATGTGGGTCACTCAATATTTCCTATTCTTGCTCCCATATGGGTAGTATACAAATGCAATAAATAAATAAGTAAATAAATAAAAAATCTCTAAGGAAGCCCAAAGCATCCAATCTCATGTGTAAACATTATGTGAGGAACCTGGTCTGCTTACCATAATACATACAGTAGCTTTCAGCCCAATTTAATTGTAGCAAGAACCCGTAAGAAACTTTTAAACATGACATACATATTTTTATTAAAATGTTCATGCATTCTTGATATAAAAATATAGGAAATGAGATGTCGTTCTAAATAACATTAATTAAAAGCAATGCACATAATTTCTAAGGCAGTATAATGAGAACTTTTTATTACAGCTATTCCTATGTAGAGTTCAACTATTCTTATGCATAATTGAATTATTTTTAAAGAAGATAAAATTGGGGGGTGGGGAGAGAAAAACCTTCTTGTAGAAGATTCTTGGCTTAGACACTTTAGAAGTTTAATTAAGTTGGAGGTCACCAAGTTCTACTTAAGAACTGGCTGCTAGCTTGTTTATTATTTGCCTCCTTCACTGATTAGCAACTTATGCTGTAGTCAGTAATAAATGGCTATAATGCCTGCCTTGTTTCAGAGACTAATTAATATGATATAGACTGTTTAACAACTAGTATCTCAAAGTTATTTATGATGCTAATTCTGTATATTTTATTGTTAATCTACAAGAATAGTGCATAATAAAAACAAAAATAACCAGTTGATGTACCATGATAATGATTTTTGAGCTTTGCTTTTATAATATTTTGTAACAATTTTTTTGAAAGTGAATGTAATTACAAGCCAGCACTCACTGCCTAGGAACAGCTATGGTTTAATTTCATTAAGAAAGGATACAACACTATTTCATTTAAGTCTTAATATATTAGTTGTGCATTATGTACACAATCTATTTGCCTCCTTTTATATGCATTAATTGTATTGAGTAAATTGGAAACTCAACCATGGATGCTCAACTAAAAGATGTAAATGTACCTTAAATCTGTAGATCTCATTAAATGAACAGTCCCTGCATGATGCTCTTACAAGCAAAACTGGGTTTACTATTACTTCCCTGCCTCCATAGCTCACATAGAAATTTAAAGGAATTTAATAAACAAAATATTTTAAACAGGTTACAGGACCTTGGGCAAGGTCCTGTAACAGAAGTGAGGAGAAAGCAGTAGACAAATGATTGATGATAATAGGAAAGGAGATTTGTTTGAAGAAAGGTAAAAACAACAGAGTCTTGCAAGACTGGAAGAGCCAAAGTTAGATAAGGCTGCTAGAGAACACAAATTATCCATACCTCTCTCTATATATATAAGCTTGCAAGAGTTTTCCATCAACAAGAATAGATGGTTTCTAATCTTACCCAGAATCTTTGGTACTAGCTACTTTCTGTACTTTTGTGGTTGCATGTATGTTTACAAGTTGTTACATGTCAGCTCTTGTGACATCTAAAATGTGCCCTTTGGTTGGAATTTGGCACCTCTCTGGCTATAGTGGTTTTTTCTAACACTTTCTTGTTGTGAAAGTTATTGGGTTTTTGGGATTTTTATCTTGAGAAATTTCTGTTTCCTTGTATTCCTTGTATCCACCATTTTTTTGCCTAACTTGCCCTTGAAGCTGGCTATCTGCTATGTGTGGGAAGAAAACAGCTTTCATAGCTATTTTTGAAAGAGCCTTTGGAATACAGAGGCACTTTACTTACCCTTTAGCAGTGAAATATGTTTATACGAATTAAGAGAAATATAAAGATTGTAAGATGTATGAGTAAGGGGATTAAATCTCCTTTAACACCAGTGCTGTCAAATATCTGCTCTAGGGTTCTGCAGAAGCATCAACAGTGGCAGGAAGGTTCCCTAGGGGTGAGCTGTGTAACGTATTTTAGGAGGGAAGCCTTTCTCTAAGGACAAATGTAAACAATGCCAATATTAATGTGCTATACCAGCCTGCTGTAGATCTGCTATCATAAATGAATGTAAACATTCTCCGAAGACACATTCCATCTAAGAAGCAAGTGAACTTTCATTGGCTCAGAAACGACATGTGATGTTTTTTCTCAAGCTGTGAAAATCTGTGAGAAAGAGATGCAGAGAAACTTTTTCTCAGATTCTTGCAAAATGGCTTAATGGACTATGCTAGCTATGTAGTTTCAAGTAGAATTAGTGAGGCTTTTGCCTCTGAAGTTTGCTTTAGATTTCTTTCAGTTAGGAAGGGAAATCATGCCATTATTTTCCAGTAAGAGAATATTTCTGTGAAATCCTTATTAGCCAAATAAATGCCTTTACTTATTATTCAAGTGAAGGTGCCCTGTTTACTTAATTATTTTGGTAAGCGAAATAGCAATCACAGCAAGGCCAGGAGTCTAGAATCCACGAAAAGGAGTTTTTTGTCTCCAGAAGTCCTGCATTCTTCAGCTGAGGTTGATTGGTTGCAGAAGGAGTATTGGGTATACATAGGATCTCCCCCGGGTTCCGTTACAAGCTGGAGAACCAATCAGCAGGGGTCTGCTCCCTTTCTCACATAGCAGGAGTCCTCACTTGATTTGAAGACTCCTGAAGGAGTTCCTTTGCTTGCAGAGGTGCAAGTCTAGAACCAAGTGCTGTGTTATTGGGTAAAGGCTGAAACAATTTGTTTAATATAGTGATAAACATCAACATAGTACATTTAGCTTTCTATGTTTGTCAAAAAGAAATGCAAGATTGTTTGTTGTACAAACACATGGGAAGGGGCAGCTGAGCTAATAACAAGCCAACTGAAGGTGTGCTGACTCCAAAGCCTAAGAATGTTTGAAATGCTTAGGACTACCCTTGTGGCCTATAATTATGCTAGTGCTATGCACTGGCAGTGGGACAGTGCCCCAGGCTAGAGAATGGCTAGATCTGAGTTAATCAGTTAATCAGACCCCTTTCACCTCATCTTATTTGGCTCATGCCAGCCACAGGCAGAATCTATCAAAATCCTAAGAAGAAAAACAGTGGCCAACAAACTGAAGAAACTCACTACCATTACAAACTATAGGAGAGGAGATGCCAAGGAGTGTAGTAACTAAAGGACCACTGCTTTAATTTCCCATGCAAGCAGAATGATGCTCCAGACATTGCAAAAAAAAGGCTTTTACTTTTAAAGGAAGGTAGAAATGCCTGATGTTCGAGGTAGATTTCAAAAAGGAAGAGGTACTCAAGATCATTTTGCAAATATCCACTGATTACTGGGCCACACCAAAACATTTCACAAGGAGATCAATCTATGCTTTGTACACTACAGCAAAGCTTTTGACTATGTAGATCATGAGAAAATATTGGTTGTTCTGAAAAATCTGAGTATGTGTCAAGAAATGATTGTCTTGATGCTTAGCTTGTGCCAGTGAGGAAGGGAAGAGAGGAAGCAAGCAGGCAAACAGTGTATGACCAGGAGGCATCTGTTGCTACCCAGAGTGGGAGGAAAAAAGAGATGCACCCCCTAAAAATACTGTGTTAAATGCTCTGGGACCTCCACACTACGCCACTGCATCTGAAATACTCTTTATATTTTTCAAGCACTGAAAAGAGTTGTATGTTTTTATGTGCTTGAAAAATATAAAGTGACAAGAGATGAAATTCACACACACACACACACACACACAAAATTAATGAGAAAATATGAGAAAATATTATTTTCGGCTTATTTAAAGTGAATATTTCTACCAGAATTAAGCTAAGGGGACTCTAAAATGTTTCTGTTACAAATATCTTTGGTACTGCCAACTGAACAAATGCAAATGACAGTTAGCTGCAGGAAACTCTTCTGTGTTTTGCTTCAAAGTCCAGTCACACTGAACCCCCATTAACATCTTCTCCTATTTTGAAACATGAAAGCAATTAAAGTGAGTTCACACATTCCAACTTGATTGCAGTACCAAATATTGAGTGTATTTTTTATATTCCATCTCTAGTTTTAAATAGAGATGTGTCAAATAGCAGGATTAAAATTGGTTCCCTGAAAATTGAAAGACACAGTGATTAGAATTTTAAGAAGGATTTGGAAATGCTTTAATTTTTAAACTTTACCTCTAGAGGAATCAATTTAATAAGAAAAAAAGGGGGAGATTCAAAATAGCACATACAAAAGCCCTATTTAATATACCACACAACTATGTTAAAAGTTTAATTTTTTATAGATTTCATTTTATATATTTTTCTCCAGCATTTGTGCACAAAGGTCGGCATTTGTATACAAATCATACCGACATATCATTTGAAGGCATATGCTTTGTATTCCAGAAGTCCCAGGGTCATTTCCTGGCATTTAAATCAGATACAGCCAGTGATGAAGGATGAAATAGTTAGTGATGTGAAACATTCAGGAGAATTGCATTAACATAGATGGTAGCAGGCCCAAAGCATCTGACTTGGTGTAAGGCAGTTTATGGTTTAAGAGGGGAAGAAAATGAATGCTACCCATTCTAAGGAAAACTTTGGAAGAAGCTTAGTGGGAAGGCCCTAACCTTAAAAACAACTTCCCTCTCCTACTGTGTTTATTAAGTTACAGTTCATCTGTTTCTCTTTAATACTTAAAATATAAAACAGCATGTCAATAGCAGTGGTATAATCTGAAACGTATTCAGTGTCTTAGATATCAAATGGTTTGGCACTTCCCTTCCAGGCTTTGTCATGGGAAGCTTGCATTTCAATGAAACATTTTAACTGTAGTGGTGTTTGTAGACTTCTGCAGATTGAAGACCACAGACAGCAAGTGGTCAAATTTAATATATGTTTGCTCACTGAAAAACAGATGCCAGGAGAGCTTTATTATTTATTTATTTATTTATTTATTTATTTATTTATTTACCACTGATCTGACCAAAGGTCACTCTGGGCTGTTTACAACGTGAGAACATAAATAAACACAACTATTAAAACACATTAATTATATAAAACTGGTCATGATCTTCTCCACGGCATGCTAGTTTTCTACTGGTCAGAATGCCTTCCCCAAGGAAGCATTTTGTCTTGATACCCTTTATTTGCACTTACAATGGAGACAGAGGCTTTCACTAGCTGGTTGTAAGAGCTGCACTTTAAAATCCAACTTTTATCTGATCCATCATTTGTAAGTCAAGAATGAAGTCTACCTAGCCTATATGGGGAAAGGGTGGCCCTCCAGAGGTGATGCAATTGTCATTTCCCATCATGCCTCATGGTTGGCTTCATGGGACCAGACTAATTGGAGCAGCAGCCTCACCACATCAGGAGGGCTGTAGGTTCTGTAACCAGGAGGCTGCAGGGGATCTCTTTTGTGGCCGCTGCCTTCCTGACCCCTTGAACTACTTGTGCTCCTCCCAAAATCAGCCACAAACAAATTTATAAAGAAAAGCAGACACACTCACAGGAGATTTTAGAGGCAGCATTCCTGTTCGTCTCTCCATCAGGGCTCCATGATGTGTGTGTGGGCATGCGTGTGTGTGATGATCCTCCTACTGCCTGAGCGACCAGTGTTTTATTGATAAGAGAGGAAAATAGATACAGGAAGACATCGCTCGGTGGGAGGGGGAATGCACGCCTTATCTGTAAGACCATATTGGCCCATCTATTGATGAGGACCCAGGGGAGAGGAAGCTGTGGGGTCCTGACATCCTGTTATTGCCCCTGGTGTCCTGTTTGCCATCCTGATTTCCTCTGGCCTTCTTTCCTACATCAGCACATCCTGGTATCTGCTTCGGTCCTGGGGACTGCTGGGCAAGCAGCCTTCCTAGGCCTTCAGTTTCCTTTGTGCTTGACCAATGTTGGGGCTCAGAAATATGGGCAATGATATTACCACATCACACATTTTTCCTTTGTTGAGAAACCTGCTCTGACCATTATGACACATGCCCTAGTGACGTCCCGGCTGGACTACTGTAATACGTTCTATGAGAGGCTACAGACGAAAAGTCTCAGGAAACTTCAACAGGTCCAAAATGCAGCAGCCAGATTGCTGACTGGGGCAGGGTACAGAGATCACATTATATTCCTATTAAAGCAAATCCACTGGCTGCCAATCACCTATCGGGCACAATTCAAAGTGCTGACCTTAACCTACAAAGCACTGTATGACCTGGGTCCTGGCTACCTCAAAGATCAAATCTCACAGTATAAACTGGCTCAGGTGTTAAGGTCATCAGGAGAGGTCTTCCTTTCCATCCCACACCCTCACAGGTATATCTTCTGGGAACACATGAAAGGGCCTTCTCAGCTGCTGCACCTAGACTCTGGAACACCCTCGCACTACAGGTCAGGACTGCCCCATCTCTGCTGTCTTTCCAGAAATAAGCAAAGACCCTTTTCTACAGGCAAGCTTTCCCTGAATGATGGATGACCTATTATGTGACTTTTATATGAATCTACCATACATGATCACACAGACTTTGTGTTTATAGACTTTGTGATTACATAATGTAATGTTGTTTTTAATGCTTTGTTTTTATAGTCCTTGTGATTGCATTAATGTAGTGTTGTCTGTTAATGCTATAAGTTGTCCCTCAATTCCCTGCTTTCAATAATTGAATATGTGTTAATTGTTTTGTACTGGATATTGTCCCTCATTACTGTAATCCACCTTGAGTCCCTTTTCAAGGAGAAATAAAAATAAAATAAATAAAATAAAGGCATTACATTGAGTGTTGGGTAACATTCTATGGAACCATCAAATTTGTGGGGAACCGAATCTGGTTCAAAGAAGAACACATTACTGACAGTCTCTTATTACTGGAATATACCTTCCCATTCCAGGGTCCATGATGGATGTCCTCTGGCATTTGCTGATTTTGAAGGATGTTGGAGTCAGAAGCCAATCCCTTCACCTCATCTTCAACCCACCTGCCAGAGTTCCCTGCCATTGCTCTTCTTCCTTCAGTGCCTGAGTTTAAATCTATCCATTTAGCAACTCACCCTGAACAATTTCCCATCTCACCTCCCTGAACTGAAACCAATCACAGACTATACATTACGCTTGCAGCTGTCATATTTCTCACTGCTGGCATGATGACTTTCCTTCCTCTGCTCTGTGCCTGCCCTGTCCTCCTCTGTAACCTCTTTGTGACAGAATTCTGTTATATTCCAGCAGAGTAAAATAATACTTACATCTCACAATTCCAGAGGGGAGGGCAACAAGGGGATAATAAATAAATAAAAATAATGCATTGCAATGTATTTTCCAAGCACCTAAACTTACATGTATATTAAAATTAGGATTCTAGCATTTCTAGAAATTTTATATGCCCTGTACTGATCTAAAGAAGGAATAGCAAAGCAAGTACAACACAGAAAACTAGGAGAGTTCAGTGTGGCAATAGGGAATATACAGCACAGATTCTTACAGTTGATCATTCAAGATAGCAAGGAAAAGAATATACAGTAACCCCACGCCGATCACGGGGGTTAGGGACTGTGACGTCACCCCTTTCACAGACTGGGTTCTAAAAGGCACAACCGGGTTTATTTAGACATCCCACTGCTGTGCCACCAAATTGTGACGTCACCCCTTTCAGAGACTGAGCTTTCACAGGCACAACTGGGTTTATTTCAACATCCCACTGCTGTGCCACCAAATTGTGACGACACCTCCCTTTTACACATGTAATTGTGTTGGAAATGGTAATGCTGCCACCTTTTATTCCCTTGGTAATGCTGTCACCTTTTAAAATCGTCGCCTCATGAATTGGGACAGACTCAGATGTATAATATAAAGATAATAACGAAGTTTATTGAGAAAATAATAAATATAACAATGTCTAAGGATGGTATGTGTTGCCTTTAACATACAATAGATTTAATCAACTCTACAAGCCTCCCTGTCTTTAATAACTAGTAAACAGTAAAGCCCTCACTGCCTGACAGAACTCCAGCAGAGCAGTGCTCTATCCCAGCACTCACTCTCAAAACCTCACTTAACTGAACTTCCTCAACTGACTAGGCTCCACCCTTTTTATATCATACCATTCCCCGCCCTCCTGCTGGGATTGGCTGATGATTTGGCTATTCATTACTCCTGTTTCCAGGGTTTTGTCACAGGGACCCACCCCACTCGTGATCCACAAAAATACGTGATATGCAGAAGCGGGGGTGGGGGGCAGGGGGGAATCACACGCCTTTCCCAAAAGCCTCAGAGGAGCATGGGGGGCAGCGCAGAGTGACCCCCGCCACCCCCTGTGCGGCTCCAAGGCCTTTCGGAGGCACCCAGGGGGGCGACGGAGAGGGATGCTGTCCATCTCCGCAGCCCTTCCGCACGGCTCTGAGGCCCTCCGGAGGCGCCCGGGGGGGACTGCGGAGAGGGACACCGTCCGTCCCCGCAGCCCTTCCGCACAGCTCTGAGGCCCTCTGGAGGCGCCTGGGGGGGCAACGGAGAGTGACGCTATCGCCCCCCCGCCACCCCCACTCCCCAGGCTTCTTGGAGGTCTGTGTGGGGTGCACAGAGTGATCAGATGCCCCCCCACGGTGCAGGTACTGCGATCCCGCGGTGTAGCGGGACCGCGGGACCTGAACCGCGAAATGGCAGGGGGTGACTGTATTGGCTGAAAAAAACAGAGAAACTTGGTTGGATGCAACACGTCTTTTTAAGCTGCTGCATCCAAAGACAAAATAGCCATAATGATAACCAACCTTCAGTAGGAATGGAGCAGCAGAAGGAATAATCTATATAATTAAATATGCAGAAAAACACTTTGAATAGGCTATGCTTTTTATGTCACAATGTATTGCCATGGATTTCCCGCCACATGCAAATAAAATGTTTGATATACACTTTTGCAATCATAGTTTATTTAATTATACTATGCATTTCAATAATTGAATCAGATCTTGCCTTTAAAAACTGGAAGGCTCAAGACACCAGATAAGAGCTTAACTTGCAGATTTCTTTTGGTGGGCGGGAGCTCCTTCCTTCCTTCCTTCCTTCCTTCCTTCCTTCCTTCCTTCCTTCCTTCCTTCCTTCCTTCCTTCCTTCCTTCCTTGCATACAAATATTATGAAAGCACAAGTAAACCAGCTACTATAAGTTTCTGTTTTTAAAAACTTTACCATTTGGAGGACCGGAGGGAAAAATCATTCTTTCGCTTAATTTCATCCTTGAATCAATGTTTCAGGATGAAATCAATAGGACTTAAGGGCTATCCAAGCATGTATATGATTCTATTTCAAGAATTGAGAGACTGAAGTATGATAAGCTACCACAGCATAACTTGGAGTGACTTATTTGCAACTTGCGGTGTATCTGATCTGCTGGATAGCTCAGTGGCTTAGATTTATGGCTGTGGAGCCAAAGGTTGAGAGTTCATTTGCCTTAAGGGGGTCCCTCCCAGTTCTGCAATTCAAAGGTTCTCTCTCTCTCTCTCTCTCTCTCTCTCTCTCTAACATTCTATCTCAAATGATTATATTAGAATGATCTCAGATGGTCCCAACAAATGCAGTAATACCTCAGAAGACGAATGCCCCTTAAGACGAAAAAATTGTAAGATAAATGTAATTTCCAGGGATAGGAAACATTCATAAGAAGAATTTCCCTTCCCCTTTACATTTGTCTTACAAGGTACCATTGATCCTCACCCAGTTGGCTGTTTACAAGGAATCGCCCCCAAGCGCCTTATCTGATGCAGAGCCAGCTCTTCGCCATGGTTCACCGCGGAGTTGCGGGCAATGAAGCAAGAGCGGAGGAGGCTAGAGAGCAGATGGCGTAATGCTAGGACGGCTTTGAATTGGTCTGCGGTCAAGGCGTTGACCGGTCACTCTTCTCGAGCGATCAGGGACGCTAGGAGATATTTTGCCTCCCTGAGAATTAGTGAGGCCTCGAACCATCAGGTGGAATTGTTCCGGGTGGTTCGAGACCTCACCAATCCCAGTCCGCCGGGGCCTCCTCCTAGTGATTTCACTAGTGAGTCATTTGCAGCCTTTTTAAAATCTAAGATAGAGGCCATCCGTTCCGAGCTGGACGCCGGTTGCATGAATCCACCCTCTGCTGTGGCTGGGGCTGAGCCGCCCCGGTCGCCAAGGTTTGTTGAGTTTGGGTCTGTTTCATCAGGGGATGCCTCCAGGGCCCTGAGACACTGCAGGCCTGCGGCTTCTCTGTTCGACCCTTGCCCTTCCTGGCTGATTAAGATCGCCGGAGGGAGCATGCCAGAATGGGCTTCACTTATTGCCTCAGCTTCCTTCAGAGACGGGATTTTTCCCAGTCGCCTGAAGGAGACGGTAGTGAAGCCCATTATCAAAAGACCTGGCCTGGCCGTAGACGATATGTCTAATTATCGCCCTATAGCCAATGTTCCTTTCATGGGCAAGGTGATTGAGCGGGATGCCGCCCTGCGTCTCCAGACGTTCCTGGAGGAGAACCATATCCTGGATCCTTTCCAATCTGGGTTTAGGCCGTGTCATGGGACTGAGACGGCACTGGTCGCTCTGCATGATAATCTGTTGAGGAGGGCTGACAGGGGTTGCTCTACCCTGCTGGTCCTTCTCGACCTGTCAGTGGCTTTTGATACTGTTGACCACGATATCCTCCTGGGGCGGCTTTCTGAGGTGGGGATCGGAGGTCTGGCTCTCTGTTGGCTCCGCTCCTTCCTTGAGGGTCGCTCCCAGCGTGTGAGCTTGGGGGTGATTTGTAGTGTCCCTGGACACTCTCTTGTGGGGTGCCCCAGGGGTCGGCTCCCCCCCCATGCTCTTTAACATCTATATGAAGCCGCTGGCTGAGATCATCTGGAGTTGTGGAGTTTGCTGTCATCAGTACGCTGATGACACGCAGCTCTACTTCTCCTTCTCTACCGATGCAGTGGAGGCCATCCAGACTCTTGATTGCTGCCTGACTGCAGTTTTGGATTGGACCAGGACTCACAGACTCAGGCTCAACCCTGGAAAGACCGAGGTTCTGTCCTTTGGGGGTGGTCCGGAGGGGTACTGTGGCCCTCTTCCCAGTCTGGGTGGGTCCGCCCTCCAGCTGGCGCAACGAGTGAGGAGTCTGGGCATTGTCCTGGATCCGGATTTGTCCCTGCATTCCCCGGTGGCTGCCGTGACCAGATCGGCCTACTACCATCTTAGGCTTATCGCCCAGATTCACCCGTACCTCGATGGGGACTCCCTGAGGACAGTGGTTCAGGCCCTGGTCATATCGAGGTTGGATTACTGTAACGCTCTCAACATGGGGCTCCCCTTGAACCTTGTTCGGCGATTGCAGCGGGCCCAGAATGTGGCGGCCAGGTTGGTGGTTGGTGCACGTAAGTTCGATCACATCACCCCCATCCTGGTTCGCCTGCACTGGTTGCCCGTTGCCTCCCGAATAAGGTTCAAGGTGTTGGTTTTGGTTTACAAAACCCTCCATGGCTTGGCCCCTGTCTATCTGGCAGAGCATATCTCCCGACACTCAGATCTGACCCGACCCACCCGTTCTTCCCAGGCCCTCTCGCTCCGGATTGCCACGCCGAGGGAAGCCCGTAAGACAGCCACTCGTAACCAGGGCTTTCTCAGTGGTTGGCCCGTCTGTTTGGAATGCCTTGCCGGTCGAGTTGCGGCAAGCTCCATCGCTGGCATCCTTCAAGAGAGCCTTAAAAACATGGCTATTTAAGGACACCTTTGGTAACTTCCAGGGGTAACCTTTTCCCCCCCTTCACTGCCCTTCCTACATTGGCTTGCTGTCCTGGACACCGCTGTTGATTGTTTTATCTGTTTTATTTGCTATGGTATTGTGTAAACCGCCCTGAGTCCCCTTTGGGGAAATAGGTGCGGTATATAAGTTTGAAAATAAATAAATAAATAAATAGATCAATGGGTCCCTGCTCTGCCCACCAATTTGCTGGGCACAGCAGAGATTCTCACTGACCTTTACCCAGCCCGTGTTGCTTGGAAGAGAAGCAGCAGTGGCAAACTGCTGCCACTGCTTGCCTTCAAAGCAGCACGGGCTGGGATGGTTGGAAGGCAAGCGGCATTGGTGATCGCCTACACTGCTTGCCTTGCAAGCCTCACGGGCAGGGAGAAAATGCATTTTAAAATGTCTCGCCCTCAGTGCTCTGGCCCCAGCCGGAGCACTGACGATGGGACATTTTAAAATGAATTTTCTCCCTGACTGGGAGATTTGCAATGCAAGCAATGGTGGAACATCGCCAATGGCGCTTGCATTGCAAACCTCCCGGGATGGGGAAAAATGCATTGTAAAATGTCCCACCATGAGCACTCCGGCTGGGGCCAGAGCGCTTGTGGTGGGACATTTAAAATGGATCTTCTCCCAGCCTGGAAGGCTTACAAGGCAAGCGGCAGCGGTGGATCGCCACTGTCGCTTTCCATGCAAGGAGCCTGGGCTGGGCAAAGATCCATTGGTCCCTCCTCTGCCCAAAACTTGATTGATGGGGGTTTAAATACAACAGATTAATTGGCTTTCAATGCATTCCTATGGGAAACCGTGCCTCGTAAAACAAATTGACTTGTAGAACGAATTAAATTCATCTTACGAGGCACTACTGTATACCTGACCTCAGAGACAAAAGAACAGGTAGTATCACTTCAAAGCAGTATTGAATGCCTTTGTGTTGGACTCCTTTGTGTTGAATAATTCATGAAATCTATCTATGCTGATTGGTTGGTTGTGGTCCAATTAGAGAGTCTGAGGGAGCGGCCTGAGGGGATTTAAGGCTCAACCCAGCACTGAATTAGTCAGGAACTGGCACTGTCTGACAGAAAGTCAGATAGGGACCTACACTCACAGAGAAATGATAGATAGGGTCTGACTGAGAGACAGTTAAAGACTAGAGATAGAAGAGATAGGATTGTAAAACTTCTGTGAGGAAAACTAAGTATGGAGTGTCTATAAACTTAAGAACTGGTTATGCAAGTGATCAGCTTTGTCTTTAACATAACTATAGTCGGGTTGAGCTACAGTCATCACCCAGTATGCTGTACTGCGGTCCCCATATATCACAGTATATGAAGGCAAGGGCTCCTGGGGAAATCTGTGTGGGCCTGTTTGGGCCTCTAGCACTTACCCCAGACCTGGACCGAGCCCCCAGCAGGCTTCCCGGACCTGTTGGAGGCCAAATAAGTGGTTTCCAGTGAATCAGAAATGGCTTTTGAAAAACTGGAAGTGACATTTGGGCAGCTGAAAACCACTTCTGGAGCCTCTGACAGCCCCAGGAAGCCTGTCGGCCCTTGCTATTTGGCAGAACGGTTCCTGCCAAAAATACTGCCCATAACACCTAATCATCCCTGGCAAGGCATTTGAGGGTGCCGTCGTTGGAAGGAGGTCAGTAAATCTTTTGACGAGAAATCGAGCTTTCTTAGTGGCGACCCCTCATCTCTGGAACCAACTTCTCCCTGAGATTTGTCTGGCATCTTCCCTCCCAGTCTTTAAGAAACATCTAAAAATGTGCTATTTAAAAAGGCTTTCCCTGTGTATTGATCTATTCTACTAAGGATTTGCTATTATGTATTTTAAGAACATAAGAACATAAGAAGAGCCATGCTGGATCAGGCCAAAGGCCCATCTAGTCCAGCTTCCTGTATCTCACAGCGGCCCCACCAGATGCGTTTGGGAGCGCATGAGACTAGATATCTGTCTCCTGATTTTCTGGCCCTTGAAGTTTGGTTTAAAGCCTCACATCTCCATCATGGTTTGTAACCCGTGATGGACTTTTCCTCTAGGAATCTGTCCAATCCCCTTTGAAGGCATCCAGGCCAGATGCCATCACCACATCCTGTGGCAGGGAGTTCCATAGACTTACAACGCGCTGGGTGAAAAAATATTTTCTTTTGTCAGTTCTTACTCTCCCAGCACTCAATTTGAGTGTATGTCCCCTAGTTCTGGTATTTTTGAGAGAGGGAGAAGAGCTTCCCTCTATTCACTTTACTCATACCCTGCATTATTTTGTATGTCTCAATCATATCCCCCTCAAGCGCCTTTTTCCAGACTAAAGAGGCCCAATTGTTTTAGCCTTTCTTCATAAGGGAGGTGCCCCAGCCCAGTAATCATTTTAGTCGCTCTCTTCTGCACCTTTTCCAGTTCCACTATGTCTTTCTTGAGATGCGGTGACCAGAATTGTACACAATACTCCAGGTGGGGCCTTACTATTGTTTTGTATAACGGCATTATAATGTTGGCTGTTTTATTTTCAATCCCCTTTTGATAATCCCTAGCATGGAATTGGCCTTCTTCACTGCTGCACATTGGGAGACACCTTCATGGAGCTGTCCACCAACACACCAAGATCTCTTTCCTGATCCGTCACGGATAACTCAGAGCCCATGAGTTGATAGATGAAGTTTGGATTTTTGCCCCAATATGCATTACTTTACATTTGGTTACATTAAAACGCATTTGCCATTTCTCAGCCCACTCCCCAGTTTGGAGATCCTTCTGGAGCTCTTCACAATCTTCTCTGGTTTTTACCACATGGAAAAGTTTTGTGTCATCTGCAAACTTGGCCACCTCACTGTTTATCCCTGTCTCCAGGTCATTTATGAACAGATTGAAAAGCACCGGTCCCAGGACCGAGCCCTGGGGCACACCGCTTTTCACTTCTCTCCATTGTGAAAATTTCCCATTGACACCTACTCTTTGTTTCCGGATCTCAACCAGTTCTCAATCCATAAGAGGACCTGCCCTCTTATCCCCTGACTATGCAATTTTCTCAGCAGCCTTTGGTGAGGGACTGTGTCAAAAGCCTTTTGAAAATCCAGATAGACTATATCCACCGGTTCACCCAAATCCACGTGCCTGTTGACCTTTTCAAAAAATTCCAAAAGGTTTGTAAGGCAAGATTTACCCTTACAGAAGCCATGCTGATTTTCTCTCAGCAAGGTTTGTTCTTTTATGTGTTTTAAGATTTTCTCTTGGATGAGGCCTTCCACCATCTTCCCTGGGACAGATGTAAGGCTAACCGGCCTGTAGTTTCCTGGGTCCCCCTCCTTCCTTTTTAAAAATTGGTGTGACATCCGCTATCCTCCAGTCCTCCGGCACTGTGGCCGTTTGAAGAGACAAGTTGCATATTACCGTTAAGAGATCTGCAATTTCATTTCTCAGTTCCCTAATAATCCTTGGGTGGATGCCAAGGTGACTTGTTAATCCTCAATTTATCAATTAGTCCTAAAACCTCCTCTCTTTTAACCTGTATTTGATTTAATTCTTTAGTCAAGAGGGGCAGCTCAGGCAGCGGAATCCGCTCAAGGTCCTCTGTCGTGAAGACAGACGCAAATAACTCGTTCAATTTCTCTGCAATGTCCACGTCCTCCTTAACCTCCCCTTTTCCTCCCTCACCATCCAGAGGCCCAATTGGTTCTCTGGCAGGTTTTCTACTTCTAACATATTTAAAGAAGCTTTTATTATTACCATTTATATTGCTAGCCATGCGTTCCTCAAAGTCTTTCTTTGCCTCCCTTATCATCTTTTTACATTTCTTTTGCCAGAGTTTGTGTTCCTTTTTATTTTCCTCATTTGGGGAGGATTTCCATTTACAGAAGGACCTCTCCTTGTGCTTTAGAGCCTCTCTAACTCCACTCGTTAACCATGCCGGTGTCCTCTTGGACTTAAATGAGCTCTTCTTTCTTTGTGGTATGCACTTGTGCTGGGCCTCTATTATTGTTGTTTTAAACAGGCTCCATGCACTCTGAAGAGATTGGATTCTTCTAACCCTCCCCTTCAGTTTCTCTCTAACTAGTTGCCTCATCTGAGGGAAGTTTGCCCTTCTCAAGGGTTTTTATGTCTGATTTGGTTGACACTCTTCCTCCGACATGCATGGCAAAGGTAATTGCAGCATGGTCACTGTTCCCCAGAGGCTCAGTGACATTCACATCCCTGACGAGGTCCTGAGTATCACACAATATTAGATCTAGAGTTGCCTGTTCTCGGGTGGGCTGCATGACAAGTTGCTCTAAGGCACAGTCATTCAGCAAGTCGAGAAACCCAGTTTCTCTTTCTTGCCCGGAGCTCGCATTGGCCCAGTCAATGTGGGGATAATTAAAGTCCCCCATGATTACTATCCTATCCCTCTTAGCCACCTCCATGATTTCTCTCCTCATTTCAAGGTCCCCCTCAAGTTTTTGATCTGGTGGACGATAGAATACTCAACTATCACATCACTCTTTGGACCTGGTAGTTTAACCCACAGTGATTCTATGAGTCAGACCCTCTGTCAATCTCCATTCTGCTGGATTTTACGCCTTCTTTGACATAGATGGCCACTCCTCCTCCAACCCGCCCCTCTCTATCCCTTCTATAGAGTTTATAGCCTGGGATTGCTGTGTCCCACTGGTTATCCTCATTCCACCAGGTTTCTGTTATGGCTATTATATCAATGTTATCCCTAGCTGCCAGATGTTCAAGTTCTCCCATCTTTGCTCGGAGGCTTCGAGCATTGGCGTAGAAGCACTTGTACAGTGGGTCCCGCAACAGCTGCTGCCTTGTTCTTCTCCCCCCACAGCTTTTATTTTCAGTAGACGAACTGTCACATTCCGCTATTCTGCCAGTGTTAATACTTGCTATGTCATCTCTATGTGATTCTCTACCCTCTCCAACCTCATTCCCCGAGGATGAGGTGTTCCGAACCAGATGCCACACAGCTCCTGTCGGCTTTCCCCCAGTTATCAGTTTAAAAGTTTTATTTTTTCATTTTTTCTCTAGCTCTTCTTGATCCTGTTTGATACTTTGATATATATTGTTTATTATTGTTTATTATTTGTAAATGGATTGTAAGCTTCCTGACAGACAGAAAGCAGCAGGTGAAGTTAGGTAAAATTATATCAGATATTAGCAAGGAGCCCCTCAGGGCTGTGTGCTTTCTCCATTTCTTTTTTCCTTATATACTAATGATTGTACCTCAAAGGATTCCTCTGTTAAAATAGTGAAGCTTGCAGATGACACTACGGTGATTGGTCTCATTCGAGACAATGATAAATCTGTCTATAGGCAAGATATTGAACAACTAGTTTTATGGTGTACTCAAAATAATCTTGAATTAAATACATGCAAAACTGTTGAAATGGTGGTGGATTTTAGGAGGACTTGTTCTATACAGCCACCTCTTATGATATCAAATAACTTAGTGTCAATAGTGGAGTCCTTTAAATTTTTAGGTCCTATTATATCTCAAGATTTAAAATGGTCATCTAATATTGAAAGTATTATTAAGAAAGCACAACAAAGAATGTTTTTTCTGCGTCAACTTAGGAAGTTTAGACTGCCAAAAGAACTGTTGATTCAATTCTATAGAGGTGTTATTGAATCTATTATCTGTTTCTCTATAACTGTCTGGTTTAGCTCTGTGACTAAGCATGACAGATATAGACTTCAAAGGATAATTGGAACTGCAGGAAAAATTATTGCTACTAATTTGCCATCTATTGTGGAATTCTATACCACATGAGCTAAAAAGAGGGTAATGAAAATATATACAGATTCCACACATCCTGGACATAATCTGTTTCGATTGTTACCCTCGATTTAGGGCATTGCATACTAGGACAACTAGATATAGAGATAGTTTCTTTCCAAGTGCTATCACTGTTGAATAATTAATTTTTACATTTCTTCTTCCTTTTTAAATAATAGGTTATATTGTAGTATTGTACTGTGTTTTTATTTTTGACTATATGATTCTTATATTTCCTTTTATATAGAGAGAGCATTTTTAACAAAACAAATTCTGGGTGTGTCTAACCACACTTGGCCAATAAAAGTATTCTATTCTATTCTATTCTATTCTATTCTATTCTATTCTATTCTATTAAGTTATTATGTTTTAACTTATTGAATTATTTATCTATTCTATTGTTTGTTGGTTTAATATCTGTTCAATTTTTTTTAATCGCCCAGAGTAGCCACGTCGCTAGATGGAGTGGTATATAAATTTAATAAAACAAACAAACAAACAAACAAACAAATAAATAAATTAAAACCAGTCTGAGGGCATTAATTTACTAGAGAAACTAGGTGGTGGCAGTGAAAGAGAAAAATTAGAAGTGGTGCTTGTCAATAGCCTGCAAAAGGGCTGGGGATGAAGCATGGTGACACTACAGGTACCTATATTTCTCTCCTAAGTCTTCCACTAAGGCAGCTTAGAAAGTGGACTGTTACTATATAAAACACATTTTAAATTCAGGGTGACAAGTAAGGAATTTTAGCAGATGAGTGCTCTGTAAGGTGCCGCAAAGAGAAGCAGATGCACAGGAAACAAAGTAAATTTATTCCAGAGAACATGCCAGTGCAAGCTAGATGCTACTTAGAAATGTGTCAGATAAACAGAACAGCAAACCCACTTTCTCATTTTTGCAAACAGCTGAGATAGAGGCAAGGTGGAAAGGTGTAACATAGCAACATTCTGACTTGTGCATGACTCCTTGATATATACTGTATTTTACATTGTTTTTGCTTCTGCTCATGACAGCTGCTTGCCATTCGCTTCTTCTGTCCCTTTCTACTTACATTCTACTTAAATATAAGCAAGATTCTGCCATCCCACATGGTTTAGCTCAACACACACATCTGCATGAGATTATCAAATACTTAAGGTGGAAAGTAAACAGTGTCAGCACAAGAATATATATACAGTGGACCCTCGTATAACAGTTTGTATAAGATAAAATATGTACAACATAAAAAATTCCGGAGATAGGGGAAATTTGCTTAACAGAATCATCTATGGGGCAAATCCATACAAAATAAAAATGTTGTGATTAGGGATTACTCTGTTTTCAATGCATTCCTATGGGAAATTTGTATAAAGGAAAATTTGCTTAACATAATTTCAGTTGGAATGAATTAATTGCTTTATACAAGGTACCACTGTATATTAAACCTAAGGAGGTCTGCTTTGCCCAATGGCCATTGAGCACTGACCTAATAGTACAAGGGGCTGCAGGGGGATCCTGGAAAGAGAGTATAATTGATTTTGTGGAGTTACTGGAGCTCATTTAAGGACAACAGCAAATTTTACAACAGCTATACAATGTGAAATGGCTGTACAGTTAAAATCTCATCCACCTGAACTGTTGATAAACTTACAGATCATTTTCTTGCTCCTTATGTGTATGAATTAAAGCCTGTACTCTTTTTACTCTAACAGGGTGTGATGAAAGAGAAGCTAGATGGGTAATGTTTGGAATCCTGGATGTCTACAACTTTTAAAAAAATGGAAATGCACATTCCATTATATTCAAGCATGTTTCATTTTAAAAGACAATAGGTTGATGAGAATTTCCAGCTTCATCAACTCATAGGATAGTGTGAGAATAAAATAGCCCACAATCCACAAAATAAAAGTAAAATTATACAAATGAGGAGATAATCAAAGGAACAGTGGTTTTGAATATCAACAACTAAATATTAATTAACTGATAAACTCTTAATGAAGGAAATCAGGAAGATTGAGCACTGGAGTAGCAACACACTAGATCTTAGAGAAGTTACTTTTGAATTTTTCAGTACAGTTCAATCACCATCATCAAAAAGTTTTCAATTCTTAATGCATATTCCAGAAACTATCAGATCATCATATGCATCTGATATATAGAGAAGTCACACAATACTCAAAGTGCAAATTCAATAAGCTAAATTGCTCCCCAGAATGCAGATGAATATAAATAAAAATCAATATGAGAAGGGAAATGGTGGTCCATGCCAACAATAAAGCCTCTGCTCAAAGACAGAGATCTTAAATCAAAAGCAAAACAATGTGTGCTGCTTATATACAACCCACAGTGCATAAAAGCACTCTCTTGGCAATTTACAAATAATTATGCAGGGTATACATTGTGCCCGCCCCCGCAAGCTGGTTACTCATTTTACCAACCTCAGAAGGAGGGTACGCTGAGTGAACCTTGAGCCTGCTACAGTGGACCCTTGTATAACAAACAGCTTGTATAACATAAAATTTGTACAACATAAAAATTCCAGAGATAGGGGAAATTTGCTTAACATAATCGCCTACGGGGAGAAACTGTACAACATAAAAATGGGATCACTCTGTTTTCAATGCATTCCTATGGGAATTTGTATAAAGGAAAATTTGCATAACATAATTTCATTTGGAACGAATTAATTTCTTTATACAAGGTACCACTGTACTTGGAATTGAACTCCAGGTTCTGAGCACAGTTGCTGCAGTACAGAAGTTTAACAACTGTGCTGATATTAGGATTGCAGTCCTACATTCATATTGTCTTACTACCGTATAAGGTGCATTTAATGTTTAGCTGTACCACCCATCTTATGGGGGAAAGCATTACCACTTCAAGAGTCAGTTTAATTGTACATCAAATAATTATCAAGAAGTAGAACAATGGATATTGTCAACAAACTACTGAAGAATCAAATTGATGGGGAACATAATGGAGTGAAATGGTTGACTGCCAAATGTACAAGCGTTCACATTAAAAAGAAAGTTAAATGCATCCACATAGTCAAGTACAGATTACCAGATTTCAGGTTTCTGGGATTGACTTCATTTTTTGCTTCAACTCTGAGGGCCCACCAGGCCACAAGTCTGGTGCAACAGGAATATACTGAAAACAAAAGAACTCTGACCCATAAATTTGCTATCACTACGAGAACTGAACAAAGCTCCCTGTCCTCCAGACAAAAATCCATTTCTAGTTACTTACTCTGCTTGCTTCATTTCAGTAGCGTAATCCAGGGTCCATGCTGGTCTAATGCCAGTCATCAGATCTACTAGCAGAAGTTCAAGATCTACCCTTCATTCACCTTTGCTTGATGCAGACATTTTTGTTAAATGCAGGTCAAGAACCTCTTTATTTTCCTGCTGTACTACTGGCATATGAAGCTCAGTGCCCTTCTCAATTAATGGATATTACAGTGGCATTTAAAATCAGAAAGAAAGGGGAACAAAAGTTTTTTTAAAATGTCACTTTACCTGCAAGGCACAACATGAATGATTGCAGCACCAGCAGTTCCCATAGCAACCTCATTTTCAGTTTCTGGGGTCAAAGGAGGGCCAACTCCAATATGTAGTGATTAGAATGCTGCTTCTTTTAAGTGTTATCCAATGTTTAATCTGTAGAGATACAAAAGAAAATATTGTAATGAGATTGAAGATTACAGATCCTCATGGTCTTCTAAAAATATATATATATATATATATATGCCTGGAGGAAAACAAAACAGGAGAAAACAACACAAAATGCTGTAATGTTTGAGTCACAGGGAGAGGGCAAAAGAACCATGTTCCTTTTCAAATCAAGATATTTTATGCAGTATGTTTACAAATGGGAGGGAGAAAGACTGCAGGGAAGAGAAAGGGTGGCTTGTATGGGGAACAGTGAATATGGTCTCCTCCGTTAGTTCTTAGGCCTGTCCACCTGCCAGTTCCACCCTTCCACCCTTACATGAGCCATATTAACCTCCCTTCAACTCACTGATCCAGTAATTATTATGCAGTTAATTGTACGCAACACCTTTAAGACTGACCTCTGTTAAAATGTCTACCATCCCTGCTGTTATCCTTGGATAACTTTGAACTTGCTCAGATCATAGGAAGTTGAAAGGTAAGGAGGGCAACCTGCAGGTCCCTGTGGAGAGTACAAATGCCATTCCATATAGGAAGTTAGGGCCAGCCATTAGAGTATAACAAAATATTCTTTTTTGCCCAGGGAGATAGGGGCAGAGCTTCCTCACTGCTCACGGCCATCTAGCAGCACAGAGGGCCCGAGATTAATTACTATAGGGCAACTCAGATCTCCTCCATGACAGGGTGCTGTCTTCCTGATAGACTGCAGGGGCAGCCAAGGAAGTAGGGAGGGTCAGCAAACTAGCAAACCACTTAAACTCTTTTTGCCGTTTGACTAGAGGTAATTTATTTTTGAGCAAAGCATGACACCATTCTGTACCCAAGATTTTTTCTGCTACTAAGGCTTTAGTTAGAAAATGGAACATTATGGGACTTCCTTCAGGAAGCTTACTGAATCCAATATTAATATCAGTTATCCAATAGTCATATTAAATAGTGCCTTTCCACTTCTATGAACTTTAGGTGACATTGTGTAAGTTTAGATGCAAGGAAGATATAAAACATACCAATCTCTGGAATCATCCATGCCAAACACTATTAAATGAAAAACAAATAAAGGCATCTAATCATATGTTCTCATCATTTATTAATCTTTCTGATGTCTGGGACTTAACGAGCTTTCATCTTTACTGCATAAGACAAGCTGCATGTCTAATAGAAAGTGAAGTGGTATCATTAGAGGTCTCAACTTGCTTTAATAAGTTTAAATTCTGCAGATTCTATTAAAGTCAGATTCAGTGTTTTAGGAGGGATAAAATGCTTGTCCTCTGGTCTGCAGATGTTACTTCAAGAGAGCAGAGACTGATTTAATATACTATAGTATTCCAGCACCTACCGGTGATCTGACTGTCTGCAGATAGATAAGCAAAAAAAATGCTGATCAGTGGAACTGAATGACATTTTAAACAGAATGATTACAACATTCATTATTAATTGGATGAGGAGCATGCCACAGACTCTGCTAAGCTATATGCAACGTTCAGCAGTATCCTCTTTGCAGCATTTAAAAAACAGCCCTAAAATGTATCAACAGCAGCATAATTTTAAAGCCACATCCATTTATTCTATAAATGCAGCTAACACTCACAAATTTAAGTAGGTATGCTGGAGGGGAGCAGTTTTAGGATAAGAAGGGTAGAAAGGATGAGTTACCCCTTTCACCCTACAGTGAGCCCAGCAAAAGCCTCCCTTCCCTTCATGAAGTATCTGTTTGTATTGCATGGAGAATTTGTACTGAGGGTTTTTCATTAAATCCACAATGCAGGTGCTTAAGCCGCCTACTTTCCTCTATGGTCCTTAAGTTGTTGAAGTTGCCACTGGGTGTCTAAGAACGTTTAAAACACCATGCACATTGAGTATATTCAAGTCACCTCAGATCTATTTTGTCCCACTGGTCTGGGACAACACACAAAGCAGAGCTATACTGGAATCAACAAAGAATTCAAAAACAGGAAAAAATAACAAAATGATAAAAAAACCAGCAAGGACATTATTTAGCTGTGAGAAAACAAGGGTTGAAATTAAGCTGAAAATATTCAGTCTCCCAACTGCCCTCTTCTGTGCCCCCCGCCCCCGTGACTTTGGTTCACAAGGCTTTCTTATGTTTTATTCCACAAAGATTTAAGAATCTTGAAAGCTTTACAGTTTTCCCTTATCTGAAGCCAGGCTCCCCCACCTTATTTACAATTATCTATCAGAAAAATGTGCCACTTGCAATGGCTGAAATCCTGTTGTTCAGTGTAGTAAGAGCCCTCAGGGGCGGCCCCTGAAGCAGTGGTGATTTAGTGAGCCAACTTCACTGTAAGCTCCATTGATTCAACTGGGCCTGTTCCCACCGTCTCCTAAGCATCAGGTTTTTCAGACAATGTATTGCTAGAAGATGTTCTTCTCATCATAGGGGATTGGAATGCTAAAGTAGGGAGTCAACTGATAAAAGGAATAACTGGCACGTTTGGCCTTGGAGTTCCGAATGAAGCAGGGCAAAGGCTAATTGAGTTTTGTCAAGAGAACAAGCTGGCCATTGCAAACACTCTTTTCCAACAACACAAAAGGCGACTCTACACATGGACATCACCAGATGGACAATACTGGAATCAGATTGATTATGTTCACTGCAGCCAAAGATGGAGGAGCTCTATATAGTCAGCACAAACATGACCTGGTGCTGACTGTGGCTCACATCATCAGCGTCTTATTTCAAAATTCAAATTTAAACTGAAGAAAGTAGGGAAGACTACTGGGCCAGTCAGGTATAATCTAAGTCAAATCCCTTATGAATACACAGTGGAAGTGAAGAATAGATTTAAGGAACTAGATTTAGTGGACAGAACACCTGAAGAACTATGGATGGAGGCTTGTAACACAGTACAGGAGGCTGCAATGACAACTATTCCAAAGAAAAGAAAATGCAAGAAAGCAAAGTGGTTGTCCAACGAGGCCCTACAAATAGTGGAGGAGAGAAGGGACGCAAAATGCAAGGCAGAAAGGGAAAGATACAGAAAATTGAATGCAGACTTCCAAAAATAGCAAGGAGAGACAGGGCGGCCTTCTTGAACGAACAGTGCAAAGAAATAGAGGAAAACAACAAAAAAGGAAAAACCAGAGATCAATGCAAGAAAATTGGAAATATTAAAGGGCCATTTCATGCAAAGCTGGATATGATAAAGGACAAAAATGGTAGGGACCTAACTGAAGCAGAAGAGATCAAAAACAGATGGCAAGAATATACAGAGGAATTATATCAGAAAGATCTGGATGTCCCTGATAACCAAGATAGTGTAGTTGCTGACCTGGAGCCAGACATCCTGGAAAATGAAGTCAAGTGGGCCTTAGAAAGCATTGCAAACAACAAGGCCAGTGGAGGTGATGGCATTCCAATTGAACTCTTTAAAATCTTAAAAGGGGATGCTGTAAAGGTGCTACATGCGATATGCCAGCAAATTTGGAAAACTCAGCAGTGGCCAGAGAACTGGAAATGATCAGTCTACATCCCAATCCCAAATAAAGGCAACACCAAAGAATGTTCCAACTATCGCACAATTGCACTCAATTGACATGCTTGCAAGGTTCAGAAATATCAACAACCTGAGATACGCAGATGATACTACTCTGATAGCAGAAAGTGAGGATGAATTAAAGAACCTCTTAATGAGGGTGAAAGAGAAGAGTGAAAAAGTGGGCTGAAGCTCAACATCAAAAAAATTAAGATCATGGCCACCAGTCCTATCACCTCCTGGCAAATAGAAGGAGAAGAAATGGAGGCAATGACAGAGTTTATTTTCTTGGGCTCCTTGATCACTGCAGATGGCGACTGCAGCAACGAAATAAAAAGACACCTGTTTCTTGGGAGGAAAGCAATGGCAAACCTAGATAGCATCCTAAAGAGCAGAGACATCACTTTGCCAACTAAGGTCAGGATAGTCAAAGCTATGGTTTTTCCAGTAGTGATGTATGGAAGTGAGAGCTGGACTATAAAGAAGGCTGATGGCCTCAGAATCGATGCTTTTGAGTTGTGGTGCTGGAGGAGAGTCTTGAGAGTCCCCTGGACTGCAAGGAGATCAAACCTATCCATCCTGAAAGAAATCAACCCCAAACGTTCACTGGAAGGACAGATTTTGAAGCTTAGGCTCCAGTACTTTGGCCACCTCATGAGGAGAGAGGACTCCTTGGAAAAGTCCCTGATGTTGGGAAAGATTGAAGGCAAAAGGAAAAGAGGACAGCAGAGAATGAGCTGGTTGGACGGTGTCATCGATGCAACCAATATGGATTTGACCAAACTCTGGGAGGCAGTGGAAGATAGGAAGGCCTGGCGAGCTCTGGTCCATGGGGTCACGAAGAGTCAGACACAACTGAAAGACTGAACAACAACAATAACAATTGCTAGAAGATAGTGAGAATGATACTTAATACTTTCTATCCAGGTATCCCAGGCCCACATCTCACACCAATCTTTATATGCATACTGTATACCGGTATATTTATCATTCCCTATACAATAGAATAGCTTAATTATCTTGCTTCACTATAAAAAGATCTCATAGAGAAGAAATATTACCAGACTTTTTCCAGAACTGGAAATCTAAAGTTTGTGTGAAAATTTTCTCCTAAATTGCAACAATTTATTTACATTCTGCCTTTCCCACCAAACATACATACTATCAAGACAGTTCACATGGACATTTAAGACATACAGAAAAAAACACAATGTTGCAATGTCAAAACATAATAAACTAGTTATAATATTACAACACTGTGAACTAGAAGAAAACACATCCAATAAATAAAAACATTTATTTATTTATTTATTTATTTATTTATTTATTTATTTATTTATTTATTTATTTATTTATTTACAAAAAATAGCCACCTCACTACCTAGTGGTCTCTAGTCCATCAAAAAACAGTGAAGGATGGAAAGATACCTGGGATGGAACCCCAGATCATCAGCTGAGTTTTGGTTACTGTACAGAAGTTTAACCACTGTGCCATGCGTGAGTAATCATTTAATCAGAAATAATTGGAACTGGCCAATAGTTTGTTCTGCACGACTCTGGAGAGATGAAAAGTGACCTAAATGTCACGGGAACGTAATGTTCTTCCCATAGAAAAAAAAACCAACACACTCGCATTGGTGCTGATGCTTTGCTAATCTTACGATAGATTATCTCACCCAGCTGCAGCAAATTGTTTTGAAAGGCACCTTCATTTGTAATTGGAATTTGATCAAGTAAATTGACTTTGAGAATTCTGGGCATGACAAGGCACTGGCAAAAGTGACATGGGAATAGCTGGGGGAAAATTAGAGGATTCTCTTTCACAGACTATCAGCAAATGGTAAAACCGATCTGCTGCTTTTATGACTAACAAGGGTGGGAACAAAGTACTTTGTCACACTTCTGCCCAATTTGCAGGTTCCTCCCCCCCACCCCTTTGCCAGCTCCTCCACTCACCTCTCTCCAAGCGCCAGCCAGGTTGTCCTCCAGGGCCAGCTGCCCAATCTGGGCCAGATCCTGAGCTTCCCTGCCCCGCCTTCTCGAGCAGTCAACCACACTGATGAGAAGGTTGGGGTGTGGACGCTACCTGTGTAGCTGTTCCATGGCTGGCCACCAGAGAAAGTAGGGAAAGGAAGCTGTGCTGACAAGTTGGGCTGAAGCATGACAAAGTGCTTTGTGCCCGACTCTAATGACTAAGCAAAGCTGTCTAAAAAACAGCCATCCCCCCCATTCTAAATGGCAGCGGGGGTGGGGGGAAGACATCAAGATATTTGCATGCAATTCCTGCTCTGCTAGCTTTTCCTGGCATCCCAAAAATGTGGGATGAGTTGACAGAGACTTAGAGTCATTAGCAGGAGAACTGAAAACAAGAATAGATTTCGCAGCATTTCTCTCACATTTGTCTTCCTTTAGTCCAATGGTGTGTAACAGTGCACCAATTCTGCTAAATGCCAAAATCATTACTGTAGACATTATCGGTTGTAAGGTGACTCATACAACCCAGTATGCAACTAATAACATACACGGTGATTTCTTAACTTGTGGGAATTTACCTTCAAAGGTTGCACAGATTGTGCTATGCCAGGATAATTAAGTAACAGGATCTAGGCCAAGGATTTCTTGTCAGTCAAATGCTGGAATATTTTACACTGTTCTTTGGGAGTAATTCAGTGGTATTTTAATAGAAAACTGAGCAACATTTACTTCTAAGCATCTGTAGTTCATTAGCCTCACTGATGGTGGGTCTGCTTCCAACTTTAGCATGGAGACTTTTATCTATCTATCTATCTATCTATCTTTATTTATTTATTTATTTATTTATTTATTTATTTATTTATTTATTTATTTATTTATTTATTTATTTAACTTATATGCTGCCCACTACCCAAAAGTCTCTGGGAGGCTTACAATCAAAAAATTAAAACAGTTAAAACATCAGTTATCAATAAATAATTAAAACAATAACAAAAACCTTACACTAAAATGTCATCATTTTGTCCTTCAGAATCCTGGGATCTGTAGTCTGATAACTGTTCACCGTTCACTGTTCACAGTTAACTGAACTGTGTCAAGGAAGTGCACTAGAGTTCTCTGGCAGGGAAATATTGGTACCTGACCAAATGATAAACCCAGGGATCATTCAGATGAAGCTATGGTAATTCAACTGCAACTGTCAGCTGCAACTGTGTAGTGTAGGTACACTTCTAGGACACAATTAAGCATTAATACATTGAAATGCTTTCAGCAAATGGGGAATTGAATTAATGAGACCCAAACTGGCTTAATTTGCTCATTTGGGCCCATACTAAATATTAGTTTGAATGCCCTGTGTTTCTTAAGACTAGCTGCTACAAAACAAGCATACTTGGCTTGTAAATTGCCAGTTCTGAATAAGGTTTGTCCATCTAAGTACCTATACACTGTATTTTTTGCTCCATAAGACACACAGGGCCATAAGATGCACCTAATTTTTAGAGGTATGTATTTGTGAAAAATATATTCACAGATACATACTGCGTCGGTCTGGAGGTCTCTGTGAAGGCCTTTTACAGCTAGGGATGGAACAGCAAGGATCCTTTTAAAACACCACCACCACCACCACCACCGCACCATGCAAAGGCGGGTGTTTTTAAATGATCCTGCCTGGAGTGCTGGAGTCGGAGCAGCAAGAATCCTTTTAAAACACTAGTCCCCCAAAAGGGAGTGGGGTATTAAAAGGATCTTTGCTGCTCAGGCAGGATCATTTTAAAATACCAGCCTTTGAATGGTACTGGCGAGTGTTTTCAAGCAAATTGGGTCCTCAAAAGCCTGCACTTGGATCCTTGCTTGCTCCAAGGGTAGCACCAATTTTGCTTGAAAGCACCTGCCGCACCATTCAAAGGCGAGTGTTTTAAAAGGATCCATGCCGGTAGGGGAATGATTGTTTTAAAACACCCACCCTTTAATTGCACGGACGAGTGTTTTCAAGCAAATCGCGTGCTACCCTTTGGTCAAGCAAGGATCCAAGGAAAGGTTTTTGAATCTCCTCAAAAGCCTGTCCTTAGATCCCAGCTTTCCTGAAGGGCAGCACCACGTCACCCTCTCTGAGAAGCAGATTGTGTGCTACCCTTCAGGCAAACAAGGATCCAAGGGAAGCTTTTGAATCTCATTCAGGCAAGCAAGGATCCAAGGGCAGGCTTTTGAATCTCCTCAAAAGCCTGCCCTTGCATCCTTGCTTTTCTGAAGGATATCATCCCATCCATCTCTGCCAGGTCTCCACAGTGGCTGCCCTGGAGGCTCCTGGCAGTGACGCCTGCTGAGCTGTATTCACTCTATAAGATACATAGACATTTCCCCTTGCTTTTGAAGTGGGGAGTGTGTCTTATAGAGTGACAAATACGGTAAGTGAGCAGTACTGAAAGATCGATGCCGACCTGACGTCAGGATATCTACAGTACTGAGTATCTTCTGTAACCCAGTCTTACTTCTTTGTGCTCTTACTCCTACATCTTCCCCATGGAGCTTGCTACCGACTAATTGGTCCACTCCAGAACACAGTTCAGCAACAAAAGAAAAAGGTACATTGCCTACTCACATTCTTCAAGTGTTTGGGGGCATGCTCCTGAATGGGATTAAAGGCAATAAAATAAGCAGTGGCAGAAGCAATAGTACTATGTTTGTGATAGCAGTGGCTAATCACAGAATCACAGAATCATAGACTCATAGAGTTGGAAGAGACCTCAAGGGCCATCCAGTCCAACCCTCTGCCATGCAGGAACCCCATCACAATATTTCCAACAGATGGCCATCCATCCTCTGCTTAAAAACCTCCAAAGAAGGAAACTCCACCACCTTTCGTGGCAGCATATTCCACTGCCAAAAGGAAGGCTCCTGTGGGCATCTCCTATATTGCCATTGTCCCTCTCTACCCTATAAAATAAGTGTAAGGGCATGACATGTGTTATATCACTATTGGCAGGAGAAGAATGAGGACCTTTTTCTATTTTTTTACTTTTTACAAATAACACAGGTTGTGCACAATGATGACTCATACATCGCTGCATAAACATTTAAGGATCAGAAGATTGGAAGCCAGTGTTGCTTTGCATTTTTTTAACCGTCAAGTTACTCTGTGCCTAGTGTATAGACTCGGTTTCTAAAAGCAAGGTACCTTATTAGTTTTGTGCAGAGCTAGTCTCTGCAAATTACAGAACAACCAGTACTTGTTATCTCACCCTTGTCTTGAGCCAAGAAATTTTTGCAAGGTTTGAAAATTCCTTGCCAGGGTCTCACATGGAACTGAGACTATCTAAGCCAATGAGAACAAAGAATTTACCGAGTGCTGTTTAGACCCTTTAAGCAGGTAAGCGTATTTATTTTTCCAACGCTGGAGGGAGAACTGGAAATAGCAGGGTATAACATATGTGTGCCGGGGGTGGGCGGAGAAAGAAAAATGCAGAAAAGATATGTGAGCAACTAGCAACATTTTTAGTATTCCCTCCTGAGATTGGTGGACATGGCATCTGTGTGACTATCCTGAATGATGACACTTGAGCTGGAATACATGATTGCATTCACATGATCTTTGTGGTTACGTAAGGCACAGCCTCTGACTCTTCTCTACATTTCAGATGAAAAGAACTGCCCACTTAATATTTTTTTAAAAAAGGTTCATATGCAACTATATTTTTAAACCGTGGCAAAAACAGTAAGGGCATGCATAAAATGTTCTCAGTGTGTAAACCTTGGTAAAAGTCTGCAATGTTTAGTGAACAGAAAATCCTGAAGGAGTTACTCAAAGTATAGACAGAGATGCAGAACTGGGTACTGGAAATAGCAACAAGATTCCCTCCCTCTTCCCCAGCAGTTTCTCTATTGCCATTAATGCTTAATTGCCACTGGTCGCTATTTAGTTTTATTCATAGCTGAACACATGATTAAACCTGAAAACATTAGAAGGTATTCATCTCTCAGATTACGTTTTAGTCAAAGCACTGATTTCAACACCAACCAGGTGTGCTTTCCTGGGTGTGGGAGGGCCTCACAATATTGCTGTGTCACAACAGAGAGCACTCAAGCACAGATCACTGTTCCTGCTAGATTGCAAAGAAATTCACTGGAGACCCTTTCCCAAGAAAGAAGTCTTGGGAACAGCCAGGATCCGGTTGGCGATGCTGGTATCTGTAGTACTGTATTATTATGCCAGGCACTTGATTAATTGTATTTCCATCTTCCTTTTTAAACACTTAATACTGACCTACCTGTTATAAATAGGTTGGACTTCATAGCCCCTTCAGTCTCCATTATTTTATGGTTCTATGATGAGAGGGAAGACATCAAACTAACAAACTATTTCTTCAAAAGTGGACCGGCATGGTTAGATATAAGCTAGCATTGAAGGGCTTTAAAGCTCCTTGAACTGGACTGGGAAGCAGATCAACAACCAATTGTCATTGTTTTATGACCTGTAGGATTTTTGCCTCATCTGTGGTTACAACTCATCACCTAGCCAGCATTTTCTAAAGACTGAAAATTTTGAATAACTGTTCATTTTGTTTAAAGAATGTTAGATTTTTTCTGTTTAGCTTATTGTACTTTTACGCCAGAGGTGCACACTCTGTCTTTAAACTGTTTGTGATTTGTAGTTATTTAGTTATTTGTGTCTGTTTGACTTGGCTGAACTTGATCAGAGTTCCTTCAGGAAGATGGGTGGTATAGAAGTCCCATAATAAATAAATGAATACTGTAAATAAAATTAGATGCTCCAGTCAATCAACATCAATTTTTCTATTACCTATGACAGATCGAAGAATCCTAACAAATTTACTAATGCTGTTTTGTTTATCTTTCCCATCTCACTATAGTTTTCACAATGTTCTAGGTACTGTGTTAGTAAAGTGTTAGTGAAGGTAAGAGACTACCTTAAAGGACAGGCTATGTCTCCTATAAGTCTTAGACATTTTGTGGAAAAGCTGTGCTATAGATATTTATCAAAATTCCTATACAGGACGATAATTTCCCTATGCAAGATATACCACGAAAAGGCAAAAAAATGTGTAGAGTTTGGCGATATCTTGTACAAGGTCAGACACACACACACACACACACACACACACACACACACACACACACACACACACACACACACACACACACACACACACACACACACACACACACGGAAAAGGGGAGAGGGAAAATAAGACTAGGATCTTGTTTAAGTGGAAAGCCAGGAAATCTTATTGCTACAGAGAAAGTTTTTGCCATACCAAAAATTCATGAAAAAGCCAAAAATGGAAGGATAGAAAGAGTGCTCATGAAACACCAAGCTGGGGAATCCTGACTGTAGGAGCTGAAGCCAGGGAAAGGTTGCTTACACCAGTAAAATCAGATGGGCTTTTAGAGATGGGACAAGTGATAAGACCACTCCATACTACAGACCAGATCCTTAAGGAAGAATGTAACAGAGAAGAAGGAACAGCTATTACTTTAGTTTACTACTTCTTATCTGAACTGTTCTCGGCAGCTCTGGTGATATAAAAGGTAAATCTGGAGAATGAGGAAGTGAGGGAAGTTAACAGATATCTACTTACTTAAGCATTAAATTCCACCCTAAAAGAACTTGAACCTTCACAAAAAACAGGCACATTATTTCTTCACCTAAGTCTTCATAACATAAGGAGATAGTCCCCTCAGTCCTCTAGTAGTATCAATAGTTACATGGCATCATCTCTAGCTGTGGTCTACTCGTTTTTCAGAAATAATTGTAAAGGTTGCTACTTGCAAAGTTATTACACATGTAGTTTCCTAAGAAACTTATGATGCTGTATATAAATAATGAACTTAAAAAATATTTGACATGATGTTTAGTCTTTGACGAGATATGGAGTGCAATGTCAGAAAGGAACTGTATGTAAAAAACCTTAATACTTCAGCAATCATCTTACTGCATCATAGCTGAAAGGGGAGAGAATGAAAAGAGCAGGCAATGCCAGAAGACAGTCATGGAAATATTCCAGCAATGTCACGGTTTATTTATTTATTTATTTATTTATTTATTTATTTATTTATTTATTTATTTATTTATTTATTATTGAATTTTTATACCACCCATTTGACAGTGAGGCCAGGATCATTGTTCCAGCAATGTTCCTTCTTTGGAGGTCTTTAAGCAGAGGCCGGATGGGCATCTGCCAGGAGTCCTGTGATGGGGTTTCCTGCATGGCAGGGGGTTGGACTAGATGGCCCTTGAGGTCTCTTCCAGCTCTATGATTCTATGATCCTTTGAAATGTCCCTTCTCTATGATAGGAATTATGTCCAATAAAAGCATTGATATGATAAGTGACATGATGCTGATGCAAGTGCGATCATTTGGCTGTCAATGGAGATTTATCAAATAAGGGTATTATGCAGAATGTTCATAGTACAAAAAGGAATGTAAACAGCTACGTATTGGCTATTTTCTTTTTCAGACAAGAAAAAATGATTTTACTTTACTGCTATAACAGAAGAAACTATACAGCACAACAAACAATTAACAAGCTTGCAGCTCAGCCTAGTAATTCATATTTCTCAGACACTTTTCTTTCTTTCAAGTGCAGACAGTCACATCTGACATCAGCTGTCATAAAATAGAATTTCTAACAAAAAGAAATACTTGAATGTTGTATACAGTAAGTGACAGTGTGCATTGTTCAGTTTGTGTATGTGTACATGTTGTCTCCTTCTAAGTTCTCTCACTGTATTGTGCTATGGACAATGTGTATAAGATTATAAAGCCTAAACGTGCCTCATGAGGTTCCTCAAAATAATTCTACCATTTTCCTGACACAAGTTGTATTATGTTGTAACTATTTTTTTAAAATATTATTTTAAGGAGTATCTTCCATTTTAATTAGTATTAAAATCAAAATTTCTTTTTTTAAAAAAGGAACATTAGTTGAAATTATGTTGCTTAGTAATTTGCATTGGAGTAAGCCACCTCGATTTGATGAGAACTCAAAAAATTCAATGGATACAAAAGGACCAGTTATAGTTGCATCTTACTATGCTAAGGAATAAGACTTCGCCCATAGTGGTATTATTGATGGTGCTAGTAATACTTGCTGTAACACTGCTAAGTGCCATAAGTAGCACAAGAAGTGACAAGGGCCAAAGTATGCAAATGACAACTAGCCTTCTGCTCCATTTCCCTTCAAATATGTCAGAACGTATTTTCCTACTGAGAGATACACTCTATCACTTCTCTATTCTGCCTGGTATTTTTCTAGTGCTGCTGCTCCTTGCCCTAATTTAGCAAATTAACTTTTCATTTAAGTAATTTTATTGGGTTTTGGGGGAGAAGAAGAGGGGAATGAGGGGAAGGAAGGGGGAATACATTATAAAAATTCCATTGAGTATATCAAGCCTAAAATAACAATTTAACATATTTACAAATCACCAAATAGTATCATAATACTAATAAGTTTGTTACTTCTTGCCATCTTTTTTTTGGAAATCTCTTCGTAGTCTCCCTTTAAAAAACCAGAGAGCTTGTCGATTTCAATACATTCTCTTATCTTTTCGTGAAGATTTCTCTCTGTTGGCACTTCTGGTTGTTTCCAAAATTTCACATACAATATCCTTGCTGCAACTATTACATGATGAAGTACATATTTCTGATCATATGCGATATTAATATCTACTATATTTAATAGAAAAAATTCTGGTCTAAGCTCTAACTTAATCTTCAAATATCTTTCTAAAAATAATTTTACCATTATCCAGTATGCCTTTGCCTCTTTACATGTCCACCACATATGATAGAAGGTACCACTGTCATGTTTACATTTCCAGCATTTGGGTGAGTAATTATACATCTTGGATGGACGGTGGGGGGAGAAATGTCATCTATAAAACATCTTATAACAGTTTTCCTTGAAGGCTATAGATTTAAAAAGTTTAACCGTATTCCACAAGGAGTCCCATTTGTTTAGATGAATAGGATAGCCAAACTTTTCTGCCCATCTTATCATAGTATCTTTTACCAATGTATCAATCATTTTTTCATTTAGCAAAATGCTATAGAATTTACTAAGAAGCTTTAAATCGCTAGAAGATAGTATTTTGTTGAGTGGAGTGTCATTAGTCATAAATCCCCCCTCTTTGGTGAGATTTTAAAAGTGTGAGTGTATTTCTTGGTACTTCCACCAGTCTAACTTGTGACCTTCAGATAATAATTCTGCTAATGGCTTCAAGGAGCAATCAGCATTCAAAAGTTGTCTATAGGTTAGAGGTTTAAGGCTTGTACTTGTAAGAGAACTAGTTATCGCTCCTGTCGGAGATAACCACGTTGGTGCTTTAGGATAAAACTGTTTTTTTATGGATAGCCATATTTTGATTAAGGCAGTGTTTTTTGAAAAGGGTAGGTATATTACCCTTATACCATACATAATGATGCCAGCCCCTGTCTAAATCATGACTCTCAAGATGCAGTATTCTATTATTTGTCATCAAGATCCAGTCTTTAACCCAAGTCATAGCAGCTGCCTTGTAATACAACACCAAATTGGGCAGAGCAAAACCACCAGCTTTAGTTCTGTCCTGTAAATAAACATTTCTAATCCTTGCTTTTTTCTTTTGCCATATAAACACATGTATACTCTTTTCCAGGTCTGAGATAATCTTAAAGTTCAGTAATATAGGCTTAGGACCTAGATACCTGAAGGACCGCCTCCTTCCATATGAACCTACCTGGCAATTAAGATCTAGTCAGGGAGCCCTCCTGAAAGAGCCATCCCTTAAGGAGGTGAAGGGGATGGCTTGCAGGAATAGGGCTTTTTCAGCAACTGCCCCCAGACTATGGAATACCCTCCCAAATGAGACTCGCCTGGCACCGACATTGCTAACATTTCGGCGCCAGGTAAAAACCCTCCTATTCCAAAAGTTTTTTAACTAATGATTGTGGGCCCTGATGGCAATTTTAGTGGTGTGTTTTTAATGTATCGTATTTATTGCATCTACATGTTTTATTGTTCTAATTTTATTGTATTTTGATGTTTTAACTGTTCATTCTGATTGTGAGCCGCCCAGAGACCTTTGGGTAGTGGGCGGCATACAAGCTAAATAAATAAATAAATAAATAAATAAATAAATAAATAAATAAATATAGGTAGACACTGAAATAAAAAGAGTAATTTAGGTAAGACAGTCATTTTAACTGCAGCAATTCTGCCCATTAGGGATAACTGAAGTCTTGACCAGGTTTCCAGGTCAGCTTTGATTGCTTTTATACCATTAACATAGTTATTTTTAAGTAGAGTGTTACAACGGTTGGACACAGTGATGCCCAAATATTTTACCTTGGTAGCATGTTGGAAACCCGACTGGTTGACCAACTTTCCGGTCATAAGTGGGGTCATATTTTTTGTGAGCAACAGTGTTTTTTCTCTATTAACCTTTAGTCCTGAGATTTTGGAGTAGGCCTCCAAAATCTTTAATAGCTCTGGAAGGGAGGTCTGTGGTTCCTCCATAATAATTTAGCAAATTAACTTTAAAGTGTATCACCAAATTATTTATAAGTCATTATTTAGATAATTCTAAAGCTAGTGTTTAAAATTATAACAATACTTGTAAATTATTATTTATAATTTACTTTTTATTTCTAAATATAAACAGAAGAATTTCATTTGGCCCACATTTTTGAAAAGGGCAAAAAGGAGAAATCTATGAAGTGCAGGCCAGCCAGCACAACATCAATCCCAGGAGATATATTTCCGTTTCATCACCTTTGTAGGTGCATTTGGTGGGTACAGGGGAGAGGCCCTTCTTGGTTGCTACTGCTGCTGGACTCCCAAGCTGACCCCATCTCTACTCTCCTTCTGCAAGCAAGTGAAGACTTTTCTCTTCAGGCAAACTTTCCCTGAATGATTGGCTGCCTGTGTGTGATTTATAAATGGATAGTTGCAGAGGTAGGCCAATGTTAGTCAACAGACCATGAACACCTCCAAATTTCATGTCAATTAGTAATTTGTAATTTGCAAAATTGCTTCCAAGTAAAATTCTTTTTAAAAACCATTAATACACTTTAAAAGATCAATCGTTCAGCATATATAGCTGTCATGCCATCTTCAGGATTACAGAACAGCAAATGCTGACTACATCGGATGTTAAATATAACAGAACATGGGGGTGGGGGTAATTTATTCAATCACTTTACTGCTGACTTCATGAGATTAATCAGCCTTAAATTCCAAAAGTGAGATCAGAACAGCTTTTTGTTTCGTTAAAGCATATACTGTGCCCAGTTTCCCATTTAACTAATGTAGACTTTTCTTCTTGGCTCAATCTAAGGTATCACTGATATTCCTTGCATTGAATCCCAAGGCTTCTTCCTGTTTGTACAATATAAGGTAAACCACAAGAACAAGGGGGGCTCAAAAACTCCTGGAAACATTTTAATTCCTACATTCCTTAACAATAATTCAAGACGATGAGCAACTAAGCTGCAATAAGGCATTTCGTAGTTTTTTCAATCTGTTGAGTGGCATTGACTGGCCTCTGCTCTAGCATGCTCCAAGAAAGTAGGAAAGTTTTTAAAGTTTTTCTATTGAAACAAGGCCAACTTGTCACTTACAGGACCAGACGGACACACTGAGAGCTTTCTGCGAGCCAGAAAATATTGCCATCCAATCCAACAAGGCAGCTCAAGTTTTTGAAATTTCTAGTATGCTTCGCCCCCTTGACATTCAAAGGTATTGGAGAGGACGTGTTGGGGCTACGTCGGCCCCAGATGCAGAACCCCTTCAGAGTATTTCTGTAAACAAGAATTCACCCAACCGTGGGGGGGGGGGCGTTTGCAACTCTTCAGCCCTCTCAAAAGAACTTATCCGAGGTGATGAGTCTGGGGGGATTTCGAAAGGCTTATGTGTTTCACCAATCCTTACATCTATAATCCAGCCTTCCTGCTTGGATCTCGAATCTCCTCTACTCGGGCCTTCATGTGAGACAGTACATAGCCCTGAGAATCCAAACCACAACACAGCAGACTCCAGTGACTACAGTGTGGCCAAAGAAAGCAACTCTCCTTCATTTAAGGGAAATCCAAAAATAGTCCTTTCACCTCAGTGCTCTATAAGTAAGAAAAGTTCGGGCGGCTCCTTTGCTCTGATTGACACTTCAGAACAATTAGTTCCTCCACTTTTGTTCGATTTTACGAAAGATTGCTCAAAATCATTGGCACTGAAAGAATTACCTGAGCTTTCAAACTCAGGGCCCAAGGAGGTAAACTCCGCTAAGGCAAAAAATCTTAATACTCAAGTTAGAACCCATGTAAACCGAAGTGGTCTCCCCGTGGATTTAGTCCAACCAGACTGACTAATATCCACCGAAAGGATCTTCTCGCTGAAGATCTTGTCCTGGAATATTTCCGGCTGGAAAGGGAAATCAAACGATCCAGAGTTCCTACATTTCCTCCAGGGTTTTGACATTGCCCTTCTTCAAGAAACCTGGCACGAAGGGGATGTTACATTGCCTGGATATACCTCAATTGTAACTTCGACTGTCGTTCCATCACGCAGAGGCCGGAGCAGCGCCAGTTTGTGTTGTCTGATTACTAACCACTATCAGATCAAGATAGAGCACCTAGACAGTTGTCCCCCATTAGCTATGGCCATTTTAATTCAAAACCTGAAGACTTCCCTTATGATAATTAATGTTTATCTACCCCCACAAATTAACAAAGAAAAATTGCAGGCACAATGGGAGACCTTGAACAGTTATTTATTTTCTTTAGAGGCAGAACACCCTTCGGCTGAAGTTCTCATTGCCAGAGACTTTAATGCCAGGATCGGAAATGACAACTCTGCTCTATTGGACTCAATGGGCAACAGCTTGGAGGACCATTTTCCAGAACAGCTTAAGCTCCCTAGGTGTTTCAAAGATTTCCAGATTAATCCTGCAGGGCTCCATCTGGCCAGACTCTCTATGGGGACCGGAAAGATTATCTTAAATGGTTCATTTGTATTGGACCACCCTGGAGAATTTATTTTCTGCTCCCACAGGGGGAGCAGTGTCATCGACTATGTAATTGTTTCTCCCAACTTGAGCGACAAGGTAGTCGATTTCCAGGTTGGATCGCAAATCGACAGCGACCATTTTCCCTTAATCACTAAAATAAAATGTAACCAACTAACATCTAGCACATCCTATCACCTTAATAATAAAGAAAGTAAGGCACCTTACTGCACAAGAAAGAAATGGTCCCCCAAAATAGAGGATAAGATAAATTTAGCATTAAACTCCAACCATTTTATAAACTTGAAACAGAATTTGTCTGAGGCATTAGACCCGTCAGAGGCCATCTTTCATTATGAAAACCTGATGGCTGAAATCAATAGTATCTTAAGTCAACAAACTTGCTGGAGGCCCTATAAAAATGCAAGACTTAGTCCAAATTCCTGGTTTGATAGAGATTGTCTTCTTTTGAAAAATCAGTTACGTTGCCTGTATCACTCTTATTGGTTAATCCAGTCAGATTCTTCTCCCCCAAGTGAATATATTAAATTAAAAAAACATTATAAGTTTGTAATAGCTCAGAAGAAGCAAACTTTCATCAAGGAAAGATGGAACTTAATGATTCATTCTGTTCATTCCAACAATTGTAAACAGTTTTGGATGTTGGTTAGGGGTGCCTTAAAAAGCAGGTCAGCCTCCTTGGACACCCAGATTCCTGTGCACATATGGAAGGATCACTTTACCAACATTTCTTTTGATTCTCAATCCCCGGATTTAGATCCCCCTCATCCAGCGCCTCCAAACTTACCTAAATGGGACCCAGTGAATACTTTAGAAATCAAAAATTTGATTTCAAATTTAAAACTGAGAAAAGCTGCTGGTCCAGATGGGATTGGACTGGTGGGCCACTCTTTTGGCCACCCTTTTTACATTAATAGACCAGTCTGGAAGGGTTCCTGCAACATGGACTAAAGCCATTGTAGTACCTATTTTTAAAAAAGAAGACCCCCAAGACCCAGGAAATTACCACCCAGTCAGCTTGCTGTCCATTATAGGGAAACTTTATGCTCTCCACCTAGTGAAAAAACTGACAACCTGGATGGACAACTATAGGATTTTGGGCCTGGAACAAATTGGCTTTTGAAAAAACAGACATACTGTACACTAGACCACTGTTCAGTATTGGCCCATCTTGCAGAGAAGAACAATGTCATGGGTGGGAGGAGACTGTTTGTAGCTTTTTTTGATCTAAAAGGGGCTTTCAATTCAATCTCAAGGACTCTACTGTGGGCCAAACTGGAAAAATCCTCAATTGATAGGAGACTGTTGTTTCTCATTCAAAAGCTGTATCTCAATATGAGCTGCCAGGTGCGCTATGGCCCTGCTGGGGAACTGTCAGATAGGATCCCAAATAACAAGGGTGTTAAACAGGGTTGCATTTTGGCACCCTATTTATTTAACCTTTTCATCAATGAGTTGAGTGATTCCTTGAAACAAGTTCAGGGCCACCCCCCCCCCAAGTTAGGTTCCCAGCAAATTTCACTACTCCTTTATGCAGATGATGCAGCAGTTCTATCCAAACCCAATTGGGTCTTAAGAGGCTCATAACAGCTTTTGCAATTTATTGCGATAACAACAGCCTGTCCATCAACACCCAGAAATCAAAGATTTTAGTTTTTTCAAAGAGGTGGAAAAGACTGCGTTGGTCTCTATACAATGACACCCTGGAGAAGGTTAAGGAATATAAGTACCTTGGGATTACTTTTAGATACAACATGAGCTGGGCAAGTCATTGAAGCCACACCCTTAATTTTGCTAAATGTAGTTCACAAGCAGTGGCTCGGTTTTTCTACAAAAGTGGAGGTCGCCATGTCCCATCAGCCATTCAAATTTTTCGAGCAAAAACAAGGGCTCAATTATTATTATACAGCATCCCAGTGTGGATCAAAGCATTCAACTCTGAGGTTGAAAAAAATCAATCTGCTTTTTTGCGTCAAATTTTGGGGGACCCAAAGTGCGTACCCTATGCAGTGTTGTGCCTCGAGGCAGGAGTGGGTAGATTGGAAATTAACGCCTGAACTCAGACCTTAAAATACTGGCTTAGAATCCTTTTTTGTGCAGACCAACTGGAGTACGTACTGTCTTGATTCTTACCAAAGCCAGTGGGAATCCTTCATTAATCAAAAAATTAGGTCTGTAGGTATCCCACTTGACCATACAGTGGAACCTTGACTTACGTCCTGCTTGACTTGCATCATATTTGACTTGCGTCCACGAGGGGCGTGTTTGACTTGCGTTGCGGGGCTCCGAGTTACGTCTTGGAGCCCCGGCGCAAGGCCCCCACATCAGGTGGCAGCCAGGACCCAGCGTCCCGGCTGCCGCCTCCAAACTGCTGCTGCCTTTGGAGGGAGCTCAGGGCTGGCCTCGGCGGGGGCTGGCCTCGGCGGAAGCCGCCGCTGCCACCGGAGGAGAGGAAGAAGGGCCGGGAGCCTGGATTGGAAAGCCCTCCTGCGGCGGCGGCTTGGCGAGTCCAGCTCCGAGCATCGAGAGCTGGTCCTCGGCCTTGCCGCAGGAGGGCTTTCCAATCCAGGCTCCGGGTCCCCAATGCGGCAGCGGAGGCCACCAAAGTCGCCGAAGAGGACGAGGAGGAGGTGGCAGCGGCGGCGGCCAAAAGGTTCCTTTTCAGCCTTCCCCACCACAACAGAAGTGAGTTGGTGCCGCTGCCAGGAGCCGCTGCCACTGCTGTTGTTGCCCCCGCCTGCGCTCCGTTGGCCGCCAGCGCAAGCGAAGGGGCCCCTCCGCCGCCGGTTCCTCCGGCCGCCCCAGCCCCTCGCCTCCTCCGCCGTGACTAGCCTCCGAACATTGCATCTGCCACTGTCACGGCGGGGGGGGGGGCGGTGGTTCATTTGCCACCTTCCAGTGGGCTGGGTCCGGGCAGCTTCCTTCAGTGCCGGCGGCTGGCACACACACTTCCCCGGGAAACCTGGGAAACTAGCGGGGGAGGGGGAGGAAGCCTGGGAAGAGACCCCAGGAGAATGGGGTGGGAGGGGGCGTGGAGGGAGGCAAAGAGAAGCCAAGCAGCCTCAGCTGTGGGGGTGGGATGAGGTGGGGGTCTGGGAGGGCTTCATGGGCCACCCAGACTCCCTTGGTGGGCAGCAGGGTCTCTCTCTTTCTCTCTCTCTCTCTCTCTCTCTCTCTCACTCTTTTCACACTCTCTCTCACACACACACTCTCTCTCTCTCTCACACACACACACACACACTCACTCTCTCTCACACACACATTCTCTTTCTCTCTCTCTCTCTCACACACACACTCTCTCTCTCTCTCACACACACACACACAAACTCTCTCTCTCTCTCTCTCTCTCTCTCTCTCTCTCTCTCTCTCTCTCTCTCACACACACACACACACACACACACACACACACACACACACACAACACACCCTCTCTCTCTTCCTGAGCAACTGTGGGGAGAGGACACACACACACACACACAAACACACACACACACACACATACACAGGGGACGTGGGGCTCTGGCACTTCACACGTGGTCTGGCCCTGGGGCTGCACCCCAAACTTTCTGCCTGCCAAGGTCCCAGCCCTTCTTCCTCTCATCCTGCGGCGGCTTCGGCAAGGCCGAAGAACTCGAAGTTGGCCTCACCAGGAGCCACCGCCGCTGCTGGAGAGCAGTGAACACCAGAGCGGGCCGGCCTTCCTCCTTCTCCTCCGACTAGGCCGAGCTCCGCCCGAGCGAGTGCCTGCCTCAGCTCCGGGCTAGGCCTGCTTCTCCCCGCCACCTTCTTCCACCTCTCCCTGGTGGGCATAAAATTTGTTAATGTTAATTAAAATTTGTTAATTTAATAAAAGTTCATTTATTTCATCTACAATGCTGTCTTATTTTATAGTACAGCATGGATTATTGCTGTCTGGTTAGACAGTCAAATTTGTGTTAAATTGCTGTTTTCGGGGGTCTTTTTCATCATCTGGAACGGATTTATCCACTTTCCCATTACTTTCTATGGGAAAAGTTTGTTTGACTTAAGTCATGTTTGACTTAAGTCCAGACCTCCGGAACGGATTAATGACGTAAGTCAAGGTTCCACTGTATCTTGATGTTAGGGCAGAAATAGGCTCTAAGAATTCTTACCCAGAGGCTAAATGACATAGAGAGGCAGGAACTTTTCTCCCTGGCACATAGAACCTGCTCCCCTTTGTCATAAGGTGTGTTTCCAACATATAAGACCCCTGCAGCATATTTAACCTCACTTTGTTCACCACAGGCTTGTAGAGCATTCATGTTGGTCAGGATCAATGTATTGCCATCAGCACTCCTTCAGGGTAGGTTTACGGGGATTCCACACCAAGAAAGATTCTGCCCATGTGGAAACCAGTCCCTGGAATTTATACAACACATGCTTTTATTTTGTCCCTTTTATGATCATATTAGAAACAACTTGATTGCTCCATTGCTGAAGAAGTTCCAAGGCCACCCTTCTAGATGGTTAGTCCAATACTGTTTAATATATAACAATTCTTATGTTACAGCCCAGGTAGCAAAGTTTTTTCTCGCCGCTATACGCAAGAAATCAGAGATTACCTCGGCCATTCATCCATCTCCCTGAGGTTTTTACCCATTCGAAGTTTTAGTCTTTTTCATTGTTTTTATGATTTACTGTATATTTGTTTATACGGGTCATATGACCGCAATAAACTTGAAACTTGAAACTTGACTTAAATCTGTTTTGATGTTGCTTAAGTTTTTTAGTACACCTATAGTATTCTTTTGATCCTTGTTAGTAATTGTATACTCACTGTTGTTAGCTTTAGACTACTCTCTTTTAATGATCCTTTGGGTCCTTATTAAGGACAAAGATGGGGTAAAATAAATAAAGTGGTCAGTCTACAAACACCTTAAAATCAAGCAATAATAACTAGAATCAGAGATTTAGAAAGATCAATTATCTCTCTTTTTTTAATTGGATAACATCCTTGGTAGGCTATAGGAATGCAGTAGGCATAATGCATCTTAACTTAAGCAAAGATTTTGACAAAGTGCCTTATGGGTTTTTTTTAATTGGCTAGCTAGATGTGGGCTGGATAGAGCAACTATCAATAGATACACAGTTGGTTATAGAATTGTCCCCAGGGAGTAGTTATCAATGGTTATCTCTCAAATTGGGAGGTAGTAACAAGAAAATTATCATATGGCTCAGTGCTGAGATGTTCTTCAGTGGTTTTTAATGTCTTGGATGAAGGTGTAGAGAATGCTGCTCAAATTTGTGGATGACACAAAATTGGGTGCAATAGCTAATACCTTGAAGACTGAAACAAATTTCAAAGAGATCTTGATAAACTCAAATACCAGATTAAAGATAATAGAATGGAATTTAACAGGGATAAGCACAAAGTTCTACTCTTAAGAGAAAGAAACTAAATGCCCAGATACAAAATGTAAGATATTTGGCTCAATAATACTACATGTGAGAAGGATACTGGAATTGTTGTGGAACACAAACTGAATATAAGCCAATAGGGCAATGTGACATAAAATGAAAAGGCCAATTCCAGGTTAGGCTCCATCAAGAAATGTAAAATTTCCAAATCATGTAAAGTATTTGTCCCCCTCTTTTCGGCACTCGTTTTCGGCTACTGATCATTCCTGTGCTTGAGTACTATGGTCAGTTCTTGATACTTTTAAGAAGAAGCAAACAAACAGGAACAGGTTTAGAGGAAGGCAACAAGAAAGATAAGGGGCTGGAAACCAAGCTTTATGAGGAAAGAGGGAAAGAACTGGTTCTGTTTATCCTTGAAAGAAGATAATGAAGGGAGATATGATAGCACTTTTCAAATATTTTAAATGCTATCATACAGATGAGGGGAATGATCTGTTCTCAATTATTCCAGAGAGTGAAGCACAGTATAATGGTCTCAAGTTACAGAAATCCAGATCTAAGCTGAATATCGCAGGGGACTCCTAAGTGTCAGAGCAACACAAATCTATATCCATACCCATATCAACATCTATACCTACAGGTACAGACACTTACATAATATATCATATTTTGCTGTTTAGAATTTGTAGCTAAAACTCTAAATAAGTTTTGATGTTTAGTAAAAGCCTCTATAGTATTTCTGCTAATACACAGCCCCACGGCGCTTAAAGCACTCCTTGGGTAATACAATTAAATTATGCAGGCTACATTTGCCCCCTGCCCTGCTGTGAGGTAGGTATTCAATTTACCAATTTTGGGAGGATAGAAGGCGGAATGACCCTCAAACTTGCTACCTGAATCCACTGGGATCGAACCAAGCTGTGAGCAATATTTTCAGTGCAGTGCAGCAATTTAACCATTGTGTCACGAGTTTGCATTCCTACAAAGATGGAAGGTCCTACGCTTCCGCAGTGTCTGTTCTCAGATTATTTAACTTCCCTTTTTCCTAGCCCACAGATACGATCTTTCAAGGCTACTTCAAAATATCAATTCCTTAAGTGAACAGTTCAGTCTTCAACCTGAGACTTTTCCAACGTAAAGTTAGGAGCTTAGTTCTTTATTACTTCTATGATGCCATTAATGTTCTAAGTGCCTCACACAAAAAGACATCTACCCTTAATTTTTCAAACTAATGGCATACAGAAAGCCATATATTTTGCCTTACTGAGAAAATAGGCTTCCCAGAGCAACTAGAATTAGAAGTAAAATTATGTATTTATTATTTATTTATTGGATTTTTACACTGCCCATCTGACAGGGAGGTCCCATAAATTGTTGGAATTTATATCCCACCCTCCTGTGGTATGCCTATTGTGCAATCTTTGATTGTGGAATAAATTTTTGCAACATCAACATTAATTTTGTGCTGAACAAATGCTAGTTTAGAGTGGTATTCTAATTTGTTAACAAACAAATCTTCTGAAAACATACCATTCACATCACACAAAATGGTTCAACGTTAGGAGCATGACATGACACAGCAGTTTCTAATGTAGGCAAATGTGATATTGAGTGGAAATACATGAATTAATGTGAAATTCTGCCACAGCATCTTGTCAGTGACCATACATTACAACATATTTGGAAAGCTGCCTATTTGATAAATGAATATACCTTATTTATTTAGTGAATGAAAACAAGGAAACTATTTGAATCCTAGCAGGGGGAGGAATTAAGCCACTTTTACTGTATTTTTAGCAGCACATTTAAAATACTGAAATACTCCAGGCAGTTTCAAACAATCTCTTATCTCTATCTCCCCACATTACCTCTTGGGGTATTATTTTACATCTTACTGAAGACACTGTGAAATCCAATGTTTGATTATATTTTTATTAACCGGATTTATATCCTTCCTTTTGGAAGAATATATATACTTCCTTTTGGAATGCCTAATGGCTGACATTCCAACTCAAGGTGGGGCTAGTAATGTTAGATAAAAGAAGAACAGAATTAAAACAGGGTAAACAAATGCAAAATAACTTAAGTGAAAACACAGTTTAAAACTACAGTATATACGGTAAAAACAACAATACCTGTGAGCACTCTACATTCAATTTTTAGACAACACCAATTAATTATGATCACTATACTGAAACAAGCTGTCCAAAGTAAATCAATGAGTGAAGCAATTACCTAGTGGCTTTAATAGCAGTAAAAGACTGTAGTAGCAGCTAGGTTAATATTTATGCTTGATTTCAGTATTTCAAGCCAAAACTGCTCATTTGGTGTACTGTATACACTTCACGTATAACCTGAGTTGTTCAGCCCTTATTTTTGGCTGAAAAAAGGCCCTTGGCTTATACTTGAGTCAATATAAAGTTATGGTAAAGCAGGAGAGGTGGGAGAAAAAGGCATGGGGGGGAGACCCCAAATTCCTCTTTCACCTCCTGGGGTAGGCAAGTCTTTCCCTCTTAACTCTATGTGCCGATCATAGAGTTAGGCTTTGTGGGCTGCGGTAAGTCTAGTGGCTGGCATTCCAAAAGCTGGACCGAAAAGAGGGTCACCTGGGCCGCCGGAGCCTGCACACTACTTTTCTCTTGGTGGCTCTACACAGCATAGGAGGCATCCCTCCATGCCCTGTGCCTGCTTGCCCTGGACAACAGCATCTTCCCTCTCTCCCCCTGCCCGCCTCTCCCTCTAGGGTCACTGCTTCTTGCTCTCTTGCAATTGGTGAAGGTGGTCACAGTGATGATGGACCCGGCCCGCAAGCAGTGCTACCACCTGGGGGCCTTAAACGTACTGCCAGGAATGGGGGCAGGGCATGCCAAGACCCCACTTTCCCGTGAGTTTTAGTAGGAGATAGGGTTAGGGGTTGGGGTTGGCTGAGTACCTCTGGCCGGTGTTGAAGCCGGAGCACAGGGGGAACACTTGGCCCGCAGCCTCACTATTATGATTGCGGCTCCTGGAAACGCCTGACTTCAGAGCCGAGGGAGATGGGTGGAGGTGGCACCGGTGATGAGTGGCTTCATCCTGCTTTGCCTGCTACCAAGTCAATAAGTTAAATTAGGGGACTTGGCTTATATTCAGGTCAGCTTAAACTCCAGTATATAGGTAGATAAAATTATGAAGCTGCTTAGCTTTTTACCATGAGAATTCAAAAGAAATGAAAAGCAAACAACAATAAACAACAAGATGTATACCACATCTGATGTTTACGAAGCCTGAAGTGGAACAAGCACAGGTTGTTTCAAATAAAATCATTTTCATCGGTGCCCTTGTAGCCTAAATTTGGTGCTGTTCTATTAGATGAAACCATTCCCTGGGGATGGGGGGGAAATAGTACCTTCTTATAACTTGGTTACTGGTGAAAAACTAAAAGGAAAAGAAATATACCCAATGGAAAGACATATTTATTATTACTTTTATAGAAACTATTAAAAATCCTATTTGTTTCTTCTGGGTTGATACATTTTGCTTACTTGTAGCATTCCACAGCAAGTGGGCAGTACAGAAATCCAATAGATAGATAGATAGATAGATAGATAGATAGATAGATAGATAGATAGATAGATAGATAGATAGATAGATAGATAGATAGATAGATAATGAAAAACAATATTTATACAGGCCTTTAAAGTGTGAAGTGCTTTCGAAGAACTTTGCTGAGTAACTGATTCAAATTTATATGCTGATGTAATGGGACTATTAGCCACGTTTTCAAGACAGGCAAATTCTGCTTATAGCTCATGCAGCTCCTTTTCCCCTTCTTTCTGCTTCCTAAATATTAAGGCATTGAAACTGATTCCCAATTATTAAATGACAACTGAACTAGAGCACAATTTGCCTGGGGTGTAAATACACATCTGCAGAACCTCAAAGGGAAAAACATGGTAAAGAAGCCTTAGGTAAGGATATTCTGACAGATCACTGGTACAGTGCCTAGAATGTGTATATAGAAATGACAGCGGTAGTAATGCCTTTCTCTCCTGCAGAGACAACTGTAAATCAGGAATGCCTCCAGGAAACCTCAAATCTCAAGGTCAGCTTCTGTTTGAAAAGATCCTATATGTGCATCAAGACCTCTCCATCAAGATCTCCAATCAACATCTGGACATATAGTAGATGGGAGGAAGGAAGTTCTTTAAGTCTTCTAGAAGCATGTTCTTTTGTTTTTTGAGGACTACTGCACCTCATGGCCAAATGTCAGGAACTCAACTATAATAGCAACATTACCTAAATTGTATGAATGCAGTGACCAGAAGGAGCGTACATTTTGTTCTTTATGACATAAGTTTAATAAGATTCACATCCCTAAGACTGCTATTTACATTTCAAGTGTAGCTTTGAAATGTCTTTTTTGTCACAGGGAGAAATAGCAGGGAGAGAAAGAGTTCAATATTCCCATATATCTTCTTTTCCAATTCTGTGAAAGTTTTCCTGTGGCTGCTATGCACCTAATAAAAATGACTGTTTCTTTCATCTGTGGGTTTTGGATTTGAGAATTCAGATTTTGGGACCAAGGAGTTTCCTGGAAGATGGCCTGGTAGCAAATGATGGGTTGTACCTCACAAAAATTGCCAAGACTGTGCTTGGCCACTGCATGAACAGAGAGCTTTACCTCAGCAATCAAGATAGATGAAAGTTTATGTACAATAAGAGAAAAAGACTCTAATAGGGCCCAAAATAATTTTCATTAAAGTGTACAATGGAGACTACATATCGGCTTGTTCGGTGCAGGGCTTTTTTGCCTCCAGTCCAGAGAGCAACGTGAAGCTTCATTTGATACGGGGCTGGCTGGGCAGGGCCAGTCAGCCTATATAAGGCTGTCTGCGCTTGTCATGGCTCTCCTTTTCTCTTTTGCTGAAGTGTCCCTCTCTCCCACCCTGTGATTAGTAGGAATGAGAGTAGCTGGTTGCGAAGTTGTTATTCCAGGCTGGGTGGGCAAAGGAAAGCAGCCCACAAATCACAGTCTCCAGTATCTATGTGCAAATGCCAGAAGTATGGGAAACAAACAAAAAATAACTGGAAATCTGAGTGCAGAAGGGAAATATAGCTTGATATGAATAACTGAAACTTGGTGGGATGACTTCCATGACTAGAATACCACAACTGAAATGTATAAGTTGTTCAAAAAGAGTGCAGATAATAGAACAGGGAGGAATGAATCACAGTACAGTCACCCCCCGCCATTTCGCATTTCAGGTACTGCGGTCCCACTATATTGCGGGATCGCAGTACCTGCGCCTTGGGGCCGTGCGGGGGATGGCGGGGGGCGATCGCATCACCCCGCCACTCCAAGAAGCCTTGGAGCTGCACGGGGGGTGATTGCATCGCCCCGTGCCACCGCCCAGCCCCTCCGAGAAGCCTCAGAGCCACGCAGGGGCGGGGGGGGAGCGATCCATCGCCCCGCGCAGCTCCCCTGCCCCTCCGAGAAGCCTCAGATCTGCACGGGGGGGGCAGAGAGCAATCCATCATCCTGCGCCACCCCCCAGGCCCCACCCGACCCACTTCCGCATATTGCGGATTTTCAAGCATCGCGGGTCAGGTGGGTCCCTAACCCTCGCAATAGGTGGGGGGTTACTGTATATGCCAAAATTCATATGCCTGCCTAGAAATATAGGATGATCTTGGTTGTCTGATTGAAAGCATCTGGATTAATGAAATTTGGGCAATAAAAAAGATGGTAGTTGGACTCTACTATCAACCATCCAATCAAGAAGAAGATGGAGATGAATCTTTTGAAAAACAAATTGGGAATATTTCACAGAAACAAAATGTAGTAGTAATGGGAAATTTCAAATATTCTAATATCTGTTTAGAGGCAAATTCTACTGAAAATTATCCTTCAAAGACATTCCTGGCTTGTGTTGCTGATATTTTTCTCCTACAAAAAGTACAAGGAGAAACTATTGGCTTAGCTAGCCTTATCTCTCTAATAGAGATAGCTTGATGGAAGAACTGGCAAGAAAGAGAAATCTGGAGGAAAGTGACCATGTTCTACTTGAGGTCTTGATTTCTAATAAAATATAAGCAGAACATAGCCACAGGTGTATGCTGAATTTTATAAAAGCACATTTTAATAAACTAATTTCTTTAAAAGGAAATTCTAAACGGACAACTATAAACAATTCCAACAAGAAATTGGCATATCTCAATTGGTATTCCAAACATGGGGTGGAGGACCACCAAAAAGACTGTTTCCTTGTTGTCGTCTTTCTGCAGAAGATGTAAAGATATAGCTATGTGTCATCAGCATACTGGTAACACTGAGCTCTAAAGCTGCATATGACTTTCCCCAGTGACTACACGTAGATATTAAAAAGAAACAGGGAGATGCTCAATCCCTGTGAGACCTCAGAGCAGAAGTCCCAAGTGGTGGAGACAGCATGCCCAAGCCCTGCCATCTGGGACTGGCCACAAAGAAAGGATGAGAAACAGCAGAGAATGGAGCCCCAATGCCCATTTTCTAGAACCTTCCGAGAAGGATACTGTGATCTACTTTTCAAATACCTCAAACACAGTTATTCAAAGGAGGGGAATGATATTTTTCTTGATCATTCCAGAATGCATGACATACTATATTAATGTGCCCAATCATAGAAAATCAGATTTCAGTTGAATAACAGTAAAGAAAATTCCTAATTGTTAGACCAGTAGAACAATGGAACAAATTACCTCAGAAGGTAGTGAGTGCTCCAATACTGGATGCATTTCAGAGAAAATTAGACATTTATCTGTCAGATATACTTCAATTTGGATCCCTGCAGGGGATTGGGCTTAATAGCACCATAGGCCCCTTCACCTCCATGATTCTATAATTCTATAAGATCCAGTTTGATTCTGAAGGCACATAGACTAGTCTCCTCTTGAGTTTGTTAACTCTTATATGCTACAACACCTTGACAGGGCTTGTACAACTTACTTTTTCAAAATTAAAAATCCGAGAACAGAACAAGGACAATAGCCCTGGTGACTGAAGAATTCTAGGGGGTCTAGTCCAGTAATCGGCTCTATCGTCCTCTGTCTGTGAAGTCAAAGTCTGATGGTTCACAGCAAAAGTGAAGAAGACAATTGGGTTGCAATTCAGTTTGAGAGGATACAACTAGACATGGGCATGACTCGGCGAAATTGTCATTTCCATTTTCGGTTATTGTTTCCGTTACGTAACGGAAACGGTAACGATAATTAAGCCGTCAGAACTTGAACTCGAATCGAAAAAAGAAAATTTTGGTCGGGTTTTTCATTTCCGTTTGTGGCGTCACGGCGATCGCACAATGCGAAGCACAGAAAAAGTTTTTAAAAGTTTTTTTAACCCCGCCCTCGACTCCCGGCCAAAAAAGCAGGCGAAAATATGCCTGCCTGAGGCTTTGCCACCTACCAGAGGGGTGGTTTCTGGGGGGTCCATGGCCTTTCCCCCCTCTTCTCCTGTCCTGGGCTGCTTGCACCAGGCTGGGGGGGATCATCCTCGTCGTCTCGCCATGCCATGCGGTGGGGGGAATCCAAAATGGCGACCACAATTTTTCTTTTGAAATCGTGGTCAAAAAACACACCAAATCACCACAGAAACATGTGAAATTTATTTATTTTAAATGCCTGAATTTTAATAGTAGCAGCAGTGGGGTTTTTTATAGCAATAAAACGTCGTATTGATTTTTTTATTTTATTTTTTTAGACCTGCCCATTTGGGCTGGGCACGGGATGGGACCATGCAATTTTTTTGAACCATTCCACCAATGGCATCGCCAGGTTTTTGACTGACACTTCTGGATGTCTCGGAGGGCATAAAAAGCCGAGGCACCTTCCAGAAATCGCAATCGGGTGTATGGATGTGGTTGAGGGAGGAGGGCTGGCTGCTGGTGCTGGTGTGATCCGATCGAGATTGAGGAGGGAGGCTTGAGGCTTTAGGATTTAATTTAGGCAGGCAGGGAGGGAATTGAATTTAGAAAATAATTTCTTTGATTCCCTGCAGCTTTGTCTGCTGAAGGGAATAGCGGTTTATTCTTTATTTCTTCTCTGGCAGTTTGTGAGGATTTTTTTCTGATATTGGATAAAGGGGAGGTTCGACTGGGAGTGGGAGGTGTGGATTTATTTTAAAAATATATTATATACTACCATTTATTTTCTATTTTCCCAACTTCAATTTGCTTGCACACACACACATTTGGGGTGCAAGCCAAGAACAGAACCTCTATCCTAAGTGATATCCTAACTGCCCACTCGCCCGTCCGCCCGCGCCGCCACCCACCGGCGGCCTGCGCCACCACCCGCCCGTGGCCGCCGCCCACCCATGGCCCACTGCCACCACCGCCCGCCCGCACATCCCCACCCACCCACCCCACCCGCCGCCTAGGGCGCAAAGACACCTAGCGCTGGCCCTGATTGTGGAACACCCTTATGCTCTGGGAAGTCAAATCACACTAAATCGTGGTGGAAACGACAAACAACAAACGACAAACGAAACAACAAATTTTTGAAAAATTTAACGACAAACGGAAACGACCCGAAACGGACCCGTTCCGACAAACGAAAACTCGAAATGTCATTTTTTCTGGTTGTGCCCATGTCTAGATACAACTAAATCTATAAATCAACTATATCATTCATCTCAGGGATTTGACAAGTTTTTTTTCATGTGAGTAATATTTTGAAATAAAATCCCATCACACCTCTCTCTCATGTAATATACAGTTTGCAAATGTGGTTGACTATAACTGGAAATACAAATAACCAGAAAACACAAGCAACTCCATGTCCATAGAATTATTCATTTTACAAGTAACCCTTTTTTATTTATTTCTCGCCATCTCCTTTTGTCAGGTGACTTAAGTATAAAATAAAATATCAAAATGAAAGCGAAGACTACTGTGTTGCCTTGAGTTCATGCACAATGTTTCAGCTAAGAACTGCTGTGAAAAATCTTGCATCGCTAAGGTGTCGCATCACAAAACTGAAAACGTGCTTCATGTGGGACATCATAAATATGCGGATTAGGTGGTATTATTGATTTATCCTACCCTCAGCCTGCTGCTCCACTTCTCTTCCACCCACCACCCTCTTGTTCATCTCTTACAGAATGACTGTATTTGCTCAAAGTCAACCGCACAGAAAATGATGGCTCTTGCTAGGAGAAATAAAACAAGACAGCAGAGTGCTCATTTTCTCTGCCACAGGCTATCAAGCTGCTAAGTGTTCAGCAGCTGACTGTGGCATGCAGAAGAGGGGGAACACCTGGAAATGTAATCTCATGCCCAAATAAGACCAGGAAAAAAAAACCCTGCAGGGAGATAACGTGTGAAATGAACTGAAAAGCAAAGCATCTCTCAAAGCAGATACCATGGGAATTGACTGAGATTTCCCAAGAACCCCTCTGTTTCCTCATAACCCCACAGCAAAGAACTGAAGTTGGGAAACAATACAGCACCATTATTTTAAAGACACTGGTAGAAATGGCAGAGTACGCTCTCGTCATGGCACACTTTCTGCATGCAAAATGTCTCAGGTTGAATTCTACATGTCACTAGATAAGGGATTTGAGTGTGCTTGTTGTTCAGTCGTTCAGTCGTGTCCGACTCTTCGTGACCCCATGGACCAGAGCTCGCCAGGCTTTCCTATCTTCCACTGCATCCCAGAGTTTGGTCAAATCCATATTGGTTGCAACGATGACACTGTCTAACCATCTCATTCTCTGTTGTCCTCTTTTCCTTTTGCCTTCAATCTTTCCCAACATCAGGGACTTTTCCAAGGAGTCCTCTCTCCTCATGAGGTGGCCAAAGTACTGGAGCCTCAGCTTCAAAATCTGTCCTTCCAGTGAACATTTGGGGTTGATTTCTTTTAGGATGGATAGGTTTGATCTCCTTGAAGTCCAGGGGACTCTCAAGACTCTTGAGTGTGCAGGATGAGGGAAATCTCCCATTCCCTAAGAGAGAGGGAAAGGAACTGCAATTCAGAGCCCTACTGAGCTGGACAGTAAAGGGGTCTGCTTCATTGTAAGGTTAGAAAAAAAAGGCAGGAAAAAGGTCCCATACCGATGCCCTAAGCACATCCGATCTCACCTGATTTCGGAAGCTAAGCAGGGTCAGGCCTGGCTAGTACTTGGATGGGTTTTAGGCACCTGGAGTAGGAACTGGCAAGCTGCTCCAGTATTCCTGCCAAGAAAACTCCATGGACATGGGGTCACAAAGTGGCGGTCATGGCTGTAATGACACACACACACACACACACACACACACACACACACACACACACACACACACACACACACACACACACACACACACACACACACAGGGCACGGACTTCAAATGATACCCATGAATACAAATATGTTTCACAGCAGTTACACTTTTTTCTAAAATATGAAAATTAAGATGAGAAATTTAAACCAAACAAGCCTAAAAACTTCTCTTGTTAGGAATAAATTTTGTTTCCTTTTCCTTTCTCTACTGTTTTATGTTCTCAACTCCACCCAGGAATCTAAATGTGTTCCTTCTGCAAGTGGATGGAGGTAAGAATCAGTACCACAAACATCTGCAGGCATTTGCTTGACCAAAATCAATTGCATTTCATATTCCTGCTTTGTCTGACTCTCAGACGTATTGGTGAAGTAAATTATTTACTAGGTAGAGGAAACAGTATCAGCACATTACAAAATTAATTCAGTATGAACTCCTTCCAGTATAACTCTAACAACATGTGTGTTATTTGTGCTAGGCCAGCTCTGCCGCACAACCCAGCAGAACAACCAATTCCCATATATTGTACACCACGTTTCCAAGGGAAGATGGAAGTGTGTGTGTTTGTGTGGGTGGGTGGGTGTTGCTATTGGCACTCATTTACAGTATTTTATCTGGGAAGAAAGTAATCCCACCTTCAAACTCAATAAACAGTTTGACACTAGGAATGTGCCATGTTCAGTATTCTTGTGGCCATTCCTGAAAGACAGCTTTCTTATTCCAATATCTCTGCAGCCATATCTGAAGGGCTAGTGTTTCTCCCACTCACACAATTACAAATAACTCTCATTGACAATGGGAGTTACTTGTATCCTGCCGCGGGGAATCATGATGGAGTGTTGAAGGAAGCATTTTGCCCTTAAAAATGTCAAAAATCATTAGGAGTGACTGGGCCGCATGAGCAGGAATCAATATTAAAGAAGACAGGCGTATGCACATGAGACAGGAAATGGAGATTGTTAAAGGGAAACCTAGAAGCAGAACAGAAGCTTGGGGAGACAGAAAGATCTTGGCCCCAGGATAAAAATATGCCCAGGAGAAGCAAGAAGAAAGGAGAATTAAACAAGAGGCCAGAGACATAAAAGCCTTTTTGCTCCAGAAGGAAATAGGGTCCTTGCATAGATTAAACTAAACAGAAAAAAAAACCACAGACTAATTTATCATTTTAAATATACAGTGGAACCTTGACTTACATACTGCTTGACTTGCAGCATATTTTACTTGCAGCAAGAAGGGGCCTGTTTGACTTGAGTCGCAGGCTTTGACTTACATCTCGGAGCCCCGGCGCAAGGCACCGGAACCGGGCGGCAGCCACAACCCAGCATCGTGGCTGCTGCCTCCAAACTGCTCCTGCCTTCTTCCCCTCCTCCGGCAGCGGCGGCTTCGGCGAGGCCAGATCAGAGCACCTGGAGCTGGTCCTCGGCCTCACCGAAGCCGCCGCTGCTTCCGGAGGAGAAGAAGGGCCGGGAGCTCGGGGCTGGCCTCGCTGGTTAGATAGTCGGCTCAGTCTTGTAAAAAATCTGGCTGCAGAAGTCTGGTTCACAATGGAAGCATTTTAGTTGGGGAGCTGTAAAGTTGTGGGACTCTAATGGTAAGCATAGAGTTGTTCAGAACTTGGAACGTCAGGTTAAAAATCAGTAAAACTTAAATGTTAGACATTGTTGCTATGAACATTAAAAAGTGGAGGTGTATAACTTGTGGACTATAATTCCACTGCCTCCCCCTCTCTTTGAAGAGACATTTCATTTACATCCCCGGAAGGAATCTCCTGTCCCAGTCAAATTTGTGTTAAATTGCTGTTTTCTAGGGTCTTTCCCATTACTTTCTATGGGAAAAGTTCATTTGAGTTAAGTCATGTTTGACTTAAGTCTAGACCACTGGAACGGATTAATGACGTAAGTCAAGGTTCCACTGTACCTTACATTGTGCCACTGGTAAAAAATGACTTTAATTTCTTTCTATTAATATATACCACTACACAATCACTGCAGCATGTATATCATATGTCTTTGTATTTAAATATGATTGCCTGAGTTACACTGATGTGACTTCATATACTGTATATGGCAATTTATTTATAAAAATCCAAAAAACTGACCAGTGGAAAATGCTTATTATTCTTACTAGTAGGGAAAACTAATTTAATACTAGTAGAAGAATAATTCTGTATCCCTATATTGGTGACTAGAATCCATTGATTAGAAAGCAGTTTTAACATTTAGATATTCTAATTCTGAATTCCAGTTATAGAAAGTTGTAGATAATATAAAATATATATTAGTCGTATTTCAGAACATAAAATTGACAAACCATGTAGGTGTGCTTGAAGAATCAAATTTCATGTTTTAATCCAGTTCAAAAGATACCCATCCACTTCATATATCAGAATTTAGTTCCTCTCCTATGAATGCAATAATAGTTCTCAATGGAAAACATGGAATTCATATAATGAATGTAATAGGTGTGAGGGGAATTTCTCCGAAGGTGGGAGAGTGACCCCTGCACAACGTGAAGCGGAAAGAGATGAATGGCTGGAAAAACAGAAGAGAAGGGAGAAATCCAGAGCTGCACCCACCATGGAGGCTGGGGAGAGGGAAATGTTGTGGAAAGGGCTTAAAGACTCTTTAAATATTCTGGAAGAGGAGAAAGGAGGGGGCAAAGGCAAAACCCCTGTTATGGCAGAGAAAGGGGTTGAGGAAACGGCGGGAAGACCCTACCAATCAGAGGTGGTGGAGGTGGGGTTTGGAGATTGTAAAAGGGAGAAGCCACATGTGCTCCCGCCAGACTGGGAGTGGGTGTGGATGGAGGATCCATGGACAGGACGATGGGAAAGGATGATGATGCCCAAAAAGGAGGCTGAGAGTTATAGACGCCGGGTACACAAACAAGGCTGCTCTTATTGGGGGGAGCGGGAAGCTCGAGAGTATAACTGAAAGAGGAAGGAGATAAGACAGCAGTTGGCATTGTAGCAATGGCTGGCCAAGGTGCAGGAGGAGGCGAAAGCTGGGAAACTGAACGCCACAATGGATTTGACCCAGAGAGAAGACTATCCTTTTCGTTCCCACCAACCGAGACACCTTGGACCCAAACAAACCTCAGAGGTTGGGGTACAGGTGGGGGGACCGCGTCTCTCCGAGAAGGAGGAGGGGACCAGTGGTGGAACCAGCTCTCCCCAGGCGGAGGTGGAGGACTTGATTTCTCTCTCAGGACTCCCAACTATGACTTTAAGAACAACCCCTTTGTTACCGAAGTTAAAGATGTTGAAACCGTTGTAAGAAAAAGAACCTCTGTCGTAGTAGAAGAACCTAATAAAAGTTCAGTTTATTTGTTTCAAGATATGCCTGCTTTGAAGTTGGAAGGGCAGGACGCCTGGGCAAAGAGTGAACCCTCACAATAGGTAATTCACACTGTCATTTCATATGATGACCATCATCACTCAAATCTATGAAAGGAAGATGCAAGATCAAAAACGATCAAGCACACATGTGAGGAACATGATGTGGGAGACACTCTAAGGAAGCCAACAGTGTTGGTCTAGGGCAGTGGTGGTGAACCTTCAGCACTCCATATGTTTTGTACCACAACTCCCACGGTCCTTTGTCACTGGAATTCTATGTTCAGCATTCTGGGAGTTGTAGGCCAAAATATATGGGGTGCTGAAGGTTCATCACCACTGGTCTAGGAGCTGAAAGGCCTGGGTACAAACCATTGCTTGGCCATGGAAGCTGGCAATAATATTCAGCAAGCATCCCACATTTAAAAAAAAAAAAGAGGTTAAGGCAGGAGCGACTGCCAGCCCAAAACAACAGTTAAGTACATGATATAACATTAATTGCACAGCTGATATATTCTGGCTTTAAGCAGGTATGCATTTCTATGCTGCTCTGTAAACTCACTCGGACTTTATGGGAAGAAGTTCTTAACTTATATATTACAGTATACTAGGGATGTGCAGAAGAATAAAAACTTTCAATTTCATATTGTCATGGGGATCTTTCAGGAGCTCATACAGGCATCAGGTCCTTCAGCGAATCCCAAACACCCAAAACTATCAGGGTGCTTTTGTTTCACAGAGGATGGCTATGAAAATAGGGATGGGGACAAGGAGGAGAGAGTAACAGCCTAAAGGGAATAGAAGATGGATCCAATGGAGTCTGTAAGCCTTACGTTGTGCAACCCTCTCCTACAGGATCCTCAGTCTTAAAGATTTCAGACGGTATCAGTTGGGAAGCAACAAAAGACTCTGAAATGAAACAATGGGCCTTTTGTGTGGTGACTATATGATTTAATGACCACTCAAAAAACAAAACAAAACCCCCTAGTAATATTGCATGTTATTTTTTGTTCTCTCCTCCTGCTGCCCACCCCTTTCCTAGCAATACTTCTTTTTCCAGTATTCTGTAGTGAGGTGCTGCAAATGGATTATTTTGGTGAGTCAACATATCTGTCATGTTAGCATTTCACCTTTTCTTACTGCCCCCTTTCCCCAGCAATATTATCTTTTCCAGACAATTCTGCATTTTCATGATATGTGCAAGGAACGAGAAGCTCAATGTACTAATAGTTTTGCTTTAGCGAAAATTCAGATTTTGCTTGATTGAGCACTCATTCTTCTGGTGGTTTGTGGTATCTGTAAGGCTCTCCTACAACACCACATTTCACATAAGTTGATTTCTCCCATATTTCTTTTCTGTCATTTTTTTTACATAGTATGAATGATTTTACCTTGATTTCAAGCTAATTTCCACCTTCTGTTTTTAAACATTCAAAATAAGGGGTCCTCTTTGGAAAACATACACACAATATGTTTGCAGAGCATTTGACCTCATATATCTTTTCTTCCTCAGCTTGCCTACCCAAAGGAAAAGATTTTAAAAGTGTAAAATAGCTTTCTAGCCTGTATTCTACAAAACGGTCACAACAATATTTTTTTTGCTTAAATGTGACTGATAACCCAAATGTATAAATCCTAATCATTTCCCCTCCTCACAAAATCCAAAGTTTAATCATGGTATGTTATGAGTATCCAAAATGTGCAAGCAATAAAGAACTTTTTGAAAAGCAGATACAACAATTGTTTTGTTTGGGGTAAGAAGTGCTTAATTGATGAAACAAGGAATCAGGTTCTGGAATTTTCTCCTGCTTTGTGCCTCTTTGTGAATGGGAGTTAACACAAAATGGTATCTAGTGTAGACCATCATTACTGCTGCCATTGGGCTTGTTAATATTCAAGCTGTCCATTGCTATGCAGAGTTTGGCACCCTTTGTCCTGCTGGGAACATGGGTACAATATCTGACCATTTCCTGGTGTTTTAAATTACAGATTTTGAAACCCAATATCCCACATTCATAAAGTAGACTGGGGGGGCTGTCTGGGGCTTCCTGCACTTACATTAGGCCTGCCGTTGTCTGAAGCATGCTTCCAGTGGGCCTCCGACGGGCTTCCCGGGCCTGTTGGAGGCCCCAGAAGTGGATTTGGGTTATCCTGAAAGCACTCTCCGTTTTTTGAAAGTCACTTTTGGCTTGCCAGAAACCATTTCTGCAGGCTCCGACAGGTCCAGGGATCCTGTTGGAGGCTCTGGAAGAGGTTTCAGGCAATCTGGAAGGCGAGTCCCGACGCAACCCAGCATTCACATATTGCAGATTTTCCTTTATCGCGGCTCGGGTTGGATCCCTAACCCCCACAATAAATGGGGGATTATAATAATACTCTATCTGTAGAAAGGGGGACTTTCTTTTCAACAAGTTTCCCTACTGTAGCTGCTTTCTATGTCAAACATAAAAAATCTAGAACACTTCCTGCCCTCCTGTACCGAAATTCTTGCCAGCTTCTATGTAAGGCCTTGTTGCCTATGACTACCAACAGCTAAACAAAACATTGAGATAAAGTGTTGAAAGCAGACAGGGAGAAAGGTGGAGAAATTTGATAATGGATTCATATTTTCTGGTAAGAAGATACAGTGAAATTTGGAAGGGCTTAACCTGAACGAATACAGATCAAACCTTTATTTTAACTAAGTAAAATGTTTTAAATAAAGGGTATTTGTGAGCTGCTGCATGTTAACTATCTGCAGTTCATGAAGAAAATTTTAATGACACAAGTAGAATTTAAAATCCATATGTAGCCTTTTGGGCTAGGATTCAGTTCACACAAATAAAATAAATAGGATTGACAGGAGATTTTCTATTGTGTACTTATCTAAGAATTTTCACATAGTCATATACTATTTTCTTTTGGACAGGAGCTATGGAAAAGCAATAAAGTATGCAAATGATACTCAGCTCAATTCCAGGCATCTCCAAATTGAGCTGGGAACATATGTTGTCTGAAACCACAACTCTACTGCCAAACAACACTGAGACTGATAAACCAATGGTCAGAACTAGTAGAACAACAAGAAGACCAACCACAAGGATGCATGGCTTGAGAATCCAGCCAGGTATAAGGCCATTTCATTTATTATTTACATATTTTGCAAACTGAATTGTTTAACCTGTAGACACTGAAAGCTCATGACTGAGGCAAGGGGTCAAGCTCCAAGATGCTGAAGTGAGATTCCCCATTTTCTGGTCCAGAAATTACAGATGTCTGCTGCAACAAATAACTTTCAAAACCTGGTATCTCTAAAAGTCCTGTTTAGGCATTCAGCCTGAAAGTGTGTGGGACTCAAAGGGTGGGTGATGTAGAGAGGCAGTTAAACCCCACCCTCACAGGAAACAAACAGATGTCCTGCAGACCTTTTAATGTTCAAATAAACATACACAATTTCTGTGATGATGGCAATGGTGATCCCTGGCACTTTATCCTCCCCAAGCAGATGGTTGCATTTGACATGTGAAGGACAGCAAGACGTCCACATAAGGAAATGGGATATATGAATTACATGCACATCTCTATCGGTTACCCCACTATTTGAAGCCCTACATTCCTTATGACTGATTGCCCGAGAAGGACTAAGGTTAATCCAGAAAACACAGTTTATCAGCATAAAGGCCATTTCTAATAACATATTATATATATTTCAATAAATGTGGAGGAAAAGAAGCAGGGAGGAGGGATAGGGTAACTGGCTATTTCACATCGTTAAACTGTTATACTATATAGCAGGGATGACGAACCTATGGCACCCGTGCCAAAGGTGGCACGCAAAGAGCTTTTGCCTGGCACGCGACATGCTCCCTGCCCCCCCACTTCCCCCTCCACTGGACCAGCCATGAAGAATTTGCGGAGGGGGAAGTGGGGAGGCAGGGAGCATGTCACGTGCCAGAACGATCCTGCCACCCTGTCCCCATCGCCCCCATTGCCATCGCCCCGCCCACTGCTGCCGCCGACCCCGCCTCCACCGACCCCGCCTCCATCATCTACACCATTTGTGTCCCTTCCGCCCCCGCCGCCGATGACCCTGACTCTGTTGCCCCGTCACCCTTGCTTCCCTCTGCCTTGCCCCCACCCCTGCCCCCGCTGCCACCGATCCCGATCCCCCTGCCACCATCCTGATTGCCATCGCTTTTGCCACCCCTGGCACCACCAAGCCCAACTCCGCCTCCACCATCCCAGCCCCCCGCCACCACCGTCGCCCTTGCTGCCTTTGCCCCCTCGCCCGCCCACCCACTGCTGCTGATCCCGGACCTCCGCCACCGCCACCTCGAACACCGAGTTTGGGCACTCGGTGCCAAAAAGGTTTGCCATCCCTGCTATATAGCATGTTTGAAGTCCGAGGGCTCAGAAGCATTGAAATAAAGGGGGAAAGGTTTATCTGACTTGAATGAAATGTCCGTAGTCCTTGCACTAGATATATTTATGATCAATGTGAAAATGGAACACTGGACATAGCATGCCCAAATGCTGATTCCAACAAATTATCGCTCTTGAGACTTCAATTGTCAGATCATTTTTCCTTCAAGAGACATTATCTTCTCCCCCCCCCATCCTCTTTCTTCTTCTATTTTGGTACTGGCTATCCACCTTAGGTCAGTAGTGTCACAACCAACTTCTTCAACCCAAACCAACTTCTTCAACCCAAACCACAGTTCTGTACAGCCAGTAATGAAGAAAATGGGCACCATCTAGGGCTACTGAAATAAAAACAGAAATGGAGCTGTTCTACAAGATGCCATGCAATATAGTGCAATTAAGGAATATGCCTTATGTTATATAATGCTATCATATTATTATTAAACTAATTTCAGAAAAGATTCCAGTTAATTGTTTTAAAAATAAATCTCACCAAGATAAAAAAACACCACAGTTTTAAACTGTATCTTCCAGTATATGCCATGAATTGTAACTAGGAGATGCAGTATTCATCGGTAGGTGCCTAGTAATGAAAGAATCATGCACAGGTATCCAGTGTTCAAAGGTACTTGCTAATGTAAGGCCAGGGTCAAGGCAATCTCCTTGGCTCAAGCAACAGAAAGCAGGAAATGAGCAACGAATGTTCCATTCACCTTAAGATGTAAAAATATAAACAGTGGTCGCCCACCCTTTCGCGGTTCATATACTGCAGTCCTGCTGTATCGTGGGACTGCAGTACCTGGAAAGGGCTTGAGGGATGGGGGGAAGGTTTGGGGGCTTTTAAAACCTCCCCCCTTTCCCCAAGCCACAGGCTCAAGCTGATTGGCACTGGGGTGGGGAAACAAAAGGTTTTTCTCCCCCAACCCAGCGCCAATCAGCCGGATCCCGGGGGCTGCAGGCGGGTGGCAGGTGAACTTTAAAAAGGGCTCTCGGCCGCGGAGCCGAGTGCTCGGCTCCGCAGCCGAAAGCCCTGTTAGCATTGTGCGCCACTCACCAGCACCCCGGGGGGGGGTGCAGGCAGGGTGGCGGGTAATCTTTAAGAAGGGCTTTCGGCAGCGCTCGGCTCTGCGGCCGAGAGCCCTTTTTAAAGATTGTGCTGGGAAGCAGCATGCAGTGTTTAAAATTGTGCCCCCCCACCCAACCTGCATCCGCATATCGCAGATTTTCAATGCTTGCCGGTCGGGTGGGTCCCTAACCCCCGTGATAGACGGGGGGGTTACTGTACCCTGCCACCCACTCATCTGCCTCCCAACACAATTTAGAGAATTAGAGAAAGGAAAAGCCTAGAATGTTGCCAACGGAGAAGAAACAGCATGTCAATCCGTCACTTGTTGCAGGCAGTGAGAGGAGTTTCATCTCTCATGACCCAACATACAACATTTACATTAGGAAATGTTGGAAAACACTTTCACCCACTCTCATGTTAGGGCAGATTCGGATAGTAATTATTCACTATAACGCCCCACAATGATGTACCATCTAAGTGTTTCATGTTGCCTTGGAATATAGTCATAAAAACCCCTAACTATTCAAGGTGCATTTTATAGATAATGAGGGGAGAAAATATTATACCGTATTATGTCTACCTACGAGCAGCTTGACTTAAGAGCAATTAGACTTGAGAGTGAAAAACCATTGGTGTTTTAACTGCTGCCTTACAAATGTTAGATGCCGTCTGCTCAACTTATATATTTTATTTTATTTTTTATTTTTCATTTTTTTTAGCTAGAACTACTCTACTTAAGAGTTGTTCGACTTAAGAGCATGCATTTGGAATGGATTAAACTCATAAGTAGAGGAACCACTGTATTCTAAAAGTAGTTTCAATCTACAAAACTGACAAACAGTTTTTATGATAGTTTTAAAAAGGTACGGGGAAAATAACAGCCTATATTCACCAGTAGAGCAATGGAACCAATTACCACACGTAGTGGTAAGCATTCAAGAGAATTCAAGAGAAAACTGTACATCCATCTCTCTGGTCTGGGGTGATTTGGATTCCTATACTGAGCAGGGGGCTGGACTTTGTAGCCTCATAGACCCCTTCCAACTCGAGAGCCATAGCTAGCTCAGTTATGGAGCACATGCTTTATATGCAGAAGCTCCCACTGCCAGTATATCCAAGGATTGAAGAATGTTGGCCTGCAACTCTGCAGAGTTGCTACCAATCCTTACCAAGTGTCAATATTACTAGGGTCTATGGGCCAATGTTCTGACCTGGTGTGAGTCAACTTACTATGTTTCTATGTAATTTTAGGCTTCCTTAGAAGAGCTGAAATATGAACTGGAAAATTGTACTTTCCGGTAAGGTTTTGTTTCATACATAACTTGATGCATGACAAGGCCTTCACTACACAGGTTTCTCTTTGTATCTAACAGTTTGAAAAAGAACCAAAATTGCATTCAAAGGCCAAGGCTGCTGGATGACCAGGAGATAGACAAGAATGGTGTGCAAGGGGAAGAGATAGCGAGTGCCAGAGCTGTGTCATCTAAAATGGTCCCCTTCCAAGTGCAGGAGAAGAGCACAGACCCTGGGTCAAGCTATTAGTCCACTCCAGTAAATCAGTCACCATCACAACAGAGAGTAAGCAGAGACAAGGTTCATTTGTCAGAGGTTCCAGGAATTTCAACAGGCACCAGGGTGAGAAGTGAAGTTTGTTATCTCCCACAAAAGCTTTGCTGTCAATACACTAAGAAATTATAGTTCCTTGTCTGCCCTTTCCCCATTTCTAATTAAGAAGCCTTGGAACTGGTTCCTTTTCCTCATATAATCTTTTCAACTCCATCAGTCCCTTGCTCCTTTTTCATTCTCAAAGGCTTCCCCATCTGCTGCTCTGACTTCCAAAGTTTCTTGAAGAACACTGCCAGCTACAGCATTGAGGAAGGAATTCCCCTTCTACCAACTTTAAGAGATCTTCCTCTGAAGATGACTCAGTAAGATAGGATATAATACAATAATATCTTGATTTACAAGCATAATCCATTCTGGAAAGATGCTTGTAAACCAAAGCACTCGTATATCAAGGCAAAGTTCTCCATAAGAAATAATGGAAACTCAGACTATTCATTCAGGGGGCCCACAGACCACGTACTGTTTACACAAAATGTCAGAACTCACAAAAGAAGTTGGTTAGAAGTCCATGTCCACACCACAGTTTTGATACCTGGCTATGGAATCTGCTGTGCTTGGGACTACTGGTAACAGATGGATTTTACTCTGTTTTTTAAGTGTGGCAATCATGAAGTGAAATTTGTAGCCCTATACACACTTGACTAGCTGCCCCATGTCTAGAAATGGTTTGAAAAATAAGAAAGGATAATGAAAACAAATTAAATAAAAATATAAATATAAAGAAAAATAAAACCCTAACCTGCACTTTCCTTTGAAAACGTTCCTGGCTGGTGCAAGGGTTCCTCTCTCCTCCCTCTGCTTTGGAGGCCTGGCTGAAAGGGAACATTCAAGATAATCCCTCCCCAACCCAGTAGGGAGGGGGGAAGGAGGGGGGAGGGAAAGGGAGAGAGAGAGAGAGAGAGAGAGAGAGAGAGAGAGAGAGAGAGAGAGAGAGAGAGAGAGAGAGAGGATTGGCTCACTTCTGATCATTTGATCTGCTCTAGTGTTCATATTGCAAGACATTGCTAACTGATCAAGGCAAAATTGATCAGAAATGGTTACTCGTCTTGCAAAAAACTTGTAAATCAACATACTCGTAAACCAAGGTATTACTCTCTCAATCTACTCTGAGACACAGCTTCCCTTAGAAAATGTGTATGAGAAAACTACCTCTCAGTTGCATGCACATTCTAGGAATGAGGAAATATTAATGTTTCTGCAGATCACTAATTCCTAGGGTTGCTAGAAATCAGAAGTGACTTGACAACATCTAAGAACAACAACTATGGAATAACATTTGCATGGTCTTGTCTGTGTTACCTCAGTGAAAAAGGTTCTTCTTTGGTTGATGCTTGTGCAATTTTATAGAAGCACTCACTAATTGCATGAGGCTAGTTTTGCATATTTGCTTCAGTCGTATGTCATCAATAGTATGTCATGAATTTTCTGGCACCAGAGGGAGATGTGCTGATCACAAGGTGAAAATTATGTGACCTGTTCTGAGATGCCTTTCCAAAACTCAAAACAAGTTCTTTGGAACTGATAACTAAGGGGGTACACCAATCAAAAACATCTTATATGTGCTTTAGAACATAGTCAATTATGTTCTTACCATTTCCCAAGGAACAAAGAAGGCTGGAAAATGGAGGGCAGGAGTGGAAGCATATATCTGGAGATAGTTGACGGCAGTCCAGTTAACCAGTTTTACTTCCCACAGGAAAATCTGACATACATGGTTTCCCTGCATGTTTCCTATTTCAAATCTGTTTACAGTATTCTTATCTTGCTATCTCTTGATATTTTATGGGTCTTCCTTGTTCGAAAGCTGCTTCATAAAGTGTTTTGTACAGTAAATTAAACCTACTTCCTGGCCCCTGATGAACAGAACAGTAAAGTAAGGACCCAACCCACTTCAGGGACTGCTCCTTTTCAAGGCAGCCAAGGCCAGATAGTATTTAGTCTCCTTTTCATGCTCAGATCCTTTCACCTGCAACCACACCAAGGCAGAAATGTCTCATTTACAGTACCCATATACAGTATGTGAGTATTTCGGTCAAATGACTTTACTGTATATTATTCATATTACACCTGAATCTAGATAGGCCGAAATTTTAGCAAATAACTGTACAAGTGAATAGCTGACTGTGTAAAAGAAAACTCTCAATTGAGTAAAAGCCATCAAAGATTACTCCTGAAGTAAACAGAACTGAAACAGTAACCTCCAATGAAAAGGGATTATCATAAGCAATGGTCAGTTTAATAGAACAGCATCACAAACATCGGCATTATTCCACTCTCCACATAGGCAACATAAATGTTGCAATAGCTCCCAATACAAATACAGTAATCTAATTTTTACTCCCAAATGGTGAATGAAAAGTGATGTTTAATGTGTGGCTACAAACATATTTTGCAGCAGATGTGTCTGTGTGTGAATGTGTGCGAGTGCATGTGCACATTAACCACTGTGAAATATTAGTTTAGCCTAAAGGGATGAGGCTAAGAAAGAGTAGGGCTGTTTCTCTGAATCCAAAAGTGTAGAAGAAATGAAGAGGGCAAAGCTGTTGTTGCTACTCCTACCCTGGAAGGAGCTACCTTTACTCCACCTGCTCTTCACTCTCTGTTGCTCCATGTCTGTGAGAGAGGATTTCCGGGGGTTTTGAGGGCTCCCTTTGTTTTTCATTTCGTTAGGAAACGAAATGAAAAATAAAAATGAAAAAAAAATGTTTCGTGCCCATCTCTAATATTCACAAGCATTTTGAATGCTGCTAGAAACAGATTAGTGGAAAGTGAGTAACACTGGAACCATGACGTATAAACAACCATGAGTCAACAGCTTGGCAGCAGCGTACCCATGTGCTGCCCAAACGTAAGGAACTTCCAAACTGTAAGTATCCATCCTTCTTCTGTGCTCCCTGCAAGGAAAGAGGCATGACTGCTGCTCACTGTACCTGCAGCAGCCTTTTTACGATGCAGAACAAAAACAACAAATAAGGCACTTTCTGCCTTCCTTACACTGCCTACCACGAGGATATTCTGCCCTGTAATTAAGAGAAAAGCACCTGCTCCAAAAGCATACCTCTGAGTCCAGGGAATATGACTAGACAAATTGTTTATACAAAGCATCTTCATATCATTCCTCGTTTTTTTTAAGAGAAGAAAGGGGGGGAGGTACTTTGACTTGCTCAGAGCCTTCAGATATGATCATGGCCTGAGTGACACAAGCAGTGAATCAAGTTTACAGGGCCTAAATGCATTCTAATGGAACACATGTTACTGACAGAATAAGTGATTAAATGGCATCCAAAGGTCTAGTTTGAGGCATACAATGAACCACTAAAAGAAGTGAGCTTCCAATTTCTAACCAAGCTCTCTGCACCCAGCATCTGTCACCATTCCTCTTTTTTGCATTCCAGGAGGACAGACATCAATGTTTCAAAACTATGTATTGTGACATATCTAAAATTCATGAGTTTAATTTTTCTCTCTTTGCTATAAAGGGGCCGAAGGATCAATTCAGCCCCAGGACTTTGGCTCTGGAAGCCATGGCAACAAAATAATAAAATAGGGCTTTACCCATTATGCTACTATAAAACTTTCATCAGAATTGAGACAATTGATCACACTGAATCAAAGCGAGACACATAAAGCAGGAACAGTACAGAAAGCAGAGGTTCAGAGAGATGTTGTACTCAATGGTTCCAGCAAGTGTATAACAAAAGCCAAAGTGGATTTATTTCAATGTGGGCCTTTTGCAGATTAAAATCGACTTCTGCAGATACATGGAAGAAATACACTGATAGAATACAGAATCAGGATAGACTAAGACACCAAACTAATGCTAAAAGTATACAGGATATAAGAGACAATCAACATTCTGCTTTCCCACTTCTCCAGCAATCTTCCTCCATGAGGTCCTTTGCAACCCTGATGATCAGGACACTCCTTCCCCCTTTGGACACTTGGGGTTATTCCTTGTACTGGCACTATTAAGGAAGCCAGTGTGATTTTTAATTTTACATCTGTTTAGTACTTTAAAAAGTGTGTATGTGTGCACATGTGTGCATGTGTGGACATGTGTGTATAAAATAGGATAAAACAAATGATACTCTTATTGTTGCCCTTGCAATATAGGAAGACATAAAGAACACTGTTTTCTTTTTAAAACATGCGATTCAAGTTAATGCTTAGGAGCAGTCTCCCTGGCTAAAGTCTTTGAACCTCTTTATCCAATGATAACCACGCTAAACTGTGTTCTGAGAACACTTCAAAAAATATAGTGTATCACATATCTTAGACAAAAAGGATGAAATAGAAATGTATAGTTCCTTGAGTTCTATGGCCACTTACTATAAACAGCTTAACAATTCTTCCATCACTAGCTGTTATTATGCAAACTAGTCATGTGTAGGCTGGAGTTGTAGTTACATTTCACAATTTTGTCTTCGTCCTTCTATAAAGGCCTGCAACTTGTACAGACAAGCAATAATTATACTATTCCTATTTTTAGAGCTCAACAACACTGCCTATTCTGCTCTACCCAGCAGGGCAATCTCCCTTCCACCTCTGCTAACCTTTAATGGCATTCCTTCACTGTGTTCTTCACAGAAGGGTCCTTGACAGATATGGGATGACCTGCTAGCTCTTCATTAACTCCAGCTGCAGTGTCTTGGGTTTTGTTTTATGCTTGAACAAAGGGGCTAGAGAGCTGACCTGAGTCCTTAACTGGTCGTTCAAGTTGACTAACAATGCTCTCTTGTGAAACATTCAACACAACATTCACTGTTGACAGACTCAATAGTTCTTTTTTGTTCATAATAGTGACTATGCTGATAACAACTATGAAGATGATAACAATAAATCCTACTGCAATTCCAAACTTTTGAAAAGCTAAAATGTGCCCAGAAGTCACTTGCTTTTCTGTGTACTTCTAAAGTGTTCCCAGTTTGAAGGGACCTGCCCAATACTTTAATATCAAACCACAATTGTTTTATATATACACAGTATTTTTCCATGTATAAGATTATATTTTTGTATTGAATTCTTAGACTAAAAATTGAGGGTAATCTTATACATGGAAATAAACTGAGGAGAGAACCATGCAGTTGTGAAACTGTAATTTTGGGTTGAAAAGTGGGGAACATCTTATACATGGAGAATCTTATACATGGAAACACTATAATATACAATTGTTTGTTTGCATTTATTTTTGAAAGCACTGCATTAATCTCCTGACCACATGTGACTTTTACGTACTGTTCTCTGGTTCATTTAAAGAGCAAACATAACACTGCTTGAGAGGTTAATTACTATAATAAACTGAGTTCGCCTGAAGGGTTCTATGTTGCATCAGGACAGAGAAGGTGAATGTCAAGAAAAACAAGTCTCATTTGGACTCTGAAATTTCATTTTTGTTACACCAAAGCAGCAGAACAATACAAACTGACTGCTTTTAAATTATTTGTTAAATAAATTAATGACTTGAGGCAGATTCCGTCAACTGGAAAGTTATTCTACATGTGGTCAGTTATGTCCCCAATAATGTAACGTGTTGTCTGTCATGAAAAAGAATTTTTAGCTTTTGAAAAATACATGGACATCCAAGAAGTCTTTCGGAGGTGTTTTTCACATTACTACACTTAATTATTTACTTCATTCATGTATAATCCTATGGATAGCAGCAAGTAGCATTTGGATAAACTTCTGTAGCAGCCAGATCTAGTCCTTTTGATTGAACTCTTGTAATCAATGTTATTCTAAATTTGACATACGACAGCATTTATTTCTCTGTAATGCTGTCTGGAGTAGAAACTAGACATGGGCACAGAACGAACATTTTTTCGTTTCTGTTACCGTTTGTCATTTCCGTTACGTAACAAACGACAAATGAAAATTGTGATGAAAATGAAACGAAACTAACAGAACCACAAAAATTGTGGTTGTTATGTTTCGTTTCCATTAATGGCACGCGCAATGAAATGAGCTGTTTTAAATGTTAAAAAACGCCCTGGACATCCATAAAAACGCAGCGATAATGATTTATATTGTCTGATAATACCTACCAGGGGGGTTGGGGTCCTTAAAACATGCATTTTTCTTTTCCCTTTAAAATGGATGTCGCCACCAGCCACAAAATGGAGGCAAGCCATGTGATGTGGGGTCATGTTCAACCAATAGCATGCCCAGGTTGAAGACTGGGCGGGCAGGCCTGGCAGCCACAGAAGGCATAAAAAGCTCTGGCAGCCCCCGTCCTCCTTGCAGTCTCTGGTGGGAGTTAGGGTGGGATTGCTGTCTCTGCGACTCTAGCTTCGGTCCTGCAGCCTCCCTGTGTGCGTGCATGCTGCGTACCTCTTGGTGAATACCCTCCCCTGCCCCGCAGTGCAGTCACTCTGCAGCTGCCTTGCACCCTGGGCAATGCCCGCCGCTGCCTTTGCAGCCTCCCTGCATACCTAGTCTACACTGTGTCTTTGCCAGCATCCATTTTTTTAGTGTTTTCCCTCTGGTCTGGGGTGTTGGGGGATGCCTGCACACAGAAATGCTTTAAAAATCGCGCAAAAAGCGGGTAGAAACGACAAACGAAAAAATGAAAAACGGTAACAAAATTTTTCAAAAAATTCCTGACAAATGGAAACAAACCGAAACAGACCTCTCAACGACAAATGAAAAACCGAAACACAATTTTTCTGTTTCGTGCCCATCTCTAGTAGAAACTGGCAAACAATTCCAGTATTCCTGCCAATAAAACTCCATGGACATGGGATCACGAAGAGTCAGTCACGAATATAATGATGCAACACAACACACACATTGCAGTTAGGTAACATTCTAATTATCCCATCCTTAATTTCCTCCCATTCAATTAAAACAAACAAAAAAACTCCACAGTAAAGATTTGCCTCACAAAGCTACAGTGGTTCTTTCTAGCACATTGAGGGTAATTTCCCCCACATAATATGACTTGTTTTAAAACCAACACACGACAATGCTATTACTGCACTCTGCCATCAAGACGTTGCTGTAGGCAAAAACATCTCTAAACAGGCTTCTCACACTATGCACTATTCAAGTTTCATAGTAATTTATTCGGCCACTTACCAGCAAACATGACAGCTGCTCAGGAACGTGTCCCAATGTTGTTGGTATTTTCCCCACTCATACACATCTTCTCCCTCTCTTCCTATAGAAACTGTTTCCCTGAATTTCATCTGGCTACAATAGGCACAGGCTTGTTTTCACCTTATTTAGATCTTCCTCGCAGTAGCAGTGCTCTTGACTGGACTGGACAGCAGCCCAGCCCCAGCATTTGAAATTCTTCCTTGTGGTGAGTCTTAAATCTGCCTTCTTGACTCTCCTTTTCCAACTGCTCAGGATCTCCTGTGTCTGTAAATTCTTTCATTGTCTCTAAAATCTATGTCACTGCATTTTACATCTTATCAAATTATTTTTCATTGTAGTCCTTCTCAACATTAAATCATAACATTTTCCTTGCTGAAAAAATATGGACAAATGGACCCTTATCTGGGAGGAACACTGCTTCAGTCCTTCCTCATCAAAAGCCAAGTATGTGAACTGCAGGGTGTGACTTCCCTATCAAGTTCTCACATACATGCATACGTGGAAATGCCTAACTTTGGTAAATGCCCTAAAACAACCTCCCAAGTCCTTGGTCAGACCTAACTGTTCAGCAATACTGAACATCAAAAATCAAATAAAATCCTGAGTTCATAATTTAAAAAACCATTTGCTTGAGGACAGTATAATCAAGATAAAAGCACAAACACAAGGAATAAAATCTTAAAAGAAATACAAGCTGAAAGTGATACAATATGAAGAACCAGGAGACTGTATCTGCTTGAATGTATATTTCATCTTACTGGAGAAATGAGTTGACTAGATCACGAAGAAAACAACGGGGAGGGGAAACTTAGTAGGTTAACCTGCATCAGTGCTTCCACTTAATTGGTTTGCTACTGCCCAGCAAACATATTGATACTTAGGAAACAAAAGCAAATCATTTTCATATACCGCATCGATCACATAAAATATTTAACTGTCTCTGAGCTCAATAAGCTGTGGTGTGGATACTTAATCAGGAGCAGCATTAGACCTCTTTTTCTCATCAAAGAGTGCAGAGGAGGGGGAGAGGGAGAGAGAGCACACAAGCATTTTAGTAGTTTGTGCTTGAGGATAATCATAAAGCACTAATTCTAGAAATCCAACTATCCAGAAAATTAATATTCCATTTTCCTATAGTGCCATTAGGCTAACACTAATTGCTGGCAAATCTTTAAAGAAGCAGTCATTCCAGAAATTTGCCACTGTTTTATCTTCCCAAGCTCGTCATCTTTTTGCAAGCTTTGTTTGAAGCACGACTTTACATACATTTTCTTGGAAGGAATATTCCATTAATTTCTAGAAATTTAATTCCAAGTAAATGTGCTTGGGAATACAGCCTAAGGAAATAGATCACCATTTCAACATGTAATACACCAAGAAATAGGTCAGACATAAATATGTTTCAAGTGTGATCTTATAAGAACCACAGGCTTCAAAGGATGTGCAAGAAGTTTGAATCAATGTAACATGTGATGTATTTGCCTAACATTTTAACTGACTGCAAAAATGGCAAGTCAAATTCCTTTCTTCACTGCTAAAGATAAGAACATCAGAAGAGCCCTGCTAAATTAGGGATGCATTAATGTCATCTTGTTCAACCAGATGAAGCTTGATTATTTTGTGCTTTCTAACTGAGTGTGAGCACTTATGGGTGCTCAAGTCCATACCTCAGGTTCTTTCACACCTCTACTTCCCCTGCCTCCCAAGGGCATATCACACAATCAGGCAAAAGATGGCAAAGGAGACAGCTCCAATTTTATGGTGGGAAGTTTTGTCCAGTGACCTTCCGAGAATGAACATTTCACTACAGAAAAGTATTTCTCGCTTAACAATTTCCAGCTTCAACATACATGGTGTTGAATGTAGCGAAGTTATTCCTTGGGGAAAACTAAACATGTGGATGGAGATGGCGCTACCAAGAGATGCCCAAGTTCTGTGTTGAATTAATCACCCGAGATATATTTGCAATTAATGGCCTTTATCAGAGTAGAGGTATATCAATCCATACTCCAGTCCATTCTCACAGTGGCCTAACCAAATGTGTCACATTAAGAAAATCACATAAGGAACAAAAGGACAAGTGCTGTTCCTCTCTAGCAACTGAATTAAATGGCATGTACTGTATCTGAAAGTGAGGCTCCAAACACTGTAACAGTGAAGTCAGATGGTGGAATACTGACAGGACTGATGCCAAAACAGGGCCACATGAAATAAGAAAGGAGCATGATGAGGTAAAGTCTGCTGTATTCAAAAATACAAGCAATTAAAAAATGAACAAAAAAATTAAGAAGAAATACTCTTCCTTTTCCAAAAAATGCTCAGTGGTTCTGAGAATTCCACAGGAGTTTAAACAAGGCAAGTGTGGCAGTTATAGGAATGAAGTGATGCACCAGCAATTTTGAGGGATTAAACACTCTCCTCTCATCCCATTCTGAGCTTCTCAAATACTTCCTCATAGAAAAAGAGAGCTGTAGGGGGCCCCAGAACCTGAAAGGGGGGGGCATTTTCAATTTGTTTATATTAACTATTTCTGGCACAAACCAATTAGTTTAACTATTTCTGGCACCAGATCTGCTTTATGCTGATATACCGTAACTTTATCCAACAGGTTTTTGCCTAGATCCTGAAGACAAACATTCTGGTTAACATGAAAAGGGGGGGGGAGCCCTTATTTTTCCTACTAAATAAATTGCTCAATAATTAAAATAATAGTGTTGGTATCCTCACTTGATCTGAAACTGAAGTATTCATTCATCACCTGACTAGGATGTAAGTGGAAATTCACCCCACCCATTCACCCCCGGAAGATTTTTTTTTTTTGATAAAACACCAAATAGCAGAAAATGAATATATTTCACAATGCTGTTTTTGTTCTGTTCTGAGAACTCTGAAAAGGGGTAGGAGGGGATCTACTCAAGATGTCATAAACATACTCTACTGTGGCAAAAGGTGAGACAAGGAAAGGATCCAAAAGAAGGGAGCAAAGCTTTTCTCTGAATGCCTGCTTTCTCCTGCAAGTACATAATGCATATGTGTTTTGCAAACTAAAAAGTATTTTGAAGAAAGTTGGCAGAAAAATGTAGCAAGCATCTACTAGCACGTCCCATGCTCTCTCCTTATACCATAAGAGCCTTCTCTCTTGCTGCTCCCAGACTTTGGAACTCCCTCCCACTGGAGGCCAGGACTGCCCCATTTCTGCTGTCTTTCCAGAAGCACGCAAAGACCTTCTTTTTCAGGTAAGCTTTCCCTGAATGAGGGACTACTGTACCTATAATGTAACTTTTAGATGGATTACCATACATGATTGCATTGACTAATTTCATAAGAACACCACTGTTTTCCATGCTAGTTTCCAACCCTCATAATGCATTTTTTTTCTTTTAACTGTCTGCATGCTCGTTATCTTTGCTGATGCCTTTTAATTGTTACTGTAAGATGCCTCTTCTAATTCCCTGTTCTTAACTTGAATATGTCTTAAATGTTCTGGGCTGTATAATGTCCTTCGTTATTGTAAGCCACCTTGGGTCCTTTTCCAAAGAGAAAGGTGTGGTAAAAATATTCAAAATAAAATGAAATAAATAAATAAGTAAACAATGATGCTGATGAAGTCAAGAAAAATAACATTAAAGAATCACAGTAGGGGAGTGAGAGACAACTAAAGTCAAAAATACAAGCAAAAACAAACATGATGCATTTCTACAAACTGCTTCTTTTCCATGTTCCCACAGTTATCACTGTGCAGAAATTATCAACTGAAACAAAAACAGCAAATAATATTTTATTACCTCACAGAGTCACAGATTTGGCATCCACTTTGATTTGATGGATGCTGGTTTATGCGGCAAAAATCATTTGCCACTTTTACTGAAATGAAGTAACTCAACTTCCCTTCAGAAAAGTATCAGCCGAATGAAATTCCTACTAAGAAATATCACTTCCACCTGCTGCTATGGCCAGGGTTCATACTGAGACATTTGGTAAGACAACTGTGTCAAGTGATGACCTGCCGCCTGTCTCCCCCAACACTCTTGATTCTTCCTTCAGCTCAATACAGTATACGTTTCTGGATCTAATTCAAATTGTTTTTGTTTTGTTCTGTCTTACAGTAAGGTTTTCCTGACACTCTTTAATGTCAGGTATTTTAGACGCAATGCATAACCTACAGCACCACTTTTAATCCCACCAGGGCCACTCAGTGCTTTCTCAGACTGTTTGCTACAGCTGTCACCTATATCAGATTTTCCTTTCCATTCATAGAAGAACAGAGGCACTCAGAAGCTCAGATCTGCAAACCATTTCAACTAATTGGAAAAAAACTGCACAAACTGTGCAAACTATGTGTATTCAAAGCCTCAGAAATAAGAGTGGATATTGCAGCCTAACTGATGAAAACAAGGAGCTTATTTTTTTTCTTCTCTTTCAAAGGACAATTAAAGTATTTCATTTAGAAAACTCATGCTAACAATGGCAGCCTGGAAGAAGTGACTACTTTGTATTGCTTCTACTGTTTAAGAGCAGCTCATTGGGAGATGATGTTTCATCTTTAACTCCCAAACCAACCAGCATGCTGAAAAGGCTTAAGGTAGACAAGTAAATGTTCTGTGTATATATATGTGTGTGAGTAGATATAAATGTTGGATAGACTATATAGCAAACATAGCAAAATACCTAAGGCGGCAATTCTACAACGCACTCACGTAAAATGTCTCACAAAGACACTGGGACTTACTTCTGAGTAGGTGTATATAAGAGTGAGTACACTTCACTACACCACTTTAGGCATTATAATATCTCAAAGAGCAAAATCATTTTCCACAGAAAAAAAAATGTGTTTACAATAATTCAGTGAGCAAACTATATACTGCAATATTCCGATGACGCTTCTGCAGAACAAGTGTTCAGTGAACTTTTAATGTTGACCTGAAGATATAATTCATTCCATTAGAAGATGCTTACAGATGCAATTACTGCAAAGAATACTATTTTAAAATAATTTATTTGTGCATTCTAAATTCAGGCAAACCTAATCCAGGTACGTTGTTTAGGTCTAAGCTGAAATATCAGCAATTACTCATGTACATTAGGTACATATTTATTTCATGCAATTTCTCCTTACTTAAGGTTTTCTGCTCCCAAGATCTCTAACACTGTGAGAATGCTTTCTATACTATTGTAGGTAACCATCTATTGTGACATTCACATTCTTCTTTTCTTCCAGTAATCTGAATTAACCAAACCTAACGAGAACTTATTCTATCCTCAGCAGCAAAAAACTTTCATACTTCATAGTCTGTGCTTTTTCTCTGCTTTGAGTCTTGTTATGCATTCAGCAAAGGGAGGGGGACTGAACTTCAGTAGGTGCTTTCGGCAGCCCATGGTGTCACTCAGATTGTACGCTGGCTTTTACAGAGGGATGCTTTAACAGAACAGTTTGTTCCAAAATGGATTGGAACAGCATACCAAAATTAGACTGTACATACTTTTTACGATTAGCTGTCGTGGGAAACAAAGGAGAGACTATCAGACACACATCCCTTTTCATTCAATTAGCAATACACGATTATAGTACTGTAACCTCTGATCTGTAGTTCAGTTGTATATCCGTTTTGATAGTGTTGCACTTCACACACACACACACACACACACACACACACACACACACACACACACACACACACACACACACACACACACACATCTATGATGAGACACAGCAGAAGCAACAGAACAACTTATTTGGGCATATTTTCACCTTTGAAAATATTCATTAACATTGTTGTGTACTCAGGATGTGAAGCTATGGAATAGATTTGATCAGTGCACCTTGCCAGCACACTGCCTCTCTTCCTCACTGTGACATACAGTGTGTATGTGCATGGAAAGACACACTTGGTAAGATTTCAAATTCCAACCAATATTTTCTGAAATCTCGTAAAAAGCACTCCTTTCCAGAAATAAGCTATAACAGCCACAGCCCCACCACAAACATGAGTGGGGAATGGGGTGCCTAGAGAAGTCATATCCCCAAGCAAAACAGTTCACAGCACAACTAAACTTCCACAAAACAAAACACAGTTTTTAAAAGTCAACTTGCTTGCTTACATGAATCAATTTTCATATGCCTGTATTTTACACAGTCAAAGGAAACTGCAAGCTGTAAGCAGATCACTCTCGGTCTTGCCTGTTAAATTCAACAAAGGGCAGTGGAACAGAAAATTAAAACATAGCTGGCAAAGTCACACTCACATGCAGCTAAGGAGGAAAAACTGGTACTTACAGAATGGTAAAGTAAAATGTCCCAGTTTCTCTTTTACATGTTAGAGCAAATCAAACAAAGATCTCAGCTCTCAGCCACTGCTTCCACTACACTGATCAGCCAGGCAGAACGGGCCCTTATGGATTGTCTATGCAGCTGGGAGGTAATGGAACCATATTCTCAGCTGGGACTGGAGATGCTTAACCGCTATCTACAGAGCACTGCATGTCACTCACTAGCACTAATCAGGAAGCCCAGTGCTCCACTGCTTGGTGCCTCCCCCTCCCCCAAGGACAATTAGCACTTGAATCAAAGGCACACAGATTTAGAGACCCTTGCACACTTAAGGACAGGTAATGCCGGTTAAGGGATATATATGAATGGTGATTACTATTTGTTCACTGTTTAAAAAATGGTAGATCCTTTTTATTAGAAACAAAGGGCACAAACACACATGCGCAAGCGCGCGCGCGCACACACACACACACACACACACACACACACACACACACACACACACACACACACACACACACACACACACACACACACACACACACACAGAGCCATTTACATATATAGTTCCTGGATTTCAGTAATGCTGTAATCCTGCTATGTCCACAATATGATGATTACATAAATCTCTGTAATTAAACTGAATGTTTTGCATGTACCAGGTCATGCTGCTATAAAACCCAGATGTCTGTGTCAGGTCTTTCCTGGAGCCTTGCTGTAACTGCTGCCGGGAATCCTCCATGCTGCCATATCAGGGCCCTGCTTTATATTACTATTTACACTTCCTGCCTTACCCTTTGAGAAATGGGGCTAGATGGATTCTTGATGACTCATAGCTATTTTCTTCGAACGATTATTCCAAACTGTTGTGCAAAACAAGCTAAAATTATTCTACATTGAGAGTAGAAAGAACTCTCACATGAGTTGTAAATATTTATGCAAATCAATTGCAAACTAGATTATTTAAATATTAATCAAGATACCTTATATGAACAATAGAGCAGTATAAAGATATAAAGCAACAATAAAACATGAAACATTTGAAATTTCAAGGTCATGACTGAACATCAGGCTTAGATCACTGGCTGTTAATATAATTTAATTATTTAAGTGTTGTTCTTAGAATTTAATGATTTAAGCTATAAAACTCTAGATTTCTCGAATGAAACATAGTATAGACCAAATGTCTGAGCATGCTATAAGAACAACATATATGCATATGCATATTATAGTTTAAAAGCTTGGAAACATAATTGATTATTGATGAAGTTATCGTAATAGCTTTCATATTAATATTAATATTAGGATATTACCTGAATAGGAAATGTAGGTATCTAAATATTGGTAAAGAGCAAAAGTAAACAGTACAGTTAAGTGATAATTAATTGAGAGAGGGAGAGAGATAGGCAAGGTTACAATTCACAAGGCTGTAAACAGATGACAACACCAACACAGCATCACTGAGTTAATTAACACCTTTATTGAGACAGGATGCTCAAGATGGAACACTTAACCTGGAACTGAACACTGATGATGAAATACCTAATAATTTACAGTTTAGGTGATGAAAGGCAGGAAGGCCACAACATTATCAACACATCAAGATGATTTGCTTATTAGGAGGTACTGCTTTGGAGCATTTTTGCACAATGTCACAATGATGGCTGGTTATGTTGGATGCCCTTGGAGATAAACAAGGTTTATTACCTACAAATATTTCAGTTTTATATTTCCTCTATATTTTCCCCTGTGTAATATTTCCTTTTTTCTATTTTTGTTTTTCTCTGTTGGGTAATGACGGGTTGGGGGCTCCTTTGGCAGGGAGTTCTAAGGCAGTGCTTTTCAACCATGGGTCCCCAGATATTCTTGGACTTCCAAGCACCTTGAACAGCACAGCTATTGTTGAAGGCTTCTTGGAATATTAGTCCAAAATATATATGGACAAGGCTGAGAACTTCTGGTCTTGAGCCTGGAAGCAGCCATTTTAAAGGCCCTCTCTGCCACAAACATAAATTGTGCCTCTGATAGCAGTAAGGGAGGGGGGAGATAATTTATAAAGGATTCACAAACCCAGGGACATTTATTTGACAGTATGTGGCCTCTCAAATACTCCCATTTCAAGTCTTGAAGGATTTTGTAACATTCAGAATTATGCTGTAACAGACAGTCAGCCACTCCCAATGTTGTTGTAACAAGTCACATATTCCCTGGACAATACTTTGACTACATTCTTCTAGATATTCTAGAATACTTGAAGTTTTATAAGTGTTTATTAGTAGCTTATAAAGGTATTGCCTATAGCCCAGTCCTGAAGTTTTTAGATACTTTTCAAAATTGTCAAAGTGAATCTTAGGAGTCTTTGAGAGTGGCCACACCCAGGGAGGCGCGGAAAACGCGTACGCGGAACCGCGCCTTCTCTGTGGTGGGGCCCTCGCTCTGGAACCATCTGCCGCCTGAGCTGCGCCTGCTGGAGTCCCTGCCTGCCTTTAAGAGGGCTCTAAAGACCTTCCTCTTTAAAGATGCATATGGTGACCTTGTTACTTAGTCCCTTTTCTTATTTCCCTGGCCCTATTGTTTGCCGCCATCTTGGCCCCCGCCGCCCCCGCCTGGTGGCTCGGCTATTTTTAGCTTTTAGCTTTTTATGCTTTTTTATGTTGTCAGCTGCCCAGAGTTCCCGTAGGGAAGATGGAGCGGGATATAAGTATTTAAATAAATAAATAAATAAATAAATAAGTGGGATACAAATATAATAGGTATATAGATTGGCACTCTACTTAGCATTCCAGCTTAGAGATGGGCACAAATTGAAAAAATGGTGTTTCGTTTCATTTTGTTCCATTTAGGTCAGTTCATTTCATTTCATTTTTCGTGATTTTTCATGGAAAAATTCATTTTGTTTCATTATTTGTTTTTACCCTTTTTTCCCCAGCGCCCAGTGTGCGGACCCTGGGGCCTGATCGGCGCTGGGTTTTTTTGTTTTTTTGTTTGTTTTTCCTTTATTTTAGGGTGCCGAGTCGACGAGGCCACCCTTGGGGCCTAGTCGGCACTCCTTTTTTAAAAGAAATTATTTTATTTTTTCTCTTTTGGGTTTGTATGAGGCTTTTGCTTTTTCTTTCTTTCAGAGCTGACCGGCCCTGAGGTCTGGTCAACGCTGTTTTTTTAAAAAACAAATTATTTTATTTAATTTTTAATTTTAGAGTGCCGACCAGACCACCCTTGGGGCCCGGTCGGTGCTCCCTTTTTTATTTATTTATTTTTATTTTTATTTTATTCCCCCCCCCACTTCCGGGTTCGGGCCCCACGCTACACCTGTAGCGCAGGACTTTTTCTTCTTTTCTTTCTGCCGACCGCGCGGCCCCTGGGGCCCAATTGGTGCTGTTTTTTAATTTAATTTAATTTAATTTAATTTTTAGGGTGCTGACCAGGCCATCCTTGGGACCCGGTCGGTGCTCCCTTTTTATTTATTTATTTTTATTTTTATTTTATTTCCCCCCAACCACTTCCAGGTTCAGGCCCCACGCTACAGCTGTAGTGTGGGGCTTTTTCCCTTTTCTTTCAGCACCAACCACGCGGCTCCTGGGGCCTGGTCGGTGCTGGGTTTTTTATTATTTTTTTATTTTAGGTTGCCGACCAGGTCATCCTTGGGGTCTGGTCGGTTCTCCTTTTTATTATTTTTATTTCTTTTCTTTTCTTTTTCTTTTCTGTTTTTACTGCCGACCACAGGGCCATGCTACAGCTGTAGTGCGGCCGTCGACTTTTTTTTCCTGGTCGCCATCCCAGAAGCCAGGAAGACCGGACCTCCGGACCAGCACCAGGTAGGAGACATCTCCGCCCCCCTCCATAAATGAAATGAACCTAACTGAACCAATTTTTCTCGTTTCATTTTGTTTCGTGTTAAATTTGCCCCTAGGATCGTTATTCATTTTAATACGTAACAACCGAATAATGAACAACGAAACGAAAAAAATTGTTTTGGGTCATCTCTATTCCAGCTACCTCATTCTGTACAGACTGCAAAGTCCAAAATACATGTAAGGGCAGCACCTCACCGAGCACCTATGTCATAGGGTTGCCACAACTGGAATTTCATCCCTTAGCATGGCTATCCCTGAACATGGCTACCTATGAATATTTATTTATTTATTTATTTATTTATTTATTTATTTATTTATTTATTTATTTTAGAGTATTTTTAACCCCACCTTTCTCCTTGGAAAATGACCCAAGGTGACTGACATAAATGAGGGACAATATACAGTCCAGTACAATAAAGACATATTCCAGTATTGAGAGCAGGGAATTGAGGGACATCTTACAGAATTAACAAATATTACATGAATGTAATCACAAAGTCTATAAACACAAAGTCTATGTGAACATGTAAGCTAGATCCATAAAAAGGTCACATAATAGGTAGCCCATCATTTAGGGAAAGCTTGCCTGAAAAGAAAGGACTTTGCCTGTTTCCGGAAAGACATCAGAGAAGGGGAAGTCCTGGCCTCTAGTGGGAGGGAGTTCCAGAGTTTCATGTGTTCCCACAAGATGTATCTTTGAGGGTGGGGGGTGGAGAGAAAGGTCTCTCCTGATGACCTTAGCACGCGAGCGGGTTCATATTGTGAGATTCAGTCTTTGAGGTAGCTACGATCTAGGTTGTACAGTGCTTTGTAGGTAAAGGTTATCACTTTGAATTGTGCCCGATAGCTGATTGGTAGCCAGTGGAGCTGCTTTAAAAGGGGTGTAATGTGATCTCTGTACCCTGGCCCCAGTCAGCAATCTGGCTGCTGCATTTTGGACCCATGGAAGTGTCCTGAAACTTTTCATTGACAGTCCCACATAGAGCGCATTACAGTAGTCTAGCCGGGATGTCACTAGTGTATGTGTCACCAGTTTCTCAAGCAACGGGAGTAACTGGTGTACTAGTTTTAATTTTGCAAATGCACTCCTGGCCACAGCTGTGTCCTGGGCATCTAGGCTCAAGGATGAGTTCAAGAGCACCCCCATGCTGCATACCTCTTTTTCTAATTGGAGGGTGACCCCGCTTTCGACTGACCAGAAGCACCTCTGTCTTTTCTGGGTTTAGTTTCATTTTGTTCATCCTTATCCAGTTCATTGCGGCCACTAAACATTCATGTAAAGTTGAGATAGTGGCACCCTCAGAATCTGGAGGTGACGAGAGGTAGAGCTGTGTGTCATCAGCATACTGGTGGCACTTAACCCCAAAAGTTTTGATAATCTCCCCCAGTGGTTTCATATAAATGTTAAACATAGGAGAGAAAACAGAGCCCTGGGGGACTCCACTGGTCAGTGGCCATGGTGTCAAACATGAATCACCTAACACCACTTTCTGCATTCTTTCCTGCAGGAAGGATGAGAGCCACTTTAATGCAGTGCCCCCAATTTCCATTTCAGAAAGCAGAGTCAGGAAGATACCATGGTCTGTAGTGTCAAAAGCAGCTGAGAGGTCTAGTAAAACCAAAAGAGACACAGATCCCATATCAATTTCCCTGCATAAGTCATCTACCAAAGCAACCAGTGCCGTTTCCATACCGTAGCCAGGCCTGAAGCCAGATTGAAATGGATCCAGGTACTTTATGTCATCCAGGAACCTCTGAAGCTGCAAAGCCACAACCCGTTCTAGGATTTCCCCCAAGAATGGGATATTCAATACTGGTCAATAATTGTTCAGTATCATTGGGTCTAAGGAGAGCTTTTTAAACAGTGGTTTTACTATTGCCTTCTTTAAGCCTGCTGGAATCCTGCCCTGTTTTAAGGAGGCATTCACTACTCTTCCTAACCAGTCTGCCATGCCTTCTCTGGCAGCTTTTATGATCCATGAGGGGCAAGGATCCAACACACATGTCCTGACCACATCACCCAGCTGTAGGAGCTGAAAGTCGTCCATTAATACAGGACAAGCAGGACTGGGCATTTTATTTATAGGCTCTGGATCAATAGCAGCATCCAAGGTAGCCCAGATTTGTTCAATTTTGCCTGCAAAGTGTTGTACAAATTCTTCACAGCAAGATACAGAGGTGTCTGTGTTATCTATCCACTGGTCAGTGTGCAGCAGACTTTTGACTATTCTGAAAAGCTCCACTGGGCAATTTTGTGCCAAATCAATGGTAGTAGAGAAAAATTATTTCTTGGAGTAAACCTTCCAAAGGTCCTTCACTGTTTCTTTGTCTATTTCAATCTGGTTTTCCACCAGTGCCTTTCGCCTCTATGGGCCACCAGTTTCAATTTTGCCAATTCCCCAGTATACCAAGCAGCCAATTTGGGTCTATTTTGAGGAAGGAAATGTTCAGGAGCTATCTGGTCAATGGGTTTGCTCATTTCCCCATTCCAGAGATCAACCAAGGATTCAATAGAATCACCTATCAGAGAAGTAGGAAACTCCCTGAGGGCGGTTAAAATCATCTGGATTCATCAACTTTCTGGGATGTATAGTTTTTGTCTGACTTCCCCCTCTGCCCAGGCTCTGAGTTACAGCAAGCCTAAAGTGTACCATATAGTGGTCTTTCCAGGACAATTAAACTACAGAAAGTTCCTCTACCCCAATGACCATATCAGGGCAGAAGACCAGGTCTAAGGTGTGGCCTGTAGGATGGGTTGGGACAGACACCATTTGGGCCAGACCCATTGTTGACATGGGGGCCATGAAATCTTTGGAGACCCCTGACAAAGCTGCCTCAGCGTGGATGTTAATATCCCCCAGCACGATGAGCTGAGGGGACTCCAACATAATTGTAAGAGGTGCTGCAGTACAGTAAGGTCGCCTAAAGGTTTTGATGATGGAAACGGATTCAAATGCACCATCAGAGTACATTTCTGTTCATTCATTGAAAGTTCATAATGCAGACCCAATAAGAACAGGAAAGCAAACCAATGTCCAAACCTACCCTCCTAATCTCTGTGGTATAAAGGCTGGTCTTCAGTTTATTAGCCAGTATCCAGCACAAAACTGTGTCTGCACAATGGCTGAAGTCCCAGTGCACCGTTACACAAATGGTGTGAAGAAAATTAAGAAATCTCCACAGATCGTACTGCTGCATAACTAATGAGCTTCAGGAAATTCTTTACTATTATTTCCAGTGCATAGAACATTGCAATTTCTTATCTTCCTGCACTAGGATGAGAACGAATGAGCACCAAAAAGAATTCAAGAATAATTGGGTAAACAGTTCATTTTACCAAGCAGTTCCAGGGTATAAGAAAGACCTTGACAGAATTGGATTTCGGATAATGAGTAATTCCTCAACTCTTTACATTCCACATGTCTCCAGAGAAGGGACATTTAAAGAGATTCCCACCTCTGTTGGGCCTTTTATTGCAGGCTGGTGCATTTTAAATAGGGTTGCATGAGATCAGAGGAAGAGTGACCTGCCATTTGACACAATCTTTATGTCCAAACAGCATATCAACCTCAAGCAACTCTCTGGCTCCTTCCACTGTCAACCACACACTTTTCTTGCTGCTCTGGAATGAAATTATGTTTTATTGAAATTATGTTTGCCTGTACTAGACCACTGCTGATGCACTTAGATGTTAAAAAATATTTTCCTTTTTTGTAATGTCAATCAAGAATTGGCCCACAGATGCAGTTTCTATCCAAACTTCATAGAAAGGAAACATTCTGTTTTGTTTATTAATTTTGATTCAGTACAACAGCAATGGTCCAGCAGAGTGATTTCACTTCCCATGCCCCTCCACATATATAGAATCATAGAATTATAGAAATGGAAGAGACTTCAAGGGCCATCTAGTCCAACCCCCTGACATGCAGGAACGCCCATCACAGTACTCCTGACAGATGGCCATCCAGCTTCTGCTTAAAAACCTCCAAGGAAGGACACTCCACCACCTTCCGTGGCAGCATATTCCACTGTTGAACAGCTCTAACTGTCAGGAAGTTCTTCCTAATGTTCAATGGGAACTCTTTTAAGCAGGGGAAGCCATCAATTTGCTTATATCCTGAAGTGCCTGACTTATTGATCCATTTCAAGATATCGGAAAATGAAACAAGAAGGAGTCTTGGTTGATTTCACAAAAGCAAGGCTCAATTTTAGTTCATTCCCAGTGATCAGATGTCTGGAAATGGGCTAAATGAGAGTGTACCAACACCCACCAAAAAAGCAGTAGCTCCTAGCAGGGCCTCAAATACAGTAGGTACAGGTTTGGATGATCTAGGGCAATGGTTCTCAACCTGTGGGTCGCAACCCCTTTGGGGATTGAAGAACCGGTTGCTTACCTGTAATGGTGGTTCTTCGAGTGTCCTCCGTTAATCCACACCACAGGGTTCTCGGTCGCGGATGATTCTAAGCAAGGAAGCAGAATCATTAGTCTCCTCCCCCATCCCATGCTCCCTTGCGCTCCCAACGCCCCAGTTCCCTCTACACGCCGGGTGAGGAAGCCCCAGAGAAAGGCTCCACAGGACAGACGTGACACGAGGGGAGGCGGGCGATGGTCTTGTGGAAACGGAGGACACTCGAAGAACCACCATTACAGGTAAGCAACCATGTTCTTCTTCATCGTGTCCTCCGTGAATCCACACCACAGGGTTGAGTACCAAGCTACCTGAATGGAGGTGGGAGTCACGGAAGAACGGTGGAAAGTATGGAAGCAGTCGATTTGGCCCGGGTGTCCAAACGGTAGTGTCGGATAAACGTGACGCGGCTGAGACCAAGTGGCAGCCCGACAAATCTCTTCAATTGGGACTCCTCTGAGAAAAGCTGTGGACGAAGCAAATCGGCTCTAGTGGAATGAGCTCGAACCCCGAGGGAGAGAACGATTAGACAACTGGTAGCAAATCTTAATGGTAGAAACAATCCATTTAGAAAAAAACGTTGAGAGAGAAACAGGCGACCCATTGAACCTGGGGTCATAAGCAATAAACAGGCGAGGGGTCCTTCTTAAAGAGGCAGTCCTCGACACATAGAAGGCCAGAGCTCTTGAACATCAAGAGAATGGAGATTCCTTTCAATAGCGGAGGACGGAGAGGGAAAAAGACCGGAAGAATTAGGGGTTGGGAGAGGTGGAACTGTGAAACCACTTTGGGGAGGAAGGAGATATCTGGGTAGGCAACCACCTTATCTGGGAAAAACTGCAGAAAAGGTGGATCATGTCGGAGAGCGCAAAGTTCGCTAGCTCTCCGGGCTGATGTGACAGCAACCAAAAAGGGCAACCTTGAGTGTCAGGAGGCGTAAGGGCGCCGTCAAACGGGGTCTAGTTAATGCCTGCAGGACTAGGTGAAGGGACCACTGAGGGGTCAAAGGACGCCTGTCCGGGAAGGTGTTCTTCATAAAGAGCTTTAGGCGCGGGTGTCTGAAAAAAGGCAGCAGCCGGGGATTCGGGAGGCTGATGGGCCACAATAGCGGAGAGGTACACTCGGAGTGAGGCCATGGACAGACCGGACTGTTTTAATTGCAGAAGGAAACGTAACACTACTGAAAGGGGGGGGTTTAGGTCAGGGTAAGAGTGAAGGGCTGTGAAGGCTCGGAAACGGATCCATTTAGAGCGGTAATTTCTGCGGGTAGAAGGTTTTCTGGCCGCTTTGCAGATGTCGGAGATCAGGTCCAGATCCTCCATGCCGTGAGCTTCAGATGGCGGGGATCCGGGTGGAGTACCAGGCCGTCGTCCCGAGACAGGAGCGAGGCGAAGAGGGGCAGGGAGAAGTGGTCGTGAGCCATCCGAAGGAGAGTGGCAAACCAAGGCTGACGAGGCCACCAGGGGGTGATGAGGATGGCGTTGGACTCGTCAAGGCGAAGTTTCACCAGGGTTCTGTGAAGGAGGGGATTGGAGGAAGGCATAGAGGAGGTGCCTGGACCAACGGAACATGAAGGCATCCCCCAAGGAGTGAGCACCAACACCCGCCCTGGAGCAATAACGGTCGCACTTGGTGTTGGACTCCGTGGCGAAAAGGTCGATGGAGGGGCGGCCCCATCGCCGAACCAAGATCTGGAACACCGAGTGATGAAGTTCCCATTCGTGAGATATCGATCCCCTGCGACTGAGGTCATCTGCCAGATCGTTGTCCTCCCCCGAGAGATGAATAGCCATTGGGAAGATACGGTGGAAAATGCACCAATCCCACAGGTCGATGGAGAGTTGTAGAAGTGCAGGGGAGTGAGTGCCCCCTTGCTTGTTCAGGTAATACATAGCTGTAGTGTTGTCCGTGGCTACTAAGACGACCTGATCTCGGATGAGGGGGAGGAACGCCTTCAAGGCCCTGAAAATTGCCAGCAACTCCAGCTCGTTGATATGCCGAGTAGCTTCTGAGGGGGACCAGAGGGCATGGATCTGATGGCTGCCGCAGTAGGCACCCCACCCTGAAAGGCTGGCATCCGATGTTATCTGCACTGTCGGCGAAGGGGCATGGAACCGGCGGCCCACCAGCAGATTGGCGGGATTGAGCCACCACCTGGTGCGCGACCACACTTGTTTGGAGACAAGGATCGGCTTGTGTTGAGAGTCCGTCTCCGGGTCGAATTGAGTGAGAAGACAGAGTTGAAGATGTCGCATGTGGAGGCGAGCATGGGGCACCACCGAGGTGGTGGAGGCCATCAGACCCAGAAGACGTTGGAGTGACAAAGCTGGAGTGAAGGTCGCAGGACGCAGGAGGCGCACGGAGGAGGTGATGTCTGCCACCCTGGAGGGCGGAGGAAAGGCTTTCAGGCGTCGGGAATCCAGGATGGCCCCAATATACTCGATCCTTTGGGTCGGGGTGAGTTTGGATTTGTCGAGGTTGACCTCGAGACCCAGACGGCTGAGGAGTGTCAAGGTAGTATGCAGATGGTGAAACGCCTCGGCTAGGGAGGGGGAAACCAAAAGCCAATCGTCTATATAAGGGAAAATAACAATCCCCCTGGTGCGGAGAAAGGCGGCTACTGGGGCCATACATTTGGTAAATACTCTGGGAGCCGTGGCAAGGCCAAAAGGTAGTGACCGGAATTCGAAGGCGTGGCCCGCGACCATGAACCGCAGGTATCTGTGATGACGAGGATGGATAGAAATATGAAAATAGGCGTCTCGAAGGTCGATCACTGTGAACCAGCTGTCTCGTTGTAGAAGAGGAAGGATAGTTTCCAGGGTAACCATTTTGAATTTTTTTGGAGGGATAAACCAGTTTACCGATCTGAGGTCCAAGATGGGTCGGAGTCCGCCGCCTTTCTTCGGAACTGTGAAGTAGGGGGAAAAATGGCCAAAAGGAATGTCGTTTGGGGGACAGGTCGAATGGCGTTTTTTTAAGAGGGTGAAAATTTCACCCAAAGAGCTGGAGAAGGAGGGGTCCTGCGGCCCAAGGGGGGAGGGAGGAGAACTCTATTTGGTATCCTGTAGTAATGATGGACAGCACCCATCTGTCGGTGGTGATGGAACGCCACGCAGGGAGGAAGGGTCGTAGTCTGGGAAAGTCAGAAGTCCTTGCGTCCCTCTTCTATCCTGCTGGCGAGAGGAGGCTCAATTTGGCCTTTGGTTGCTTGTCTTTGCCGGCGAAGGTGGCAGATGAGTGGAGGGAGGACTGGTCCCGCTGCTGCTGTCTGTTGAAGGAGTGGGTGAAGGTTCTTCTCCAAGAGGGACGAAAGGGCCGACCTTGCTTGGAAGGCACGAGATTGAGGCGTTTTGCCGTATTCTGGCTTTTTTGGTGTTCGTTCATGACCTCGTCTGTCTTGTCATGAAAGAGGCCTTCACCCTCAAAAAGGTAGACTGCAGATTTTGTTTTTGGACTCTTCAGACAGGCCGGTGGATCTCAGCCAGGCATGACGGCGAAAAGCGATGGCAGACCCCATGGCCTTAGTAGCAGCGTCAGAGGCGTGCCGACAATCTGCTGAGCTGCAATGGACAGGGCCTCATCGAGGGCTGGAATAGCGGTAGCCTTGGCGGAGCCATCCGCGGAGTCCAGGGCAGCTTTGGCACGATTGAGGAGAGCTCTCCCATCACAGATTGATAGTTGGCTATCTTGAATGATAAGGCCGCAGTGGAGTAGAGCTGTCGCGCCATAGTATCAATCTTCCTCCCTTCCTTGGTAGGGGAATGGGAAACTGAGATGACTTTGACTGGAGCTGTGACGCGCACAACCACTGAGTTGGGTGTCTTGTTTAATCAAAAAGGGTGCTCCTTCATCGAAGACTCTGTATCTAATTTCCTAGACTTAGAAGAAGAGGGATTTTCTTGAAGGAGTCCTTAGCCATATCAAGGATGGAGGCAGGATACCCAAATGGGCTGGAGAAGTAGAATCCGAGGAGATTTGGTCAAAGACATGGTCGGAGTACTGAGGAGTAGGGTGGTGGACCGGAATGTTGAGGGTCGTAGCCATCCTTAAACTCCGAGTAGTTGCATGGAGTCCGCTGAAGATGGGGGGCTTTCCCGGCCACATTAGAGTCAGGTGTTGCAGCCCGTTCTCACGGTCGGAACCATCAGGTTACTCCGAATCAGAAGGGCTGGCAGAAGGGGAGTCAGAGTCCGATGGAGACAGGGGCGGTTGATGTTGAATATTCGCGGGCTCGAAGCCATGGAGCTTTCCGAGGGTTCTTCTGGCTGATACCAGGGACCGGGAGGATGCCAGAAGGGTCCTGTTTGGTAATGGGAACATGGGGTGTCCGGGAAATGGATACAAGAGGGGCCAGAGGGCCACATGTTTGACATCGGTGGTACCGAGGGCCACGGCACGATTGTCCCACTCCGCCCCCCAGAAGGCTGAGGTGGGGATGGTACCGCAGTCGAAGAGCGGGACCTGGGTGGATTGAAGCCCCGACCTCGGTATCATGGTAGGTCCTCTTCGGGCCGGTGAGGAGATCGGTCCGGCTTTCCGCTTAGATGCATGCTTCCGGGAGACTCGGTTGAGCAGCAGCTTCGGATACCGGGGCAAGGGCGGTACCGTGCCCTGCCATACCGGTCCCGGATAGCCCTGGCGGGGTGGAGGCGGAGGCGGCATGGCCAAAGACGGGTGGCTCAGTGTCCTAGACAGAGGAGCATCGGAGAAAAGGCTCGCAAGCTCCGGTCCACGATCCCGCTTGGTTCCAAGTCAGAGGAGTCTAACGATACAAGACAGAGATAGGGGCGTCTTACGGGAGGAGACCTATCTCGGCGGGATTTCTTAGGTACACAGAGCCTTTCTGTACCTGGGAAGCGGACTCCCATCGCTGGACACAGGGATTTTTCGAGAAGGTAGGTGTTGAGCCTATGCCTTATAGTTTCTGAGGGCCTGCGAGCTAAGGCTCTTACAATGCGGGCAGGAGCCCGGGAGTGAGCCTCCCAAGCAATAAAGGCAAAGGGAGTGACCGGAAAAGGGGATTTTCCCCACAACGGACGCAGTTCTTGAAAAGAGAACGCTGGGCCATAAAAGGAGGAGAAGTGAAGAAAAAAACGGAGAGATATGGTAGCGAAACGTGCTTCCGAACCATCCAACGCGGCGGTTAGAGGGAACTGGGGCGTTTAGGCGGGAGCGCAAGGGAGCATGGGATGGGGGGAGGAGACTAATGATTCTGCTTCCTTGCTTAGAAGTGCTTCCGGTGCCATCGCTCGCGTCGCGACCGAGAACCCTGTGGTGTGGATTCACGGAGGACACGATGAAGAACAACCCTTTCACACATTTCCGATGGTCTTAGGAACCGAGACAATGCTCCCAGTGGTACCCCACCATGGTGCTACACCACCTCCATCACCTCCTCTACCAATCTCGCAGGTGGGCTCTGTTGGGATGTGTGGTCGCTTCCTCCTCTGCCACCACTTTTGCAAATGGGTGGGCGGGCTCTGCTGGGCCATGTGTCTGCTTCCTCCTCTGCCGCCACACTTGCAGGTGGGCGGGCAGAATCTCCCGGGCTGTGTGGCCGCTTCCGCCACCACCACAGCTCTTGTAGGCAGGCGGGCTCTTCCGGGCCATGTGTCTTCTGCTGCTGCTGCCACCCCTGATGTCCCAGGTGGGCACCCTGGGTCACGTAGCCCAGCCGCTTGCACTGCCAAAAATAATTTTATGGTTGGGGGTCACCACAACATGGAGAACTATATTAAAGGGCTGCGGCATTAGGAAGGTTGAGAATCACTGCTCTAGGAGAATATTGATCTCCTCTATAGAGGAATTATATCATGTGGTTTCTAGAAAAAAGGGTGAACCAATCTGTCCTCACAATGCACCAACCAGTGGGACAAATGCCCATCTGAACAAACCGTAGCCAACACTGAAAGACCACAAACCAAAGTCATAAATAAAACAGAAATAATGAATAGTGATATGGTTACGCTCTGAAATCCCATTTCATATTTTGATACACTATGGACCAGTAATGCTCTTTGGCCAGGGCACTGAAAGCTCTGAAAGGAGGCACCCTGTCCTAGTTCACAAGTTGGTAGAGTTATGGATGTAGCAGTTATATCATACATGGTCCCACACCATCAGTTTCTGAAACTGAACTGGTATTTTCAGACCAGTGTGACTGCTGGGAGAAAAAAATGTTCTGAGACACTCGGTTGCAAAAACCTGCACTCATTCCTTTGCACCATCCTAAATGTGCTTTCTCAATCTCTTTCCTATGTCCCTTAATTATTTTCCACAAATAAGAAAAGAAAAAGAAAAAACAAAACGCCAATACAAAATGCAGGAGGAGGAGAAAAGGTTGTTTAGATCTACAACTTTCCTCTTATAGTGCAAATCTGTAATCTTCAGAGGCCTTTGTAACTATCGCATTAAAAATAAACTGAAGCATACTTGGATCAAGAGCGTGCTTCATTTCCTGTTTGTAAAAATACAACGCCATTAATCTCTTTCTGTCTCATATAGAAAATGGTTATAGCAATGATAATTACCTACTCCACAGGGGTGTATTGAGGCTTAGTTAATATTTAAAAAGCAATTTGGTATCTGTGGACAAATGTACTAAATATAGATACAGTTTATTATTACCATTATTATTACTGCCACTTCTGAAGATGTTTCATTGTGTACACTCTGCATGGCATATCCTATGTCTGATTTTATAAAACAGCAGTGTATTCTAGGCACACACTCCCAATAGTTTCTAATGGGTATGAAGATAATATATTTATAGTTCTCATATCACTGCACAGCAGTTCACTTTAACAACACCCAGTAAGCCAAGCAGAAGCACAAATCAAACCACTTCCAGAACTCTGAAACTGGCTTCAGTCTGCTTTGGCTGAGATCCCAAGTTATCTTAAGCACTGGGCTCTGAGCAAATAGCATGGGCCAGCTACAAAATATGAAAAGCATATTTGAAACTTCTGGCAGTGTTTAATGAAAATGAGGTCCAGCCATGGAACCAAGCAGTTAAATAAAATACTCCCTTTTTGTGGAAGAGTGATGTGGGAATGATGGCCTGGGTGGAAATGCATATGAAATAGAACAGAACAACCCTATAAAAGACCAAAGACTCGGTGCTGTAGATGTTGTGGAACATGAAGCTGAATGGAACCCAGTATGCGTGGCAGCCCACCAGTGGCTCAATACAATAATTGCTTTTGATTCTTCAACAGATCTCCAAAATCTACAAGTTGCCAAGTCCCTTTAGGCTACAGGATAAAGCAAAGCAAAAAGCAAATTGTTCTGCATGTACTGTATACCGCCCCATAGCACTTCAAGCACTTTCAGGGTAGTTTACAATTTAATTATGTAGTCTACACATCCCCCAGCAAGCTGGGTACTCGTTTTACCAACCTCTGAAGGTGGAAGGCTGAGTCAACCGAAAACCAGCTACCTGGGATTGCACCCCAGGTCGTGAGCACAGTTATAGCTGCAGTACAGGTGTTTAACCACTGTGCTACAAGGCTGAGGGAACTGTCTTGCTGGATCAGAAATTATGATAAAGCTGCAAGACAGACTTGGTGGGGAAAGAGATGGACAAGCTGTGTCTTTCAGATTTAGTATGGAATAAGGAACTATCACCAAAGAGAACAGTTAGCATGATTCAAAATGGAAGCAACCAATACAAAATAATTTGTAAGTGTACAAATGCAGGATAGATGGTAAGACATGCAAGGCAACTGTAAGACCTAAAAGTACAAATTCTTAAGGTGTATGCCTGCATTAGGATAACACAAATTCCATACCCATCAACAGAACTGGAAAGCAATTTAACTTCATGTATTCGACATGAAACTGGAGAAGGGTATTAAACAGTCCTCCACCACAATGTACATGTATATCGCCTAGCATTTCCCTTGCTTTTGTGGACCTTTACAAAAATCCTCTTAATGAAATTTCAAAAATCATCCCTATATTGGAGAAATGATGTTGTCGGAATGTCTTTGGGGGGCAATATTGATGCCAAGAAAACCTCTCTCCTAAGGAGATTCAAAGCATCTGAAGAAGTGATTATCAGTATATTCAGGTGACCTGGAGGTCTTTGTCACTAATGCTTTTGATATTGAAAACATCCAATGAAGATTTTAAAAGTCCGGTTGAATGCAGTACAGGTGAGACCTGTGAGCACCACTAGCTTCCAGAGTGATATCTTGAAGTTTTCCCTCAGCATACAAATCTGTCCTGCCCCACATACAATCCAACCAGAAGTAGAACTGAGCTGGCCCTTGATCCAGTTCCAAGACACTGACTCCAGAGGGTCCCGTGCTTTCACTGTAGGCCATGGGATAGGCAGAGGTCTTTTATTTTATTTATTTATTTATTTATTTATTTATTTATTTATTTATTTATTTATTTATTTACCAACCACACCATCTGCCCAAAGGTCACTCTGGGAGGTTATGAAAGAGTCCTGGTGTTATAAGTACATCAGTGGCTAGATAGCTGGATAGATGGATAAGAAATATTCTAATGTAACAATATCCTACTATTTCATTCCAAAGGTAATAAAGTATGTTAAGGCAAAGAGGTGAATTTCAGGAGGATAGAAATCTATTCAAAGGAAAATGCATCACATTTCCAGTATGATCTTCTCAATGTATCCTAGTGCAAATAAAGATTCATTAAGATCACTTTTAAACAAACAGGAAAATCAGTTAATATGTCTCTATACAGAGACAAATTTCTTGAAAGATGTTTTAAAACAAGTGATGGAGGCTGTATCTTTAACATGCTGCATCTCTATGACCATAAATCAACATTTGACAATCAGATACTCCATAGATGTTCTATACCAGTGATGGCACTCGGAGCCCTTTCTGTGGGCACCCGACATTGGCCCTTCATAGCCACCTGTATACAGGTTAAATTACTGTATTGGCACTTTGCAAAAAAAAAAAAGGTTTTGAATTGCAGTTTGGGCACTTGGTCTCTAAAAGGTTCATCATCACTATTCTATACTACAAACTCCATAATTCCTGGCCATTGAACATAATGTCAAAGACATACGTATGATCTCTTTTGTACAAAACATCTGGAAAATCAAGACTGCCTACTCTCCCTTAGATCTTGTAAGACAGCTGTCTCTGATAATATACCATTTTAGAAGATCAGGAAGGAAGGAAGGAAGGAAGGAAGGAAGGAAGGAAGGAAGGAAGGAAGGAAGGAAGGAAGGAAGAAAGAAAGAAAGAAAGAAAGAAAGATGGCCAAATTCATGCAGCAAAGACCCAAGGCAAAGCAACAAGGAATAAAGGCTCCATAACATTCTTGCCCTGAAGAGACAAGTGTTCTATTGATATTCCTTGATAGAATTCTCCAAAGGGGAATTGAGCAAAGAAAAGTCTTCTTTTCCTCAGGTCACTTTCGATTCTGGGAGTCTCCTTCAAAAGAAACATGCCAGGGGATAAGTCTTCACTCTCCTCCTTAAGTCTCCTGGAATCCCATGTGACTAGTAGATATACTGTACATAGGAGAAAGACCATTATGGGATGCAAACTTTAAAAAAAAAATTAAAATGGAAAGTGAAAACAATACAAAACCTTTTTAATTGGGTACATCTTTTGATTAAATGTTTATTTTAATTTATATGTCTTCTGTTTGCAACATTTATTTTAATTCACAAGCTATTTTAATTAGCTGAAGAATAACATGGTTGTTGTACATTTTATAAATGTGTTTTTCAAGTTGGGTTCATCCACATAACTTTTTCACCATGTTTGGGCCTTCATCCCATGGTGTAATGCTAATTCCAGGATTAGTAGCTGGTGATTTACGGAACTGCTATGATCAGCCTAGTCAGACTTCTACTTCTTGCCATCTTATTTACAATAGTCCACAGTATGGTGTTGGCTTCTTTCCAAGTCAACATTTAAAACCTACTTAGGGGTTATAAACTGTGTAGAATATGCATACACGGAAGAGAGTTGCCAGCTACCTATATGCAGTGTGTGCTAAATACATAGACAGAGAGCTTCATCATCGATAGAGGTTCTCTATAATGAACTGAGACCGTTATTTTCCACAGTCCTGACACATGACTCTCTCTGTTCAAACCTGTAACTTTACATGTGTAATAAGATGATAGAAGTGATGACAAAAGTGGACAGACTAGAATGTGCTTCTCTGTGCAGAACCATTCCACAATGGTTATACAGTAGGACCTTCAGAATATCATGTCCACTGAAGTTTGGTTCCAAGACCCTGCCTGGACACTGAAAACCATGGATAATAGTGAATGCTCCAGAGATAGATAGATAGATAGATAGATAGATAGATAGAAAGATAGATAGATAGATAGATAGATAGATAGATAGATAGATAGATAGATAGATAGAATGGGGGAAAGAAAGAAAGAAAGAAAGAAAGAAAGAAAGAAAGAAAGAAAGAAAGAAAGAATGGGGGAACCAGAAAAAATATTTCCAGATACATTACCAGAATTGGCCACTAAATGGCAGTAAAGACCATGTTATTTATTTTTCTGGTAAAACATGTGAAGAGCATTTTATTTTATTTTATTTTATTTTATTTTATTTTATATATTCTTAATATTTTCAGACTGTGGGTGGAAACCACAGATATTGATCCCATGGGTACAGGATTCGTACTGTAATACATGAACAAGGTTTTATTTCTTTTCTATTCAACTAAGCAAGGATGAAGATAGACTTTGCTATTTTTACTTCTTATTCATGGATGTAAACAGGAGGAAACTGGGTGGATCTCAGTTTGTTAGGTATCTGGTAATTTGGGAGTTCAGCTTTCCACTATGTATCCCAGAAGAGCAAACATTTGTGGCCTTGGGAAAGCCCCCAGAAGAAGGGAACAGTAAATTAATTCTGAATATGATCTAGCTCAGAGGTTCTTGATCTGTGGGTCCCCAGATATTCCTGGACTGCAACTCCCAGAAGCCTCTACCACTCGCTGTGCAGGAAGGAGTTTCTGGGAGTTGCAGTCCAGGAACATCTGGGGACCCACAGATCGAGAACCACAGCTAGGCCCCCACCCCTGCCTTGCAAAGGATCACTCCATTATGTATATTTATTTATTTATATGTATTTATTTTTATATTTATATACCACTGGAATATAAAGGAATATGGGATTCCTGCTTGCTCTTTGTGCTCTAATACTGCTTCTATTTCAGTTTAGTAAATCCTGCAAAATTTGGACATTCCACAGATGAAGGAAAATAATTTTTTAAACAATGCCCTTCTTAAGGAATGACATTTAATATGCAGTTTCAACATGCCCAGTTATAGAGAAGTAAAGATGTTGACGAATTGGAACAAGTTCATAGGAGGGCAACAAGGATGATCGGGGCTGGAAAGACTCTGGAGAAATATTGAAAGAACTGGGGATGTTTTAGCAAGTGTATCCACACATGTATGTGCTGGATGAGTGGCATGGTGACTCAGGGGGCTAGAATGCTGAAACTGTTGGCTGCAAAGTGGGCAAGTAGGCAGTTCAAATCCCAGGTGCCACGCAGCAGAGTGAGCTCCCTCTGTTAACCCCAGCTCCTGCCCGCCTAGCAGTTGGAAAACATGTAAATGCAAGTAGATAAATAGGTGTCGCCATAAAAAGCGGGAAGGTAAAACAGTGTTCCGTGCACAGAAATGTGTTCAGTCATGCCGGCCACATGGCCATGGATTTGCTCAGCACTGGCTCTTTGGCTTGAAAATGGAGATGAGCACCGTTCCTAGCGTCGGACACAACTAGTACGCATGTGCAAGGGGAACTGTTACCTATTTTAACCTTTTATGTGCAGGATGGAAGAGTGTAGCACCCGTAATTCCTTCAGGAAGATGGGTGGTAAATAAATAAATAAATAAATAAATAAATAAATAAATAAATAAATAAATAAATAAATGTATCACAACATCTACAGCAGTGAGTCTTTGGTCTTTGATAGGGTTGTTCTGTTCTATTTCATATGCATTTCCATGTCAGGAACAAACTGCCTACTTTCTCCTGCTTCAGCAAGTTGCCTCACCTCCATCTCCACCGCCCTAGAACTCCTTTTCCTCAGACACATAAAACACTGCAAAAGATATGGCCAAAAAGAAGTCTACTGAAGACATTGTGTACAATATCATGTTTTGCATCTCATTATGCCACCTCTCTGTTTCAGCAGGATGCTCTGGTATGGATTCTAAATGAGTTATTTTCTGAGAAGAACCAAAAAAAAAGTGACAAGAATTGAGAGCAATGGTGGTTTTTGCTGAGCACTTAGCAATAGCTCAGTCATTTGTGAATCATTTCACTGTCACAACCATGTGATCTGAGTTTGCTCCTAAATGATTTATTTATAGGTTCCAACCTGCACCTGTGATTCTTCATCCTTATTGCACAACAGAACACCCCATGAGCTGCTTCAGATGCTTGATTAATGCCTTACTACTTCAGAACCATGCTGCATCAAGATGGCAAAATGATACATGCAAAAGAGGGGCAGGGGAGATCATTTAGCATACTTACAATGCAAAAGAGAATGAGCTCCTTGAAAACACTTATTGCTAGCTAAGCCTTGTCCTGCGACTTGGGGGTTTAAGAACTGTCTATGGCAGTCCTGCACAATGCGTCAACCACAGGTGACCGGTAGCCAATGGGGCCATTGGAAGTAGCACACCCCATCTCCCCCAACCTCCTGAACCGCTGCCAGTGGTGGCATGTTCAGGGTGGGACTAAGCCAGCCTGCCGTGTACACTCAACCCTCTCTGGCCCACCGAGCAGCCTCACAGCCATGGCAGCAGCTGCAGAAACAGAGAACGGGGGGGGGGGCAGGCCGGGGACCAGGTGTGCTCAGCCCTCTCCTGCCTGGCCAACTGGCCTCACGAACACAGCAGCAAAAACTGCCACAGCGACAGAGGAGGGGGAGAAGGAGGGGGAGGGCCAGGTCGGGTATGCTCGGCCTTCTCCAGCCTGACTGAGCGGCCGTGTGCACACTCCTGCAAATAAACCACAGGGGCCCTTGGGGAGAAAAAAATAGACCGTAGGCTGCTCAAAGTTGGACAGCCCTGGTCTATGGCATACTGATCTGGAAGTAAATTGAAGGCACACCACCCTGAAAAGAGACTGAAAGGAAGAAGCAGTTATTCCTCCTTTGTTAGGTATAACTGTCAAATCATGTTGTACAGTTATGAAAGTGGATATTATGAAAGTGGAAGGAAAATAATATGACTCGTGGTGGCAAACTGCCCAACAAGTCCCTGTTTGGCTTCCTCACTGTGTCTGAGTTGGGTGGCTTGATGTACAACTAGAGATGTGAAAGCTCAGGAAAAAATAAACAGAAGAATTCAGGGGGGGGGGGACTGGATTTTTTCTGTTTTTTCCCTGAAGCCTTTTAGGTTTTTTTCTGAAAAATTAAAAAAAAGACTATGGAATATTTTATTTTAACATGATGAATAAATTATTTTAAGACAGGGTGTTCAAATAGTTTCCAAATCATTTCTAAAAATATGCATAATATCAGATTATTCTAATTTCTATGCACTGAGGACAGGCGGACAAGCAAGTCATAGGATACAATCTGAACTCTCCAATGCAAGAAAAAGATGCACTTATTCCTTTAGGAGGTGCTACTATTGTCACTTTTGTTTTTGTATGTGGGTGGGTATGTTCGGTTCTATTTAGACACGGGTCTTTCGTTTCAAAAGGGGTCCGGTTCTGAAATGAAACAAAACAGCACAGCTGCCGTTTGCAACCAGGACCCACACTCTAGAACAAAATCAACCACTGACTTACCTTCCTTTGGGTCATGCCGGGTGAAACTCCAATGAGGGAGCAGTCTGTGATGCATCATCTTTCCTTCTCCCTGGTGCTGGCCAATCAGATAAGGAGGCGGCATGATGCATGTGTTTGCACACCTCCTCACTGGTCAGTGCCAGCAACAGTGAAAGACGACATGTTAGAGGCTACTTCCTTGGAGTTTCATCCCACGTGATCCAAAAGAAATTAAGTCAGTGGTTGATTCTGTTCCTGGTTCCGAATGGCAGCTGTGTTGCCATGTTTCATTTCGGAACCAGCCCCCTTCCAAAATGAAATGCCATGTCTAGTTCTGAATCTGCCAACTCAAATTCTCCATAGTCATATTTTATGTTCCTAAAGTAATATAACGACTTTCAAGCTGCAAAGTGCTAATGTAGCATTTTTTTCAATTTTTCAAAAAAATAAATAAATCTGAGCTTCAAAATTTCCAGACATTTTACATCTCTATGTACAACTAACTGCTTTTGAAATTAACTGGCTTACTAATTGGGAGTCACTTTAGGCAACATGACATCCCTCAAAATCCTAAATGGTTTCAGAAACAGATGTGGGCTCACATGGTAGAGGTGATACCTGAACTACCAAAAACAGCTAATTGTTCATTTCTCGTGGTGTCCCTGTACTTAAACATGATAAGGGAAATGGAGACTTTTCAGGGAACTGAACTGAGATAACCATTTGTCCTTCATCAGATATGACAGAGGTGATATAAGACCATAAAGTATATATATGAAAAGAGACCTCCAGGGTCCTTCATAATGGATGTTCAGTCAAGTGCCTTCAGTTTTTGAATACCGCACTAAGAATCAATAGGGCATTCATACCATCCTTCTTCTGTTCATCCATCAGGGAATTCAACTATTGCACACACCATGTCAAAGAAAATGCCCCCAACTCTATTAAAGGAATACTTGTTTCCAGGTCTATGATATCTCCACCATTTTATAGTCTTTTTATAATTTTCAAATTAGGTTTTGAGGGGGTTCCCTGAGAAGATCAATAGCTCATCCAGTCTTCAACACAGTTTGTATACCCTTGGGTCTCATATCCATTCTGCATTACCTTTTCCCACAATAGACCCTGACAAAAAAAATCCCTCTTTAAATTCCACCTTTTCCCTCTTAGAAGAGGACACGGATATGCAGCTTTTGAGATATGGTATGGTGGCTCCCATCCAAGCCAGCATAGCTGGTGGTGAGGAATGATAACACCTGAGCGAAATCCAGCAAGATCTGCTCCACATGCTTGTCTTAGAAAATCAACACTAGCCATGTTAATGAGAAGCAGTCCCACAGTCTTACTCATTATCACATTTTAATACATTCCTAAATCTAGTTGAACATTAACAGTTGGCACGTCAAATTAAAGACCTCAAAATGTTTTCTGCAGAATTTGTTGTTTATGGTAATTAGCAACCATGCATGCAAAAATAATTTTATTCCATACAAATATAGCTTTCAATTCCCAAAGGTAATTAATTTTTACATTAATTCAATTACATATCTACCACGCAGAATGTTTATTCATTGTACTTTCTCGAGTTTTTCATGTAAGATTGTGTTATTTGAAATAATAGAAGATAATGAATGCCATTATTGTCTCTGCCCCAAGAATTTACTTCTCTGATAACATTGAAAAAGCAAAAAGGTAATGTAAGATAGCTGCAAACTTTGCAAGCCTGCATAAATATGTGTTAATTAAGCGGAACTATGGTCACATTATTGTAGAAACAGAGACATTATAGCTGTGATGGAACATTCTACCAGCATACAACAGATCATTTCTTCTCTCCATTAATGAGAATGATGCCTTGGACAATGCGAGTGTTAACATAATGTTGTTGTATGTCTTGAGCAAAATAATGGCTGACATGACATGATGCTATGCATATGTTCATGGCATGCATATCTTATGTCATGCTCTCTTGTGTTATCTGATAATTATGAATGATATCTAGCTAAAACATATTGGTTCTGAAAACAGATAGCATATTATTACGGCTACTTTTAAGTATCACCTTGCAGTACATCTTGATGGTATACTACCTAGACACCATACGTAAGCTATTTGGTATTCTTCAGAAAACAAGTAGGATATATAACACAAATAAAACAACTTATTCCATGTACTGTATTTTTTTCATAATACAGCCTAAAGGAGAGGAAAAATAATCTAATGTTAGAAATGTATTTTTACATTTTGAACTCAATGAGGTTTCCAAATACTTTTCAAAGGCTAGTCCATGTAGATCACCTTAAAATCATCCAAAAAGATAATTCAGGGTGCAATCAGATGATGAGAAAATCTTACATACTATATGAACACACTGGAAAGGGTTGCTTTCCTCCATATCATTATTAATTTTAATATGGGATTCTTTACTCGTGTGTATTATTTGTATTATTGTATTATTGTTATTCCCAATTTAGACTCTTGCTGTAACATTTTGGTCAAAGACCATAAATAAAGATTGATTGATTGCTTTCCTAATAGTCCTTAAAGTGACTCTTCTATCTATGTGGGAATTCCCCCAGCCCAGCCCCCCCCCCCAAATAGCAGCCATGTTTCTGGACCAACAAGGTCCAGCTTGAATATGGACTAGGAATGGGCTGGATCAAAAAGCAACTTATTTTACTATCTGATCACACCCAAGGATACATGCTACCGTATCTAAGTCAGACATGTTCAAGAATGGCAGAGCTGGCAAATAGAACTGTATAAATGTACTCTTAGAACCATCACATTTGAAAACATGGGCAGGTTGGATATGGGAAGATATCCAAGCTGTAATCCTAAATGTTCAGGGGGAGTATAACCATTTCATCATAGTCTGACACCCTATTCCCTGTTCTCCATTTTTATTGGAGCGCCAATAAAGTTTCAATTTATTTGCCTTCACCTGATAATAAATTGACATTAGACAATTGATACAACTATAAAAGTTCCCTTAGATTTTGGTGGAAATGAGTAGTAAGAGACATATATCCTTTGAACACTGATCATATCAAATCCTTGAAATCTAGAGCAGATCTCATGTGGTTGCTATGAATGCAAAATATTTGTTTTCAGTCATTTCAGAGGTTGCTGTTTAGAAGTGTGACTGGGTTACTGATGGATCCCAATGGTTCCATCTTCATTTGTTAGTAGTCCTGTTGTAGCGGCTCATGATCTATTTAAATACAGAAATGACCAGAGAGGTTTACACTGCCGTTCGTGAGTACCTTCTTTCCAGTATGGCACTGGAAAGAAACAGCAGCATCATTGGAGGACATTTCTGAAATAATCCAATATTATGAAGATTACAAATAATCTGATCAGCTTTACCACAGTAGTGATAGAGGGAGGAAAGAGAGCTCACATCAACACCACCATGAAGCCCGGCCACAACAGACTGGCAAAGGTATTTTGTTTTTCAAACTGTAGAAAGATTTCTTTGCCAAGAAACTGGAGAGAAGATGCTGGCACGATCAATTGCCTGTTGTGAGCATGTTTTGCAGACAAAATTGGTCTAATTCACCTTGATTGGGCTCTTGTAGTGGAGAATTCAGGTTGATGTAACACCCGTCCTGTTATCTGAGAAAACTGTCATCTTGTAAATGTAGATCAAAAGGATGCAGATCACAGCAGTCTGGAGCACTTTGGACTATTATCTGTTTGTTGAACCCTTGCCTGTCCAAGGTAATCAAATGTGTCAAGGCTGATGGAAGGTATTTTTATTGGAAGGGATTTCCTGTCTCATTCAAAAGAGGCAGTAATTAGTGACACTTCCCTAACTAGTTTTTGTTAGCCATGAAGTTCTAAGCAAGTTCTGGACTGACTTGAAATTTTGACCAACTCTATGGCACTCTTATATCTACTGCTTCTGACTGTGGTAGGCAAGAAGGTGATGACTCTGCAAGTACAGACCCTTCTTGATGACTCCAGTTGTCTTGACCAATTTTAAGTTTTGAAAATGGGAATGTGTCTCCTTTGGTTGCCTAGAAAATGAACTACACTGGGGATCAGAGAAGTATGATCCAATCAATTCTCCTATACCTTTTGTTTTTGCAGCTTTTAGATTATAATATCCTTCTGGAAGATGAGACTGGGCTTTGGAGAAACTGTATTGGTTTCAATTGTTCCACTCAAAGCCCTCCCAGAAAGCAGTGCTGTTCAACAGCACAACCCTCAGCATGTGGGATTCCATTTGATTTTATACATCATGCTGCTCAACAATTATTTAATGCAGCTGGAAGAAGTAATTCCATATTCTGGAATGAAACATAACCAATATGTGATGACATACAATTCTACAGTATTGACAAAAAGGTAAATGTTCTCTCCACACTTGCATGCTAGTCATGTCCGGGTCCAGGGGCAGTACTCAACTCCATATTCAACCCAAAGAGCCAGTTTTGTGCAAGTCTGTGGCCATGTGTCCAGCATGGCTACACGGAACACTATTTAACTTTTGAACTATTGATGCCTGTTACCTAACAGTAACAATAACAGTACTGATGCTTGTCACCTAACAGTGGAAGCAGTCAACACCCTTGAACATTGCCTCAGATTGAAATTGAGCTAGATGAGTATAAACAAGATGGAATTAAACCCTGATAACATGGAGGTACTGCTGATCAGTAGAAATTCTGGCACAGGAACTGGGATTCAACCTGGCCTGGAAAGAGATTGCAACATCACTACCAACATGTGAGATATGCATTATCCAAGTGCCCCTTAATTCTTTGCTGTTCCTGGAGTTCCAGCTAGCACCAATGACAACAAATTATTTTGCACAGCTATGCTTCATGTTCTAGCTTTGATCACTGTTGAATCATCTTGACTCAGGAATGCCTTACGTACACTGTATCTTGACTACAGCAAGGTGCCCCAGGTGACATTTCAAGACCCTGTCCAGGAGTTTGAACTGATATAACATGGAGCAACTAAACTGTTATCCAGCATTCAAGAAGAGATAATCCAAACGGTGAAATCTTGTCTTGATCTCTTCAGCTGCACGGAGGACAGACCCCATATCACCAACATCTATTTGAAGAATGCTGATGTCTGCAATGGGGAAGGAGGACAGCAGTTTGTCCTGGGCTAGGTTGGCCTTTTCCATGTTTCTACAGGCTAAGCAAACATGTAGGCTACCATCTTCCTGGAGGAGACGCTCACACAGCGCAAAACCAATTCCACTGTTATCTGGTTCCCAGTACTGAGACTGTAATATAGTTTCCGGCTGCTTCAGATTCAAACAGGGCTTTTTAATTTTAGGTCTTTAAACAGTTCAGAGTCTGTCTATTTAAGAAATAGCTTTTCTCGTTATCAACCTGTCAGGACATTAAAATCTTGAAGAAAACAATTCCCTTGAGAAAAGTAAAGAAAACTTGCTAATGTCTTGTTTAAAGTTGGACAGGCCGTTTGCTGTGGCAAAACAGCCTGTTGAGAATTCTACAAGTGCCAGGAGAGTTTTCATCTCCAGACTGTGAGTGAGACATCTAGTGCTTTCTCCATCAGTTTGAACCATATGTGTAAAAAGGACTCCACTAGATCCCCCCTTTCTGAAGCTAAGCAAATACACATAAAAGGGTGGGATAATTACTCACAATAAGAAAATGCCTTTGCCTTTCAAATATCTATGCAATGACAATGCAGCAGTTATCAACATAAGGAAACTTGTATTTGCTCAAGAGGAATTGCTCTGAGAAGCAATTCTCATGTTTGGTGCCCTCAATACCTCTGCCCCCCACAAACTCAACTTTGGATAGGTATGTTTGCCACCAGGTACCTTGTATGGTGTATTGTAAACTCTTGGGTAGTTCAGTGGTTTAGGCAGCTGGCTGTGAAGCCAGAGGTTGCGAGTATGATTTTCTGTAAGTCAGTTCTTACAGGACGGCACAAAACAACACAATGTTTGTCACTAGACCGGGTTTCAGAGTGGAAAAGGGGGTGGTAGAGGAAGTACTTAAGAGTGAGTGTTGTCCCCAATAGTCCAGAAAACTGTGCAATGTCCCCAAACTGATGTAAGATAAAAATGAATGCTGTAGTAAATTTGATAAAGCTATGGTTACAGTTATTGGTCTGTTTTATAAAAGTGGACTTGGAATAATATTGCTGCAACATCTAACCATCTAATATTTTATAGAATAAAACAGCTAGGAGCAATACATTAAAAAGCAAACTATTGTCATAATTCACACATGTTTATATTTGCTGTTTTTCATACGCTACAGAATTAGCTTCTCCTTAAAGCTCTGGATATAAGGAGATGCAAGTTTTGAAAAACTAGTGTTCATATCCTCCCCATAGTTCATACTTTGATGTCAAAATCATCACAGTGTTATTTACTAAAAAGATAAGTCAGCAAAAACCATTCAAAGACCCACGATAATTTATTGCTTTGTAGGAATATGGTGAGCCATCAGCAGTAAATAAGAAAGGCCAAGTACAACATTAAGTATTATCCTTGTGACAGTGATCTATTGAATAAATATACAACTGGTCCTTTAAAAAGATCCAAAATTACACCTGCACTGCTGAGATAGTGATGTACAAATTCAACTTTCTAGTGATGCAGAAATGAAGTAATAACCCATATACATTTGCTTCTGCAGAACAACATAACACTGGAGTGTTACTGAGCAATCCTTCACAAAATCTCTACTGATGCTATTTCATTTCCCCCAAATATGTCCTCATTAAGAAAAAATGTCACTCTCACTACTTTATACTCCTAAAATAGTGGCTACTGCAATGACCGTGGTTACTGTAACTTCTACACATCCATCCAATTTGTTCAATTTTAAAAGCAATACAAGAGGGAAAAGGTGGCACAAGACAACTCTGCAACAATATCATTATAGCACTTTTAGTCCAGCAGGCAAAGAGCTCCATGTTATAAATGAATGTCTTCCAACAGTGCACAGAGAAAATCTGTATGCTACCGTCTCTACAGACATCTGTGAATCAGAAGTCTGCACTCCAAACATGTATTGGAAGACACATGGGGTTCTGATGCTACCATTGCAAAGTATGCCTTTGAGCAGATTAACAGGGCTTTCTATAAATGCATTTCTGAAAAACAGAAAGCATTAAAAGTATCAGTACTGAACATTCAAAGGCAGTTTATACAAGTGATACTCTTGGTTCATCTAGCCCAGTTGTTCTCAACCTGTGGATCCCCAGATGTTCCTGAACTGCAACTCCCATAAATCCCTTCCAGCACTGCGAGTGGTGGAGGTTTCTGGGAGTTGCAGTCCAAGAACATCTGGGGACCCACAAGTTGAGAACCACTGATCTAGCCCAATACTTGGCAGGGCATTGGAATTTGAGTCAAGATCATTTTTCCTTTTTTGTTTGTTCTTTTTAAATTTTATTTATACAAAATACAAAAAAATACAAATTACAAATTACCAAAAACACACAAACCAAACATCAACCACAGTGCACATGTCCACCAGCAGGACCATTCTTATTTTATTTCCTTATCCTCCCCTCCAAAACATAATTTATTGTGGCATGGAAGCTTTACCCTTATCTATTACAGGTATATATTCAAGAAATCTCCCACAAATGTCATAAAAGATATCTTTTTAACTCTCCTTTTTTATCTTTAAAATGCATGTCAATTTATCATTTAAAGCAATATTCCATTTTTCATTATACCTTTCATCTAAATATATTTCATGTTTGGTTTTCTAATTTCTAGCTATCATTAATCTAGTCGCTGTCAATAAATTTGTAATGAACTCTCTAATTTTAAAATCATAATTATCAACAAATACTGACAACAAAGCAATTTGTGATAGGATTCTTTCTCCTAAACATACCTTCTGTTCCTTCTATTTCTTATAGTCACCCAGTTACAACCCAAGGTTCAACCTATGCAGCTTTCCAAATCAGTCAAGATGGCTTGGTAATGAAATCTACAAACCTGTCAATTATTTCTAAGGGCATGAGAAAAGAATTTTAACTTCATTAGCTTGAGGATAGAACATCTTTGCTACACATCAATATCTATTATTTGAGTAAATATTTCATTTCATTTCTTTCAGATTTCCTTTCATTCAAGTAGTTTGCTTGATGTAAAGATTATCATTTTTATATGCATATGTCTGCACCGCATCGGTAAATAACACAACAATGCTTCAATTTCATTACCAATGAGATCCAATTTGCAGAAACATGGCTGTATGCCAAATGAAACTGAATCCAAATAAGCAGCTCTCTATGGGATCATGCTAGGACTGACAATTTGATCTCCTATGTGTTATTTATCAAACCTTTCTGTCTCTGAATTAAAACTATACATCAATTTTTTTTGCTACTAAAAGGATATTTTTATGTGATGTGGTTTCATTACTTAAAGAACGATTACCACTGAATCTAAAGTTATTCTCTAGAAGAGAAGATTCTGCACTACTTCCTCTTATTATATAATTACATTAAGGAATATATGCATTTTACAGAATGATATTCTTACTACCACAGCAAATAGGAAATGAATCCATAAATGTTGTCCAACACATTTTATGTTACTAATGATGACTTTCATATTCGAAGTGTAAACAACTGAATTTATCCTTTGTTTGGCAAATTCCCAAAATGCAACTCAGTATCACTGATAATTACAAGCAGCTTGATTGATGTGGATATATGGAGAAAGTACAAAGAAGATGAAAGACAGGAGAACAGTAAAATGATTTAATAGCACAATCCAAAACATGTCTATACAGATGTATGTTCTGTTGCCTTCAATATGGCTTATTCCAATTTTAGTGCACAAAGTTTTGCTGTCTATTTTACTCCTTCATTTATCCTCTAGATGAAACTATATTTTCCAAGCGGCTGTTTTATACTTTCTTGAATTTAGCCTTTCCTTCTTACAAATATCACACATGCAAGAGGTCAGAAGCAGACTGTACTAGTTAACTAAGTTACTGTGAAAGTGTATTTTTGTTTTCCCAAGCTGTATAAGCAAATCACATTTTCTATAAGGCTGGTCCCAGAATTTTACTGCAAACATTCCATTTTTTTTTTTTGCTTTACTTTGACCAGAATTCAGAATTGTACTTAAAAACAGCATCAAATTAAAATTATAGATTCATGGAACACAGATCTGTAGAGGCAGAACAGACCCCAAAAGTCCTAGAGTCCACTAGTAGAAAATCTATAAAGATTACTGAAATTATTTAAAGTTTATATGAAACCACTGGGAGGAGCTGTCTGGAGTCTTGGGTTTTGGCATCATGAGTATGCTAAAGATGCCCAAATTTATCTCTCCTTCCCATCTGATCCCAAGTTCTGTGTTCTATGCTTATTTTTTTACCCAGTGTGTTGTTAGTCTGTGGAACTCCCTGCCACAAGATGTGGTGATGGTATCTAGCCTGGATGCCTTCAAAAGGGAATTGGACAGATTCCTGGAGGAGTAGTCCATCACAGGTTACAAACCATGATGGAGATGTGTAATCTCCAGGCTTAAAACTGGGGTACTTCAAGGGCCAGATGCAGGGGAGTGGTATCAGGAGACAGATATCTAGTCTCATGCGCTCCCGGACACATTTGGTGGGGCCACTGTGAGATACAGGAAGCTGGACTAGATGGGCCTTTGGCCTGATCCAGCATGGCTCTTCTTATGTTCTTATGTTCTTACCTGTATCTGCTCTTAGTAATGGACTAGATGAGGAATAACAAACTGAATCATCATTCAGGCAAAACAGAGTGGCTCCTGGTCAGTCACAAGGCAAATCAGGGGACAGATATTCAGTCTGCACTAGATGAGGTCACACTCCCTCTGAAAAGATAGGTCCACGGACTGGGTGTGTTCCTAGATTGAACCTTGAGCTTGAATACACAGATTTCAGTAGTGGCCAGAAGTGAACAGTTAAAAGCTGTTGCACCCGCTGCACCCATTTGGATTACTGCAACATGTTGTGGCCTATATCATTTAGAAACAAGAATTATGACATGGTTGCCACAGTAAGGCAAGGTATTTTTGTTTCCTCCTAAAAGAAAAAATGGAATTGTACAATTTAAGTAAAATTGCACAAATAAAGCAAATAATGTAAATAATGCATTAACACAAATAACGTAAGCTGTAGAAAATAACAATGTGTACTGGTTCATTGCACAGACAAAAGGTTAGGTGTATCTAATAGCTTGTTTGGCTCTTTTTAACAAATTCACCCATTCACTCTGCATTTCCCAGTGTATTGGCCTTGTTGTGAAGCACACACATTCTGTTGCGTCACCAGACACATTGGTTAGGGGGAAAACTCCTTGCCTCATTCTTCCCTGGGAACAAGGAATTTCATGGGATTTCAAAATTCTCCATTAAGATGTCTCATCCAACTGAGACAGTGTAAACTAAAGGAAGGGTAGATATGTTGGCTCAGTGGGCTAGAGTGCTGAAATGTCAGCTGCAAAGTCAGCAGCTCAGCAGTTCAAATCCCAGGTACCACACAGTGGAGTGAGCTCCCGCTGTTAACCCCAGCTACTGCCAACCTAGGAGTTCAAAAGCATGTAAATGCAAGTAGATAAACATATACCGCCATAAAAAGTGGGAAGGTGTGTTTGGCCACGCTGGCCACGGACTTGCACAACACTGGCTCTTTGGCTTGGAAAGGGAGATGAGCACTGCCCCTAAAGTAGGACACGACTAGCACGCATGTGCAGGGGAACCTTTACCTTTAAACTGAAGGAAACAATTATTTTAGTGTGCATCATTTATATCATTAATCCAGAATGAATTATATTTTACACATAGTAACACTGCCCATGAAAAAGGACATTTCAGCCTAGATGTTTCTTTCATGTGCTAATTTTTTACATGCAGTACAATTTGAAAAAGCCCAGTGAATCCTTTTTCCTATTCACTACTTGACCAACGATGGTAACAGTCCCCCAGAGGTTTGTAGCATATTCTGCTCAGAGCATATAGGATATTCTATGGTTCTTAATCTGGACCAGGCATCCCATGATCCATCATTTCACTTAGATTAATATAATAAATTGTAATGAATTATTGCAGTGGGAGGGCACTGCTCAGTAACACATTTTTTTAGCTATTAGATATTTGAGTAATCAATGTTTAAGATAACAAACACTTCACTGGAGTATGCAATAATTACAATGAAAAAGACAAGTTATGCATTGAGTAGATGATAGGATTAATACAGTGTACTATATTCTTGCTTCCTGCTTTTGACCCTACACACCAGAGGCACAGGAAATGAGCATTAATTTATGAAAATATAGTTTGCCTACAGCTGAATAAAGCTGCAATAATTCATACTACATTCACAAAGGAATATAAACTCAAAAAATGGCATAGAGTTAGAATGGAGTATAAATGACACACACCTCATATGCTGGGTGGAAATGCATATGCATGAGCCGTAGATGGGCATTCATCAGCATAGCTGATGCAAGCCAAGATAATTGCCCAATGCATTCAAAGTGCTGATACATGAAGAATAACTTACAATACTGTGCAATATGTAAGATAAATATCTCACGGAGGATGCTGCTGAATCTATGGCAATGAATATGCTTATTAACAAACCTAGTATTATTCTGACAGACTGCAGTATTAGTGCCAGGTAATTTTTTTATATAATTGAATAGCAGAGGAGAGTTGTGTAGAAACTATATTTGTAAGCTGTCACAATCTTCTGCTGCTTGTCTTAAAAAATCTTTGATTTGTATTTAGAATGAAGAACAAATCTATCCTGAGGCATCAAAAACAGCTAACCCTTATTTTACAAATGCAGCATTTCAGAGGGTGGGTTGTTGGGCACTCTTAGTCTGGAACTATTGAATGCACTCTGTCAAAATATGCCTGCTGATGTTTTCTGCTGTGTTGCTTACGTTCAGTTATGTATAGTAAGTTAGGACTTTTGTGAATTTTCTTTTAGAAATTTCAGGCACCAAGAGACTCAAATTCTAGATTTAGGCCTGGATCTTTCTATTATCCTCCAGTGTGTGTTATTTTGTAAGCCCATTATGTGACTATTTGTGCCACCACTTTAGGGGTTAATATCAGTGCACAATGTACACACTTTCAATTAACTACCAGGACCCCTTTTAGAGCTTAATATCTCAGCTCCCTGACCCCCAAACCTCTCCAAATTTGAGGAGGAATGTCCAAACTTGCTCTGCAGTGATTTTGGTGCTGAAACATGGCTGTGATCCATATTTTTGAGTACATAAATGCAGGTTACTTACCTGTAACTTAAGTTCTTCGAGTGGACCTCTGAATCCACACAATGGGTCTTCGCGCGTGCGCGCCTGAGTTACCGGTCTTTCCAAAGCTCAAGGCGTATGAGCCCCTCCCCTCCATACGCATGCTCACCCTTCTCCCACCTTGCTGACTCAGTTCCCCTCTGGTCCGCCGCTGACCCATATAGAGTCGAAGAGCCATGACGGAGAGAGGGGAGGCGGGTGGGTGGTGTGGATTCACAGAGGTCCACTCGAAGAACTTAAGTTACAGGTAAGTAACCTGCATTTCTTTTTCGTGGACTCTGTGAATCCACACAATGGGTGACTGGCAAGCTGACTTACCGGTGGAGGGTAGTCATGGTAGTACAGTTGTCAAAACTGCCTTGCCAAATGCAGCTGATCTCTGTGTCTTGACGTCTAGACTGTAGTATTTCAGGAACGTGGACGGTCGAGACCAGGTTGCCGCTTTACATATGTCTTCCAGGGGCACTCCTTTCATGAAGGCAGTGGAAGATGCTACTGCTCTTGTGGAGTGTGCCCGAGGTGTGACAGGTATGGAGACATGCACATTTTCATATGCCATCTTGATGGTTGTGGTGATCCATCTGGAGATGGATTGGGAACAAACTTGGTGACCTCAAGATGGTTCGGAGGTCCTGATGAAGAGCCTGTGAGTTTTTCGTACAGGGGCTGTCCTGGAGGTGTAGTAGAGGAGCGCTCTTTTAACATCAAGTGAGTGGAGCGTCCTCTCCAGGTGAGTAGTCGGGTTTGGGAAGAAGGCTGGGAGAGTAAGTGGCTGAGACAGGTGGAACAAAGACACTATCTTAGGTAAGAAGGTGATGTCTGGACGGAGTTACACTCTGTCATGATGGAATTTTATGAATGGAGGATCCGCTCTGAGAGCAGCGAGCTCTGATGCTCTTCTGGCGGAAGTAATTGCCACTAGGAATGCTGGTATTTAAAGTAAGCAGGTAGAGAGATGTAGTAGCCATAGGTTTGAATGGCGGTTTGGTTAAAGAGTTAAGCACCAAGGACAGAGACCATTGTGGTGTGAAGGCTCTGTGTTGTGGAGGGAGGTTAGCAATGCCTCTTAGAAACCTCTTCAGTTTGGGGTATGTAAACAGGGCTGCAGCATCTGACTCAGGTGGTTGGTGAGCTACAATGGCTGCAGTGTAGACTCTCAATGTGGATAAGGAGAGTCCCCGGTTGAAGAGTAAGAGGAGGAATTCCAGTAGGACCTGGATATTGATTGGACTCGAGGGTTGAGAGTTGACTCGAGTGAAGTGTAGAAAAGATGCCCACTTGTGTGCATATAGTTTGTTTGTTGACTTCTTTCTGGAGTTTGTGAGCACCTCTGCGATGGCTAGCTGATGTACCATGCTCTCATCTGGAGAGTCAGTACGTCTGGGTGTCTGACCTGACCCCGGTGCTGTGTCAGGAGATCTGATGTTGATGGCAGCCTGATGGTGTCAGTCGCCATTGTTTGTAGGGCCTGGAACCATGGCTGCCTCGGCCACCACGGTGCGATAAGTATGACGTGGGCTCTGTGATGTCTGATCTTCATCAGGGTTCTCTGAATGAGAGGAATTGATGGGAAAGCCTAGAGGAGACCCTGGGGCCAATTGGTGGCAAAGGCGCCCATCCCTGCTCTGGAGCAGTACATGCTGCACTTGGTGTTGGCTTGTGATGCAAACATGTCTATGATTGGGGTTCCCCATCTGGATCAGAGGATGTGGAACGCTGGTTTTGAGAGGCTCCACTTGTGGTTGTCGTGGGTGAGGCGACTCAGTTTGTCTGCTACCACATTGTTGCATGATGCGATGTGTATAGCTATCGGGTGAATGTCTTTGTTGATGCACCACCTCCAGAGTTTGAGGGTGAGGTGCAATAGAGATTTCGAGTGGGTGCCTCCTTGTTTGTTCAAGTAGTAGAATGCCGTGGTTTTGCCGGTTGTTACTTGAACCATCCTGTGAGCAAGGAGGAGCTCGAAGGCTTTGAGGGCTTTGAAGATAGCTAGGAGCTCCAGGTAGTTGATATGGTGGAGTTTCTCCTTGGGTGTCCACCAATGGTGGATAGAGAGGTGGGTGCATGTGGTGCCCCATCCGGTGGTACTGGCATCCGTTGTTACCTGGATTGATGGGTAGCGTTGCTGAAAGGGTCATCCCACGTTGAGGTTGCGGGAGGACTTCCACCACCTCAGACTGATGAGAAGGGAGGAGGTGACCCTGAGCCATTTTGCGGGGTTGTCGCAATGGGGGCGAAATCTGGTCAACAGCCATGCCTGCAGTGGTCTCATGCGGAGTCTGGCATGGGGTAGGATGGCTGTTGTTGAGGCCATCAGACCTAGAAGGCATTGGGCTTGAAGTGCCGACACCTTGGTGTAGGTTTGAAAAGGCTTCAGTGTCTAATGTGGCCATGCGAAATTTCTTTTTTCGAATAAAGGTGTTTAGCTTTCGAAGGTCTAGAATAGGGTGAATGCCTTCATCCTTTTTGGGTATCGTGAAGTATCGAGAGTAGAAGCCTAATTGATCTCCTGATGACACTAGCTCTATGGCTTGTTTTTGCATTAGAGCTGCAACTTCCTCCCTTAAGACTTGTGAGGGAGGCGTGGAGATGACTCCCCCAACGGGGGCCGATGATGGAATTGGATTCGGTATCCCCTTTCGATAATTGACAATACCCATGCATCTGTCATGATGCTTTGCCAGGTCGGTAGGAATGGGTTGAGCCGGATGTCTTGGTGTCGAAGGGCCGGGTCAGGCTGACTACTTTTGTTTGCGGTCAAACCTCCTGGGTGCTGTTGCCGGTGTCTCGGCTGTGGTGCCTGGCGTTGATATGGAGACTGTTGATATTGCGGCCTGTACCGTCACTGGGATCTGTTCTGGGACGGAGTATATTGTCTTTTCCAGGATGACACTGGAGGTCTGGAGGATGACTGGGAAGAGTTCCCCTGATAGGTGTAAGATTTGGCCGCTTTTCTCATTTTTTGGATATTATCCAGTGATGCGTCGGTGGAGGTAGCGAAAAGACCTTCTGCATTGAAAGGAGAGTCCTCTATACGGTTTCTGGCATCATCTGTGAAGTTGGCAGTTCTGAGCCAGGCATGACAGTGAAGGTGTATGGCTGTCGTCAACTGTTTAGAGGCTGCATCCGTGATGTGGAGGGAGGTTATCATCTGGTAGTCTATGAGTGATAGAACCTCAGCGTATGAAGCCTGTGCCTTAGCCTTTTGTTCTTCCGGAAGATGTTGAATAAATTCCGGGAAGGTCAGTAGGAGGTGGCGTGTGTAAGCCTCCATGGCACATAAATAGTTTAGCGCTCTCAAAGAGAATGAGGCCAGGGAATAATGATGCCTGCCAATGAGATCCAACTTCCAAGCTTCTTTATTGCTCAGGGTAGTATTGGAATGTGACTTCCCCCTGTTTTGTGTAGCATCCACTATCACTGAGTTGGGTAGGGGGTGCTTCATGAGGAAGTCCATGCCATCACCATGTGTTTTGTAAAGGCTGTCAATCCTCCTTGGCCCAGGCTTCTTTGGCTTTGTCAAGCATAGAAGGGATGAATCCCATCCTCAACGGAGGTGCCCTAGTTTTGTGTAAGTGGCCGAAGAACTTACATGCATCACTGGCTGCTGGAAGTTGCACTTGGAGTCCCATGACCTGTGCAATCTTATGTACCATCTGTGTATATTTTTTAAAATCCTCTATAGATGTGGAAGTTGGTTTTTCCTGTATATCGGTCTCAGAGTGTTTTGAATCTGAGACAGTGGACCCATGGGAGGATTGTGATGCTGCTCCCGTGTCGGAATCCTCCGTTATTGGACGATCCATGGTGGCTGGTGAATCTGGCAATTGGGCTTGTTGTACCCGAGGAATCACTGATTGTGGTGTGACGTCGGAAGGTACCTGCGGGTACTGAAAAGCAAAGCCTGCAGCTGGGATGGTATCATTGTTAGGCGCCAGGGGGCGCTGAACTTTTGGCTTCGTAGTACGCCTTTTACGCCTTCTATGTTTAGGTGAGGAGGAAGAAGACGTGGTAGAGGAGTCTGTGTCAGATGATCTAGACACCATATGCGCATGACGTCGCTTCTTCTTGGCGTGGTGTTTGCCCTTATGACGCCCTGTAGAAGAAGATGAGGCAGATGACTCATGACGTCTGTGACACTTGCCCTGTCGATGTCGTGTGTTATGACGTCTAGGGGAGGGTGAGGAGGAGGAGGTGGCATCATGGGTTTCCGCCCTTGCCCTTTTCCTGCCTCTAGTTGGGGATGCCTGTGGGTGCTGCCCCTTAGGTTGTTGCCCGACATCATGGACCGCTTTGTCCTGTAAGGCTGGTCTCATGGTGGGTGAACCTTGCCCACCCAGGCGTCTGGGTGGTTCCATCCCATGCTCTTCCAAGTCCGAGTGCTGAAGAGCAGAAGTGGTGGCTGCAGCTTGCAGATTTTGTAGGTGCGATAACGGGTTACAGCTGAGAGTGGCCATGTCCATGTCATGGAAAAGTTGGCCTGGCGGTAAGCCCGATAAAAATATCATAGGGCTATGAGGGGGTTCGCGGGTACCCATCGCCTGATTTTCGAAGGCATGGGACCATTGTTCATTCCTGACATCAGGAGATTGGGCGCCATCCTGCGCTGAGCTCAGAACCCCCTCTACGCCGCGCAACTTGGATGAAACGAGCGCGGGTGGTTTCGGCGCCGCCACAGTTATTCGCACATCGGACGCCAAGTCCTTTGATCTTTTCTCCGGAACCGGAGCTTGCTGGGGGTGTTTTTTCTTCCTTTTTTTCCATTGTCTTCCCTTTGTTTGAAGACTTTGATTTTGAGGAAGTGGAGGGCATTGATGCTTCCGAATGGGTTTCCATCGGTTTGAGGGATTTTTCCCAGAGATATGCCCTTAACTGTTCCAGGCGGTGTTTAAGGGCCGGCTTGGTGAGGTTTTGCAATGTGGGCAAATGGCCGTTTGGTGAGCTTCACCAAGGCAATATAGGCACAAACTGTGACTGTCGGCCAAAGGAATTCTCTTTGAACAGGCCTCGCACTGTTTAAAAAGTGCGCTGCCGTGGCCATAAAACTCTGGCGTGCCCGCAACTACGGGGGGGGGAGAGTATCCACCCCTCTGCCCTAGGGGCGGGCGCCCGGAGAGAAAATTTTTAACTAAGAACTTTGGAGGGGGGGGGACTTGGGAGGAAAATGAACAAAATAATAAAAATTCAAATTGAATTAAACAGTTTCACTTTCCTTATTTTTGCAGGAGCTCGGAGATATGCGACCTCGCTCAGCGGCGGCAAAAAGGAACTGAGTCAGCAAGGCGGGAGAAGGGTGAGCATGCGCATGGAGGGGAGGGGCTTATACACCTTGAGCTTTGGAAAGACCGGTAACTCAGGTGCGCAGGCGCGAAGACCCATTGTATATTTGTTATGTTTATGTACTAAAAATATGGATCACACCCATGTATTGGCGCCAAGACTGCTGGGGAGCTTCTTCAGGCTCCCTGTAAGCACCCCAAATTTGGAGAGGTTTGGGTTTCAGGGTGCTGAGTTATTGATCTCCAAAAGGGGTGCCCCTAGGAAAAAAACCTTTCTAATTGATTGAACTTGGATTCGGAAGCCAAGCTGTGGCAGTGCTAACTGCTCGCCCATGAGGGGGATACTGCAGCTTCCCAATTCAATTTGAAACATTTTTCTCAGGGACAACCCCTTTGGAGCTTAATAACTCAGACCCCTGAGCCCCAAACATTTCCAAATTTGGGGGGCTTACAGGGAAGAGATTGAGGAAGCTCTCCTGCCATTTGTTTCAATTGTTTCCTTCCTAAAGGGAAAAAATGTCATTTTGTTTTATTTCATGACAAAATGTGTCCTGCCATTTCATTACATAACAAAATGACAAAACAGCATTTTGTTTTTTGTTTTGTGTCCATCTCTAATTGTGACTGGATAAACCCATTCAATCAATGGGAAATGGGTGATTCAACTCCTCCATAAATTCGGTTGATTCAGTGTACCTACTCTAGTTACAATTGGCCACATTAATCATCAAGTCACAGGCAGGTAAAAACCACAGACATTTCTGAAAATAATTTCCTAATAGACTTTTATGCATTGAATATTTTACATCACCCCAAAGCTGCTTCAATTTGAGCTCTTATCATTATGCATATACATTTTCAGTTGAGGGATACCATACACAGATTCAGCCCTTTTATTCACATTCTACCATTGTGTATTTTTTAATCATTTTAATCTCTTCCTTTCACTGTTTTTTCTCAGGAGGTGTGTGCCAGTTCAATGAGACCCAGAATGTAAAGCGAGCCTTCTTTAAAGTAAGTGGAAGCAATTACTAACTTATATTAAACTCCTACCTGAAAACCTACTAACTGGAGTTTGGGGAAATATGCTTTCATTAGCCAAGTTGGTTGCCTTCTCTTCCAGGCAAGGGAAACTAAGCAAACATTCTGATCATTTTCTCACAGGCGTTAACTTCTTGCTGCCTTTCTTACAGCAAGTACTATAGCACATATTCTTACTTGCCAGGAATAAAATTATCAACCAGAGTGGCCATCAGGCCAGATGGTATTATGAGTCGCCCTAAGCACAAGCTAAGCAGGGTCGGCCCTGGCTAATACTTGAATGTGAGACCACCAGGGAATACCAGATGCTGTAGGCGTCTAGAGCAGGAACTGGCAAACAACTCCAGTATTCCTGCCAAGAAAACTCCATGGACATGGGGTCAGGAAGAGTCAGTCACGACTGTAACGATGCAACACGCACACACACAAATCAATCAACCAATCAAATAAATAAATAAATAAGAAACCACACGTGTGCTACCTATCTGGTACTACTGATGTGGTGAGAAGACTCAAGGAGACAAAATTCACAGGAAACAGCCAGAGTTTCTTAAAAGCAGCTATATTACATATGCACAAATATAACAGTTTCAGCAACATTTCATCTCTCAGACAGCATATCAACATAACAGAATACAGACATAAATCATGACAACATGGGTACCTTCTCACCAAAGGTCCAAACACTACTGATTTCTTGAGCACTTTTATGCTCGTGATAACCAATCAGAAAACTGGTTAAATCATACTATAGCATCTATCTCGCATCATCTTTGCTCATTATATCTGTTATGTACACCTTGCAGTAATTAGAAAACTTAAACACCTGTGTTAGAACGATTCAGTATTATATACTGGACACCATTTTACAAATCAATTAAATGTACATATTAAACACCTGTAGACAAACCTATTCTGTCCAATACAACATATTTTTCCTCACATATCTGACAATAGCAGCCAGCTAACCAATCTGCCAAGCCAACCGTATTGTTGTATCTTTCATGACCCATGTTCTTCTTCATTCAGAAGCTTGGCGTAAAACATTTTGCTACCTGAGGCAAAGAAAAACAAGGCATACGCACTCACATTCCATATACAAAATCCATCTGGACTGATAGTAAGTTCTTTCATCAGTAGCAAGGATGGGAGAGTATTTTCTACCACACATGCAGGCAACAGATTAGATTAGGGATTGCAGGGCCATCAATGTCACTCAGATTCTCATTTCCAACACTTTACTTCTGTCTCCCATGCCCCAAAGCAACCAACACATTCTCCCAACTTTGCCTTGCATTGCCCAATCAACCAATTGGAACATCTATGGGTTTCAGATATAGAAACTATCTGGACTTTATTCTGAGAAACAAAATAAAACAGAATTTACTGTTATTTTAAATTAGAAAGCTCCGCTAGTTTAAAATGAGGAAACAAATAACAAACAGCAGATATTTCTTTACTTTAGATCCTATGTGGACACTAACACTTTTTTTTGATGCAGTTCGCTGTGTGTTGTTTGGCTCTACTCAAATAGCTCTAAGGTAATTCCACTGAATTCAAAGGACTGCCCATTACCTACATACATGACATCAGCTGGAGGATACCTAGCACAGCACTAACACTGCAACATACATTTTAGGGAACTTTTGGTGGCATGTGTACAAATAAACAATAGTAATTATCTTGGAACTGCAGTGCTGGCAGGTAGCCTATGGATTGTTGAGTCCAGTCCCTATCAGGGACACACAGTGGAAAATTAAATGTCCAACCTCTGGCTCCCCGGCCACATACCTAACCCACAGAGCTAGACGGCAGTTCTATAAAAGAAAAGAGTGACTTGATTTCATGGTGTTATCTTAATTTTAATCCAAAAACTGCACTAAACTTTCCTGTGTACTCAGTAATAAGGAGCCTAGTACCAATGGAATGTGTATCACCGCCAGTGCATTATTGTATATTTGTTATTGTTGAATTAGTAATAGTCACATATACACTCCATCACAAAAGAGGAAAAATCAGTGACTTTAAAAATGTTTCAGCAGAATATGAATATAAGCTATACCTAAAGGCGTACATGCAATGGATAAAATGATTAATGGAATGTTAAACAGGCTGCTATTTGCAGTAATACAGAGTAATTCAGAAATTTAAATGCATTTAAATCTGAGCAGATGAAGAAAGCACAGTAGAACCTCAGAGTTTTAAACCTGAACAAATATAGATACTTCTGCAAAACTTTTAATGCCGGTATTTCTGGTAATCTAACTATTACTGTTTCTTCCTCCATATCATATGAATATTATTTTGACTTAGAAATGTATAATTTGATATTTGGTGATGTATGGAAAGAAGTTTTCTGTGTACTGAATATCATCCATTTTCCACATCCACACAGTTTATCACGAGGACAGATGCCGGGGCTGCCAACTGGATCACCCCCAACAGCCTTATCCAGTGCTAAGCCTGCTCCTCGCGGTGGTTCACGGCCGAGTTGTAGGCGATAAAACACGATCAGAGGAGGGTTGAGAGCAGATGGAGCAATCACTGGATGCAATCTAATCAGGCTGCGGTTAGTGCGTTGACTAGATGCTATGTTAGAGCGATCAGGGACACTAAAAGATCTTTTGCCTCCCTAAGAATTGATGGGACCTCGAACTGTCAGGCAGAATTGTTCTGTGTGGTTCGAGACCTCACCAATCCTGGTCTGCCAAGGCCTCCTCCTAGTGATTTCACCAGTGAGTCATTCACAGCCTTTTTAAAGTCTAAGGTTGAGGCCATCCGATCCGGTCTGGACTCTGGTTGCACTGATCTGCCCCCAAGTATAGCCTGTGCTGCACCCCCTCGGTCTCCTCGGTTTATTGAGTTTGGGCCCATTACCTCTGTTGAGGCCTCCAGGGTGCTGGTCTATTGCAGGCCAGCGGCTTCTCAACTCGACCCTTTGCCATCCTGGCTTATTAAGATCTCTGGAGGGAGCATGCCGGAATGGGTTTCATTGATTGCCACCACTTCCTTCAGGGATGGGATTTTTCTAGTCACCTGAAGGAGACTGTGGTGACACCCATTCTTAAACTGGCATGGCTGCAGACGATATGTCTAACTATGATTCGATAGGTAATGTTCCTTTTTTGGGCAAGATGGTGGAGCTGGTTGCAGCCATGCAGCTCCAGTCATTCCTTGAGGAAGATCTTCTCCTGGATCCTTTCCAATCTGGGTTCAAGCTGTATCACAGGACTAAGACAGTCCTGGTCGCATTGCAGGATGATCTTTTGAGGGGGGCCGACAGGGGTTGCTCTACCTTGCTGGTCCTCCTCGATCTGTCTGTGGCCTTTGATACTGTTGGCCACGGTATCCTCCTGGGCAGGCTCTATGAGGTTGGGATTGGGGACCTAGACTGTGCTGGCTCCACTCCTTCCTCAGGGGCTGTGTCCAGCAAGTGAGCTTGAAGGGGATTTGTTCCCCTGGACACTCCCTTGTGGGATGCCTCAGGGATCGGATATCTCTCCCATGCTCTTTAACAACTATATGAGGCTGTTGGCTGAAGTCATCCAGAGTCATGGGGTCTGCTGATGACACACAGCTCTATTTCTCCTTTTTTCCCTCTGCAATAGAGGCCATCCAGACCCTTGATAACTGCCTGACTGCAATTATGGAGAGGACCAGGACTAATAGGCTCAGATTCAGCCCTGAGAAGACCAAGGTTTTGTTCTTTTGGGTGGATCTGGATAGGTATAGTAGCCGTTCATCCAGTCTAGATGGTGCTACCCTCCAGTTGGTTGAGAGAGCTAGGAGTCTGGGTGTGGTCTTGGACCTGGCGTTGTCCCTGAAGTCCCAGGTAGCTGCTGTGTCCAAGTCGTCCTTTAACCAACTTCGGCTCATCGACCAGATTCACCCAAACCTTAACGAGCCCTCTCTGAGAACTATTATGCAGGTGCTGCTCATCTTGAGGACAGATTACTACAACGCTCTCTAAATGGGGCTTCCCTTGACCCTTGTTCGGTGACTGCAGCAGGTGCAGAATGTGGCGGTCAGATTGATGGTTGATGTGGGCAAATTTGACCGCATCACCCCAATTCTGGCTTGGCTCCAGCCTGTTGCCTCCCAAATAAGGTCCAAGGTATTGGTTTTAGTTTGCAAAATCCTCCATGGCCTGGGGCCTCAGTATCTGGCAGAGTGGATCTCCCAAAGGTCACAGTTGGCCCAGCCCACCAGAGCATCACTGGCACTCTCATTATGGGCGGCCACCACTAGGGAAGCCCATAAATTTTCCACTCATAATCGGGCTTTCTCGGTGGCCAGCCTGGCTTTGTGGAATAAACTGCCAACAGAGATTTGCCAAGCAGAGCCCTTATCATCTTTTTTAAAAGCCTTGAAAACCTGGCTGTTCAAAGATGCATTCGGTGATCAGTAATTGCTTTGTTTTGTTGTTCCCCTGATTCTCTGCTATTTTTGCTTGGTTTCTTTTTCTGCCTTTGTGCCTCTTGCGAGGTTTTTATCCTGATTTCGCATTGTTATTGTTATGTTGTTTTTATTATTTTTCATTATGTTTGCTTTTGGTTTTAATTGTATTCTACTTTTTTTTGGCCTTTGTTAACCACCCACAGTTCCTGTGGGAAAGTCATGTTTGGCAGCCAAAATCATGCAAGGGATGTATTGTACATAGTGCAAATCCTATAGTAAACAAATTTCAATATGCAGCCTAGGGAATTTGATTCTGCTTTTGCACCATGACCCAAATTCCTTTTCAGTAAAACCATTAAGATGTTAGGTTCATCTGGATGCACTGTAAATTCAAAGCACAAGAGTGTATTCATCTGTAATTCATTTCTGTTCCAATAGTTAACAAATACACAATGATCCATGTAGCCACTGCAGAACAATCCATCTTTCCATTTGGTTAATATATAATTTAATCTCAAGCAACAGGGGCTAAATATTGGCAAAACATAGGAAAGCAAATTCTATTTGCATAGTAATGTGTCTGCAAATTGAGTCCAAATTGACCTACCCAGAGCCCTGTTGGATGCATTTTAGATTAGAATCTGTGAGGTATATCAGTAGCCTATTGTGACATATGTGGCCTTTTCAAAGAAAACAGAAGTCTGTTAATAATTAATTTTGTTAAAGCAAAAATGTCTACCTTGTGTGATAAGAAACCAGGATGTTGTAAAGAAAAACACTGAACTATCACTATATTTTAGAACACATCAGACAATGAATGTCTGTCTTACATTCTGGAAACAAAACCAGTAATTATTACTGAGAGATTAGTAAAACTATTATATGCTCTGATGGTTCCATGCAGTGTTAGTTTAGTGCACTGAAGTGCATGTAACAGATTGAATTCCCTGATGCTTTGAATAGACATCCAGTTACAAAATACTTGGCCACAAGGTGCTTTGTGTTGTTTTTAACCTTGCTCCAAATAACATCTAAAAATCTATATGTGTGTGTGTTGTGTCGTTACAATCGTGACTGACTCTTCATGGCACCATGTCCATGGAGTTTTCTTGGCAGGAATACTAGAGTGGTCTGCCAGTTCCTACTCCAGGCACCTAGAGCACCTGGTATTCCCTGGTGGTCTCCCATCCAAGTACTAACCAGGGCCGACCCTGCTTAGCTTCAAAAATCAGATGAGATTGGATGGGTCACATTACAATTATAGAAATGTAACACTAAACAATATGCATCATGTTATATGGGGGCATTTTTCATCATCATCATCATCATCATCATCATCATCATCATCATCATCATCATCAATCATCATGTGCTGTCAAGTCAATTCAAACCTATGGTGGCCCTATTCTTACTTTTTAGATAAAAATACTTAGAAGTGATTTACCATTCCCTTCTTCTGTGGGTGCCGTGGGACTGTGCAACTTGCCCAAGGCCACACAGGCTGCCTCTTTTCCCAGGAGGCAGTAGGGAATTGTCCCAACCTCTGGCTCTGCAGCTAGATATTGATCTCACTATCCATGAAAAGTAAATGTGTACAGGGTAACTAAACAGTAAACAGGTCTGAAAAGAATGTGTTGGCTCAAGCTCATGTAAAGTATTTCAAGTGCTTCAGCACACCCGTAGTGGAGGTGCTGGTTGATTTATACATAGTTTTCTGCCTAATGTGCTGGTTTTCTGATTTTGTGATCTAATATTGACTGCCCTTAGCCTATTTTACTAACTTTTGATTTTTATGAATGATATTTCAATTATGTTCATATCTGAAATATTTTTGTTTTTTTATTATATTCCTGTATTTGTATACTGTAACAGTTTGTTGCCTAGCTGCCTAGATGCCCTAAGTACATCTCATCTCGCCTGATTTCAGAAGCTAAGCAGGGTCGGCCCTGGTTAGTATTTGGATGGGAGACCACCAGGAAATACCAGGTGCTGTAGGCACCTGGAGTAGGAACTGACAAACCACTCCAGTATTCCTGCCAAGAAAACTCCATGAACATGGGGTCATGAAGAGTTGGTAACGACTGTAACAACACAACACAACACCCAACACCCAACACCCAACACACCACACACACACACACACACACACACACACACACAAACGTTTGTTTTATGTTGCAAACTGCCCAGAATGGCTTTCTAGAAGAAGAAGAAGAAGAAGAAGAAGAAGAAGAAGAAGAAGAAGAAGAAGAAGAAGAAGAAGAAGAAGAAGAAGAAGAAGAAGAAGAAGAAGAAGAATGGGTTATACTCCAGAGAGCTGCTACAATATGGAGGGCATTAAAGAACACACACCATGTATTCATGGAACACTGTGAGAAGAGCTTAAATCCAAACTTTGATTTTAAAACAAGTGCATTGAAATAATAAACATCTGAGACTCCCTGTGGCTCACAGGGGAGTTCTGTTCAGAGAGAACAGGGTGCATTGTACTAAAGATATATTGTTTAATACTAATGAAAGAAAATGTACACTATCTATGATAATTGGCTGATCAAAGTATATAATTTTGTTCATCCTACATCTCTACTATATATTAATTTAAACTTGAATTTACACTTTGGCCAGTCATTTCATTTACCTTTACCTTGGCAACTATGCTGAAAATTGGCACACCAATCAGAATCTAGTGTAGCTTTTCCGCATGGGACTGCTGATCCAGAACTGCACAGCTGAGTGCATACATAAGCCAATACTAAAAGTTGGGCAGCCCAAGAAAAACCCCTGTAACTTTCAAACCCAATTTCTGATGAACAGCTGATATACCTCAGTAATACTAGACCAGGGCTGTTCAACTTTGAACAGGCCAAGGTCTACTTTTTCCGGCCCAACGTGTCTGAGGGCTACTACACTAAAACCTCTACTTACAAATTTTATCTGTTCCGAGCATATGCTCATAAGTAAAATCTTTTGTAAGTACAGCAGCAATTTCCCATAGGAATGCATTGAAAACCAATTAATCCATTCAGGAGGGAACAGATTTCAATGTGCCATGGCCCTTGAACTGCCCCACTCGTCTCATCTATGTTTGCTTTCTAACTAATCAGAACCACTTACAAGCCCCATTGGTGATTAGCAACACAAATGATGATGAAGATGGTGATTATCATGATGCACATAGTATTTATAATACACTGCTGTTTAATATCTCACTAATTCTGATGTGAATAATTTTAAATAAAACTGAATTGGACTACAGTGGTCCCCCGCTCCTTCATGGTTCATATACTGCAGTCCCACTCTACCACAGGACTACTGTATTTGAAAAAAAGCTCCCTGGGGTAAGGGGGAAAAGGCCTGTTTCAGGCCTCCCCTACTTACCCAAGGACCAGCACTGCCCCAAACGGGCCTGCGAGGGCCTTCCCGTGCCTTCTGGAGACCTGAAAATGGCTTCCCTGTAAACCAGAATTCACTTCCTGTTTGCAGGAAATCATTTCTGAGGCCTCCGAGGGCCTTTCTAGGTCCGTTGGAGGCCTCAGAAATGATTTTCAGTGATCTGGAAGTCACTCACTTCCAGTTCTCAGGGAGACCCGGGAAGGCCCTTGCAGGCCCGTTTAGGTATCTGGGGGTAAGTACAAGGTCCCCCAGCTAGGACCCCCAGGCCTGACCCAAACTGCATCCGCATATCATGGATTTTCAATTATTGCGGGTCAGGTCGGGTCCCTAATCCCCATGATAGGTGTTGGGGGGGGTCACTGTACCATATTTCTGAACAAGCAGGAAAAGTCAGTCATCTGTTATAAACAGAGGACCTAAAACTAGACACAAAAATTTCCACTAGAGCTAGAATCTCCACTAAACACAGTGCAAATATTTAAGGTTGATATTCAAACAAAATTTAGAATTGACAAATGTTCATCTCTGTTTATACATCATGGCAAGATCCAAAAACTAGGTGGAATAAAGTTTAAAAATGGTGATATCATAAAATCCCTATCAAATAATGAAAATTATAAATCCATTGGAAAATTAGAAGCAAATAATATCCTGTGCACAACAGAACTAACAGAAAGTAAATCCATCAAAAGACCACAGAAAATCTTAAAATCAAAATTAAAAAGTGGATATGCAATCAAAGCCATAAACACATGGGCAGTTTCACTAATTAGATACCCTTTTAGAATAATATATCCGAACAAAAATGAGTTAGAAGAACTGGTTAAAAAACATGAAAACTAATTAACACGCACCACACACTACCTCCAAAAAGTGATGTGGATAGGTTATATTTCTCACAAAGAACTGGAGGCTGTGGATTACTGAAAATATAGCAAGGGGTACAAGAACAGAAACATTTCTGAAGCAATAAAATGGAGAATAGTTGAAAATAACAGAAACAAAGACTCGATATAAGAAACAAGAATTTAAAAATAAAATAAACTGTTGGAAAGCAGACTATTACATAATTAACTTCTGAGAACTACTGATGGAAGCATGGTAACAATTCAACATTGGCATGGGTAAAACTGGGGACCATTAAGAAAAAAATCAAAGGCTTGATTTTTGCTGCTCTGGTTTGCAAGCAAGGCTCACCTTAGCGCGGGCCCTGTGCTGCCTGCAACAGGCCACTGGAGCTCGCGGTGGGTCCCTGGCCTTGGCATGAACTGGAAGTGACTTCTGGTGGACTGGAAGAGGCCTCCGGGGCTCTCCACATGCCCGGTGATTATCAGAATGGGTGTCTGGGGTGTCCAGTGTCTTTTGGGGTGCATGGTGGATGTGGGATGGGCCAGCAGAGCTTGATCCAGGCCTGATACTGTCCATCCCCAGTCTTCAGAGCTTGACCTGGGCCCAGTGCTGCCCATCTGCAGCCTCCACAGTGCACTCCGTGCCCGGTGCTGCGCAGACACAGCCTCCACAGGGCACCCTGGTCAGCATTGTGCCCAGGGCAAGCTCTGGAGACCACTGAAGCTCCTGGCCAAAGCAAATTTCCCCATAGGAAGTAATGGAAACTGGGACCCCAGAACAGGTCAGGTAAAGTTTCCATGATTTCCTATGGGGAAATTTGCTTTGGTGTCCAAGAATTTTAGTTTATGAGCATGCTTCTGGAATGGATTATGCTCATAAACCAATGTACCACTGTAGACAATACTCAGAAGTGGCTTACCATTTTCATCTTCTGGGGCATCCTGGAAATGTGCAGGTTTCCCAAAGCCACACAGTCTGACACTACTCTAAGGAGGGACAGTGGGGATTTCCCAAACTCTGGCCCAGCCGCCAGATACCTAAAACACTGAGTTTAATTTGCCATCAAGTCAATTCTGACTTATGGAAACCCTTATCAGGATTTTCCAGGTAGAAAATCCTCAATGGAAAGTTACTGTTCTCTTCTTCCTGCTTGCCTAAGACTACACAGGCTGGATGTACTCGCATTAGGCACAGCAAGGAATCAAACTGCCACCCTCTGGCTCCACGGCCAAATACCTAAACCACTGATTGTCTGGGATTAATTTAGCAACGAATCATTGCATTGTGGTTTTTTAAAAAGAATTGATTTATCCCCCTTAGTCACACAGTAAGGAAACATTACAGAGCAGCAGCTAGCAAATTTAAATTTAAAACAACAACCTTCATTGTTTTGAAAGAGAAAACATCTTTCGGAAAAACATCCATGACAAAGATGTTCCTTCCAGTGAACCAAGGGAGAAAAGTGATTATGCTTCCTCGAGTGACAGGGCATTGTCCTTCAGCATGAAGTGGCAAAAGAAAGGTCACTCCTGAAGAAACCTTATTTAGAGCTACTGGTAAAGTAGTTTCTTGACTCCGCATGGAACTTCATGATGATGCTATTTTAAATCCATTGCAAGCTATTTTCAGGTCTGGTTTATGCACTAAATATTCTTGCCAGACTAAGAAAATAAACACTGGACAAAACCAGAGTGACCCTGTTGGTTGTCCCAATTTGGTTATGAATCACAGGGAGGGGGAAAGAGTTCATTGCAATTTCTATAAGTTAAAATCTTCAAAGACACTCCATTGGAATTCTTAATACATAAACATTTAAAAAGGGATATTAATAAAGCGATTAGATACAAACACGGCTGTGCCCACACCCAGTGCTTTGCTTTATTTTATAAATTGGGATGTGTGATTGCTGCCTGAAATTATTTCTGTTGTCACATTAGTTCTGTTTCAGCGGCTGAAATTCCGTAAACTAACTATGCAAGCATAAATTAAATTTAAATTGTTGCTTCTTTTAACTTGCTGTAAACCGCCCAGAGTTCCATTCCGGAAAATGGGCGGTATATAAATGAAACAAACAAACAAATAAATAAATAAATAAACAAACAAATGGCAAGGACACTATCTGCTTGCACCATTACTCTTTAATTTAATTCAGCTGAAACCAGATTTTAGCCAATTTTGTTTGTCTTTAAAAGCTACCTCGAGAAAGACACCGAGAATTTTTATCCCAAAAGGTGGCATGAAAATATGTAAATAATAAATAAGTATTCTCATGAGCACCCCTGCCCCAAATGCTTAAGGCTCTCTTTCCCTCTTTTTGATCCTCCCTCGCCCCAATCTCACAATACCTGAACTATGTACCTCCTGCTATAAGCATTGCAAAGCATTATATGAGTAAATGTATCACACAGCTAAGAGAAGATTATCTTTAGGGCAGATGGTTCTAAGGTTTTGGACCATGCTGAACTATTTCATTTTAGCCCATTGTATAGGCATTAATAAAATCAGTGATATTTCTATTCCTAATGTTTACATTTCTTTTAGGAAAAGGAAGCACAGAAACAATGCCCATATGCATTCACATTAGTTTATTCTCAAATCCTGCCACATGACAGGGTAAATTAACAATGGATTGCCTTCTTTAAGTTTACCTCCATTACAAAGAGGAAGTAATTTCTCACTTTGAATGGTATCAGGAAAGTGTTAATAGTTCTTTGGGTAGCTATAAAAAAGAAAGTAATCATTTAAGCTTATGCTGAGATTGCAATTCACTTCCCTCAGGTATTAAGTGTGTGTAATTTTCTTAACCATGGGGTATCCATTTATCAGATGTGATACTCAAAAGGAGAATGGTGCTGATGCCCTACGGTTTGTCCAATGGCATAAAGTGGCATTACTACAATAAAATGATTTTGAAATAAAATAGGTTTAAAATTAAACATCCCGAGCATCTAGCTACTGCTTTTTCCCCATCTGCCCATGTTTCCCAAATGTATCTTCCTATCAGTATCTTCTAGATATCAACACATTTCAACCTATATTAGCATCAAAAGCTAGTTCTCTGTTTCACAACCATGCCTTTGGAAATGAATTCTTGAACAAGCATTTGTTGCAAGGTTTTATTATATCCACAATTCAGTCTTTCAGTTTGCATGAGGAGTCCTTGTCTTTTGCTTTCTTAATCCTTGGATTAAGAGAGGTATGGCCTAGATCTCATTCTTGATGGGTGGGAAGTAGACTCAAGATGCATCTCATAATATTTTAATCAAATGCCTATTTCCATATTAAAAGGTATAAAGATGAGTAAAAATTCACATGGGAAATGTGCCAGATAAATCATTCTTTCAAATTAATAAACTTTCCCCTGTGGCTATCTCATGGATTTCAAATAGCAGATACTTTATTGTTCACATTCCAGTATCAACCTGCAAAAGCAACCCTAAGTCTTGGTTTCATCTTAGGTACTTTAAGACACTTGGGCTGGTTAACAGAAGTATTTCTGGTTAATGGCCCTTCCAGCTGAATCATCCTCAGACCGAATTATACAATAACCTCTCATTAGTCACGTTACCACTGCCTTCTGGAAAAACCAATAATGATGAATGATGAATACTGGTTATTTATTATTTATTATTTATTTATTTTTATATTTATATACCACACCAATTTCCCAAAGGGAACTCTGGGCGGTTCACATAAAAAGCATAGAAAATCCACAAGATAATAAAAAAGATTAAAAAGATGTTATCAGCAGTTGATAACTTTTGTGTGTTGTGTCGTTACAGTTGTGACCGACTCTTCGTGACCCCATGTCCATGGAGTTTTCTTGGCAGGAATACTGGAGTGGCTTGCCAGTTCCTACTCCAGGTGCCTACAGCACCTGGTATTCCCTGGTGGTCTCCCATCCAAGAACTAACCAGGGCCGACCCTGCTTAGCTTCCGAAATAAAGCGAGATCAGATGTGCTTAGGGCATCTAGGCATCTTTTCCTTATTGATAAATAATTAGCTTATTGTTTTATGATCTATTTGTCAAGTGCTGCCTATTCTTGACAGTACTTAGCAAACCAAAATCAGAACATTTAAAAAAAAAAAACACAATCCCTCTTCAGGAGATTGTCTTGACAGTACCTATGACCCTGGATGCCTAGTTTGCAGACACCAGGGAGAGGTTTTGCCTAGGCTGCTTCTAGACTGCTGGATCCCTTCGGCTTGAAGATGTGATCAGTTTCCTCTCTGTATGAAAACTCTCTTCAAAGTGGGTTCTTAACTGCTGTAATCAGAACAGATATTATTTTAATCACATTTATTGTTAAGAATGCTTCGTTGCCCATTGTTTGACACAATTTCAATCTATTTATAATTTTAATTTCTCTTTATGATGTTCTTAGTTTCCTTACTTGCACCTTTTCTTAAAGTGGAAAAGCAGGATATAAATTCTTTTCAAAGGCCCTTCCCTGTCCAATGCTTTCTTCAATTATCCATTGCCCTTGCTCCAACTGATGCACGAGGATCTTCACAGTACCACTCTTGATGTCATCATTAACTTTTCAAAGAAATTAGCTAGGCAACATTTTCCAGGCTGTTCTGTGTATTTGGAACTCCCTCAAGAAACCTTTTGCAGTGCAGTGGTTTCTTGAAATACAGCCAAGTTCGCTGGGAAGGAAAGCTTTGTAGATTCAGTTTTATATTTCAACATGTTTTCTCTAGAGAACTTTTTTTTTTTTTGAAAAAAGAGGTCTATCAGTATCTCTCAAGTTATAATCACCTATTATTTCTCTATGTGTTTCAGTATACATTGTAGTATAACAATATCCTGCTAAACTTAGACATTGTCCTTTCGCTTTTATTATCATTTTCACTGTCCTGTTCCTAATTAACTCAAGTACTGTATGAAATAACTGAGCACTAAACTACCAAAGTTTGCATTTCAGTCTGCTCCACTGAATTTATAAGCCTCATGTAACAGAGTTGTACAGAGCAGTATTTCAAAAAGTTATAGCAATTTGCTATACCGTTTGATGATTTTGACATGATTGATTTTGCTCTTGGTCAGTTAATTATACAGCTATAAATTAGTGAATTATTTTATCCTGGGAGATATTTCCAGAAATTAGGTCACTGTCATCTATCATTATAATATCTTTTCCTAACACATCTAATTCTTGCATCCACTTCCACTCTACAGCATTTCCCTCCTAGTTAACATATATTCTCAATAATTATCATCACATAGTGAAGAAAAGCTAAGTTGACAGGATCTTGCAAAGCATGAAAAATGTCCTCCTTTTTTCATTTTCATTATCTTCATTTGGAAATGTATAATAAGAAAAAGTAGGTAGGAGTATATACATAGCACTAAATATGTGTGATTGCCATAACAATCATTAATACAGACTTTAGGAAAACTCGTATCAGCAGAATTTTGAGTAGTCTTTATCATAGTACAAGTCTTCATGCCCTGAAGAAATCAACCTGCAAAAACAGTCCTGTTCTGGTTTCCAACACTGTAAGTAGGATTAGTTATTTACAACAAGCTGTTTTGTTTTGTTTGGTTCTTACTCTTAACTGTATACTTGTACTACACTACACTACACTACACTAAACAACAGGATTTTAACCACTATAGGTGAAGAGAGGGAAAAATACATTCTATTCCTATATGAGAATCATTTTTACAAAGAATCAGTATATTTATACATGTTTACATACTTAATAACTGGTACAGTAGATGTATGCATCCAAATGCTAAACATATTCAAGTAGTCATGAATAAGGAAGAGCCCCTACCCATTTTAGGATCTGTTTCAAGTCACCTTCCAGAAACTCACCATAGACAGTAATTATTATGCACCAAAGCCCCAATACTTGTGAGGTGCATGCTATCTCTATCAGGAAGACGGTACAAAGCAGCATTTCTCCAGCAGAAGATAATGCCTGGGAGAAGAAAGGTCTCGCTTCAGAATAGAGAAAATAAATGTAAATTCCTACACTCTTTACTGTGTGTATTGTGGCCCTCATTCTGCCCAGGCCTCCTATCAGCTGCTATTTAGCTGGAAAATGTACCTGTCTAGCTTAGCCTGAAACAGCAGACTCTGTGCTAAATTAATAGGAGCAAGGGAAATGGCTGTACATAGAACTGTCATTTCTACCCAGTCTCAAGCAATCTAAAATGTATGTAGTCAATTGGCAGACTTTGGATGAATATCTTCACAAGGGCAATCAGGTGTTCTCTCAGCCTGGATTATTAAATTTTAGCCAGTGTCCTTTATTATGTGTCCAGAGCTCCAGCTTGGAAGATGCCACAGTGCTTCAACAAGGTGCAATCTGTGCTCAATCCAGCATCCTGTCAGGTCAGCTATCCTGTACTGGAGCTCTGTGCCTACGCAAATATTGAAAAGGATATTGGCAATTTATAACAAAAGGCATTGAAAACCAAAATATCACATTTCACTTCCATTTTGAATGAAATGAAATGGATGCAGTTTGCCAGCACTGCCACCAGATTATATAATCTCAGTGAAGAAATTAAAGGCTGCTCTGAAATCTAATTAAATTTTTAGAGAGCTAGTAATGCAGCCATAAGCCCCGTGTAAGCCACTATCTACATTAATAAAAATTAAAGTAAAAAAATAAAGTCAAACAATATCTGCGCCACAATATTATACCTGAATCCAAGGTCACTTTAATTCCCCCATGTGTTTTCCTTGTTTATAGTTGCCATAAATATTATTGATTATTTAATAACATTTTCAAATATGTGTTCGTTTATTTAACTGTGCTATTTTCCAAATGCACAGTATTACGGAGAGAGAAATTATAAAAATAATCTTTTTGTTTATCTTAATTATCTTTCTTTGCAGAAGCTTCTTATTCAATTTTCAAAGCAACAAAAGAAATCTATATAAAGATATTCAGGAAAACTGAGTCTACAGAATCTTCTAAACCCCAAAAGCAGAGAAAGCAAGGAAACATTTCTCCCTCCAGTTATCATGCAACTGAATAGAAAGCAAACAAGTATTGCCAGCTAGTGTGTCATGTTCTCATAGTGGACATTCAACTGTACTGTATGAACTGCATGGTTGAATAATAATATGGAGTCCTGTGGAATACAAAATGTCAGACACACACACACACACACACACAGAGAGAGAGAGAGAGAGAGAGAGAGAGAGGACCCTCATATAACAAACGATTTGTATAACATAAAATCTGTACAACATAAAAAATCAGAGATAGGGGAAATTTGCTTAACAGAATCGCCTATAGGGCGAATCTGTACAACATAAAAATGGTCGTGATTAGGGATCACTCTGTTTTCAATGCATTCCTATGGGAAATTTGTATAAAGGAAAATTTGCTTAACAGAATTTCATTTGAAATGAATTAATTCCTTTATATAAGGTACCTGTGTGTGTGTGTGTGTGTGTGTGTGTGCGCGCACACACACACACACACACACACACACACACACACACACACACACACACACACACACACACACACACACACACACACACCTTCATAGTTTTAAGTTGTCAGGATCAAATTCAGAATGTAAGCAGAGGCTGAACTGCAGTACCAAAATACCAAAGTCTCAGAGAATAAAATGAAGCTTTAACAATTCCATCTTGCCTTGCCATTAGTTTCTCCATTAAAAAAAATTACATCAACCATTTTCCTCCACCACTCCCACATTTTTACCCAATACAGAATTATGGAATATATTATCTTTTTACTACTATAACTATAACTACATGTTCTAGTAAGCCAGTGCTAATGGTGATCCTTGCCAGGGTTTACTAGATATAGGGGATTCAAAAGTCATTTGCCCTTTCCTTCTTCTAGGGAGGCTTAGGACCAAACAGCCTGCTGAAGGCTAGTCTACAGGTTAGCTGCCCTCCTAGGAGGTCCAGTGGGGAATCACTTCAAACTCCCACCCTCTGACTCTGCAGGCACTCAATCTTACCGAAATATCCAGCCATTTTTTTTTGCTTTCTAGTAGTCCAGTAATGGTATATTCAAGTTAGAATAATTAATAGGGACTCTCCTTCCCTCACAGATCAACAAGTTGCATGGGCCAAGCAGAACACAAGGTCAGCTAAATCTAAAAAGGGCAAGAGACCCAGCTGCATCAAGGACAGAAACCATTCCCTATGAAAGAAAACGGGCAGTAGCTTTGGTCCCAGAGGAGTCTATTAGCTGTGCACTGCCCCTGAAGATTTATGTTGGAGCAGACAAAATACTGTATCACAGTCTGAGGGGTAGTATGATGCTCTATGTATGACGGTACATATTCACTGTTTAACAAAAGCATAAAAAATGTCAGCATTATAAAATGAAAGTTTGTATAATAAACTCCCAATTTCTTCCAAATCTCTTTCCTATTGCTAGTTTTGACACACCAATGCATAACCACACAAGCAATTTACATAACACTATGCCTATATGGTGTATTAATTCAGAATAAACTTTGAGCTGGAAAAACTCTTCTAATATGCCTATATGGTGTATTAATTCACAATAAACTTTGAGCTGGAAAAACTATTCTAAGTCTCAAAACCTTAAAAGTTACAAGAAAAAAATGTATTTTTGTGAGTGATGTTGAAATATGCCCATATAAAAAGCGTAAAATAATTTGTATGCAACTGGGAAGAGAAATTCTGAAGTGTGTTTGATACTTACAAACATATCATATAAAATGCTAGTTCTTATGAAACACTGAATAGCCAAGAAAAGCAAAGCAAAGTGTTCTGCTTATATGCCGCCCCATACCACTACAAGTAGTCTCTGGGCGGTTACAGTGTGTAGGCTACACATTGCCCCCCCCAGCAAGCTGGGTACTCATTTTACTGACCTCGGAAGGATGGAAGGCTGAGTGAACCTTGAGCCTGCTACCAGGGATTGAACCCAGGTCGTGAGCACAGTTTTACCTGCAGTACAGGCATTTAACCACTGCGCCACAAGTGATTTTGCACTGCAAAGCTTGCTTTAGAGTGAATGTATGGAGTAAAAGTATTGTTCCATAAATGGCATTGTAATTTATGTACTGCTGTAAATATTGTGCTCATTTTTATTTAATCAAATGAGAATATATGAGAGGAATAACGAGGGATAAGGGGTATTACATTAACACATGTGACAGTCACCTCACATGGACCAGTCAATTCTCTTTTCTTGTTAATCATCTTTGCAGTATTCCTGGTTCTTAAGATGAATGCTTCCTTGTCTGCACAGCAAATTACATTTTCGTTGTGTGCTATTATTTTCTTAAGATTGACACCCATGGACTCTAGTGGTTGTAAATTAGGTGGGAGGCACAAGCAAAAATCTTCAAAATAACTTTTCAAAGTTATAGTGCTAAAGAAAATAGCATATCCACATGTAACAGGACTTCAAAATGTGTACTGTATACAACTCCAGGACAGTGGTACCCTGACTTACGAGGCATATGAAAATCCTGACATACGAAAATCCTAACTTACGAGCACTCTTCAGCACTCCCCCCCCCAGCTGCTAAGGAGCAAGGTCAGGATTCCCCGTCTTGCCAGCAGCGGGTGGGGGGGGTATCGAGATTTGAATTGCCTTGGTGACTGGAAGGCAATTTAAAAGTGGTGCACCGCTCTCCCCCCGTGGGGGCTCCGGAGAAGCAGCATGCCACTTTTTAAATTCCTTCCAGTCAACAAGGCAGCATTTAAAATCTGCCTCCGTGACTGGAAGGGATTTAAAAAGTGGTGTGCCGCTTCTCCGGAGCCCCCACGGAGGGGAGCAGTGCACCACTTTTAAAATCCCTTCCAGTCACGGAGGCAAGTCTGCATTGAGCCAATGCATTTCAATGGAGATGGCCCTGGGAATGCTGGCCCAAAGCCAGCTCCAAGCAGCTGACTGGCACTGGCTGGGGGAGGATTTGCGCAGGGGAGAAGCTGCATGTGCGAATTTAAAAGCAGTTTCCCATATGAATGTATTGAAATCTGTTCCCTCCAGTATGGATTAATTGCTTTTCAATGCAATTGAGGCTTATCGCGGAGATCCGCCCGTACCTAGATGTGGATTCCCTCAGGACGATTGTGCAGGCTCTGGTGATCTCAATGACTGATTACTGCAACATTCTCTACATGGGGCTCCCCTTGACCCATATTCGGCGTTTGCAGTGGGTGTAAAATGTGGTGGCCAGGCTGGTGGTTGGTGTGGGCAGATTTGACCACATCCCCCCACCATCCTGGCGCGCCTGCACTGGCTACCCATTGCCTCCCGAATGAGGTTCAAGGTGTTGGCTTTGGTTTACAAAACCCTCCATGGCTTGGGACCTGACTATCTGGCGGAGCGGCTCTCGCAGAGGTCAGCTCTGTCCTGACTGATCAGAGCTTCGCTCTCCCTTTCGCTCCGGGTGGCTACTCCGAGGGAGGCTCGCAGGGTTTCTACCCAGAGATGGGCCTTCTCAGTGGCTGCTCCAGCACTTTGGAACAGACTGCTGCCGGAGCTAAGGCTGGCCGAGTCACTGCCAGCCTTTAGGAGAGCATTGAATATGTGGCTCTTTAGGAAACATTTTGGCGATCACTGAGTCCACAATGATATGTTTGTTTTTTAGTTGGCTCGCTTCATTTTATCCTCTTGCTGGTTTCTTTGTCATATGTTGTAGTTGACTGTTGCTATTTTTATCTTTTTTCCCCCTTTAATTGTTGTATTGTTTGATTTATTGTGGGGGTTTGTGTTTGTTTTTGGTCAAATTGTTTATGGGATAATTTGTTGTACACCGCCAAGAGTTCCCAATGGGAAATTTGGGCGGTTAATAAATACAAAAATAAATAAATAAATATATTTTCTCTTTAGAAAAAATGCTTCTTCCCCCCCCCCCACACACACACTTCTTTGAAATAATTTTCTGTTTATTTCCTTTCTACTGACTTTCTGCATGTAGGAAGACCACATGTAATGCAAGTTTATAAAAAGTTCTTTATTTCAAAAGATTTTCTTGGATTCTTGATTAACTAAATTATATAGGTTAGAACGGTTGTCATCTAACCGTTAGATGACAAGAAAATCCATTTTTAGCAGACTGAAATATAGGGGAACAAATGCAGCCTTAGCTGAAGCATATACAGTGGTTCCCCACCCTTTCATGGTTCTTATATTGTGGTCCTGCTACATCATGGGACTGCAGTATATAACCCCCCCCAGGGTAAGGGGGAAGGCCTGTTTCACACCTCTTGTACTTACCTGAGGGCTGGCACTGCCCCAAACGGACCTGTGAGGGCCTCCCTGTGAACTGGAAATGACTTCCGGATCACAAAAAAAAAAAAAAAAAAAAAAAAAAACATTTCTGAGGCCTCCAACGGGCCTGGAATGATTTTCAGCAATCCAGAAGTCATTTCAATCGCAGGCCTGTTCAGGGCAGCCCAAGGCTGGGGGTAAGTACAAGAGCCCCCAGCTAGGCCCCCAGGGTCCCTAGCCCCCACAATAGGTGGGGGGGACTGTATATCTGAAATGGAGCATATCACCGCAATTAAAACTAAATTAATAATAACACACTCCATGATTTACAAAATATTTAGTGGTTAGCTTGGTTTCCTAGCTTCCCTTATTATTTCTGATCAAATCACAATATTGCCTGTTTCCCCCCCTAGAATTACCAAAATGAGTTCCATTAGTGGATTTCTGTGTAGCAAACTTGCTTTTCTTTGTTATTTAAATTGACTGCTTCAGGAGTTTCACATAAGACTTTAAGTGAACTGATGAATCACCTTGAAAGAAGACAATGTATGGCACTTATTAAGAGGGCAGACACACTGCTGCACCTAATTGTGGGCAGACAATCAAAGAGAAGATAATGGATGGCCATGGTTGTATAAAATGGAGAGAGAAAAGGTATTGAACAGACTGCATGATTTTAGTAGTTTGGATGAACATTTAAATTGCAATATTCTTTTTTCTGCCTTCTGATGGCACGGTTAGAAAGAGAAACCAATGTATGTGAAAAAACATGCAGATTTGATTTATAAATGAATTATGTGAATCAGCTGTGCAAAATATTGGCTTCACTTTAATGTGTGTGTGTGTGCTCTTCCTACTCCCTAATCTAATAAAACTTAATTTATCTTTACAAGGAACACCAACAAAAATTGAAAGAAGGGGAGACCCTATTCTAGATGGTTCATATCCAGAACTCTACAAAGTATAAGAAACATTTCCAAATAAAAGAAAAGATCCAGCACAGAGACATTTTCACACAAATGATTTTTTACATCAGAAAAATTCCAAAATGTTCACACAGAATGCACTTTTTCAACCAATGTCAAGATTTTCGAAAAGGCTTATAAGGGGGAGGATCAAATACAAATGATATTTTATATTAAGAAGGCTATGAAACAAAACACATGTTCAAGCATTGCTGGAGAGAGAAAATGCTACGTATAACTGACACTAATTATAATCTTCCAAATCTCAAATATTTATTTTACATTGGCATGCCTATTAGATCGCAATGTCATAGGAAAGGAAATGAAACATTATTTTCAACATAGGAATCAATTTATGCTATACTGTACGCTCATAGAGTAAATTCAGGCTAACTCCAAATATCAAGTATAGAAGAAATTAATTGACAAGTCAAGCAAGCGTGTTAAGAAAGGGCATATGGGACTGAAGTGAACATTCATCCTAGAACACACAATGGATTTAATAGTGTCTTGAGACTCCACAGCTAACTGTCTCAAGCCAGAACTTTGATTCAGCCACTTTGTTTATTTTTATTTAATAGTTTCCCACTTCCCCCTTGTGATCTGGCTTTACTACTATCTAGAAGATTAAGAAGCAGTGAAATCAATGGGGAGTGAAGGATTAATTGCTTTACTTGCTGACGTCGTAAAGTCTTCATAATCAGATAATTTTCCATTGTCTGTTCTACACAAAAAACCAACAAAGTCAAAAATATGGACAGCCAAAAAAAGAATACAAATAGTGATATTACTAGATCACTAAAGACAGAACAAAAAAAGAAGCTGAGCTCTGTGATCGATGAGCACAATCCAAAAACACAGTAGAATAAAATCCTATTGGGATCACTAAAATATCATTATAAAGCTTTTGAGCCCTTCAGGGCCATTCATCATGTTGGGCATTATAAAGCTTTAGACCTGGGAAGTCACTAAAAATCCTAAAAATCATCCTGGCTAGACGTGGAAGCCCTCAAATCTATATTAAAAATAAAAATATAAGGTGCAGACTGTAAATTAAAAGAATATACAGTACTCGAGGCATGATGATATCATGCTGAGATGTGGCAATATTAGGTATCATATGAATACTGTATCCTGCCCTTCACTTTCTCTTACTTGTCCTCCTTGACAGAAAAATGCATTCCACCCCAACTGAAGTGCACAGGGTATGCACTAGCATCTGGCCCATATTTGTCTCCTTCTCTCCGGTTTATGTGGTTACTCTGAATAAAGGATATACAGTGAACCCTTGTATAACAAACAGCTTGTATAACATAAAATTTGTACAACATAAAAATTCCGGAGATAGGGGAAATTTGCTTAACATAATCGCCTATGGGGCGAATCCATACAACATAAAAATGGGATTACTCCATTTTCAATGCATTCCTATAGGATTTTGTATAAAGGAAAACTTGCTTAACATAATTTCATTTGGAACGAATTAATTCCTTTATACAAGGTACCACTGTAGTGTGCAAGCATTCATGCTTTCTATCACGCCTACAAAGTGACAATGTTTGACTTGGCCCATTGCTCTGGTGATCCACAGGAAATGGCTCTTGTTCATTTTCCATTAGAGATGGGCTTTTAGTTTTGGAAGTGGTCAGCATCCAAAATAAAATGTGAGAACCCAGCTGATGTTCGGAACCAGAGGAATTAAATCAACCAATCCCTTACCTTACAATGGGGTGGCACAGGGCACAACTCCAATGAGGAAGTCTCCAACACATCATCTTTCCTTATCCCTGCTGCTGGCCAATCAGGAGCTGTGCAGGAAAATGTATCATCCCACCTCCCTGTCTGATTGGCCAGTGTCAGAGTGAAGGAAATATGATGCATCAGAGGCTCCTTCCTTGTGGGAGCTGAGCCTTGTGCCACCCCAGCGCAAGGTAAGGGATTGGTTGAATTCATTCCTCCGGTTCTGAACATCAGATGGGCTGACCACTTCTGAAATGAAAAGCCCATCTCTATTTTCTATATAAACCGCTCAACAAAAGTTTTGGGCAGACACGTTTAGAAAAAAAGCAAAATTTTGGTTCCACAAATAACTGATTACTTACTTCCTTAATATTTTATTTATAAATATTTAATCTTACTGCTGGTTTCTTTTTTTTCCCAGGCTTGGTGAGAAGTTCATGACCTGAGCTCACACAGACCTCCTTTGTTGAGAATAAAACTAATGAAAGGTCAAACAGTATTATCAATAGGTCGTAGTGAGTCCTTCACGTAGATTTTCATTAAGAGCTATTGGCACATGCAAGAAAGGTGAACAGAAAAAGGTAGCTGCATGCCATCCAACATTTTAGTGATCTGACAATCAGGAAAACAGTGCTGTGTACACTGGTTGCCCTTTTTACATTCTTCCAGTTTGCAGCTCTTCATTTGAATCAAACTTTCTAATAAAAGTTCTGCACAGACAAGTCCATTCATTAATGTGTGTATATTTCACTCTAACCCACTTTTTCTCAGTGAAGTATCCTCAATATTTATTGATTTAAAACTCCCATCATTTCCCAACCAGCATGGTCACTAGTTGAGTGGTAGCTCAAAATATTTGGAGAAGGGTAGGTGATGAAGTTTACTGGTATGTGTCATCAAGTTATCTCTGACCCAATAAATATCAGAGCCTCAAGGTAATTTATAATGAATAATAATATTTTTGAAATCATAGGCTAAAATTATTTCAAAGCTAATTTAAAATAGTTGTTGTGAGCTGTATTAATGACTTGGACAAGAAAGCAGAGGGGATGCTTGTAAAATTTGTGGATGATACAAAATTGGGTGTAAATTGCTAATATCTAGGAAGACAGAAACAAAATTCAAAATGCTCAGGATGGGCTGAAGCACTGGGATGAAACCAACAGAATGAAAATTGGATAGGGAGAAGTGCTGCACCTAGGAAGAAGAAACCAAATGCACAGTTAGAAGATGGGGGGGGGGGGATATCTGGCTCAGCAATACTACAAGCAAAAAGGATCCTGGAATTGTAGATCATGGATGCTGAATATGAGCCAATAGTGTGATGTGGCTACAAAAATAGACAAATGCTATCTTAGGGTGCATTCACAGAAGTATACTTTCCAAATGTTTGTGCATATTGACTTAAGCTGTCTTGAATTGATTAGGCACCCACTGAAAATTTTCTTTGGAGAAGAAAGGCATGCATGTACATGTACATTTACAAGCATATGAAAACAAATACTGCCTGAAATATTTGTACTTTCAAAGTACAAAATAGAAACTATCATTGTGTGCAAACTGTGTTTTTTACATTCCAAACATTGTTTCATGCAGCTTTTTGTGTGCATTGTCTTCTCTGGCCATAAGTGAAAGAAAACATGATGCCTTGATGTAAGAGAAGAATAACATTGCATTTTGTTGTCCTCACCTGTAAGGACAAGACAAGCAGGAATTTGCATCTGTACTTTTGGCCTAAAGTCTGGGTCTTTACTTTGAATTGGTTTTATGAAGGTATCAATAATATTCAGCTATGTAATAATATCAAACATATTGATTATTGTCTTTTGCTGAATTTGTTTTATAATCCTTTGTGTCCCTGCAAAAGATGAATGTATTTTAATCTATTTCACTGGTAAAAAACAGAACATAACCCTATTTAAAATGTTTTTTTTATACTTTATCAGGAAATTAGAGGTTCCTAAGTATCATTTAGTAACCTACCCTTTCACAAGACAGATTAAATGATGGAGGACAGGAATAGCCTTTAAGAATTTTGAAAAAGAAAAATGTCAAAATTCATCAGTTAAATATTAACAGTGAATTATATGACCAGTTCAATTAGGCTAAAATGTCAGCATTAACCTGTCACAAAGAGGTCAGTTAATCAGTTAAGATTATCTGACCATTTGTTCTCTCAGACAAATGCTACAACCAGCTTCACCAGAACTGTTTAAGTTCCTTGTGTCATATAACAATCTCTCAGATAGGGGGTTATATTTTTCATTAAGCCGATCCCAGATAAACACATCTCAAATACCCTGGCATCATTTATATTCTCTGGCTAGAATCCTTACAAATAAATGTGTACTTCAAGGATAATTCAAAACTGTATACAGTTCTGGCAGTAAGAAAGTCAGAATATGATAAACCAACTCTATGTCACCGATTCCTTATGAAAATAAAATCCAAAAGCTGCCTAGGGAATAGAATAATAGTTCATCTCTTACCCACTACTGACAACTCATTGTGGCAGGACGGTTTCTTTCCACCCTTTAAAAATGAAAACCTGGTCTCCTCTACTAATCTATGGAATTTCCCTAGGTACGTTGTTACAATAATGTTGCAGGCAGGAAGTTAGCTTATACAGTACTGTACATTTAGGCACAAATATATGGTAGACCCATGCATCTCTATAGGAAAAGTCAATGTAAAATCACTTGTATTCATGGACAGCTGGACACATTTTTATCGTACTTGAATATAATTTAAGACTTATCAATGGGCTCTGCCAAGAAACAGTATCTACTGCACAGCAAAAAAACAATAGTTCTAACTGTTCTTATGGGATATTACTTCTTATGGGGGGGAAAACATGGGGAGAAAAACCCGATAGAACTAGTGGTGGTCATTTAGGAACAGAATATGATGATTTTATGACATAGTGATAGTAAAGAAACACAAGTCTCTTGTGAACAAATGACTAGCAGCATATACTTTCTGCTATTTACCTGAAATTTAATCCTTATCCATTTTGACATGTTTTAAGAAGTTTCAGTCTGTTTATCATAATTTTGTTCCAAAACTATTTGCTCATTATAATAATAGTACATGTCAAGAGTAAGCATGTCTACCTAAGCAGAACCTGAAAATAAAGAATCAATTTCCCTCAATAGTATATAGAAATTAGTTGACTCAACGCATACACATAGAAAAAAGACACACTGAAATGCCAGATTACCTTATCCAGGAATGACTCACCTGTGTTGCAGTCACTTCTTAAACTTCCCATGGGATACCTCTTACTCTGGTATATGTGTACCTAGATAGAATAGAAAGTTCTCACTTAGACCAGTAGAAGTATAAATCTGAAAAAGTAGTGTTGGCCATCAGGAGAAACTGATGTCACCTTTCAAGTAAAAGTAATTGGTTAAAATAATAGTTTGAAGGTGCATGAAACCAAGTCATCACTTGTTCTAATAATTATAGTTTTAAATGTTCCTCTTTGATTTATTTTTCCTGAAAGTAATTAAAATGTTAGCATTCTGTTTACTTTGGGGGATGGAATGAGAATGTCACAAGCTATTAACCAGTTATGCAAAGCATCTTGACCTCCCATTTATTTATTTATTTATTTATTTATTTTATTTTATTTTATTTTAGAGTATTTCTACCCCACCTTTCTCCTTGGAAAACGACCTAAGGTGGCTTACAGTAATGAAGGACAATATACAGTCCAGTACAATTAAGGCATAATCAAGTATTGAGAACAGGGAACTGAGGGACATCTGACAGCTTTAAAATACAACATTACATTAAAGCTACAAGAGAACCTGAGCAGTTAAAGAGAGAGTAAAAAGGTAATGTTGAAAACATAGTGTCAGTGCAATCACACAAGGCTATAAGTGGTTAACACAAAGACTATGTGATCATGTATGGCAGATTCATATAAAAGACACATGGTATGTAGTCCCTCATTCAGGGAAAGCTTACCTTAAGAGAAAAGTCTTTGCCTGTTTCCAGAAAGACAACAGAGATGGGACAGTCCTCACCTCTAGTGGGATTGAGTTCCAGGGTCTGGGTACAGCAAGAGAGAGGGCCCTTTCATGTGTTCCCAGAAGATGCACCCGTGAGGGTGGCGGGATGGCGAGAAGGGCCTCTCGTGATGACCTTAACACCTGAGTCGGTTCATACTGTGAAATTCAATCTTTGAGGTAGCTAGGACCCAGGTTGTGCAGTGCTTTTTAGGTTAAGCTCAGCACTTTGAATTGTGTCTAACAGCTGATTTCTAGCCAGTGGAGCTGCTTTAATAGGTATGTAATGTGATCTCTGTACCCTGCCCCAGTCAGAAATCTGGCTGCTACATTTACCACATTAAGAGAAGACAAGACTTGTTAGAAAAGTAGTAAACCACTGGTGATTGATGGGACTGGTGTGGAGAGGGTTACAGGTTTTAGATTTTTGGGCATTGAGTTACAGGAGGATCTGTCCTGGAGTGTCAACACAAGGGGGCTTGCAAAGAAGGCTCAGCAGAGACTATTTTTCTTGAGAACTTTAAGGAAAAACCATCTTCCACAAAAGCTGCTGCTGGCCTTCTATCATTGTGCAATTGAGAGTGTGCTTACTTACGGGTTATGTGTGTGGTATGGAAGTTGTACCCATTGAGATAGGACAGTGTTGCACAGAATCCTAAGAATTGCAGAGAGTATTGTGGGCTGTTCACTCCCCACCCTAGAACAAATTTATACTACCAGATGCCACTGTAAAGCATTAGATATATTAAGAGATCCATCACATCCTAGTCATTGCCTCTTCAAGTTGCTGCCATCGGGACGGAGATATAGAGTACTGAGGGCAAGAACAAACTGTCTCAAAAATAGCTTCTTTTTTAAGAGCAATATTGGCCTTAAACAGAAAATCTGGACTTTGAAGTCAGCTTATTTTATATGTCATATTTTTATGTGTTGTAGCTGTTTTTAAATCTATGTGGAATGTTTTAAATGAGTTGAGTATAGCAACCATGAAATTTCATTGTTCCTGCAACAGGGCAATGACAATAAAGATTCCTATTCCTATTCCTAAAAGGCAATAGTGCTAGGAAATGTTGAAGGCAACAACAAAGGAGGAAGACCAACTATGATCCAGATTGAGTTCTAAAGGAAATTGCAGCCTTGTATTTACAAGAGCTGAACATTTTGGAGATCATTCATTCATATTGGTGCCGTAGTTGGGGATGATGTGACAGTACATAGCAACAACATTAAGCAACTGCTGTCAAATGACTAGCCAAAACCATCTTCATCTGTTTGTGCATACAGTGAACGTGTCAAGTAATATGCTAATATTAATATGCTGATCTCAGATGTCAACATCTGAATCTTCATCATGCCAAGAAAGGCACAATTAAGCACTGCATGCATAGGAGAGGCACATGAGTACAAGCATATTTAAGACTTGATGATCTCCTCTACTTTATTTTTATTTTTATTTTTTATTTTCAGTTTATTACCGGGGTTGTGTTTGGGCAAATTGCTTTTCAATCTGTTGTACACCACCCAAAGTTCCCAAGGGAAAGTCAGGCGGTTAATAAGTACAAATAAATATAAAAAATTATCTCAGTTGCTCTTCTGTTCTGCCTCTTTTATTTATTTATTTATACATTTCTATACCGCACTGGTTTCCCCAAGGGAACTCTGGGCAGTTTACACAAAGGCCATCAAATAGACAGCAATTAAAAACCATAGGCAAATAAACAACAAACCAATAACAACCAAATATTCATTCCTGTGTGTATTTATTTATTAATTTAGAATATTTTACCCCACCTTTCTCTTTGGCAAAGGACCCAAGGCAGCAATGCTTACGACAACTGTTTTCAGATGGTTGCAACTAGAATCCAAGTTTACCTTTTGCCGGGCTAGTCAGCAATAAAGAGGCGACACACGTTGGGCTTGGTGAAACTCGGGCCACAATTTATTAATTGCAATAACCGATAATAACTTTATCTACGAACAGTAACTTCAAAGGAGGGTCTGTGACGTAGCGCAATAAATTACTAGGTGGTTTATTAAAGGTCCGTTAATTAATTTATTGCACCCACTTACGGATGCAATGAGGATACCAGAGTGTTTGGGCATCCCCCATTCCCAATTTCTTGGCAGTCCCGTAGTTAATGTTGGGTTTTAATTATCTGAAACCTATCGCCTAGCTTACCTACTTATTAGAATGGGACTGCCGAGGACCTTGAGTATTTGTAAGGCACTGTATGATATTCCAAATTATATTGCGCTACCCGCCAAATTGTGACCGTGTGACCTAAGAACCCTACGCCACGTGTGAATGATGGGATGGGCGAAAACACGCTGCCACTCAAGGCCAATCAGAGTGGCAGTCAAAAATTCCCATCCGGCCCCGAAGCGACCAGCAAAGCATCACCATCACACTATAAACGGTGGCGGGCGGGCGGGGAATAACCCGACTGAGCGGCAGCCGGTGGGGGGGGCGCGGCCATGCCTTATATGGCCGCGCAATCGGCGCACGATACGCCGAATGCGCTGCCCCGCCCACCGCCTGCCAGCTGACAGCCGGCAAAATCCCCCCCTGCGCCTCACTAAGAGACGCGGGGAGGCATTGCCGGGCTAGTCAGCAATAAAGAGGCGACACACGTTGGGCTTGGTGAAACTCGGGCCACAATTTATTAATTGCAATAACCGATAATAACTTTATCTACGAACAGTAACTTCAAAGGAGGGTCTGTGACGTAGCGCAATAAATTACTAGGTGGTTTATTAAAGGTCCGTTAATTAATTTATTGCACCCACTTACGGATGCAATGAGGATACCAGAGTGTTTGGGCATCCCCCATTCCCAATTTCTTGGCAGTCCCGTAGTTAATGTTGGGTTTTAATTATCTGAAACCTATCGCCTAGCTTACCTACTTATTAGAATGGGACTGCCGAGGACCTTGAGTATTTGTAAGGCACTGTATGATATTCCAAATTATATTGCGCTACCCGCCACTAAGAGACGCACCGCAGTCTCTTACCCCCACCTACCCCTCAGGTAGGCCAACAGACCCTCCCGGATATCATCAAGGAAAATACCAAGCCCCACGTCAGATAAGTGAACTCCATCGGGCCGGAAAAGACTCCGGTCCCGCGCTGTGATGGCAGGATGCGAAATAACGGAACCAATTTCAGCATTAACGAAACGGGCAACCTCCCGGTTAACTCCTTTGCGAGACTTGTGCATCTTCTGGGGCGGATGATGCGCACTCCACTCCAATCTAGGGATGATTGCCGACCACATAATCCACACTGTGGGCCGATTGGCTTTAAATACTCTCAGGTCAAAGATGATCTGGAGAGCCAAAGACTTGCCAGACATCCTGGTCAAGTCATTCCCTCCAAGGTGAATTACCATGATGGAGGGAAAGGGGTCAGGGGGTTGGGCGAGGGCTGTCGCCAAAAAGGCACTCCACCGCATGCCCCGTATACCCTTCCAGACCAAATCGGCCCATCGCTCCAGGCCAAGGTTACGGCCACGTCCAGAACTGATGGCAAACTTAGCGGCCCAATAAACGAAGCTGTGGCCGTAAATAAATACACGGGTCCGCCTGCAATCCGCCGGGCCTGCAAAGGAGATAAGAGAAAACACTGGCCCCTTTTACGGGTCCATTAACGGGCGAACATAAACCTTAAACTGATGGGACTTCCACCGGCCAATACGTTGAATGCCCTCAGTACCCACGCCGAGGGCGGCGGCGGTAGACGCCGCGCCTATCCGAAAGGAATGAGTCCCAAATCGCAAATGCGGGACGCCCACAAGGCGAAGGGCATTCGATGTCAGCTTCCAAAATTGGTAACGAGTCAATGGGGACCCGTCCAGGTGTTGAAACAAATAGCCCTGCCGGGCAGGTAAGCAAGATGCATACGTGTGCAGAGCCAGGATGGGGCAAATACGCGGCTCCGAACACCTACGCAGGTGTATCGTGCAACCTCTACCCTGCTGATCTGTTTTAGACCTGCGAATGTGCAGGGAAGCGTGCTCGTCCTCCAATACTAAATCAGACCATAGCAGCGCTGTAGCCGAATTATCAGTTTTAGCAGATGCAACCAGCTCGCTGACTCGCAAAGCAGCAAAGAAAGCCACCAGCGACGCAGCGTGCAGTAAGGCAACTTCAACAGGATCCCTACAAACCTGGTGCCAGGCCTGGGCTAGGTGAAATAAGATTGACGGCGAGATGGGGTGGCGAGTATCTCGTGGTTTTCCCTTCTCCCTGGTCCAACCCTCTATCATTTTTGCTATCTGAAACTGACAATCAGGAAAAGCCAGACCCTGGGCCTTGGCGTAATAAGCGAGGGCGGACATCTTGCCCTGTATAGTCCTCGGGGCAAGGCCCTTAAAATGTAAATAAACTGCAAAGTGAACTAATTGGTCGGTCGTGGCCGGCCAGAGCTGAGTACACCCTTCCCGAGCACAAAAATGAGCGTACTCGGCGCAGGCCACCGAGTAAGCCCGACGGGTGCTGGGCGCTAAAGCCAAACCCATGGCCCTATTGGCCTCTACCCGCCAAGCTGCCATACCTCGGGTGGGAGACGCTCGGGTTCCTTCATGGCCTGGGGGGCTAGCGCTCTGAACCGTTCGATCTGTTGGCGGGACAGAGCGTCAGCCAAATCGTTCCGGACCCCCGGCACATGAACTGCTCGAAACAAGATGTTAAACCTTAAACAACGCAGAGTGAAGGCACGAACTAAAACCATAACCCGCTTAGATTTAGAGGTCAGATTATTGATAATATAAACGACCGCAAGGTTGTCACAATGAAATTTAACGGCCGAGTCCGCCCACAAATCTGCCCACAAATAGAGTGCACCAACAATGGGAAAAAATTCAAGGAAAGTTAAGTCGCGTGTTAGGCCTGACTGATGCCATTCCTGGGGCCACAGGCCGGCGCACCAGCGCCCCCTGAAAAACAACCCGAAACCCAAGGAGCCAGATGCGTCCGTCTGGACTTGTAGGTCAGCTGCCAAGGCCGCCTCCGACCGCCAAAAACAGACGCCATTAAACCTAGAAAGGAATTCAATCCAGGTGTCAAGGTCCTCCCTAATAGGGGCGGATAGGCGCCGTCTGTGGTGCGGGCTGCGGAGTCCCACCGTCGCATCGCAAAGCCGGCGCAGGAAGGGGCGCCCCGGCGCTACCACCCTGCAAGCGAAATTAAGGTGGCCAATAAGCTGCTGAAGCTCACGGAGTGTGGCCTTCTTAGCCGACCTGACAAGCGTGATCCGACGCAAAAGGTCGGCCACCTTCTGTCGAGGTAGGCGACTTGTTTGGGCTACCGTGTCCAATTCGATGCCCAAAAAGGTCAAAACAGTAGCAGGGCCCTCCGTTTTGTCGTCGGCCAAAGGCAAACCAAGCTCGGCTGCCATATCCTGAAAAACTGACATCAAGCGGGCACATTGGCCCGTGCCCGCTGCACCTGCGAACAAAAAATCATCTAGGTAGTGGACCACATGGGAAGTCCGTGCGCGTTGACGTGTCACCCATTCCACAAACGTACTAAAACGTTCAAAGGCGGCACATGAAATGGAACAGCCAAACGGCATAGACCTATCCATGTAAAAACCCCCTTCAAACGAGAACCCCAAGAGTTCGCAGTCGTCGGGATGAACCGGCAACAACCGAAAGGCCGACTTTACGTCGCACTTTCCTATCTCGGCCCCAACCCCACAGGACCGGACCATCCGAACCGCGTCGTCGAACGACGTGTAGTGAACAGAGGCCAACTCCTGGGGGATACCATCGTTAACAGATTGACCCGCCGGGTAAGACAGGTGATGGATTAAACGGTACTCACCCGGTGTCTTCTTAGGCACAACTCCCAGTGGGGAGACTCGGAAATTAGGGGTAGGCGGGTGGTCGAAGGGACCAAGAACTCGTCCGGCCGAAATTTCTGCAGTAATCTTTTGTCTAACAACATCCTCCATACCTCGGATAGATTTGAGGTTTGGTGACATAAATGGCTGTCTCCGGCCTAACGCTGGGATTCTAAAGCCATATTGGAACCCATGCAAAAGGTAATGCGCATCGGTGATGGAGGGGTAGCTACGCAGCCACGCCCTCAGGGTTCCGACATTTATGGGACTAGGTCCCTTTTGGGGGCGGATTATTGCCCTGCTGTAAACGTTTTCCCCCGGGCTCCCTGCCTGTGTCCCCACCCGATCTGCCCCTGGAGCAGGCACTGACCGGATGGTTAGCCCCGCAGGCGGAGCAGGCATGCCGGAATTTGCACTGCCGGCGCCCACAGGCCCCTCTGTTGTTGAATTCGAAGCAAACCAGCCTGGGTTGAACAGACTGGCCCGCATTGGTGCAGGGGTTACCTGCGGCGCCAGAGCGCAACACCGGGTGTCCACTGTCAAACCGGTCGTTGGACCGATTGGAGCCGCTCACACGCAGCCATAAGTAGCTATGTGGGCGGTCCCAACGTAAAGCCGGCTCCTTCGCGACCCTACGCCGAAATCCCTCATCATACATGAGCCACGCCATGGAGGGGAGATCCTGCCGCGCCCTAATTATGAGATCGAGGTAGTGCCACAATTTTGCGCCCTTTTGTGGGTGTGCCTCTGAGTAAATACCCGCAAAAATGACGAAGGCATTCAGCCAATTATTCCAAGAACGTTCCGGCTTACGTTTGCGGATACGTTCCTTCTCTTTGTAATCTAGTTTCTCGAAGTCTTTCACGTCGATCTCCCTGTTAAGCAGGTCAAAGATATCGACGTATTTACCAGCAACTATTTTTTCCACCGTTCCTTCAGAAAGGTGATCCCCTAAGGGAAGAGATTCATCTGCCTCAGGGTAATCACCTATAGCCGGGGCTAAAGATTCAGGCTCCTTTGCAGGCGCGGGTGTCGACGTTCCAGGCAGAGGCACAGTAGCGGGTTCAGTTTGGCGCTGGGGGGCTGGGACTGACAAATCGAGAACCGGGGCCGTCTGAGCAGACGTCTCCGCCATGGACGTAGCCCTCCCCCGTGGCAGCGGGTGCGGTCCGGTGGGCGGAACGCACCGAGGCATTATGTATGGCCTAAAACCACGCATACCACCAGGAGGCGTGCTGTCAGGCCAGGGCCATGATACGCGCCGCGACATGTCAGTGTGTAAAAACATGCACTCACCCCCATCCGCGGGGTCCAAGGGCGCTCCCGGCGAAGTAACTGCAGAGCCGGCAGGACGGGAGAGGTCAATGGCCTGTTGGCGTGGCGCCTCCGCGATAGGCAATACCGATGAAGGTACGGCTGATAGCTGTTCAGGCCGGGCTTGGGGCGATTGTTCGTGGAGGCCGGTTAAGTCGACGGGAACCCGAGCGGAAGCAGATGATGCAGCCTGGGCAGAAGGTCCTGCTAGGGAAGATTCAAGAGATGCGGCACGGGCCTCCATTAAGTCGGCTACCAACTTCAAGGCCGATGTTTGCTGACCCTGCCCCCCCGCTGTGCTAGCACCCTCCCCATATGCCTGAGCCATCCCTTGCCGGCGTGCCCTCTCGCGTTCCAAACGGAGAGCTTTTTCCAAGCCGCCGCGAGGCGCGGCCACTCATCATCAGAAGATGATGGGGACTCAAGAGCAGGTGGAGGACAAGGCCTCTTCTTGGCCGGAGCCTTGCCCTTGCCCTTACCAGAGGCCTTCTTGGGTGCCATGGTGAAAAGGCAAAAGGGAGAAATAGGCCGGTCAGAAGGTAACCAAAGCAGTGAGGGCTGTAATCCGAGTGTCACTCAGCTACTAATCCCACCCTGGGAGCAGATGGATGGTGATATGGATGTCCCCCCCCCAGACCAGAACCTGGGAAGACCAAACAAAATGGCCACCAAGTAGCTACAGACGTCAGGACTATGGGCGCCCTACCGGCCCAGGCGAAAGACCGGGCCGTCCAATACCGCCCGCCCAGATGAGCCCTGACCTCAAGTTGGGTCCCTCTGTATGCCCCAGGCCCCTATGGCCAAGCCCTTGCCCAGATGGAAACAGATAGAGGCCTGACGAAAATGGCCGCCGCACGTGGGCAAAGGGTGCCTGCTGGTAACAGGCACCGCCAAAGTGTCGCCCCGGGCCGCACGCTGTACCCGCTGGCTACCTCGCCTCGCCCCCTACACTATGCCTGGTCAAACTGGGAGGTAAGGGGAACAAAGGCAAGGAACGCCGACGCAGGGGCCGGTACAGGCCCGAAGCCCTGAGAAAAGGCCAAGGGATGGCGCACAGCCGTCCGCGCCGCCACAGGCCCAACGCCGGCCGGTCCCAGTTGCCGCGGTCTCTGCCCGCGTGCAAGACGCCCGGGACCTGAAACCCCAACCCCACGGAGCAGGCAGCGGCCAGACGCCCGAGAGTTGATCCTCCCGCAGGCCGCCCGCACCTCCGCTCACGACCCCCCGGTCCCCACCCCCACCCCGACGTGCTCCGCGAGCTCACGAGAGCCCGGCAGAGCTCCCTCCCCCCTCCCCACCCTCCCCAGAAAAGACAATCCAAATATCTTAGCCGTCCGTCGAAATCGAAGGCTCCGTTGCTGGAGTGCCGACTCCAGCGCGAATAACCCGACTGAGCGGCAGCCGGTGGGGGGGGCGCGGCCATGCCTTATATGGCCGCGCAATCGGCGCACGATACGCCGAATGCGCTGCCCCGCCCACCGCCTGCCAGCTGACAGCCGGCAAAATCCCCCCCTGCGCCTCACTAAGAGACGCGGGGAGGCATTCTCCTTCTTACAACATGCCATAACCAGAACCAGCCTGTATCAGTCTAGCTAACATGTCCCTTACTTTGCAATCACATTATCCCTCATCCATCTGCTCACTTGCTTCTATGCAGGAAGGTCCTAAAGATGGGGGGAGGGGAGGAGGCATCCCCCAGTGTGCAGCACAGACTCAGAGGAGAAGAGGAAACATTTCTTGAAGGAAAGAAAATTGCTGGCTGCAAAGCTGCAGCATCAATATTTTCTTAAGTGAAGAGGAACCATGTGATTGACCTATTACTTGGCCTATTACCTCTCATCACTTCCAGATTCTGAGGGTGCTACTATCTCAACTTTATATGAGTGTTTAGCTGCAGTAATGAACTGGATGAGGATGAACAAAATGAAAATAAACCCAAGCAAGACAGAGGTGCTCCTGGTCAGTCAAAAGGGAGAACAAGGGATAGGGATGCAACCTGTTCTGGATGGGGTCTCCCTCCAATTAAAAAAAAAAGAGGTATGCAGCTTGGGGGTGCTCTTGAACTCATCCTTGAACCCAGATGCCCAGGTCACAGCTGTGGCCAGGAGTGCTTCTGCAAAATTAAAATTAGTACACTAGCTATGCCAATTTCTTGTTCACTGTGAAAACTTGCCCTAGCGACATCCCAGTTAGACTACTATAATGCACTCTATGTGAGACTACCAATGACAAGTCTCAGGAAACTTCCATGGGCCCAAAATGCAGCAGCCAGATTGCTAACTGGGACAGGGTACAGAGATAACATTACACCCCTATTAAAGAAGTTCCACTGGCTACCAATCAACTATAGGGCACAATTCAAAGTGATGCCCCTCACTGGTACATCTTGTGGGAACACATGAAAGGCCTTCTTGGCAGCTTCACCCAGACTCTGGAACTCCCTCCCACCAGAGGTAAGGACTGCCCCATCTCTAACGTCTTTAGGAAACAGGCAAATACCTTTCTCTTCAGGCAAGCTTTCCCTGAATGATATTACTTGACCTTTATAAGAATCTACCATAAACTATCACATAGACATTGTGTTTATATATTTTGTGATTACATTGACACTATGTTTTCAATTGCTGGTTTCCCCTCTCTCACAAGTTTATATGGAATTTTCACTCTCTTTTTAACTGTTTCATTCTCTTGTAGCTTTAATGCAATGATGTCTTTTAATGCTATAAGATGTCCCTCAATACCCTGCCCTCAATTACTTGAATATGTCTTAAGTGTATTGGACTACATATTGTCCCTCATTACTGTAAGCCACCTTGGGTCCTTTTCCAAAGACAAAGGCGGGGTAAAAATACTCTAAAATAAATAAAATAAATAAATATTACTTCAAATTTATCTTCCTAATATCTATCAGTGTGTGAGAGTAGACTATCTCATTTTCTAGGAGAACAACAATATCATTGTTTTATTTTGTGTTTGGCAAGTCATCTAAGAGATCTAGGAAAATTCTATTATATATGTTACAGAGGCAGATTTGGGCCGAGGGGGTGTCGGAGCACAAACTGATTGGATTAGGATATGACTTTGATATATTGCCCTTGAAATGGAGCTATTATTGTTGTAAATATTTTGTGGGATGAAAGTATTAGCACATTCCTAATTAGCCTGGCAATTTGATCATGCCTATGGGCTGGCAAACCACTCCAGTATTCCTGCCAACAATGGCTGCTCCGCCCGGCCTCGTGCCGAGCAGGGGCACCTTTGCCGGCCGGTTGACGGAGGCGGCTATTGGCTCCGCTAGTAGCGTAGCCTACGGCAGGGGAGCGCGCCCTTTATAAGTCCTTGGCGCGCTCCCCCTCAGCCTGCCTCCGCAACCGCCGGTTTCAAGCAGGATCCGACGGAGCGGTTGCTGGAAGCCCCGTCGAACCCCCGCGCTGCAGAGCCAGCGCCGCTGGCTGCGTTCTCCCGACAATCAGCTGATTGTCGGGAGGAGCTGTTTCGCAAGCTGCGGCACAGAAGGCTTGACTGTTGACAGGCGAGTTCTTCCGAGAGGGGCTCCGGGAGGCTGGTGGGTCGCCTGGCCAGGCTCTTTCGAGCCTGTCCAATTGCGGGGTCCCCTGAGAGCAGCGAGCTGGACCTCTCTGCACCCCCCCCTTTACTCAGCCGCTTGTCGGGAGTTCCGACAAGCGGCTGGGGCTTCGCTGACGGGGATTAGGACACCAGAGCCGCTGCGGAGCTTTCAGCTCCTTGTCTCCGCCTTGCAGCCTCCCGGAGCGGCTGGCGCTCAGGTTCAAGCCACTGCTCCCCCTGCGGCTCCTGACAATCGCCTGATTGTCGGGAGCAGCTGTCACTTCGCCCCACGGATCTCCCTCGCTCCAGGGATGGTCGCTCCGGGGTGTTTCGGGTGATGGGTGGTTTAGCGTGCGGGGAGGGTGGAAGCGAGCAGTCGGAGCATTCCTGGCTCCCTTTATCCCTAGGGAAGTGGTGCACCCGGCTTCTCAGGCTGTGTCAAGCCTGCAGGATTGCCGAGCGCAGGCTGAGCCGGGGAACCCCGGCTCTTGGCCGGCTGGTGTTACTAGCTTGTTGGGGCGGTCGGTGAGACTGAACTTGCGAGCTTAGTCCTGCGGGGGTAGTTGGTCGCGCTTGCCAGGGGTGTCGTCTTTTGGGGTTCCTTCTGGCCGCCCAAATTTCTTGTATTATCCCCTTGGTTGGGTAAGGTGGATTGGGCCAGTGAACATGCGAACATATGCACATAAGAAGAGCCATGCTGGATCAGGCCAAGGGCCCATCCAGTCCAGCTTCCTGTATCTCACAACGGCACCACTGGATGCGTTTGGGAGTGCATGAGACTAGATCTCTGTCTCCTGATATCACTTCCCTGCATCTGGCCCTTGAAGTACCCTGGTTCTTAAGCCTGGAGATTACATATCTCCAGCGTGATTTGTAACCTGTGCCTTTGGGTTGGGCGGCCATCTTCTGCTTTGCCACTCAGCGGCCATTTTGGTTGGACGTTCTGGGCCTACTCTTAGCGCCTAAATCCATGCCCATCCGCCGGGCTGGGCGCACTGGGCGGCTCTACCTACCTCCAGTTATCCTGGGCTGTAGGCTTTTAGCTTCGTTTAGGGGATATTACACCCTTTTATCGGGGGTGACTTAGGGAGGCTAATTTGACTTGGCACCTGGTGGCCATTTTGGCCATGCCTCGTGGGCTCACCCCTTAGGGATCTATCTACATCCATCTGCCCGGCTGAACACTCCGAGTGGCCCCGGACCCTCTGTCTCTTGGTTGACTTATTAGGGGGGTCTAGCGTGCTTGGGATTGTTCATCCAAAGTTAATTGGCGGTAATTTTCGGCTTCGGTGGTGGCATGCCTGCCCACCCGTTCAGCCATTTTGTGCACATCATCTGTCAGTGGGTATGGGGGGGTGGGTGTAATCTGCATCCATCCTCTTTATTCATTGTGGTTATACCCATGCCACGATTTGTTTTGGCGGTCACATAATAGGGCCATCCTTCGGATACCCTTGGAACCCATTTTGGCCCCGTGCCGCACCCACGTGGCTGAGTTTCTTGTCGCCTGTTCGCCCTTCTGTTCGGCTATGCCGTCTGGGCCCCACCAGATGTGTTTGGGAGCGCATGAGACTAGATGTCTATCTCCTGATACCACTCACCCGCGTCTGGCCCTTGAAGGACCCCGGTGCTTCATCATGGTTTGTAACCTGTGCTCGACTGTTTCCCCAGGAATCTGCCCAGCCCCCCCTCTAGTTCTGATATTTTGGGAGGGAGGGAAGAGCTCCACTTTAGCCACTTTATTCATGCCCTGCATTATTTGGTACGTCGCAATCATAGCACCCCCCCAAGCGCCTTTTTTTTCCAGACGAAAGAGACCCAAATGTTCTTGGCCTTTCTTCATGGGGGAGGCGCCCCAGCCCAGTGATCATTTTGGTTGCTCTCTTATGCACCTTTAAGTTCCACTGGGCCTCTATTGAGATGTGGTAACCAGAATCGTACACAATACTCCAGGTGGGGGGCCTTGCTATTGTTTTGTATATGGCATTATAATGTTGGCTGTCTAATTTTCAACCCCCTTTTTTGATCATCCATAGCAACGAACTAGCTTTCTTTGCTGCTGCCACACATGGGGGAGATACCTTCATGGCGCTGTCCACCAACACACCAGGACCTCTTTCCTGGTCTGTCACGGATAGGTCAGAGCCCATGAGTTGATAGATGGAGTTTGCAATTTTTTTTTTGGCCCCAATACGCATTCCTTTACATTTGGTTACATTTACATACATTTGCCATCTCTCAGCATTTCCACAGTTTGGGGAGATCCTTCTGGCGCTCTTCGCAATCCTCTCTGGTTTCCACCGCACAGAACATTTTTGTGTCATCTGCAAACGTGCCCCCCCTCACTGTTTACCCCTGTCTCCAGCTCATTTATGCTTGTTAATCTTTAATCTACCGACTAGTCCTCAGACCCCCTCTCTTTCAACCTGTATTTGATTTGATTCTTTAGCCAAGAGGGGCGGCTCAGGCTGCGGACTCCACTCACGGCCCTCGGTTATGAAGTCAGGCGCCACGAATCGTGGGGGCTGTTACACGCCGCAATCTGGGTCAGCTGTTACATATTAGGGCCACCCTTCCCATTCTCCTTGGATCCGTTTTTGGTTTGTGCCACGCACACGCTATGGGTTACTTTTCACCTGTTTGCCCCGTATATTCAGCTACGCTGTTTAAGGTGGGAGGTTCTAATGGGAAGGAAAAAGGTAAAGCCCCTGCCAAGCAGAGGCCTAGTCAGCAGCCCCTTACTTATCCATCCTCTTCATCAGGTGATGAGTCACCTAGTCTTTGGCAGCTTGGTAGAAGCGGCCTCGTTTGAGCGCGAGCACGCTGGGAGGCAGGGGACGGCCGTGTTGTATGGGAGACGGCTTTCTACAAGCGCGGCTAGGGCGCTGAGGGGGTGGGGCGTACACTAATAATGGCTAATGGCGCCATGCAATTCTTCTCTTGAGTCCGTTTTAACAGGATCTGCCAGTACCGTTTCTTTAGGTACGCCATCCGTGACTACTGAAGTAAACGCGTCATCACATGCGCCGCTCAGACACCCCCCCCAGTTCCTGTGTCTTCCAACGTAGTCATGTTCCCGCCTGCCGCTGAAGAGTCATCGCTTACGGCCCTGGTTTCGGCCTGGGCTGTGTATTCGCGTGGTAAGTCGGCTCCAGCAGTCCAGCATCTACCCTTCATGGAGTTGCGGCGCTTGGTCGCCCATTTTGGCGCAGACGGTGCTATAGTATTGTGGGACTTCGTAGTCCTCATCGTACACGCCGCATTTCAGCCGAAAATTAGTGGGCTGCCTCGTGCCCCCTGGGGTGGCGGCGCAGCGGTATTACCCGGACCTAATCCAATTTTCGAGTTTTCCTGAAGATTCCGACCTCTCCTCATAGGTTATGTAGGCTGGCTAATGCATAGCCTTGAGTTTGTTCTGCCAGTTATGAGGTTGCCTGGTTTCAAGCCGCCGATTTGGTACCCCTTCGTTTGCCCCCCACGCGTCAGTGAGCTGCTCCTCCAATCCAAGAAACCGACTTCTAGCTTATGCATTACGTTGGTCATGTATGGTCCGCGAGCGGAATCTGGTCTCTCAGCATATTTGTAGATTGAAGACTGACCGGCGGTAAGGCCGGCATGATACACCTTCGTAGGTGTTCTGTGCTTCAAATTTGCCTGGCCCTAGTGTTATATAGGTCCGCCCTGCTCGCTTACAATTATCGTGGGTACCTATTCCTGTGCAAAAGAGGGGTCGCATTTGACCGGTTGCCAATATTGGACAATTTCACTGAGGGCACGGCAGGTCGCTGGCGTATCGGGCTGGCAATTTGGGCGTCATTCGCTCTGGATAGGCGCTGTTTCCACAGCAGCTGCCTTTGGCACCGATTGGGTGGCAACCAACGGATTGGGGATGGTGATCCGGAAACTTTAAATCTTCTGTACGTTTACTAATGGACCGGTACCACCGGGCCAGTTGTTCTTTTCTTTCCATTACAGCTTCTACCCCCGGGAGCCGGGTTCGAGCATTGGTTTACGGCCTCAGTCTTTTGTTTACTGGGACTTCGAGTTGCTACCCAGTCTGGACGTGGCCGCGCTTTCGGCCTTGGACGTGGCCGCGCTTTCGGACTTGGATGTGGCCACGCTTTCGGCCTTGGACGTGGCCGCGCTTTCGGCCTTGGACGTGGCTGCGATCCGGCCTGGGACGTGGCCGCGCTTTCAGCCTGGGACGTGGCCGCGCTTTCGGCCTTGGCCAATGGGCCGGTTTCCTGTGGAAGGGCAAGAAGGTGATGCCTTGACACGCCTTTCTTACTGTGGCTCCCAGTGACCTCCCCCCTTGCCACCTTGCCAAGCATCGTGGTTGCCCAGGTTGGGAGGAATCGACTCGACCTGTAACTCGGGCAAGTCCCTCATTCTCAAGATCTTCGAGGATCTGAGAGCGCTTCATCACGCTCGCCTATTGGCGGCTCGCACGGAGGGCAAGTCTCTCATTCTCAAGATCCTTGTGGATCTGAGAGCGTTCCAGCGTACTCGCTCATTGGTTCGTGTTGTTTAGTCTGAGATCTTTCCCCGGCTGAACGGGGGTTCGCGCCACCGTGGGTAGCGCAATTTAATAAAACATCACGCAGATCTCTATAAAATGATCAAGGTCCTCGGCAGTCCTATCGTAATAACCAGTTAGGTAGCTGGTAGGCTTCAGTAACAATGACCCCAATGTGATCAAGTGGCCTGCATAGACAGTGGGAATGGGGGATGCCCACAACACTCTGGCATCCTCATCGCATGCATAACTGACTGCAACAAATTACTGCAGGAGTGGACCTGAGAAACCTTATCCGTTGCGTTAGTTGCCCGCGTTGTGCAGGCCGAAGTGGGAGCTGTCCTTTGCACTCCAACATCCCTGCTGGGAAACCACCTTAATTCGTCCGGATGGGGTGCATTTATTGGATAAGGGCCTGGATATCCTTATTCAGAAACTTAAGGAGGGCCTGAGGGCCGAATTGTTCGGCTGTGGGGTAAAGAGCCGCAGTGCGCCTCTTTGGTGGCGGGTAGCGCATAAAAGTTAACCATTTAGGTCCCGAATCTAATTACATCTTCACGTCTTCGGCAGCCTTCCATTAATAACCCAATAGGATTTAGTTAGGGAGCAAATAATAATAATAACCCCAAACCCTAGGAGGGCTGCCAACCTTTAATCAAGCGTTGATGCCAAAAGATTTCATTGGCATCCTCACTGCGGCAGTTCAACGGGCCGCAGGAAAGTGGTGGAGTAGCGGGACCTAATCAATTTGTTGTTACCATTTGATGATGCGCTACGGCTCAGGCCCTCCTAAAGTTATTGCTCATTGATAAGTAATTTAAAATTCGTTACTGTAGTTAATAAAGTTGTGGCCCTTATTTAACCCAAGCGGAATGTGTGTCGCCTCTTTCTTTCAACCTGGCTCGGCAATGGCTGCTCCGCCCGGCCTCGTGCCGAGCAGGGGCACCTTTGCCGGCCGGTTGACGGAGGCGGCTATTGGCTCCGCTATTAGCGTAGCCTACGGCAGGGGAGCGCGCCCTTTATAAGTCCTTGGCGCGCTCCCCCTCAGCCTGCCTCCGCAACCGCCGGTTTCCCCGCCCTCCCGCCACTGTTTACGATGTGCTGGTGATGCTTTGCTGGTCGCTTCGGGGCCGGATGGGAATTTTTGACCACTTCTCTGATTGGCCTTGAGCGGTGGTGTTTTTTCGCCCATCCCACCATTCACATATTGGCGGTGGGTGTTGTAGGTAATAACCCCGGTCACGACTGGCGGGTAGCGCATAAAAGTTAACCATTTAGGTCCCGAATCTAATTACATCTTCACGTCTTCGGCAGCCTTCCATTAATAACCCAATAGCATTTAGTTAGGGAGCAAATAATAATAATAACCCCAAACCCTAGGAGGGCTGCCAACCTTTAATCAAGCGTTGATGCCAAAAGATTTCATTGGCATCCTCACTGCGGCAGTTCAACGGGCCGCAGGAAAGTGGTGGAGTAGCGGGACCTAATCAATTTGTTGTTACCATTTGATGATGCGCTACGGCTCAGGCCCTCCTAAAGTTATTGCTCATTGATAAGTAATTTAAAATTCGTTACTGTAGTTAATAAAGTTGTGGCCCTTATTTAACCCAAGCGGAATGTGTGTCGCCTCTTTCTTTCAACCTGGCTCGGCAAAACTCCATGGACGTGGGATCACGAAGAGACAGTCACAACTGTAATGACACACCACACACACATGGGCAATTGAAAGTGATTTGCCCTATCTAAAGTCTGCTTCTTCCTGGCACTAGAAAAGATTGTTATATAATTTGTGAAAGAAGTCACCTTCCATTTAATGCAATCTCTTCTCAACCGAAATACTGATGACCAGCTCTGTATTGCAAGCAGAATTTTAAAATTTATCAACAATAACATGACCTTTTCCTCTATATGCAGAAGGTAGGAAGACTAGATAGAAGGACTATGTTTTTCTATTAAAGGAAAGGTTTCTCTCCTATCATTTTTCCATTGGCAAGAAAGCAAGAATAAAAATAAAATAAAAATAAAAAATAGTAACTTGGACTTCACTTTGCTGATATTGAACCTCTGCTCTCTGTCAGCTCATCTAAAAGAAATTTGTTGTGATTAAGGGCATTGCTTTTGGAAAGCCAAGGTATATATGTACCCATATGGTATCTATCAAAGTACTTCTACTTTCCCATAAACTGCTGGCTCAACATGTAAGCTATCTTGTTGGGCAACAAATCTCTACTAAGAAATGGCACTATAAGATTATAAACGTATTTATGTACTACTTACTAGATAAATCACAAGATGAGGGTTTGAGGGTTATTTCAAAAGAAACCAGAATGTTCTGTGCCAAACTATTTCTCAAATTATAATAGCTTTCCTTAGAGTGCATCGTGCCCTAATTGGATTAATATTGACTTAAGATGTATTGAGATTGATAAGTTTCTTTCCAGTTACATTCTTGGACTCTTTCAAACACTTTTTCAGAAAAAAGGACTCTCTCAGTGTCTTGGCAAACCGCATTTATTTGCTTTATTCAAATCTATGTCTGAATGAACATGATAAATGTTTAGCAAAAGTGTGAAAGTGACAGGTACGCAAAACAGCCCTGTATGTTTGTGCATCTAAGCTTTCATAGTTATAATGAATAAATGGAGCATGTGCTTCTAAATACAGCCTTGCACTCTCTATCTATATATATTTGATATCCAAAGACTCTTTGGAGGAGTCTAATTTGTTTCTCTGTCAGACTCTCAGTGGTATTCGCTGAAAAAAATTCAACACCTGCAAAACTAGAACTTGAAATAGGAATGAAGCAAGGAAAATTTTCCCACCATATATATTAATAAAGTTTGTGATAATGAACAACACTTTAAAAACCTAAATCACTTTGTCTTAATGATTAATATGAAGGAACTTACTTCCAGTGCAACTCTTCCTATAGACTTCATATGCATGACCGAAGGTCACAAGAATTTGCTTGTTTTAAAAAATAGGTTGTAGTTCAATCTATGCGTACCTGGAAGCAAGTCCCATTAAGAATTCAGCGTTTTGGCTAAGATCGTGTGAAATTTGAGCCAGAGTAGACCCACATTTATTAATTATTTATTTTTATATTTATATACCGCACCGATTTCCCAAGAGGGAACTCTGGGCGGTTCCCAGAGTTTGTACAGTAAAAGGGTGCACAGCAGATACAAATCACAATTAGGATGAAAAGCATAAACTATATTTGGCTTGAAAAGAAAAGGTTGATTTTAGTGAAGTCAAACTTATTCTAACTAAAGTACTTTAAGAATGACTCTGGATTTTAACCTCTTTTCCTTGACAAACTGATCCCATTTATTTTATTTTCATTTTTATTTGTTTTAGTTCAATTCATACTGCAGGAACAGCCAAAAAAAGGGAGATGTCTGTACTATGTCCATGCCTTAGGCTCCAACCAAGAGAAATGTCTAACACTACTAGCTGACTCCCTAGGCCTGTTTCAGTCTATGGCATGTCTAAAGTAAGATAGAGCCATATATTCTTATTGCATCATGTGTGTCTGATCCCTCCACAACTGTGGTTGTACTACCGCTGGTGCTGCTAAAAATAATAGCTGAAGGTTGATATTGCCTTTTGTACTAGGCTTCATTTTTTTGTACTAGGCTTCAAATTGTTTTTATCCTGTTTGCCATTATTGTTTCCAAAAAGCATTCCTCTTATTATTTGTTCAGGTGACAGAAAAGTGATGGATGTGAATGTTTGCTGATTTGTGTTTTTATCCTGATGTCAATACTAATTGTTCAACTGTTATTCAAATTTTTATATGGAAGAATAAAGTCCCAAAACCCTATGGTAATTATTCCTTCTATTGGGCCTTTTTAGTCACACTGAGATAGAAATGGAAAAGGAATTTTTTTAAAAAACAAAATGAAGATACAAGAAAGGTTCTAATCATTTTCAATTTTTTTCAGGCTGCTTGGGAATGGCTCACAAAGGAGAAGGTGGGCAAAGTAGACATCAGAGTGAGCTATCAACTGGGAAAAATGCACTCAGGCACCCTAAGAGACACAGATTTTATTTTATATTGGAAGACCATCACCAATATTTTTATATGGCATTCTTAGGATATATGACAGAACTACTTCAGAAATGATTCACTAAGTCTCACGCAACCCAAGCACCTTGCACTGTAATTTAGCAAATGCTTGTTATGGTGCTGTTTTTATAACCCTGGCAGTGTATGGGGGTCCTGCATGGCAGGGGCTTGGGACTGGATGGCTCTTGCAGTCTCTTCCAACTCTATGATTCTATGATTCTGTATAATAACTGGACACGTACATCCAGCCATTTATTCTCCATTCTGCCTGGCTCCCAAACAACATTCGGTTCCGTGGGTTACAAGTCATATAGGAATGTCACAAGAAACAAGCTGGCCATCCTGCAAACTACATGAAAGCAGTGAAAAACTCTTGGCAGAGGATCATTTTTGTGTGATTTCCCTCTCAGAGGCAAAGCTGCTCTTTCTCTGTCTGCTATCTATACATTAGAGGCAACTGACACAGAAACACTTTCAATTGTTCCCGTGATCCTGCATAGAAATGGGCATAAACATAAATAAATAAATAAATAAATAAATAAATAAATAAATAAATAAATAAATAAATAAATAAATAAATACCAAGAATCAGGTCATTTTGTGGGTCGCTTGGAGCACTCCATGGAAACACGCCTTCGCAGAATATAATGCAACAGTGAACCATTATCAGCATTGGCTATTTGTATGCTTCATAGTTCCTGTGATTTTGGACTTCCAGGAGTGCCAGAATGCCCCCCCCCAGTGAGACAGGAATGCCAAACCCACAGTGACTCTCCTCACCGCCTTCTCCAAGCTGGGTGAAGATTGGATTTGGGACTTGTAGGTTATAGCCCCCCCTCCTCCAAAGCAGCTGCCCCCAAGGAAAATGCTATTCAAGCAGCCCTTTAAAACCTTTGTCATACTTGGGGTGGGGATGGGTAGGAACACCAGCTGAAGACTGGCTGCAAATTTAGCATCTTTGACCTGTGCAGGAGCTATCACTCCTGAATCAGACACAAACTATGAAATGGCTTGTTTCATTGGAAAGTTCATGGAAGTTCATGGTTCATTAATAGCGACAAACTATGAACCACTGTTTTCCCCATCTGTGCCTATCTCTAGCCCTGATTTAAACTGGAAGCTTGTGCCTACATATTTCATGTGGTGGGGGGGGACCCCTTTTTCATTTTCTGCCTTATGAGGGAACAGCCCTTTATGGGCTTTCCCCCCATATGGATATTTCAAGCTGCTGAAAACACTGGGAAGTATTGATCAAGGCCTCCCATGCTTTTGAATGAGGAAAAAAAGAACAGACATAAGATGTTATGTATTACAGGTAATATTTACTTTAATCATGAGATGTAAATCCTTGCTTATTTCATACTCACAGGGAAGGGGGATTTGATTTAAATCAAACCACGTTTAAATCATAACTCAGAAAGATTAGATTGTCACAATTGTTTGCCTTGTTTCTTCTTATAACTTGCCACTTTATTTTATATATCACAGATGTCTCACAGTGTCCCTGCCCAGATTGTACCCATTTCCAATAACTCTCTAGTAATTTACAAATCAAGCATCCTAAAAATGTCTACTTTCAGAGAGGGAGTTTCACCAAGTTTCAGAGGGGAAATTGGTATGGTTGCCATTCCAAAGACATAATCATAACTCAAGAAAACTACTGAAAACAATTTTAGCGGAGTGTACAAGAATATCCAGGGTTAGCAATATATTGAAGTAGGGCAGCTAAATTTCATTCGGAGTTCAAAAACTGGGCTGATCAGGTCCATTGTTTCTCATTTCTATATACAGTGGTACCTTGTATAAAGGAATTAATTTGTTCCAAATGAAATTATGTTAAGTAAATTTTCCTTTATACAAATTCCCATAGGAATGCCTTGAAAACGGAGTAATCCCATTTTTATGTTGTACGGAATCTCCCCATAGGCGATTACGTTAAGCAAATTTCCCCTCTCTCCGGAATTTTTATGTTGTATAAATTTTATGTTATATAAGTTGTTTGTTATACAAGGGTCCACTGTACTGCTATTTGTACACACACACACACACACACACACACACACACACACACACACACACACACACACACACACACACACACACACACACACACAGAGAGAGAGAGAGAGAGAGAGAGAGAGAGAGAGAGAGAGAGAGAGAGAGAGAGAGAGAGAGAGAGAGAGAGAGAGAGAGAGAGAGGTATAATTAAGAATTAGACTTATAATATAATTACATTACAGAATTAGAATGTAATCCCAAACCCATCATGAGGTGTCTTTGCATTACAGCATATCTTAAATGAAATTGTCACAATGTAGTGCTTATTTTAAAAAAAGTTTAAAAATAAATGTTAAAACATCTGATTTAAGTAAAACAAAGTCTGATTAAATTTTAAAATATGCTGTTTTGGGTTTTTAAAAAACCTCTGATAAAATTTATACACCGTGCTCCCGCGTAACAATAAAAACAACAAATGTTTCATCACTTTGGTTGAGATTACCTCAATTTTTGTGGATTGAGCATTCCAAGGATCCTTTTGTGAAAAATTCTTTGATGGCACATTACATGAGTGATAAGAAAATTTGTGAATATTTTTATATCCTTAGCCCAGAGAGCTGAGTGGATGGGCTTCTGGAACATTTTACAGCTGACTGTCCTGTTTTCTCTATCATTGCCTTGCTCTTCTGTAAGGAATCTCATGATAATACATATAGCAGGCTGCACAATACCATTCTCTTATTTATCACTTAATTTCTGTGGAGTAGAAAGGATGGAATTACACAGTGCATTTAAAAGCAGACTGCATTATTATTTCAACTGCCCAGCTACACTAAAAGGCTAGTCTCGCATACTTGAAATCCATTTTCTAGAAGCCTTCCCCCCCAATAAAGACAGAGACAAGAATATTGGAGCCTGGTGTCAGGGGTAGAATGGTGGAAGACACAGCCGGCTGACATGTGCTTGAAGAAAATCAGCATTAATAACCCTCTTGGGATGTACAGTGGAAACTAAGGAACAATGCAAGAGAGAATGAGAATGACCCTAAATGAAGTATTGAAGATGTAGGAATGAATGAATTTTCCAGGAACCTGACACTGCCCACGCATCTCAAGGTGGAAACCCTTTCAGAATTCAATTATGCTGTACCCATTTACCTCAAACAAAATAAAAATAGAACATTTTTAAAAGCTGAACTTCTGCAAAACACCAGGCTTTATTTCATATGAGTATAATGCCTTCACCATCCCTAGGACACAGTAATAACAGCCAGTAGCGCCAATGCTTTTACGCCAATAAAGTACGTATTTTACACCAATTACACCAGGTGTTAGTACAAAACTGAAGTCCAGATTGTAGTGAAATCCAACAATTGGCAGAATATCCCGAATGAATTTCTTTCTCTTGGGCAAGAACACAGGCTCAACAGAGTAAGCCAATCAATAGCAGCACACTGTGAAAGATCAGTGATACAACACCAGATAAAAGAGTGAATGTTCCTGATGAAAAATGTGATAAAGTGAATTACACTTGAGAAGATGTTGTATAATTTATACAGTGGTTGTATTTAGCCCAGCGAGGAGCTTTATTGGTGCCCGTGAAACAAACAAGAAAAGAAATGTCAAGAAAATCTTTTTTCTTAGGTGAAGGACTTTATTATTAGCAATTTCTTACTCTCTAGTAGAACCACAACATTAAAATCTAGATCTGGAATACATATGAAAGTAATCAAAAGCTTCCAAACAGCTTCCATTTGGCAGGAAAAGGGGACAAAAGCCTAAACTGCTTCCATACTGGTAGGAACTAGAGCAAAAAAAAAATCTGAATAAATGGATTCTGGAAGAAGCACAATATTGTGTCATGGGAAATACAAGCTTTAAAAAGAAGGAGGCTAGATTAAAAAGGAAGCAGATTCAGGAGGATGCAGGGTGATATGTTAAATTCACATACTGAAGAAATGAAGTACAAAATAAATTACAAATCCATGCTGAAAGATTCTCAGATATAGTTCACATATAATCCTGGCAGGCAGGTTGTGCATGCAAAGAAATACAGGACTCAGTATTGCATTCGCTTACACTGCTTTACTTTACCGGCTATGGCTTCATTATATGTATGTAATTTCCTACATAATTAAGTTCTACATATATGAAGCTCATTTCTCTGCTGCTTTGTGTGGGTTTACATACACATTGCCTCTATCTGTGCATACACTTTTTATGTATGTATGTATGTATGTGTATGTATGTATGTATGTATGTATGTATGTATGTATGTATGTATGTATGTATGTGCACGCATGCCTATGCATGCACTCACATATACACTGCAGAAGCTCTTCTTTTGTAGGGTCAAAAGAAAATTCACATTAGCTGGGAAAAACATGCGCATAATCATGCTATATTTCAATTACGCATGTAAAAATAACTTCAAATCAAATATTGACATTTTGATTTGAAATAACATCTATGGATGCAATCACCTCATGGTTACAAATGTAACTAACACACTAAGGAACCCTCAAAATACAGCACACCATAAAACTACACTTTTCCCCATTTCTTTCGTACAGCCTTGTAAAAGAACAATCAAGGAGACTGCCAGCTAAATAAAAATGGAATAGAGATATAGATGTGGATACTGTCTCCATATAAACAGCTTGGGGATGTGACAATCTGGATTGAAATCTAGTGTAGAGAAATCCCCTTGGGGAGAAGGACATGACCCCAGCTGCCTGCATGGGAAAGGCCTTTGGGAACCATTAATCTCTCTATCTGAGTGGGAAGGGCCTGGATGGAGGGTAATTGATTCCATAGGTAAGCCCATATACTGAGGAAGCCAGCTTGGTCTGTATCTCCCCTCAGATCAGCCAGGAAGCCTGTGAGAGGGGGTTGCAGGACAAACAGCTGCCTGCGACCCTCAGATAATCTCTTCCCCCACACACCAATGGAATTCACCAGCTTACGTGACCCCTGGCCAGTAGGCCTGTCTCCACCCTTTGTGATGCTTCTTTACTGTAACCAATAAAAGCCTTGATTGAGCCCAGGCGAGAGGGACACACACAGAGAGACACAGAACACGCTTGGGACCGAGATGCTTGCACCCAATACATGTGTTGTGTAGTTTTTATTGCTACAATCTAGTTTACATCTGGATAAGATTTTAAAGAAAGACAGTAAGATAAACCAAAGACAGAGAATGCATCCATCTACTTCCTTATGAATCAAAATCTAGTAGGCTTTTCTGTTCCGTAGGAAATAGCAGACAAAATCATCTAACTTAAACATTTATCCACAGTTGAAAAGAGTATAGAAGAGACGTCTCCTCCAAGGGTCAAGATTGTAAGTATTATCCCCCTTCAAAAGTTGAATTGCAAGTTGACTCTGGGATATATTTAATGATAAAAGCCAGAAGTGATAACAGGATTTGATGAAGCATTCAGTAAAATACACACTCTCCTGATCTTCCATAACGATTCACAGTAAATACTGGAAAATAGCCTGTTTGTTGTAAATCATAACTGCAGAAAGCACAGCGAAGTGCTTTGAACAAGAAATGGATTGAAGATTACCAACAAAGCAGTTAGACTCTGAATACCATGACAAATGAGTCTCCAGATAAACGTACAATATTAATCAGGCCATTCAGGAAACAAAGGAAAATGACTTGGGTGTTAACGTAAGAGTCAGTAATAAATAGGGGTGAGAAAGCATTTACAGGGCTTATTCTTGTAAAATTAAAACTCAACATTCACATGGCAATAAATATAAACTAAAGCTATAAAGAAGATATGAAAAGTTGAGAATATCAAATCCAAGCCAGAAGGCTGAATGTGGCAATCAATGAGACCAAATAAGGCTTTTGCACACATAGGACATTTTCTTGGAATTTCCAGGAAAACAGTAACAACACAGGTCTGTGAAGATTCTCAGTCATCAAAGTGCATTTATCTGGAAGTTGAGAAATAGAAACATTTTGCTGCTCATCCAAACAGCTTCATCAGTCTGAATAAAGCTAGGTGTGAGCCTATTCAGGCCATTGTTCATCTTATGAGCCTATTTCAGACCAGGGTGACAAGAGGTCAAAGGGACTATAAGATAGAGGACTCACAACTAGCTTTATTCAGAATGATGAAGCTGTTTGAGCGAGCAGCAAAATGTTTCTATCTTTCAAGAAAAAGAAGTCCAGTTGCCAGTAACAACACAGTTTCCCCAAACTTAATGGAATGAAAGCAAAGAACCTACAAATATTGATAAGATAGGATGAAAGTGGCAGGCTCATAGTCAACTGGAGAGGACCGTTTAAGACAAGTTATATCTAGAGTTCTCCCTTTACATTAAAGTCCAAAATGTAAAGACATTATCCTATCTAAATTTTCTGTTTACCAACACTGGTCACATTTTTGCAATGTGAGCTCAGTTTTCCATTTTGGCAATACATAGCTTGATTTGATGGTTGCACTGGAAGTTTTTCAGTAGCAGAATTAAAACTTGTCCATAGGTTGTCACTTGGCAAGTAGGAGTAAATTATGATGGGGGGAATGTCATTTATCAGTTAAACAAATGAAATTGTTGTTTGGCTGACAAATGATATAAATATTGTGAATATTATTGCATCATGCTGAAACTAAAGGAGCAACAAAACCTTCCCACCCACCCCAGTGCTACCATTTCCATAAATGAAACATATGGGGTTGTGAGCAGCATTAAAGCAGTGCAAGCAATTATATAGACAAGGAAACAACATTAAGTTTTGTGTTCCCTTGGTAGAGAGCAGAAATGAGTCTCCAATGAATATGCAAGAACCAAGGTCAGGAACAATCTCTGTGGCCTGAAATAGTCACTTCTGGGGTAGATCTCTCTCTCTCTCTCTCTCTCTCTCTCTCTCTCTCTCTCTCTCTCTCTCTCTCTCTCTCTCTCTCTCTCTCTCTCTCTCTCTCTCTCTCTCTCTCTCTCTCTCTCTCTCTCTCTCTCTCTCTCTCTCTGGTACTACCACAGTACTATTATTTGCAGTTAACAATGTAAAACAGATGACATTGACAAAATAAGAAGATACAATGATTAAAAACATGCAAATTGAATTAGTATTAAGACACAATGTCATAGCATTTTAAATAAGGCTGCAGGCCAATAATAATAATAATAATCAAGTGAGATTGGATTCAAAGTCCTCTCGAAAGAGCAACATCTTCAGCAGCCATGCTGTGGCAGAATACTGAAAGTCGACTGTTGACAAAACTATTCCTTCTGACAGGAAGCTAAACAAGAAGTCAAGCTGAGAAAATTATGCAGAGGGTCAAAAAGCAAAAGAACTAAGCCAGAAACTGAGTGAAGAAAATGTAATGCATCAGAAAGACTGGAGACAGGAATGAAGTACCAAGTACAAAGAAGAAAATGTGGCAGATCAAAGTGAGGTCAGCTATTAAGAAATGGAGTGAGATGCAGTGACTGAAAAATAGAAAACAATGAAAACAATGAAAAAAGACAAGAGTGGACTGCTAACCCAGAAAGAATATAGCACCTGCAGCTCTAAACAGACTCGAAAGGAACAAGGCAAACAGGGTATGATCAGCTATTTTGGTGCAGCAGCAGCAGCAGCAACAACAACAACAATAAATTGAGAAGGCAAAGAGAGTGTTGGAATCAAAGGAAAACTTTCTAAATCTTTAATATTGGTTAATCTTGGCTGTCTTCTCAACCATAGCAATTCATTGGTCAGGTATGGAAGGTGTAAGTGATCCCAATCTACCCATCGCAATGTGTCTACTGATCACAAGCCCTGACAACAAGCACACTATGAAACCCCCAGCAGCATTTACTCTGCATTGGTGTCTATAAAACACTCAACAAATTGACCAGAAGGCGGGGGCGGGGGGGGGACACTTTACAATTTGACATAGGTTTGCCCTAGATGGTTATAACATAAAGGGAGGGTTTCCATGCTATCGAGCTATGGATTAAAACTATTTATTGCATAATCGTCAGATCATTGCAAACAAGCCATATTAACATGCCATATTAATCTGTATTTATACAATAAAATAAACATTTTAATATTAATGCTTTAAAATATAATATAAAATATTGTTTACTAGTAAGCCAATTTACTAAAATCCCCTAAAAAGTATTTACTTTACAATTTTAAAACCTTTACATAAAACATTTAATTTGCATTCTAAGAGGCTGTCTTCAAACTTCTAAATCTTTATAGCACTTTACACCTATACCATCCAAATATTTAGCTCTGCATATAGCGGCTTTAAAAGCAAATATTGCAACTCTGTTTATTATATCTAGATTGGATGTTTGTAATAAAAACTCAGTTTCTCTGAGATGCTTCTGTTTTCCACTTTCTTTAAAATGTGCTGTAAATATTTTTCTCTTATATTGCTATATAGGGGACAGTCTAATACATAATGAGCTAAGTCCTCGAGGGCAGGGTTTCCACAAACACATAAACGATTATCTATAGGGATACCCTGAAACCTACCCCATTTCATCATAGTATCCATTTGTTCAAATCGTAAGTGAGTATATGCTTTCCTATATTGCATTTTCATTGGGACAGTTAAATATTGTTCATAATGATGCAGCTGTTTTGTATTAGCCAACCATTTTGTTGTTGTTGTAGATGCAACAGCAGATATATCCATCTGTGCCTCAACATCAAAAACTCTTTGCTTAAAAATATGAATTGTATCTTCATGTGAAGGATTTAAAGCCTGAGCTGAAAAACCAAATTTTGGAAAGAGCTTAAACAGGTTATTTAACCATGAATTTTCATACCTAGAAACACACTGCTCCTCCAAACAAATCTTGGGCAATCTTTCTTCACTTAAGCTACTTATTCTGCACCAATACTTTACCATTCTTACAAGAATCAGACCTGAAATTGTTTTTGCACCAAGTTCTGCTCTTATTACATGTGCAGGGGTAGAACGTGAAACTCCCATGATAGCCCTGTAAAATTGTGTTTGAATCTGTTCAATTTTCTTAAGGTTTGCAAAACCCCATATTTCAGCACCATAAATTAACATAGGAATTATCTTAGCTTTAAAAATTTTTAAAATTGGGATTAAAGTGCCTGGGTAACTGTAGTTTAAGAGTTTGTTAACCGATTGTAAACTGGCCCGTGCTTTTAATGTATTTTTCTTTATTTGCGATGCCCAGGATCCAGATGCCTCAAAGTTAATGCCCAGATAGCAGTAACATTTAACCTGCTGTAAGTCTTTAGAATTTATAGACCACTTATGGGTTTTTCTTTTTTTGCCGAATACCACCACTTTGGATTTATCATTATTAATGCATAAATCATTTTCTTGGCAATAGATATTAAACCTTTTCAAAAGTCTTCTCATACCCACTTGGGTTGTTGATAGCAATATCATATCATCAGCATATAATAATATATTTACTTCTCTGTTTAGAATCTTAGGCATATGATAACTCTGATTGTGTATAAATGGCACCCCATCATTTATATAAAAATTAAATAAAAATGGAGATAGGATGCATCCTTGGCGGACCCCCTTATATGTTGGAACAGAGTCTGTCAATGCAAAATTTAAACCTGTTCTCACCTTCAGTGTGGTTTCTGTATACAGTGCTTTGAGCAATAGCAATAATCTTGGATCTATATTTCTCATTGCCAATTTTTCCCAGAGGCGTCCTCTATTTATCGAATCAAATGCTCGACTTAGATCAATAAAGGCTGCAAAAAGCTGCCCCCCCTTAAAGGTATATTTATTTATTAGGTGTTGTAATATAAAGCAATTGTCTAGGGTTGAGCGTCCCTTCCTAAAACCTGACTGTTCCTCAACAAAGAAGGAATTTTCTGTTTCCCAGTCCTCTAATTTGTTCAAGAGATGTCTTGCATAAATTTTTGCTGGAATATCAATTAGGCTAATAGGCCTGTAATTACTGGGATCATATTGATTGCCTTTCTTAAATAGTGGGATGATGATACTCATTTTCCAGCCTATAGGTATACAGCCTGTCTTATTTATATGAGTAAACAATCCAGACAATATAGGGGCCCACCAGTCTAAATAGTTCTTAAATAATTCAGGGGTAGGAAATCCTCTCCTGGGGCTTTATTGGTTCTCAGTGTCTGGATAAGCGTTTTAATCTCAAGCATTGTTACAGGTGACCACTGAGGAATTATACTTGGCTCTTCATTTTCTAAAAGTTTGTCAGTCTGCTTTACATCTTTCACTTCCTTAAATAGTTCTCTATAATATAATTCCCATGTGGCAGCTGGGATAGGAATATCCATGACAGACTTTGCCTCATTGATTCTATCAGCCACTAAGTGCCAAAAATGTGTTACATTTATCCCTGTTGCGGCTACTTCTAGCTCTGCCCACATATTTTCCTGATACCGCCTTTTCTTTGATTTAATCAATTGTTTATATTCACGCCTGAGTTTTAACATATTATTATGTGTCTCCTGATCATACATTGTTTGAGTTTTCCTCATCTGTCTCCTCAATACCTTTCTCCGCAATCTGCATTCCCTATCAAACCATGGGGACCTTGTAACTTCTGGTGGCTTTAGATGTGAATCTGCTGTTAAAAAGGTCTTATGTTCTCACAGATTTGATAATATGCTTCCATAGCTGTGTTTATGTTATCATCTGGGGTTAGAATTATATTTCTTAATTTTAAGCAGTAGCTTGAATTTTGAAATTCTGAAATTTTGTTTACATCCACTTTTTGCCATTTCAGTCTCCTCTCCCCTTGTATAGTTAAATTTTGAGCTAGCCATTTATCATGTGGACTTACTTTCCTCTGGTCTGATTTAGCTTTTACTTCCACTATTATAGGCTGATGATCACTGTCTGACATAGGGTGTACAGTTATGCCAGAGAATAAATGAACCTTTATTCTTGGAACACATACATAATCTAGCACACTCCCTGCCCTTTGGGAAAAATAAGTATATGGATATGGGGAATTGCTATTGTTATTTCCTAATATTTGCATATCAAACATATATAACAGCTTAAACAGGTTTACACCAGCATAATTTATCTTCTCATCCTGGGAATTCCAATATTTTAAATCTAAATCTAAAGTATCTTCATCAAAAATTCCACATTTCTCCGCAATTTTCGACAGGTCATTTCCAATTCTTGCATTGAAATCACCCAATATTATAGGCAACACATTTGGGAATCTTATTCTAAGATCTTCTAACAAAAGTTCCAAATGTAACCATATATCAGGAGCATAATACTGGGATGAGACAGGTGGAATATACACATTTACCAGAATAATCATCAGATCTTGAGTCTGCATCTTAACTGTCAACACATTTTTGTCAGAGGTAAGTGACTCAACCATACTACTCTCCCAACCTAAATCTTGCTTCACAAGAACAGCTAACCCCCCTATGGCTCTTCCTTTCCCATTTATTTTCTGTGCTGGATTTACCCATGCTTTGAAACCTGGCACTACTAGGTTTTCAGTTTCAAGGAGCCATGTTTCTTGAAGTGCTAATATTGAGTAGTTGGATAGAAAAGACTTTACCCTCATATTATTTCCACTTGCCTTCCACCCAGCTATGTTCCATGAAACAATACCGACTGGTATGTTTAATTGTTCTGCTTTGGAATTGTTCCAGGACAAACATTTAATTACAGATCTCTTATGCTGAAAAGTAGGGTGTGGCAGAGCTGTTAATTGAGTAAGAGGAGAAACATTACCAAAGCCATGGGATGAAGTGGGATCTGACTGAGTGGGAGATAACAATCTATCTATTTTAAAATAACTCTGCATGTTAACATCATTTCCTGTGCCACTAGTTGCAATGAGCTCAGCATCACAAAGCTCAGCATCACAGAGTCTCTCTCCAGCACCTTCGCACACAGGGACCACTGGAACATCCTTCCCCTGAGAGCATCTCCCATCTTCATGTCAAACTGAACTGTAATCATATACCATGCCAGGGATGTGGGTCTGACGTCCACAGGAGTTAACTCGACCTGGAAATTCATTGTTCCACCTACTTCTCCTCTTGTTAAATCTTACATTCGTACTCCTTTTCCTTATGATGACTGGAATTGGGTTCCCTACTGTCGAGTTGGAGATCGAACTGGATTGAATGGTGGATAATTTCCTTGTGGATTGTGGCTGTAATGAACCCCAGTCAGAGGGTTGGGACCCTGAGTAGAGGAGGATTGGGTGGGAGTTGAAATGGTGGGGTCCGTGAGCTGTTTGATACCACTATCCATAGGGAACCTTGCCTTCTTGGTTCTAGAATTGTCCTTTGGTGATGCTGGAATTTGACTATCAGCTTGCTGAACATTAGCCCCAGAGGACTTCCCTTTCACTGTATGCTCAGAAGATTCTAATAATTTAAATAAGGGTTTGAAGTTCATGCTTCTTCTTTTCTTGGATGTTTGTTTCGGATCCCCTTTGTCTTCTTTGTCTTCACATGTTTCAACTTGTCTTCCACTGGGGATGGGCAGGAGCCTTCTCACAGATCTTTGAGGTGGCCTTCCCCAAAGGTATGTGCTTTATGCTTGGAGAGACAGTTACAAGTGGAGGCTTGAAAAAGTCAACTGTGTTTGGTACAGAGACATTAGGGTTCCCCTGCGCCCCAGTCTGAGGACCTACACATAGAAGTAGTTCTTCCAGTGAAAGTTTGTCAATTTTGTCAATGGTTTTGGGTGACAGACTATAATAATTCATCTTATCGGATGGACAGTGTGGATGTACGGTCTGTCTCTGGTTCAACAGGTCTTCTGGATTTCCTACTGGGCACATCTTATTTTCTTTCAGGTAACCTTCTATGGTAGACACGGACTGCTTTACTTCCTTTAATATATCTCTAATTTCTGTTAAAAAGCACTGTATTCTGCAACTGTCTGATACCTTGGGTGTGGTTGATTTAGCAGAGGCCAAGGAGACTAGTGTGCAGGAATGAAAAGAATCATGGTTCCCTGTTATAAATGTGGTATCTATAATTTCCGGCTTCTTAACATTTGTACAGTTTACCTCCCTTGGACCAAAGATTGGCTCATTCGATTGCATCGGACCCTCTAAGCCCAAAACTGGATCAGACACAAAATCTGACATGTTTAACTTGCCAAAGTCTGCATTCACTGTGCTGCTTAGCAGGCTACCAATTGACTGATGTCCTTCCAGTAGCTGATCATTCATCAAAAGGCTATCAGATAAGTCAATGTGAGGAGAAATAGGATTCTCTTTGCCAATTGTTAAGACTTTCTGGGAGGTAATATAGTCAGTCATCTTAACTTGCCTCAGTTTCCTTGGATGCACAGGGTAGAGTCCAGCTTTACTGCCACGTTTAGCAGAATGCATGTTAAAATTAAATGGGAAAGACAAATCACTATGGTCACACTCTGAAGACTGCATAGGCTTGGAAAACTGATTACTGCTGTGTATTCTGCTGGTTCCCAGATCAGAAATGGGCGTAATTGAAATCGGAGTATTGCACTGCAGCTGCAGCTGCCTTAACACTGGAGGCGATAGGGTGAGATCGAAGATTTCCATATCATACAGTGTAAATAAATATGAAGTATTCACTCAGGTTTGTTTAAAACAATACTTCAGCAGATGTTAGAGTTGTATTTGAGTTCCTCATAAGAAAGCTCTCAGTGAGCTGCAGAATTCACAGAGAGGGCAGTTCAAAATCACCGGAGCTTTATCACAATTAAGTAAGTAAACAAAGCAGCCGGCACCTTAGTTGCAAGCAGCCTCCAAGCACAGCTCCCAAGGTCAGTTTTCTGCTGCTAATAACGTTATCAACAAGGTCAGCCGAAAAATGTTGTTAAAGCAGTAAAAAGCCCAATAAATAATGAGAAAAAAAATGCTTCAGACTCACAAACGCTTGCTGACCGCACCCCTATAACATAAAGGATCTTCTCTAGTCTCCTCACTGTTGCCTAATAGCATTTAGCTGTTTCGATAATAGCTGAAATTTAAAATCACATATTTATTCTGCTTGTGATATTAAAAACCTCTGCTTGAAACTACAGGGAAAGAGAGAACAAAAATTATCTTCTAAACAAGCTGAAAGTCATATTAAAATGTTTCATCTTAAACATAGCTATCCTGAAATCTGTCTTCAAGTACATCTACATAGCTTTATAATTTAATCAATGAAATTATCGTTGTAAAGATGTCCAATATAATTGAATGTTTCTGTATGACCATATGTCTTGTGTTTGGCTTGCCTGAATATAAACCTACTGACTGAAAGATGCATGGGTGTCAAGAAAGTTTAATGAACCAATCACTTACCCACTCTGAATATGATAATGCAATCAAAGATATATTTTGAAATAGCTCTTCAAGAGGAGAAATATTTACCAAAATCCAAGGTGCAGCAAATCAAAGAAAACTATGGATTTAGGGAAATGGCTCACCATTTTCATTATAGGACAATTCAGTTTGCAGTTTATAAAGGAACGTTAAATTTGTATCGAAACAAGTTAAAATAGCAGAAACAAAAGAATTTGTCAGACTTTGTTCAATGAAATTAAAGTTTGGAATTGCCATGAATATGGCAGGTTTTTGTATTCTTACCCAACTTCATTACAATATGAAGAAAAAGCACATATGCTTCAAACAATGGGTGATAAGTTTTAATGAGATATTTCGATTTGTTTATTTGCAATTTCTATGAAAAATGTTACAGGGTTTTTATGAATAAGTATGATTCTTGCTTCCTCTAACGTTCTCTAGAAAGCATCTGTGTAAGTTATTTACTTTGAAATAACAATGTAAGGGGCTGGATGTATGCACTGAAATGGTCCCTTGCAACCCTTATATAATATGAATGGGTTGATGTTATCGTTTTCGCAGAGTTACTCATAAGAATGGCTTAGCCATTCATTCATAATAATGGCTTAGTCTTCGTGATGACCTTTACAATTCAATCATTGCTTTACAGTTGAAAGAACAGCCAGTCATTCTTTATTCAAGTGTTAGGGAACAGTGGAATTAACCATACAAAATATGCTCAAACAACAGATTCTCATCAGCCAGACTGCATATTGGTACAAACCATGATTGCTTGCTATTTGACAAATAAAATTGACAAAGTAGGTCTAACTGTGGAACACTCAAGCTATCAGCTCACAACCTGTGTTCAATCCTGATGCATTTAGGCAGCCAACTCAAGGATGACTCAGCCTCCCATCCTTCCAAAATCAGTAAAAGGAGTACCCTGATTGCTAGGGGGCAAGGTTATGCATAAATTATGTTATAAACCACCTAGAAAGTACTGTAGCACTATGGTGTGGTAAACAAGCAATGTTATTTCTGAGTAAATGTCTGAACAGATGAGCAGACAAAACTTCTTAAAATTCCAGTTAGGTGATGTTTATTTAAAGATATAAATCCTCATTTGTCTAATCCTCACACAAACAAGGAGATACTGCAAAATTATTATCTCCAACCCACAAGAGGGTAAATAGTTTTACTTTACTCTCAACAAAGAGTTGCCTCCTTGAGGAAAACTCAGCAAAAAAATTCAGCTAAACTATGAAAAACAATGCTTTGATGAATGTTGTGAACCTTTCTTTGGAGTATGTGTTTTTGGAGGGGCTTCAGTGAGTGCAGACACTCCTGGCTAACGTGCAATATCTGGAGGCAAGTGACCTTCTATTTTCCCTGACCTTTTGCTTTGAGACAGGGCCAAAGGGCTAAAAGAGCACCTGCCTCCTATTAGAAGCCCAAAACACATTTGTGCTGGACAGCAATAGATAAGAGAATACACAGAAGGATTCTGAGCTTCTTAGTCTTTTGTCTGCATGTCTGTTCTCAGATGGCTGAGAAAAAGGCATCTCTCTCTCTCTCTCTCTCTCTCTCTCTCTCTCTCTCTCTGTGTGTGTGTGTGTGTGTGTGTGTGTGTGTGTGTGTGTGTGTGTGTGTGTGTTTCATCCTTCTTTCTGTAATCCAAGGTCTGTTTGCCTTCGGAACTTTTCCAGCGATTTCCAAAAGATGAAAGTAACACAATGCAAATCATATAACTTATCTAAAAAGTTGCTCACCCTGAAAAGACTACAGCATGTGTTTCTTTTTTTAAACATCCAAACATTATTTTTTATTATTGCTACAAATGTGTACACTTTGTTTCACAAAATGAAAGGTCACTATAGTTTTACCCAGTTTCTGAAAATTGCACAGACTTTGAAAACAAAAACCCTTTTCTCACTCTTGCCTGGACACAAGTAATCTTGTGAGGCTTTAAAATTTTATTATCAAGTCAAGATTGCCTAAACTGACAGGAAAGAAGAATTTAGCCAGTATTCTTTACATTCCTATTTCACATAGATAGAGAATATCTGGAAGTTTCTGAGCATTTTTCAAGCCCATAATTATTCTGGATGTAACATTTATTTAAATCAGGCTTTCTCTCATATCAGAAAAGGAAAGGACAGTACAGTAAATTACAGACACATCATGTCTGAAAACAGAAGTACCAAGAATGCTTCTGTTTTTTCCCTATAGACCTCAAATTGTCTCATAGAGGTTCCCATAGAATCTCAAAGTAACATATACAAGATGAGCAATAACCTGAAATTCCTTAGTTCATTTATGCTTGCTTCACATCTTGCTCCAAAGGAGGAACATATGACAGCATAAATATTTTCGATTATGGACTTATGACTTCAAATAGCCTGTTGCATAACGTAAACAAAATTGTAACTTTTGGCACGTTCGTCCCCAGTAATCAAACCATCCCTACTTGGGATGGTGGTGGTGTGGTATGCTGGCTTGGTACATGCCTCAATAATCGCAAAGGAACAGACTGAAAATTACAATCTTGTTTATCCTAAGAAACACAATGTTACAGGCCTTTTGATATTAATTTATGCCACCTGTGACTCAACAAACTGAATATAATCGATCAATAATGTATAGCAAGAGTTCATCACACCTTGGTTGGCATTGCTTACACATGCTTCAATATCATTTCAAAATACTATTTGCCTTAACTCATTACATAGATTAAGGGTCATTATTTCCTAGAACAGGGATAATAACCTGTACAAACATAATAAAATGGCCAAAGTTTCTGTAACATACCGTAGATAATTACAAGTAATCAATAAGGTGCATGGGCTCATCTTGTTAGCACAACTGGACACATGATTAAGTATGTGACACTAAAGTGCAACTGAGACTTCCCGATGGCATCTCCTCTGCTATCTGTAATAAGATGTGGCAAGTTACATAGGCCTTAAGTGGAGTCCAATAGAGTTCTGGCCGTTGTATTTTATGGCAGCTCTTGTACAATTTGAAGACCAATCGGGGTACATTACAAATGTTCTAAAGTTATTTTTTTAAAAAGTTGTGAAATTTCAATAGCTTACACTGTCTTATTGGAGTTGGACCCTATGCTCCATGCGTTCAATTTTCAAAAGAAAACTCAATCAGCAGCATGGTAAATTGTGACTATTGGGAAAATAATCAGAGAGGCAGTGTAGCACTACTTGAACAAGACAGCTTTTACTCAGACAATAAAGAAATTACTTGAGGGCAGCATCCTTGCTGACTGATAGATGACTGTGTTAAAGGATGGATTGGCTATTACAGGACAGGTTGTGGGAACAGTCACTAAGTGAAGCTCTTTTTCAAGAAGAATGATTATCAGCTGGTAGGAGGAAAATGCTGCAAAGGACAGAAATGTATCTTACAATATCCCCAAGCTTCTCTTTGCCACAGACCTATTTAGCTCTAATGATCATAATAGTAAGTTCAGAGTTGTTAACTGTTCTGAAACAAGAAAGAAAAAACTACTACACTGCTTACAATTTCCAATTCTGCAGGCTGATGCTCTCCACTCATAGGTTAATTCAATCATTTCAAACATCAATAAACTAGATAGTAAAGAACTTTCCTCTACAATGGCAATACCAGGGCTTAATTTCATCCCACCATCTTGCCTTCCAAAACTATTGTGCTTTATACTGTCGAAGTTATTAATGGTTCTGCTTTTTATTTTGACCATTACTGACTGTAATTTATTAGTAGATTGTACAGCAATTTGGATTTCATTTCCTTTTGTTGAAATTAATTCTTTGTCCTTAGCATTTTTATTGGTTGCCATTTTAATGTTTTTTAGTGTTTGTACATAAACTGCCCAGAGTGACCTTGTAGTGGAATTGTCTCCATTCCTTTGCCCTGCGCTTTCTAGCCAAGTCCCTGAGCTGACTGGACACAAAAGGTTATCCTTACAGGATTCAATGCAGCATAATGATCTCTACCCGTAAACAGACTTTTGTTTTACAGCACCAGCTCTTTGTACATATGCAACTGAATGGAGACCACTGTGGATTGCATTTCATGGTGGCAAAAGCTCATGTCACCAGAATAAATTTTAGGAAAAAAAGCTTCTCTAGAAAAGTGTTTGCTCCCCACTCCAAAAGCAACAGTTTTCCAGGTGGTGTCTGAAAGCAGCGATAAACGTACATGTTTTCTCTGGCATGATTTTAACCCAAGGCAAATGAGAACATCTATCTTTGCATCTCCTTTTGAAGGGAGCATAATTAACCCATCACAGTAATTTCTGAGCTTGACCCTTGTGAATATCCAAGGTTAATGAATTGTGTGGCCTAATTTACTGACAGTTAAAATTTCCCTTGCACAGCTGAGTGTTAGCAGTTGCTTCCAAAGAGTGTTTTTATTCTGAAAGGGAACAACACACAAATACAAACACACATACACAGAGATGTTCATTCCCACCTAGCTTCCTCCTTAAATGTTTCTACATTTTTCAGGAACTCACTTGGTTAGAAACAATGTTCTTTCTTCCTTACAGTTTGCAATTACTGTAATTGCGGCAGAAAAGGAAGAACTAGGATTTTGTTCTGACCTACAAGATGTGCTATTGTTGTTGTTGCTTTTTCAACAAGCATGATTGGATCTGGTGAATATACATAACATTACACTGTGTAAGGAAACGGCATTGTTTCAGGAAGGCAAAACACACACACACACACACACACACACACACACACACACAACTTGTTAGCACCTCTTTGCTTCTCAAGGGTGATCTGAAAATAGATCACATATTCAGACAGTTTCAGCATCTGTCCTTTGTGGTTGTGAAATAAAGTAAATGGCATATCAAAAGTACAATACATCAGTGTAGCATACTATTAAAATTGTGATGTGTCAAGGAAATATTTAAAAAAAGAAGAAGAAAATAGAGGAAGGGGTGTCTCTATCCTCTTTTTTAATATTGCAACCATTCTATCACATTATAGGGTTTTCACCTTGAATAACACATTCCACAGCTCCATTTGGGTATGAACTAAGTGTCTGCAGGCTATACAATGAGGTAATCAGGATCACACTGAACTGTACATAAAAGAATACTATACACGCCCTAGCAAATTGTCAGAACGGTGCACAACAGCTCTAACATGGGAAGGATGGATCAATCTAAGTGGAAATCTATCTGGATGCTGTCATTTGGCTCAATCCAAATCCCACCAACAGAGATCCAGATAACAATCTATATTCCAGTCAGGATAGGCTCTCAGTAGTCTAATGCATCATCATCATCATCATCATCATCATCATATGAGGAACAAATCAGAAATCTGTCACTGGAAAACACACTTCTGATTCCAGTTCGTGGTTTTTTGAACACACTAACTCTAATCTACAGAGAGCTATAATCATAAGAACATAAGAACATAAGAAGAGCCATGCTGGATCAGGCCAAAGGCCCATCTAGTCCAGCTTCCTGTATCTCACAGCTGCGTTTGGGAGCGCATGAGACTAGATATCTGTCTCCTGATACCACTCCCCTGCATCTGGCCCTTGAAGTACCCTGGTTTAAAGCCTAGAGATTACACATCTCCATCATGGTTTGTAACCCGTGATGGACTTTTCCTCTAGGAATCTGTCCAATCCCCTTTTGAAGGCATCCAGGCCAGATGCCATCACCACATCCTGTGGCAGGGAGTTCCATAGACTTAAAACGCGCTGGGTGAAAAAATATTTTCTTTTGTCAGTTCTTACTCTCCCAGCACTCAATTTGAGTGTATGTCCCCTAGTTCTGGTATTTTGAGAGAGGGAGAAGAGCTTCCCTCTATCCACTTTACTCATACCCTGCATTATTTTGTATGTCTCAATCAAAGATTAGCACTTTTCTGTGTTTAATTTATTAAAATGAACTAGGTGAAATATGTGTACTAAAATATCTCTTTTACAATCTTTCTTAAATAAAGTCATGAAGGATTTTTAAAACAACATTTTTAAAAGCATTTCCATTAGTACCATGGTTTCATTCCCTTAAATGATAATTATATGTGATGCCACTTCACAGCTACTTCTATTTTGTAGAAGAAAATCTCCCTAATATTTAATTTATAAATCAATTCCCAGATGGATGGGTAATAAACGTTTAAAGGCGGCAGACAGGTATCCAAGGAAGTACTATGTGTGCTGGTTACTAAAAGGACTCATTAAAAAGCAACAAAAGATTTAAAAAAAAACTATCTGTGAACGTTTGTAATTGGACTCAAGAGAAATGTACCTTTAAGGACATCAACAGAAAATAAGCTCAAACATTATAAAAAAACTAACCAAAACAACATTCAGTATATTTCCAATGTCAGAAGTATATACAGTAATACAGTATACAGTATATACAGTATATACAGATTTTAAAATTTTCTGTTGCCCAGTGAGGATTCATATATTTCATTTTTTCTAAATGAAAAAAAAACTACAATTAGAATTTTTACCAATGAAATACAAAATAGTTATTTCTTTTGTAGAAATCAGTTGGCTAGATGCCTCACAAAATGCATTTAAAAACATGCCAAAAAAAAGCCCTGAATTATTTTCTAATGCTAAAGTGGATGTGCAGAAATGTGCTCTCATTCACAAAAGCTACCATGGCTGTAAAATCACTCAGCAAGGCCATTATTATTAAAGTGCAATTAAATCAAATGATTGTAAAAGCATCATTAGTTTTAAAAAAAGGTAAAACAAAATCCCTGGTAAAAGTATGATGCACCCCAATAGTAAAAAATGCAATCCTTCAAGGTATTTAGAGGTAAAAAGCCAACTTAAAAGGGAAGATTTTTCACCTGCCGTAGAAAGAAAGTAATAAAGGGGTCAACTCAGCCTCTTGAGTTAGGAAATGTTGTAGGCTAGGAGCAGGCACTAAAAATGCCTTCTCTCAAGACCTGACCAAATGTGCCTGGGATGGCAATAGGACCAAGGGAAGGCCTTCTGCCAAGATGTGAAGGACAAATACAGCACTCCTTCAAATGACCCGGAATAAAGCAATACAGGCAGGATGGATAAAAATCAATGATTTATTTTAAATTCAAATTGATTTAAATCATAATTTTAATTATATAAATATTTAAATCAAATATCATTTTTAATTTAAATAATTGCTGAAATCAATTTGATTTTTTTAAAGTCTTCCATGTGTATCCATCCTGCCTATATGGCTTCATTTCAGGTTATTTGAAGGACCATATCTTCATATATAATCCCTGTGGTGGGGACTGATTTTAACGAGCAATTTGAACTGGGCCCAGAAATTGACTGGCAGCCAGTTAAGTTACTGTGAGAGGGGGAATGATATAATTTGAAGCAGTCCTTAGTTATTAAAAGTGTCTGTTTTTGCTCAAGTTGTGCTTATGGATGTTGTAAATATTAAATTTCAGCAAGGAATTTGAAAGAATAAAGGAGGGATAATGTCTTTTCCAAGTAACTAATTCTGCATATATTTTTCTTGTACGAGCTTTAAAATTTCTCAGATGTGTACCTTACTAAATTACATCTCAGTAAATATCCATAGCAAATTGATATATTTCTACTCAAAGTACCTGGAAGTGGGAATAGGGAAGGTAGTTATCTTGGACTATTCCAGACACCCCTTTGCCCAGCAATCAATTACTATTCTGGTTGAGGAATTCTGCATGTTGTTGTCCAGAAAGTAATTTTTCAAGCTCTGTATAAATCTAACTCGCTATTACAAACCAGCCTAACGTGAGATAAAATAGCGGTGAATGGGGCAGGGGCTTGGAAAGGGGCTTGGAGACAGAAGAAATCAATTTTGTTGGTTCAACTGCAGCTTTATCTAAAAGAAACATAAGTTTGCTCTGATAAGTAATTTTTTTCAAAGATTTGAAATGTGATGAATATTTTATTAGGTGATGGTTGAAGGTAAGAGTGGAGTTTTGGATATTTTAGACTAGGTCTACTTGGATTGCAATTCCCAGAAGCCTTTGCTACCAGCTATGATGGCCAAGGTTTCTGGGAGTTTAAGTTACCCAAGGTTGGAAACCACTGCTATAGATGATCCTAGTGCCTTGGTCCCTACTAACTAACATGTCCATTCTAATTCTTTCATATGTCCCTTTGGCAACTGTTGTTTTTTCCACTAGCTTTCATGGTTGGGACTCCCCTCCCAATATAAGTTCATGAGATTACCACAGGAATTTACAATGAGTGATGTACTATTAATGGATTTGCAAGAAAAGTGCAGGAGGAAAGTTAAGGCAAATTGCAAAATTGCAGAAATCAGGGAAACAGGTGTCTGTTCAATGTGGTGCAAATGTTCTCTTTCCAAGCCTCTGTACTTACTAATACCAGACTTTCTCAGAAATTTTTTTACAATAAAAACATCAGTATTTCGCAACCAAAACACAATTCCATGCAGTTTTGGGTTTTTTAAATGGTTATGAAATTTATTTTTAAAACTATTTTAAGCTATTTTCTCACCCACCCATCCCAGTCTTTAGGAGCCCCGGAATCTTTTAAAAAAGTCGATTTAAAACTGTTAATAAACAATAAGTACATATTCCTAGAGACTGTGCAATGATCGTGTCATCACATTCATAGCCAGGAGTTTTTGCAACAATACTGCCTGTCCAGGAATGATGTCACATGGATGCTTGAGCCCATAGACCAATTTAGCAACCTGCTGGGGACTGGCTAAGATTCATCTGTTAGTATTATTACAAGCGTGATCACACCAGCAAAGAAAAAAGGCCTTCAGTGGATTATAGAACTTTTACAAAACAGCAAGAATTGCCATCTTCTTTAAATTCACCAACTGCCTGACATACAAACATCTTTTTTTTAAATGAACCAAATGTTACAGATAGAAGTAACCTATCCTATAGTTTAACAGATGTCCAGCAGACTTTTGATCCCTATGGCAGTTCCATGTCTTCTGCTGCTAAAATTAAACACAGATGGCACTAGCCTTCCCTGACCATCTCTATTTCCCCATCTCAACCAAATGGAATGTTCCACTTCATATTGAGCTATCTGCAAAATTCATCATTAAGCATAGCAGCTCTCGTAGGCTCTTTTTCAGATACTTATTGTCTTCCCAAAAGACTCGTGAAACTTGATTAAACCAAAACCTGCATTTCATTTCCCTGTTTTATTTTGCATTTAAATGTAGAAAGTTACAGCTGGATAATATGCATTCATTTTCTCATGTACTCCCATTTTAGCAATGAACATAACATTTTCAGCTGCATAAAGTCCGTATTTCTTCAGCGTTCTGGGCAGCGATACAACTCAAAGCACTTCCCTGCACTATGAAATTCATAGTAACAAATTCTGAAGAGCACAGATTAAATTGAATTTATGGGGGAAATTTACATTTAAATTTGGGATAGAGCTCCACTGTTTCCTTGGCTTGGCGATTTTACCATGTTATCAGAATTTACGCATTTGTGCCCTACAGTTAACAGTACTTCTGCAATTAGTAGCATTTAAATAAACTGTAATGCAATTCTATGCATGTCTACTCAGATATAAGTTGCATTAAGTTTAGTGGAGCTTATTCCCAGGAATACAAATATGGTACATAATTTCAACTGGTTTCTTCTTTCTGAAGCTCTAATAGATTACCATTAATACATATGTTCAGATCTCTAGGCATCATTCCATCATGGCCCAGAGAATATTATAGTCCTCTATGGGCTTGGAACAGTAAACCAGATAAATTATTCCACAAATTGGATCTTATTCTAATTTAATTGGAAGATTAAGATTAATTGGAACCCAGACCTCTTATAAGTGATTTTTGAGTTCACAATCAGCTAACAGTGATGTTCTGATATGAATCCTAGGATCTCACATTTTCCTGTTTTTTGAAATCTCATTTTTAGTATTATGCTAATGTTTTAAAACTATTAATAGGCAATACCTCAACTTAATGTTTTATAACTATTAATAGGCAATACCTGATTTCTGAAGATCAACCCAGAGTACAATCAATCTGAATGATGTTAGCACTTAGTGTTGGTCATCTGTTTCTGAAATGTGTCATCTCTTTCAGCAACTAATTATTGAGCAGTAAAACCATGTTGTGCATCGAAAATTCCTGATATACCTGCCTTCTTTACGAATTTTCAAAATATTTTAAAATTGCAAGCAAATCCCTTCTTATAAAGCCAACTACAACATATTTTCACTAAACTAGTATCAGACCTGCCTTGTACTGGTACAATACAAAGGATTATTTCAAATCCTTTGGATGTGGTCAGGACCCTTGGAGCATTTTAACACTTGCAGCTGAATTGATCATAGACGTTCAGATGGAGGAAATGTTGCAGAAAGGTGAGAGTTGTCCTTCATTTTTACTCTGATATCCTCTCTTGTCACTTCTTTATAACAATATGTCCTCAAAATAAAATACTGTGACTGTGCAGATGTTGTTAGAAGCAGCTGACATGTTTGAGTCTTCATCTATTTATTTATTTCCTACACTTATATACCGCACCATTTCCTGGAGGACTCTGGGCAGTTTACAAAGAGAAAGGGGGAAAAAAGACTACAGATAATTAAAACATGTAGTAAAAACAATGGCGGGAAAGCAGTGAAAGGACACTTGTCATTAAAAACCCTCCAGCTCTTTTGTTCTTATTAGATTACAATCAACCATAAGTTCTTTGCTCTGAGAGGAGCTCAAGACACTTTCAATTCAAAGCTTGCTTTTGCTTCTCAAAAGGAGAAAACACCACCTCTATTTTTCAGCCTTACCAAACTGCTTTCTAACAGTGAAAATATTAACTGGCCAGGACTTCCCATGGCACCGTTCATGGCTGATTTTCTGCTCAGTTAAAATTACCAAGGTAAAAAAGGCAAAGGTTCCCCCCGCACATGTGTGCTAGTCGTGTCCGACTCTAGGGAAGGTGCTCATCTCCGTATTCCAGCCGAAGAGCCAGTGTTAAGTCCGTGGCCATGTGGCTGGCATGGCTGCAAGGAAGCACTGTTTTACCTTCCTGCTTTTTACGACAGTACCTATTTATCTACTTGCATTTACATGCTTTTGAACTGCTAGGTTGGCAGAAGCTGGGGTTAACAGCGGGCGCTCACTCCACTGTGTGGCTCCCAGGTTTCCAAACCACTGGGCTGCTGATTTTGTAACCAACAGTTTTCAGTGCTCTAGCCTGCCACATGGCAAGAATTATGCTCTATACCAGGGCTGTCCAACAGGTAGACCGAGGGCTACTGGTAGCCCGTGAAGGGTTCAAATGTAGCCCACCAGGCATCAATAAAAATGTGAGGGGATAAGTTCTCCACCTCTTCCCTCCCCCATCCCAAGGATCACTACTGCCCCAGCAAAGTTCTGGGTTTGCCAGCCCACTGTCTTAGCTGAGCGGGCAGTTCAAGGGCCATGAGCATGTGCTCGGAATGGATAAAATTTTAGAGGTATTAGTGTAGTAGCCCTCAAGCACTTTAGGCCGGAAAAAGTATACCTCAGCCTGTTCAAAGTTGGACAGCCCTGCTCTATACCCTTATATCTAACAAAGAAAGAAAATCTGGGAAATATATTGCATTAAATCCTGCAAAACATTAGAATATTTTACTATTTTCCAGCACCTTTTAAACTTTGTATAGAATACTTATTATTTATCAGTTTTGAAATAATGCCTGGCACATTTTGACCGATAATGCATGCCATAGGGAGGGAGGTGACCACTATTGAGAATAGCTAGTTCTTGGTCATACACTTCTGGGCTTCTCTTGGGGTGACCGTCTTAAGATCCAAGATTTGGAGGTGAAGGTGGTATTCACTGGTGGTAAGTCTGAGAGAGATGCATTCTGATAAGTCTTGGGGTCTCAAAGAGTTAAGGGCTTTTGCTGTGACAGGTTCATGTCTCCATTAAGTTAATCCACATGTTCAAGCTATTTTATCCTTCAGTTTGCATACAATGTGAAGACACAATCTGTGCCTATACTTGTTATCAGGTTCAGTGGGTATTAGAGATACATTTTGCACAAAAGATTGCACTGTTTTACCAAAATTCTAAACAAAGTTTATTAAAATATTGAAATATGTTTTATTAATTTTAAAAAATATTATAAATGCCAACTTGTAAAAAGTAAAAATAAAATATTGGAGGTGTCTTTTATTTTAAAAGTCCCTTCCAGAAACATTTCAAATGTCTACCTGGTTACAGAAAAGATAAGGGATCAGAGTTTTTCTCTGTAACAAATGAAAGGGGAAATATAGACCTTTAGTCCAAAATGGATCTAACATTCTGTAATTGTCAATAATGTATGGTCTCAAGAGTGAATAAATTCTGTGAGGGGCATCACAGAATCATTTACTATAAACTATTTACAATAAAGGTTAAAACGTTTAGCTATGGATAAATTATCCAGTCTACCCAGACTGCAATGCTGGATTCCCATCTTAAGCTTCATATGGCTATAGGTATCTAACAAAATACTTACTAGGCTCTATTGCTGGGCTATTTTGAATACAATAGTGCAGACACTGTGCAGCAATACCTATCATACAGAAAGACAAATTAACTGAGCAGAGATGCAACTAACAAAACTATAAAATATATTCCAAAGTAATCTAAATTGCAGATTTCATTAATATGGGTTAAGTGATTGGTGTTAATAGTAAGATATACAAAAGTGATTTTCTTTCATCTGTATCTCACCTGTTTCACCAGGAAATAAATGATGAAAGAAGAAACTCAATAACCACAGCAATATTTATTCCAGTGCAGACTATTATGTATAATTTACATTCCATGAGAAGAGACAGACTAAAATAAGAAATCTTCTCCCATATGTTTAAATATATTTTGTAAAACTTTTCAATGATACATAGTGTGACTTTTAAAGATGATGGTGGTGGGTTGAATCCAGATTTCATCACACTTAACTGATGTCAAGCCACTGAAATCCACTGGACAAATTACTTATTGCTAATGAAAATACTAACAGATTTTGATGGATACGATCCCAGTGTGATCAAGTGTGTTTGACTTTATGACTAAAAATGAAAAAAAAATCTTTGTTATTTCTACTGCCTTAAAATATGCAGAGAATTTGGGTAAAAAGACTACTTTGTACAAATAATATTATCAAATGATTAAAAAACAGAGTAAATGATTGATAATAATGATTTATAATCAAATAATATACAGCCAATCACATGGTTACAAATCTCTTAGATCCAAGATTCAAAAATTCTGAGACAGGTGCTTTTGAATGAACCACTACACAAATTAAGAAGATGGAGTAGAAATACAATCTGAGCATCTGCAAATAACACAGGAGAACATTTCTTCTTCTAACACAGAACTATGACAGCCTATGGATAAATGTGGGAAACATTTATTTTATTTGTATTGCTTTGATTATTTTCAGATGAGTTGTTACATAAAAAAACTTTTACTGTTTTTTTTAACCAGTTATTATTTAAAACAATGTTTAAAAGACATTATTGAAAATACTTTAATGACTATTTAAAAATCTTTATTTCATTTTAAAATAGTTACATATCATTTTAAGTGGCTTTAGCATTTTAGGAAGTTACACTTTTCTATTTTTAAACATTTAATATTTTGTACAGCCTTAGAAATATCCTGATAAATGTTTAAAATATGCACATGTACAAGTGAATCAATTTGTTTCACATCACTTTTCATTTTCTTCCACTTCCATTTTGAGTCCATAAAAATCGAAGTCAAAATTCTGAATCATAAACGAGGAATCTCAACAAAGATCTATCACAGCATTACACAGAAATTGAATACATTCATATTTTAAAGACAAATCTAAAAAAATCATGTACTTGTATGGTGCTTTGTTTCCATATTGAGGTCTTTGCAGCTCTTTTTCTTTAGTAGAGGTTATTTCAAAAACCTATCTCAAGGATCTAGGCTGCTGCAAAATCACGAGCTATTAAAGGAAATAATTCAGTGATTCCTGCATGTATATTTTAAAGCATAAATAGAGATATGTTCCACGCTTAGTTACTAAGAAAGGAAATGATAGATAGATAGATAGATGGATAGATAGATAGATAGATAGATAGATAGATAGATAGATAGATAGATAGATAGATAGATAGATAGATAGATAGATAGATAGATATGTCCATTAAATTTCATCTGATAATTCATGTGATTATTTAAGACTTACCTAACAGTTCAACAGAACTATTCAAATGGCATCTAGAAACATCTTTAAAATCACGTATAAAATGTCATTCTAACCACCCTAAAGCTTTACTTTTATAACTTTTGTTTCTTTACACAGATGCATAACACCCTCATTTAGAAAGTTTCAGAATAATTCCAATATCTATTCAATGGATTACTTGGTTCAATAAACACAATTTTCCCAGTCTTTCCTACATTAATCATCTTACAGAATGCACCTGGCACCCATATATGAAAGCCTTCCGAGATCAGAAAACAATCCCTCCATCCCCCAGAGCTGTATGTTCAGACATAGGTTTGATACGTTCATAGCATCCTTACAGAGACAGTAAGCTAAGTGTGAGTTATTCAGCCTTAGGGATGGCCCTCTCAGTTACACCGTTTAGGTAAGGTCAAAACACTGTCAAGTTATGTAATAGACAAAAAGGAGAGAAAATCTGTTTAACGACACCACCACCCCACACAAATGCATGGAACAATTAGACTAGCGTCACCATGATGTGAACTGATATTTTCTGATTACCCATATTTTACTATATTGCAAAGCACACACCAGAAATGAACCCCGCCTTACAAGATTTCATAAGTTAAAAAAAATCCTTATGGGATCATTATCTTAAGAAGAAAAATTCCAAAGGTTATTTTATCAGGCTGGTTCTTAGTGCAGCATGAACAAATGGTAAGTCAGCAATGAAAATAAGACTTTCCCTCGACCTCTTGAAATGCAGTTCTGAAACTACCAATGTTTTCCTTCCATTTCAGCACACCAGGAATGCTAGCTATTTTGTCACTGCCCAAGCACTTTAAAAGATTCCAGTAATCTCATCTTTTCTTTAAACATAGAAGACTAGTTTCCTTTGCCTACATGGAGAGAAAAGTCTGAAAGCACAGTGCTGCTGCGTGTGCCTCAGTAGCTGAGAAAACAGAACAAAACAGGCTCTTTGAAAATAGTAATTCTTTGAAAAACAAGTTCATCCCTTTATAGGAGTTTTTGATTATTTGGGGCTTGCGAATGGAATCTTTTTAAAAAAATCCATATTATAGAAGCAAACTGTACTAAGGAAATTTCTCCAAAGAAAGTGAAATATTCTAAGTCTGGGCTTGCTTCTGGCTATGCCATTTAAATTCTGTTTCCACCCAATGCCATGTGCATAATTTAAAAAAAAATTGATTGGATCTATTTTTGAGTAAGCTTTCAACTCATATAATATTTGGTGATACAAAAGGATCTACTTATTCATAATACAGTCCTGCATATCTCTGCTCGCAATAGATCTCACTGGGTATTTTTAAAAAGTACTTATTGCATTTACAAACCTGTGATTATTCCTAGAAAGAGAGTGAAAGACCGAACACAAGCACTGACACTCAATGGGACATAACTCAAATAATACAGAAACCAACATTCGATTCTGACAAACTTTGTAAGAAAAAGAAAAAAGTCAAAGGAAGGACATCTACCCAGCTGGTCTTTATCTTGATTACTTAAATAATCAGCTGCAACGCATTTAAATAACTTTACATTAGTTATTTAGAATGAAAAAATAAAAAAATCACGAAAACTTGCACAAATAAAAGGGGTCCCTTTCAGTACCTTTCACTGAACATTTGCAATGTTCATCTTTGGAGTTCTCACAGGCTACTTCTTCTCTGGGTCTTCATAAGAAGCGCTTTGCTGCGAGGCACTTTTCATGCTTTTGGACCTGTTCTTTATGTGACCTCACTCATTCCTTTATGCTAATCTTCTCCCCAAATTGAAGAAAATCCACCCATTAAAAACACTGATGAAAGCAATGCAAAACCATCTCTTTTTACAGCTTTTCGCAGAGGAGAGGACAAAATACTTCCTTACTTTGTGTTACATTTCAGAAAGTTTAGCAGATGAATATCCCATTCCGTTTTCGACATGCCACAAAGTGCTAAATGGTAAGAATTGCATTACTGCTGCTTCTTAGATTATGACTGATAAGGTGAGCCTTTTAGATTCATATTGAGTTCGGAGGAACTGATGCGATGCTGGTCAAATAATTAATAATGCATGGGACCAAATTGCAGCCCAGAAGGATGCGGCCACTTTTACTAGTCCCTCTCACCACCACCACTCTTTTCCACCTACTTATGCATGACAATGTGGAGCAAAGGGAGAAAAGGGGGAAGACATTAGGTTTAAAACTTGGATTTCAAATTATGCATCTTTTAGCAAAGGAAGAGCTTTCAGCCATATAGAAAGTGACTTTTCTACAAAAAATAATGTAAGGCATTTTTATACTACAGTATGTAGAAGATTTTTTAAAAAATAATCAATGTTGTCCTGATGCCTAATTAAACTTTGACTATTTGAGTCTTTTACAGTAGCCACTGCGTAACAAAATTGAGCATGTCTTGTGAACAGTTAATATCTGCATGCAGAAACAAGGCTTCTCTAATTAGGAACAGTAATTATTAAGGATAGTACCCAATATCATCTGGCATAAAGGGACATTATTCATTCTTCCACTGCAGACCTTTCTGCCCCTCAAGTAACTACTTGAGCTCCCCAGATCTCGCCCAGTTTCGGAAGCTAAGCAGGGTCAGCCCTGGTTAGTACTTGGATGGGAGACCACCAGGGAATACCAGGTGCTGTAGGTGCCTGGAGTAGGAACTGGCAAGCCACACCAGTATTCCTGCCAAGAAAACTCCATGACCTGGGGTCACGAAGAGTCGGTCAGGACTGTAATGACACAACACACACAAGCCTCTGTAATCACAGAGGACTGAAAGGGCTAGTGGTGAGGATGAATGCCCCCTAGGTCTAGTGGTGAGGATAAGTGCCCCCTAGGGCTAGTAGTGAAGATAAATGTCCCCTTCTTTAATCACTCCTATGAGAGACATCATAGCTTAAAAAAAATCTGTATGCTAACTATGCATGCTTAATTTCCGTACATCTGCAGTAACATCTTTTTGTGTAGCTTTGTCTACAAAATAAGAGCCATAGACTGTGACAGATTACATGCACAAGACTATAAAATAAACTTTTAAAATTAGGGACGGTCTGTCACAGCCGGTGACAGGCAGATACAGCTATGCAGGAATATTCTGATCATTATTTAAGTAAAATAGACCAAAAGCTTCTTAGATATTTATACTGACATCAAATTTAATTGCATAAATCATGAATTCATACCAATTAATGAGTTGCAGATCAAATTTCTGAAAACTCAGGCAACCTGATGTGTGACGAGGAATGTGAGTTGCAACTCATGAATTAGTGGCAAATCACAACCACGCTTTATAATACTTTCACAGGCCTACATCCCAATAGAATTCTGTCAGCCGTTTTTCTGTCACAGTAAACATAACTTATAGTACATTCTGTTCTTGTATCTAGAAAACCTCAATGACAGAGATAAATAGATCCAGTTTGCATGAGTGATAACAAAAATGGTCAGTCAACCAAAGAAATAATGCTACTTAAGTGATTTCCTTCAAAGTGAAGTTCTTTACTGCATATTATTGTTTTAAAATCAGCAATGGAGTGGATTGTATCATTTACTTATCTAGAGTTCAAATTTTAGCTACAAATTAAAATAATGAGGGAAATGCTCCAATCAAAGGTGATAAAGGCAACAGCTTTATCCTACACAACTGATGTAACTCATTACCAGCTATAAAATCTGACTTGTGTTCAAAATAATTCACTGGAGATTTGGTGAGACAAATATAATATTTTCAGGGTGATGTTGTGTATGGATAGATGAAAGGCAGAGTAAGACAGAGGCATAAGAACATAAGAACATAAGAAGAGCCATGCTGGATCAGGCCAAAGGCCCATCTAGTCCAGCTTCCTGTATCTTGCGTTTGGGAGCGCATGAGACTAGATATCTGTCTCCTGATACCACTCCCCTGCATCTGGCCCTTGAACTACCCTGGTTTAAAGTCTAGAGATTACATATCTCCATCATGGTTTGTAACCCGTGATGGACTTTTCCTCTAGGAATCTGTCCAATCCCCTTTTGAAGGCATCCAGGCCAGATGCCATCACCACATCCTGTGGCAGGGAGTTCCATAGACTTACAACGCGCTGGGTGAAAAAATATTTTCTTTTGTCAGTTCTTACTCTCCCAGCACTCAATTTGAGTGTATGTCCCCTAGTTCTGGTATTTTGAGAGAGGGAGAAGAGCTTCCCTCTATCCACTTTACTCATACCCTGCATTATTTTGTATGTCTCAATCATATCCCCCTCAAGCGCCTTTTTCCAGACTAAAGAGGCCCAATTGTTTTAGCCTTTCTTCATAAGGGAGAGTGCAGCCCAGTAATCATTTTAGTCGCTACCTTTTCCAGTTCCACTATGTCTTTCTTCAGATGCGGTGACCAGAATTGTACACAATACTCCAGGTGCGGCCTTACTATTGTTTTTGTATAATGGCATTATAATGTTGGCTGTTTTATTTTCAATCCCCTTTTTGATAATCCCTAGCATGGAATTGGCCTTCTTCACTGCTGCCACACATTGGGGAGACACCTTCATGGAGCTGTCCACCAACACACCAAGATCTCTTTCCTGATCCGTCACGGATAACTCAGAGCCCATGAGTTGATAGATGAAGTTTGGATTTTTTGCCCCAATATGCATTACTTTACATTTGGTTACATTAAAACGCATTTGCCATTTCTCAGCCCACTCCCCCAGTTTGGAGAGATCCTTCTGGAGCTCTTCACAATCTTCTCTGGTTTTTACCACACGGAAAAGTTTTGTGTCATCTGCAAACTTGGCCACCTCACTGTTTATCCCTGTCTCCAGGTCATTTATGAACAGATTGAAAAGCACCGGTCCCAGGACCGAGCCCTGGGGCACACCGCTTTTCACTTCTCTCCATTGTGAAAATTTCCCATTGACACCTACTCTTTGTTTCCGGGATCTCAACCAGTTCTCAATCCATAAGAGTACCTGCCCTCTTATCCCCTGACTATGCAATTTTCTCAGCAGCATCCATCTTGGCACTCCTTTGGTGAAATGGCTACCTTTGTCCCATCTCAGTCAACTATCTCAACAATCTGTTTACAACTCAGAAATCTGGGCATGAAGTAGCATCTTCCCTGGGGCCTCTGTAAAGAATTTCATCAGTGCTAAGGTGGAGCAGCATCCTTCAAGGCAATGCTGAAAGGCATAACCCTCACAGGCACACTATTCCTCCTAACCCATTAGCCACACAATGCCCAAATTTCAAGGACTCATCATATCATGCTCTGTTCTCAGCCTCTACAAGCAGACCATGTTTCCATAAATGTAGGAACATTCTACAACTTCCTAAATATCTCATAAAAGGTCTGCAGCAATACTGTATTTGTCACAAGCATAGTCTGTGGCAGGCAAAGTTTACCATTGTGATCTTGTTCTCCCATGTGCTCCATCTGCCAGGTTAACTTGGGGTATTTCACTGTCTGAGACACAGGGAAAGACAGTGCCACACTTTTTCCATCTACAAAAGCACAGCCAATTGGCAAATGTATTAAATATGTTATTTTATCTTGGTGATAGGACAGCATTCTCTGTCATACTTGAGGGAGCAGGTCTGCTGTGAGTATGTGGGGAGTGGGGAGGAAGCTGTCAGGAACATAGTGTCAAGGTTTGATATTTTTAATATATAGAGTTTGGGTTAAGTGGGGTATGGAAAAAGCTGTCCTGAAAAATGGAAAATCATTTAAAATTGAGCCTTGAATAATATGTTACTATAGTCACTTCAAAAACAATTAGCTGGCTCTCCAGCTGAACAAGGCCAAAAAAGAGGTAGTAGCTGAACATGTTTATATTTTAATTTGTAAATGTGGAGGTAGGGTTCTCAGGTCCTGTAGCTTGCACTCTTCAATGCTTGCATTGTCTGTAGTTCCAGTACATTGGACCTACAATGTTCTACCATCCCAGTACCTGGCTTAATGAGCCTTTATTCCTCACAGTCTTTCAGCCAAAGGAATCATGTTATAGTCAGGGTAGCAGCTTGCCAGATGTTATATTAGAGAACCCTTGTATTACAAAAGGTGCAGGAAAAATTGGAAGTCCTATTGGGAAAAAATCTTGGATCTCTAGGCCCCAATGAAACTCCATGACACTTTGGACACCAGACTTCAAAGAGCAACCACCTTTTTATATGCTAAGTGAGCTCATTCAATAAATTGTCTAGGGCCTACAATGAAATACATAAGCTATGATGGACTTGATTTCAAGTGTCACATGGAAGACAAATGCAAAGGATTATGAACAAGTAAGGAACACCAAATATGGGGGGGGGGCAAATCCATGAATGTGCAATTATACATGTAAATAGACACTAAGTATTAAACAGTCCCTAAGAATATGACTAATCAGCCTAAGGACCTCAGCTGAGATATCTGATAGCTGAATCAAACATTTCTTATCTATGGCACATTTGTTAAATAGAAGAAGGACTTTTTTGGGCATAGGTCAGGTTTTGATTTCACAATACAAATCAATGTTTCTCTTTTTCTAATTTCAGAAAATCTAATAAAAATCTTGGTGCATGAAGAGAAAAAGAGCACTATGTTTGATTCCCCCCCCCAACAGCCAGACACTGTATTACAACGAGGGAAAAGGCTGAAACAGTACATACCCATAGTAAAATGTGTGTGTGGTGTGTGTGTGTGTTTAAAAGGCAAAAAAACAAAAAACAAAAAACAAATAAGGACATGTATCCAGTGGAGAGCAGCCTATTAATGTGCTCTACATTAAGGCACAACTAGGTATTTCTATTACAGATGCTGAGATAGTGAACTATGCACTCCATTTAGAACCTATCAGATAGCAAAGCTATCAGGGGGAAAAATCTTTATCAGCTGCATGTAAAAACCACTGGATAGAGTATCTGGAACTCAAGCATCACAGTGGTACAATTTTCCATTTTAGTAACAGCAGTAATGCGACACTCTTTCTGCATCCTTCCCAGGAAAGAAGGGACAGCCAAATGTATGACAGCAATAAACAATGTCAGTTCAAGAAAAGTAGGATAAAACTGACATGGCCGGTTTGGAGTAAGCTGTCAACACAACAAAAGTGTGATCCATATGCAGAAATACTCATGACTGCCAATCTTTCCTTGACTTATCCTTGGATGCAAGGATGAAGAACAGTTATACGCCTCTCCTTTCCTATGAGGCGGAGAAACCGAGTTCTCACAGTGGTGAACGTGTTTTATACAAAATTGCCCATGTTTGTGTGATAGTGCCCATTTTTCACATAACTGCATTTTGTCCATGCAATTCTGCTAATTACAAATTTTAGAATGACTGCTGGCTTATTTAAGACTAAAAAAAGCAAGGCAAATTAGTTGCAGTTCTCTTTACAATCAGCTGAACGGTCAATACTTATTACCTGTGTTTGTACGTGAGCTTCACTCCTTAAAGTGAAAGAACACTTCCTTTTGGGAAATATGTTGAACACTTCCTCTTGGGGAATATATATGTTTCAGTGCCAGAATATATGAGAGAATTAAGCTGGTGTATAGTGATGGTAACTGTTCCTGCACTGGAGAAGGCACAGCATGGAATCTAGTATCCAACACAGTACAGATAATAGGCTGTTCTCAGTATACTGTGTGTGTGTGTTGCATCGTTACAGTCGTGACCGACTCTTCGTGACCCCATGTCCACGGAGTTTTCTTGGCAGGAATACTGGAATGGTTTGCATGCCATGACCTACCAACAATCTAGTACAGTGATGGTGAACCTTCAGCACTCCAGATGTTTTGGACCACAACTTCCAGAATTCTGAGCCTAGATTGCCAATGACAAAGGTCTGTGGGTACCTGATAACAGTAGGTACCCTGTTGAGTCTGTCTATGGCAGTAAAAACCAGCATTTATCAAGCAGTGGATCATTTAGAGATATAGATGATGCCTGGCTTTCCATAAGCAAGTGCAGCCCAATTCTGTGAGGCTAAAGTAACTCATTCAGGTTTATGGAAATTATGTTTTAGTAAACTCTAAAATATGCACTTTTAACAATTCTTATTACTTTATTGGTTTAGTTTTACTTGATTCCCTGTAATTCTACAAATCCATGAAGTGTCTTCCAATGTATACCACAATCCGATTAAGACAAGTATAAAATGTGAACAGTGAGCAAAACTTAGAAAGTAACCTTTAAGATGCAGGATGACCTACTGAGGAGGGCTGACAGGGGTTGCTATACCCTGCTGGTCCTTCTCGATCTGTCAGTGGCCTTTGATACTATCAACTATGGTATTCTCCTAGACCGGCTTTCTGAGGTGGGAATTGGGGGGCGGGCAGCCTTTGGCTGGCTCCAATCCTTCCTTGGGGGTTGTGCTCAGTGACTAAGCTTGGCCCAGTTTTTTTAGAATAAATTACCCAGAGAAATATGCCAGGCTCCTTCCCTGGCATCCTTTAAGAAAACTGTAAAAACCTGGTTATTTAGGGATGCCTTTGACAATTACTAGGGTGTGTATTGTTTTTCCCCATGTTGTTTGTTTGTATCTGTTATTGCCCCTTTTATGCTTCTTGCATTTGTTTGTTCTTGTGTATTTTTGATTTCTTTTCTCTCATTACTTTTATTATTCTTTTTGGATTTGCTATGTTATGTTATGTAAACTGCCCAGAGTTCCCTTTTTAGGAAAATCAGCGCGGTATACAAATATAATAAATAAATAAGAAGAATAAACATAATGACTTAATTGTGCAATAGTAGAGCTTTGTTCCCAGGACCCAGCATGCCAAGTAGATAGCAATGAATTGCTTCTTTTAAAAGCAAAAGTTTGATCTCTGTTGATACCCACCCAAGTTTACTTGAGATTTCTAAGAAAGTGGGATGTGTCTACTTTATAAGTAGACTGTTACCCAATATGATTTGCTTATACAGATGTTGTATAAGCAAATGATGTTGTCCTAATTTTACTGTAAATCTTTTATGTTTCATTCCTTGAAGAAGTCCTGTTGACCTCATTACCGCCTTTCAAAATTGAAATGCAACTAAAATTCAGTGGTCACTCTGAATTGCATATATAGTAATATCTTGGTTTAAGAGTAACTTGGTTCAAGAGTGTTTTGTAAAACAAGCAAAAATTTATTCTAAATTTTGCCTTGATCAATGAACAATGTCTTGCACTACAAGCACTGGAGCAAATCACATGATCACAAGTGAGCCAATAGTTTTTCACCCCCCTCTTCTCGGTTTTGGGTGATTGTCTGGAATGTTCCATCTCAGGCAGACTCTAAAGCAAAGGGAGGAGTTCCCCCCCAGGAAGACGGGTGGTATATAAGTCCCATAATAAATAAATAAATAAGGAGAGAGGTACAGAGGTCTCCCTTGCACCAGCCAGGGAGAGTGCATGTTAGGGGCTGGTTTTATTTTTCTTTAGGTTTTTCTTTAATTTGTTTCCAATATCCTTTCTTATTTTTCAAACGATTTCTAGTCATGGGGCAGCTAGTGAAGTCTGTATATGGCTACAAATTGCATTTTACTATTGTCACATGAAAAACACAGAGTAAAATCCTGTTGTTACTCTCAAGCAGAGCAGATTCCGCAGCCAGGTACCTAAACCACGGTGTGGACATAGACTTCTAGCCAAATTCTTTTGTGAGTTTTGGTATTTTGTGTGTACAGTATGTGGTCTATGTGACCCCAGAACAAATCATCTGAGTTTCCACAGTTTCTTATGGGTGAATTTGCTTTGATATATGAGTGCTTTGGTTTACAAGCACATTTCCCAAAAGAATTATGTTTGTAAACCAAAGTAGTATTGTAATCATAACAACTGCTTTCTAATTCATTCTTATTTTGGAAATGTGAAATTTCTTACATAGAGATTTCTTTTAAACTGAGCAAACTCTGTGCAAGCTTTTAAATTAAATTAGTGCACTATAAAACAGGAAATGGCAATTTAAAGTAAAATTTCTATGTTTACTTGTCTGTTTAGTTGAACAATCCGCTAGGCCCATTTTCCTGTGTATTTATTTATTTGTCTGCTTTGTAATGGTGTTATTCCACCAGGGTGTTCCCAGTTCCCAAATACTGTTATTAAAAAAAAAAACAAGAACTGGCATACCTTTTATGAGACCACAGTCTCTCTAGAGTCAGAAAATGGGCATGCTGATAGCCAGAATTATAAAATAAAACCTATTTACATTGTTGGGGCACCCATATAAATAAATAAAATGTCCCCAAGTTCATGACGCTGAAATGGAATTGCAAGAGCAATTTAAAGCATTCCCTATGAATGCATTGCTATACTAGGTAAAAGCACTGCAGGAAGGACCATCCAACACTGAGTAACACCTCAGTGGGGTATTACTAACCTTGATGGGAGAAACTCATTGAAAGATTTAACAGCTTATTCACAGCAGAACCCTTGTCACAGACTGTTAAACTCTTTAAATCCAGAAAGCTGTAAGTACACGAATTCCTTTCCCTCCCCATAGCTAGGAATATAAACGGTGCATTTTGAGCTCCAGGATGCTTGGCTGAATTGTGATCATGTACTTCAAAACACTGTAGTCAGAAACAGATTTCTGTAAAGATGAATTGTGATGTAAACACTTTCCACTTGATGTATCTGGGTCAGACATAATTAAACATAGGTGGACATGTGGACCAAACTGAAAATATCTAGTATTTCCAGGAAATACAACAGCATAGATTATTTATAATTTACATATTCACAAAATCCCAATTTCTGAATATGTGCAGCACAAAAATGCAATTCCACATCAGTAAAACATTTTTCAATTGAAAAGGCGCAATTAAACATGCTAAAGGGGCCATCACTAATGATAAATAATGATTATTTAAGTGACAATCCTATATAAACATTTGTGGAAATGCATGATTCTGAAATGAGCCTGCTACCCAGTGATTTGTCCCCTTCTAGAACAATAAGTGTATCTAGCCCTTACAGCTTCCTTTCATTCCACAAATATGACCAGCGAAATGCACCTCAGAGACTTCCTATGACCCTCATCATCAGAATTAGAATAGAGAAAGAGAATGTCCAATGTATTCTGTCCAATGTATCCTGCATGGAAGGTGGAGAGGATGGATTCAGATTGTCCTTATCCCTTGTTTTCTTTGATGCTGCAGAAGAATCAGAAGTGAACTTCTTCCTTTTCTTAGAATTCTTAGGAGCCACGGGAGTTGATGTTTACAGCTTGGAGGCTTTAGAGAATTTGGACTTCAATGCTGAAGCCTCACCCAAAATTGGGAGGTAAGACTTTGAGTTCAGCTGTAGGTTGGGATCACCCACAGGCATTAGGGGCTGAGGCTGGCAAGTTCCAGAAGGGCTCCACGCTGGTGGTGGAGGCCAATGAAGGGGTTTCTCCCATGGTCTTGGGCCTCAGAGAGGTGAAACTTCAGGTAATCCTGACAATATCTTAAGGCTGTTTTGGTGAAACTACAGCAGTGGGGACATGACAGGTTCATGTCCCTCGTCTAGGCAAAAATGCAGAAACAGTACCTATTGCACAGTAATGGATTGCCCCCACAGCACTGGCACTTCTTGGATGAGCCTTTAGCAGCCATAGAAACAAAATCAAGTCTTTGCTTTCCCCTCCATAACACTTTCTAGTTGGAAGAGCAGCTGTGAGAAAAATTGTTCAAAATATGAAGCCCCAGAAAGATGCTTCCAAGGCAGCACCAAAAAGAGAACTAAGGGAGGGCAATTAGAAACTATTAAGAGTTAGGAGCCTCGTGGCACAGTGGTTAAATGCCTGTACTGCAGGTAAAATTGTGCTCACGACCTGGGGTTCAATCATGGTTGACTCAGCCTTCCATCCTTCTGAGGTCGGTAAAATAAGTACCCAGCTTGCTAGGGGGGGGCAATGTGTAGCCTGCATACTGTAATTAAAAACAAACAAACTGTAAACCGCCCAGAGACTACTTGAAGTGGTATGGGGCAATATATAAGCAGAAAACTTTATTATTAAAAATAGTGACTCAAAAATGGAGGGGGGGACAGGGTCACCACTATTATAGACACATTTATGGTCAGCTGTACATGTCTCAAAAAGTTATCAAAGAACGGGAACAGGTGTTAGAAAAACAACCAGAATGATCATGGGGATTGAGCACCACTGGCAGAACACTGAGATGTTTTGTTTGTTTGCTTGTTTAAGAAACAAGTTAATAGCAAGGGCTTTTGCAACAATTTATATGTAAACAAATTGAAAACAACGGATTTCTTTCTAATGTCCCCTCATGTCAGAATGCAAGACAAAACAAACAAAACAGACCAACTATAAAGGAAGGACTCCCCACCCTGAATGATTCTTCACAAAATGCATCATCATCACTTCAAGAAGGCTACAATCACAAAATTTGACATTGGAGTACACTCCTAACTAGCCAGGATAGCTCAAGGCCAGCTGAGCCGAAAAGAGATCAGCTAAACCTGTGTGGCATACAAAGGCCTCCCAGCATGACTGGTGGGATGGTGGGAGAGGAATTCCTTTCGACCACTAGCCTCTATTTGTGCAAGCCTTTGAGTGTCTGGCCTAGCTTGGGTCTTTTCTTGCTTTACCTCCTTCTGCTAGCAGGTTCTTCTTTTTAGATCAGATCAGGGGAAAAGTACAACGGGATTGAAGAGGCTGCTTTGTATTCCGAAGATCATATACAGCCACCACATCTGGCTGTGTAGTTTAGATTGCACCTCGGACCTTTTTTGTGGAAAGCTTTATAAGGGAAGTAGAATAATGCATGGAGAAATGTATGTAAATTACTATTAAACGTAATGTTGACCACCAGCTTTCGTGTAAAAAAACGAGGAAAATCTATTCTTACCATATGGGCTTCTTAGAATTATTTAGTAGGTGACTGCTGCAACAAGGATGCCAGAGCTACATATTTTGGATTGACAAGAGTAGGAATATTACAATTTTAAAATACTTTCCCCTTTCAGTTTAGAATCTGATCACTGAAAATAATTAACAGTTTGCCTCTTTCCATTTTGAAGATCATGTAGATTATAGCTTAATTATCCTTCTCTAATTTGTATTTGGAAGATTTTTTTTAAAAAAATATGCAAATCATTATCATTGATTCAAAATATTGTGAGAGACAATTGAAAACCATTTCTCTTTTTGCATTGCACTTTCAAACTGTAAGCACAGTGCTCTATATTGAATTCGACCAAACCTCCAATAATAGCATCTATTTTCTCTTGGTACAAAGTTTGTCTTAATTAGGTTGACCTTTAAAGAGCTTTTCAAGCATAACAGAACTTTAAATGCTTTCAGATAAAATCCACTCATTTTGCTTTCTGAACCAATAGAAGGATAAAAGCTTTAACACACATTTAAATCTCAAACCAGTGAAGACTACATTCTGGCTTCTGTAATTGTCCACATGCAATGATCCAATCATATTACTATTAAAGCAGTTCTTCAAGTTATTCCTGTTAAGTCCAAACTCAAATACAGTGGTACCTCTACTTATGAATTCTGAATGCATGATCATAAGTTGAACAACTTGTTAAGTTGAGCAGCCATATCTAAAAATTAAAAAAGAAGAAATAAAAAAATAAAAAATGTAAGTAGAGCAGACTGCATCTAAAATTTGTAAGGCGGCACTTAAAACACCAACGGTTTTCTGCTCTTAAGTCAAATTGCTCATAAGTAGAACCACTCATAAGTAGAGGTGCCACTGTACTAAACTTATTTCAGAATCCACTGTTAGACCAAAGCTGGACAAAAAAAGCAAAGCCGTCCTTGGAAGAATAATGTAGCTAGAATGACTAGCTTATCCAGTTTTATTTTATGGAAAATTCTGACTAACACAGAGAAAAAGAAAAAGAGGGGGGACTATATGGTCTTTGGACATTATCTGCCCAAGAAGTTCCCTCCTACCAGATGGGTGGTACAGTAGGACCCCAGTATCCACTGGGGTTTGGTTCCAGGCCTTCCCGTAGATAATGAAAACCATGGATAAGAGAGAATGGCACTCCGCCCAAAATACCTGCTGTTTTGTGTCAGCAGCTTGCTATATGGCTGCTGTTTTATGAGAGTAGCTTTCTTTAGAGCTGCTGTTTGTGCCAGTAGTGTGCTTTGTGGCTGCTGAATTATTTATTTAATTTTTCCTCTGCCAACCATGGATAACTGAATCAGTGGTTAATGAATCAGTGGAATTGGGGGTCCTACTGTACAAAAACTGAATAAACAAACAAACAAACAAAAAGGGATAGGGTGTGCCATTTATTTATTTGTAATTTCAAATCTCAAAATTCTAAAGAAAATTATTTATCAATTTACTTTCTTTTTCTGGTAAAATAACTTACCTGCAATTTTCATAAATACTGGCCAGCTACTGAATCAGCTCCAGCCATTCTTAAATATCTCAAGACAGCTGGCGGCCAATATATTCCTGCAGCACTTAAATTATTCCAAGCCAAGTCAATTTCCCAACTTCTATATGGTGCCCAATTAGGTCCCCTTTCCAATTACACTCCACTGGAATGGGTACAATCTAAATTTGTAAGATCGGCCTTACAAGTTCCCAAATGTGTCCCAAATGTTACTCTCTGATTAGAGTTAGGCCTCATGAAAGTGGAGGCTAGAGCTTGGGTGGCTATTCTTACCTATTGGATTGGACTGCATTTCTTCCCTAAGGGTTAAGCCCCCCTTATTAGAAAAGATGACTTAAAATCCAAATGGGAAGGGGCTATAATATCTAAAATCCTATCCTTAGGTCTGTCCCAAGACATCCTTTTTACCATGAAGTATGATCAGGCCAAAGCAGTTATTAAGCAGCGGGTTACCGACTCAGAACGACAACTGGATCTAGCTAGCTCCCCTGTCTTTATTGTTAATGACTCCTGCAGGTATCTATCTTTCCCAACGAGATACTTAGCCAAGCTTCAGATACCCACCCACCCGAGGGCCTTTACCTTGGCCCGATGTCATGCCCTCCCTTCTGCTGTTCTTGAGGGACGATATCGGAGATCTCCCTATTCGGATAGGCTATGTCCCTGTGACTCTGGCGATATTGAGTCAACAGAACATGTACTTCTTCACTGTTCCTTTTATAAAGACACCCGGGCTAAGCTTATATCTCCAATAATATATAAATATCAAGGACGCTCTGGTCATTATTATACTCAATTACTTCTATCAGATATGAATTTTTCTATAACATATAGTGTGGCCAGGTTCTGCGCCGCAGCGATCAAAATCCGCAGGACAATGACCAGCATCATCAACTAACCAAAAGTACCACTTACGATACATAGCTCCTAAGTATCAACATCTCTTGATTAACAAACAAATGTGGGATGTCTTATGTGTATGGAACAGTATGTATATACAGTATGTACTCTGATGTCTTTTGTATATATCTATCTTGATCTTCCTCTATGGCTCGTTGACATCACTAATTCCTCAGATACTAATAAGGTATAGCTTCGTGATGGTCAGGATGGATTTGTGGGCAGTTTTTATATTATATTATATATTTTATATTCTATATTTTATATCTTATCTATTTTACTACTATTTATATACCGTATCCTATTGCTGGTCATTGACCGTAATAAAGTTTGATTGATTGATTGTGTCCTATTAATTCAAGTGGTCCTATTCTAACTGCAACTTCAACATAGTAAGAAACAGTTACAACAATAGGTCAACTTGAATCAGTGGAACTCATGGAGCCAATGATTCATTTAAATCCATGTTAATTCAATGAGCCCACCTTAGAGTAATTTACTGTAATAAGCAACAGGATCTGTGTCATTATTGAATATTATTATTTCATTCTTAATTGCCTCAGATTTGAAGGCTTCACTTTTACCCAATTGCAGCTGATCCCTTATCCTCATCATAAAGCACTTTCCATACTTTGGGAATCTAAGGACTCTTCTTCCTTCACTAAAATCTATTGTCAGGTTCTTCCTAAATTTCTCTGAGTGTCATGCTGCATCCTTAAATAAATGGGATCCAAAGAAACAAGCATTCCCTCTGCAAAATCAAAAATGCAAAAATAAAATGGAATATGGAAATCAGATCACTGCAGAATGAAAGTAAGGGAGCTCCTGCTGTTCAGCTACATTGCAAGAAAGACAGCTAGATGTTAATTAAAGGGTGAGAAGTGTCTTCTGACTGTGAAAATTATTGCTTTTTTAACAGCCATCAAATATTTTTGCTACCTGAACCTCACCGGTGTTACTTCACACTTGAATGTATAGTAGTACCTTGGTTTTTCATTAGCTGTACGCCATAATCATCACAATTATACAAAAGTAAGGCTTGGCATCTCACTTAGCATGTAATGAGTATATCTTATATATTAATTTCACCTTTTGAGTTGACTTACTGAAATAAATCAACCCTTGATGTTCACAGACAGATTTTGAAGCTGAGGCTCCAGTACTTTGGCCACCTCATGAGGAAAGAGGAGTCCTTGGAAAAGTCCCTGATGTTGGGAAAGATTGAAGGCAAAAGGTAAAGGAGATGGCAGAGAAGGAGATGGTTGGATGGTGTTATCGAAGCAACCAACATTGATTTGACCAAACTCTGGGGGCAGTGGAAGACAGAAGAGCCTGGTGTGCTCAGACATGAATGAACAACTGAACAACAACTGAAATAAATGAACATTTGCATGTTCTAATTTTTCTAGTTTCACCTGTAATTAAAACTTGCCTAATTCATTCCGTGGCTGTACACCCCATCACCATGGACACTGCCTTCGCTGTCACCCCCTTGCCATGGCATGGTGCCTGTGGTGGCGGGGGGGGGGCTGCCAGGGTACAACATCAGTAACAATGGCACCCTGCTAGTGGGAGGGAGTTCCCGAGTCTGGGTGCAGTAGTTGAGAAGGCCCTTTCATGGGCTCCCATGCGACATACCTGTGAGGGTGGTGGGATGGAGAGAAGGCCTCTCCTGATGACCTTAACACCCTAGCCCAGTGCTCCCCAACCTTTTTGTCCCCGCGGACCGGGAAATTTTTGATAATTTTTCTGTGGCCCGAAGCTGGGGGTGCGGGTGGGGAGGGGGGGAGAATGCGAAAGGGGGGTCCGGCGGGGAGGCAAAGGGGGGTGAAAGCAAAGGATGGGAGGGAAGGAGGAGGGGGAGGCACGAGAGCGGCGGCAGCGGCGGCGGCAGCACTCACCGGCTTGGGGCGTCGGGGTGCCACTCCCCCACACACACACGGGCGGGGTGGGCGGGAACCCGGGGCTCCTGGTCAGGTGGGGCCCCGCCTCCTCCTCCAGCGCCGGGAGCCGCGCGCGGGTTTCGCTGCTGGCGCCCCGCTTGCTCCTGCTGCCGCCGCCGCCGCCGCCGTGGGCCTCCACCTCCACTGGGGAAAGCGAGCGGGCGCCAGCAGCGCTTTCCCGGCGGAGGAGGAGGCCCACGGCAGCGGCTTTGGCCCAGGCACCCGGATGGACCCGCCCGGCCGCGCCAGGAAGCGCCCTCGCGGCACCGACAAGCCGCCGCCGCCACCTCCTGCTCCTGCTCCGGTTCCTCCTCCTCCTCCTCCTCCTCCCGCCGCCGCCGCCGAAGGAGCAGCAGCAGCAGCAGCAGCGGGGCAATTGCGGAGGGGTGGCGGCGGCGGGATGGGGGCGATTGCAGCGGCGGCGGCGGCGGGGATTGCGGGGGTGGCTGCTGCTGCAATCGCCCCGTCCCCGCCGCCGCCGCCACCCCTCCGCAATTGCCTTGCTGCTGCTGCTGCTCCTTCGGTGGGAGGAGGAGGAGGAGGAGGAGGAGGCGCCGCCGCCGCCGTGGCTGCTGCTGCTGCTGCTGGTGGTGGTGGGCGAGGAGGAGGAGGGCGGAGGAGGAGGAGGATGCGCCACCGCCAGCGGCGGGCGGAGGAGGGAGGCAAAGACAAAGGCGGCGGCGGCGGCTCCTCCTGCGCTCCTCCAGCCTTCCTCCTCCACCGGCCGCCCACGGGAGAGAGGAGGAGGAGGACGAGGGCGGCGGAGGAAAAGGGGAGGAGCCTCCCCGGCGTCCCCAGGCGGCCCGGTGCCGACCGGTCCACGGACCGGCACCGGTCCGCGGCCCGGGGGTTGGGGACCACCGCCTAGCCAGTTCATACTGTAAGAATTAATATTTGAGGTAGCTAGGACCCAGGTTGTATAGTGCTTTGTAGGTCAAGGTCAGCACCTTGAATTGTGCCCGACAGCTGATTGGCAGCCAGTGGAGCTGTTTTAATAGGGGTTTAATGTGAGTTCTGTACCCCGCCCCAGTCAGCAGTCTGGCTGCTGCATTTTGGACCTGTTGAAGTTTCCTGAAACTTCACATAGAGCACATTACAGTAGTCCAGCAAGAAATATAGTAAGAAATGAAAGCATATATTTCACGAAGAGACTGCTGATAATTCAAAAGGGGACCAAGGGATAGGGAAGCAACCTTACTGGATGGGATTACCCCCCAATTGAAAAAAGTGGCACACAGCATGGGGGTGCTCTTGGTCTCATCCTTGAACCTCGAACACAGGCTCTGGTCACAGCTAGGTCACAGCTGTGGACAGGAGGGCATTTGCACAATTAAATCTAGTACACCAGTTATGCCCTTTTCTTGAGAAATCTGCTCTGGCCACTGTGACACATGCCCTAGTGACATCACGGCTACACTACTGTAATGCGGTCTATATGAGACTACCAATGGAATGTCTCAGGAAACTTCAGCAGATCCTAAATGCAGGAGCCAGATTGATAACTGGGGAGGGTTACAGAGATCACATTACACCCCTATTAAAGCAGCTCTACTGGTTGCCAATCAGCTATTGGTCACAATTCAAAGCACTGGTTTTAACCTACAAAGCACTACATGGCCTGTGTCCAAGCTACCTCAAGGATCGAATCTCACAGTATGAACCGGCTCAGGTACTAAGGAAATCCAGAGAAGCCTTTCTCTCCATCCTGCCACCTTCATGAGTGCATCTCAGAAGAACACATGAATGGGCCTTCTCTGTTGCTGCTTCCAGACTTTGGAACTGCCTCCCACTGGAAGCCAGGACTGCCCCATCTCTGCTGTCTTTCCAGAAGCAGGCAAAGACCTTCCTCTTCAGAAAAACTTTCCCTGAATGAGGGACTTCCTATTATGTTACTTTTAGATGGATTACCACGCATGTTTGCATTGACTGATTTCATAAGTACACCTGTGTTTTCCATGTTAGTTTCCACCCCTTATTATGGATTTTTTTCCTTTTAACTGTTTATATACAAATGTTCTGGGCTGAATATTGACCCTCATTATTGTAAGCCACCCTGGGTCATTTTCCAAGGAGAAAGGTGGGGTAAAAATATTCATCATGATCATGATAACAACATTCTTGAACATGGCTGCCCCTATGAGTTAATTCAAACTATTCCTCACTATTCTTTCCTAAAATAAAATAAAAATAGTTTTGTTACATCTACATGCATATTCCAGAGTACTGATTTTGAATGTATAATACAGAGCTCATATTTCAAGAACTTAACTTCTAGATATATTAAGCATCCCATGTTGATGGGGGGAGGAAGGAAGCTAAAATGTTGAGAATAATAATATACTCTACAGCTGGATATAATTGGGCAACTGACACACATGGACTAAAAAGAAAAAGAAAATGAGCAGGTCATGCTTTAATGTTGCACAAGAGATGACCTTAACATTTTCTGTTCAAGAGGAAGAGGTTATCATCTAATCAGCATTCAATACCCTTGTCTAGAGGAGGAAACCTGAGAAGAAACTGAGAGGGTAGAATTAGGAAGGGGAATAAAAGAGCAGTGAAGGAAAAAAGAGGGCTTAGAACTTTTGTTTTATTTAATTAAAATTGTGGTTCCCACAGTTCCTTGTGCCCAGGCAATAAATCTATCATCTACACATCCATACAAACAAAGCTAGAAGATCCACAGATCTTTGTGAGTCCTTGTGAAACTTATGTACCTCTTCTCTCAAGTAGACCAAAAGCAGGAAAAAACCCTCACCTTTGGGCAGACACTGTGCATGGGAAGAGCTGCAACATACTAAGAGAAAAGATTTCTTGCCAGTGCTGAGAAATGTGCATTGTTTGCCATTTCTGTTCTGAAACACTCCAAATTGCTAATGTTGACTCTTAACATCCTTCCCAGCCTGGGAGTTGGATTCTGAAAGGCACTAAGGTAATTCTGCCAGGCCTGGATTTTGGAATGGGCTTACTGAGCTCAGATTTTCTGAACCTGAAACGGAAGATATGCTGAATACGCTGATACTCAAATTGTGTTCTGACCTGCACCTCAAAATTATGCCCCTTCTCAAAATCATATACTAAGAGAGAGTTCCCAAAAAGGTATTGAAAAAGAAATAAAAACACTTGCAAACATCTATGTTACAGAGAACATTCAAAACTGAAAACATATTTTCATATGGGATGTTTTAAAAATACTGGCCAACGAGTGGCTCCACCACTAGTTGGACAGAACAGGCTGAAATAAACTTGTAGAAAGGAAAAGGAGAAATTTTGTGAAGTTAAGGTGTGAGGATGAACTAATTCTTTATTCTCAAATGCTAGCCTACAAAGATTAAGATCTCCAACAGAAGCCCAACTCAGAATGCCACAACCATCAGATTTATTTATTTATTACTTTAATTGATATACCACCTATTATTGCTGAAGCACTATTCTGGGAGGTTCGCAACAAGTAAAATAAACAATAAAAACCAAAATGCTAAATATAACAAAGTAAACGGTAGTTTAAGACGGGTCAAAATATTTTTATTTTATGTAGCATTTTAATGGCAATTATTTTAAATACGGGATGGAAATGAAGTTCCACGTTTTACCACAGAGTTTTACTATGGTTTCTTAAAGTTATTTCTGTAATAATGAAACAAATTACAGCATTTAAGTGCCTTAAATAAGTGTGTGTGTGTGTGTGTGTGTGTGTGTGTGTGTGTGTGTGTGTGTGTGTGTGTGTGTGTGTGTGTGTGTGTGTGTGTGTGTGTGAGAGAGAGAGAGAGAGAGAGAGAGAGAGAGAGAGAGAGAGAGAGAGAGAACCAACCAGTGGGAAATAGCATACGTACCTTAATTCTTCCTGATATGCTAGATAGGAAAGAGCCCTGGGTTAGGAAAGGTTCATCTACAACACATAATGATAATGGGTCATTCTATCAATCCCCACAGCCATTGTATTTGTGCATTCCTTTTACAATATCACAACACAAGGAAGCACATCTTTCAAATAAACAAGATGCATCACAGATACAACTGTGGGCCATAATTAAAAGGCTGTGTATGTAGCTCGTAATATCATCAACTGTCACCTCCTGTGGGGCCATTCAACAAAGGCAGAGATATGCCAGTCAGAAAACACAATCAAGGCATTTGTAATTGGTACATTGGAGTATTTTGTGTACCTTTCTCAACTGTCTGCTGAAATCTGATCAAGTTGAAAATCCAATCCTGCCCAGGGCACTGAGTCCAGTTTTCTTCAAATTGAACCCTCCAGATGTTTTCATCCAAAACTTCAGTCATCTCTAGACATCATGGCTATTAACTGCCTGGGGGTGACAGGCTGCTGAAGTCACTGGGATGGCTGCCTTTCCCTTGTAATTATCATTTTAATTATTTATATTTATCCTGACTTTTCATTAATACGCTCAAGAAGACTTAAAACATCCCCATGTAATCTCATGGCAGATGCAAGGAAAGAGACAGAAGACAAAAGGAATTCAAAGGAAAAAGAACAAAGGAAGCAGAATAAAGATAACATGAATTCAAATTGAGTTCTTAATGAATTACAAATTTTGCCATTACTGTGGTTGCCTTTTCCTTTAGATACCTACACTAAGGATATATGGCATAAGGAAGTATGTAAGTGAGGATGATTCTCCAAATTGTTTACATTCATAATACATGACAACCTACAGTTGCTTCTTACAGTGTAATAAAATGGATCCTTATGGAGGGGAGGACGGTCTCTACAAAGAGAGAGAAAAAGTAGCTGTGACAATTTGTAAACTGATGGCTCCTCTTACACTACAAATTTTGAAATTTTATTCAGGAAGATGCTTGTTTTGCAAATGAAGGCCATGGAATTTATGGATGGTTTAAATAATAAATAAATGGAAAATGCACTGGAATCAAATATTTCAGATAGAAAGCATTTTATTTTACATTGCCAAGATTACACAGAATGGAAGCAATAGGTAGCAAGCCCCATCCCTTGATAGTTGTATGTCTCTCCCTTACTTACTCAGAACGGTTAGCTCTTTCAAATGCCATTAAACCTGACTACCTGGGAAAATATCATAAGATCACTGCAGCTCAGCTGTTCCTGACCCATGATATTTATGTTTATAAAAGGATCCTTCAAAGAAGATATAAAAGGGGATTTCTTTAGCTTGCATAAGCTTTTGGAGCTCAGTTGTGTTATTTGCAGAACGACTTCAGCTCCCATTGACTGCAGGAAATTGACAGTACAACACTAGTCAGAGCTTGAGAACACTGAGAAGTTTCCATTCCAATAACAATTTTCTTACAGAAAAATATAAATGGACTTTCTCTGAGGTCTGAACAGAACAAGTGTGAGAGATGATGAAGGAGTCCAGAAACAAATGGTTGCTTTGCATGCTATATCAGTAAATGAATTATCATCATCATAGTTTAAAAACAGTCAATAGCACATGAAACTGCTCCAGTGATACTATGTAATTTACTAGGCTCAGAGATTTCTGCACTATCCTTCCAAGACAGAGATAAGTACAGTAACCCCCCGTCGATCGCAGGGGTTAGGGACCCACCCCACCCACGTTCCATGAAAATCTGCGATATGGGGAAGCAGGGGGCGGGAGCGGGGACGGGGGGCGATCGCACACTTGTCAGATAAGTCTTGGGGTGGCGCGTGCCGGCGGCGGCAGGGGGATCTGAACTCCCGCCGCCACCCGCCCGCACCACTCGAGACTTCTTGTCCGGGGCGTCTCCATTGAAATGCATTGCCAATGAAATGCATTGCATTGAAATGCAATGCATTACGCAGCTCCGAGGCTTTTCGGAGGGGACCAGGAGGGTGGCGGAGAGTAATGCGATGGCCCCCCGCATGCCCCTGAGGCTTCTCAGAGATGCGGGGGGCGGCGCGGAGCGACCCAATCACCCCCCACCGCCCCCCTGCGTGGCTCCGAGGCTTCTCAGAGGGGGAGGGGGTGGCAGGGAGCAACCCGATCACCCCCCCCCATCGACGACCCCCGCGTTGCAGGTACTGCGATCCCGCAATGTAGTGGGACCGCAGTACCTGAACCGCGAAATGGCAGGGGGGGTTGACTGTAGTGAGAACATGTACCTTTGGATTCCTCTTCTCACTGTCAAGCATATTAACTGTTAACATGATACTTAATATTCCCTTTGTAAGGTACAACACCAGACAGACATACAAAATTTTTGTCTATTTATGAGCTAATTGACTCCCTTAATTAATTCACTATTTGTTTAAAGTACGTACACCTAAAATGCTTTCCATTTAAACTCTTTGATCAGGACCAAAAGACATTAAGGCAAGTGCTGAGAAATTATGTAGCGCTTTGGCTGCTGAACTCAGGGAGTGGGAAACAATAGGGGGCTGTTCCATCTTTCCTATCCTTCTGCAAGCAGAGAAAGCCCTTTCTCTTCAGACAAGCTTTTCCTTAGGGACTGGCTGTCTGGCAGAAATTTTTAAAAAGAGTGTTGTGCCTGATTGATTTGAATGTCATTTTGGTGTTGAACTGGTTTTCCATTTTTAAGGTGGTATTTGTTTGATTATTTTAAAACATTTGTATAAATACTGGTTTTAGCTTGTGAATATTGTTTTTTAATGTTATAAGCCTGCTTGGATTCTTTTTTCAGAAGAATATGCAATTTCAAAGGTATTAGAGTATATAATATTAAACACTAAAGGTGCAGGGAGAATTGCATTTCTGTTCATTTTTTTTAAGATTTTCCCCAAATGTATACATCTCTTTTACTTGGCATGGAAAGAGCTTGAAAGTAGAAGAATCTGATCAATTTGTTCAATTAGGCCAAGGGTTTGAATCTTAATTCCTATACATCTGGGGTTGATACCTGTGATGCCAAGAAGTAATTACAAGTGAATAGTGCCACTTTATTTTTCACAAGAGGCTCCTTATCTATCCATCCTAATAATAATTCTGCCTATTGAATTTAGCCAGTGTATATTTATTCAGTTCAATTTGGAAAAATTTACCAATACTCAAATCATTTATTTAGCACTGAAAGAACTTGAATTTTTAAAATGTTCTTTGTGGAAGCAAGTGAAAGTGATGTGCTTTCTCCCACGGATGAAACATCCTTCTCCATTTTTTTCATTGTGATAACGATCAAACTATTTTATCTTCGGATAATAATAATAATAATTTTTATTTTTATGCCGCCTTTCTCCCCGGAGGGACCCAAGGCGGCTGGATAATCAGTGTACAACAAGAAACTGAAAATACGCATACTGTGCTTTAGAACTGTATAAATATACGCAGAGCTGCAGATAAGCACATGTTTATACTAGCAATGGATAGCATGTGTTGTTGGACTGTATCGGTTGAGCTGGCTAGGTTGAAAGGAGCTGCAGTCAATAACATCAATGAAAGTTCAGTTACAGTGGAACCTTGACTTACATACTGCTTGATTTGCATCATATTTGACTTGCAGCAAGAAGGGGCCTGTTTGACTTGAGTTGCAGGCTTTGACTTACATCTCGGAGCCCCGGCGCAAGGCACTGGAATTGGGTGGCCATAACCCAGCATCGCGGCTGCCGCCTCCAAACTGCTCCTGCCTTCTTCCCCTCCTCCAGCAGCGCCGGCTTCGGCGAGGCCAGCTCAGAGCACCTGGAACTGGTCCTCGGCCTCACCGAAGCCGCCGCTGCTGCCGGAGGAGAAGAAGGGCCGGGAGCTTGGGGCTGGCCTCGCTGGTTAGACAGTCGGCTCAGTCTTGTAAAAAATCTGGCTGCAGAAGTCTGGTCCACAATGGAAGCATTTTAGTTGGGGAGCTGTAAAGTTGTGGGACTCTAATGGTAAGCATAGAGTTGTTCAGAACTTAGAATGTCAGGTTAAAAATAAGTAAAACTTAAATGTTAGACATTGTTGCTATGAACATTAAAAAGTGGAGGCATATAACTTGTGGACTATAATACCACTGCCTCCTCCTCTCTTTGAAGAGACATTTGATTTACATCCCCAGAAGGAATTTCCTATCCCAGTCAAATTTGTGTTAAATTGCTGTTTTCGGGGGGTCTTTTTCATCATCTGGAACGGATTAATCCGCTTTTTATGGGAAACGTTCGTTTGACTTAAGTCATGTTTGACTTAAGTCTAGACCACTGGAACGGTTTAATGACGTAAGTCAAGTTTCCACTGTATTGTAAAAGATGTCAATGTATACGTTGTTGCTTTCTAACTGGCATTTAGACAGATTCTATTGATAAAAACAGCTTCTTACTGAAAGGTAAAAGTCCAGCCCCTCTCAAGGATCCCTAGCATGGAATCGAACTCCCAAACTTTAGCTCCACAGTCAAACACCTAAGCCACTGAGCTATCACTGTATCATGGAAAACAGACCTCCACCACTCACATTTTACTGGAAGGAAGGTGGTCAGGGGACTCATGTCAGATACCCCCAAGCACATCAATCCATCTGCCACGGCAGCACAACAGCTCTTGCTGCTACTTCTTCTTCCAAAATATTCTGGAGCCCCAAAAAGAAGAAAGGGGATGAGGAAGAGAAGATGCGGGGGGGGCAATAATAATAATAAAACTAGCAGAAGTAGCCTTGTGTGGGGTTGAGGATTCCCAAATTCTGCTTGTAGGATAGAGGTGCCTGGGGGCAAGATGGCGGCAAACAATAGGGCCAGGGAAATAAGAAAAGGGACACAACAAGGTCACCACACACACAGCACACACACACATTCCCAAACACACACACACACACACACACACACACACACACACACACACACACACACACACACACAATGGTGCGGGGAAAGGGGCAGTGGCAATTGGGGGGGAGGAAGGAAGAGGTACCCCCCTCCTCAAGAGGAAGCCGGTCCTTCCAGTCAGTCCATCCATGCCACACAACTTGGGATTTCAAAACGAGCCGGGCCTTTTGTATCTCCTTAGAATGGTATATTTTTTTAAAATTGCCTCCCTCCTTTTCTCCAGTCTCCCCACCCCCCTTATGTTCAATGAGCCTGTCCCAGAGAGCATGGTGAACTCACTCTAAACCCCAGCAGGGACAAACCAATAAGGAAAGGAGGGGTTGTTGATGAGGAAGGAGAGAGAAACAGAGAGAGGGGAAGATAGTGTTGGGGAAAAGCTTCCTTGAGTGGCCACACCGGGACTGCTGGTGGCAACACAAAGTCCAGCGTCCAGCCATTTGTCATTGGGCAGCCACCCCTTTTACAGTGGGAAAGAGGAGAGAGAGAGAAGGGAGAGAGAAAAACAGCAGGCAGCCAAGTGTGCGCAAGGTGGACAGCCAGGCGAACTCTGTGTTGGGGTGGCAGCATGTGCCCTAAGAAAAGGCTCTGTGTGCCACAGGTTCGCCAACACTGCCCTAGGTCATGCAAAAACGCTACATAAACACATTAATCTTCTTAGAAAAACATGCTTAATATACTGTATATTTTGCTTCTTCACCCAAAGGAATCGCTGATGTATTTGAATAAAACTGTAGAATATTTGAAGATACTAACAGCTTTTATGTTGCAACTGGTGAAATGACATGGTTTTTTTTTCCAAAACAAAAAACTTCCAAAGGATGTATAAGCTGTAAAACAGAAATAATATTTACATTATCAAGTTGCACTGGTGCAGCTTGTCAAAACCAATGTCTATAGAGTGGCATAGATTCAGAAATGCACCATGTGAACAAAAAGCATGTCAGCTTGAATGGGGTGGAATTTTCCTTAATTTTCTCTCTCCCACTAGCATAGATACACCCCTTTAAACATCACTTCCCATATCCCATGTAATTCTAAGAGGTGTCTCAAACCTGAGAAACAATTTTGCACGGCATGCAATGAAATGTAATGTAATGTAGAGTTGAAAAACATCTGTCCCATAAGTTGAAACCAGTTCACACAACTCTGGATCCAGCCCAATATAAAAACACAAGCACGCAAAACATTCACAAATTAGTTTAGTGAGCAGGAAAATACAATCTTTTCCTACAGCTGGGAAGAGGAGTGGATTGTAATTCTTCACTTGATTGCTTGGGAAGAATATAACATTTGATGTGAGAAGAGGTGTAATAGCTTGTTGAGGGTCTCAAATGTAATGTACTTTTGAGATGTTTGTTTTGTGCTGATGCAGGCACAATTCAGGAAGGGAAACTAGCATTACTTTTTAAAAATTATGATCAATATTTTTAATGTTCTGAAAGAGTAGCAAGAACAAATCAGCAGCAAATCAGCACAGCAACTGGCCACAATCATTTATGCAATTATCCTTATATCATCAGTCAATAGAATTTTGTCTATTTATAATTAAAAAAAGAATGTTAACCAATGTGTTACAAGTCTGCGTACAGTATTTCTTGCTCTTCAGAGCCTGTGTTAGTTTCAGACCTTGGAAATGTTACTTTTTAAAAATGACAGCTTTCAGACTCATTCAGACAAGGTGGCTGGAGAATATTGACAGTTGTCATACAAAAAAGGTGATGTTTCCTAGACAAAGGCTGTGCTCACATTTTCAGTTCCTGTATGGTTACACATTGATGTCACATGACCTATATACTGCACAGTAATATGCTCCTTACACTTTGTATTGCATTTCTCTTTCATCCAGTACCCCACATTTAAAATAAATATATTCATAAGGCTATGTTGATGTGCCAATGGACTATAATTGCAGCCTAAACATTGATCTTAGGGCCTGGTGCCTTTTTCTCCAATCTGGTGCCATTAATCTCATGGATTGTTGCACTGGTCGGTAGGCTAGGATGAGCACATATACTGCAGCCACAGACATAACAAGGCATCAACGCTCAGAAAATATTTATTTTAAAGAAAAGAAAGAAAACTTGAGAAAAACAAACACCAGCAACAAGAGGAGGCACCACCGGGAGTCTCAGAAATAAAACAGTTCACAGAGGATCACATGCTGAAATTAATGCATGATGAGTCGTGGAACAAAAAAAGTAGTTGCCCCCATTCTAGAAAGAATTCCTGATTTAATCATCCCAATTGTGAGAAAGTGAACCTCATTTTCAACTGAACATAAGAATATAAGAACATAAGAACAACCTTGCTGGAAAAGGCCACAGCCCATCCAGTCCAGCATTCTGTCTCACACAGTGGCTCATCATTTGCTTCAAGATATTGCGAAGCAGATGTCTTCACCTACTTAAGATTCCCCGCAAATGGCATTAAGAGATATCCTGTCTATTTCTCCAACCTGGAGGTTGTCCTTAGGCATCCATAATGATAGCCATTGATACCCTTGTTTTCCATGAACTTGTCCAATTCTTTCTTAAAGCTGTCAAGACTGACAGCTGTCACCACTTCTTCTGGCAGGGAGTTCCACAGACCAGTGATCCTCTGGGTGAAAAAGTGATTTATCTTATTTGTTTCAGATCTAGCACCCCAAAGTTTCATGGAGTGCCCCCTAGTTCTAGTGTTGTGTGATAGGGAAAACAGTTTTTCCTTATCTACTTTGTCAACACCGTGTATGATTTTATAAACATCAATCAAGTCACCACTCACCTCACGTCGTTCAAGAGTGAAGAGGCCCAGCCATTGCAGCCTCAGATGGTAAGGAAGGTTTTTTTGTGTGTGTGTGTCTTTTGGTCTCTTTCTCTCTCCCCCCTCCCCCCAAAAATGTATGTGTGGGGCATTTAGCAAACCAGTTTGTTATGTTTTATTCTCTTTTATGCTAATAAAAGTTTATCTGTCAATCTAGTAGCCTCCCCACAGATGAGGCAGCCATTATAACATGGATGGGGAGAGAAAAATCCAGTATGGAACATGCATTGTCGGAATCAAAAAATAAAATTGTGATCAATGACGGATACTAGAGAGACATTTCAGTCATGTGAACACAGCCTGGGTTATTTCTCCATAACGGAAGATTTCAAGATACCAAGCTGCAATTCTCAAGGCAGAGATTTTGAAATCCCCTTTCCAGTCTAGTACTACTTCATGGGATCAAGCACGTGGCCAGGAACACAACACCTCACTAACGAGCATTTTACTTACAAGCATAAATCAGTACTAGGAGATCCAGCCTGCAGAAAAGAGTGTGCCATCAAGGGACACACTGATACCAACTGATGAGGTGCTGTGGAGATACCAGAGACCATTTGAGAGACTATACTTATGGCCAAAGACTTAAAAGAAGGAAAGATTATACCATGAGCTATTCCTCTTTACACTTGTTAACTCCAAAGGTAAAGTGGAAACACAGGGACTGATCAAGGAACTTGGCTATGGGGTGGAGAAGGTTTAAGAATGGAGCTTATGAGTGCAAGAAAGCCCTTGTAAATTGTTCTACTATAAATGTTACTGTTTGTGAATGCTGTTGGACTTTCCTCATGATGATGCTGGAGACATTAAAGAGAAAATTGGACAACCACCTGTCAGATCTACTTTGATTTATATTCCTACATTGAGTAGGGGTTGTACTCAATGATGGCCATATAGGTCCCTTCTTACTCAATTATTCTATCATTCTATGACCAGAATGACTACTGGTCTCTTCAATGTCCATTTACCATTACTATTTACAAATTGACAGACTGAACACACACACAATGACTCCACCAGCAAACAAACTACTTAATATGTTTCGAATGCAATGTCAATACTAATACAGTAGTAGATCCTTGTAGAACAAACAGTTTGTATAACATAAAATCTGTACAACATAAAAAATTCTGGAGATAGGGGAAATCTGCTTAACAGAATAGCCGATGGGGCGAATCCATACAAAATAAAAATGGGATTACTGTTTTCAATGCATTCCTATGGAATATTTGTATAAAGGAAAATTTGCTTAACATAATTTCATTTGGAATGAATTAATTCCTTTATACAAGGTACCACTGTAAAGCTTTTCATATGCCATTTGCATAACAAAATAGAATCTGTTTTTTCATTACTCACACAAAAACATCCAGACTAGAGATGGGTAGTTTGTGCTGGTTCATTTTTTTGGCTGAACAGGTGCTTAGCACTTCCTAGCTCCACCTTCCCATTCCAAGGCAATGTCCAGAGAAGGCAGGGCAGGGAGCAACACCAGTTCAGTCAAATAATAAACTAGCACGAACCATTGGAATTGCAGATCATGCACATCTCAAAACCAGACCACTCTCCTGAAGGAGAGACCTAACTGTAGTCTCACTAGAGAATCATAATCACACAATTATAAGCAATGGTAGGAGAAAGCTTTATCCAGAAGTTCTAAGCAGAAAAACATATAAGGGAAACATAATAAAAAAAGATTTGAAAATTCATATTGGAAATGGTGAATAATTAAACCCTAGAATTAACGAGATGGACAATCTGTAAATAAAGAATATTCTAATTCCATGTTTTCTAAAACAGCTGCAATCACAAAGAAAGTTTAAAAATACTAATACAGGTGGACACTTTGTGCTTCTTAATACAGGTGCCACAGAAGCTTATCCCCCACCCCCCACCCCTCAGTCCGGCCGGTCCAGTTCAAACCTGGCAGGAGCTTGGACAGCCATTCCCACCTCACAGGGCAGCTGACCACTCATCAGCTGAGTGGGGAGGCTCCTTCTCAAAGTGGTTGGATGCCTGAGGAGGAGGAGGAGGAGGAGGAGGAGGAGGAGGAGGAGGAGGAGGAGGAGGAGGAGGAGGAGGACTGGCTATGTCCCTACCAGGATTGGACCACTAGCCCTGACATGGACGGGCTGGTCCAGCTGGTGGGGGACGGGCCCCACAGCACCTGTGGTGCTGCAGTAGTGCTTTGTACAAATATGTACAAACCATGAAGTGCCCAGTTCTCATACTGAACTATTCACAGACATCAGCTAGAAAATGGCGGAAGTCTCGATACACTCAAAAAGTTTCTTGTCTTCTGGGAAGTGAGCATGCCAAAATGACAGAACAACATAATGTTCTGTCAATTCCAACATCCCCCTTATGTTGTGCTAATGATATTCTTTTAATGCAGTTAATACTGCCTGCAGTTCTTAAATCACCTCCTTCTGAACATCTTCAATAATGTTGGCAAAACTTCTCTGAAGGAATAATATCTCTCTCCACCATCTAGAGGAAAACATTTAGAATGTTTCTCTTAGTGAAGTGTTTCTCGAAGATACAAAGTCTCTGGGGATTTATTAATCTCAGCAAGAACAAGTACAAAATTCAACTGCAGTAAAATGTCTAAGAAAGTAAAATATAAGTCATACTGAGGAAGCTGAGCTGCCAAATGTCCAAAACTGGGACAGAGAATAATCTCAAAGGTCTTATTATTCACCCCTTGGTCTGCCCCCAGGAATCTTCCTACCCTCTAAATGCCAACTTAATTAATATTACACTCTTTACAGCATCAAGTGTTCAGCCACAGGGGAAACGGACATGCTAGGAATTCATAAATCTAAAAGTATTCATACTCCCAGTCAAGAAAGCAATAATGACTGTGGTCTTGAAATAAGTTGACATTTTAAAGTTAGAATCATCAGTGTAAATAGATAATTGGAAGGAAGCTGGATTCCAGATGAAAGAGTATGTTCACAATAGCAGAGTTTATCGGCTTTCTAAATAAAATACAACAGAAATTATTACCAAATTTACAGCTCTCTATAAAACCTTACATTCAAAAATCCAGGCCCTTAATGTAAGCTAAGGTTCACCAATTGAAATGGAGATCCAATCAAAATATTCCAGTATTTTAAATGGGCTGAACATCCAAATCTTTTTCCCACAAAAGAAACTCATATGACAAAATTAAAAATCTGCACCAAGATGTTCTATAATAAGCATAATATTTGAAGCTGCAGTTACTGATCATAGCCTTCTCCCTTATCTACCTACTGTTCCCACCAATGTTCCCTCTAATTTTATGCTGGCATGGGGAGGAGGGCACTCCATATATGTAGGATTCCAGTTGCAACCAGAAGGCAAAGAGCAGTGACTCTAGTTCAGCTGCATGGCTGTGCAGCTTAAAGGAAATGTTGGTTACCACTGATGGAAATCGGGCAAGTGCCCACTAGAGAGGAGACTGTTACCTTAACATACAACATACAATGTTTATAGAAATGACACAATTGATGGTGATTTGCTTTTAAATTTACAACTTTGGATTAACTCTACAACAGGATTTTAGCCTTTATACAGTATGATCAATGATCAAAATCTTGTTGATTAGTGCAATATATCACAATAAAGTAGAACCTTTGAATCCATAGAAACTTGGTAAGTCAATTCCTCCATATGTTCCTCTGATTCAAGTGGCCCCACTCTAATTGTGATTTACTATAATAAAGAAAGTCACAGAGTTCATCCATGAGAATCAGTGCAACTTATACAGGAAGGATTCAGCAGACTTTTATTGATTCAGTGGACTTTTTCTACTGTATTTTATTACTCGTAGCAAAAGGATTTTGACCAATATGCCAATGCATTTAAATGGGGTGGATTCATTCTTCTCCATTTCCTGTCAGCTGCAAGTCTTTCAAGGCAGTACATCTTATGTATTTAAAAATTACCACACGGTGAGAAGCCCTTCAGCTTTTCATACCACAATAACAAATCTCTATATATGGGTTCTATGCCATATGTGTTGGTCTTGGTTTTGTAAAATAGGGTGGTTATGAAGGGGAGGGGTGGTGGGATGATGGAACTGAATGGGTGGAGGGTTTGTTTTTTTATTTTGTTTTGCTTTCTTGTTTTGTTTTATTTCTTATTTTTTTGTCTTTGCCTTTGTTTTGTGTCTTTTTTTCCTGCCATTCGAGATAGAAGGTAAGGACCCACAATAGAACTGAGTGAAAAAGGAGGAGGGGGCAATGGAGGGGGCAGCCATTGAGCCAATGCTGGTTATAGGAAGGTATGGGGGTGGGGGTGGAACATGCCTGTGTAGGAGAAGAGATGTTAGATTTCTTACATCTATCCCTTCTTCTGGTTCCACCTTCAACCATAAGGTATCATGTGACCATATCAGTGAGCCCAAAAGCCACACTGTTGTTGAACACACTTCAGTACAAAATAAGACCACCCTCATCCATGGTATCATTCTAGATGAGGGTGCCAACGTGCCATGTATTACTGAGACCTGGGTGGGAGAGGAGGGTGGTGTTCCCCTCTTCCAGCTATGCCCACATGGGTACTCAGTCCAGCAACAGTGTCACCCGGATGTCCGAGAGAGTGAGTTGCTATAGTCTATAGGAGTTCTATCTTTTTGACCAGGATTCCTGTCAATTTGGGAGGAGGTCTGGAGGGCCTGTTGGGCTCACGAGACAGATTGGGGATTCTGTTGGTGTACCACTGACCCTGCTGCATTCCAACAGTCTCCCTGCCTGAGCTGACAGAGGTGGTCTCAGACCTGGTGTTGACAACCCCCAGATTGTTGGCACTGGGGGACCTCAACATCCATGCTGAGACTGCCTTGAATGTGAGGATGGTGGTTCGGATGTGGAGGGGTTGGCTTTGACCCCATTGTCATGGTCAGACCACTTCCTGGTGAAGTTTAGGCTATTAGCTACTTCAACCATCTTCAAGGTGGGGGGGATCCATTAAGATGATCCCTCAGAGACTAATGGGTCCAGATCGTTTCCTGAAAGCTCTGGGGAATTAGCCATCTGATATGTCAGCACTCCTGTCGAAGTTCAGGTCACCCAATGGAATAGGGAGATGACCCGGGGATTTGACATGACCCTATATGCAGAGACCAAATAGCTGTGGGCAATGAAGTGAAAGAGGAGACAGGTGGAGAAAATTTTACTGTGAGTCTGATCGAACATGGCTTAGAGCCCATTATCGGGCTTATTCTGTGGCAATACAGTTGGCGAAAAGGCAATATTTCACTAACCATATTGCTTCCTCGGAGTGCCATCCAGAGGAGCTGTTTCAGGTTGTCTGGGTCAATGGAGGTCCTGGACCACTCATTGGCTCACTCTAATAAGTTTGCTGTCCACTTTGAGGGAAAGTTGTTCAGATTTACAGTGTAAGTGTCCTTTTTGAAGTTGGGATAGGGGACCTGCAATCCATGAATCACATGTGAAACTCGCTCTAAAGTGATGTTCCCCTCATCCATCACAACAGTGCAGGCTACCTCATGATCAGAGATTTCAAATCACCCAGAAGTTTCTTGTTATTTCAAACTTCCAGTGCTAAGTTTTTCTTTGTAAAGGAGAGTTTGATGGGAAAGAAATTATTAATCAGGATAAGCAACCTGAGTACAGAGACCATTTAATTAACCTAAAAGTTTTGCACCACATAGTCATTGTAATGCAAAATGAATTTGAAGTTTTAGAAATTTAAATAGGAGCCTTAGCTGATTTCCTCTACAGCACTTATAATCAATATCATACTTAAGACATAAGAACCCATTTCCTCATCAAATAAATCCTACCTATGAGTGTACAATATCTGGAGTATTGCCTGTAATAGCTTCAGCTTGCTTCTGATCCATGGTATCTTTAGAAACAGGATTTACTTTATGTCAATCAAAAGGCTTTCCTTTCTGTTTTGATTAAAAAAAAAAAAACAAAGGGTCCAGACAGCTTTAATAGCCTTTTCTCACCCCATCTGTTCCTTTAATATGTCTACAGAATCTAATCTTGCTTTCTATGCTGTCTGTATCTTTTATCAAAAGGGAAAAAATGGTTTTCAGCTGACACACAAATAGCAGGAGTAAAAGCATTATCTTGTTAGCTTGCCCTAATCAGTTACCTTGCTGAATTAATTCCAGCGCATTCTTTTTCATTTTTAAGTCCTTAACAAAAGCTCAGAACTTTGATTTGTAAATGCCAATTAAACAAGCGTTCACTTCAGTTTGAGTGCCAGAACTTTCCACATTGCTTTAAGACTATCAGTTTTCCTTAAACAGTTTCTAATTCGCATCAAATAACAGTATATGAACATATTAGCAGCAACCAGCCATTAATAAAGTACATATACTCCATAAGCAATTAAGGGAACTTGCTAGGTTCATTCCTCCACAAAAGTGATGGCTTGCAAAAGGGACTCTACACACAAATACCCTATTTTTCTACATTCTAGCTCTTAAGCATCAACAGAGGTCTCCATTAAATTTTCTACACACTTTCTTCATGGTTGGACAGGATTCTAGGAGGAACATAGACATAGCATTCCAGGACCTCAACCTTTTCCATTTAGTTTTCCATAAGTTTCAGGAGATAATCCTCAATTATTTTTAAGAACACAAAAGAGAATGCTTATGGATATGACAAAAAGCCAATCTAGACGAGAATCCTGTTTCTCACAGTATCCAGCCAGCATTCATGGAGAGCACATACGTAGGACATGGCAGCAACAAACCTTTCCCACTGTTATTCCTTCCATACCACATGTGTACAATAAGTGTAAGACTGGGCTGTAAATCCTTAGCAGGGAGCCAGATCAGCACTGGGGGAAAGGCACTACCCCTTAAAATTAGAAAAAGAACTTGCTGTTGATAAGCATAATGAAAAGAGTAGAGTTCTACATTTAAAAAACATGTCAATATAGCCTGGTCACTTGAACGCCCATCAACTACAAGGAACACCAGAAACCATCTGCAAAGCCCTTTGGAGCTCTGCTTCTTTGTATCCTCTTTAACAGCTACAGCAAATAGAGATATTTTACAATATTCTTTAAACATTGTTTACAATCCTGTTTGCAATGGTTTCCATGCTCTACCATTGCTAAGGTATCTCCTAGCTATTACAAATTAGGAAACACCCTGTGTCCTGTTCTGTGTGCCTCAATTTAAAAAGGATGTTGACAACCTTGATTGGGTACACAGGAGGGTGACCAGGATGGCTGAAGGTCTGGAAGAAATGTCTTATGAGGAACGTCTTAGGGAAATGGGAATGATTGGCCTTTCAAAAGGAAGGCTGAGGGGGTGATATGATAGCTATGTTTAAACATTTGAAAGGATGGCATATTGAAGAGGGAACAGGTTTGTTTTCCATGGCTTCAGAGACTAGGACAGGGCAATGGTTTCAAACTACAGGGAAAAAGATTCCATTTGAACATTAGGAAGAACTTCATGACGGTTAGAGCTGTTCGGCAGTGGAATATGCTGCCACGGAGGGTGGTGGAGTCTCCTTCTTTGGAGTTTTTTAAGCAGAGGCTGGATGGCCACCTGTCGGAAATACTGGGAAGGGGGTTGCACTGGATGGCCCTTGGGGTCTCTTCCAACTCTATGATTCTATAATTTTATGAAACGACAGGCCTTGGGTCGGAATAAGACAGTAGTACTTCTCCACACATTTGACATGTTTCAGCAGTATGACTGGAGAGAAATGTTTCAAGATCCTGGCTGTTGCATTCCTTTGATTTATTATTTTTCTCCACTGAGACTAATAACTAATAAAGTGCACAACATGTCACTCTGCCTATTGTTTAATAATCCTGCAAAGTGGGAGACCTGTCAAAGAAATGCAAGGTTTAATCTCCTCCACACACTCACACACACACAAAAACCTCAGGAGGTTAATTCTGGAAAGCTGTCTGAAGCACTCATTGAGTTAAGGTATCTAAATGCAGAGCCAAAAAGTGGGAAATCAATACCCACGGAGCCACTTCTGTATACTCTGTACCAAAGAAACACTGGAAGGGGGTGGCAGAAGTCAAAATTGATTTGACAGCATATAATTAACAATCAATAGTTGGAAAAGGAAATATATGGGTGCAGGGTTTCTATATCTATTTCTGAGCTTTAAAAAAAACCCTACATATTTCACAAAAAATGTGATTTGAACCTAAAGTCATAGAGCAGTGGTGTCCAAACTTCGGCCCTCCAGATCTTTTGGATCCCAACTCCCACAGTCCTTTGACATTGTCAATACAGGCTTGGAATTCTGGGAGTTGTAATCCAAAACATCTGGAGGGCCGAAGTTTGGACACCCCTGTCATAGAGGAAAATGTTTACCTATGAAGACACTAGAATTAGCACTGTACAATATTTTGAACTTTGAATATTTTGAACAAAGCACCATTGCTATGTGCGAAAACCATGCTGGTTCAAAATTATAATATGTTTATGTATTATTTCACACAAAATGCTACTAAGATAGGCTTTCAATAAAAATAGGATCTTGCTTAAATGACACACCTCTCATTGTTAACTGGGGGAAAAAGAAAGCTGGAAGAGACAGCAAAGATAAAAATATTAATCTACAATGCAGTGTTTTGTTGTATTATGGTTGTAAACATATATCATTTAATTAAGGCTTTTCTTGGTTTTTGTTTACTTAGAATCCATGAAGTACCAGCAAATGTGACTACAGTAAGAAAGAGTTGATTTTGTGAGCAAAATGATTTTTGTAGCTGATGCCTGTTGCTGCACAATCATTACTGTAACAGAAGAATGTCCCAAAATACTCCAATTTAGTCCACAAAATACTCCTGTATGCAAGATCCTTTTTTGCCACTTTTCTAGCCAAAAACATTCTGAATATGCTTAATATGCAGTGAAAAAAATCTACAGCTTTCATCTGATTTATCCCAAAATGCCTTCTGGCTCCTAATACATGCTACAGAAATGCAGACAGTAAGCGCAGCTGATGCTTTGGCAGTAAGTACTTCAGTCCACAGCAGACTGATCCACCTAAATGTTTAAAAGGGGCTTTAAAAATTTACTGCATTTTTATATTTAACATATAAAAACAGCTGTGAACATTGATTTCACTGAACATCAAAGAGGATCAGCAGACAAAAACATATAAACCAGTTACATGTAAATCTCCTTATATATGATCAACATAATTTCTACAAGATTAGTGTAACTTTTTGCAGAATTATGGAGCTGTTTCTTTTAATTTTTATTTTTGACAGAAGACCTCTTCTGTGATTCACCTTGGAGATTTATAAATGTTCACCACAGAAACAGAACTGCTGAGTAACCATTCTTTCCTCCTGGTGTTATAATAGAATGGTCTCTGCCAGAAGATTAGATTTTAATACGTACCTAGAAACTGTGAGCTTTTTACTTTTAAAGTAGTAAAGTCAAATACCAGTGTAAACCCTGGCTCTTTGCAACTCATCAGCAAACAGAGATCCTCCTTATGTTTTAATGAGGAACAGTTATTGTCAGCTAAATGGTTCCTGTCAGCTAGCTGATCAACATAGAGGACAATATACTGCTAATTCCTAGAATATTTTTAGGAACATGCTTCAGTTCATAAAGTATGTAAGATGGAATGTTACTCCAGAATATCCAAAGTTAAGAGAGCACTTGGGGTATTCGATTAAAATTCATGAAACTACACTGTTTCCCATACAGTACTTTAGAACTGACATCAATTGCTAGCTTTATAGTCACATCTAAACTCCCAGAGATACTTATAATGCAATGTTAGGTATTCAGCACATTGGGGTTTACATATTATTAACAACACATAAAATCTCATCATATAAAAGCTAAATTCAACCAATGGGGTAAAATCCACACCACTGTAGAGCTTTTGTAACATGTAACAAAAATATAATCCTAAATAAGTGGATTTACATCACACATAACGATGAAAGTTGAAGCTGCTATTTAGTTGTATTCTGAAGCCTTAAACCAAAGGGACATAGAACCTGGCATTTGGACTGGGGTTACATATTCCTCTTATACTAGTTTACCTTCCCCAGTTTCAATAAAATCCATTGATGTTTCTCCATTGTCTGCAGTCTCTGTGAATGATAAAACCCCTCCAAAGTCCTCAGAGCCTCCAGGTGTCACAGAGACCGAGAACTAAAGTGTTGACTTATGAATAATCTTTCATACAAGAATCCAACAGCTGGGGTTTATGAAGATGCAACACACCCTTTCTCACAGTCTCTTAGCAAAGAACAGTCAGGTTTTTTAATGTGGCTTTTCTAAAGATCCCTTAAGAGTTCTGATGGAGCAATTCTCTCTGATCAGCAACTGCCGAGCCATTTTATGATAATAAACCCCTCCTTACTCTGAGCCAAGTCAGTAATGCAGGATAATGACTAGGCTTAAAGATACCAGGCTTAAAGAAACAGTAGTACCTTGTATAAAGGAATTAATTCGTTCCAAATGAAATTCTGTTAAGAAAATATTCCTTTATACAAATTTCACATAGGAATGCATCAAAAACAGAATAATCCCTAATTGTGACCATTTTTATGTTGGACAGATTCACGCCATAGAAGATTCTGTTAAGCAAATTTCCCCTATCTCCGTAATTTTTATGTTGTACAGATTTTATGTTATACAAGCCGCTTGTTATACGAGGGTCTACTGTACTACCTTACCATATTTACAACTGCAGGATAGCTCACGGGCTTAGATATCTGGCAGCAAAGTTTAACAGGGGCTGGATCCTATGCTCCAAAGGTTCTCTTCCAGCTTTGCAGTTCTAAGAGTATCACAGAATGTAATAAACTAATTTTCCATTTCATCTGAATATGGAAGAGTTACAATCAGATACTGCTTTGACATCTTGCTTTGTTATCTAACATGACAAAAATTGGAATTAATTGGGGGGGGGAGAGAAGTCACAAGCTTTATTCTGCAACGAGCAGCATTATTTATCGCAGGAGCTTTTTGAGCTCCCTGGCTTAAATTCTGTTTTGCTTGAACAAAAACGAATGGTGAAACTGGCAGAAAACCATTGATTGAAAGCTTCCTTTTGCCATTTCAGACTGCCTAGAATTCATACACAATCTGACAAGACTGCATACACCCTGAATTTGCAACAGAATTTTGCAAAAACAATTTATAAATGACACAAAACTTTCCAACAACTTGCTCTTTGAAACGAGTAATAAAATATGGTTTTATTCATAATCAAACCACATGTGCACTGCACCAACACTGTGACATTTCCAAAACCTGTTCAGTATATCCTTGAACAAGAGCTTGTTACATCAACAGGGCTGTCTCTGCTCATGAAATGCCAAGCTCAAGTATTCAGGCCCAAGTAACCAACCCAAAATACATAATTACATTTTATTTGTTTTAAAATTAAAATATTTTTAACCTTTTTAAGCTTACAACACGGAAGGACACTATACAAAGCTGGAGACAATGAGTATACAGTTAGCAAGAAACATTAAAGATAATTTTCAGAGCTATGAACAATGATAACGAGGAGCCATCTTGCATCACTAAAAAGGTAATGCTAAAGCAAACAACAATAAGCAAACCAAAAGGGAAAAGCCACTCAGAGATATGGAAAACTAAAAATGGAAAAACACAAGCAATAATTGCAAATTCAGTACAAGCAATAATGCATACCAATCCATCTAAAAGTCACATAAGAGGTAGTGAGTCACTCAGGGAAAATTTGCCTGATGAGAAAGGTCTTGGGCAGCTTGTGAAAGGACAGCAAGAACAGGGCAAGCCAGGCCTGCTGTGAAAGGGAATTCCAAAGTCTGGGAGCAGCAAGAGAGAAGGGCCAAGTCTATGAAGGTGGTGGAATTGGAGAAGAGCCTCTCCTGGTGATCTCAGCACCTGTGCTGGCTCTTCTTTAAGGGAACTTGGACCCAGGCATTAGTGTCAGCTCCAAGTCTGACGTGAATGCCTACATACATGATAGACAATTAGACATAGCAAAATAAAAAACTCAAAATCATGGTTCCTTCTTAATCTATAATATACCACATTAATATTTACATCATGATAGTTCTGGCTGGAAGGTTAAAAATCAGCATTCAGTGTGAGAACAAATGTTTTGGATTCAGCATAATGCTGTTAAAATGCAATGGACAGGGATTAGAGCACAATTAAAATTAAAACATCAGATTTAAAAAAACAATTTAAAAAGTAAAAGGATTTTTTAAAAAATAAATAAATCTTGATTTAAATCAAACTGATTTTTAAAAAACCATTGACTTTTATCCAGCCTGTCTTTGGCCCAACATACAAAGAAGGGATCAAATTCTTCCCCAAGCCTACTTAGAAACTTAATACTGTAGATCAGTGGTCCCCAACCCCCGGGCCGCGGACCGGTGCCGGTCCGTGGATCAATCGGCACCGGACGGCCGCCGCCGCGACCCCCCCGCCCCGCCATCCCCGCCCCTGCTGCCACGACCCCCCCGCCATCGCCGCCCCCGCCGCCGCGACCCCTCCCCCGCCATCGCCCCCCCCGCCCGCCCACCTGCTCTTCCTTCTTAAGGCACAAAGCGCTGGGCTTCTCTTTTAAAACCGGGATGGCGGTGGGAGGGCTTCAGGTTACACACCTCGCGGGCGGGCGGGCGGGCAGGCGGGCGGGCTCGCGCTCTCCCTCCGGGGCCAAACGCGTGGCAGGGGAAGGGCAAGGGCGGGCGGGCGGACAGGCTGGCCAGGAGATGGGGGCGGGCGATGGGGCGCGCGCCACTCCCGGCTGACTGGGCAGTATATATATATATATATATGTTTTCGTAGATTTTCACGGGTATAGGTATGCATGTTAGGGTGGATTCGGGTTTCTTCCCGTGTAGAAATCTGGTTGTTTTGGCGACGTTTCGACGAGGTCTCACTCGTCATCTTCAGGCTGGTGTTCTGGCTTCTTTCTTCTTGAAGCAAAGCGTGATCTCAGTTGAAGTCCTTCTATAAATACTGCTGGGGGTGTGTGGTTTGCTTGCTCTGTTGCTGATTGTAGGTTTGTTTGTTCTTTTGTGATCTGCTGTGTGGCTGAGGCGATCGTTAAGGGATTAACTGCTGGTGGGTTAGATGGCTGTTTAGAGACATCCTGTGTGGGTGAGGTGCTGGATGTGTGTCTATCAGCCTTTTGTTTCTTAGCAACCTTGGTGATGGGCCTTCTGGCAGCATCCTGGGCTTTGGTGGAGTGGGGTCCTGTGTCTTGTGAATTCATTTTGGTCTGGCTACGTGTCTGTGGTCTCCCAATGTTTTTTTGGCATGTGTAAGTGTGCTCCATGTGGTGACTGGAGTGGGGTGCAGCAGTAGATGGTGCAGTCGTGGTTTTGTTATTGGATGGTGGTTTCGTTTCATCTGTGGGAAGGGTCTGGGTTTGTGTTTGGTGTGGATGGAAGGTGGTGGCATCTTGTGTCCTTTTGGACCTGGTGTCAGTCTTTGTGACAGAGGCTCGTCTGTTGACCAGGGCTAGTTTCCAGATGTCAGGCAAGCGGGAGGTGTCATCACGTTTATTCATGTTGTTTGGGTGTTTCTCTATTTCAATGGCTTCCATGATTATTCGACTGTTGAAGTGTTCAGTTTTGGAGATGAGTTTGGTTCTTTCAAAATCAATTTCATGACCTCTTGTTTTTATGTGCTGGAAGAGAGAGGAAGATTTTTCTTCTTTTTTGACTGCGTTCTTGTGTTCTGCGATGCGTGCGCTTATTCTCCTGTTTGTCTGTCCGATGTATGTGGCTGGGCAGACTTTGCATGGTATTTCATAGACTCCTTGGTTTTCTAGCTCAATCTTGTCTTTGGGGTTTCTTAAAATGTTGGCTATTTTTGGTCGGTGCAAAAGGCTGTCTTGATATTGTGTTTGTGGAGAATTTTGCTGATTTTGTCTGTGGTGCCTTTGATGTAAGGGAGGAGGGCAGTGCCGTTGTTCTCTTCTGTTTCTTGGTTCTTGGGGGGTGTTTCCTTTTGGATTAGTTTGGTGATGGTGTTTTTTTGGAATCCGTTCACAATTAAAACATTCGAGAGAGTGTGTAATTCAGTTTTTAGGTGGTCTTTGTCAGCGAGGCGTTTGGTTCTGGAGATGAGGGTTTTTGCTACGGAGTTGATCTGTGCAGGGTGGTGGTGTGATTGTGCATTTAAGTAGCGGTTTGTATGTGTTTTTTTCTGGTAGATGGTATGTCCTAAGGAGCCGTCGGGTTTTTTGTAGATTAGGACGTCCAGGAAGGGAAGTTGGTTGTTGGCTTCTATTTCCATAGTGAATTGTATTTTGGGGTGTAGGCTGTTGAGATGTGTGAGGAAGTTGTTCAGTTTATCTTTCCCGTGTGGCCAGATAACAAAGGTGTCGTCAACATATCTGAGCCAGAGTTTGGGTTTATGTTCGTACTTCTGTAACACGTTGGTTTCCATATATAGGTTTGCGATGACCGGTGAGAGGGGTGATCCCATGGGTGCTCCTTCTATCTGTTTGTATCTTTGTCCATTGTGGATGAAGTATGTGTTGGTTAGGCAGTGGTTGGTCAGATCTAGGATGTGCTTGGGGGGGTTGTATTTGTTGTGGATAGCTGTCAAGGCTTCTTGAATGGGCACTAATCCAAAAGGGCACTTGAATGGGCACTAATCCAAAAGGAAACACCCCCCAAGAACCAAGAAACAGAAGAGAACAACGGCACTGCCCTCCTCCCTTACATCAAAGGCACCACAGACAAAATCAGCAAAATTCTCCACAAACACAATATCAAGACAGCCTTTTGCACCGACCAAAAATAGCCAACATTTTAAGAAACCCCAAAGACAAGATTGAGCTAGAAAACCAAGGAGTCTATGAAATACCATGCAAAGTCTGCCCAGCCACATACATCGGACAGACAAACAGGAGAATAAGCGCACGCATCGCAGAACACAAGAACGCAGTCAAAAAAGAAGAAAAATCTTCCTCTCTCTTCCAGCACATAAAAACAAGAGGTCATGAAATTGATTTTGAAAGAACCAAACTCATCTCCAAAACTGAACACTTCAACAGTCGAATAATCATGGAAGCCATTGAAATAGAGAAACACCCAAACAACATGAATAAACGTGATGACACCTCCCGCTTGCCTGACATCTGGAAACTAGCCCTGGTCAACAGACGAGCCTCTGTCACAAAGACTGACACCAGGTCCAAAAGGACACAAGATGCCACCACCTTCCATCCACACCAAACACAAACCCAGACCCTTCCCACAGATGAAACGAAACCACCATCCAATAACAAAACCACGACTGCACCATCTACTGCGGCACCCCACTCCAGTCACCACATGGAGCACACTCACACACCCCAAAAACATTGGGAGACCACAGACACGTAGCCAGACCAAAATGAATTCACAAGACACAGGACCCCACTCCACCAAAGCCCAGGATACTGCCAGAACCCACCAGCCATCTAACCCACCAGCATCTAGCATCTAAACAGCCATCTAAACAGCCACCAGCAGTTAATCCCTTAACGATCGCCTCAGCCACACAGCAGATCACAAAAGAACAAAGGAACAAAGGAACCTACAATCAGCAACAGAGCAAGCAAACCACACACCCCCAGCAGTATTTATAGAAGGACTTCAACTGAGATCACGCTTTGCTTCAAGAAGAAAGAAGCCAGAACACCAGCCTGAAGATGACGAGTGAGACCTCGTCGAAACGCCGCCAAAACAACCAGATTTCTACACGGGAAGAAACCCGAATCCACCCTAACATGCATACCTATACCCGTGAAAATCTACGAAAACAAATATATATATATATATATATATATATATATATATATATATATATATATATATATATATATATATATATATATATATATATATATATATATATATATATATATATATATGCATATATGCATGTTAGGGTGGATTCGGGTTTCTTCCCGTGTAGAAATCTGGTTGTTTTGGCGACGTTTCGACGAGGTCTCACTCGTCATCTTCAGGCTGGTGTTCTGGCTTCTTTCTTCTTGAAGCAAAGTGTGGTCTCAGTTGAAGTCCTTCTATAAATAGATCAGCCGGGAGTGGCGCGCGCCCCATCGCCCGCCCCCATCTCCCTTTTTAGAGATCTCCCGCGCGCTCTCCCTGGAAAAGCGAAAGTGCCTCCATCGTCATGTGAGGGCCTCGGGAGAGTCCATTTGGGAGCTGGGGCCGGGGGGAGGGGGAGGAGCTTCTAGAGAAGGCTCAGCTTCCCCCCACCCACCACTTTACCCACCCCTCCACGTTCCCGGGATTCGGTTGGATCCTGGCTGGGTCGGAAGCGTTTGGAGGCGGGTGGCTCAGAGCTAATGCAATTTGCCCAGAGATTGGGCCCGTCTTACGTCACCCCGCTCGCGCCTCGCAGGTGTTTTTTTTTTGGGGTGGGTGGCTTTTTCACCCTTCCTCCTGAAACATCCAAGCGCATCCCACAGGCATTTCTAGATGCCCTAAGCCAGTGGTTCTCAACCTGTGGGTTTCCAGGTGTTCCTGGACTGCAACTCCCAGAAGTCTTCATCACTAGCTGAGCTGGCAAGGATTTATGGGAGTTGCAGTCCAAGAAGATCTGGGGACTCATAGGCTGAGAACCACTGCCCTAAGCACATCAGATCTCGCCTGATCTCAGAAGCTAAGCAGGGTCAGGCCTGGTTAGTACTTGGATGGGAGAGTCTCATCAATTGGCACCGGGCCGCCGCCGCCGCGACCCCCCCCCGCAATCGCCCCTGGCCTGCCATCGCCGCCGCCGCCGCCGCCGAGACCCCCCCCCGCCATCGCCGGGGGAGGAAGGAAGGAAAGAGGACTGGGCAGAAAGAAAGAAAGAAAGAAAGAAAGAAAGAAAGAAAGAAAGAAAGAAAGAAAGAAAGAAAGAAAGGGGGAGAAGGAGGAAGGGAGGAAGAAAGTAAGTAAAGGAAGAAGGGAGGGAAAGAAAAATAAAGGGAGAGAAGGAGTGAGGGAGAGAGAAAAAAGAAGAACGAAAGAAGGGAGAGGAAGGAAGGAAGAAAGAAAATGAGGAAGAAAGGAAGAAAAAGAAAGTGAGGGAGGGAGGGAGGGAAATAAAGAAAGAAGGGAGAGGAGAGGAGAGAGGAAGAAAGAAAAAAGAAAAGGGGGAAGGAAAGAAGAAGAAGAAAGGAGAGTGGGAGGGAAGGAAGGAGAGGAGGAGGGAGGGAGGGAGAAAGAAAGAAAGAAAGAAAGTGAAAGAAAGAAAGAAAATGAGTAAGGAAGGAAAGAAAGAAGGGAAGGAAGGAAGGAAGGAGGTAGAGTGGGAGGGAGAGAGAGAAATAAAGAAAAAAGAAAGAAGGGAGAGGGAGGGAGGGACAGAAAGAAAGAAAGAAGGGAGAGAAAGAGGAAGGAAGGAAGGAAGGAAGGAAGGAAGGAAGGAAGGAAGGAAGGAAGGAAGGAGAGTGGGAGGAAAGAAAGAAAGAGGAAGGAAGGGAGAGAGAGAAAGAAAGAAAAAAAGAAAGAAAGAAGGGAGAGGGGGAGGGAGGGAGAAAGAAAAAGGAAAGAAAGAAAGAAAGAAAGAAAGAAAGAAAGGAGGGAGGGAGGAAGGGAGGGAGGGAAAAAGAAAAGGGAAAGAAAGAAAGAAAGTAAGTAAGGAGGGAGGGAGGGAGGCCTCATATCAAAAAAGGGCGAAGGGTCCCAAGACCTCAGGGCGGCTGGGTAGCCCCCGGGGAAAAAAATCCGAGGAAGTAAAAACAGTGTTTCCTTACAGCGATGCCAAGGACTCGCACAAAACTGGCTCTTCGGCTTGAGTACGGAGATGAGCACCGCCCCCTAGAGTGGGAAACGACTAGCACGCATGTGCGTCAGCGGCCGGGGGGGCATTTACCTTTTTTATCTTATTAAATCAAAACAAGCGGGCCAGGGAAAAATTATAAAACATTTACCGGTCCACGGTGATTAAAAGGTTGGGGAGCACTGCTGTAGATTGAACTTCTTAGGGCGTTTATACACGACCCCTAAGCTCCGCCGCAAATGGCTGCAAGCTTCGGACCTTAAAAATGTTTCCCCACCAGCTCCGGAGTTTGCAGACAATTAAGTGCGACCCCGCCCACCGAAGCGCGACCCAGCGTACTTTTCTTGTACCTGCTCTTTGATGGTGAAAAATATTTGATGCGGAGAGTGCCTGAGCTCTCCTCGCTTCTTTCTGTTGTTTTTCTTTTGCCTCCACCCCTTAAAGAGGAACCAGGAAGTAAACAGAGGTCGGAGGAACTTCCCCCGGCACCGGAGGTAAGGCTTTATTCTTTTGTCCCTGTCTAAGGCTTTTTTTCCTCCCTCCCCTCACGCAGATAGAACAAAGAAGTGCGGAGCAGGTGGGGACGGAAGAACAGCAACGAACCCTCAAGATCTCTGGTCTGAATTTAAGGGACCAGCGGATTTTAGGGGTCGTGTAAAAAGGCCCTTAGATTGAATAGACCTGGGACTTCTCTGTGCTGGCAACTTACAAAGAAGTGCTTCCTTGGAAAAATATCTATCTATCTATATCTATATCTATATCTATATCTATATCTATATCTATCTATCTATCTATCTATCTATCTATCTATCTATCTATCTATCTATCTATCTATCTATCTATCTATCTATCTATCTATCTATCTATCTATAATCCTTATCCTTTAAAGCAATGACTAATTTATCAAAAATTGTAACTGCTGTCTATATGAACTACTTTAATAGTATCTAGAGGAGACCGTTGTAGATTCTGAATACACAAAGTTATTTCAACACAATTCTGCAAATGAGTTTGAAGTTGTTCTCTCATAGCTTATCAGGACTGTACATTTCACAAAAACAAATCCTTCATTATCAGCCTAAAAGTCATTGTTTCCCATTGGGAAACCTTTATGACAATCTCACTCTTTGTGATCTTTAGACTTCCTTCTATCCGGCACACAAGGTACATAGATTTCTTTTTTCTAAAACTTCCATGCATAAATCAGACTAGCCAAATATTTGTCTTCTTTACAAAAATACTATATGTTAATAACTTGTGATTAAAGAAAAGATGAGTAAACAAATGTATCAGAAGACATATGCCAGGACTGTTCAAGCTATGGTTCATTAATTCATATAACGCTATAAAAAGCAAATGTTTTCCAAGATACATACTCTGTTCAAGGGACCATAAGTTTATTTTCCAATCTACGTTCCCTGAGAACACATTCATACGTGACCACAATAAGCATTCCTAAAAGGCATAGCTTTTCTGCTTCAAGAAGCAAGAATTATTATTATTTACTTATTTCTAAAGAAAATGCCCCCTAAACGCTAAAAAGGAATTATACTCCCCCCCCCCAAAAAAAACCCTAAATCCCTGCTGGTTTAAATAATGTTTTAAAAGAAAAACGGCAAGGAACTAATTTGAAAAAGTACAAAGGGAAACCTACTGGCAAAATATGTCATTAGCAAATTGAATACATGGGATACTACTTATACTTTCTTATCTACTGATTATTTGTGGAAGGAGGGGAGGGGGAGGACAAACTGAAGGTTGAAAAAGGTTGACAAAAGCTGCAGCAAGGCTCTGTTCCAGAAATGCTCTCAGCACTGCTGGATATGGCAATTAGAAGAAAACTAAAGAAACAAGCAAACACTGATTTAAATCTTGTTATGTCGGGTAGGCAACAGGTGTAATTTTGGGAGGTACATTGTCTCAAATTAAACAAGGCCATAGACACTATTGGTTGCATACCAAGATGGATGAATCTGTATTCAAAAGGTAATGTCTACAGAGATTTCTTAACTTTAGGCAGTCCCCCCCCCCAAAAAAAGCTATGCCTTTTCTCTGGTTTTATCAATACCAAAGACTGTCTGGCATTGAACTGTCATTCTACATCTCCTGGTTTCTGTCATGCCAGTTTGTGTCATATCACAGTTGATTAACGTGTCAGCTTGTAAGATGTGCTAAAACATTATAGTGAAAAATTGGAATATCTTCCAGGGACATGTTATATATCTTCAACACCAACAAAAATACATCAAGTTGGGAAATAAACCAGGACCAAATTGATCCCATTCGTCACAAATCTCTGATGTGACTTTCATGTGTAGAGGTAGCACTTCATTCAATGGCTCCTTTACCTATTGGAAATCTTAGAACAACTTAGGTGAGCACAACTTAGGTATGTACTTGGTTTAGTGTCTTTCAGAAGCACGGCTTTTTAAATGCTTAGTTACAGTTTAGCTACATAGCGAGAAGCACCAATGAGGTTCCCTTTCATTTCCAAAAGTTATTGAGCCTTTTCTTCTCAGTCCAAGCCATAGCAATTGATCTAGGGTTTATGTTTATCTGTCTGCATGAAGCAACTCATAACCTAGTACACTTAAGCTAGACATATTGCCTTGTCTACCCTACTTCTTAATGAAACACCTATTATAGCTTCCCAAGCAGCTTCTGTTAAGAACACGTTAGGGATAAATAGTTTTACTAGGAATGTCCTGATGTGTATACACAGCCACAAACTTGAGGTCAACAATACTGTAGCACCTTAAAGACTGCATATCATATTTTAATATGAATTTATGTGGACAAGTCCCCTTCTTCAGACATTTGCTTGTCCATGAAAGCCGGCATTAAAATATTGCAGTTTTTATTTTATTTTGTTTTTGCCTGGTTCTAGCACAGACTGACACAGCCACCTTTTTTAAAACTTGAGGCTATTTACCTTCTAGTGAAGCTACTAAAGTCCTAGGAAACCATGACTGGACAATGTTAAAGAAAGTGATATGGCTTCTAATAAATTGCTGTCTCTGAGGCTAAGCTAAATGAATTATTAGAAGCCTAGAGTATTGGTTTTTTTAGAGTTTCCCATTAATAACCCCCACACACACACACACACTTTAAACATCTCCTTCCTCTTTCAGTTCTCTTGTTTTTCTTCATGTATATTAGCTTAGAATAATCATGGTCCAAAAAGACACCCTAGCTTTACCCTATAAAACAACTTTTGACAAGACACCGTTCCACTGACACACAATAGGGTACATCTATACCTATGCTGGGGGTGTGGTGGCTCAGTGGACTAAGGCTTCCAAAAACTGTTGGCTGCAAAGTTGGCTTCTCGGTGGTTCGAATCCCGGGTGCCATGCAGCGGAGTGAGCTCCTGCTTCTTAACCCCAGCTCCTGCCAACCTAGCAGTTCGAAAGCATGTCAATGCAAGTAGATAAATAGGGACCACCATAAAAAGTGGGAAGGTAAAACAGTATTTCCTTGCAGCCATTCTGGCCACGTGGCCTTGGACTTGCACAACACTGGCTCTGTGGCTTGAATATGGAGATGAGCACCGCCCCTAGAGTCGGACACGACTAGCACGCATGTGTGTGGGGAACCTTTACCTTATACCCATGCATGTATATTTACTTAAGGTCACTGGATTACAGGAAAAGAAGTAAATGTTAGGATTTTTCTAAAAAAAAATCCTGATAGTGTCATTATTGTTGAACATGAAAATGGCAGATGGGAAGCTAAAACTCTATTGTGTAAGAGCACTCCATTTCCCAGAAGAATAACTGTTCCTTCTGTAAAACATTAATTTCAGCTGAACTAATGCAAATATATTAATCTCCATCCATGCTACTTTCTCCCTGTAGGGTATCAAGGGACATATGGTATTTAACCAGGTCTATCACTGAACAAATGAGGATTTTTTGTAACTCAACTAAACAGAAGGGAATTAATTGCAAATAGTTCTCAATATATTTTTAAGCTAAGTTATGTTTCATAAATTTAACCTTCTGTTCCATCCCCTCCAAGCATGTATTGGCACTGCTACCATTTGAGCTAATAACTCACATAATTACCAACTATACCTTTTCTCTTTTCTTTTGTTTTCTTTTTTAAACATTTTAAAGTAATTACAGGAGGCAAAATCTGGTTTGGCATCCTAGCTTAAAAGGTTTCTGAACCTTCATTTTAGTTCCATATTTGGATTTAAATCTGCCTAGCTTGCCTTTGTTGCTAAAAGTTATCCAAATATTTAAAATGACTTTTTTTCAAGTGAAGTATTGGTAGGCCCTGCACTGCAGTTGTAACTGTGCTCACAATCTGTGTTCAGTTTCAGGTAGCAGGCTCAAGGTTCACTCAGTCTTCCATCCTTCTGATGTCAGTAAAATGAGTGTCCAGCTTCCTGGGGGGACTGAACAATGTGTAGACTCCATCATTACTTGTAAATTGCCCAGAGAGTGCTTTATGTTCTATGGGGCAGTATTTATTTATTTATTTATTTATTTATTTATTTATTTATTTATTTATTTATTTATTTATTTATTTGATTTTTATACCGCCCATTTGGCAGTGAGGTCACTCTGGGTGGTTTACAACAATTAATACATTCAAACAATTTATACAATAAAACCATAAATAGTAACACAATAAAAATAATATTAAAGTGTTTCTGGAAGTTTTTATTAATATAAGCAGCACACTTTGCTTGCTCATCTTTCTTAGTATCCTGACTTGTATTAGGTCCCCTATACACACTTTGGAGTACAAAAAGACTGCTTTTGCATTTTACAAGGCTTCTGAAAGAAAAAACTTCACAGAACGTGTGCCATTTTAAGGGCCACTGTCAATATAATTCATGTATTAAATTTAAGATAACAGTTATGTGTATCATGTCCTTTCTCTGCTTGAACCTCTCCATGTGGAGACTGCACAAAACTAACAAAACAGAACTAATTTCAAACAATCCTCTTGAAAAACTTGCTTAAAAATAGGACTTCAGATTCAACACCTTAGAAGCATAACAAAAAACATGTTACAGAAGACCAAAGAGCATTACAAGCACAAAACAAGCCAACCTGTGCCTATGAGAAAGCAACCAGCAGAACAGTCATGCATCCCAGCAACCAGTACTGAGAGGCTCATTGTCTTTGATACTGGAGGTAATACACAGCTAACATGACCAGCAGACTTGGAGAGCTGCATCATCTATGAATTTCTCCATTTGTGTTTTAAAACTATTCAAATTGGAAACCACCACTCCATTTTGTATACATAAATTTCAGATCATCCCTGTGTGAAGATACTCTACTCTCCCATCAGGTAATATATTAATATATTTGCCAAGATGTGAAAATTTGAATCTATAGCATGTTAAAACAATTAAAGATGGTATAGAAAAAATACCCCTGAAATGTATATTGCTATTTAAAAATTACATTCGAGCAGCTGTATACTACAAATCACTTCAAAACAATCAGCCATCTTCTCTACTCCAGACAAGTCTGAAAGCAAGTTCATTGTAAAAGAATGTAATAACTGATGGCTGAATGTATTTACAAGTGATTAAAATAACTTAAAAAAGAGAAAATTGAAAGGGTATTAAAATAATTGTTTTATATTAGGTAAAATGTTGCAATGTGTCAACATAATATCTGTAATTTGCTCTACCTCTAATTTACTCCTATAGTAACCTAGTACCCAGGGCAACCCGCTGCCCTAGCAAATGTGGACCCCTGTTAGTCAAAATAATGATGCTTACCATCATAGTGGCATCTTATCATATTCTGTTTTATTGGAGTTCAATTTTGGCATCCCAGTAAAAGACGAAAGAAAATTCCATTATGAATTTGTTGACTGTTTATCAAGCCCAATTAAGTTACAACACTTGAAAAAGCTAACTGTTTACAGTTGAAGTGGAATGTAAACATCTGAGAGAAATACAAATCTAGGGATGCAAAGGCAGGAGGCAGATGCATGCAGCTCCACACACTGCTACAACACACACACTGGGATAACAACACCAAGACTGGGGAATATCAGGCATCGTGTAGGAGCAACAGCAGCAGTAAACAAGGACAACATGGATTTTCTTCCATAGATTCAAAGTGCCTTGGTTGGGTGAGCACTCAGAATAATATTCACGTTTGTCCTGTAATATGCTTAAAGGCTAAAGTCTGCTCAAAGTTATAATCTTTTCTACTTTTATATGATGTATTTTTGAGATGCATACTCTATTTTTAATTGTATCATTTTAGACTACCCATTCCTGCATTTTATAATGTAATCAAAACATTATTTTTAGTATATTAATGCAATTTATGCTCCTGTATTTTGGACTAATTTCTGTCTGAAGTACAGTGGTACCTTGTATAAAGGAATTAATTTGTTCCAAATGAAATTATGTTAAGCAAATTTTCCTTTATACAAATTTCCCATAGGAATACATTGAAAACAGAGTAATCCCCAATTATGTTGTATGGATTCGCCCCATAGGCGATTTTGTTAAGCAAATTTCCCCTATCTCCGGAATTTTTTACGTTATAACAAATTTTATGTTATACAAACCATTTGTTATACAAGGGGCCACTGTATTTGCCTACAACTTAAGTTTAGTTGTTGTTTTTTTCCTTTTTTAAGCATTTGTACCTAGAGTTTTCTATAGCTGTAAGGCTTTTGGATGTTTTAAATATTTGATATTTTTGTGCATAAGGAACACAGAAGCAATGTAAATAAATAAAGCTTATAGAAATCGACAAGCTGATGTTGCCTGAAATCGCTGCTACAACAAAGCAACTTTTACCTTGATATCCATGTATGACTGGAAATGATTGTCTGATTTCATTTTGGGATCAACCCTAAATGGGAAAATGGCAGCTGTGATGAATAGAGGCTTCTGATTTCCTCCCGCTAGAGGTCTATCAAGTTCTTTAGGGCTCTTTGGGAAATTCTTAGGTGTCAGACTCTCCTAATGAATAATGATACTCTGCATAATGATACTCCTTAGAATGATCATCCATTACTCCTTTTCTCTATGCTGAAAAGGTTGAAATACTGTAACCTGAAACAACAGAAGAGTTGTTTCAGCCACCTGATCATTTTGTTTGTCTTTTTCCTACATCTTTCCCAGTTTCCTATTCCTAGGAAGTGTACATTCGTCCTGGCATACAGCTGTCAATATAATCCAAGTCTAGACTAGGTTTTTCAAGAGAAGTTGAACTACTTCCTCTTTCAGTAAAGCAATAATGTCCTAGAAATAAAATGACATCTTTTCCCTTACCATGAATGATTGTCAAGTATATATGAAAGTCAGAAGGCTCTATCAAGTATATGTCTCCCTCCAGTTCCAAAAAACTGAAATTATCCAAAAACGTTGGAACTCACTGCATTCTGTTCATCTCTACTTGTAAATCTGTATTATACAATGGATAATAAGATACTGTGACCGGTTCAAGGTCTAATTCTTAGATTTCAGCTTTTATAGCAGCAAAATAAGAAAGTCTTAAATTTGCCAACAACAAAATTAAAGGATATTGTAGAGCTACAAAAGGTGCATGAAAGGTCAAGCCAAATTAACAATGGGGTAAAACAACTTCAGAATGAAGACAAGTTTCAGTATTGAGGGCTCTTAATTTCAGAAAAAGGAAAGCAGGGAGGGAGAGATCACAGGAAAAGCATCTATGGAGGAGTAGACATGGTGTACTTCAGAGCGAATAAAAAAACCAATCAATAGATGATAGGAAAAAATGATTGCATTCGGCTATTAGAAACAATGTGTTGTGTGTTTTTATACATATAAATAAGGATATTTTAACTTTTTTAGTCGTCTATGTTGTCTGGGTACATTTTAAGGCTGGCAAACCATAACTCATATTTTGTCACTGAAGAATATAGTCAATTACATGGAAGAGATGCCTACTTCTCTAATACAAATCAGTAAATTATGACTGCTGGTGTTTTTGGAGAAACTCTGGACTTTGTGACCTCTAGATCTGTAGAAGAATCTGATCTTTAGGAGCATCTAAAGGAACAATCTGAGCTCAAGGAAAAATAACCTTAGTAACCTCCAGGGGCCCACTGAAGACTGTCCACGTTAGTTGTGTGATAATAAGATTTAGGGTAGAACTGTCTGCCTTGTTATGTGCCCAAATGTTTCAATCTGCACTATTTAGCACATTAGGATATCAGTAGAAAGGCAAAATCTGAAATTTCTAAACAATATCATCTTCCATTGCAGTGAGAAGCAATAACATCTATCCTAGGATATAGGTTCGTGGTACTGGAACATCAACAGTTTTAGACAAATTACTAGCATGCTGTGTTTGGTTTAGTGTCTCCCACCTTCCATTTTTCAACTATATCAAAACACAGAGTGTAACCACTTCAATTTATTTCACAGCAGCAATGACGGGCAAGAGGAATGGTTAGGGATTAAATGGAATGAGGCATCCAGAGTGAATGTTAAGTGCTGCCACCTACAAGAAACCACATGACACTGACAAGGTAGCATGCTAGGGATTGTTTTGGCAGTCTCAAAGAACATGAGTTTATAGTGAGAAATTATGGGCATAGCATGAAAAATAAATGCAACGGCTTACACTTGCTGTGTCACAATGTTTCCAAGTAAAACCTCCCAGAGTCATGTTGTATTTCCTGCAGTCAGTATTATTGAATACTGTACAATGGATTTTGTTTAATTGGACATATATAGGCCTGCACTTTAAGAATACTTAATAGCTAAGTGTTCCATTGATATCTTATTGACGACCCTATAAAACTATGTTGTTTTTAAAAATGAGGTGACAGTTGATATTTTGGATTCATTTGAATGTTAATTTGCTCTTCTATGCATTAAAAGGGAACTAATTGCACTTACATAAATGTGCACATTATCAAATCCAACATACAAATCTAATGAGGTTTATAAATTTATCATCACTTTTGTCTAGTTCTGTGCTACAGCAAACAATAGAATCCCAAGAATGTTTTTAAAAGTTTATCTATGATAAATGTATCTTGTTCTTGCCCATAAAACTGGCTTCTGTCAATTAATCAGATAAAAGCTTTTGTTGACAAATTTATTTATTAAACAAATTAACATATGTCATCTTCAATCATTCACATTTATTATTTGTCTCAGTTTACATGGACAAAATGCTATCAATTTTCATACATCAGACTGGCAAAGAAGCATAAAGCTTTTCAGCTTCAAACACAATTTCTGAAGTTATTGTGCAGACAAGATGGAAACAGCTTTATTCAATTGTTTACTGCATGAACCGATATCATTGTGCAGTATATAACGAATAGTGCAGGTAGGCAATGATGCTTTAATCAAGAATTTGTCGCCGATACAATTGTGAAAAATCATTTCTGAATGGCTGATAATTCAACTATTCTGAGCAACATTGAAGGGAAGCTTGAAACAACTTCCTCCTGGCTTACCTAAACATACTTGTGTATTTTTTGAAATGAAAATGCTTCAATAGTCTCAATCACTGCTACTTATATGGTTTCACATTATTGTTTTATTTTTTGAGCATTTTAGTAAGCAAGAGAGAAAAAGCTACAAGATGATTTAGGGCACAGGTGGAGACTGATAATGGATACTTGCCATGAACTAGTTTTCCTATTCATGCAATCTATTCAATATGTTAGGATGAACAACTATTCTGTGATTTCAAAGGTCAGGGTCATTCTAATAAGCAGTCCATAAAGTCTGAGGTTCCAACACAGCCATCATTCATCTCCAAGCAGTCCCCCTGAAAGATAAACTTCTGCTGTTAAATCATCCTTCAGGGGATCCTTAATTAACAACCAAACAAAGCATATATTATCTACACTGCTTTCAAAAATGGAAGCATCTTTCTCTAGTAGTTCTTACTCCATGGTGTAACATACAGGTAACTGTCTACAATTATGGTACAATAATTAACCATAAACTCATTGCATTTGCTTTCAAGCTGAATAATGTATATTATAGCTCTTAATACACAATCCTATGCATGTCTACTCTCACATAATTCACTAACTCCCATGTAGAATTGCACAAGTTGCAAACAGACTGTAAAATGAAAATTTACTCACTTTAGCATAAATATTTTCCCTACAGTTAGGTCTGGAAATAATTGGACACTGACACAATTCTCATAATTCTGGCACTAAAATGAAAATACCAAGATGTAAGTAAAGTACAAGGGGTATATACAAATATTTCAGAATCACATATATTTTCATACACTGCTTCTTATTTCAGGGGCTCAAATATAATTGGACAAATTACAACAATAAATAAAATGTTCATTTTTAATACTTTGTTGAGAATCCCTTGCAGGGAATGACTACTTTAAATCTGGAACACATGGACATCATCAAATGCTGGGTTTCCTCCTTTGTGATGAATTGCCAAGTCTTTACTGCCCCTATTTTTATTTGTTGTTGTTTTTGTTCGTGGATCTTTCTGCCTTAAGTTTTGCCTTCAGCAAGTGAATTGCATTATTGATCAGGTCGATACCAGGTTTCTTACTTGGCCACTGCAGAATATTCCACTTCTTTACCTTCAAAAACTTCTGGCTTGCTTTTGCAGAACATTTTGGGTCATTGCCCAAACTTCATAAAGTTAAGTGCTATCCAATCAACTTTTCTGAATTTGGCTTGATCTATCCCTATACATTTCATAATTCACCCGGCTGCTTCTACATTTTGTCACATCATCAATAAGCATTAGTGACCCAGTGCCATTGGAGGCCATGCCATTTTATCACACTGCCTCCACCGTGTTTTACAGATGATGTTATGGTTTGGCTCATGAGCTATTCCAAGCCTTCTCCATACTTTTATCTTCCCATCCTCCTGATACAGGTGGGTCTTAATTTCATCTGTCTAAACCGGGCTGGTTTTTAAAATATATATTTGGCAAAGTCTAAAGTGCCTTTTTATTCTTGAGGTCATGAATCATTTGTATAATGTGGTAAACCACTCTGTATCTACTCCCATTAAGTCTTTTCTTTATGGTAGACTTGGATAATGGTATGCCTACTTTCTGGAAAGTGTTCTTGACATGGCTGGATGTTGTGAATGAGTTTTTCTTTACCATGGAAAGGATCCTATGATCATCCACTACTGTTGTCTTCCATGGACATCGTGCTTTTTGTGTTGCAAATATCATCAATGTGTTCTTTTTTTCCCCTTAGGATTTACCAAACTGTTGATTTGGCCATCCCTAATGTTCCTGCTAGCTCTCAGATGGATGGATGGATGGATGGATGGATTTAGGGCTTGGCTGTTTCACTTACACTTACCAATGGTTTTTAGCAATAAACTACTACCTACCTACTTACACTGAGAGCTCATTTGAACTCAGCTCTCAACATAGCAACAACTTCCAAATGTGAATGCCACACCTGGAATCAACTCCAAACCTTTTACCTGCTTAATTGATGACACAGTGACAAAGCAATATCCCTGTCCATGAAAAAACGCTTGATAACTGTCCAATTACTTTTGGTCCCTTGAAAAGAAGAGGCTATATATTAAAGCTGTACTTCCTAAACGCTTCCTCCAGTTTGGATGTGAATATCTTCAAATTAAAGATGAGAAACAGAACTTTAAGCCCATATTCATTTTTAAACTGTAACTTGAATTTATTTTGGTAAACAGCCAAAACAACAAAACATCTGTCAGTGTCCAATATTTCCAGACCTAACAGTACATATACTTATTAGTATTCTCTTAGAAGCCCATCTCTCCTTTATCACTGTTGAGTAAAAAGGTGGCTTATCCTAGATTGTTGAGAACATAGTATTCTTATCAGAGTTTGGCATACCTTTCAAACACCACAGCATTGTGCACCTGGAAGAGAAGTCTAAATTGAAAGGTTTTCAGGCTTAAGTATAGCTCCATCCCAAACCTCTTGCTTAGAAAGAAAGCTCTCAAGTAATACAAGGGACAGGAATGTGGGGTGGCACTAGGCTTAAGTAAGCCTAAAAGCATTCCAGTTTTGACCCTTTTCCAAGCTGCCTCTTATCAAGATATTTGGGGTGTCTGTAAAGTATATTAGAAGCTAACCCCCAGTATATTAGAAGATAAGACACAAAAGATGGGTATAAACTTGAACCACAACTTTAGTAACATTTCAACCCCTAGCATGTAGAAACTATGGTAGTGCAACAAACTAGTATACTGGAACAGGAGGATGTTCCAGAACCCTCTCCACCCTGGGGCCCTGATGTGCACTGCAAGCTTTGCCCCCAACCACTCACTGGCAGAGACATCCTTGGCTTCATTTCCATCCCCATTCTCAAAAAACGAGTATTTTAACCCTGTTCTGTCTCAGTAGCCCATCCCTAGCTGTGTACCTGAATCACATGATGCAGGTTACCATCCACTTTACTATTTCTGTTAGGCTATTTTAACTTTGTACCTACATCTTACAGCAGTGTGGCATGTTGTAACTTGTCTTTGTATATTTGGATGTTGGTCTCTGGCCATATTAAAGAAAGTAGGCATACCATTATCGTAGGTTACCGTCCAGTGGACCCAGTCACCTAATGGTGCCCTGTGGGGATTGACTGATTTATTGATTTGATTTGATTTGATTTGATTTATATACCATTTTGGTTGGTTTACATCAGCACAAAAATAACAATTAAAGACCACACAGTAAACACAATACTTGTAAACCCAAAAAGAAATTAAATATCACAAAAATGATAGTAAACAAAGTACTGACAATTGACAAAGTAATTAACAAAGTTTAATATCAGGTGGTGGAACTGGAAATCGTATGCTGAACAATGCTGTGTTATGATGTCACAAACTCTGAGAAATCCTATCTAATGAGCTATGGGTTTCCACTCTGTTTTTTAATTATTTTCTTATAAAGGTTGGAAATGGAAGGGATGCAAGAAAGGGAACAAAATGAGGACAAGGGAAAGGAACTGGGGAGAAGAAGAGTACAATGACTATATTTGATTTTAACTTATTTAGGCATAAAACAATTTTAGTGATATATCCCTATTACAAACTATTTGTTGCTCTTCTATAAATTTAATTTATAGACTTTAATGTATTTTAATTAATTTTCTTGAGTTTTCTTTCAGAGCTTGATAGGTTTCAGCACCTTAGGCCATTGTTCACCTTAAGGCTATGGATACTATTGTCTCCCTAACGAGCCTATTCAGGCCATTGCTCATCTTATGAGCCTAATTCAGATCAGGGTGACAAGAGGTCAAATCTGACTATAAGATGGAGCTAAACGTTTCTATATCACAAAAAAAGAAGTCCAGTAGCCATGACTCAACTTCCAGATAAACTCACCTGGATGACTGAGAATCTTCACAGACTTTCAGAGCTTGTTACAATGGTTCCCAGCTTTCACATCTCTTTTGCCTTGGTTGATCCTTTAACTTTTGTGATGGCATGTCCATCTCCATGACTTCCAACATCTTCTCTATCAGGTCTTCTTGCTTTGGTATATCAACATATAAAATTCTAGCTGCAGTTATTACAAGTAGCACTAAGTACCTCATTTTTATATCTCCAATTCAGGCATAATATTCAATAAAAACAACTCTGGATAATGTTCTTAATGACCGTTTAAAGGTTTCCAGGGCTATCCAGCTAAGGTGGAAATAGGTAGAGCAGACCACAGACACTACCTGGGACTCCAAATATAATGCTGGGTCCAGCAGAACACTCAAACAGTGAACCACAACCTTAACAGAGGCAGCTGCTTCCTAAAGGAGAGGGAAGTGCCCGACCCACAGACTCTGCCCCCCCCCACTTCTTGTCCTTTTTAAAATATTATTCCTCATCCACCCTAGAATAGCTTCAAGAAAATGCTCCAAGTACAGGACAGCAGACTCTGCAGAAGGATGGAAGGAGAGATAGAACTTGGTGTTGCCATTATTGCAATCCCCATCTTTCAAATGCTGCTCTGTATGAAACATAATGGAAAAGGCAAAAAAACAAAACAAAAACCCAGCCCCTTTTATCCAAATCACTAATCAGGGTTCAATTCTAAATCCATAATTCCTATTTGAACCTTAAAGCAATCAAATGTCACTTCGCCCATCTCACCATGCTATCGCTCATTCTCTATGCTGGCTGTGTCGGACAGTGATAGAAGGCAAGTAGAGATGGGCACGACTTAGCGGTATTCCCGTTTCCGTTTCCGTTACTCGTATCCGTTACTCTACGGAAACGGTAACGGGAATCACTCCGCCAGACTTCGAGCTCGAACCGACGAACGAACAATTTGGTCTGATTTGTCGTGTTCACATTTGCACGCTGTCGATCGCGCAATGCCAAGCGGCACAGAAAAAAGTTTTAAAAGTTAAAAAAACCGATTCCCGGTCCAAAATGGCGACATTTTTTTAAATCCTTGCCCAAAACCCCACCAAAGCACCACAGAAACATGCGAAAGTAACCTATTTTAAAAGCTTGATTTTTTACAGTAGCAGCAGTGGGTTTGTCTTGCCAAAATACGTCTCCGTTGATTTCATTTTATTTTTTTTTCTTAATTTATTTTTTTACACCTGCGCAACGATGGGCTGGCCATGGGACGGGACCATGCAAATTTTTGGAGCCATTCCACCAATCGCATGGACAGGTTTTGACTGACACTTCTGGATGTGCCAGAGGGCATAAAAAGCCGAGGCAGTTCCAATCCGTCACAGTCTGGGCTTGGATCTTGTGGAGGGTGGTCAGGGCTGGATTGCTGCGCTCAGTCTAGTTTCGATTTCGCGGTCGCGGTCTCGCTAGGCAGGGAGGGAATTGAATTGATATTAATTCGAATCGCAAAACATAATAATTTCTTCTATTCCCTGTGGGGAATAGCAACACAGTGTTTATTCTCTTTTTTGTTTTCTGCATTTTTGAGGAAGAGTTCCGTGCGTTTTTTGCTTCAAGGGGAGGGAAGATTTGAGTGGGAGCGGTAGGGGAGGGGAGGTGCTGCGGATTTATCTTGAAAATATATTATTTATTTTATATTACACTACCATACCATTTCTTTTGTATCCCAATTTCCCACCAAGTTCATTTACTTGGCCAAGGTCCTTTTACCCTGCGCCTACAGCTTTTTTGCTGCTGTTGCGATTGGGGTTTTGGAAGGGAATCCAGCAACCCCTATCCTACCGTAGTATAGCAGCTTATAGTTTTATTCCATTTATTTTCTATTTTACAGTTTATTAGCAAGTGGCAAGCAACAGCCAAGGTCCAGTAGTACTACTAGTGCTTAGAAGGGGAGGTTGGAGGCTGTGGATTAAATTATTTTAAAAATATTATACAGTACAGACTGAGTACTAGGCAGAGTCTCCCTCGCCAACCAGTGCACTCAAATTTCTCAAACACATTTGTTTTGGCAACAAGGCTAGGACACCTTCCTCTATAGAACATTTTACAATTTCATTTTACTTAACACTAGATATTCTTTGAATTTCTTTCACTTGACTTGTCCAACACCTCATTCATTTTTTTGCAGTCAGGCACTCAAACAAACATTTGTTGAAGGGCAGGCACCCAGCCACCTCTATAGAACTTTTTCTTCAATTACATCTTTGAAGAAGTTCCATTCATCTTAGTTACTGTGCATTATTTGTGAAAGTTGGGTGCTGCCAGATTTTGCAAACCCCTTGCTTCTATTAGCTTGGTTTTTGTGCAGTTGTAACTTACATCTGTGAAGAAGTTAAGTTACAGTTCTCCATTACACTTGCCCTGTGGATTGTGAAACTTGTTTGCCAGGATTGGCAAACCCCTTGCTCCTATTACCTTGTTTGTCGTGCTGCTGTTGTGAGTCCATCTCACTCATTTACTTGCCACCACAGTCTACATACACAATCCAATTACAACTGGGAAGAAGTTACAGTTCTCCTCCTAATTACACTTGCCCTGCGTAGGGCATAGAGAAACTTAGTTGGGTGCCAGGATTGGCAAACCCCTAGCTCCTATTACCTTGTTGTTGTGCTGCTGTTGTGAGTCCATCTCACTCATTTACTTGCCACCACAGTCTACATACACAATCCAATTACAACTGGGAAGAAGTTACAGTTCTCTTTGTTATACTTGCCCTGTGCAGGGCACTGAGAGACTTAGTTGGGTGCCAGGATTGGCAAACCCCTAGCTCCTATTACCTTGTTGTTGTGCTGCTGTTGTGAGTCCATCTCACTCATTTACTTGTTGCCACCACAGTCTGTGAATGTGAAGTGAAGGCAGAAGGACCTTGGTGATGGGGGGCCAATTTGAGAGGAGTAGAGGAGTAGACCCTCATCCAGATTTGGGGAGGAACGGAATGTCTGTTTCTCCTGCTGCCTCTGAGAGAGGTGGAGGGGAGATGGGATGGATTCAAAACCAAACAACAAAAAAGTACAACAAACAGCCACGTCAGCCAGACCAAGGTGGCTGGCTGGTTCAGCATCAGCAGATGCAGCACAGCAGACCAAGGGAAAAAAAGAAATGCAAATTTGTTTCTGCCCCACTTTAAGAACATAAGAACATAAGAACAGCCATGCTGGATCAGGCCAAAGGCCCATCTAGTCCAGCTTCCTGTATCTCACAGCGGCCCCACCAGATGCGTTTGGGAGCGCATGAGACTAGATATCTGTCTCCTGATACCACTCCCCTGCATCTGGCCCTTGAAGTACCCTGGTTTAAAGCCTAGAGATTACACATCTCCATCATGGTTTGTAACCCGTGATGGACTTTTCCTCTAGGAATCTGTCCAATCCCCTTTTGAAGTCATCCAGGCCAGATGCCATCACCACATCCTGTGGCAGGGAGTTCCATAGACTTACAATGCGCTGGGTGAAAAAATATTTTCTTTTGTCAGTTCTTACTCTCCCAGCACTCAATTTGAGTGTATGTCCCCTAGTTCTGGTATTTTGAGAGAGGGAGAAGAGCTTCCCTCTATCCACTTTACTCATACCCTGCATTATTTTGTATGTCTCAATCATATCCCCCCTCAAGCGCCTTTTTTCCAGACTAAAGAGGCCCAATTGTTTTAGCCTTTCTTCATAAGGGAGGTGCCCCAGCCCAGTAATCATTTTAGTCGCTCTCTTCTGCACCTTTTCCAGTTCCACTATGTCTTTCTTGAGATGCGGTGACCAGAATTGTACACAATACTCCAGGTGCGGCCTTACTATTGTTTTGTATAACGGCATTATAATGTTGGCTGTTTTATTTTCAATCCCCTTTTTGATAATCCCTACCATGGAATTGGCCTTCTTCACTGCTGCCACACATTGGGGAGACACTTTGTTTGCTTAGGATGCACTAGCCTTGTTGTGCAGCAGCAACACTTTGTTTGCTTAGGACACTTTGTTTGCTTAGGATGCACTAGCCTTGTTGTGCAGCAGCAAGTCCATCACCCAGGCAGGTTTAAACTGTATTTCGCCTGCTCATTTGCGGGACCCGTGCCCACCCGCCCGCGCGCTAGCCACTCCCCCTGCCGCTGCCGCTGCCGCCGCCCATGCATGTACCCCTGCGCCACCGCCGCCCGCGCTGCGCCCGCAAGCCGCAAGTCTCGGTCGGATGTCAAAATGCGCGAAATCGCGGCAGAAACGGAAACAAAAAACGAAAAAACGAAATGACTAATTTTTGCGAATTTTCGCGAAAAACGGAGACGCCCGAAACGGAACCGGCCCGACTAACGACAACTCGAAAAAAAAATTTTCCAAGTCGTGCCCATCTCTAAAGGCAAGTCACTGGCTCAACTGAAACCAAACCACCAACATGTCAACATCAATCGTCCTCTGTCTCCATGCCCAGAAAAGCTTTCAGAGAGGCTGGCTTTGGGGAGGGTCAAGCAATCATTGTCCCTCCAAATCACCCCACATACCAGCATTGTCACCCCAAGTTCTGCCTCCTGATTGCTAGACAGGAGAAATGTTCCTCACCCACCCCAGTTTCATAGCACCAAGATCACAGCGGTGTCAGAACTCCCAAAATAAAAAAATAATAAAAAGATGGCATTTATAGTCTAGAAAAGCCAAAAAGATAAAGAGGCCAGAATTCAACGCTGTAATTCCTTGTTACTAGGCATAACATTCAGCACACATATGCCAATGTAACTTAACTAAACTATGTCTGTCCAGGATCACTAAACTGATCCTAGACAGGTAGAGAGGTTGAAAGAGAGACAGGAAATAAAGAACAAAGCAGAACAATTTTTAGAAATACTGTATACCTAAGGGGACACGTAGTCCCCAAGACTCATACACACTGGGAGGGTATTCCAACCTATTTCATGCATGCACCTCTCCATTGCCCACCAAGTCTATGAACAGCATTTTATTTCTTTTATAAAATCAGATCTACCAGCTATTGTTGATAAGGCGCAATAAGTGTGTAGTGCAGTGCACTGTCCCCTGGTGTTGTATTTTGTGTGTCAAATCACTCTATGTTAGAAAGAGGCTGCCTTTTCCACTTCAGTATTTTTCTAATTACTGAGGCCAGCCATGTGAGATCTAAATTATCTTTGAGAATTAAGAAGAGGATTAGTGTGTTTACTTGTCAATAAAGCATTGTCTCTTCTTATGCCACTTCTCTAATAGCAATGATATTTTATTGTTTAGAAAGAACCACACAAAAACACCAAAGAATACAAGAAGGAATTGTAGCTCTGATTAAATTAAATAATAGGGAGCTCATGAGCTAAATACACAGCTTCTTAAATTGCTAAGAACTCCCAGGCCCTTAAAAACTAATAGAAATAGTAACAAGACTTCTAGAATACGACCCTCCCCTCTGAAAGACAACCGAAAGGTACGCATTATAGGGGATGGAAAAAAAGCCTTAGATGAATAAAGCACAGCTGGGTGCTTGAAGAGCCAACCCATTTAATTTCGGTTTTGTTCTTGTTGTTTAAACATCTACGCTGCTCATTTAGTGGACAATCCATTACTCTGGGTAGCTTGTTTTACTAATATTGCAAGAGAGAAAAGTGAAAATTGACAACTCTGTTTTAAGCACTGAATTGAATAGTTCATTTGGGCAAGGATATTGGTAAGTCTTTAGACCTAGGTCCTAAGTCCAAGTCGAACTCTTTGGTACCAAGACTTGAGTCAGATCCTAAGTCTGAGGGCCTTTTTACACGACCCCTAAGATCCGCTGGCCACTTAAATTCGGACCAGAGATCTTAGGGATTCGTCGCTCTTCCTCTGTCCCCACCCCCCTCCGCACTTCCTGGTTGCTGGCTGCCTGAGGGAGGGAGAAAAAAGAAAGAAAAGACTGCTGGTTTACCTCTGTTTTGTTCCGGGCAGCATTCAGATCTCTTAAAGGGGCGGGGCGCAAAAAAAGAACAAACAGAAGCCAGGAGAGCCCCGCACTCACTATCCTTACACCGGATCAAATATTTGTCACATCCAAAAAGCAGGTACAAGAAAACTGCTGTTTGGTCTTGCTAAAGTGGGCGGGGTCGCACTTAATTGTCTGCAAAGTCCAGAGCTGGTGAGTAAACATTTTTAAGGTCCGGACCTTGCAGCCATTTGCGGCGGAGCTTAGGGGTCGTGTATAAACACCCTGAAAGAAGCTGACCCAGTGAGTTTTGGGAGCCACAGTCTTATTGCCTAATAGAATCTATAGCAGGTTCCTCTTGAAGAACTGCAAATCTTTCAAAAACAAAAACAAAAAACACTGGGGCTGCTGCTTCAAGTGCCATGTCCTTGTAGAACATTGGCGACCAGTAGCCTGAACAGATTTCTATCTAATGCTATTCTAAAAAGAGCACGTGTGCTCACTATGGACCATTGGCTTAAGTTCTTAGGCCAGAATGTTCTTCTATGCCCCAGACCACACTTCCCATCTATTTTTCCTTGAAAGATAACTTGTAGCAGATAATATTTCTTATTGTGCATTATGTGTACAAACTACTGCAATTTTCTTCTCTTTGCTTACTCAAATCAACCACAAGTGAAGGCTGCAGAAGAGAGGCAAAACAAATAAACAAAAAACCAAGTCCTTCCTTCCGTAGAGGGGCAAAATCTACAAGTGTACTGATTTGGGTTTCTGTGCTGTAGGTCAAGGCAGTTTTTCGGGAATCCTAATAAAATAAATGAAGAAAAACTCCCCAATTATTTAATTCTTCCACCCTAGCACATCCAAAACACCCAAACACAATTGAAACATACATCTTGAAATATGAATAAACATTGACTAGAAATTATTATGTACAGTACATCCACTAATCATGGTGGATCAGAAAAAAATCTTAGTGGTAAATTGCTGTTAAGAAGACAGCATAGATCAGTGGTGGCGAACCTTTTAGAGACCGAGTGCCCAAACTGCAATTCAAAACCCACTAATTTTTTTGCAAAGTGCCAGTACAGTAATTTAACCTGTATACAGGTGACTCTGAAGGGGCGATGTTGGGTGCCCACAGAAAGGGCTCCAAGTGCCACCTTTGGCACACGTGCCATAGGTTCGCCATCACTGGCACAGGTATTTGGTGCCACACATCAGTTGTATGACTTGGTGCATTACGACAAATGTGTATGTCAACTTCCTAACTAGTGATAATGTGCCATCAAAATCTACACTGATGGGAGCACAATTTTTCATCTGGGTCCCAGATAAAAATTGCTTAAAAACAAGTTAACATTGTTCAATCATAGCAGCGCCACATTGAGCAAAGGATTCTGAATGACTATTGTTTCATTACCAGATAGGTAATATGCCTTTGCTAATGTTCTCCAGTAGGATTAACAGAATTCAAAGCATTGGCCAATAATCTAAATAATATACAACAAATTGATAAGGCAACGAATCTGGCATGAGCTGATATTGTAATGCTACAAATTAATCTAGGAGGGCATATGAATTAATGGCATGGCAATTTTGCACTTCCTCTGCTTATATGCTTATACCTTTCATTAATGAAATAAAGCTTCTAGAATGATCTTGCTCACTCATATGTATGACTGCTCACATTTCCCCCACCAAAGGAACACCTAGAAAAGCACAACTGGCATAATCCAGAAGTTTTTTAATTTATACAATTTAGATTGTGGGTCTTCTGATGGCAATTTTAGTGTGATGTTTTAGTATAAGGTTTTTATTGTTGTTTTAATTATTTATTGTTGTTTGATGTTTTTAACTGTTTTAATTCCTTGATTGTAAGCCGCCCAGAGACCTTTGGGTAGTGGGTGGCATATAAATTGTAAAAATAAATAAATAAAAATAAATAAATAATGCAACAGCTCTGGCAATCACAGCAGGACCCTTCAGTTTGACACCCCTACTCAACTGGGATCACTGTGACAGTGCACACACCAGATGAGTTCACCTTCATGTGTTCACACAATCCCTTCTTCCCAGGAAAGCATCAATAAGGAGCACCTTGAAAGGCACTAACACCTTGAGTGTGTGTTGTCTTTGGATGTTGCAATAATTGTGAATCTTAAACTCTGGGAGAATTGAAAACTCTGCAGGGGCACCAGTTTGTTAGTTAAATGACATTATAGTAGCTCTGCAGAAGTGCTGAGTGCAGAAGTCTCATGTGTGCAGTAGGATTGACAGCAAATGATTTGATTTTCAACGGGGGAGTCAAGACCCCCCTCACTTTCATAAGAAAGCAAGTGGCCTCCCGATTGCTGATCTGAGAATGATGTCCTGCAACCACCAATAGCTGCCTTGTATTAAAGACTTGACTTGAGGTAGGCAAAGTGTCAGGTACACAAATGCAGTTATCCACCACAGTTTTGAGGGACAGGCATCAGATCAAGTAAATCTCATTGCAGGGTATCAGGTCAAATAAATCCCACCTCATGATGTCAGATTGAGTAATTCCTGCTGCAGGGTGTCTGACCAAGTAAAACCCATTACTGAATGTTAGGTTGAGCAAATCCCACTACTATGATAAACTGTGTCATGGATTCGGGATTCAGTGTTTAAAAAAATATCTCCACTAGATCATGTTAATGGAAATAACTATCAATTGCTGGTTTGAGTAGAAAAAGCCTGATTACTTAGTCAGGTTTGACCAAGTTATACTTCTGCCTGATCCTCAGAGGATCAATGGTCACCACAGGGAACTTTATAATTTAAACTGAATTGGTAAACAAATTTAATTCCTGATGGCTTTTCAAAATAAGATCAAGATAATTATAATTATAAATACTTGTTCTCAAATATAAACCCTTTGACAAATGTTGGCATGCTATTCAGTCTGGTCCTTACCGAATGGCCAACTTAAATCCAATGGCACTGGCATCTCCAAGTACTAAGCCTCCTTCTTATCAAGAAGATAATCTTGATTAACTCACAATTATAACACCCCCACCAAGACAAAGATCAGAAAATTCAATCCCACAGGAGGATAAGACAACAGTCAGTTCAGTTAATTCTTTTCAATACACACTTGCAACTGGATAGGCATTCAGCAACTTCTAGTTGCCCTCGTATCTTCAGAACAGCACCAACAGGTTTCACACTGGGCAAATGTATGAATTCATAGTCAGCCTCCAACTCAGTGACTTGAAGAATCTGCCTGAAATTGAATTGAAATGGAATGTGGACACACCAGCAGGCAAGCAAAAAAACTCCATATTGCCTGGCATAAAGAAATCAGGGACAAGAACAAGTGTTTTGATTAATGTAAGAGACATAAAAAAGGACCAAAATAATATCTTCCAGTTCAGACTGAGCATCTTGTTGCAACTATAAGAGAACTGGAAAAACAGATCAGGGTGGGGCACCTCTAGTGAAGATAGTCTCAGGTTTGTGTTTACTGGACCTATGGTGCCATAGACACACATAAACTCTCTGAAGTCAATTAGCATGAAGGCAAACCATACAGAAGTTGTTGCCATTAGGTAACAGTAAGACAAGATATAAGGAAGAAAGAATAAGAGAAAAAGGACCTGGGTTACTGTCAAGTAATGTAGTCTTGACAAAATGTCTGTAACATGGTATTTAACAGATTCATAAATTGGTTTCTGTGTAAAATGTATAGTCATTAGCAAGACACAGGTGTATGGCACTCAGTGGAGATGAAACACACACACCCCACACACACACACTTTTAGAATTCCCAAGAGACTGCTTGGGTGTTAAGATTGTTATCTTGGTCCACCATGTTTACAGTTATGTTTGGTGGGCCTTTTCTGGCACGGCTTCCAGACTCCTGCAAGCATGTGGGAGACCTTTCTCTTCAGGCAAGCATTTTCTTAATGACTGAAAAGGTTTTGTTTTAATGGAATGTTTTGACTTGTGGCTTTTAAATCTCTTTTTAGTGCTGATTTTATTTACTGTTTCTAATATAATTTTTGTTTGGTTCTTTTTAAGTATTTGTATACGGAACTAATTTTGGCTTTTAAATATTGTCTGTTTATTATTCAAGTAACCTTGTGTCCTTTTAAAGAAGAAAGGCAAGCTAAAATATTTCAAATAAATAGAAATAAAATAAATAGAATTGTGGGAAGAAATCTTCCATTTGTTCATATTGTTTTCAATATGATACAATATTAATACACTGTAGGGGGTGATTTAGAAAATGTATGAAAAACAAATATGAGTGAATCGAAATGTGCATGCATACATGAGTGTGTAAAATAAGGTTCATATAGTTTTGTTTAAGCCCCACGCATTAGAGTGCAAACTGCATTTATTATTGAACTGCTTTCCCAGCCTTCTTCTTGCTATGGCAATGAGTAGTGCTCAAGGCATATAATCAAATTTAACACAAATCAAAAAGAATAAAACATAAGGTGATGCTGTTAAAAACCAGCCACAAACAAAAAGGTCAGGGCCTATGGCAATGAAAATGAGAAAAATTACTCCCCAGTTTTAAAACAAATTTATTCTTGATATAAAGAAGCATCATTTATTGTGAGGCATTTTTTCCATTGAACTGGCACTAAAACATGTTACAAGCTTCCTTAATTCAATTTTTTCTGGCATTTATTGGGTTTAATAAAATACCTAAATGTCAAGTGGATTTCTAAAAATGTATTTATAGCTTAATAAAATGTATAAAACTGGATTATTCAGGAACTCAGTTTATATGAAGCCTAAAGGACCAAATCCGATACAGATTTCCTTGCTGTTGTTTTTTTTTCTCCCATCCTAGAGGTAAGGTGTCTTTTCTTGCAAGTTGCAACATTCTGTACTGTGTTCATGACTTGGGGTTCAACCCCAGGTAACCCAACTAATGCCTTCTATCCTTCAGAGGTCAGTACTACCCAGCTCCTTTAGAAGGAGGGGATGTGTAGCCTGCATAATTTAATTGTAAAGGGCAGAAACAATACTTTAAGCACAATGGGAGTTATATAAGCAGGGCACTTTGCTTTTCAAAGAAAAAACAAAATGGTTGTTACTTTTGCAATTCAAGATAGGAGGATGTCCTTTCTTTTCACATAATCAAGATTGGGGGAGAGGAAGGGTGAGAGCGGGGAAGGAGAAGAGAAATTTTGTTGGGGCTTGTCTGATTTGGCCTGGCTCAGCCAAGGATATTTTTTTCTATTTCATTTGTCTCAGATTCTTCATTTGTCATATGCATTCACTGCTACATCATTTATCAAAATTGTTTAAAAAAAAGAGGAAAGAGAACAGATGATGTATAAGGTAGGAGTGAAAGGAAGGGATGCAAAAGAAGGTTATGTAAATAAGGTGGCTTTAAAGTGTATCAGTTGAAAAGTGCAATGTGGACTCTTGCAATGGGAATAATTATCATTTCAGCTATTTCAGGAGCAGAAACCTACCAATCAATTTGAATAAAAAGGGATAAACTCATCTCATCCTCCTTCCTTTAATTAGTTATTAAAGAGTGCTTACTTCTCTTAGTATTATGTAAAATCTACATTCATATATTTTATATCTTAAAAGGAAGCATTTGATCGCCATTTTTACTTCTCAGAAAATGAATTGTTTTGAATTAGACTACTTATTTATTTATTATTTATTTATTTGATGTATTTATATACCACAACCTTTTTCCATAAAGGAACTCAGGGCAGTTTCCAATAAAAGCAGTTAAAAACACAGGAAAACAAAAGGAACAATAAGAACAATGGGAAAGCAGTGGCAAGATAAAAAGAAAAATGGCCAAGAGGGAAAACCCTCAGCGGGGGAGCGGAGCGGCAGGACCAAAAAGGGGGAAGTGGGAGAAATTAAACAGAAATGAGAGAGGAGAGATAGAGCTGCGTATTCTCTTTAACAACCTCAGTGGTTAAAAAGACCTTGGACCCTAATTTGCTAATGCCTAAACAATCCCTAAGGAATGTAGAAAACAGCAATCAATGTGATTGAGGAATACCATTTTCAATTACAATTAGTAAAGCAAAGAACATTCCAGGAAAAAGAAATAGAAAACTGAATACTTTCTTTGGGAATTGCAAAATTTAATCTAAATCTATCCTAAATGTTTTTAAAAGCCATGAAAAGGAACTGTAAATGTGTCATGGAGCAGTACAATCAACGAATAAGTTGCTGTTTCTAGTGGTGACGCTCTGTTGGTTTTTTAGATTTTTTTTGGTGGTTCTTAACTGACACCCCCCAAATAGTAGTGGATCTTTATACAGCCCATTGGTCATACATTGTCCACACCTGATATAAAGTGTCTCTTTCCATCATTTTCTGCACTTGCTGAAAAATGGAAGAATAGCAAGAGCATCTTCGTACCTGTTCACCATCTCAAAAATATGGCTGACAATTTTAATAGCTGACAATTTCAATACTGACATAATCTACCAAGCTAAATTTGAGTAGGCAGCAGTGCCATCTTAGGTAGACGAATAGAACAATTTAAAAATCAGGTTTTTCAAAAGTTCCTGCACTATGATGTAATTATAAAGTTCATTATTATTTTTACTTTTTGAAAAATAAACCAGAATGTAAGGGGGATAACACAAATTCACTGGGAAAAAAACATGCCAAAACACAAGACTACAGACTTAAAATTATGTCACAACTTCCTGAGTAAAAGCGTGTTTTAAAAACTCTGAGCAGTTTCTAACGTATATTAACAAAAGTACCAAGGACAAACCTCAATCAGATTCTTCCTGTGAATGGTTCAAAGACAAGTAGTTGTCATTCATCAACTAACATTCCATTTCGTTTTGATGCTCTGCAGAATTTCATGGTCAAAACTATGGATTCTGGGGACATGAAGGACTACTTTCTCCTAAATCAGGCTGCCAGAAACTTACATCTATCTTTGGAAGCTTTCTTCTATGCTCTCCTACTTGTCTATACCCCAGCAAGACTTTCCCATCAAACAAGAAGGGAGGAATGGGGTTCTCCACAGTAGAGAAACTGTTGGAGGAGGATCGTCAAACATCCATGTGAACGTGAATATTCCTCTGCAATGGGATGCCACACCACACTGGATACATAAAGATAAGCATGATGAATGCCCACGCTCCCCCTTTTGAACAATCACATCTGCCAGAAAAGGGGGGGAAAGTGATGTCAGCTGAAATCAGTACAAAACAAACAGCCCCCAAGAGCTGAACAAAAAGACAGAAATGCTACTGAAGAAAAGATTCACCCCCCCGTGCAATTAGCTTTATGTCATATACCCACAGGAAAATGAACAGATTTTAACTGTTTCAAAACTGACTAGAGATGGGCATGAAACCCAGTTTGTAGTTTTGTCCCAAATTGTAAAGATGACACACAGGTGCTGTTGCTCCGCCCCCTGCCTCCTGTGGCTCAATCAGCCACTCATCAGGCCCAATGTGGTTGCTTCCTCCACCTCCTCAACTGATCTTCCTGTCCCGGCAACAGCCCAGGCTTCTCTGCCCCGCTCTCTTGGCTGATCTCCCACTCAGATAAAAGGACATCTGCGCTGCCATCTTAATGAACTGGGATGAACCTACAGACTGGGTTCATGCCCGTCTCTAATTCTGACACAAACCACATGGTATTTTACCATGTAGCTACAGCCTCAGTTAGCTTCCCTTTGTGGAAATGACTCCATAAACATTTTCATTTCTCAGCTCTCTTCAATTTAAGCTACTATACAATTCAAGTACTACACTGTAATATTGCTGTCATCCTATCTTATGTCAGGATTTCCAATACACCTTAATGTTCATTAGTGAGCTTCATGCTAAGGAACAAGAGGGGGGGGATAAGCTGTTCTTAACAAGCGTAACCAAAGCTTTTATAAGTAATTAGCTCTACAAACTGAATTTGGGTTCAAAACCATTTCTATTTCAGATACATTTAGTGAACATTAAGATATGCCAGACTTCAGGACTACACGTTTCAAAACTATTAATGAATATTTCATTTTGAAACTGTCTGAACTACATCACTGAAAGCAATGGCAACAAAAGTTAAAGCAATTGACTGTCCCAACTGACTTTTAATAGAGAAGAGTTTTTCCCCTTCTGATGGAGATCTGAAAACTATTTTTCATAGTTTCATGCCTGAGAGCTTGTAATACTGCATTCAATATAAGAAAGAACATAACTATTCAAAAGTTATTTAATTTAAAATGATGTTATGGATTAGATATGGATATTTGTTGATTTTGGTTTCTCTCCCCCTTATTTTTTCCATTCCTCCTCAGTATGTCATCTCATTCTTATGCCAGCTTCATGCAAATGTTTATGCAGTTTAATAATAATAATAATAATAATAATAATAATAATAATAATAATAATAATAATAATAATAATAATAATAATAATAATAACAACAACAACAACAACAACAACCTTAGAACTTGAGAGCTGGAAGGGATCCTGTGTGTGTGTTGTGTCATTACAGTCATGACCGACTCTTTGTGACTCAAGTCAAGTCAAGTTTATTGCGGTCATATGACCCATATATGCAAATATACAGTAAAAGCAAGAAGAAAAACAAAGAGAAATACTAATAAATAGGAGCATCAGGGGAATGGGTGGCCGAAATGATCTCTGCTCTCTTTCGAATGGCAGCTAGAAAGAACTTTGAAACCTGTGCTGTAACGTGTGAGTTCTTGTCTATTAGACAGTATTGAACTAACCACCTGGAAGGGTGGCCTTGGAATTTATTCAACAATGGACAAATTAGGTTATTCCTAATTTGTTCATAAAGTGGACAAAATAAAAGCACGTGCAGAAGAAACTCAGGGGCCTCGTTTCCACATGGGCAAAATCTCTCTTGGCGTGGTATTCCCTGGAACCTACCCTGGAGCAGTGCTGAAGGCAGCACATTCATCCTGGCCAGCATAAAGGCCCTGCAGGCCTGTGGTGAACAAAGTGAGGTTAGGTAAGCTGCAGGAGTCCTATAAGATGGGAAAACACCTTGTGACAAAGGGGAGCAGGTTCTGTGTGCCTGTGAAAGGAGTTCCTGCCTTTCTATGTCACATAACCTCTGGGTGATAATTCTTAGGGCCTGTTTCTGCCCTAGCATCAGGATATGTTCAAGAGGGATACCTATGGATCTAATTTTTTGTTTATTGGAGAATTGCCACTGGCTTTGATAAGAATCAAGCAGCATGTTATACACATACCCCAGTTGATCTGCAGAGAAATGTAATCTGAGCCAAAACTTTAAAGTCTGAATCCAAGCAAAAGTTTCCAGGTGACCTACTCCTACTTCAAGGCACAGGACTGCATAGGCTACACAGTTAGGGACCCCTAAGATTCGACACAAAAACATGGATTGAATTCTTTCAACGTCAGGGTTATATGCATTGATCCAGATGGGGATGCCATACAATAATTGTGCCCTTGTTTTTGCATGAAAGACCTGTATGGATGAAGGAACATAGCGTCCTCCACTCCTATAGAAAAACTGGGCCACTTCTAGTGAGCTACATTTTGCAAGGTTAAGGGCACAATTTTGGTGGGCTACCCAGCTCATATTATATCTAAAGGAAATCCCCAGATACTTATATTCTTTAACCTGCTCCAGAATGTCATTTTGTAGGGACCAATGCATTCTTTTCCACCTCTTTGAGAACACTAGGATCTTTGATTTTGGAGCATTGATGGACAGACAGATCCGTCACAGTAAGTTGCAAATTCAGACCAGAGATCTTTAGACCCAATTGGGTTAGAGATAGAACTGCTTCCATCTGTCCCCAGGAGTAATGGGATTTGCTGGTTGCTGGCTTGGGGGATGGCCTTGGAGGTTTTAGAGAAAAAATTGTTAATGAAAAGAAATAGATAGGGTGCCAAGATACATCCCTGCCTCTCTCCTTATTGTTCAGGCCATTGTATCAGACCAACCCCCCATCTCTGTCCAAGTAGCTCTTAAAGGGGCGGGAGCCAAAATTAAGAAACAACATTTGTAGAAGAAACAGCAATCTCCTTGCACAATCAAAGATTTTTCCAAATTGGCCCACAAGAAAAGTGTGCTGGAGATTGAATCAAAGGCCCCTTTTAGATCTGCAAAAAAGCTGGTGGGGAAACATTTTCCCCCTCCGGAGCTTGCAGCCATTTCTGCAAGATGAGCCAATACAATGCAGTGATCTAATGTATGTCTGTTTTTACAAAACCCGATCTGTTCTGGGCCCAGGATCTTTGATTTTGGGGCATTGATGGACAGTTTGTTTGCTATTGTCAGCAGAAAGTTTCAAAGGATTGACAGCAGGCTTTACAGGGCAATTGGGTTAGAGATAGAACTGCAGTGTCATCTTTTTAAAAGATGAGTAATGGGATTTGCTTTAGTCCAAGATGAGGGATGGCCTTGGACTTGTTTTAGAGAATCACTCAAATTGTTAATGAAAAGGTTAAATAGATAGGGTGCCAAGATACATCCCTTTTTAACCCCCGGGGATTGTTCAGGATCCATCAGACTTTTCCCAGTTTTAGGTCCATAATTAGACCTTTGATTTCTGAAATATTTACTGGGTCCCATTTAGTTTCTTTTATTTATTTATTTATTTATTTATTTTTGAGATTTAATCAAAGGCCCCTTTTAGATGGGGACTCTAAGCTAAAAACAATCTCCCCCATCAAGAGTATTATACTTTTCTGCAAGATGAAAACAATGCAGTGAATAATAAAATCTGTTTTTACAAAACCCAAACTGTTCTGGGCCCAAAGACTTTTGGTTGTCCATCCAGGCTGTCAGTTTGTTTGCAATAAACATAATAATTCCCCATGATTGACAGCAGGCTAACAGGACGAAAAAAATCCTGGAACTTGAGGGTCTCTTTTTTAAAGATGGGTACTATGATAGCTTTAGTCCATGATGAGGGGACCCTTCCAGTCTGATCTATTAATGTGAAGAGATTGGTCAAATGGAAGGGGCCACCAGTCCAGATGCTTTTTTTCGAGTTCGGGAATTCCGGGCCTCCAGCAGCTTTTCCCAGTTTTAAGTTTGTAATTAGAGATTTGATTTCTGAAATATTTACTGGGTCCCATTTAGGTAAGTTTAAAGAGGTTGGCTGTGAAGGAGTTAAATCAGAAGTTTGAGGATCCAAGAATATGTTTGTAAAGTGATCCTTCCAGATATGTGCAGGGACCTGAACATCCAGGAAACCTGTCCTGCTTTTTAAGGCACCCCTGATGAACAGCCAGAACTGTTTGCTGTTATTAGTCCGAACAGTGCGAATCATTAAGTCCCATCTTTCCTTGATCATAAGTTGCTTCTTTTGGGCTATTACAAGCTTGTACTGCTTTTTTAGGTTGATATATTCACTTGAGAGGGGAGAGTCCAGCTGGTTGAGCCGATAGGATTAGTACAAAGAACGTAGCTGATTTTTCAGGAGGATACAATCTTTGTCAAACCAGGAGTTGGATTTAAATCTTGAATTCTTATAGGACTCCTGGCAGGTTTGCTGGCATAAGATACCATTTATTTATTTATTTATTTATTTATTTATTTTACAACTTATATGCCGCCCACTACCCAAAGGTCTCTAGGCGGCTTACAATCAAGGAATTAAAACAGTTAAAAACATTAAACAACAATAAATAATTAAAACAACAATAAAAACCTTATACTAAAACATCACACTAAAATTGCCATCAGAAGACCCACAATCTAAATTGTATCAATTAAAAAACTTCTGGAACAGGAAGGTTTTTACCTGGCGCCGAAATGTCATCAGTGTTGGCGCCATGCGGATCTCACTTGGGAGGGCATTCCATAGCTTGGGGGCAGCTGCCGAAAAGGCCCTGTTCCTACAAGCCATCCCTTTCACCTCCTTGAGGGATGGCTCTTTCAGGAGGGCCCCCTGGCTTGATCTTAATTGCCGGGTAGGTTCATATGGAAGGAGGCGGTCCTTCAGGTATCCAGGTCCTAAGCCATTTAGGGCTTTATATGTCAAAACAAGCACTTTGAATTGGGCTCGGGCAGCAACTGGTAACCAATGTAGGCTACGTAGAATCGGCGTGATGTGATCCCTAGCGGCCCCACCACTTACTAGCCGCGCCGCACGATTCTGAACCAGTTGCAATCGCCGAACCGTCTTCAAAGGCAGCCCCATGTAGAGCGCATTGCAGTAATCAATACGGGATGTTACCAGTGCATGCGTAACTGTTATGAGGCTCCGTTCATCCAGGTAGGGGGGTAGCTGATATATTTTCCGCAGCTGGAGAAAGGCACCCCTGGCCACCGAGTCCACCTGGGCTTCCAGAGTTAGACCGGGGTCCAGGAGCACCCCCAAGCTGCGGACCCTGTCCCTTAGGGTCCAGAACAGGGAAGTGTCCCTCTAACCTGTCTGGCGAAGCACCCACTAACAGCACTTCCGTCTTGTCTGGATTGAGTTTCAATTTGTTAACCCTCATCCAGTCCATTATCTGGCCCAGACACGAGTTCAGCACAGAAACCGCCTCACCTGGATTGGTGGAAAACGAGAGGTAGAGCTGAGTATCATCAGCATATTGCTGACTCCTCAGCCCAAACCTCCTGATGACCTCTCCCAGTGGTTCCATGTAAATGTTGAACAGCATGGGAGACAGTATAGAGCCTGAGGAACCCCATGACATAAATGCCACGGGGCAGAGCAACTGTCCCCCAGCACCACCTTCTGGACACGGTCAGCCAGGAAGGAATGGAACCATCGCAAGCGGTGCCTCCAACTCCCAACCTGGCCAGCCTATCCAGAAGGACACCATGGTCGATGGTGTCGAAAGCCGCTGAGAGGTCCAGGAGTATCAACAGGGTTGCACTCCCCTGTCTCTCTCCCGGCAGAGGTCATCATACAGGGCGACCAAGGCAGTCTCTGTACCAAAACCCGGCCTGAAACCAGATTGAAATGGATCCAGAAAATCCGTTTCATCCAGCAGTGCCTGGAGTTGCCCGGCCACCACCCGCTCCAATACCTTGCCCAAATAAGGGAGGTTCGCTACTGGACGGTAGTTAACCACCAGCCCTGGGTCCAGGTTAGGTTTTTTAAGGAGTGGTCTAATCACTGCCTCTTTCAAGATGGTGGGGACCACTCCCTCTCTTAATGAGGCGTTTACAGCTTCCTGGACCCAGGTGCGAACTCCCCTGGCAGATCTTTCAATTAGCCAAGAAGGGCAAGGGTCAAGTGGCGTAGTGGTAGCACGGACAGATCCAAGCACCCTGTCCACATCCTCGGGTCTCAATAATTGAAACTCATCCAATAATACTGGACCTAAGCACGGCACACTGGACACATCCCTTGATTCTGCACCAATAGTGGAGTCCAATTCCCTGCGAATCTGAGCGATTTTTTCCTCAAAGTGGACAGCAAACTCGTCACAGTGGGCTGCTGAGTGGTCCAGAAACTCCGTCGTATTTCTCGGTTGAAGAAGGTCCCGGACCACCCGAAACAGCTCTGCTGGACGGCACTCTGAAGAAGCAATACGGTTTGTGAAATATTGCCTTTTCGCAAACTGTATCACCACGGAATAGGCCCGATAATGGGCTCTAAGCCGTGTTCGATCGGACTCACAGTGATATTTTCTCCACTTGCGCTCCAGCCGTCTCCCCTCCTGCTTCATTGCCCGCAGCTCAGATGTATACCAAGGAGCTGTCTGGGCTCTGCGTAAGGGGAGGGGCGCTTAGGTGCACCGTGTCAACCGCCCGGGACATTTCCCTATTCCACAGGGTGACCTGAGCTTCGACAGGAGCGCCGACCATATCAGATGGATAATCCCCAGAGCTTTCAGGAAACCATCTGGATCCATTAGTCTCCGAGGGCGGATCATCTGAATAGATCCCCACCCTTGCAGAGGGTAGAAGAAGCTAATAGCCTAAACTTGACCAGAAAGTGGTCTGACCATGACAATGGAATTAGAACCAACCCCTCCACATCCAGACCACCATCCTCCAATCCCGTTGAGAAGACCAGGTCTAAAGTATGGCCCTTCTCATGCGTTGGACCGTTGACATATTGAGACAGCCCCATGGTTGTCATGGCGGCCATGAAGTCCTGAGCTGCCCCATTCAAGGCTGCCTCAGCATGGATGTTGAGGTCCCCCAGTACCAACAGCCTGGGGGTCCGCAACACCAGGTCCGAGACAACCTCCGTCAGCTCAGGCAGGGAGACTGTTGGTACGCAGCAGGGTGGGCGGTACACCAGCAGAATCCCCAATCTGTCTCGTGAGCCCAACACACAGTACAGGCCCTCCAGGCCTCCTCCCAAGGGGACAGGAAGTCTTGTCAAGGAGATAGAACTCCGACAGACTATAGCAACTCCCCCTCCCCGACCCTTCAAGCGACACTGGTGCTGGACCGAGTACCCAGGTGGGCATAGCTGGGAGAGGGGAACACCACACTCCTCTCCCACCCAGGTCTCGGTAATACATGCCAAGTCGGCACCCTCATCCAGAATGACATCATGGATGAGGGCGGTCTTATTTTGTACCGACCTGGCATTCAACAACAGCACCGTGTGGCTTGTGGGCTCACTGATATGGTCACCTGATTCCTTCTGGCTAGGGGTGGAACCAGAAGAGGGGATAGATGTGAGGTATCTAAACTCTCTTCTCCTAGGCGGGCATGTTCCACTCCTACCACCATACCTTCCCCTACCCAGCACAATTCCAATGGCTGCCCCATCCATTGCCCTCCCCCCCTTCCTGTTCCCTTAGTTCTATTGTGGGTCCTATCTCTTATACTTGATGGCAACAGGGACTCCAAGGCCAAACAGCACCCACAGGGAAAAGCTGCAAGCAGCCCCTTCTGGCTCTCACCCAAAAGGCGTGGGGGTGGCAGATGTTGTTGGAGTCTCCCGGCACAGGAACGCTGGTCCGACAGTCCCTGGCAGCCCGGCCTTTTCAAGCCCTTTCCTCCCTGGGCCAGGTGGCTGGTGTTAAGCAGGGAGGTGTGGGGAGTCCAGGCAGCCAAGTCCCAGGGTCCTGGTCCTGAGGAGACGGCAGGGACTCCAAAGCCAAACAGCACCCACAGGGAAAAGCTGCCATCAGGTTCCATTTATTGCTGCCATCAGGTTCCTTGTCCATAGAGTTTTCTTGGCAGGAATGCTGGAGTGGTTTGCCAGTTCCTACTTCAGGCACCTACAGCACCTGGTATTCCCTAGTGGTCTCCTACCCAAGTACTAACCAGGGCCAACCCTGCTTAGCTTCTGAAATCAGGTGAGATCAGATGTGATTAGGGCATCTAGGCAAGAAGCATATTCCAAATGGCTATACATTCCTCTACTTTCACAGAACACAGAAATAAAGAATGAAAAACCTATGTTCAAACTCACAGGCCACTAAGATTAGAGTAAAATATAAATGCTCTGCAAAAACAAAATTGGAAAAACTACTGATTTTCTCAGTTCTAAGAGGGCAAACTTAGCAAGACCATAAGGATTGTCTTAAAAGTGTATCAAAATAAATTTCAGAGTCTTAATGTTATCTTCATTCATTGAAATGGATGCTTAGGAAAAATATATCTCATTTATCAAAATATGTGTAGACCTTTGAGAGGAAGATACAGAACTATATATTCTGAACAAACTAGGAATAGTTCTACTGTAGTTCTACTCCTTCTTTGCTCCTAAGCACAAGGGAAGTCAGAAAACAATGTACTGTTTAAGAATGTTTTTGAAACGCAATGGACTAATGTGTGATCTTGCATCACGAGACACAACTCAAACATACCCTTGTTCCGATATGAACACAAAGTTTACTGATTCCTACTAACAATGGTCCTCTGTGAATGATGCTACATAATGATGTATATCAAGCATTAGGGAAGGCATAAAATAAGAAAGCTCCCAAATGGTGGGATTCACAGTTTAGGGGTCGTGTATAAAAGGCCCAAAGTTTACATTTTGTTTTTTTTTGATGTATGGGGGATAACATCAACTTACTCACACCTAAATCTTTTAATGAAACCCTTGGCAATCTAGAATTTGTTCCAGATTTCCTCATACAAGGTGTGACCTATTTCCTACAGAAATCCAGTGACTATTCTAATCCTAAAAATTAACAACCTGTTACTAAATACCCATAAAGCAATGGCAAACCTAGGCAGCATCCTAAAGAGCAGAGAAAACACTTTGCCAACTAAGGGCAGGATAGTTAAAGCTATGGTTTTTCCAGTAATGATGTATGGAAGTGAGAGCTGGACTTTAGAGAAGGCTGATCACTGCAGAATTTACGCTTTTGAGCTGCGGAGCTGGAGGAGAGTCTTGAGAATCCCCTGGACTGCAAGGAGATAAAACCTATCCATCCTGAAAGAAATCAACCCTGTATGTTCACTGGAAGGACAGATTTTGAAGCTGAGGCTGCAGTACTTTGGACACCTCATGAGGAGAAAGGACTACTTGGAAAAGTCCCTGATGTTGGGAAAGATTGAAGGCAAAAGGAAAAGGGATGGCAGAGAATGAGATGGTTGGATGGTGTCATTGATGCAACTAATATGGATTTGACCAAACTCCAGGAGACAGTAGAAGACAGGAAGGCCTGGCGAGCTCTGGTCCATGGGGTCACAAAGAGTCGGACACGACTGAACAACAACACTAAATACCCATAGTTTAGAAATAGCTTATATCTATTATTTCCCAAAATATTGCATTTTCTCACACAAAACCACTTTCTAACAGACCCCCAGATTGGCAGAATTAAGAAATTATATTTTTGGAATGATTAATTCACTCAAGAGCGTCATGCTGAACCTGGCTTGAAGGAATTCCAGAAATGCAGCCAATGCTTATACTGGTTATTACCAAAAGGCATTCAATCTTGTACCTCATTCATGGTTTCTTAGGATTTCAGGCTTTCCAAAACGGATAACAGAATTATTAATTTACTATATAAATTCTTGAATAAGTAGAGAACAAAATAAAAGTGTAGAGACCTCTTTCTTAACCATATACTTATAAAAGGAGGCATTTTAGGCTGACTCTCTGAGTCCTTTGTGGTTCTATCTGGTTTTAAACTCTGGTTGAAACAGCTGAGTGATAGTGCCAAAGGCTTGAACAAAATTCAGATAAATGACCTTTACATTCACACTTAAAGTACATGGACAATATTAAGTTATTTAGAAGGTTCTCTGATAAACTAAATAGACTCATAAACATGACTTACTTTTAGAAGTGAGTTTTACTAGCTATGTTAAATTTGTAATTCTTGCTGTGGGGTGGCAGAATCTAATTAAATTATACAGTAAATCATAATTTCAGTGCCTGCTTTCTAATACTCACTACCATAATAGATTGTTGCTTTAACTAGGCATCTTTTTGCAGAGCTATATAGGTTCGGATTTTGATTCCTCACTGTACCTCCTTGACAAGAGCTATACTCAAAGACCCACAGAGTTCCTTCCAGCTTTGCAGTTGCAAGATGATGATAACTGATGGTGGTGGTGGTGGTGGTGGTAGCAGTAGCAGTAGCAATTGTACTGTATTACTACAGTCATTTTCTCACAATGCTGTTGAAAAGGACTGCCCTTCATCCATGGGAGAACTTCTCTTCTCTTGTTCACTGTGTCAAGGCATTGAGTCACACAAACTGCTTCTTGAGTAAGCGGTGCTATGCAGATATTTTCATTTGTTAATTGCCATCAAAACTGGATAAACAACCAAACTAAGATGTTTTAAATTTACTTAATGATTTATTCACTAGTTCTACTGCATTTAAAACAAACAACTGGATTGCACCCACTACATTTAAAATAAATCCAAGATTTAAAGAAACATGAATGTTCATCAAAGGACAACTACCAAGTAAAAAGCTTACAGATCGAGCCTTTGACCATTCAAAAAAGCCCTAACATTTTCTGTTTTGAGAAATTTAAATTTAAATAATTATATGTATGTAGATTATGTCTGTGAAAATTCTCAGTCATCCAGGTGAGGTTATCCAAAAGTTGAGTCATGGCAGCTGGACTTCTTAAAAGAAGTCCAGCTGCCTTGACTCGACTTTTGGATATGTAGGTTATGCCTACATGTCAAGTTCCATTAAGATGTTGATTTTGCAGTTCATATTTACAGGATTTCTTCAACTATCCTGAGTATTTCAGAATTAATTTGGTAAGAATGTTGACTTCAGACATTGCACAATCATATTCCAATTCTATAACATAATCAAAACATTTAATTCCAGCAGCAGTGAGTGATCAACTTTGCCAAACTAAGGGAACTTTCCAGCCAAAAGAATACTGAACTAAAGGAAAGTAAGGGATGTTCCAAGCCCTTTAGATAACTTGCTAATTAATGTCAAAATATGTAGTAGGAATGGCATGGGATTCTGGAAACCCTGAGGTGCCAAATAGGAAAGTTATAGTACAGTACTATTTATGCTCAGAGCATTATTTCATTTCAAATCTAAGACTTTGCCAGGAGTAATAATTAATCAGGGATGCTCTGTAGTGTAACTGCACCGTGGATAGAAAGGAACAGCACAGCACTTTTAAGCCTGCAGGTGGTGAGAAACGTTTGCCTTTAATTTTAGGATATTTTAATATGTTGATTCTGTCTTCTTTTACCTAGCTGTAATGTACACAATAGCAAAAAACAAAAAAAACCTAGCAATAAACAAGCTATACAGTTATCAATCACACCTGAAAGCCACTCATTTTTAATGCAGATTTCCCTGCCCGTCTGAAAAGGATTACCCTTTAAATATCAAGCGTCCATGGCTGCACGTATTATTCCCCGAAGTGCATTCTCTCTAAATTGGTTCTCCTTGATGTGACATCAGAACCTCGACAAATCATGAAGAACAGTATTCTAATTATGCAGAAACTCTAGACTAGCACTATCCAACAGTGATTTACTCTAAAAGTCTTCCTATCAATTTCAACTTGAAACTAGGATCCATAATTTTCACTTATCTAATTTAAAGAACAATTACACGGTGTGAAGATAGCACTGAAAATGTGAAGTTAACACGGAGCCAGGATAGGGAATACTTTGGGGAAAAATACACACACCATGTTCTCTTTCACTAAGGAGGGTATTCATTCCTATAACGCTTCCCGGAATAGGTAAAGCAAAGTGTCCTGCTTATATACTGCCCCATACCACTTTAAGTAGTCTCTGGGCGGTTTACAGTTTCATTACAGTATGCAGGCTACACATTGCCCCCCCCCCAGTGAGCTGGGTACTCATTTTACCAACCTCGGAAGGATGGAAGGCTGAGTGAATTTTGAGCCTCCTACCTGGGATTGAACCCCAGGTCGTGAGCACAGTTTTACCTGCAGTACAGGCATTTAACCACTGCGCCATGAGGGAAGCACTGGTATAGTCAGTCTCTGCTTGTAGGACACCTGAAATTTAATCAAGCACCATCAAGAGAGAAACTTTACTTTATACAATGCTAATCAACAGGTGGTCTTATTCAAATTGGTACTTATCTTCCAAAGAAATGTGAAGTTATAACTTCAGTTTGGATATACTTTGTGACACTGTCACTGACAGTACTTTGAAAATATTGATTTTGTTCTCTCTTCATGATTTACCTGTAACTCTTTATATAGCAGAATTCTCTCTCCCTACCCCCACCTCCATGTTATAAGATCTAAGTCTCCTACATCAGGATTAGGAAGAACCTGCACTGAATGAATTCTGATTCCATGAGAGTTCCACTTTATAGAGGGTTAGTAATCGGGCTAAAATACTGGTTAAGTTAAATCATCACTTCTTTTATTATCAGAGCCATTACAAATCCCCGTACCACAAAGTGGAAACCAGAGCTTGTTACTTCTCCTTTTTCATATCACAATGACAGAAAAAGAGTAAAATATATTTTTATACTGTATTACTGAGCACCAAAAAAACAAAGTGGTTTTGTTGAAACAATGTCATCTATACATGGCAAAATGGTCTGTGAAGATTCTCAGTAATCCAGGTTAGTTTATCTGGAAGATGAGTCATGGCAACTGGACTTCTTTTCTTCTGAGGTTGAAACGTTTTGCTGCTCATCCAAACAGCTTTGTCGGTCTGAGGAAAGCTAGTTGCGAGTCTTCCATTTTATAGTTCACTTTGACCTCATGAAATAGGCTCATAAGATGAACAATGGCCTGATTAGGCTCATTAGGTGGACAATAGTCTCAATAGGCTCATTAGGCGGACAATGGCCTAAGGTGCTGAAACCCATAAAGTATGCCTGAGCTCCCCACCTCTGTTGAGAGAGGGGTTTTCAACTTTGCCCTTTATCAGCTTTATCTGCAAAATGGTGCAGATAAACATGTTCAGCTCTTTTGGAACCTAGAGAGGGGGATACAGCCATGCTTAGCCAGGTAATATCCATGGCATGCGCAGGGACAAAAGGCAGGAGCAGTCTATGTAGACCGGGCATTCCATAGAAACAAATTGGGTTCTGGGATGAAGATGTGCCCCTGGACAGCAAGCTCAAGGCCCTGTTCCACTCCAGGTAGTTAAGGCATCTCAAATGTATACCTAGAAAAAAAGTTTTAAAGTTCAGATAATTAAAGTCCAACTCTGTGAAAAAGTTACACGCCTCAGTGGTCTGGAAAGAGAGGTGAAAGCTTCACAGTCTTAAAGCATGGCTAAAAGCGAAGGCAAAGTACAGAGACGTTCACAAGCGTACAAGGCATGGATCAGGTGGTGAAAAGAGCCAAGATTATTGGATAATGGGGGTTTATATATATATACTGCTTAAGCAAGCACATATCTTGCCGACTGTTTGACTGTTGGCTATTTGGTTGCTCGCTGTTGGATGTTAGATACAGAACTCCGTTCTCAATGCTGCTGTTATCTACTGAACTAGATTTCTTTGTTCCTGAAGTTCTCTGAAGGAAGGAATCAGTTCCACATACTGCTGTATATATTGTATATTTTGTAAACAGACTACAAAACCCAAGAAGCATAATCTACTGAAGAACTATTTACAGTTTGGAACATAATATTTATTTATTTATTTATTTATTTATTTATTTATTTATTTATTTATCGATATTCCACTTTTCTCCTTCACAAGGATCCAAGGAGGTTCTCTCATCATTAAAAACACAATATTTAAAAGCCAAACGAGTAAGTAGGTGTCTCTCCAATCTCAAGGAGGAGGTGGGGTCCTGTGGCTGGTTATGGACGTCAATCTACACTGACTCCTTCAGTGCCACTCTCCTCTCCAGGGTTCTCCATCTCTCCCTCCTTGGCACTACCGGCTGCAGCAGGTTTAGCTACTTCTACACTGAGCTAATCCCCAAGTGTGGCCCATCTCATCAGGGCCATTCTCCTCTATACCTGTCAGGGTAAAGCCCAAAAGTCAAGATCCACTAGTGGCGGACATGTGTATCTGCACCAGCAACTTCCCCTGGATCCAAAGACAGCTAAGGAGTCAACAGAGTCTCTCCAATCAATCTGCTCTTTTGTTCCCTGCATGAGCTCTGCTAAGTCACTTTTCATATCATTCGTTCTTAACTGAATGCAGGGGGCTAGACTCTAGTCTTAAGAGTGTTGTTTTGCACCCATATGTCTTTTCTGTCTCCCTCTCCCCGAGAATTCTGAGATCTATAATAACTTAAATTCATCCTCAGAAGGCAGTAAAGAGTATTCTCTGAAGGGATGCCACTGTCAAACAAAAACCAGGCACTACTGGATGCCACTGCAAATGCTCTTCCCTAGATAGCAGACACAAAACTATCTATGTCATCGCCATAATGTTTCTATCACATCAGGAGCTGAAACAGATCCCTGAACAGAAAAGAGCCTGAAAGGCATTTTTGTATCTCCTAGGGGTAGAGCTCCAACGCCAAGGCCCACTGGTGGCAAGAAGTGCAAGTCAGCACTGGCAACTTGCCCTTGTTCTTGTCTGTTGTGGCCTGAACAAAAGTGCAACAAATAGAATCCTATATCGCCACTGGAAAATTTCATCTTTCTCTAATATGGCTAAAGCAAAGCAAAGTGTAATGCTTATATACTTCCTCATACCACCCCCCTAAACTGCTGGGTGTTTCCTTCCAGCCTACGGACAGGGCCAGGAATCTGGGCGTGGTCCTGGACTCAGCCCTCTCCCTGGAAGCCCAGGTGATGGCTGCTTCCAGGGCCGCTTTTATCCAGCTCCGCAGGATTGCCCAGATCCGCAAGTACCTTAATGAGTCCTCCCTGAGGACAGTTGTGCAGGCCCCAGTGATCTCGAGGATCGACTACTGCAATGCCCTCTACATGGGGTTGCCCTTGACCCTGCTTCGGAGGTTACAGCGGGTGCAGAATGCGGCGGCCAGGCTGGTGGTGGGTGCTCGTAGATTCGAGCACATCACCCAAGTCCTGGCTCGCTTGCGCTGGTTACCCGTTGTCCTCCGGATTAGGTTCAAGGTCCTGGTTTTGATTTTCAAAGCCCTCCACGGCCTGGGACCAGAGTATCTGGCGGAGCGTATCAGACCCACGAGACAGGCGCAGGCACACTCACTGAGGGTAGCCACACCCAGAGAGGCGCAGAAATTGTGTACGCGTGACCGCACCTTCTCTGTGGTGGGCCCCATGCTCTGGAACCATCTCCCCAGTGAGCTGAGCCTAGCAGAGTCCCTGCCCGCCATTAAAAAGGCCCTGAAGACCCACCTTTTCAGGGAGGCGTTTGGCGACCTAATAATTTTCCCCCGCCCGTTGCCATCTCTGTTTGTATTTTGTCACCCTCATTTTTGTATTTGTCTTGCTTTGTTCCACTGTTTTTACTGTTAGCCGCCCAGAGCTCCCTCCTGGGAAGATGGGCGGGATATAAGTCCAACAAATAAATAAATAAATAATAAATAAATAAATAAATAGACTCTGTGCGGGTTACAGTTTTTAATTACAGTATGCAGGTTACACATTGCTGACCCCGCCCCCAGCAAGCTGGGTACTCAATTTACCGACCTCGGAAGGATGGAAGGCTGAGTCAACTATGAGCCTACTACCTGGGATTGAACCCCAGGTCGTGAGCACAGTTTTACCTGCAGTAAAAGGCATTTAACCACTGAATTGTCAAAAGAAGCCTCGGCAGTGTTAACAAAACCACAGAGTAACGTGTCAGCATCTTCCTCACTACTGCTGATTACAGGAAAGTCTTCCTTTGTGATACCTTTTCCTCCATATGACCTCCCATATTTTGGCCAGAAATGTTCCCATGGCAACTTTCTATGCATAACATAGAGAGTGTTTTACTTAGATTCTTCTATTCTAAGGGTGGCCAAAATATTCCCTCTGCTCTCCAGGTTTTTAAGGCCAAAGTGCTTGCTCATGTGACATATAGTGCTCAATTATTTGTCCAGTCCAACTTGAGTTCCCTTGAGGCAATTCAAACTAAATTTCTGAGAACCATATTTGCGGTTCCTCCATGTGTCTCTAACATTGCCATCCGAATGGAGGCTGGCCTAACCTCTGTGGGTCTCCGAGCCAAAGTGCAATTATTTAATACTTGGTTAAAATTACTCTTTTTTCCTGTCAGCTTGGCCCCTTTGATCCTTACAGATTTATTTCATTCCAAGTGGAAATGGTTCTTAGAACATGAATGTAGGTCTCTTGGCTTTTCAGTAAAGCATGTTATTACCCTGGGCTATAGTAGTGCCAGAACTGCCATTCATCTAAGGCTCAGAGACATTGAACTCCAACAGAACCGGGGCCTTTTATCTCACTCAAGTAGTACATGTAATGATGTGTTTATGCTCCCCTCCTACCTGAACAACATAGCTACCCCCAAATTTAGAAGAGCATTTACCTTAGCCAGATTAAATGTGTTACCTTCCAAACTGTTGGACGGAAGATTTCAACGGGTTCCCTATCATCTACGTTTATGCCCCTGCAACTGTGGGGATGTTGAAACACTGGAACATGTACTTCTGTATTGCAGCTTTTATAGGGACCTATGCAAAGAGCTTTTATATCCAATTCTCCAAAGGTTCCCGGGTAGACGCAGTAAATTTTATATTGAATATTTACTAGATGATAAGAACATAAATATAACTGTGATAATGGCCAGGTTTTGTGTGGCAGTCATGGCATCCCGTAAGATGATTTTGTTATCAGAATTTTAGATCCCCTAATTTTCCAGTGTATGATATAATACCCTTCCACATTTTAATATAATATTTAGAATATTTATTTATTATTATCCTATGCAATTTTATGTCTATTGATGCGCTCCCAAACACATCTGGTGGGGCCGCTGTGAGATACAGGAAGCTGAACTAGATGGGCCTTTGTCCTGATCCAGCATGGCTCTTCTTATGTTCTTATGTTCTTATGATGTTTTCCATGGCTACATGTTATTAATTTTTAATCTATCCAACTATATTTGTATTATTGGTGTTGTCTTTTGAACTTGATTAACATGTAACATTTTGGTCTATGACCGTAAATAAACAATTATTATTATATGTAATGAGAGCAATAGTTCTTGAATTCATTAACAGGGCTTCCACCAAATGCTATATAGTCTTTAAGCCAATGGTTACTCAAGTCAGTGGACCACAAACCTAACTCTAGCTGTCCAGTGATGAAACCAGACAAAATTGTGTGTGTGTGTGTGTGTGTGTGTGTGTGTGTGTGTGTGTGTGTGTGTGTGTGTGTGTGTGTGTGTGTGTGTGTGTGTGTGTGTGTGTGTGAAGGGAGAGTTCAGCATTCTTACAGCCATTTGCAAAGTAGCAATAAAGAAGAAACCTTGAATTATATTTTAAAGTTATCTCACTCCTCACTGAAAATTCTCCAGTTCATTTAGCTTAAAATGGGTTGTGATATATTCTCATTTATTCAATTTTTAAAGAAATAAAATAAAAATTTATACTCCAAATTTTATCACAGTAGAGAGCCCTGAATATGTAATATCACTCATATATTAATTTCAATTTCCTAGTTTCACAAAATATCAGTAGTTAGAACTACTGAATGAACTGCAAATTTGTAAATGCAAATGTTTTGTTTAAAGTTGATGATACACAAAAGTAATTAGAATTACTGGCATTGATCAGAATCCATAATCCAGGTGATCACATAAAGTTTGTATAAACTTGCCAGTCATGAAATCAAGGGACAGGTCTTGTCCTGGATCAGCAACTGGCTAAGGGGCAGGAAACAGAGGGTAGCACTAAATGGACACTCTCCAAGTGGAGGGAGAGTGTGGTCCCCCAAGGTTCAGTACTGGGACCCCTGCTTTTCAACCTCTTCATAAATGATCTAGAAGTAGGAGTAAATAGCATGGTAGCCATATTTGCTGACAACACTAAATTATACAGGGCAGTAAAAACTGAGCGAGATTGTGAGGAGTTCCAGAAGGATCTCTTGACACTGGGGGAGTGGGAAAACCACTGGCAAATGAGCTTCAACATTAGTAAGTGCAAAGTGATGCATCTTGGGGCAAAAAAACCCAATTACATTTATAAACTGATGGGATCTGAACTCTTCTGCAACAAACCAGGAAAGGGACCTTGGTGTCCTGAAGGATAGCTCAATGAAGGTGTCAACCCAGTGTGCCACAGCAGTGAAAAAAGCAAACTCAATGCTAGAGATCATTAGGAAGGGTATAGGAAGGGGAAGTGCATACCACAAAGAAAGAAGAGCTCATTTAAGTCCAAGAGGACACCGGCATGGTTAACGAGTGGAGTTAGAGAGGCTATAAAGCGCAAGGAGAGGTCTTTCTGTAAATGGAAATCCTCCCCAAATGAGGAAAAAGGAACACAAACTCTGGCAAAAGAAATGTAAGAAGATGATAAGAGAGGCAAATAAAGATTTTGAGGAATGCATGGCTAGCAATATAAAGGGTAATAATAAAAGCTTCTTTAAATATGTTATAAGTAGAAAACCTGCCAGAGAACCAGTTGGCCCTCTGGATGGTGAGGGATGAAAAGGGGAGATTAAGGAGGACTTGGAAATTGCAGAGAAATTAAATGAGTTCTTTGCTTCTGTCTTCACGACAGAAGAGCTTGAGCAGATTCCGCTGCCTGAGCCGCCCCTCTTGACTAAAGAATTAAATCAAATACAGGTTAAAAGAGAGGAGGGTTTTAGGACTAATTGATAAATTGAAGATTAACAAGTCCCCGGGCCCAGATGGCATCCACCCAAGGGTTATTAGGGAACTGAGAAATGAAATTGCAGATCTCTTAACGGTAATATGCAACTTGTCTCTTAAAACGGCCACAGTGCCAGAGGACTGGAGGATAGCAGATGTCACACCAATTTTTAAAAAAGGAAGGAGGGGGGACCCAGGAAACTACAGTTAGCCTTACATCTGTCCCAGGGAAGATGGTGGAAAGCCTCATCCAAGAGAAAATCTTAAAACACATAGAAGAACAAACATTGCTGAGAGAAAATCAGCATGGATTCTGCAAGGGTAAGTCTTGTCTGACAAATCTTTTAGAATTTTTTGAAAAGGTCAACAGGCATGTAGATTTGGGTGAACCGGTGGATATAGTCTATCTGGATTTTCAAAAGGCTTTTGATACAGTCCCTCACCAAAGGCTGCTGAGAAAATTGCACAGTCAGGGGATAAGAGGGCAGGTCCTCTTATGGATTGAGAACTGGTTGAGATCCAGGAAACAAAGAGTAGGTGTCAATGGGAAATTTTCACAATGGAGAGAGGTGAAAAGCGGTGTGCCCCAGGGCTCTGTCCTGGGACCGGTGCTTTTCAATCTGTTCATAAATGACCTGGAGACAGGGATAAGCAGTGAGGTGGCCAAGTTTGCAGATGACACAAAACTTTTCCGTGTGGTAAAAACCAGAGAAGATTGTGAAGAGCTCCAGAAGGATCTCTCCAAACTGAGGCAATGGGCTACGAAATGGCAAATGCCTTTTAATGTAGCCAAATGTAAAGTAATGCATATTGGGGCGAAAAATCAAAACTTTATCTATCAATTCATGGGCTCTGAGTTATCCGTGACAGATCAGGAAAGAAATCTTGGTGTGTTGGTGGACAGCTCCATGAAGGTGTCTCCCCAATGTGTGGCAGCGGTGAAGAAGGCCAATTCCATGCTAGGGATTATCAAAAAGGGGATTGAAAATAAAACAGCCAACATTATAATGCCATTATACAAAACAATAGTAAGGCTGCAATAGTAAGGCTGGAGTATTGTGTACAAGTCTGGTCACCGCATCTCAAGAAAGACATAGTGGAACTGGAAAAGGTGCAGAAGAGAGCAACTAAAATGATTACTGGGCTGGGGCACCTCCCTTATGAGGAAAGGCTAAAACAATTGGGGCTCTTTAGTCTGGAAAAAAGGCGCCTGAGGGGGGATATGATTGAGACGTACAAAATAATGCAGGGCATGAGTAAAGTGGATAGAAGGAAGCTCTTCTCCCTCTCACAAAATACCAGAACTAGGGGACATACACTCAAATTGAGGGCTGGGAGAGTAAGAACAGACAAAAGAAAATATTTTTTCACCCAGCGCATTGTTAGTCTATGGAACTCCCTGCCATAGGATGTGGTGATGGCATCTGGCCTGGATGCCTTCAAAAGGGGATTGGACAGATTCCTGGAGGAAAAGTCCATCACAGGTTACAAACCATGATGGAGATGTGTAATCTCCAGGCTTAAAACCAGGGTACTTCAAGGGCCAGATGCAGGGGAGTGGTATCAGGAGACAGATATCTAGTCTCATGCGCTCCCAAACTCATCTGGTGGGGCCACTGTGAGATACAGGAAGCTGGACTAGATGGGCTTTTGGCCTGATCCAGCATGGCTCTTCTTATGTTCTTATGTTCTTATGAAACAAGTCAGCAAATGTCATTTTTTCCTCTTGATAAATTTATAGTAAGCCCCCATCTGGAGCATTGTGTACACTTCATACCTCCAGTTGGATATTATGGAAATGGTAAAAGTGCTGAGGAGGGCAACCAGAATGATTAGGGGACAGGAACACCTTCCTTACCATCTGAGGCTGCAACGGCTGGGCCTCTTCACTCTTGAACAACAATGCCTAAGAGGTGACCTGACTGAAGTTCATAAAATCATACATGATGTTGACAAAATAGATAAGGAAAACCTGTTTTCCCTGTCGCACAACATTAGAACTAGGAGCACTCCATGAAACTTTGGGGTGCTAGATCTCAAACAAATAAGAGAATGTACTTTTCCACCCAGAAGATCACTGGTCTATGGAACTCCCTGCCAGAAGAAGTGGTGACAGGTGTCAGCCTTGACAGCTCTAACAAAGGATTGGACAAGTTCATGGAGAACAAGGGTATCAATGGCTATCATTATGGATGCCTAAGGACAACCTCCAGGTTGGAGAGATAGGCAGGATATCTCTCACTGTCATTTGCGGGGAATCATAAGCAGGTGTAGACATCTGCTTGGGAATACCCTGAAGCAAATGGTGAGCCACTGTGTGAGACAGAATGCTGGACTGGATGGGCTGTAGCCTGTTCCAGCAAGGCTGTTCTCATGTTCTTATATAATCCAGCTGCACCTTTTTGATCTACTGAAGTTTCGGAACTCTCTTCAAAGGCATCACTAAACTAACCAAGTCTTATTTATATCAGAATGTCATGATAACTGTTAAAGAGAATTTTGTTATGTTTTTCCCCTCTCTTCCATATAACATTACTCTTCTTGGGAAAGAAACACATCAAATGACCAAAACTTCTGGCTCCCAATGATACTTTCTACAAAAAAGTGCCAGACAAACTGATCTGGCAATTTATAAAGCAGCTTGTATTTTATAATATCCATTAGGAACACATTTATCATGGCTAGGAGGTTTAGTAAGATATGCTCCAATATTTCAACTCTGTACTGAATACTTACATTGCTGCTAGACACTGACAGACATCAGAGGTTACAGGTTACATGGGAAAGAGATTCGCCTGGCGCCCTCACTACAAGACTTCGAAAAATTACTGAAAACCTGGCTTTATAGGTTGCCCTTCCTGATCATTCTGTTTCAACCTCCTTATATAAATATAATGTTATTATTTCTCCGCACCTTATGATAATTTTCTATTTATTATTTATTTTTTCCATCTGTTCTTATTTTGAATGGTTAAATTGTATTGATTTATCATACTTGTGCTTATTTGCTTATTTGTTCTTTTTATTATGATGATTTGATTATTTACTTCATGTTGGTCTGATTGATTAGTTTTTATTTACTATTTTAAGTTGTTTAATCTGTTTTTTTATTTTGCCTATGTATGTAAACCGCCCAGAGTAGCTTTTTTGCTAGATGTTTGCAGTATATAAATCAAATAAACAAAATAAATAAGGCATCAACTGATGGAAATTGTCAGTAACCAGCCGTTTGGCAGCTTGATTGGAGGTCCCCTGATAAAGTATGAATTGTTTACCCCACATGTCCCGGGATATTTAAAAGTGATAACTACTGAGGCCATGCAGTTCTAGGAGGTCTGTCTGTTTTGATGCCCATTTTTTCCTATCTTTTGGTGTCTGGTTTTGTTATGATATTCCCAATTAGTGAAATACTCAGCTATCACTATAGTAGGTCATGAAATATAATCATTTAACGTGTTGGTTGTACAGAAATGTGCTTGACAAACAGTCGTACACCATGAACAGATACTGTAGGTAAGGGCGGGTTATTTTGGTCATTGTTGGGGGTTGGCATAGACCTGGAAGTACTAGAGAAGTACTGTACTGCAATACTATTTCAGGGAGAAGCACACAGAAAGGGTGTTAAGGTTGATTTTTTTTTCTGTAGAACATTACCCTATTGCTATCCATTCTCTTTCACAAACATTTGGAGCTTTTCTTATTCTTGTCAGCCTTGAGAACACATAGTGATTAGTGTCAGCATGAAAAACAGTGTGACCTACATGTAAATAACAAATCATATTGGCGTTGTGCAAATTTCTGACATAACACCATATTTTTCATTATTACATTTTTGGTGAGTTTTGTTCATAATTGAAACAACTGAAAATTTGCAAAGTCTAGCGGCAGTTCCTAACAGACTTATCTCAGCCTGTGCCATATACCTTGTCCAGCCTATTTCTGCCCTCAAGTGTCTTAAATTAAGATATTGCTGTATTAAGGCCACAGGACAGCATTTCACTAAAACTATATTATTAGAAGAAAACAAAATACACACAAATTACCACTAGAGTATAAAATAAATATAAATGATTTAGTGCCAGTAATATGTGAATGTTTCTCACAGCCATTTTTTTAAAATGTAAGAAGTAATGACAGAATCTGTTCCCTCTAGCAGTATTCCACATTTAACCACACACACCCCTCAAATACTATAGGACTATTTCATCTACTACTTTCCCCACCTACCAATATGTATCTCCCATACTGAGGATTTAGTACATCTATGACCAGTTCTTTTGGACTCCTGTTACACTTTGTAAAAGGAAGCTTGAATAGGAATTCAAGGGAAAGGAGAACAGGAAGGCAGATTTTTACAAAAAGCATCATGAAAGCATCACAGAAAGTCTGACACTTCTTTTCTCTGTGTTAGAATGAAGCAATAACTCTAAAGGATACCATATCATTGGAAGCTCAGTCCAGGAAGTTTATACCCATTTCTAACAACATATTGGATGTCTGTGTGACAGGATGCAGGGAATAGGCAAGTTCACCCTTCTTCTGTAAATATCATATAACCTAGAAATTGCTAAGAAAACTTGAACTAGGAAAAGTACAACATTCTCAATGGGCAGGTCTATTTAAAAGCTTCTTATGCCCCTTGTCAGGTGCTCTGGAAATCACCTGGGGGGGGGGAGGACAGGCTGCTGAAGAGCATTCACACCTTGCCTGTCCAAAACAGGAAGACAGCTGTTCTGAGTTTCCCTGTTCAACTGTACTTTATACGATGGGCACCACCATGGATGGGTCACACAGGATGCAATTTTTGGCCTGAGTTTACAATACTGAAAGCAACAGAATAGTAAACATGTGTCATTTTAAAAGAATATAAGTATTAAAATATTACATCTGTTCAGTGTACAGGACACAGTAAGCATACTGTTCCATTGGTTACACTTTTAAAGGAAATCATAAAAATAAGATAGATGTCCTTACAATTGATAATATGGCTATAGTAAAATATGGTTTTTACTCCCATAACCATTTTTATCTAGTTACCCTATATTCTATATCCTCAGTCAACTCACTTGCTCAATGGCTATAGGGGCTTAGTTAACTAGTTTGCTTCTAGTATATTTTCAAATATTTTGACACCTACAAGGCTTCTTCCTTCAGCCTGTGTCAGCCTTCATTTCTATACAATGACTGAAACTGTAGTTTTCAACTTTACACCACACAGTAAGAATGTCATCATCAACGTGCAATGATCTGTTTTTAAAAACAAATTAAATTAATTGGAAGCTTCTTATAGTTCCCTTTTCGATTCTTAGGTTTCTTCATTCTTCCCCCTTTGTCCTTTGGGAGCCTTCAGATGGAAATGGAAGCCTAATAAATAATAATAATAATAATAATAATAATAATAATAATAATAATAATAATAATAAGAAGAAGAAGAAGAAGAAGAAGAAGAAGAAGAAGAAGAAGAAGAAGAAGAAGAAGAAGAAGAAGAAGAAGAATGGTGCTGATGGGATTGGAACCACCATATGTGATCAGGCAGTGGTTTTTGCCTTTTAAAGGTTTGAGAACCATTGTAGTGTAGCGGGTAGAGTGTTGTGCTTGGATGCAGGAGACATGGGTTCAAATCACCTTTCAACCACATAAATTTCCTGAAGGTTGATATTGGTACTACAAATCTTTAAATACATAGAACCTGCCATAATAACTTGTATAATTTGGGAAATTATATAGTCATCATAATCATCTTAGAAGAGTCGAGCTAGAAGGCAACCTAAGGAACATCAAGTCCAACCTCTGTTAAGGAGGCACTGTAGGGAATTAAAGTCTAGGTTCTGGCTCTGCAGCCAAGTAAAAAAGCAAAGCCTTCTGCTTACATACCACCCCATAAGGTTTAAAGCACTCTCTGGGCAGTTTACATTTTAATTATGCCAGCTACTAATTGCCCCCCAAACACACACTCCCATGAGCTGGGTTCAGTTTACCAACCTCAGAAGAATGGATGGCTGCTATCTGGGATTGAACCCTTGGTTTTGAGTAGTTTTGGCTGCAGTTCAGCAGTTTAACCACTGCGCCATCAGCCAGATGCCTAAACCACAGAACTGTTCAGCAGTTCATCTTTATCATTACTTTGCTTATATATATATGGCCTGTGCCATGTTAACTTTTTCAATTTGGTGTTAACCCTTTTTATTAGTCTGATGTTTTAGAAACTTAAACAAGAGACCTCTTATAATTTTTATGACATTGTTTTACAGCTCAGTGACACTGAACTCTTCAAATTTGCTCTGCTGGGAGATTTTTTCACTCCAGGAACAAAAATTAATTAATCAGTGTTTTATATGCTAACATGCCAAGAAACATATCTGATTAAGTTCAAGTAGTAAAGTTTAGCAATCATTGCCTACATTATCTATTTATTAAATGAAAGCTTGATAAGCACTCAGTTACAGTATGCACTTTTAATTCATTTATATACATATTTTGGTCTACTGGTGTTGTTGTTTAATACATTTCTAAAACTATAACATGAAATTTTCCTTGGATTGTATGCAGAAAGTGTTTGTAGTCATAGTAATGCTATTTTTAAACTCAGAAACAACATAGGCCTTCCTGCAGAAGTAGTAACACTACATACTACTTGTGTTGACAGTTCTTTAAATCTAGTTTTGGCTTATATGAAGACAGGATATAGAACCATGAACTTTAATCAGTCCTTCAATTCAACAGTCTATGGTCAACTCTACCATACTGAAAATAAATATTAATCTGTATTTGTGAGGGGGGATAGTCCTAATGCTTCATATGAGAGGGAATGAAACAAAAGATACTCTAATATTGTTCTACCAACAATCTTGGGAAACAGGCTATTCCAGGAATGACTATACTCTCCTAAAATGATATCATTCACCTTCAGCTGCCTTCACAGCTATATACAAATGTATCATGCAATATAGTTTGATTTTCCTTCATATTTTCGGATGCATGTATGACATAGCCAAGTACAAATCCATGAATATTAGTCATTTTCAACACTAGCTGGCATTTCTCTACAGCACCTTTTTTTCCCTAGGAGTAACACTGCATTCAATGGGAGACAAGCATGTTTATTTAGCATACTACCATGCTGAAATCTGTTCTTTATGTGTTCTGTAATTCAGGCCATTTCCCAAGTCTTTTCTGATCCTCTAAGGTCAACATTTTCATTCTGGCCTCAGGAGATCTTTACCAGCAAAAACGTTGATGGAAGTTGCCTCAATATCTGCAGCTTTTCAAGGCAAATATTGGAATACAGCAGAAAACCATAATGATAAATTCCTGATTTTGACTTCTACATGGCAGTCATAACTAGCAAGAAGACATGAGGAAGACTATTATACTGAGAGGCATTTCAACCCCTTAATACATGCAGGATGTACTCATATCACTTGGTAGGAGTGGGTAGCTATGCAATCATTGATAAGAGGGTAACACATGAGGACAATCAATGGTAACATGTCAAAATTATACATCTTCCCTTCGAAGAAAGACCAGACTACTTTTGAAAATCGGTATGCAGAAATTAGTAACACCACACAAGGCTTATCTAACTTAAAAAATCACTATGGACCCAATTTTTATTAGAGTAGACGCTAAATATGTGTCTCCCCCCACAAAACAATAAAGCATATTAGTATAAATACTGTTTTTACTATTATATCTGTTCAATTCTTCTTAAATATTTGTATACTTATTGCTTTTAGCTTTTAAATATTATTTTAAAATCATATAAGCTGCCGTGGGTCCTTTATGGATATAAGCACAGTAAAAATATTTTACACAAATAATGAATAATATTGAGTAGGCAAAAAACAGTTTAATCTTCCAAATGTATGACACTGCTCATATGGTAAACATTAGTATAAGTGTGACATGCAGAATTCTGCTAGTATTGAGCCTGCAGTTTGGAAGTCTGTACCTAAAATTATTCAGAGTAGCAGAAGAATTAGTTCTGCCTGGCTCAGAAACCTCTACCTCTACTCTACCTACTACTCTTTTATTTCTCCCCTGTTCTACCTTTTGTCTCTCCTTTATATTCACATCAAATTTTGTGAATCGGTCTTTCATTTACAAGGAGTTAAGTCATGGACAGACAGGAGACTCAGACACATCACTTTTTATTACAGATATATTTTAACTTCCAATGAAAAGAGACCTATTGAATCTGTGGGATTTGAGTTGTCAACATTTCTAAACATTCCATTGATTTAGTTGGTCTACTCTAGTTGGGAGTTAGAACAGGACCTACCCCACAGCATTTCTACCACAGTCCCTGAGGTTTTATCTTTTTATGACGGTTGATCAGTCAGTTGAAGAGGCAAGGCACAATTGTAAAGAGTTCATCCAGTTCATCCATGAGTGTCCTGAATCAGAACTTTTAAATACCTTCTGGCTAAATACTGTACAAATTTATCCTTCCTCTTTGAAAGTTCAGGCCTGTGTTATGTATACTATGCACTGTTATTTAAAGTGCTTCAACATTATCAGACTTCTAAGTGAAGCTTAAACTCTATTACATAACAGGAGAATGAACAATGTAAAGTTCAATAGAACCATATCATTGGAAGAAATAATTTTCAGTGGTCAAAAGCTGAAATTAAAGAGAGCAAAATAATTTACTGAACCACTATGTTCATGTGAAGTCCACAGAAAGAAAGAAGAGTTAATTGTTTTCAACTAAAAATGTTAAATGTTTAAATAATGGATCAATTATATCAATGAAACCGCCCTTTTAAAAAAAAAAGCTAGACCATTAGTTTTTGTTAATGACATTATTAATACCTAAGAATCAGCCATCGATGAGTAAATAAAATTCAAGGGGCAAGTGCAAAGAAAGAAAGAAAGAAAGAAAGAAAGAAAGAAAGAAAGAAAGAAAGAAAGAAAGAAAGAAAGAAAGAAAGAAAGAAAGAAAGAAAGAAAGAACATACTACAAATTTTATTCAAATTAGCTATCTACCTTACAATATAGTTTGTCTATTAAATTTTTAAAAATTCAGTTTAAGGCTAGTGTTAAGGCTATCCCATGATGCTTCATAGGCATGGGTTTTTCACATTTCTTGGACAACTGCCTCCACAAGTCTGCAAGAATTCCCAGAGTCAGAAATTATGGAGCATTAACTCAAAAATTCAAAGTCTTCTCAGGTATTTGCAACCTCATAAAAACACAGTGGGCAGCATGTCTGCCAGACTCCTTAAAGCCTTGGAGCAGGGGTCCTCAACCTAAGGCCCCAGGGCCGGATGTGGCCCCCCAAGATCCTAAATCTGGCCCCCGGGACCAACTGCAACCCCCACCTACCCCCTGCTTTACGAGCAAGGCAGCCTCTGCAGCTGCTTCTATTGCTGAGGCAGTTCAAAGCAGTGGGTTATGTCGCTCCTCCCATTCCCCCCAACTACCGCCCAGATGATCAGCATGCTGGCTAGTGGGGCATTCAAAGTAGGAAGCCTACGGCAAGGTCCCCCTTACCCCCCCACCCACCGCCCAGATGGTTGGGGCGCCGGGTGCAGCCGAGTGGGGCAATTTAAAACAGGAAGGCTGTGGCAAGGTCTCCAACTCCCTCCATGGCCCTGAGGCCCCCCTGCTGCTCCTCCTCCACCCTGCCCACCTGCCTCTGGTCCGGCCCCCAATGGTGTCTGGGGCGTGGTGGACTGGCCCGCTGTTCGAAAACTTTGAGGACCCCTGCCTTGGAGGTTCCAAAGGGCTTACGCCCCCTCCCCTGGCACTCTTCCATCTTCGCAAAGATTCATGGTGTTTGACTGAACCTCTGTTCCAACTGTAAGCTAGTGCAAACACCTCAGAGAACTCTGATTGTCTTGGCTAAATCCTTCAGAAATCTGGCAGTGAGGTCTGAAGTCTTCTGGGGATTATGGTTCAAAAAATACAGTACAAAAACCCCATGCCTATTGACTCAATATACAAAAGGGCAGGAATCTCTAAGCTAAGAAATATGCTTTACCAGATATTCCGAAAGTTTAAATACAGAAGACAGAATGTCTAGGACAAAGACAAATACTTACCTGCCCTGGTTTTACATTACCTTATGAAACACTGGAACCTTATTGTATTATTAGAAGAATGACTAGAGGAATAACTGCCTTCATCTTCAAAATCTCATTACACATAAGAAGCTGAGAGATAAAAAGAATGTTCAGATGTCTCATTCAGTCTACATGCAGAGTGCTACAAGGATGAAGAAATTGCAGACTATCCACATTTAAGAACTGTCACCTTCATTATTTCTCAATATTGGTCAGCCTGGATATGTTGAAAATTGAAGAAAACACTGTATTCAAAATAATAATAATAATAATTCTCTTCTCTACAATGTCCTGTAGCTGATGCTTTTCAGTTCATTCACTCTCCCTCAACAGCCACACTCCTGTCTCAATTTTTCACTCTCAAAATTGAATAGGCACCCTCTGGAACACTGAATACAGTAGTCTGAAAAAGGTGGAGTACTGACAGGATTAGACCCTTAGAATGAACTTGATCATGCACAATATAATTTTGCTGCCATACTTGTAATGGATAAAGACCTTAAAAACTTTACAATGGCTGCCTAAACCCCCAACAAACTAATGAAGGGCTGCCTTTTTTGGAATGCTGAGATAAAAAGTATCAGACGTCTTCACTTACATTTGAAAAAAAAGGTATGTTACGCTTACCTGGGGACTGGATTTTAAAAAGATAACATTTCATTTTCCCATTTTTAAACTGGCTGTGTGGGTGGAAATTATTACTGGAACAGTTTTAGGTCTGAAATATCTTCTGACTTGGACAATATCTTCTGACTTGCTAGGTTTCAAGTAGAGACTTCAACATGCATCTTAGATATTAAGGCATATCATGGTTGAACCCCTTATTTACATACTTATGGAACGCTTTAATCCTCTTTATTGAGAGTTCAACAGATAATAAAAATGAACAAGAGGGAATTTTACAACTATTCATTGTAATTAGATCAGTACTAAATGGCAGTCAGTGCAAAGTCAATATCGCAGACATCACCATGAAAGGTTACTGTGGCAAGTGTTCTAAATGAATTTTCGTACTGGAGTCTTGCTTTCCACATGGATTTTTGATGACAGAGACATATTTATTTGAGTCATCCCTCTAGAAATTGTGGGCAAAACACATTTGGATTAGTTCAGAGCAAAAATGAAAATATTTGCATACATGAATCAACTTGGCCGTGCTGCTCTTTAAATGGTCCCATATGGACAGCAAATAATAATTTCACCCTTTGGCATTTATTTCAATGGCATTAATGATGATGAATCAAATCTGCTATTTATACAGATGTAAATTAGCTGATTTCTTATGCATGATGACCTTCTGCAATCAAGATGCTCCTAATGGCATAATGATTATTTTACTCTGGTGCAAGGCATTCACATAACACAATTATTTAGTAGTTCTTTATAAAAAACAATGAGTTTTAGGAATAAGTACAAGATGAAATGAATTTCATAAAGAGTATTTTGTCTGGTCTTTATGGCACACAGTTTTGTGTCTAAACCCATGTACAGCAATATATAATAAATCTTATATGGATTTTATTGACTGAAAACATATCCTTAAAATTTGGTCCTGCTTACAATTCCCATGGACGACCATGTACACATCTATTCATGATCTCTACTGAGGACAGCAAAGGCCTTCGAAAAGTGAACTGCTTTGTACCAGCACACATTAGGACAAAATTTAATTTCTCTGTAAAGCTTCTCTGTCCACAATCGTATCAAAGCTATTCCTTAAGAATGGATCGTTCAAAATTGGATGACACCACATACAGTAAATTCAAGATGCACTTTTTAGATTTTGTATCAAATAATATAATGAATTAGACCTGATTCTCAGATTTCTCAGCTACATGGAAAGAAGCTGATCAGGATTGCTTCCTAATTCTAAACTGCCCTCGTAATATCAAATGACAGAGGTCAAATGAAAACACTTTATCATACATTACCGCTCATGTCAACATAAATCTGCTGAAGCAAACAATCAGCAATGCCATGTGACAAATCAGTTGCTGGATTTTATTATAGGACAGTTGAATGTCATATTCTCCTATGGTATGAAGTCATAGCATCCAGTCCTATAACCCTACTAACTGCCTGCATCATCTATTTGTTTGATCACATGGAAGCTCAGATGACACAGGCTTACTGTGGAATGGGGGATTCAAAGTTTGCTACTTATATACTGCGATGAAGTGCTTAAAGCACTCTCTGGGAATTTTACAAGTAATTATGCATGCTACACTTTGCCCCCTTCCCCCATCAAGCTGGGTATTCATTTTTGTGACCTCGGAATGATAGAAAGCTGAGTCAACCTTGAGCAGGCTACCTGGAATTGAACCCCATATCTTGAGAACTGTTTTGGCTGCAGTACATCAGTTTAACCATTGTACCACAAAGCTTCTAGCCAAAGGTTTACATGAAACAGATCATCACACCATGATCTGAAGGGGGGAACAGTCTTATGTGAGAAATCTTTTGCTAGACTATACAACTGTGAACTCCAAGAAGAAGACTGAAAATATAAAGGTATTCCTAGTATTAAAAATATTCTCATTAAAAACACAAATATATGCCTCAATATACAGTAGCTATAAAATCTTTCACACACACCTAAAGTTCTTACAAAACATAAAAGGCATAACAGCCTTGAGCTCTCTGCTTTATTAAAAAAATTACAGAGGTTTAGAATGGCAGAAACCACTTACACTTAGTGCCTCTAGGGGAAAATATCTTCCCTTTTATCATATACATCCCCAAGCAATATTTCTGCCAAACGAATACATTATCCTGTTCATTTATATGGGCTACAGGCCAAAAGCTTCACACTGCATAGAAGGCACTACAAACACTAATTAGAAAAGTTGGATTTGTCTCCTTAATTTCAAAATTCCCCATGGCACATTCAGGGTTGCCCAGATATGATACTGGGTGGGAGAGGAGCTAGGGACAGAATGAAGGGGCAAAACTGAAGCATTAAAAATATCATCACCAGACAGATGGTGACCATAAGTATTAACTACCTCCATAAAACCATACATCCTTTCACTGTTTTAGCCACAAAGAGGAGGGATCAGAAATCTTGATTGGTTTTAATTGTTGCACAAACACAGATTCATATTATGGGGTTGTCCTAACATAAAAATACGAAGGCAGACCAATAAGGCACAAGTGGGGAAATCGGGGAAATCAACAACATGGGTTTATCAACAAGAAGGAGTATTTTAAATTCTTTGATGATGTTAAGTTAGAATTTAAATTCCTTTAAAACACCCTTTGGCAAAATTTTCAACTCAGGCACTGCCTAATGGCAGCATTAAGTCAAGACTAATTGGCAGCATTCAAGATTCTGGAAGCACTCCGATTTTTACAGCCAATGGGGACATTCCCAGAAGCACACAGATTTGCACATCCCTGTGCCAAAACCAAGATTTTTAGACAGCTCCAGTGGAACTCTCATTTCCACAAATCTTAAAAGTTACTCCCTGGATCTGAGACTACAACTCATCCACCAGTATATCACTGGGTGTGAATGCAGGATGGATTTACATGAGCACAGTAAATACTGAATATACACTAAACATGGGGGAATGTTAGGCCACTGATTATGATGCTGTCTAGTCACTGCCCTCTTCTGGAAAAATGTAATGAAAGATATTTACACTAACAGAGCATTGGATTTCTGAGCATTCAATTTACTGCTGGGCTAACTGCCAACCAAATTAAGCACTGGACGAGTACATAGACTAGGGCAGTGGTGGCAAACCTTTGGCACTCCAGATGTTTTAAACCACAACTCCCAGAATTCTGAACTTCGACTGCCAATGGCAGAGGACTGTGGGAGTTGTGGTCCAAGATATATGGAGTGCCAAAGGTTCACCACCACTGGCCTATGGATTCTAACAGCAGCCTTAGTAGTTAAATTTATGGACTCTGCTTCACTACACATTGACAACTGGGCAGAAGGTCTCATGGCATATAAGAGAAGGGAGGAAAACATGTTTTTTTTAAAAAATGAACAAATAAAAATTAGAATATACAGGACACATTTTTAGAACAATTAACTGAATGATATAAACATTAAAAAGGGAGCTATGAAGTTTTTAACCTTTCCTGTCTTCCCAATACCCATCATTCATGCTTGTTATGTACAGGTCTTGTTTCTTTCTCTGTATCTGCACACTGCTGCAAACAAAATATACTATAGAGGTAATTGTTGTTGTTGTTGTACAGTAGTTAAGTTGTGTCCAACTCTTTGTGACCTCATGGACCAGAGCATGTCGGGCCTTCCTGTCTTCCACATTCGGGGTTGAATTCTTTCAGGATGGATAGGTTTGATCTCGTTGCAATCCAGGGGACTCCAAAGACTCTCCTCCAGCACTACAGCTCAAAAGCATCAATTCTGCGGCAATCAGCCTTCTTTGTAGTCCAGCTCTCACTTCCATAAATCACTACTGGGAAAAACCATAGCTTTGACTATGGAACTTATTTGGCAAAACGATGTCTCTGCTCTTTAAGATGTTGCCTAGGTTTGCCATCACTTTCCTCCCAAGAAGCAGGCATCTTTTAATTTCATTGCTGCAGTCACCATCTGCAGTGATCAAGGAGCCCAAGAAAATAAACTCTGTCATTGCCTCCCATTTCTTCCCCTTCTATTTGCCAGGAGGTGATGGGACCAGTGGCCATGATCTTAGTGGGGTTTTTTTATGTTGAGCTTTAACCCATTTTTTCACTCTCTTCTTTCACCCCCATTAAGAGATTATTTAATTCCTCCTCACTTTCTGCTATCAGAGTAGTATCATCTGCGTATGTGAGGCTGTTGATATTTCTCCTGGCAATCTTCATTCCAGCCTGTGATTCACCTAGACCTGCCTTTCGCATGATGTGCTCTGCATATAAGTTAAATAGGCAAGGTGACAGTATACAGCCTTGTTGTACTCCTTTCCCAATTTTAAACCAGTCACTTGTTCCATAGCCAGTTCTGACGGTTGCTGCTTGTCCCACATATAGAGTTCTTAGGTCAGGCACTCCCATTCTTTTAAGAATTTGCCATAGTTTGTTTTGGTTCCCAGAGTCATAGGCTTTGGCATAGTCAATGAAGCAGAAGTAGATGTTTTTCTGGAACTCTCTAGCTTTCTCGATAATACAGTGCATGTTGGCAATTTGATCTCTAGTTCCTCTGCCCCTTCGAAATCCAGCTTGCACTTCTGAAAGTTCTCTGTCCACGTTCTGCTGCAGCCTCCCTAGCAGAATTTTGATCATAACCTTGCTAGCCTGTGAAATGAGTACAATTGTATGATGTTTGGAGCATTCTTTGGTGTTGTCCTTCTTTGGGATTGGGATGTAAACCAATCTTTTCTGGTCCTCTAGCTGCTGCAGAGTTTTCTAAATTTGCTGGCATATTTCATGTAGCACCTTTACAGCAGCATCATTTAAGATTTCATTTATTTAAAATATTTTTACCCCGCCTTATTCCTTCAAAAAAGATTCAAGGAGGCTTACATTATTGAAACACAATATTTAAAGCTGAAAACAGTCAATATACAACAGAGGTTTTACATCATTAAAATACTATATTGAAAAAACCATAAGCATAGATCTATTAGAAAGATATTAGTAAATGAAACCAAGCAGTAGTTTAAGGTAAAACATAAATTGCAATGCTTATTTAAACAGCATAAACGTTTCTTTATTGTTATCAAGTTTGTGGTTACAATTTACATTTGAATTAGTTTTTTATAGGCCAAAACAATGTTCTCAGTTGCAAAGGTTACAATTCAGGTATTTGGTTGGAAAGAATAAGATTTACATATCAAATCTTCTCTCTCTCTCTCTCTCTCTCTCTCTCTCTCTCTCTCTCTCTCTCTCTCACACACACACACACACACACACACACACACAGAGAGAGAGAGAGAGAGAGAGAGAGAGAGAGAGAGAGAGACTTTCTAGTTTATTTTTTTCACCCTTGTCCTTGCTATTTGTAAGCTTGAGAATCCCACTTGAGAATACCACTACCTCTTCCTTTTGGATTTACCTAATTACTGAGGATTTGGCTTCCTTTCCTTTATCACACAAACCTCAGCTAATTTAAGGACAGACAAAATGCCATCTGCCGAATCTCTCAGGGCATTTTCTTCTCCTCCTGTTTTCCCCTTACTTACGGTAATTTGCTTTTCCTCTCCTCTGTTCTTTCTCTAAAGCCCTGTGATATAACTCCACTCCAGCTTGTGTATGCATGCATCCCAGTTTCTCTTATACCTTGAATGCCCTTCAGTAACCAGTCTAGGTCTTGTCTTTGCTTGTTTGTTTTTTTCCTACCAGGGACATTTTCAAAGCTAATTCACCATGTGGACCTAAGGACAGTGACACTGAAGTTCCCTGGCCAACCGTCCTCAAGTTTGACAGCAAGGCACAGAGAAACTGACATTACCCACTCGCAGAAATCTTACTCTTTGCAGTCAAGAGACATGTTTCGAGTTTCACACAAAATGCACAATAATTCAGGATTAGTACCATATAGTTTACTAATGTCGTGGAGATGTATAGTCATTCAGACCAAGACTAACAGCTACCAGCAGCTTTTATTTTGCTCAAGGACTTGAGTTTGCCAGTCCTAGTTTCTGCATTTGAAAGCAGAAGGGTTAGCTTTTCAGCCATACATTTTGTTTCTCACACAGAAATCTGGAACTGAAATGCCTGTTGGGAAATAGCATTCAAAAATGAAGGCCTAAACCAAAACCAAAAACTTTCCCCAATACCTTGACATTTCTGTAACATTCAGAGCCCATTTGTGCGTCACAGAGATGATGATAATGCTAAAGCCATTCAGACAGAACGCATTATCAATTCCTAGCTGACATATTTCACTAAATGGAACATTTAATTTGATCCTAGGCCAGTTCTGAGTCTTCCTTCAGAAGACTGCATGAAAATAAATGTGCCTCTTACTGGTTTGGCAATATTTACAGCCTGAATTCTCTTTTTTTGAAATGAACTTTGGCTGTTTTTCAGTGTAGTTACAAGAAATGTCGAACTGCTGGTAGCAACACCTCATTAAGTCAAAATACAGCTTTAGAATTCACAACTGCACAGTGAAGATGGAACAGAAATGAAAGTGAAAGTCATCTGAAAATTGTCTCCCAATGTAGCAGGATAACATAAAGCAAAACCGCAGTCCTTGATCACTGTCTTTATATATGTGTTTTGTAACTGGAATTTTCCTTAATAATTGATTTTTGTAGTTGCCATATATGTGAGGCATAGAAATACACAAATCTCATGCATAAGTGCTTTGGTTGTTATGGTTATAAAAGCTTCACAAAGCCTAAGGCCATGGTCACACCAATGAAATATTTCTTAGCTCTCCCCCCTTAATTCTGCAATTTGAATTTGTGTTCACATGATGCATTGCTATTAGTGAACTGTTTACCAGGCAAATGTACTAACTGCACATCATTTCTTGCTTAACAAGAGACTTCTACTTTTTCTGGTTACAGATCATTAAAAATGTCTTGCTATTTGTGTGATTGATTTTATAGTAACTTTTTTGAATGACTGTCATTGTGCATGTCCCTTTAAAATGCTTTTACTTTTTTCCCTGTGGCATTTAACTTCTGTCATACGGTCTCAAAAAAAGCTCCTGGTACTTACTGTATTGGAACAAAATGACCTGGTAACTCGAAAAACAAATTGGGATGCACATGCTGAAATAAACACCATGTGACTTCAAACCATGACAAGTATGCAATTAAAAGCTGTGCAACCACAGGGGGACATTTACTGGGGAGCCACAGGAAACATCAAAAGACTTATTCTGGTGTGGTGTAAATAACCCTTGGCGCCCAAAGGTATTCCAGCAGAACACACCCTGTTCAGATGCTATGTCATATCTTTTGTGTATAGCCCCAGGATGAATGTAATATTTGCTTTTCATGGAACAGACTAGCTATGTACAGAAAAGCTTATCATCAGAAAGCTGCCCATCAGCCAATCAACTGGTCACAACAACTTTTACTGATGTTGGGGGATAGTATCCCTATGAAACACTTCTGTAAAGACATGATGGAATAATTAGTGACCCTCCCCTCATTAACTCAGAGCACCAGGGTTGGATTATGTGGTCCTTCAGGAAACATGGGCCATGTATATGGCTTTACTCATATTTTGTACAATCCCATGGCTTTGTATATAGCAAAAACACATGTTACTTACTATTTATTTATTTATTATTTATTCATTTATGTTAGAGTATTTTTACCCTGCCTTTCTCCTTGGAAAAGGACCCAAGGTGGCTTACAGAATGATGGATTATATACAGACCGATACAATTAAGACATGTTCAAATATTGAGAACAAGGAATTGAGGGACATCTTACAGCATTAATAGACAACATTACATTAAAACTGCAAGGTTATAAGTTGTTATAAACACAAAGTCTATGTGAACCTATAGATTCATATATAAGACACATAATGGTAGTCCATCATTCATTGTCTTGCGAACCCGTTCATTTTTAAGCTGAATGATTTGTTTTCCTTCCCACACCTCAGTTGTTCAGCTAGCTTATCTCCTATCTTGATCTGCCTGCATCTATCCAGGAGCACAGCTCTTCCCTTTGTTGGCTGTGTCTGCAAGTTGATTTAAACTGATTGTTTTCCTTTCCTGATTAAGTAGGACTGTGGAGGTTACTTTTTTAGATATTTTCCTTCCTTCCTTCCTTTCCTTCCTTCTCTCGGGCACCGCTGAACAGCCTCTGAGCTTATCTTTCCGATATTCTTGAATTGCGGTTCAGCAGCTAGCCATTAGGTTTCTTGCTTGTTTACAGAGGGTTCTTTGCTTGAAAGCAAATTGATTGGAAGGTTTGAGGAGGGTCTTTGATTTAGGGCAGTGGGCTTCCTGTTAAATTACAAAAAGTAAGGAAGACCACTGGGCCAGTCATGTACAATCTAAGTCAAATCCCTTATGAATACACAGTGGAGGTGAAGAATTGATTTAAGGAACTAGATTTGGTGGACCGAACACCCAAAGAACTATGGATGGAGGCTTCTAACACTGTACAGGAGGCAGAAACGAAAACCATCCCAAAGAAAATAAAATGCAAGAAAGCAAAATCACTGTCCATTGAGGCCCTACAAATAGCGGAGGAAAGAAGGGACGCAAAATGCAATGGAGAAAGAGAAACATACAGAAATTGAATGCAGACTTTCAAAGAATAGCAAGAAGAGACAGGACAGCTTTCTTGAATGAACAGTGCAAAGAAATAGAGGAAAACAATAGAAAAGGAAAAAATCAGAGATCTATTGAAGAAAATTGGAGATATTAAAGGGGCATTTTGTGCAAAGATAAAATGATACGGACCTAATAGAAGCAGAAGACATCAAGAAGAGATGGCAAGAATGCACAGAGGAATTATATCAGAAAGATCTGGATGTCCCTGATAAGCAAGATAGTGTAGTTGCTGACCTCGAGCCATACATTCTGGAAAGTGAAGTCAAGTGAGCCTAAGAAAGCATTGCAAACAACAAGGCAAGTGGAGGTGATGGCATTCCAGATGAACTCTTTAAAATCTTAAAAGAGGATGCTGTAAAGGTGCTACATGCAACCTGCCAGCAAATTTGGAAAACTCAGCACTGACCAGAGGACTGGAAAAGATCAGTCTACATCCCAATCCCAAAGAAAGGAAAAGCCAAAGAATGTTCCAAATATCATACAATTGCACTCATTCACAGACTAGCAAGGTTATGCTCAAAATTCTACTACGGAGACTGCAGCAGTATGTGGACAGACAACTCCCAGAAGTGCAACCTGGATTTCGAAGGGGCAGAGAAGCTAGAGATCAAATTGCCAACATGCGCTGGATTATGGAGAAATCCAGAGAGTTCCAGAAAAACATCTATTTCTGCTTCATTGAAGCCTTTCACTCTGTGGACCACAACAAACTATGACAAGTTCTTAAAGAAATGTCTCCTAAGAAATCTATATGTGGGACAAGCAGCAACAGTCAGCACTGGATATGGAACAACTGACTGGTTTAAAATTGGGAAAGGAGTACAACAAGGCTGTATACTGTCACCTTGCCTTTTTAATTTATATGCAGAGTACATCATGAGAAAGGCAGGACTGGATGAATCACAGGTCAGAATTAAGACTGCTGGAAGAAAAATCAACAACCTCAGATATGCAGATGATACTCTACTCTGATAGCAAAAAGTGAGGAGGAATTAAAGAATTTCTTAATGAGGGTGAAAGAGGTGAGTGAAAAAAATGGGCTGAAGCTCAACAACAACAACAAAACCAAAACCCTAAATTCATGGCCACCAATCCTTTCACCTCCTGGCAAATAGAAAGGGAAGAAATGGAGGCAATGACATTGTTGTTTTGAGGGGGGGCTTCATTGATCACTGCAGATGTTGACTTCAGCAATGAAATTAAGACACCTGCTTCTTGGGAGGAAAGTGATGACATACCTAGGCACTATCTTAAAGAGCAGAGACATCACTTTGCAGACAAAGGTCCGAATAGTCAAAGCTATGGTTTTTCAAGTAGTGATGTATGGAAGTGAGAGGTGGACCATAAAGAAGGCTGATCACTGCAGAATTTATGCTTTTGAGCTGTGGTACTGGAGGAGAGTCCTGAGAGTCCCCTGGACTGCAAGGAGATCAAGCCTATGCATCCTGAAAGAAATCAACCCTGGATATTCAATGGAAAAACAGATTTTGAAGCTGAGGCTCCATTACTTTGGCCACCTCATGAGGAGAGACGAGTCCTTGGAAAAGTCCCTGATGTTGGGAAAGATTGAAAGCAAACAGAAAAGGGGACGGCAGATAATGAGATGGTTGGACAATGTTATTGATGCAACATGGATTTGACCAAACTCCGGGAGGCAATGGAAGACAGAAGGGCTTGGCATGCTCTGGTCTGACAGGAGAGAGAGAGAGAGAGAGAGAGAGAGAGAGAGAGACAGAGACAGAGACAGAGAGAGACAGAGAGAGAGAGAGAGAGAGAAACGCCACAGGGATCTTGTCCATTTCCATGTCTTAAAGGTGGACTGCAGAGTGTTGATAGAATTGAGCCACAGGAAGTTCCTCTGTCCAGGGAGCAGGAGGCGGGTGAAAGGCAGGTGGTGGCTCCAACTGCTGCCTCAGAGGGATAGGCAAGGAGTCAAGTGGGCTCAGCAGGATGAAGAAGTGCTTGTGTATGTTTTTTCCTGTCCCCCAAAACTTTTCTTCTACCCCTCTGCTTCTCCTCTTCTGCTTGTTCACCAGAGATCTGGTGGCTAGGCTCATACAGGAGATGCTGGCGGTGCCCGGAAGGGTTCCGCTTTGACTGCTGTTTGACTCTATCCCTTCTTCCCCAACTCCCCCTCCTCCTTCCCCTCCTTCATGCACTTGCCCACCCCTATCCCACTGGCCAATGGCCTTCAGGTTGTTATTGCATGCAGAGCTGGATGAGCTCTCCTCCCTCCCCTTCCTCAACATGGTTCCTCTTCTGCAAATTGGGGCTCTTGAAATTCTCTGAGCCGCCACTGTCTTTGGAGGGCGATGGTGGTGGCAGCGGCGGTGAGAGGCCCTGGAACAAATCATTTGAGTTTCCATTATTTCCTACAGAGAAATTTGCTTTCGTTTACGAGTATTTTGGTTTACGAGCATGCTTCCAGAACGGATTATGCTCGTAAGCCAAAGTACCACTGTAAACTATCCCTTAACTGTAATGATAAAGATTTAGCTATAGTGTGCAGAACTATGGCAGAGTTTCCAATACCAATGCTTAATGGACAAATGATATATACAACACCTATAAAAATAGAAACAGCCATTAAGATTAAGAAATAAACATTTTTATTCCTAAACTGGCAAGGCTTATGTTGAAATCTGTACACAGAATTAGTGACATTCTGAACACAAGACTTGGGACAAAACTTCCAGGAAAATAGTAGTATACGCACTTAAAAGCTACATGCCTAAGAGAAATAGAAGCTTAAAATAAGCAAAAAAGGTGCATATACAATCACTATATGTTGTATTGGGAGTAGACAGTATTAAAGACAGTTTTGTTGTCCAGTTTATTCTCTCAAAAGACAATTAATTAATGTCAAGGAGCACACAGATACATTTCTAAAGCTACTTGGCAGATTAAATTAAACAGAAAAAAGCTTGTTTGGAGAAAAAGGAATTACAGGAAGACAATTATTTCCAATAACAACCCAAATGTGGTTTAGTTCTGGAAAAAATATTATGTAGCTACATGGCCTGCCAAGCCTGAGAATTTACAGGTTTGTTGGACAAAAAAGTCATCACAGAAATCACTGAGCTGTGCTGAAGATAACCTTGTGTATCAAAGAGCAGGAAGATAGGAGTTCAGGCAATTTTGGACTGTGTATTAACAAACAAAAAGGAGATAATTGAGATCGGGAAAGTGCTAGAAAATACATTTGTGAAATGTACAAATGCCTTACAGAGTTGGATCTTTCATTATGTCAAAAGGATATCTGTGCCGATTTAATTGAGAAAGAACACAAATAGAATTTTTGACCTCTTAAAAACTAACAGAATTACTGTGGCATTGACTGTCAAAGACATTATTTCACCAATGGGCCACCATTCCATCATATAAAATTCACATTATCTGTTCCAGTAAAAGATATACAATATCTTCTATTATCCAGACATAGTACTAACCTATGATTTAGCTTCATGCTTGTGAGCTCCCCCATTCCCCTCTCCTTTTTCTGACACAATGATAAATGATCTGCTTTCACTGTCTTTTTCAAATAACTATGATCTCTAAATCAGCACAAATGCTTTTTAATCCTCACCCTAGTTAAGGAAAATAATGAAAACTAATAAACCAAGTTTGCTTGTTTGTTTACATATTTATAACCCACCTTGCTCCTCAAGGGGGCCCAAACCAACTTTGAATATTAAAACATACAGTGGTAAAACCAAAACAAACCAACCAATCCATAATTTATTCCAGCATTTAAAAAAGTCATTTTTAAAATAACAAATTAAGACTGAATAAGGAAAGGATGCTTTAAAACTGTTCTAAAAACACATTTTTAAAAAAATTAATTATTAAAAAAACACAGCCCCATTTTTAAGAATATTTTTAAAATAGAGGTCACTGTCTGATTGGGGAGTGGCAGCCTAGTGCCCTAGAGCAGGGAGGAGGGAGAGTGCTCCTCTTATTTTTTAAATCCAAAATTAAATCCAAATGAAATTATCCACTTAGTGTAACAGACAACCGATGAGTAGTTCAAAATATGCTAAATCTTCCTCTCTCTTCACAACTATATTTTACTTTAGAGGACCAAGCTAACCATGACTTATGAGTCTGGTTTGCTTCTATGCCAAGAGTGGAGAAAATGTGGCCCCATTCAGATATTGTTGGATAACAATAGAGATGGGCACAAATTTAAAAAAATGGGCATTTTGTTTCATTTCATTGAGTTTGTTTCATTTCGTTTCATTTTTCGTTAATTTCTGTGAAAAAATTCATTTCGTTGTTTCGTTGTTCATTTTTCATTTTTACCCGCTTTGCGCAATTAAAGCACTTCCCGCACGCGGGCGTCCCCCAACGCCCCAGACCAGACGGAAAACACTAAAATAATAAATAAATAAATTGATATAACTGAACAAACTGCCTAGCCTAAAGTGAAAATAACAATGCAGACAGCAATCCCACCCCAACCTGATTCCACTGCACTCCACCACAGACTGCAAGGAGGGCTGGGGAGAGCAAGAGCTTTTATGCCCTCTGGAGCTGCCAGATCTTCCCACTGCAAGCTGGACATGCTATTGGTTGAAGGTGTCCAACAATTTACATGATCCCATCACATGGCTAGCCCATGTGACTGTGCTCAATGCATGATACAGTGAAATAAGGATAAATAAAAAATAAAAATAAATTCAAGGACGCTATGAATCGGCTCAAAAAATACCATAAAATAAAATAAAATTAAAGCAATCTGAGAAAAGGCATAAATGCATGTTTTAAGCACCCTTTACCCCCCTTGCACATTTTTAATACCCAATAAATATTAAGAATGTGGCTGGCATCCATTTTGTGTTGTCCTTAAAGGGGAAAAGACATAAATGAACGTTTTAAGGACCCCAAACCCCACCAGCAGGTATTATCAGGCAGAATAAATATCAATATTCAGGATGTTTTTTAACATTTACAACAGCTCATTTCATCGTGCACCACCATTAACAAAACGAAACATAACAAACCTAATTTTCTTGGTTCGGTTCGGTTCGTTCCTTTTTCAGTGCCAGGTTCGTTATTCGTTTCATTACATAATGAAACGAATACAAAAATGAAAAAAGTTCATTTCGTGCCCATCTCTAATAACAAGTCAGAACAGCCCTAGGAATGATCGGACCAGTCCCAAACCACTCAGTGGGACACATTTCCCTCATTTCCTCAAGATTTAGTTTGGCTGGCTATAGTTAGATGTAGCTACATTTTGTCAATATCTGACTGTGAGAATAAGCCATAGTTAATCAAACATCAAAACATACATGCACACACAGGCAGAACTTCACTGGCACCAATCAGCAGCAGCTAGTATCAATCCCTGTTTACTTCCAGGTTTCAGCCGAAACGCCTCCTGTGTGCAAATGAAAAAGACTCCAAAGCAATGGAAGAAAAATTAGAGGGAACATTGCATGGAAGTAGAATTTAGTTTTTGGCAGCATCAGGGAAGGGGAAAGAACAAGGCATTGCATATAATATGCAATAGTTGGATATTATTTAGGTATAATAGTATGCCTAAATTGGATCAAACTATAGTTATTATGAGTGCTTCTCACAAAGTGATTCCTACAAGTCAAAGCATGCATAAGAATATTTGTGTATCTCTGAAGTTATTAAGCTAGAGAGCAGGTGGAAAAGAGATTAGGCATGAAAAGGTTGGCAGGCGGATTGCCCCTAGACTGGGTGGCACTGCCCTCTGTTTAGAGACCAAGTGCTCAAGAAGGGCCTTGAAAAGTGGAGACTGCTCAGGACCAGTGTTCGTACTCCGGGAGAGTCTTCGCCATCTGCCACCCCCACAGGCTCTGGGTGAAAATCAGAGAGGCTGATTCCAGCCCTTCCAGTGGGAGTTTAGCCTTCGGACCCCGCTGTTGTGCAGGACCAGGCTGCTGCTCCATAGCTGCCTTGGTTGCCCCACTTCCCCTTGCAATACCACCTGAGAAGAGGGGAGGAGCTGAGTCTGAGACTGTTCTGCAGCTTTTTAGCTGCCTTCTGGTCATGCTGCTTCTACATCAGTCAGTCAGTGGAACATGCCCCCATAGAAGAGACGTTAGCTATCTTTCCTTCCCCAACCAGAAGGAATCAGGTGATCATATCAGTGAACCCACAAGCCACACAATGTTGTTAATGAATGCCAGATCGGTCCAAAATAAGACCAGAATCGTGTCATTCTGGATAGAGGTGCCGACCTGGTGTGTATTACCAAGACCTGGGTGGGGGAGGAGGGTGGTGTGGCCCTCTCCCAACTATGTCTACCTGGGTACTCGGTCCAGCACCAGTGCCACCTGGAGAGTCAGAGAGAGGGAGTTGTTATAGTCTATAGGAGTTCAGTTTCGTGGACCATGCTTCCTATCACTTTGGGAGGAGGTCTGGAGGGCCATTATTGTGTGTTGGGCCCACCCTGCTGCATATCAACAGTCTCCCTGCCTGATCTGATGGAGACAGTCTTGGACTTGGTGTTGAGGCCCCCCAGACTGTTGATGCTGGAGGACCTCAACATCCATGCCAAAGGCTGCCTTGACTGGGGCTGCTCGGGACTTCATGACCACCATGACAACCATGGAGCTATCTCAATATGTCATCAGCCCAACACATGAGAAAGGCCATGCTCTGTACCTGGTCTTCTCAACAGTACTGGAGGATGGTAGTTTGGATGTGGAGGGGTGTGTTTCAATCCCATTGTCATGGTCAGACCACTTCCTGGTCAAATTTCATCTACTGACTTCTACCCTCTGCAAGGGGGAGGGGCTCTATTGAGATGATCCGCCCTTGGAGAATAAAGAATCCAGATGGTTTCCTGAAAGCTCTTGTGGATTATCCATCTGATATGGTCAGTGCTCGTGTTGAAGCCCAAGTCGCCCTATGGAATACAGAGATGACCCAGGTTGTTGACACAATTGCACCTAAGCACCCTCTCCCTTTACACAGAGGCTGAACAACCCCTTGGTATACATCTGAGCTGCAGGCAAAGAAACGAGAGGGGAGACGGCTGGAGTGCAAGTGGAAAAAACTTTGCTGTGAGTCTGATCAAACAGGCTTAGAGCCCACTATCGGGCCTATTCTGTGGTGATACGGCTCGCAAAAGGGCACTATTTCATCAACCATATTGCTTCCTTAGAGTGCTATCTATTGGAGCTGTTTTGGATGGCCCAGGAACTTCTTCAACTTTGGAAGATACAGTGGAGGCCCATCAGCTCACTGTGATAAGTTTGTCACTCACTTTGAGGGGAATACTGCTCAGATTCACAGTGAGTTGTACTCCACCATTGGTGCAGAATCAAAGAATGTGTCCAGTGTGCTGTTCTTAGGTCAAACATTATTGGATGAGTTTCAATTGTTGAGACCTGAGGATGTGGACAGGGTGCTTGGATCTGTCTGTTCCAGCACAACGAGGTTCAATCCTTGCCCTTTTTGGCTAATCAAAAGATTAGTCCAGCAGATTATGAGTACCTTGTTGAGAAAGGGAGTGGTCCCTGCTGCCTTGAAAGAGGCAGTAATCTGATCACTCCTTAAAAAAACCTAACCTGGACCCAGGGCTGGTGGTTAACTACCGACCAGTAGCAAATATCCCTTTTCTGGGCAAGGTGTTTGAGTGGGTGGTGGCCGGGCCACTCCAGGCACTGCTGGATGAAACAGACTTTCTGGATCCATTTCAATCAGGTTTCAGGCTGGGTTTTGGTATGGAGACTGCCTTGGTCACCCTGTATGATGACATTTGCTGGGCAACAGAGGGGGGGTGAATGACCCTGTTGATACTCCTGGACCTCCCGGCAGCTTTCAACACCAGGGTGGGGAATCGGATGCACTGTTCTGCAGTGGTTCCACTCCTTCTTGACTCACCATGTCCAACAGGTGGTGATGGGGGACAGCTGCTCTGCCCCATGGCGTTTTGTGTCATGGGGCTCCTCAGGGCTCAATACTGTCACCCATGATATTAAATATCTAAATGGAACCAATGGGAGACGTCATCGGGAGGTTTGGGCAGAGGAATCAGTAATATGCTGATGATATTCAGCTCTACCTCTCATTTTCCACCAATCCAAGGTGAGGCGGTTTCTGTGCTGAACTTGAGTCTGGAGCAAATAATGGACTGGTTGAGGGCTAATAAACTGACACTCAATCCAGAGAAGACAGAAGTGTTGTTAGTGGGTGCTTTGCCCGACAGGTTAGAGGACCATCTCCCTGTCCTAGATAGGCCCCTTCTAATTCAAGTATTCCATTATCCTATGAATAAACTCTACAAACAACAAACTGCAGCTGCATAAACAAATATTGAACGAATGCCAGTTCATAAAACAGAAGAATAGCAGCATGTGTGCATTTATGAATACATATGTGATTGCAATACTCAAATAGCATGTCTTTAATAGAAGAGAAATTAGTGCATGTGGGTTGTTTCTTGATAGATTACACGGCATTCCCGACATTTTATTTTACTGCTATGTGTGTGCATGCACATGTGCAGACTTAGAAGAGAAAGAAGTCTAATAAATATTTTACAATGCTGCAGTACGCAACTGAAAGAAAATTGCAATTTAACATACCTCATACAATAAAACACTTTCATTCATTATAATCCACAGCATATCCCTAGGGAAGTCAAGGGAAAATGTTTATCGAAAATGTCAACAAACTTTTCAGAGAAACAGATGGGGTGACTGGATTACTTATAGTGAATTTCAGTACTTTATTATTTCATGTAGTGCTATTTCTCAACTTATTTTTATGGTTAGCTTTTTAACACACACAAGTTCTTAGCATGTGGAAATGAAGTGCTATGGGCACCACACAACCAGGCCCCCAGGGGATAGGGGGAGGAGTCTTCCTTGCCTGGATCATTTGTAGAGCACCAGACCTCACCTCCTGCTGTTTACCTGTGGCTGCTCTTGAGAAAACTCCTGGGGCCTATAAGATCTCAAAGCACTATATCAGTAGATCTCTATGGCAAACTGCTTCATGGATGGAAGGTGGCAAGGGTGATTGAGAAGGAGAAAAGTGATAGCTTTTTTAAAACCATGTATTCAGCTGTTTGAATGGCACCTTCTGACCAGCTGTTCAAGTGAAAATTAGTGGCCCCTGATGTGAAGTGAAATGGAGATAAATTCAGCTTGGTCATGCTAACTATAAGGAAATGCTAGCCATGACATTATGACTAGGGGCGTTTATACACGACCCCTAAGCTCCGCCGCAAATGGCTGCAAGGTCCGGACCTTAAAAATGTTTACCCACCAGCTCCAGACTTTGCAGACAATTAAGTGCGATCCCGCCCACTTTAGCAAGACCAAACAGCAGTTTTCTTGTACCTGGTCTTTGATGGTGACAAATATTTGATCCGGTGTAAGGATAGTGAGTGCGGGGCTCTCCTGGCTTCCATTTGTTCTTTTTTTGCGCCCCGCCCCTTTAAGAGATCTGAATGCTGCCCAGAACAAAACGAGGTAAACCGGCAGTCTTTTCTTTCTTTTTTCTCCCTCCCTCAGGCAGCCAGCATCCAGGAAGTGCGGAGGGGGTGGGGACAGAAGAAGAGCGAGGAACCCCTAAGATCTCTGGTCCGAATTTAAGTGGCCAGCGGATCTTAGGGGTCATGTAAAAAGGCCCTAGGATTGGGACTTCACAGTCACCATGAATGTTAAAAAACCACAAAGGGGGTCTTATTTCATTTTCAGGTTGTTTCACTAATACCCAAGATAAATCTTAAATCCGAATGCTTTGTTTCAACAAAACAGAAAGTAACAAAACTGTCACATTTTGTTTGTTCTTTCTTTCATCTTTAATTTGACAAATCACTCAGGAAATTCTGAATTAAACAAAATTGTAAGGACAGCTGGCAGCACCCAATAAGAATGCCTGGGAAGGGGAGAAAGAACTTTGACTTGTACAGCTGTCTGGACTGGCTGAAATCCAGGGAAGAATGTTCTCAGCTGCAATCTCCTCTTGTGTGTTGTAATGTATGTGCTGCTGAGTTCCATGATCCCATCCATCTTGATTGTACTGTTCATTTGTGTCTGTGGATAATTTTTTCTGAACTTTCATCTTTCATTTCTTCAGATTATTTTTAGCTGCTGCTGCCATGCAGCTAACTTTGGTGCCAGAATACCATCTAGGGATTATTTCTCTGTTTTTTTGTTGTTGTTTTTGTTGTTGTTGTTGTTTTGTTGTTATTGTTTTGGTTTTTTTTTTTTTTTGAAAATTTCCCTACACCTTTATTCTTTGCCTTTCTTGGATTGTTTTTGCAGCCTACTGGCAATAGACTCAAGGAATAGAACACAACACATCAGCAATAGTGGATAGAGTAATCTCAACCTATTCCGGAAGTCATGACAGGAGGGGTTTTGATTGTTTTGTTTTTGTTCTGGCTTTTATTTGCTTCTGTGTATTTCTTTGTTTCTTTCTTTTTGGAAGGGGCAGATTTTTTTTTAATCTGAAAAACTTCACTGTGTGCACTTTCCTGCTAGACTGATTCTAAACTGTGTCCGTTGATTAATTTACTATGGATTTCCCAACTTGACTCTGCTTTGTCAAAGTAGTTTTTAAGTGTCCTTTACAGCTTTTGAATTGATTTTTGTTGCCTACTTCACTTCTATGTTTTTGTAATATTTTAAGAGATCATTAAGGCTTTTCGACAAGTACCTGAAAGAACATGAATTGGGGTGTGTGGAATGAAATGAAGCAGAACAGGTGTTCCCTTTCATAATTAACAAAAAGACAAGCAAATGAAAGTTCTGAAAATGAATGGGGCATGCTTCTGCCAAAAAAAAAAAAAAAACCCTCAAAATGACTCAAACTTCAAAGTTTTCTCCATGTACATACCTTATTATGACACTGTTGAGTTGACTGAGGAGATACTGGATAAAGCAAAGTGTTCTGCTTATATACCGCCCCATAGTGTTTCAAGCACTCTCTGGGCGGTTTACAATTTAATTATGCAGGCTACACATTGCCCCCTCCCCCAGCAAGCTAGGTACTCATTTCACCGACCACCGAAGGATGGAAGGCTGAGACAACCATGAGCACAGTTTTAGCTGCAGTACAGGCATTTAACCACTGTGCCAGAAGGCTTCCTGATTCTGTCCTGACTTGTCCAAATAATCAGTAATCTTTTTCATTGTGTGAGATACATGAAAGCTCAGGGAGGGAAGGCGGACATCTTCAGTTAATAGAAGTGTTTTCCTCCAAATGATATCATCCTTCTACAGATATCAGTTATTCAACAGATATCTGGTCATTGTGTGGACTGGATGGCCCTTGAGGTCTCTTCCAACCCTGTGATTCTATGATTCTACTGTTCTATATACTCTACTGTTAGTCATTTCTTCCTGTTATTTTGTTGGGGGTTTTTTTTTGCTAGTTTTGTTTTGCTTTATTGTGTAATTCTATCTATTTGGGCTCCTTTGAAAGTATATCTTACCAAACACAATAATTATAGAAATGAAAAATCCATGGGGAATCAGTTGTTTGAGAGATGATACACAATAAACATACTCTACATAAGAGTTGGACAATCTGGAGGGCTGCATCCATTCCTGAGATCCCAGTCCCTTTTTTATTACAGATGTGGGGACAGTTTTTCTTACTGAAAAATTCTCATTGTAGCATCTAGTGCCCCCCTTTTATTTTATTTTTAAAGATTTTGGGAAACCAATGGTGCTAGCACCCCTCAAGCATGACGAAATTGCATCCATGCTGCCTAGAAGGTTAAAGAAAGACCTTCTGAACAGCCATTTTAAATAATTAATTTGAGGGATGTGGGGATTATGAGGGCCATATTTGGACCACTGAGGGCAACATGTAGCCTGTGGGCCACATATTGCCAACCGCTGCTCTACACAATCTAGCATGTTTGTGTATATAGTGCATATAGTACACTGTATAGTTTTCATTCTTCTAGCATACTTGTGTATATGAAAAGCACTATACGGCTTGGATCCTAGCTACCTCAAAGATCGAATCTCACAGTATGAACTGACTTGGGTGTTAAGGTCATCAGGAAAGGCTCTTCTCTCCATCCCACCACCCTCACAGTTATGTCTCGTGGGAACCCATGAAAGGCCTTATCGGCTGCTGCACCCAGACTCTGGAACTCCCTTCCATAAGAGGCCAGGACTGCCTCTTCTCTTTCCATAAACAGGCAAAGACCTTTCTCTTCAGGCAAGCTTTCCCTGAATGATGGACTACCTATTATGTGTGTTTTATATGAATCTATAGGATCACATAGACTTTGTGTTTAAAAAATAAAAAGAAAAAAATTAAAAAGAAAAAAAAACTACTTACAACATTATGGGTTTACATTGACACTATGTTTTCAATGTTAGTTTCCATCACTCATAACTTTGCATGGAACTTCACTTGGAGGATAGCTATAAAAGAGGAAGATACTTTGGAAGAGAAGAAAGAAGATGGCAGCAATATTAGCAATAAGAACAGTCTAATGGGAAGCCAAACAGTCTTCTCCACTGTTTAGCTTGTGGTCCACTAAATTTGTAGCCTACAAAGAAGCTCTTTGGGGATCTCCGTTGGTAGCCTGACTACATTCTCAGTGAACTGGAGCAGAAGGAGAATCATCTTATCCTAACCCAGAATAAATACCAGAAGCAGGAGGCCCAACAGTTTCACCAACCCAAATGCATTAAGACTGGATACTATAGGGTTTCCCGTGGAGAACTGTAAGTCAGCAGGAGATCAACCTCACCGTGTATCTTTCTAACAACAGTAGTGTTTCTTTTTTCTAACAGCAAAGAAAAGAAGACCAGGTGAAGCATACTGAACATGACGTCAGCCTGGGGCTTGAGACAGGTATTTTCATATCCATGGAAAAAAAATCCCTGACAAAAGCCTTGTACCCGCAGTCAGGAAAACATTTATGCAATCACCTAATATCTGTTTAGGCTTCAAAATCAAGATTTCACATACAAACCTTCTTATTTTAACTTATGTTGTTGGAAAATACAGTAATCTGATCCAAAGTGGTGATATATTTATTGAAGCCATGCAACAGTATCAAAGAAGTACAGTGAATATAATGCTTTATAAACACTTTCAGAACCCTAAAGAACTTCTGTTGTGGAAAAGAATATCATGAATATTGCATACATACTGTAAGTAGTTGGTAGGTGAGCTTTTCAATAGAAAGCATCCTACAAAATGGTTTTTACACCCAGTGTAATTTTCCTTCCCTTCTTTGAGCATCCTATCATCTCATTTTTTTCAGAACAGGTGGATTTGCTAATTCTTTAACAAAATAATTTTCAGTCTCTTCTCATGATAGCTCATTTTCTTACATAATTTTTTCTTTCTTTCTTTCTCCCCGTAGCACAGTGGTTAAATGCCTGCACTGCAGGTAAAACTGTTCACGACCTGGGGTTCAATCCCAGGTAGCAGGCTCATAACTGACTCAGCCTTCCATCCTTTGGTGGTCAGTGAAATGAGTACCTAGCTTGCTGGAGAGGGGGGCAATGTGTAGCCTGCATAATTAAATTGTAAACTGCCCAGAGAGTGCTTGAAACACTATGGGGCGGTATATAAGCAGAAAACTTTGTTTTGCTTTCCTTCTTTCTTTCTTTGCTTTGTTTTGCTTTCTTTCTTTCTTTGCTTTTCTTTCTTTCTTTCTTTCTTTCTTTCTTTCTTTCTTTCTTAATGAAATAAAAATATGAAGTCTTGCTGCTTCTGAATAAGTTTTTAAAGCATTACAGTACTTGACTCTCTGATCACTCTGACTGTCTGCAGTACTATAGCATGAAACAATTGTCAAAAGCCCATCAGGTGTAATGGAATTATTGGGGTGGCCCATAAATATACAAGCAGTTTATAATTTATTGTCTGGTGCTGGGGAAATGCTTACTTGTTTTCTTCTTTAGTGTTTTGTTTTCCCCCTCTTGGCTGCAAATGTCAAGTCGTTCCTATTTTGTTATATTTTAGCCTGCAAGAGAGCTCAATATATAGCTAGAATGCTGTATCTTTGATAAATAGTTATGCCTCAAAAATATTTGTTCAACAAATAGCATGCCTCTGATTGATCAGTCAACACAATTCTGGGAGGGATATATGGCTCCCCAAGGATAAATGTTATAGACCGTAATGGTACTGGGTGTGATGCTGGAGGAGCACTATTTGTTTATTATAAGCTTTTTCTTTTTCTGAATGTTTTTGTTTTTTTATAAATAAATAAAAAGTTCTAGCCTTCTTAAAATATAATGATCCCTTTTCAGGATCCTGAGTTAAATGTAGAAAAGTAAATTTTATTTATCTCCAATTTATTTATTTTTCTTTCTAAACATGCAGCGACACTTCTGATTTAATAGGCATTTGGTTTTGTTTTTGAAGTACTTACTATGTACTTGGGCAATGATCAGTATTACAAAATCCAAGGGCAGCCACAAACAGCAAAATATTTGGATATCATTCAATTAACATCACCTTTTGATGTAGCATACAAACTTGTGTTCTATGATTCAAGATATAAAATACATTGAACTACAGAAAAACCTCATGGTTAGATCACGTGGTGAATTACCACTGATCCTGCACTGATTCTAGCAGCCTATGAAGGTATTACCCATAGTCTAGTTTCACTGATCCTGAGAGAGAGAGAGAAGAGAGAGAGAGAGAGAGATGAATCTAGAACATAAAATATGTGTTCTTCTGATTTATGGCAACATGGTTTTCAAGGGTATGTAGAATATTTAAGAAACTATTTTAACACACATGCACGTGTCTTCCTGGCCAAGCAGGGATTTGAACATAGGTCTCCTAAGTCCTTAGAGGCAGTGCTCTAACTACTTCACATTAACTCTCTGAATATAAAGCATCCAAACCCAGTAATACCCAACTTATTCTGAGCTTGGTCATTTCAGTGTCATAGTTTCCATATAAAGCAAACACTTAAAAAGTGTTGTGGTGGAAAAGATCCTATAGCCATCCATTCCATTCCACGCTAATGAAACAAACCTGCAAGAGATTACCATCAAACTTCCACCCAAATATCAGCCATGAAGGAGAGCCCACTGAGGATTCTATTCCAAAACAGCCTGATACACTCTCCAACAATTCTTATTGTCATGATATCCTGCCTAATGTTTAATCATATCTCTCTCTCTCTCTCTCTCTCTCTCTCTCTCTCTCTCTCTCTCTCTCTCTCTCTCTCTCTCTCTCTCTGTGTGTGTGTGTGTGTGTGTGTGTGTGTGTGTGTGTGTGTGTGTGTGTGTGTGTGTGTGTGTGAGAGAGAGAGAGAGAGAGCGACGCGCATACACACACACACACACACACACACACACACACACACCACACACACACACACACACACACACACACACACACACACACACACAACACCTGAAGTAACAGGTTCAGATTCTTCTCATGGGAGCAGATGAACATTTGCTTGTTTCATCTTATTAACACCAGCTCTTCAGATAATGAAGATGGCTGTTGTGTTAACTTTCTCTTCTCTATGCTCCCTCAAACATTTATTTTCTCTATCATGCCTTACCTCCTTATCATTTTCCTACCCTCTTCTAGACATATCCTAGTTTCTCATCTAGAACTGGACACAACACTCTACCAGAGGACTGACCAAAAAAGTATATTGTTCCCCTTGACCTAAAAATTACAATTCTGCAGGTGCTGCCTAGAATTACATCTTTTTTTTTTTGCAGCCGTATAACATTGTTTAGCTTGTGGCCTACTATGATCCACTAGATTCTTTTCATACCAACAGCTGTCATGCCATATGATACCTTATTTATTTATATTTGTATATAGGAAATGTAGCATGACCAATCCCAATTTGGAAGAAGAAAGGAAGCTCCGCTGACTGTGTAAATTACTGGCCAATTCGCCTGTTCTCTCACACGATGAAAACCCTTGAGAGGATATCATTGACCGCCACATCCACAATGTTTTTCAAGTCACAACAAACCAACAAGGCTTTCCTAAAGCCTGTGGCAAGGTTGACACAGTGCACTCTGCCCATCTCCTTCTAGAAAATCACCAGGAAAAGCAAAAAACCATGGCATGTTGCCCTCATCGATCTTAAAAAAACCATTTGATTTCAAGCCGCACAGTGTCATCTGGTATGCACTGCGTAGACAGGAAGTGCCAGAAGAGCTTGTTAAATGGGTGAAGTTCTTCTATGAGGTTCTAAAGGATCACGTACAAACTATAGCTTGAATGTCAAAAGACGTGTTACCATCAGTGTACGTCAGGGCTCGATGGTCTCACCACTGCTGTTCACTACAGTGATTGATATCATCACCTGAAAAGACCCTCCACATGGATGCTCCTCTGTGAAGGTGATATTCTTTTCTTCTCCCATCTGACAACAAGGCAGACCTCAAGCAGCAGGTGCAAGCTTGGACAGACCATCTTGCAATGCATGGCCTCCGCCTCAACATTAAAAAGACAGAGTACATGACGACAGACCCCGACGAGCCTGGAACAATCCACATGAACAACATCAACTTACTGCATACTCAGACACTTCAGTGTCTCAACTTGATGATTGTAAGCTGACAGCTATCTGAGACATGAGACCATATTTGCACTAAATACCACAATTTTAATGCACTATTCTGGTCAGTTTGAAGCATGTTAAAATAGAGCACCTCAAGAACTATGAAATTATAAATGAAGCAGTCAGAGAAAAACACAAACAGTGATTTCAAGAGACATGCTATTTAGCTGACCGGGATACAGAAGCATAGATAGCTTGCTAGCTTACTCCTGCTAAACTCAATGAAATCTTTTTTCTCCCACTGAATTCAAACATAGTCAATACTGATCCATTCATGAGATGCTAGCAAGGAACTACCGTTGCCTTTATATTTGTTTGCAAATCCGATATGTCACTGGTTTATCAAAGCTTCTGTCATGGGTGTGTGTTGTTTATAACAAATGACACATTGCAGTGTACAAATCACATTAACTACCCAAAAGGTAGAGCCTCAAGATAAGAGTTTCCTGGTAAATTCTGCTTGAAGGACTTCACAGGCCAAAGAGAGCAGAGCAAAGAGAATTCAATTTGGTTAAAAAGGATTTGCAAGGCAAAGGAATTAAATGAGAAAGAGGGTGAGTGAAAATTAAAAGCAACTGATGTTACTGTAAATCAAGTGGATGTTTAAGTCAAGCAGTAGTTAACTTCCTTTTGAAGTGAGGCAAATAAATCATGTCCAAGAATAAATTCATTTTTTGCAGGAACCCTTAATCCTAATGGATTATTATCCCTTGGGGGAGATAAATAAATTGTGGACAAAATCTAGCTTTTGAAAATTTATAGTCCATCTCTTAAGTCAAGGAAAGTCTTGTACAGACCAATTTCTTTTTTAGTTTTGTTCCAAAGTGTCATATCAAATCTAACATAACACAGGATAAACTGAGGCCAGCAAATAGTTTATGGGGAGAGATGGGTTAGGATTGGTAAAGTTTTAGGGCTTGTTGTTCTTCAGCAACACATTCTTTGCATATTACCCAGTCAGCAAAAAATGTCACGTTTTGCATTAAGGATTATAGTAGGATTCATGTCACTTGATGAAAGAATATAAATATTCAGGAACTGCAAAATGATTGCAGAGAACACTAAACGCTCACTTGTAAACCATACACTGCTACTCGTGCATAACGAAATATGGAAAAAATACTTTAGGCAAAATTTGTTATGTAAAGCAAATTAAGTTTGAACCATATTTCATTTGCAAATCAAAATGAAAAACACAACAGTGAAATATCCCAAACAGTATCTATAGATAATCAAGTAAACAGGACATTAGTTCAGACTTTTTAGAAATATGAAACTTTGACCACCTGCCTTTTTCTTGGCATGTCAAAGTTTAATATCTACAGTATTTTAATACAGACACAACAGGAAATTATTCTCCTAACTCTGCAGCCCTTCCAGAAGCAATGTAATAATACAAATACATCATCATCATCATCATCATCATCATCATCATACCAGAGCTGGAAGGGACTCCATGGAATATCAAGTACAGGCCCAGTCAAGAAGGCTCAGTGGGTTGCCTTTTTTAGATGCAATAAGAATAGATGTAAAAGGTACCACCTCAAAACTCACTAGTACCTCAAAATATGTCGGGTGACCTTTGCCAAGATTCCTAGCCCTGTACTTCAACATATGAACATTATAGTAAACTGTACAGTGGTACCTTGTATAAAGGAATTAATTCGTTCCAAATGAAATTCTGTTAAGCAAATTTTCCTTTGTACAAATTTCCCATAGGAATGCATTGAAAACGGATTGATTCCTAATTGCAACCATGTTTATGTTGTATGGATTCGCCCCATAGGTGATTCTGTTAAGCAAGTTTCCCCTATCTCTGGAATTGTTTATGTTGTATAGATGTTATGTTATACAAACTGTTTGTTATACGAGGGTTCACTGTATATGACTTTCCTCATTTAGTTGATATGAGACCAACTGAAAAGCTGCATCAAAATGGTTTGAAAACTCTAAATCATAGCACCATATACATTCTGAAAAAAATAGATTTTGAATATTGTAAAACATTGTGAATATATGCCATTACACATACTGAACATTTAAACAGAAAAGAGGAAACTAGAAGGAGATAGATAATATGCTTTTATTATTTAGTCATAACAGAAGTCTCCTTTACAAGAAAAAAATGTTATTCTGGTGTTTTTTTCCAGCAATAAAATAGGATCAATTAGCATTCTTTACAACAGTCTAGCAGCCCAAGAGAAACAAATAAATAATTCAAATGTGGGAAAAGGAGAACAATTGACAAAATAAATATTTTAATGATCTGCCTGTTTGCAACCACTCAGTGGAGACATAGTAATAAAATTTGAGATTAAAAGGACAGCACTAGGGGAATGAGTCAGTATATTCATTAATTGATTTCAAAATTTGCAAATCCCTTCCATATTTGTTGATTGTGAAGGCAGCACAGAATATAGAACTGATCTGGCATATATCTACGAACTAGAGATTTCTCTAAAAATAGACAATGTATTAAAAAGACTTTCAAGAAGGAAGAACAGTACAATATTTGACATCAATATTATTATACTTATTCCTGGAAGATGTTATGCATTTTTCACTGACAACAATATAATCCTACAAGCATACTAAGGCATTTTATTTCATCATCTATAAAGGATCAGCTACTCTGTCTTTACTGTATAATTCACATACTTGCACAAACTGTTTGTTTGTTTGTTTGTTTGTTTGAGAGTATTTTTACTCTGCATTTCTCCTTGGAAAAGTACCCAAGGCATCTTACAGTAATGAGGGGCAATATACAGTCCAGTACAATTAAGACATATTAAAGATTTAACAGGGAAATAATTCTGATGGGAAAATGCTAATAGGGAGAAGAAGTAATTATAAATCTCTGCAAGAGAAGTATTATATTTTCATGTGGCTCTATAACTTGCTCATGTAAAAATCTTTTTAAATGTTGAGGCAGCTTCTTGACTACAGGAGACAAGCATCACTGTGTATTTTCTTCCCTCACATCCAAACAGTGTCTAAACTGCCTTCCTGTTGGATTCAAACAGATGCTATTGCATGGCCACCAGAAAGCATGGTTCCTAACACTAAGGAAGGTTATGTGAGCCTCAGACACCACAGACCATGAGAAAAACAAATAAATTGGTTATAAATCAAACCAGCACTCGCCTCTCTAAAAGCTAAAATATTTATTTATTTATTTATTTAAGTACAGTGGAACCTTGACTTACGTCATTAATCCGTTCCAGAGGTCTGGACTTAAATCAAACATGACTTAAGTCAAACGAACGTTTCCCATAGAAAGTAATGGGAAAGTGGATTAATCTGTTCCAGACGATGAAAAAGACCCCTGAAAACAGCAATTTAACACAAATTTGACTGTCTAACCAGACAGCAATAATCCATGCTGTACTATAAAATAAAACAGCATTGTAGATGAAATAAATTAACACATTTTAATTAACAAATTTTAATTAACATTAACAATTTTTATTAAGATTAAAAATGTATGCCTGCCAGGGAGAGGTGGAAGGCAGTGGCAGTCCATTAAAATATTCTCCATCCCTGGTCGGAGGAGGAAGGCAGGTGTTCACTGCACTCCAGCAGCGGCGGCGGCTGAGGCCAACCTCGAGTTTCTCCTTGCCGGCCGCTTCAGGATGAGAGGAAGAAGGGCTGGGATCTTGGCAAGATTTGGGGTGCAGCCCCAGGGCCAGGCAAGTGTGAAGCAATCAAGGAGCCCCTGGTGCCGCCCCTGTGTATGGATGTCCCCCTCCCCACAGTTGCTCAGGGAGAGGGAGAGAGAGAGAGAGAGTCTGTGTGTGTGTGTGTGTGTGAGAGAGAGAGAGAGAGAGAGTGAGTGAGTGTGTGTGTGTGTGTGTGTGTGTGTGAGAGAGTGAGTGTGTGTGTGTGTGTGTGTGTGAGAGAGAGAGAGAGAGAGAGAGTGTGCGTGTCTGTGAGAGAGAGAGAGTGAGTGAGAGGGAGAGAAAGAGAGAGAGAGAGAGAGAGAGAGAGAGAGCATGTCTCTCTGTGTGTGTGTGTGAGAGAGAGAGAGAGCATGTCTGTGTGTGTGTGAGAGAGAGAGAGAGTGAGAGGGAGAGAGGGAGAGAGAGAGAGACAGACAGACAGATAGAGAGAGAAAGAGAGAGACCCTGCTGCCCACCAAGGGAGTCTGGGTGGCCCACGAGGCCCTCCCAGACCCCCCACCTCACCCCACCCCCACAGCTGAGGCTGCTTGGCTTCTCTTTGCCTCCCTCCGTGCCCCCTCCCACCCCGTTCTCCTGGGGCCTCTTCCCAGGCTTCCTCCCCCTCCCCCGCTAGTTTCCCAGGTTCCCGGGGGAGGTGTGTGTGCAAGCCGCCGGCACCCAAGGAAGCTGCAGAGGAGGAGGACCCCCGCCCAGACCCAACCCACTGGAAGGAGGCAAAGAAACCACCACCCCCGCCGCGACAGTGGCGGATGCAATGTTTGGAAGCTAGTCGCAGTGGAGGAGGCAAGGGGCTGGGGTGGCCGGAGAAACTGGCGGCGGAGGGGCCCCTTCACTCGCGCTGGCGGCCAACGGAACCTTTCGGCCGCCCCCCCGCCGCCTTGTCCTTGCCCCCGCCGCTGTCTTCCTCCTCCTCGTCCTCTTCGGCGACTCTGGTGGCCTCCGCTGCCACATTGGGGACCTGGAGCCTGGGTTGGAAAACCCTCCTGCAGCAACGCCGAGGACCAGCTCCGGGTGCTCGGAGCTGGACTCGCCGAAGCCGCCGCTGCCACCGGAGGAGAGGAAGAAAGCAGGAGCTCCCGGCCCTTCTTCCTCTCCTCCGGTGGCGGCGGCGGCTTCCAGCAAGGCCAGCCCCTCCCGAGGCCAGCCCTGAGCTCCCTCCAAAGGCAGGAGCAGTTTGGAGGCGGCAGCCGGGACGCTGGGTCCTGGCTGCCACCCAACGTGGGGACCTTGCGCCGGGACTCCGAGACGTAACTCGGAGCCCCACGACGCAAGTCAAACACGCCCCTAGTGGACGTAAGTCAAATATGATGCAAGTCAAGCAGGACGTAAGTCAAGGTACCACTGTACTTATATCCCGCTCCATCTTCCCCAACGGGAACTCTGGGCGGCTAACAACATAAAAAACATAAAAGGCTAGAAGCTAAAAATAGCCGAGCCACCAGGCAAGGGCAGCGGGGGGCAAGATGGCGGCAAACAATAGGGCCAGGGAAATAGGAAGAGGGACTAAATAATAAGGTCACCGTATGCGTCTTTAAAGAGGAAGGTCTTTAGAGCCCTCTTAAAGGCAGGCAGGGACTCCAGCAGGCGCAGCTCAGGAGGCAGATGGTTCCAGAGCGAGGGCCCCACCACAGAGAAGGTGCGGTTCCGCGTACGCGTTTTCCGCGTCTCCCTGGGTGTGGCCACTCTCAATGAGCGCGCCTGCGATAATCTCGTGGGTCTGGATCCGGATGCCCTCAGGGAGATGCACTCTGCCAGGTATCCTAGTCCCAAGCCGTGGAGGGCCTTGAAAACCAAGACCAGGACCTTGAACCTGATCCGGAAGGCAACGGGGAGCCAATGCAGGCGGACCAGGACTGGGGTGATGTGCTCGTATCTACGAGCACCCACCACCAGCCTGGCCGCCGCATTTTGCACCCGTTGTAACCTCCGGACCAGGGTCAAGGGCAACCCCACGTAGAGGGCATTGCAATAGTCGATCCTCGAGACCACCAGGGCCTGCATGACTGTCCTCAGGGAGGACTCATCAAGGTACTGACGGATCTGGGCGATCCTGCGGAGATGGAAAAAAGCGGCTCTGGAGACGGCCATCACCTGGGCTTCCAGGGAGAGGGCCGAATCCAGGACCACGCCCAGATTCCTGGCCCTGTCTGTAGGCTGGAGGGAAATACCCCCCAGACTAGGGAGGGGGCCATTGTACCGAGACGAGGGCGCCCCGAAGAACAGAACCTCCGTCTTCTCCGGATTAAGCTTGAGCCGGTTATCTCTGGTCCATTCCAGTACGGCCTCCAGGCACAGATCGAGGGAGCGAACCGCCTCCTCTGCAGACGTAGAAAAGGAGATATCGAGCCGCGTGTCATCAGCGTACTGATGACAGCGAACTCCATATCTCCTGATGACCTCCCCCAGCGGCCTCATATAAACATTGAACAGCACGGGGGAGATTGCCGACCCCTGGGGCACCCCACAAGGGAGAGACCAAGGAGCCGACAAAACATCCCCCAGCTGAACCCGCTGAGTCCGGCCGCAGAGGAAGGAACGGAGCCAGGCCAAGGCCTGACCACCAATTCCCGCCTCAGCGAGCCAGGCCAGAAGGTTACCGTGGTCGACGGTATCAAAGGCTGCTGAGAGATCAAGGAGGACGAGCAGGGAGGAACTCCCCCTTTCGGCCTCCCTGAGGAGGTCATCCTGCAGAGCGACCAGGGCGGTCTCGGTCCCGTGAAGAGGCCTGAATCCAGACTGTAAGGGATCCAGGATATGGTTTATCTCCAGGTATGACTGGAGCCGGACAGCAGCCACCCCCTCGACACCCTTGCCCAGGAAGGGAACAATGGCGATCGGACAAAAGTTGGAAAGATCGTCCGACGCCAAGCCAGGTTTCTTAAGTGTGGGTTTTACCACAGTCTCCTTCAAGCGGGAAGGGAAACAACCCTCCCGAAAGGGAGGGTTGTACTGAGACTTTCACTGACAAGACTGCTTGGAAACCACAATAATGCTAGTAAAATTGGAAGGGGAGGGAATAGTAAGACCTATTGAAAGACAGACTGGCTCAGTAAAGGAGGTCAGTTTTGGAAGTCACTCTTTCTTAAAGTCACCATGGGCAATCTGATGGCAGTTGCAGTCCATTAAAATATTCTCCATCCCAGCAATATGCTTCTCCACTCTTTCTCCAGACTTCATGGGGTCATTTGAAGATTTGAGGAACATTAGCATCAGTACAACGATGACATGGAGCTGTTTTACACCATTCATGCCACAAGGATTTATGACGATGGAGATGTTAAAATTGTGATTAGCACTGATAATGCTCCATACGGACACAAGAAACTGATTCTGATCTAGATAAAACAGTGACACGGTTATGCTATGATTCCTTGACTTAAGGATGATTTCTGCACTTGCTCTTAATGGGATCAGATTCCTCCCACAATATTAGTTATAAAAAAATAAGAAGGTCAACAGCCAAGATTTTAAACAGAACTACTTCATATTCCAAGAACATAATTCAAGTTGTAATTTGCCTGCATTGGCTACCAACATGAATCAAACACAGAGCACAGGTAATGTCTGTAAAGAAGAGATAGGCAAAGTGAGGCTTTGAGCCCACATGAAAAACCCAGAAATCTAAATGTAGCAACAACACTTGTGCATATGCTAGCCTCACACCTTCCAAACAAGTACAGACATTATTGAACATTTGTCTGAAAAACCTCTGAAGGGATATAAACACATACTTTTTTATTGGCCACTAGAGAGTTTCATGGGTTTTTTGGTAAACATAAATATTGGAGTGGAGGGGAACCAGAGGAGCCAGTGTCCCCTCCAAAGATGTAAAGTCTTGAACATTTTATAAGGTCCACAATCTGCCTTTCCATGTATGACCCAGGATCCTGAGAAGGACATGTATAGATACTCTGCCAGTGATACACTGAGACATGCCAGAGATTAGTGACAAGAGAATAAGCTTCCCCCCACCCCCGATGGAAAGCTAATAATGCTAGCAGCAACTTAAGGAGCACACAACTACATCAGAGAAGGAAGACAGGAAAACATATTGTGATAATCTACAGTTTCTCTTCTAACATATCAAATTGTTATACAACCAAAGACTCCATTAATTGTACTAAGAAACCATCTGTAGTTATATTACCTAATTTCTACATTGTTTAGGAGAACAGATATAACACTAATTTTAAAGAACACTGCAGCGAAAGGAATGCTTCGTACAAGAGCTGCCTTAAAGTGAAGTGTTAGCGGTATCCCCACTTGATGAATGTGATTGCAAGAATTTTACTTAAAACATGCCATATCTATGCTCTGTCTACTGAAAAACATCAAATAATTTTAGGATGGATATAGTAACATGCATATTCTGGTATTCAATTCTGCAATCTTCATACTGGCTGAAGCAAACCAGCTTCTATTCCAAATGCTTAGCCTTCATAGTTCTTAACTATTACATTTATAATATTAAGTAAACCCAATAAGGTTGTTTTGGGGGTTTCTTCTCTCTCAGGGTGCCCTCACTGAGTTTCCTTTACAATGTTCCCCACTAACATTATCAACCTAGTACGACAAGTTACATTTTTATGTAACTTGGTCCAGAATCCTAGATACTACCAGTGACTGGCAGTTTTATTTCAACTCAATTCAATGTCTCAATCATACTTTATGCACTTCAAAAAAATCATACTCTGAGGTTATTCTGTGGCTGGCCTATTTTCTCAGAACCTCTATTGTGAACAGACCATCAATCCTGCCTCAGAATATGAGGAATCATTTCTACAATATTTTCATTATTCAACAGGGACTCAAGTCTAAATCACTACAGAGATGTGAAATAATAGAGAAGGGCACGAAATGTTTTTGTTTCATTTTTCATTTTAAAAAATGAAATGAAATGAAATGAAAATTTTCATTTCGTTTTGTTTCGTTTTTCGTTAATGGTGGTGAATCGCATTCACAATGGGCGTTTTTTAAAAAACCCGACTCCTGGCCAAAGCTCCGCCAATATGCCTGCCTGAGGCTGCAAGGTCCAGAGCTTAAAAATGTTTACCCACCAGCTCCGTCTTTGCAGACAGGCTGGGTGCGATCCTCACCCACTTTAGCAAGACCAAACAGCAGTTTTTTGTTTTGCTTTTTGGAGGTGACAAATATTTGATCCGGTGTAAGGATAGTGAGTGCATGGCTCTCCTGGCTTTATTTATTTTTTTTGCCTGAATTTTTAAGAGATCTGAATGCTTTTTAACAAAAAAGGTAAGAAGGAATTTTTTTTTATTTTATTTTATTCCCTCAGGCAGCTTTTTTTAACCAGGAAGTTTGGGCTGAGGGGGTGGGGACAGAGGAAGATGCAAAACCCCTAAGATCTCTGGTCCACCAATGGCCAGCGGATCTTAGGTTTTTGACTGACAGGCCCAATGTAAAATAAAAGGATTTAAAGATTGAAAATCAACTTTAAAGGAAATAAAATGATTCGATATTTAATAAATATGGCTGATAGCTAATCCCTACAAAGTTGATGTCCAGTGCTTAAAACATGTAAATCTGTGATTACTCTGATAGATGTTTTATATATTTTTAAAATTATATTTTAACATTGTCCAAGGGTGGAAAAGGTTTAAAATGGCAGCAGAGGCAAATATATTATCTTCTCTCTCTATTTTTTATTTTTAGAGTTGATTTTTGTGTAAAAGTATTATTTGATTTTATATTTATACTTTTATTTTATTTTTTACTTTTTAAGAATTTTCTTTACTGTACAAGCGAAAAATAAGCTATAATGCAGAGGCAAGGATATTTCCTTCCCTCTCTCTTTTTATATTTTTTAGAGTTCATTTGTGTTTAAAACAGTATATTTCGATTTATATTTAATTATTTTTTAACATGCAGTTGAACAGCACATGGCTTTGCCATGTGCTTCTGGGACTTGTTGCAACAATGAGAACCAATTGCAGAGCCTGCTTTCAGTGGGTGTGTCTTCTGGCTAACTGCTGGCAGTGGCTATGAAAGGGCCTGCACTCCCTCCCCCAGTTTGGAGTCTCTGGAGGAGTGAGTAGGTGAGAGACTTCCCCCAGAGTCCCAGTCAGTTTGTCTGGCTGGCTGTGGCTAGCTAATTTCTGGGCTTTGACCTTTGTGTTTGCTGTGCTGTCTCACTCACAGTCACGCAATCAATCTCTCTGTGTGTTTGAGTGAGAGAGAGAGGCAGTGCTTGTTGCTGGCTGCTTGCAGCATGTTTGTCTCTTCCTGGCCTGTCTGCACAGCCCCAGCTCAAAAATGTTAAACAATGGGGGGGGGTTTATTTTATTTGGGAATTGGGTCTCCTATGTCTAGGGGAGGGTGCTAGCGAGTTATTTTTATATTTTCTTCCTATGTGTTCTTCCCCAACACCACTCTACATCCCACCACACCACCCAAACTTTGTTCCCACCCAGTGTTCTTTCCTTTCCATTTTTCATTTTAAAAAATGATTATTTAATGAATTAAGAAGGTTCATTTTGTTTTGTTTGAGCCACTCCCTGTTCTGGTGGCCAATCCCAGCAGTGCTGCAATAAAAGGATTTAAAGATTGAAAATCAACTTTGCAGCAAATAAAATGATTAGGATATTTAATAAATATGGCAACCTAGATAATCCCCGTTGTTGATGTCCAGAATGCTCCTAAAAGCCATGTAAATCTGTGATTACTCTGATAGATGTTTTATATATTTTTCAAATCCCAGGGTGTGACATTGTCCACCATCGAGGAAAAGGTTTAAAATGGCAGCATAGGCAAATATATTATCTTCCCTCTCTATTTTTTATTTTTAGAGTTGATTTTTGTGTAAAAGTATTATTTGATTTTATATTTATAATTTTATTTTATTTTTTACTTTTTAAGAAGCCACTTTACTGAGGAAGCACCCTGGGGTGCTGCTTTAATGCAGAGGCAATGATATTTCCTTCCCTCTGGGACTGGGATTTTTAGAGTTCATTTGAGGCAGGCAATAGTATTTTTTATTTATATTTAATTATTTTTTAACCTCCACTGAAGAGAGCACAAGGCAGGCCATGTGCTTCTGGAAGTGGTGCAACAATGAGAACCAATTGGTGAGCCTGCATTCAGTGGGTGTGTCTTCTGAAGCCAACTGCTGTCATTGGCAAAATAGTAGCCATGAGAGGCTCCCTCCCCAGTTTGGAGTCTCTGGATGAGTGACCTGGTGAAGACTTCCTCCCTGGTCCCAGCCTCCACCCAGTCTGGCTGGCAGCAGCTGGGTCATTTCTGGCTTTGACCTTTGTCCATCAGGGAGATGGGTCATGCCCGGAGTCACAGGCCAGAGGTCGGAAGGTCCACTTCTCTGTGTGTTTGAGTGGTGAGAGAGAGGCAGTGCCCTGATGACGGCTCATTGCAGCAACCAGATGATGTCCGTCTGCCAGCATCTGTCTGAAAGGCTACCAGCTCAAAAATGTTAAACAATGGGGGCTTTTTATTTTATTTGGCATCCTGGGTCTCCTATGTCTCACGCCTGGAGTAGGATCCTAAGAACAACACCTATTTTGACTAAATTCTTCCTAATGGCAGTCTCTCCCCACTGGGGACAGATGTATTCTGTTTCCCACCACACCACCCAAACTTTCTTTCCCACCCTGTCTTTTCTTTGTCTTTGGACAAATGCCTTTCAAATTTATGTAGAATGCTTATTTAAGCCTTAAGAAGGTGCAAGGGGGAGGTCAGGTTTTCCCATCTGTTGAGGTCCATTCCCAAGGCCTTCGGGTTCCATGCACACAGCACGAAGAACTCAGCAACAAGCACCCACATTGTCAAGGTCCTCATGTCTCCCCTAAGAGATTGGGCACCCGAGGGGCAGGTGTAGCGTGGCTTCATAGTTACGGATGCAGGCTATAACATGGTAGCCATGCTTCTGAAGGCAGGGCTCGAAGGCATAATGGGCACTGCCCACAAACTCCATCTTGTGATGCAAGATGCCCTTGGGCTGGGTCCAATTAGGAATACCTGGGTCAAAGGCCCTACTGGATAAGTACAGGCGGCTTGTCGGCCACTTCTGACACAGAATCAAGGCTGGCAGGATGCTGTGTGAGAAGCAGGCAGAACTGGGGCAAGCTGAGCACGTCCTTCTGCAGGACCTGGTGGACACCAGGAGGAACTCCACGTACCAAATGGTGAAATGTCTGGTGGAGTAGAAGGACAGGTTGGAGGGCATCATGTCCACAACTCCGATTCTGCCAGGGGGAAGGGACATTGGTGCCACTAAATGGCTTGTCCTAAGTCAGATGGTGTATCATGCGGCCATTTGAGGACAACACCAATGTCCTCAGGGAATGGGGTCTGGGGCATGTGTACCAACCAGGAACCTCCACTGAAGAGGCCTGTCCCTGGCAGGCCACTCTCCATGAAGAGCAGGGCCTTGGCTGAGAGGCTTTTGACTAGCCTGGATACCTGCCTTCCCCCGCTTAGCAGGGAAAGGGTGTACCAGCTGACTTGTATTTGCGATTCTCTAGTCAAAGCTCTCCTTTGTGGAGTCAGCTTTGTGGCACTTCTGCTGGAAGGCAGAGCTATGCTGTGAGGTTTGCCCAGGCTGCTACAGTGCAGCAGGTGGCACTGCCGAGGTCACAAGGCAGTCCAGAGCAAGGCAGAGGGGTCATGCCCGGATCCAGCAGGCAGAGGCCGGTCAGGTCCACTTCCTGGTCTCTTCCCTAGCAATGTCAGTCTCCTGCTCAGTGGAGGGAAGTGAGGCAGAGGAATAGGGCCCTGGTCGGACCATGGTGAGGGAGTATATGGCCAAACCCCTCCAACCCCTAACACCAGACCCTCTCCAGTACTGGACAGAAAGGCAGAGATCTGGCCCCAGCTACTGAGTCTGGCATTAGACTTCCTTTCCATTCCCCACCACCACCAGCGTTCAGACTGGTGGCCACTCACGTCTGGACCCTGGGACTGTGGAAAGGTTGACCTTCTTCAGGTGCAATCTTTCAACGTTGGGGTTCCCCCACAAACCCAAAGGTCCACACACCACACCTTCCTCCACCTGTTCCACTGCCTCTCTGCCTTCCTTCCTACCATGCCTGCCTGCCTGCACCACTGGGATTTGGAGTCTATAATGGCCCAGTATTTAAGGACTTCCCTGGCCATCCCAGGGAAGACCACTCTTGCTGTGTTTTGGGGTCTATAATGGCCCAATGGTTAAGGCCTTCCCTGGCCGTACCAGTGTGGACCACTCCTGCAGGGTTTTGGGGTCTATAATAAACCAGTGTTAAAAGCCTTCCCTGGGGATCCATTCTCATTGTGTTTGGGGGTCTCAAAGGGCTCAAATGCTCTAAAGAGCTCTTTGAGACCCCCAAAGGGCCCAACTTCTCTATGGGGTTTGAGATGTTGCTGCCTATGGGTAACTTGGAGCCCAAAACTCTCTGCCTGTCTCTGTGGGTGGCTTGCTTCTATGGGGTTGGGGTCACGTTGCTGCCTGTGTGACTTCGAGCCCTTGAAGGATCCCAAACATCTCTGCCTACCTCTGTGGGTGGCTTATTTCTATGGAATTAGAGTCACTTAGCTGTCTATGGGTGACTTGGAGCCCTTGTTGGAGCCCAAAACACACTCCCTACCTCTGTGGGTAGCTTGCTTCTATGGGGTTAGAGTCACGTTGCTGCCTATGGGTGAGTTGGAGCCCAAAACTTTCTCTGCCTACCTCTGTAGGTGGCTTGCTTCTATGGGGTTGGAGTCACATTGCTGCCTGTGGGTGACACTGGAACAAAAAACAACACTCTCTGCCTCTGTGGGTGGCTTGCTTCTATGGGTGGCTTGCTTCTATGGCGTTAGAGTCACTTCCCTGGCTCTGGATGACTTGGAACCCAAAACACACTCTGCCTCTGTTGGTGGCTTGCTTCTTTGGGGATAAAAACAGTTTAAAAAACCAACTTTAAAATAAAAATGATTAAATAATATTTAATAATATTGCTGGTCCAAATTCCAAGTTGATGTCCACCAGTCAGCTTAACAATTAACATGTTCTGTACTCTGATCATTTTTTTAGATATTTTTTCAAATATTTTTAAAATATTTTAAAGAACATTTTAGAGACAGACGGAGACACAGTGTTTAAATTAAGAAAAAAGAAATACGAAACGAAATGAAAAATGAAACAAAATTTGTCTTTAAAAATTGTTTAAAAATGAAACAAAATGAAACAAAAAACAAAATCAAATGCCATTTTTGCATTTTGTACCCATCTCTAGAGATAAACAAGAACATTGAAGTTGTTTATACTTACTTCAAGGCATCATACAGAATTGTTGATTCAATTCACCATCACCTGGAAGAACACATGTGTAATGTCACTGATTTTGCTGAAAACTATGAATTCACAATATTTCAATATTCCCTGTTCTAGTAAAGAAATTCAGTCTGTAGCAAAAATGTTTTGTGTTACTTACAAGACTTCATATTAAGATTTTGTAAATTAACAATCCACTTCTTCAAATGGTATCTTTAAAGCAACAGAGGGAATTTCACTGAAACTGCTAACCAATGTAACACTATGACATTATGTCATCGCTGCTAACCAATTTTGTTAGCAATGACATTATGTCATAGTTGTTAACAAACTGCTAATTAATTTGCACCATGACAAATATGTCAACAATTGCGTGGAAACTGTTGCTTGGAAAAACAGTCCAAATTCTAAGTGATTAACTTTCTTCTCCATATGCCTTCTCAACATTAATAAAAAAATTTAAAAATAGAGGTCTAGGTGAGCAAGATTAGTTCAGCCATAAAAAAGTTACTAGTTTACAATAAAAATACTAAATGAAGGAATCATCTGAACTATTCCAGAATCAATGTATTATTCCTTTCACTTGAGTTACTCCCTCTCTCTTGAACAGCTCTCAACAGATGTGCATTATTTTCAGGCCAAGTTCTGCCATTCCACCTATATAGCTATATAAATCTCATCACTCATCTGTCTAGATTCAACTCTCAGATGCCTAAAGCTGACTTTGGGCAGAACAAGTTCTTTTGAGCATGCCAAACCCCTTCAAACAGACTTCCACTTCAACTGCTCAGATGCTCTGGGCCTGCCAAAGCTTGCAATCTCAGAGCTAGAACTTCAGTTTTACAAAGCATGAACATAAGAACACATAAGAACATAATAAGAGCCATGCTGAATAAGGCTAAAGGACCAGCTGGCCCAGCTTCCTATATCTCACAGTGGCCCCACCAAATGCCTCTGGGAGCACACAAGACTAAATATCTGTCTCCTGCTACCACTCCCCTGCATCTGGTCCTTGAAGAACCCTGGATTTAAGCCTGGAGATACACTACACTCGATCTACACTTTGATTACACATCTCAAAATATTTTCCTTTGTCTGTGATGGACTCTTCCAGCCAGGAATCTGTCCAATTCTGGTTTTTTGAAGGCATCCAGGCCAGATCCACATCATGCCCTGCATCCTTTTGGCAATCAGTTCCCCAGACTTTTTCCAACTAAAGAGCCCCAAATGTTTTAGCCTTTCCTCAAAAATCTTTTTTCTGTTCTCTGCACCTTTTCCAGTTCCACAGTCTTTCTTGAGATGCGGTGCGGTGACCAGATGTCCCAATACTGATGTTCTGGTTGTTTTGTATAGATTATAATGTTGAATGTTTTACTTTCAATCCACTTTTTGATAATCCCTGCACTGCATTATTTTGTGCCACACATTGGGAACACCTTCATATCCCACCAACACAAAGATCTCTTTTGATCTGTCAGAATAAAAGAGCCCAAATGCCTTGATAGATAAAGTTTTGATTTTTCAGCCCAATAATTTTAGTTACATTTGGCTTCATTAAAACTTTGCCATTTCTACCATCCCCCAGTTTGAGATTCCTTATCAGAATGGTTCACAATCTTCTCTGGTGTTTACCTTAAAAGTTTTTGTTTTCTAAAATGGCATTATAATGTTGGCTGTTTTATTTTATTTCCCAACAGATTATAATCCCTAGGACAGAACCCTGGGGCTTCTTCACCGCTCTCCACAAATTGGGGAGACACTCTTTGTTTCCTGGATCTCAACCAGTTCTCAGTCCATAAGAGGACCTGCCCTCTTATCCCCTGCCCTCTTATCCCCTGACTGTGCAATTTTCTCAGCAGCCTCTGGTGAGGGACTGTGTCAAAGGCCTTTTGAAAATCCAGATAGACTATATCCAACCTTCTACTTTATGATTTTGATTGTTTTGCCCCAATATGCATTACTTTACATTTCCCTACATTGAAACACATTTGCCATTTCGTAGCCCATTCTTCCAGTTTGGAGAGATCCTTCTGGAGCTCTTCACAATCTTCTCTGGTTTTCTGAAAAGTTCCGTGTCATCTGCAAACTTGGCCACCTCCCTGCTTATCCCTGTCTCCAGGTCATTTATGAACTGATTGAAAACCACCGGTCGGTCCCAGAATAGATCCCTGGGGCACACGGCTTTTCATCTCTCTGCATTGTGAAAATTTCCCATTGACACCTACTCTTTATTTCCTGGATCTCAACCAGTTTCCCTTATTTTAAAAAAGGCTGAATTTAAAAACCCTGGGTCCCAAATCTATATCTAAATATGCAATGATAATCAGGATAACTTTGCATTGAATGTGCATGCCCTCTTTTATCCCCGGAACTGCTTTAAAAACTGGGAGAGATAGTGCAAAACTGGCTTCATCTCTTTCAGCCTCTGTCAAAATTGGACAATGTAGAGACTTAATTTTAAAGCCCTTTAATTTTGAAATGTGTTCATCCAGGTTTAGACTCCTATCCAAACCATGCTGCTACATTTGAAATGAAATTTTTGATTGTTTTTCATTCTGGACCTAAAGATGCATTTACTTTTAGCTGCATTTCCAAAATCATTATACAAACCTTGGAAGAACACAAACATGATGCTGACTTTTAACTTTTTAATATTTGAGCTAAAGCACTCTGATGTGATTAAATTTTCTGGTAAACTAGTGACATTTAACAGCAAGAGCAATTGAGTAGGACTAGGGAAAACTGAGTTAAAATCTCTCCTCACTTGCTTATCTCGGACAAACCCTTGCTCCTATCTTAACTTGGATAGTTGGGGAGATCCAAGTAATCCATAGAAGCAGAATTATGCATTCCACCTGGAACAACTTAAGGGTGATTAAATTTCCCCACTCCACAGTTCCCCAAACGTGTTCACTTGCACTTGCAGCTTTATATGCAAACCTGCCTCCATTGCAGGCTTTTTCCCAGTCCCCTACATATGTCCAATAAAAGAGGAAAGAAATCAAGGCATGAGAATATATACTGAGGAGAGTGCTCTTTCCCTCCCCCAAATGAGGCCAAACATTTTCTTTAGCTGAACCTAGAATCATAAGTCTAAACTGGATTCATTTGTACAATCACTTACTACTTGCCCTATTTAACAAATTTGCTGGCTGTAATTTTGGCTGGAGAATTAGGTGTTACTGTTTTGAGAATGGAAGGGTTATATGCCATTTTAACAAGAATGTGCTGCGCACATATAATTACACTCTCTCCTGGAGACCCATTGTGACATATATTTGCCAGTTCTGTTGAATCACATTCATAAACTGCAGGAGACAACAGCAGCTACTGGTCTCAATTTTAAGGCAAAAGCTTTTCTCTCTCTTTGCTTTGTAGTGACTTTCATTCACATCAGCTGAACAGAACAGTCTTCTTGCTGAAATTCAGTAGCCTGATGTGAAGAACGTGGTTTTGAGGAGCACAGTTCTTCTGAGATTTCCCAAACTGGGAATAACATTCAGGCTTTCAAAGACAGAAACTAGAAACAGTCTTATTTAAACCTACATGTAGCTAGAGATCAAGAAGGTGGATATCTGAGCTCTGTGCTGTACCCCCATAGACTTTGATATAAACTCCAGTGGTTCCATGTTAGTGTAGACAATTCCTTTGACCACATCATGCTGAAACAAATTCTGTTTTATTTGCTTACAGATACAAATGTGAAGGCCACTTGTCACCAAGGTACAGTTGGTTACATGATGTGCACTGAGGCAAAAATCCTGGCTTCACATATACAGATACAGGGCCTCAGCTGGCAATAACTGACTAGCAAAAGGATCTTGGAGTGGTGACAAATAGCTCGATAAGAATACTGACCCAGTTTGTGGTGGCTGTGAAAAAGACACATTCCATGAATGTTAGAGAAGGAAGCGATAATAAAACGACTAACACAATATTGTCCTCATAAAATATATTGGCATGACTGCACTTGGAATGTTGAACATTGTTCTGATCATTTCACCTCAGCTTGTAGAGCTGAAAAGGGCACAGAAAGTGCAACTAAAATGATCAAGGGCTAGAGAATGTAGGATTGCTTTGGTCTGACTTAGAACAGAGAAAAAAGTCAAATATTATTCATCCTTTCCCATACTTTTAAAAATAAATTTAAATGGTGGGAGACTTGGGGCAAATAAAGATATGACAGCAGAACATGGAGATACCAAGTCAAGGAACATGGAGATACCAAGTCAAGGAAAAGTTACAAGTATTTTTCTTTTCAAAAACCAACAACACTACACTGTATAGAATCTGAAACCAGCATCCAGAGGGATGCTTGTGGGGCAGCCAAGACTTTGAGCATGCTCAAGGTATGCTTTCCTTTGAATAACAGACACAGTCATACTTAAAGCTGCTTGAGAAAGGTCCTACAGATAGGGATGGGATTACATAGTTAATGGATTTCTACCTCCAAATTTCAGCAGGAACTGATGACAACGTGCCATGAAGGCAATTCTGGATTATGGCAATCCTTTGGGGGGATTTCCAGGTAGCGAGAACTCAAGAGTGGGTTATCATTACCTTCTTATGGTGGCATTTTGGGACTGTGAAGATTACCCAATCCCATACAAAATGGCTCTTCTTTCAAGAGACATTGTGGGGAATCAAAGACAGTTAACTCAATGAGTTATCTAACCAGCAGAAACTGCCCAGGCCCAAGTATGGGACTGAAACTCAAAAGTACCAGGAGGAAGACAATGGCTCCTTTGCCTCTGTTCAGCTCCCAAGCCATTTCTCCAAGGAGGCAGCCTCTTCTGGAACTTGCCCTCCCACTCACATTTGCAAGACTCGGGGACTCCCAAAACTCCCACAGTGCTCTCAGGTGATTTTCTCCCCACTCACCAGAGAAATGGCATGGGAACCAAACAAAGCTTAGAGGGATTGTTCTGCCTACTGCTGTTTTGGCATTTCATTCCCATAATTCAGTCTTGGGAGTTCCAGTTGAATCATGGTGTAGAAGTCCATTCAATATGAGACCATTTCTACCTGCAGGTTCAAAAGTGCCTTTCCAGGGAGTACCAGTTGTAGAAGATATTTACTATTCAAAATAGTCAAAACATGAAAAGTTTATTGGACACTCAATATTGGCAGTTATTTGATCCTGGAGTATACTTCTAACATGTGACAGACCACTGTGACTGCTGGAGTTTTATTTACAGGTTCACATACTGTTTGTAGTTCAAGTGACTGAGAGGGAAATTTCTGGGTTGAGTGATTGTCTATCTGTCAATCACTAATCAATTGTGCCTTTCAGCTTTTGAAATTCAAAGCAAACCTTGCCACTCTAATGAATGCTCTATTCCTCTTTCATTTATTGCTTACAGTATACACAAGTCTGCAATTTCAAGCAACTCAAAGTAAAGAAATATTTTAATGTCACCTGTACAAGCACTGCTCAGTGCAGTTTACAGATTAAAACTAAAATTTCAGAAATCCTCATATATTAAACACTCAACATGACAATTGTAGAGGTCAGCCTTTTGAGTGTGACCGAGTTACCACACTCCCCTCTCTACAGAGTAGTAAAAGGCACAACCTCACTCTAGCACAGGCCCCCAGTCATCTCATGGACCATTGACCTGTACCAATTTAGTCTCGGGTATCGCTGGCACTAGTGAGGGTACCCCAGTTCAATCGCTGAGTCCCAGATAAGATGTAACATGGAAAAAATAAAACAAATGTTTATTGAATACAATAAGATGTTAAATACAGATCATGTGTGTTCCATTACTTAAAATTTCTCAAAGCAGTTCACTCAAATACTGTTCTAATTCCCTCACTCAAACTTGACAGTTCCCTAACTGCCCAGTCTCTTCTTTAGTGCCTGTCAATTTCCTTATCTTACCCCTATCTGACTCTAACTACCTCAGGTGAAGCTATTTAAACACTAAGGCCCCGCCTTCACATTCCATATATGGGCATAAGCATTAATCCTTTATTTCCCCTTCCTGTACGGTCACATAAAGAGAACAAGGGTGAACACTACAATTCACAGACATGGGTCAATATAATGTGTTATCTTTTTCAAGTATATTCTGGAAACAGAAACACAACCTATAGAGAACAAATATGATTGTGTGAAAATTCACTTTTTTCAAACATAATAAGAGAGCAGTGTCCCTCAAATACTTCATAGCATTATACCTTATCCTTTCCTTTCAAGAGCTCGCATGAGGTACAACATTTAGGAAGAATTTATTTTCACTTAATTACCATTGAACTTTTAAGAGAAAGAAACACACAATCAGTCAAGTCTCCTATCTGAAAAAAAAACTAGCTGAGATTTTGACACCTCTGGCTCCTCCTATGCTTAAACTGACATATAAGATAAAAGCTGACTCTCTTGTGTCAGGAAACAATGATTTTGCCCAAAAGGAATACCATGTTTTACCCATCTCCCTACTGCACTTGATAAATTAGAAAGCACATTATAGCCTTTTGTCATACAATATTTGGATCACAGCCTCCACTGCTGCTCACTGATTTATTCACTGTCATTAACATAATAGATTGATGATGACAGCTAAACTGGAGAGAGGGAGAGAGGGGGGGAGTGAAAGACTTTCAGAGGCTTGAAATTCAAACACATTTTACGCACAATTGTTTCTTTTTCTATCCACTGATTGAAGTTTGTGCCACTGGGTATGGTATGTGAAGTCTCCCAGATGGAGAAAGGTGTCACACACATAAAACCCTCAAGAATTAAAATTAAAACAGATAAGTCAGAGTGATTCGTTTCAAAAGGCACATCAGTGCAAGTTTATAATATTGAGATACTATGCTCATTACCATCTGGTAGAGGTACAGTTGGCTGATTTGAGTTATATTTATCTTAGAACATAAGCAGCTGCTACTGGACATTTCTACAACCTTGTACTATTGTTGAATAGTGACAACAGGACAAGGTCCCTTGTAACACACTCATATACCGTGTTTCCCCGAAAATAAGACACTGTCTTATATTTATTTTTTCTCAAAAAGACACACTAGGGCTTATTTTCAGGGGATGTCTTATTTTTTTAAAGTATAATACAACAATCTATACTTATTCAAATACTGTTAAGTCATCTTCTTCTGGAACATCGTCATAACTCTCCAGACCTGGAATTCTGGAGGGTGTGTGTTTGCATGTGAGGGGGAGGGGAGAAGAAGAGCATGAATGTCCCTCCTTTCCAGAAGGCGTTCCGCCAACCCAGAGGGGCTCGGTTTGCAAACCCTGCAGACTAGAGGGTGTGTGTTTGGCAGACAAGGGGTTAAGGAAGCAAGAATCGCCAGGCGAAAGGCAGTTGCCCAAGCCGCTGTCCATTGGCTGTTGGGTGGCATCTCCTGCCCCTGATGCAATGGGCAAGCCTGGAGGTGCGCTCACACCCAGCACCCAGCTTGGAGGGGCAAAGTCCAGGCAAGGGCGGGGCGGCACCAAAACGCTGATAGAGGAAAGGAGCGCCACTGATGTTTATTTTTGGCGTGCAAGCCTTCCTCCTAAGAACTTTTAAAGTTAAAAGCACACCTTTCTTCTCCCCACCCCTCAAACACTCAGCTGCCATGGAAGTGGTGGGAATGGCCACCTCATGGTTTTAAAAGACATGAAAATAAAAAAGGATTCTGATTTGATTTGAAAACGAGCAGCCTGGGGCAGTGCGGGGAGAGAAGAGAGAAGTCTCTACTGAAATCTCTCTTTGCGATGGTGGGGAGGAGAGGGAGATTGTGCTTTATCACCCCCACACCTTCAAACTCTTCCAGAAGCCGGCAGCAGCCCAGCCAAGCTGTCCCCTCCCTCCCCCACTTATCACATGATGTCAAACTACACCACCACCACACCTCCACCATAGTTGTGCTCATGTGGGCAAGGGGTTAAGGAAGCGAGAATCCACTGGGCACAAGGCAGCTGCCCAAGCTACTGTCCGTTGGTACGATGGGTGAGATGGGAGGTGCGCTTGCACCCTGCACCCAGCTTGGAGGGGCAAAGTCCAGGCGAGGGTGGGGCAGCATTGAAGCGCCGGGTAGATTGAGGAAAGGAGTACTGTTGCCATTTATTTTTGGTGTGAGAGCCTTCCTCCTCAGATAAAAAAGGCTTCTGATTTTATTTGAAAACAAGCAGCCTGGGGTGGGGGGGGGGGAGAGAAGAGAGAAGTCTCTACTGAAATCTCTCTTTGAGATGGTAGGGAGGAGAGGGAGATTGTGCTTTATCACCCCCCCTCACCTTCAAACACCTCCAGAGGCTGGCAATAATAATTATGTGTCCGGTCATTCTCCTGGCCTGGCTGCAATAGTTATTCCACTTACCAGAATAATTATTCAACAAGGCACCTTCACTTGAATAATAAGTAAAAGCATTTATTTGGCTAATAAGGATTTCACAGGAATATTCTCTTACTGGAAAATAAAGACATGATTTCCCTTCTAACGTCTAAAGCAAACTTCAGAGGCAAAAGTCTCACTAATTCTACTTTAAGACTACATTGCGAAGCATTAGTCCATTAGTCCATATTGCAGAATCCATTCAGGAAAAATCTCTCTGCATCTCTCTCTCTCTCTCTCTCTCTCTCTCTCTCTCTCTCTCTCTCTCAATCTCTCTCTCTCTCTCTCAATCTCTCTGGCTCTCTCTTCCATCTAAGGCGACAGGCAGGCAGAAGCACTAGGGCTTATTATCAGGGGTAGGGCTTATATTTAACAAATGATTATAAATCCTGCTAGGGCTTATTTTCTGGGTAGGTCTTATTTTCGGGGAAACACAGTATTATTTTAGGAGATTTTAATAATAATTATGTGTCCGGTCATTTCTATGTTGTCATTTTCAGGGTTTTCCAGTTAGAGAATTCTCAGAAGTGGTTTCCCATTCCCTTCCTGAATCACACATTAAAACACATTCAAACCACATTTATCTGTGGTGACATGGATGGGTGTGTGCATCGGTGTGTCTTAGCATATTTTGCTGGCAATATTGCTTTATAATAGCTGCCGCCCCCACAATCAATAGTCTGTGAGGCCAATATGCTACTGCAGTTACTTTGGGAGATAAGCATATAGGTTTAAACATAATCAATAAAATATACCCAGAGAGTCAAATAGTTCTTCCTAAAACAGTTATTAATCCCTTAAAAGTGAAAATTAACTCTCAAAATATCACACTTTTTATTTATTTATTTATTTATTTATTTAAACTTATGTCCCACCCATTTAGTGGACAAGACACTATTCGTAGTGACTTCCAGAAAAATAACAAAAATATGCAACATTTATTTTAAAATATCATATCAAATGATCATATAAAAACAATGGAGAAATTAATGTATGCATATTATACACCTAGAGATAGGCAAGAACTGTTGGATTAACAGTTTTTGCCAGTTCAACAGGTGGCAAAATAGGGGTTCCACGGTTTGGCCCCCACCACTTCCAGCAGGCACCCGCTTGGAAGCCAAGTCCTAGCTTCCATGCCCCATCTCTTCTGGCCACTGCTACAGAGGGTGGGGCACCAAATCATGGAACATGTGTTTGACCATCCACCAAACTGGCACAAACCACTAAACCACAGTTCGTGCCCATCTCTCTATATATCTATTGTTTTGTTTTGTTTTTTTTTTTGAGATTTCAAATTCATTTTTTCCATTCAGGAAATGAAAGAACAGAACGTGCATTTTCCTTTCTAATTTAGGATTCACAATGTCATTATTTAGATACACAGGCTATTTTCTACAACAGTCAGGAAAAAAGAAGAAAAGATTTTTAAGCTTTTGTGAAATCAAAGCATTATCTTTTCAAACTTTTTCTTTATTTCCTACTGATCACATATTTTTCATATGAAATACAGAATCATCAAGACATTCAAAGTACTGAAATAAAGTGAAGTACATGTATGAAAAACATGCCACAAAACTGTTTTGTTACTCAAACAAAGGTGAAGTGTCTCTTTCAGTGAAAATAAATGATTACTGAAAAATATAGCTCATATAATACACTGTGGCGTATTCATTACCTGTCAGCTCTAAATAAAACACACTGTAATTTGCATTGCTTCCAAATGATATCCACACTGTGTTTGAACTGCTGATGAAGTGATTCCTTCCTTATTTGCATTGAATACATCAAGTTCACACTTAATACAATATATAATTAACAAAGTATGCCAATATTACACAGTTCTTTTCCTTTTTTGAAGTGAAGAGTCGATGCAAGTTTGCCTTCTCTCAGGTGTGGTATTGTGGTAATAATATTTTCAGCGAACAATGGGTAATTTTCTAATTAAAAATATAATATCTTTTTTCTGAATGTCTCAGCACCACTTACTTCACTTACAGAGGTGACTTTTAAAGAGAGAAAATGGTTGATGTGCCATGAGTTTCCCTGTGTCACCCACTGTTGCCAACTTATTCATGGAAGAGGTGGAGAAGAAGGCACTTGAAACATTCCCAGGGACCACACCATCCCACTGGTTCAGGTATGTGAATGACACCTGAGTAAATAACAAGATACAGGAAGAACAGGCCTTCACACATCACATAAATGCAGTGGACCCAAATATCAAGTTCATCAGGGAAGACACCAAAAGACAACCAGCTGGCTTTCCTGGACTGTGTAGTTATCATAGGACCCAATGGTAGCCTAAGAATAGAAATTTACAGGCAAATCCACAGACATGGAAAGTGCACTCAGTCAGATACTGAGGTCCCAAACCATTTAGGGCCTTGTATGTTAACATCAAAACCTTGAACTCAATGCAGTAGCATATCAGCAACCTCTACAGAGCTGCCAGCATGGGGGTAATATGTTGGTGCCTTTTTTGCCCTGATAAAAGTCTGGCAGATGTATTCTGCACTAGCTGCAATCTCCGCATTAACCTCAAGGGCACTACAGTAGTCTATTGTTGAGAATACAAGTGCATGAACCAACACAGTTAACACCCTGAGGTCAAGCAGAGCCCGCAGCTGGACAATCCTCCACAGTTGATAATGAGAGGAACGGACCACATGGGTTCCCATGGTAAATGCTGGGTCCAGCAGGACACCCAAACTGCCGGCTTTATCCTTTGTGGAGAATAACCCCCCCCAAAAAAGTGAGGGAGTTCCCCAACCCGCAGACCCTAGGAGTCCCCACAAGCAGGATCTCCGCTTTGCCTGGGCTCAACCCCAGCCTATTAGCCCCCATCCAATCCAAGATGGCCGACAATCAGCACTCAAAGGACGCAACAGCATCTGCTACAGAAGATGGAAAGGAGATATAAAACTGGGTGTCATTCACATATTGGTGACACGAAGCTCCGTATCCCCTTATGACCCTTCCCAGCGGACTCAAAAAAATGTTGAAGAGCATGAGAGAGATGACCGACCCCTGTGGCACCCCACAATAGAGAAACCAAGGGGCAGAGGTCATCTCATCCAGCTGCACTCACTGGGGATGGTCCTCCAAGAAGGAACAGAACCACTGAGCAATGCCTCCAATCCCCAACTCAGAGACACTATGGTGGTCAGTATTAAAGGCCACTGAGAGATCAAGGAGAAACAACAGAGACTTTTGCCCCTGTCAGAATCCCTCAAAAGGCTATTGTGTAGGGCGACCAATGCCGTTTCTGTACTATGGCACAGCCTGTAGCCCCACTGAAAAGGACTGAGGGTGTTTGTGTCATCCATAAGGCCATGAAGCTGGTCTGCCACCACCCTCTCTAGGACCTTGTTCATATAGGAAATATTGCAACAGGTCTATAGTTATCAATTTGGTCTGCTGCCCCATTAGGGTTTTTTTTCTGAATGGGCCTAATAAGGGTCTCCTCGAGGGCCAGGGGAACCCTGCCATCAAGGAGAGACCCATTGATTATTGCTGTCACCCATTCATTAGAAGTCAGACCGGCTGCTTTTATTAACCAGCGCGAGCAAGGATCCAAGGAGGAGGTGCTGGCCCCGCAGCGATCAAGGGCTTTGTTCACTTTTGTCGGCGTCACTGGTTGAAAGCTCGAAAGCAATGCCAGGCAAGGCAATCTGTTACAAAGAATTCCCTAGAATAGTTTTGTCCCACCAGATAATAATTGTTAGTCTATGGAACTCCCTGCCACAGGATGTGGTGATGGTGTCTGGCCTGGATGCCTTCAAAAGGGGATTGGACAGATTCCTGGAGGAAAAGTCCATCACAGGTTACAAACCATGAGGGAAATGTGTAATCTCCATGTTTAAAACCAGGGTACATCAAGGGCCAGATGCAGGGGAGTGGTACCAGGAGACAGATATCTAGTCTCATGCGCTCCCAAACGCATCTGGTGGGGCCACTGTGAGATACAGGAAGCTGGACTAGATGGGCCTTTGGCCTCATCCAGCATGGCTCTTCTTATGTTATGTTCTTATGTTAATTTTACTAGGCAGCTATTTCTTCCTTATGACAATTTACAGCCCAACCCAACCATCATCTATGTAACAGGTTTATAAGGGTGGGCTATTTTGTGAGGTCTGTTTCTGAGCACATTCTCAGATTTGGGCAGCAAATGGTTAAAGATCTTTCCAACATGTTTCTGATGGGATGCACAGATTTCTCTTTTTAAAAATTACAGATAAATCTCTCTTTATGTGTGCAGGTTCTCCCAAAAGATTACTGTAACAGATTACAAGAGTAAGCCAAAGGAAGAATATATCACCACTGCTGAGACAGTTCCAGTGGTACCTAATATATTTTGTGTAACCATTCACAATGCTAGGTAACCTTTAAAAGTTCCGAATGAGAACAGCTTCTCTCCTGCCAACTCCTTTCACACCATAAGACTCTGAAACTATATCAAGAGCTTCTGCCCTATATTCCATCATTACTGGGGGTCATACCGATTGTTATAAGGAACTAGGCCTTTTCTGCCGAGGCAACATCATGATGAAACACTTTTCTCTAGCTACCTCAGATGTCTTTTTCAGTATAGCTTGCAAAATTGTTATTAAATCCTCTAAGGGCTCTTGTAAAACCACACTTCAACAGAGATTAAATAAAACCAGGGAAGCAAATAGTGTACAGTATATCTGTTTATAACATCGCAGAAGTGGTAATACAGCTTTTCCTGAGAAAAATCATTCTCAAACTGTAATGTATTTGTATTTGTTTGTCTTGTTTCAGGGTATCTTTTCCGAATGTTTGTTCCATGCATTGCTCCTTTTATTTACGATGAATGGGGTGCTTCTTTTGTTTTGGTTCATTTCCCCCATTTGAAGGGGATAGAGTGGGACCAGATGGATGAAGGTATATACAGCATTAGAGATGGAGATAAAACATTGGGTTGGCTGGTTGGGTGAGATGCACAGTGGGGGTGGGAGAAGAGGGAAGAAGGTGAAAAAGTGTTGGGGCTGGAGGTAAGATACACACCAAGAAGAAGCAGGGAAGAGAGTGAGACAGGTGGGCTATTGGAATAAAACTGAGAGGCAATGTTAGAACCCTGGGCAAACAAAGGTGGTGAATGTCAGAAACACAGAGGACAAGGATGATCCATCTCTTTCTCATTCATGGAAATGGATCATTGGTATTTCTAAGGCTTTCTTTTGGAATGCCATAGAAAAAGCTGGAAACTGCTGGAAAGTTTAGTGGTTTCGGCATCTGGCTAGAAGTTTGATTCCCTACTGGGCCTTCTTGACAAGTGCTGGACTTCCAGCTACCGGTATGATGATGATGATGATGATTGATGGTTGTTAAGCAAAGGCTGGATGGCCATCCGTCGGGAGTCCTGTGATGGGGGTTTCTGCATGGCAGGAGAATTGGACTGGATGGCCCTTGAGGTCTCTTCCAACTCTATGATTCTGTGTTGTTTTTCATTTGTCCTAAATCCCAAGTCTATCCCCCACATTCTCTTCTTGAATAAGTAGTTTTTCATCTACAGATAGATAGATAGATAGATAGATAGATAGATAGATAGATAGATAGATAGATAGATAGATAGATAGATAGATAGATAGATCTTTATTGTCATTGTCCTGTGCAGAACAACAAGAATGAAAGAATCTACATCAGCTTTTACAGGGGGCAGTGGATGAAACAGATTACTGTATCTAGATCCAGTTTAACCTGGTTTCATGCCTTCTTATAGGAAAGAGGCAACTTTGGTGGGTCCTCTACACCATGGCTGTTCAACTTTGAACAGGCCAAGGTCTACTTTTTCCAGCTCAAAGTGCCTGAGGGCTACTACACTAAAACCTCTACTTACAAATTTTATCTGTTCCAAGCACATGCTCGTAAGTAAAAACCTTTGTAAGTAGAGCAGTGGTTTCCCATAGGAATGCATTGAAAACCAATTAATATGTTCTGAGGGAACCGATTTCAATGCACCATAACCCTTGAACTACCCCGCTCGGCTGAGATAATGGGCTGGCAGAACCAGAACTTTGCTGGGGCAGTGGTGGTCCTTGGGATGGAGGATGGAGGATGGAGGGTGGAGAATGCCAGGACCCTGCCTGCCACGGAACCTGACTCTGAGGGGTTAAATGGTGAAGACCTTCTTAGTCTGGAAAAAGGCACCTGAGGAGGGATATGATTGAGATGTACAAAATAATGCAGGGCATGAGTAAAGTGGATAGAGGGAAGCTCTTCTCCCTCTCACAAAATACCAGAACTAGGGGACATACACTCAAATTGTGGGCTGGGAGAGTAAGAACAGACAAAAGAAAATATTTTTTCACCCAGCGTGTTGTTAGTCTATGGAACTCCCTGCCACAGGATGTGGTGATGGCATCTGGCTTGGATGCCTTCAAAAGGGGATTGGACAGATTCCTGGAGGAAAAGTCCATCACAGGTTACAAACCGTGATGGAGATGTGTAATCTCCAGGCTTAAAACCAGGGTACTTCAAGGGCCAGATGCAGGGGAGTGGTATCAGGAGACAGATATCTAGTCTCATGCGCTCCCAAATGCATCTGGTGGGGCCACTGTGAGATACAGGAAGCTGGACTAGATGGGCCTTTGGCCTGATCCAGCATGGCTCTTCTTATGTTCTTATGTTATGTTATGAGGAGCCTTGCAGCTCAAATCAGCAAGCAGCTGGGTCTGATGACTCAGCTGAAAACATATCTTCACCTCCTAGAAGGGCCATGAGCAGAATTCTGCAAAGACGTGCTACCAGAAGAGCTAGGGAAAGGGTCTTTGATGCTAGACGGGGAATCAGGTTGGGAAGACCTGAGTACTAGCAGAAGCCTTTCCAGAAGTAAGGGTGTGTTCCCTGTTTCGGGATAAAGCTGGCAAGCTCAGCTTGAGCTCTCTGTGGGAGCAAAGTGTCATTTGAACTTGCAACCACGTTCCTGTGACCTTGGCTCTGTTTCCTGACTTTGGTCTGGCTTCCTGGACAATGGCTTGATCTGTTCCCTTGGGTTTGGCATCTGGTTTCCGTGAGATATTCTGGTTTTGACTTGGACTGGTAATTGCTGGGAGTTGGATTCTGTTATTTATCTGGCATTTGATTGTTAGCAAAGGACTTGAACTTGCCTGGCTTTCCACTAAAGATCTTGGCAAAGAACTGAACCCTGTTTGTGTGTGTGCTCTGTGTGCGGGGCTTGACAGAGAACTTATCGCCTCACTTTTTTATTGATGGCCAGCGGGCTACTTTTGAACCCTTCACAGGCTACCAGTAGTCCACGGTCTACCTGTTGGGCAGGCCTGCTCTACACCATAGCCTGAGGGAATGTTTCTTATGCTCCTGGATCTCAAAGTAGCACTTGACATCATCAACCATGGTATTATTCTGGATCGCCTCACTGGGTGGGATATATAAGAAGAAAGTGTTGTAGTGGATCCAGCACTTTCTATAGGAACAAGCTCAGAATATAATGCTGGGAGGGTTGTGATTGACAGCCTGGCCTTTGTATATTTCATATATACATAAAATCACTGAGAGAACCTGTCCAGAATTTTCTGTTCAAAGGTCACTAGAAAGCTCACAACAGCCTACACTATCTCTCTTTCCCCTCTGGATCCTAGAAAACTGCTTCACTTCTAATGTCTGATACCAATAATGGACTGGATCAAGGTGAACAAATGTAAGCTTAATCCTGACAAGACAGATTTACTCCTGACCTGTTGAAAGATCAGGAGTAAGACAGGCAACAAGGATTCTGCCTGACTTCAATGGTTACTACTCCCCTCAAAATGCTTCAGGGGCATTCAAACTAGAACCTGGATACTCAAGTTTTGACAGAGACTTTTTATGGTTAAACCTAATATGTTAATTGTCTAAAGTTCTAAAGATAACTGATCTGGCAATGGTGATTCATGTCTCAATTATATCCCACTTGGATTATTATAATAGAGAACACTCAAAAGGACCACCATTGAAGACTTGTTTGATAACTTCCGCTGGTTCAAAATACTAGGATAAACTAATGACTGGAACCAGTTGCAGATTATATAACTCCCTTGTTAAATTTCACTGGTTGCCAGTCCACTTCCAAACTGAATTCAAAGTGATAGTTATTACCTTAAAAAGCCCTGTAGAACTTGACTCAGAAAAGACTTTGATTTCCTCATAAGTTTCCTTGCCTTTTACAATATTTGAAGAAGACCTTTGCCACCCCAGAAATAAAGAGATGAAACAAGAATTGTGGAGTACTGGGCCACGATTTAATGTTTAGCTTCTATTAAGTAAATTGCAAAGGACAAAAATCCAAGGGGGGACTCAGAATAGTACAAGTGGCATGAATTACAGGGTCTAATTAAATTTAGGTGGGTGCTGTCCACTAACACAGCACCCTTCCCAAAGAAACGGTCTGGCCAGACCTCATCTAATCTCTAGGGGCCAATGTTAATGCTCTAACTAATAATCTTAATATCCTGACCATAAATACAGAGGGCTGCCGGGTAAATTACAAACATCCTGCTTTCTAATACCAACTTGGGTTGCCACTTGCACTAACTCCCAATTGTGACCAGAAGAATAGTAAATGACCACACCTCGCCTGAGGAGAATGGGATGGGCAAAAACTCACTGCCACTCTTGTCCAATCTGAATAGCAGTCAAAAATTCCCATCTGGCCCTGGCACAACCAGCTAATCTCATTCTCCTAATAGGGTGGGCGGGTGGGAGAACGGCATGAGGCAAAAGGTGTAAGGAAACCTTTACCGGAGACTTATATAGGCTCCTAACCTGACAGACCACATACATGCTCCACAAATTGCATGTCATGTCCAGTGCAGGGAGGCAAAGGAGCCCCTCCCAGCACTGGGAGCACCCATTCTCTCAGGCTTTGCTTGATCCCATTTCCCTCTCGATCACATTTGGTGAGGATGTAAGAGTGGACCTTTGAAGCAGCTGCTTCCAAGTTGCAGAGTGTCCTTCCTCAGGAGGTCAGGTCAGTCCACCACCGCTGTTTCACCAGCAAGCAAAAACCTCTCCTTTTAGGCAGGTTTGACCGGCAGAGATCACAGTATTTAGGTTAGGTTCTGCCTCACCTTTCTGAGCCTCTGAGAGAGTGCTACAGCTGGCTTGTTCATTTACTCTACCTGCCTGACTTTCTCTTGCTGAGATAGGTCCTTCTAACCTCCATCCTCCAAAGAGGACTTAGGCAGGTACAGCATGACAGTACATAAAAGCACAGCTTTATTCAAATATTCAACTTCAATTTTTCACAGTTAATGGTGTTCACTGTGAATACCTTTTGGGGAAACACCTAAAGAAATTGGGTGTTTCCATTGCTTGTGGAAGCGTGTGCATGGTTCTGTACCTATGTGCCTCAAGGTCATGAGGCCCTTTTTCATGCCTTCTTAGTTCACACAGTCCTTAGTACAAATTGATGCTCCCAGTATAATTGTTCTGTATGGCTGCCTTACACCTTCTGTGTCTGTACCTATACAGAACTACCAACTGTGTTTCTGTCTGCTATACCACCATCATCTCTGTGGTTCTGTGATGATGATGATGATGATGATGATGATGATGATGATGATGACCACCACCACCACCACCACCATCATCATTTTTTCTCTAGCCCTTAGTAAAGAATATTGAGGGGAGATAAAGTAGCACTTTTCAGTTACTTGAAAAGTACAGTAGTTATACAGAGTGTAACAAAAATGAAAAGAACTGGAGTATCTAGTGAGGGTTGTAGGTCAGAAGAGACTGAGTCTCAGGATGCTATAGCAAGGAGATTTTTTTATTTAAAAAAATTACAGCTCCTGAAGAAAGCTTTCAGCTGAAACGCATTATAAAGAGTGTAGCCAGAATTAGGCTCAATATCATGGGAAAAATCTTCTTAACTGTTAGAGCAGTACAACAATGGAACCAACTATTTCAAGAGGTGGTGAGTTCTCCAACATTGGAGACATTCCAAGAGATGACTGCTTTATTGTTTTTAAGATTGCTGACTCTCATCTGCTCAAACATTAAGTTGAACTAATTTGTCTTGCTTTTGCATTATTTTACACTGTAACATTTATTTTATATGTTTTTATATGTTCATTTTGTTTTTTATTATTTTAATGAATATTTTAATAGTTTACCAAGATGTGAACCTTGAGGAAGAAGGGGTGAGTCACTGAAGAAAGTGCCTTAGCAAGAAAGGCTATTTTGCTTATTTGGATATTTTGTCTTGTTTTATCTTGCAGGGTTGGCATACAGTTTCAAAGTATGCAACCAAGTTAATATTCTGTCTTTGGAATTAAGACAGGTTGAAGCTAGGGTCAGAAGAATCCCACTAGCACTCAAACACTCACTCTCAGGGGTTTAATGAGCCTGGGACTGAAGGGTGATATTCTTGGTAGTGTGGCAGAGAATCTTCGCCTAGTGAAGAGCTGAAACCAGGTTTAAGGTCTGGGGATTCCCTTATAGGAATGCACATCTGTGCCTACTTACTGTAACAATATGTCCAACCAAACTCTATGAGATATACTGTTCAGTATACACATATAGGTTTATAAAGTCCTTAGTTGAATTTGATTACCGTATCTATATACCCTCCAGAAAAAGCTGTATAGAATAAGTCAGAGTTAAGAGTAATCGAAAAGAACATGAACAAACAGTGACATTAAAATTTATTTAAGAAATACTGAGCTTCAACTATCCTTGATAACTTTCAAAAAGCATAGCATATTGCCCCTCTGACAATAAGGCCACTCTGGGTGGTTCATAACATTAGATAGTATTATGTATGCTTGTATTTGCTTAAACATCCATGTTTGTTAACTGATGCAGTGAAAATATTTAAGAAAAAATCTTAGACTGACAGTCTATATATGTCCAAACTGGGTCTCTTTTACGGCCTGTTGCCATTAGTTTTTTCTCCTCAAGGGAGAAAGTGAGAATAATATGATAACCCTCAGGTTGCTATATCCATAAAACTCTCAAGATGTGGAGTACCGTGCTCAAAAGGCTTCACTTTCATTTTACTGTTTGCCCCTCCCTCCTCAAACTTTGCTTCTTGTGCAGACCTATTCCATTCCAAACAACCTTCTAGTCATTGAACTTCTTGAAATGTAGCACTTATGAGGTAAGGGGGTTGATTCTGGGTACAAGCATCTTTAATATCTTCTGGATAGAAAAATTGCCCCAAATAATCAGAAATCTCTGGGAGAGCAGGACATTGTGAATGGATGAATACAGCCTTATGCTACATAATTAAAAACTAATTTCATGAGAAATAATCTTTGGACTATGATGTATCTTAACTAAAACACGATCTTTAGAGAGATTTCTCCTCAAAAAGCATTTAATTTTTTAAAAATCTGATTTAAATAAAAATGATTTAAATAAAAAAATCTGATTTAAATTTTTAAAATCCAATTTATTTATTTTTTTAAAAATCGTTGATTTTCATCCAACCTGCTACATACATAAGTACAGCACAGAAAATCTATGTACACCACTCCCAAACCAATCATTGGGGATAATTATCAATCATATACATAATTATCTGACATGAAGGTATTCATGTTTTGTTAATTGCAAGTATTGCAACTATGTTTAAATACATCATTCACTTTGCAAGGTACAAATAAGTATGTGCAATTACATGCTAATTAGTTACATTTAATTACTGTGTAAATACTGCTATGTAAGAAGATAATCAGATGGTTACTTGTGCAGTGTAAATTAATTGATAAGAAGAGATTTACACTTGCAAATTAGGGTGATTACACTTCGAGTACTATGTTAGATGTTAAGTGCACTGCATAGTTAAATCACTTATCTATTATTTCACAATGGTTCCATATTATGTATTAAACCTTTCCCTCCTGTGATCATTCCACTTTGGATCATCATTTCTGCAACAATTATCTCCAACATAATTCCAATCATTAACTATTATATCACAAGATACCCAAAGCTTTGCTAATAGGGTGCTCTACTGTGATTGTACCTAGAGAAAGAAATGCCTGCCACTTGATCTATAACTTGCATTTCAAATTTCCTTTTCTCTCCTCCATTCACAGGGCACTCAATTTAGTTTCACTTCTGTAGCCATCTGCTGCTATAAACCTAGATTGTGTGCAATTTTATGCCTGAAAAAATGCTGGTTTGACCTGTATTTCTTTCATTATTCCACCAGCACACTGCAGAGAGATAAAATAATAGGGGACTGCTGCTTCCCCTGTTTGCTGAAAGCTGCTTGTTGTCTTTTAAAATACTTTTTGTGTGCTATTCCAGAATGCTTGCGTGTTGACTCTGATTCTTGCCAGATAAAGGATGTCTATGGTAGCTGTTTGTTGATTTTCTATTGACTTCTGTTTCACACTGAAGGTGTTTCTCATTACTTTCTTATAATACAGTGAAGATACCAATTTGGTGACATTGACCTTGTAATGATGCTTAGCTTTTCTTTTATTAGTGACCATGCTGAACATACTTTTTATTACTCTATCCGTGTATTTCTCTTGCAGCCTTTTAGACTACATAAAACTGTTTCAGTGTGCAGCTTCCACTTCTTCAATGTTTGAGTCCTGGAATTTTCTTTCCTGATAGTAAGGATGAAGTGGAACGGGCATTTATTTTGAGAAAAGGTAGAAGTTGACAAACTGACTTTTTTCAAAAGCAGACAAAATCAAACATTTCTGTAATCATACACAGAAAAGAAACCGTAACAAAACTTGTGATGCATCAAGTAAAATCTGATAAACATCAGTATGATTAAATCCAATTGTTGCTATCAAACCTTCAGGAAAAAAAGCCAAACATCTAAAACAGAGATCCTCAAAGTTTTCAAACAGTGGGCCGGTCCACCACCACCCAGACACCACTGGGGGCCGGATCACAGTCCAAAAGCAGCTGCAGAGGCTGGCTTGCTCACAAAACAGGAGGTCAGTGGGGGTTGCAATTGGCTCCAGGGGGCAGATTCAGGACCTTAGGGGGACGCATCCGGCCCTGGGGCCTTAGGTTGAGGACCCCTGATCTAAAACATAAAACTCAAAGAGGCATAGCTATGCTTGCCATGTCTACAGAAAACAAGTCCCATTCTTGTTGCTTGTGATTGTAGCAGTTCAGTAATAGGATTAGTGAAATGCATCATAGATAATGAGACCATATTAAGATAACCTTAATAAAGATGGCAATGACTCCATCAAAACTTTTTCAATCCAGCACCAGGAAAGGTCCTTAAAAAGGATCTATGTATGAGATAATGAGTCCCATGCCCTGTCCAGGTCATATGGGGCTTGAAAGTACAGTGGTACCTCAGGTAACAAATTTAATTCATTCTCCAAGGCAATTCATTATCTGAAGAAAAAAATTGTTATCCGAAATGCGATTTCCCATTGAAATGATTGGCAAACCGATTAATCCATTCCAGAGGTTTTTGAAACGAATGTTTCAAAACACTCTGGACTGACAGAAATATAAATGGGATCACTCTGTTTTCAATGCATTCCTATGGAAATTTGTATAAAGGAAATTTTGCTTAACATAACTTAATTTGGAACAAATTAATTCCTTTATACAAGGTACCACTGTATGTTGAAATTATCAACTTGAACTTAGACAAAGAAAAAAACTGGTATCCAAAAGACATGATGTACAAGTGTCACGTATTCTCAGCAGCTACCATGACAAAAATCAAGCAGCTGCACACTGGACTGAATTACCTAAATTCCCATATTGTTTTTTGAGGTGCCTTGTACATGGAACCAGTTGAGTGGTTACTATATCAGGTATGGAAAGGAGGTAACCCAAAGGCTGGGGCAACATTTAATCCAGCACTGCCATACTTGGCACCTGAATACCAAAAACAACACCACAGAGAAGTGTGGCACTCCCAAGATGAGAACCTGATACAGTACTTTGAGATATTATGTAAGGAAGAATATTTCCCTCAACAAAGATGTTTATGAGCAGTGTCAACAATCTGCTAATCTGATGTCAGCAAGTTTGCTTATTGACAGATGTACAGACCGTAGCTCAGCTTGCTGTCTCACTTTCTACAAACAAATCAAAATGAAGGTTGCAATTAGATATAGGTGACTACCAACTCACACCTCTCTGTATTGTGTACCTCCCCCCTTTTATGTTCCCCTACACCCTTTCCCCAATTGGTTTGTACTGGAAATAAAATATGCAATTTTTAAAAAAAGAAATTTTAAAAAAAGAAAAAATGAAGGTGAGTGTTACTTCTTCTTTGACTTTAGCCAACAGTTTTATATGGATCTTTAAAGAATAAAACAAATAAGGTACAACAAATGTGTGCACCACAGGGCAGTTCCTATTGGGAAGAGCATCTGAGTACCACCTTTTGCAATAAAACCCAGAAATTGTACAGTCTGTGGAAGTTACTGTACATGTTAATAACACATTTCCCAGCTGGCATGATTCTCCTACTGAGTCCATGCAGACCATCCACAAGATTATCCTAATTGATAGCACTAAAAATTTATCATAGATCTGTCATGTTCAGTCTAAATAGCCTTTGCACATGTATTTGTTTCCTCAGACCCTATCACAAGCCATACCTTGCCCCAGAAATGACCTTTAATTATTACTTTTTGAACATACTCAATACGTGCCTGGATTGGCATTGACAGTTATGAGGTTTTGGGGTGATTATGGGCCTTCCCCATGGTAATGAATGGGAAAACTATTGGAGCAGAAATAGGTTTTGAACAATTTAAAGGCCATTTTTAAAACAGTATGCTCCAGGGCTGCATGTAGCCTGTAGAGAGCATGTTGCCCACCATGTGATTGTGGGCAATTGCCACTTTTTCATTTTATTCCAACTTCCTCTATAATCTTCCAAAGGAACCAACACTACTTATGTCTGAACCATAACCAGGAAACAGATTAAAATGCTGAATAGGAAATCTTAACAGAGACTTAGATTCACACATTTTTAGATGCCCAGGTCATAGCGGTGGCCAGGAGTGCATATGCACAATTAAAACTAGTACGCCAGCTATGCCCATTCTTTGAGAAACCTGCTCTGGCCGCTGTGACACATGACCTAGTGACATCCCACCTGGACTACTGTTATGTGCTCTATGTGAGACTACCGATGGAAAATCTCAGGAAGCTTCAATGGGTCCAAAATGCAGCAGCCAGATTGCTGACTAGGGTGGGTTACAGAGATTATATCTCATCCCTACTAAAGCAGCTCCACTGGCTGCCAATCAGCTATCAGGCTCAATTCAAAATGCTGGTTTTAACCTACAAAGCACTAAATGGCCTGGGTCCAAACTACCTCAAAGATCGAATCTCACAGTATGAACCAGCTTGGGTTCTAAGGTCATCAGGAGAGGCCTTTCTCTCCATTCCGCCACCTTCTCAGGTGGATCTCAGAAGAACACATGAAAGGGCCTTCTCTGTTGCTGCTTCCAGACTTTGGAACTCTCTCCTGCTGGAGGCCAGGACTGCCCCATCTCTGCTGTCTTTCCGGAAGCAGGCAAAGACCTTCCTCTTCAGGCAAGCTTTCCCTGAATGATGGACTACCTACTTTGTGACTTTTAGATGGATACCATGCATGGACACCAGTGTTTTCCATATTAGTTTCCATCCCTCATAATGAAATATTTTTTTCTTTTCACGTGCTCTTTATAGCGTTAATGTTACCTTTGAATGTTGTAAGATGTCTAATTCCCTGTTCCTAAACTTGAGTATGTCTTAAATGCTCTGGGCTGTATATTATTGTAAGCAACATTGTGTTCTTTTCCAAGGAGAAAAGCGATATAAACATATTCAAAATAAATAAATAAATAATAAACATTATCAATGTAAAATATATTTTCTAAATTCCTGCTTTCCACCATTTTAGGCTTGACCTGATACAGCACTGTAAATCATCTCAATAAGTAATTTTCAAGACCTACAAGATCTCTCACTTCCAGAAGGGAAGAAGGCCACAAGCACTTTCCTCCAAGTTTGTGCAAAATGCTTCTGCTAGAAACTAGTACAAAATACAATTATACAGCACAGAAAGACTTATTGACCATCAAAACTTTTGATGCTTACCATTTTGCTAATGCGCTAAGCTATACAGTAGTCAAAACCAGTAAAAAGCAAAACAACAAAAAAAAACCCTTGCCTTTCTTTGAAAAGAAAAGAGCTATCATTTGGGGCTTTTTTTTTTTTTTTACTTCTAAGGGTCAATTGACGAAGAGTTTATTTTATTTTATTTATTTAGAATATTTTTACCCCACCTTTCTCCTTAGAAAAGCACCCAAGGTGGCTTACAATAATGAGGGATAATATACAGCACAGAACATTTAAGACATACTCAAGTTAGGAACATGCATTTAGATGTGGCATCCTAAAAGGTAACATTAAAGCTACAAAGAGCATGTGAAAAGAAAAATAATAATAATTCCAATATGATGGATGGAATCTAACATGGAAAACAGTGGTGTTCCTGCATGGTGATCCATCTTTCCTGCTCTTTTTTCAGTCTATAATGTGATAATTTTGCAGAAGTGTGGAGAAAAGGAACTAAAAACATGGAAGATAAACAGGCAGGCTCCAAACCATTATGAACTGGAACAAAAATGGAGGCAGTAGGAAGACTCTAGTTGTAATAACTTAAGGATATCTGTACAAAGAAATTAGTTGCTGAATCCCAAATTGGCACAAAAGGGCAATCTGAATTATTTTTTATGAATTTCTCTGAAAAGTCTGCCAAGCCTCTATTTTCTTTTTGTAGCTATGGAATGTCTTAAGGGACATTGTCTTATGAGGTATTACTGTAGTGCATAACGAAAGCAAGGAAGAACATTTCAGGAGAGAATGTGGGAACCCTCACTTTAAATCTCCTCACAAACCAGCAACTCAAAAATACCTATGCTTTCAACCTCACATATCTGCAACAGTATGAAGATTCTGATATACAGTATATTTCATTTCCCATTTTCCATGCCATGTGGACAACAGTATGGATCAACAGATGGAGTGTGAGGGTTGTTGCCAAAGAGGCAACTGGGCTCTTGGTTCCCTTGTCAAATTCTGACCTACTTAATGGTATAAGATGAAATAAATACTTGCACATTATTGTCGCACAAATGTATTTCAGCACAAGATATACTTGTGAAAAAGTGTTCAGACATTGCAAGATTTCTCAGCAGAAAGATCAATACTGTCAGCAAGAACTTTAACAAGAAAATTTCATGCAATAAAAGAGCATTTTGTTGTGTGTATTCAAAAACAGTGTATTTTGCAGAGAATACAATGGGTTTATTTAGCATAAAAACCGTGCTTTTATGTTGGAAGTACTTTGTTAGTATCAAAATGTGAAAAATGCAGAAGGGGAGACAACTTTTGAAATGCTTCATTCCTAGCCTAAGAACAAATCACATATTTACATCCCTAGTATGTACAGAAAAAATTACTTCCTTTTCTTTTGATTATTTTGACTACTGTTTTAACAACATTAAAATTTATTCAGTAACATGAACAAATTTGTACAAATAAATAAGCAAAAACCAGTCAAAATTAAGATAACAGAAAATTGGAGCCCTGACAGACCAGTATTGATGATTTTCTTTAAAGAACATTCTAACTTCAGAGGGAAACATACATTTTCACAGAAAGGCATGAATGTATAAAGCAAACAAACAGGACCCCCAAATCAATGCTATTGATCAAACATGTGTCAGTTTTAAGATAATATATTCAATGTTTTTTTGTTTTAATACATTCATTTTTATATATTGTTGTTCAACAATTCTGCAACATGACAATTAGGGAAAGAGAAACATTTTTTGCAGTTTCTTCATGCTCCAATTTGATTACAAAAAGATTTATTTGAACACAATTATCAAGAATAAAATTAAAAATCCACAAGCACACAAAAACCCATTAAATCTTGGCTTGAACAGCTATAGCAGCGATATTTTTTTTTCAAACTCTGTTATATGATGTGATATGTGACGGTTCCACTACTCCTCAACTTGTTTTGCTTCAATTGGAAATACTGAGATACCAGGAATGACCCGCCACCTGCCCCCATACATGCCAAGGAAGAGGCAAATGGACCATCAACCGAGACATGACAAGACGATAACAACAGAAAATCTCTTTCCTTTTTTTTTTTTTTTTTGCTCCAATTGGCTACACCCAGTGGACTTTTCCAAATTTTATCCCCATTCCCAAATGAAATACATGGGCCTTCTACACCAACCCCCCTCCCCCTTCGCTGACAAAACAGGGGCCATTGGCCTCATGAGCCACATTGAGGAGAGGTGTGAATATGTGAGCTGTGACGTTTCTTTGGAAGGACTGGGGCAATAAAAACACTTCCCTCCCTTCATTTTAAATGCAGCCAAAGAACATCCAAGCTCTGAGCCTCAACTAAGGCCGTGGTCTCACTTAAGTTTTCTGCGCATCTTAATTTGATGCGTAGTTTTTTTCCAGGTGGTCAAGTGGTGTTTGATGCACATTTAGTGTCCTGTTGACAGAGTAGTATTTTACTGCTCTGTGCCCATCTCTATTTGCTTACTGCGCATATTTTCCCTTTTTCCCAGGTTGATTTTCTAAGTCTCCGTTGCATATAACAACCCAGACCCACAGGAAGTGGCAGGAAGTGGGGTACAAAGCTAATTACTGCATATTTTCTGAGGTCGCACCTCGTTAGAGTAGCAAAGAACTGCGCATCATTAAGGGAATTTTTTTAAACCTACCCCTAGCGGTGGTTTAATATACTTCAATGAACGTGAGCTTCCAGGGGCATGGTCAGTCAGGGCAACAAATTACTTCCCTTCGCTGTTAAGATGCAACAAAAAGGAGATGTCAAATTCCTATCACTCAAAAGCAGTTGTGATAACTGACAAAGGGTTATTTGCTTCCTGTCATGGGATGGCTACTCAATAATCTGATGAGACACTCTGGAGAAACTAGTTTATTGAGATACACAACATGTTTTCTGCCAGCTCTGAGAGTTGATATGCATGGAAACAGGATGTCCTTCCTGTTTGTCAGTGTTCTAAGCCATGTGGGACTACTTCTACTACCATAAAATAGAATCAAGATTTCACATAAGGGAATGGACCTTAACAGTAATGTTACCCTGGTCAGACAACAATAAAAATGAAACAGAAAATTAGTGACCTAAGGGAGACATTTAGTTATGAATGGATAAGGGAAAAGGAAGTTATAGCCCACCTCGAAGCCTAAGCAGGACAAGACAAAATGGGAGTCACATGAGTTAAGCTGCCACATAAGTGTCTTCAAAAGTGTACACAAAAGTAAATAGGACTTCCTTTTGAATTTTTTTTAAATATGTGAAAATCTGAGTTGAGACATAGAGTATGTTTCCTGAAATATCTCCAGGATATTACAAATACATAAGTCATTTACTACTAAGTATCATAAGACAGTTATCCCACCAGTCCAGCAACCCAACATACCCTCACTCACTTTACCTCAGGGAAGAAACCAGGAATTAACTCAAGGTTTGGTTACAGACCATTGCACTGTACTTGAAACCCAGAATTGTGGTCATTTTGTACCAAAGTTAACACTTAACTGATGTGAAGCAGATTAGGTGGTTTCTTAGTCTGCTTCATTGAAGGCACGTGGATATATTTTTGCTGTCAGAGAGCATCAGTATTGTACATTTTGGGGGATTAACGGTTCCTAATTCCTCATTTTGTCTGAAAATCTTATATAAAAAGATCAAAAGTCATAAAAAAAAGTATTCTGCTCAAATGAGAGCATTCCCCTTTCTGCGTTGACCCAGCCAAAACCTCTTCAACCAAACTCACTAATGTTTTTGTCTTACCCAATCTGACAAGGGCAGGTACATACACATCCGTTTTGTCTACTGTACTTTGTTATCACTCCATTGTCTAACCCAGCCACATTCCACATGTCGGAAAGCCATTGTCTGCAGTAAGGAGACTGCTCTATATAAAACAATAATCTCTGCAGCAAATCTTCATTCAAAACGTAAAAGACCATGTCTGGCAACAGGGGTGTGACAGAAGGGCGAGGGTGAGCGTCTCCTCCTTCATTTCACAGAACCCTAAAACGTCCTCAGTTCCTGTACGTCTGCTCTTGTACTGTACCCATTTATGCAGCTGTGTCATAACATTTGCAAATTCACAATGCAATTGCCTGTGTATATTTTAATTTTTGCATGTTTAATAGAATTATTCTTTTGAAATGGCTGTGTGAGAGAGCATGGTTTGTTCAGATTAACCTGCCAATGTGCACTACTTCTAAAACGGGGGGGGGGGGATGTATAGGCATGTAAACTGAGAGTACACATTAATCTGTATTTGTGTTATCACTACAGCATAACTGGCAACATGGCCTCTCCCTTTTAAGTATTTTATGAGAACACTCCACTACATAAAATGTATTCCTAAATGCTATGTAGCCTTTTGTTATGCATTTCAATAAGCATGCTAGTTTCTAGGTCAATTTTTCAGACTATCAGAAGCACATGTTCAGAAACATAGAGCTGGAACCACAATGAGAGTTCCTGCACACATCTGAGGTCAGCAATGCCATCATTTTTGTTTCAGAAAGTTTTCTCTTCAATCAGATGAAAACAAAAATTGGACTCATTATCTTTCCTTGTCTTAACAGTGAGTGTATTCGTCATGCAAATGAAGAGCTAGATTCAGAAAACTAGATTCCCTGGTCCCATCACCATGGGATGTTCTTAATGCCTCTCTTAGCTGGCAGTGGTTTCCTGTAGTTTGCATTTCAGAAGTATTTTTTCTATCTTTCTAACTACTGGTAAAATCATAGTTTGAAATCTGTGGAAACACCAGATTTCAATTCCATTCATTCATTCATTCATTCATTCGTTTTTTGAAAAGGTCGAAGTTTGATAGATCAGATCTTTATCCTAAAAACAGTACTTGTGGGGGACTTGGCTATGTCAAGAGTAGAGATGGGCACGACTTAGCGGAATTCCCATTTCCGTTTCCGTTACTCGTTTCTGTTACGCAACGGAAACGGTAACGGGAATTACTCTGCCAGAACTCAAACTCGAACCGACTAAAGAATAATTGGGTCTGATTTGTCGTGGTCGTTCCTGGCATCACGGCGATCCCGCGATGCCAAGCGGCACAGAAAAAAAGTTTTTAAAAGTTAAAAAAACCTGATTCCCGACCCTAAAAGCAGGCGAAAACTGTCTACCAGGCCAGAAGGGTGTTTTATTTTGGGGGGGGGGGTTTCCCCGCCCCCCTCTCCTTGGCTAGTGCTACTGCTGCGCTGCTGGTACCAGGCGGGGGGGCACTGTCTCGTCTGCCTTTGCCATGCGGTGTGTGGGGTGGGGGGATCCAAAATGGCGACCACAATATTTTTTTGAAATCGTGGTCCAAAACCCCACCAAAGCACCACAGAAACATGCGAAAAATTAGCTATTTTAAATGCTTGAATTTTTACAGTAGCAGCAGTGGGTTTTTCTTGCAAAAACGTCTCCATTGATTTTATTTTATTTTATTTTATTTTTTGACAACTGCACATTCGCAATGATGGGCTGGGAGGGCGCATCCATTTGCCATGCAGTGGATCAAAATGCAAATTTTCCAAAACCCCATCAAAGCACCACAGCCACTTGGCCAGGCTTGAATTTTTACAGAGACTTTTTCTTGCAAAAACGGGTGTGCCAATCAGGCATAAACAGCCCACTAACCATGCAAATTTTCCACGAACCCAAACCCAGGTAAGAGACTTCTAATGCCAATCGGGCATAAACAGCCCACTAATCGTAGCCCAAACCCGCCCTAAGCCTAAGCCTACACTGTCCTGTCCTTCTAGTGGGTCAGAGAGGCACCCAGAGGTGCACCCCAATACTCACCCTAACCTCACCCGTAACTAGCCTAACCCTAGCCCATGCGCTAACCCGTCTTAACTCTAAGCCAGATCTACTTGCATTGCACTACACGCAAGTACATTTCCCTTGGAGCGGGTGCAAAGAGTCTGCCAGTCCGTCACTTGTGGCTCTGGCTGACTCCTGCAGCAGCATTTGTGTGCCATGCAAACCATGCCTGCAAGTGCTGCCTGACTGTGTCTCACCGACTGTTGCAGGGAAGGCACCCCAAAGAGGGCTGCCTCTGCCAGTCTGCTGCGTCTGCAATATGCATATCCATAGCATATGGCTATGCATGCCCTTTTGTAGCAGCGCTGGCGGGTGAGGATAGGAGGCACCCACCACAGAGAGGTGCCTCCAGGAGCCCGCTACCCCCCCAAAACCAGTACTAACGACAAACGAAAAAATGAAAAACAAAACGACAATTTTTTGCGAAATTTCGCGAAAACCGGAAACGAGCCAAAACGGGCTGCCTCCGACACACGACAACTCGAAAACGTCATTTTCCCTAGTCGTGCCCATCTCTAGTCAAGAGAGAGAGAAAGACAGAGGCAGGAATCAAGCTATTTAGTGCATGTAAGTTGCTGCAGCCATGCAAGACATAGCATATCTATGCAAAGAATGAGAGAGGGGGGGAGGGAGAGGGAGAGAGGGGGAGAGAAACTACTCAAACATCAGTTACAGCAAAGTGTGGTCCATGGGCTACAAGATTCCTGCATAGTCTAACTGTGATTCCCACATTCTGAAAGCAATGCCCTGTCTCACATTGTGTAATTTTAAAAAACCTCAAACACCCCATGTCCCCCTCCATAAGTATATGTGACAAATCTTCCAGGTTTGGGATCCTATGGGCTCCTTTAGGCCTGGGGGTGTCTAAAGCACCACCTTCTTTTCTGGGAGGAGGGGTGAATGCCTTTTTTAAAACAGAAACACCACAAAAGAAAAGAAAAGAAAAGAAAAGAAAAGAAAAGAAAAGAAAAGAAAAGAAAAGAAAAGGGAGGTGAATTGGGTGCTACTGTTTGGGAAAGCAGGGATCGATGAACATGTTTTTGAATTTCACGTAGTGAGGGTGCTATGGCCACAGGAAATTCAAAAGCCTGCTCTCTGATCCTCACTTTCCTGAAGGGTGCTACCCTTTGGAAAAGCAAAGATTGGAGATCAGTTGTTTTTTTTTTTAATTTCCCACTGCCACAGCGAGGGTGCTGTGGCAGTGGGAAATTCAACACCCTGCTCTTCGATCCTTGTTTTCCCAAAGCACCCGGATCACTTGTAACTCGGGGTACCACTGTATTCAGGTTAAATTGCAGTATTGGCACTTTCCGAAAAATAAATGGGTTTTGAATTGCAGTTTGGGCACTGGGTCTCTAAAAGGTTTGCCATCACTGGTATATGATCCAGTGATCCACAGGTGAGTTTGTCCTTTCAAGTTCTATGTGTGGGCTTATAAAGACCTTGAACCTCTGGAAGTTGCCGACTTCTAAAATACTGACGAACTAAATGTCTTTTTTCAACAGTGTCTTTGTAGACATACAATTGAGTAATTAATAAATAAATAATCCGGTAATACTGTCATTAAAGCTCAAATGAATGCTGTGTCAATGTATTAACTATAGAACACTGAAAAGCACTCACTATGCAATTTTACATGGATTTGGAAAAGGTAGAATGGGGTCATAGAAATTGTCACACCAGAAACAGAAGATGTTATTATCTTTTACTAGCAAATGATTTAAGATTATTATAGAAGGCAGATGGTTTTGTAGCTTGGACATACCCAGGGTCTGAGCTACTTCATCATAGGACAGTTCCACTAGCCATTGCTGTCAAGTCTCATGTAATGTTCTAAATGTTATATGTATCATCTGTACTCTGGCTGAGTTTTGACTTCCCTGCATATACACAACCCATTGACTAGAATAACCCCATTGGATCAGTGTTTATTTGATGAGTCAACTCCTCCATTCATTGATTAAATGGCTCATCTCTAGTTGTGACTTACTATGGCTGATACTTCACGTCCCTCTCGCTGCAGTTCATGGCCCCGCTGGAGACCGGTTGGAAGGAACGTAACCTCATGTCCTTGTGGGGTCAATCCGAGTTCAAAGGAACGGAACCTCACGTCCTTGTTGGGGTCAATCCGAGTTCACCCCGACCATGCCCCCTGAACTGCGCTCCAAGCGGGATGAGAGATTCCCGTCCTGGAGCTCAGGAATCTTTTCAATTCACTTCTCGATCCGTGTTGAAAACCGATTTCAACATGGAGGCAAGTTCACCTCAGCTTGAGGAAGGACGTGAAGTAACCACCTATGCTAAGCAACAAGGCTTCTTCAGTCGGAACTACTAAATATTATCTAGGTATGAAAATATTTAAAGATTGGTTTTAATGGTGTTACCCCTGAGTGAGTTTCCATGGTCAAGTGGGGGCTGGAACCCTGGTGTGCTGAGTCCTCGTCCTTCATTCTATCCAATATACCAATCTGGCGATCATTGTATAATTTATTGCATGTCAAATAACTCATGGATCCATGTACTTACTCCATTTAGGTTTGGGCTCCTGTGATGTAAGGATATCATAGAACCAGTCCACAACCTAACTCTGAAATTGATTTTAACAGTGGTCTATGATTGATTTTAACAGTGGTCTATGATTGTAAGCTCACTGTACAAAATGGTTTTGACAGGCTAAAATACATGAAAATAGCCAAGGACTGCCAATTAAATCTGTTTTTTTTAAATCCTTTATATGATTAGCACATTACTGGTACAGACACAATTCAAGGAGGGACACTATGTGGAACAGATATTTCAACTGTACTTAATTACATCTTCTGCAAAATAAATATCAACAGACGGTATGCTACTTGATTTCATGAAGCATATTGCTTGTAATTAAAAAAGCATTATAAGGAAGGCATTACAAGTGCTGTCCCCTTAGGAAATTTTCTCATACTGGTGTACTTGGCTTGAAAAAACAGAAAATTAAGCGCTGCAAGTGAAAACTACTATGATGAAGAAGCTGTCTACGTTTTATGCCTTATAGGTAAGAAGGGCAGGTTACTTACAGGTAACGGCAGTTCTCAAGTGATTGTGTATCCATAGATTTTTTTTATTTATTTATTTATTGCATTTCTATACCGCACCTTCTTCCAAACTGGAACTCAGGGCAGATATGAGATTTATGGCTTTTGAGAGAGCAGCTTCAAAATCTTTTTAGAGGTTACCAAGAAGCATTTCTTCCCCTCCTCCAGTGCTGCTGCATGTAACCAGACACACATACCCTAATGGCTCTACCTCAGTTCTCCTCCATCTGCTGCTCAGGCATAAACTGAGCATGACAGATAGTGGGGTGGAGGACAAGATGTACGTACTGACCAATGACCACTAAAAATCCCTACAGTTACAGGTAGGTAACCTCTCCTTTTTCACTGCAGTCTCTGTAAAATCATATATGGGGTGACTAAGACGTTCATTTAGGAAAGAAGGGTTGTTGCACTCCTTCTGAAATAAAAGGGATTACTTGGTACAAATCCTTCAAGCTGTTAAATTCAGTCTCAGAATGTCTGGATGCCATACCTTTACTCTGCTGTGATTCATTAAGTCCAGCACCTGCAGCATTCTGATGTAATCTGTAGATACTGTCAGCAGTAGGGTAAACCAAATATGTCTTGGCAAAAAATTGTTATCAGAATCACATTGGCCCATTCCTGTTTGATCATGATTACAGTTCTGTTGATTAGGGGGATGGAGGGAACACGCAGAGACAATCCCTACATATAGAAATGCAGCTATAGGTGCCATGCACTTTGTGAAGATGCTGGGTGCTATTACAAACCTAAGAGTAGGTCTTCAAATTCACAGATCTCATTCCCTCAGGGTAATTGTAGTTAACGATGAAAACTTGGTCTTATGAGGATGTGAAAGTATGCTTCCTTCAAATTCACAGCAGCAAACTTCTCTCTTTCTGAGTACTGGTAAGACAGAAGGTAAAATTACTATGCAAAATGTCTTTGTTGTTATGTAGTTGTTTAGGCCCATGAGACTGAATATAGAACATACACCAGCTCTTAACGGGACATAAAACATCAGGAATAATAACCATGCCTTATTTTCTGTGTTGTTGTTTTTGTTGTTGTTGTTCAGTAGTTCAGTCATGTCTGACTCTTCGTGACCCCATGGAGCAGAGCTCGCCAGGCCTTCCTATCTTCCACTGGTCAAATCCATATTGGCTGCATCGATGACACCGTCCAACCATCTCATTCTCTGCCGTCCTCTTTCCCTTTTGCCTTCAATCTTTCCCAACATCAGGGACTTTTCCAAGGACTCCTCTCTCCTCATGAGGTGGCCAAAGTACTGGAGCCTAAGCTTCAAAATCTGTCCTTCCAGTGAACATTCGGGGTTGATTTCTGTCAGGATGGATAGGTTTGATCTCCTTGCAGTCCAAAGGACTCTCAAGACTCTCCTCCAGCACCACAATCCAAAAGCATAGATTCTGCGGCAATCAGCCTTCTTTATAGTCCAGCTCTCACTTCCATACATCACTACTGGAAAAACTATAGCTCTGACTATCCCGACCTTAGTTGGCAAAGTGATGTCTCTACTCTTTAGGATGCTATCTAGGTTTGCCATTGCTTTCCTCCCAAGAAGCAGGCGTCTTTTTATTTCGTTGCTGCAGTCGCCATCTGCAGTGATCAAGGGGCCCAAGAAAATAAACTCTGTCATTGCCTCCATTTCTTCTTCTATTTGCCAGGAGGTGATGGGACCGGTGGCCATGATCTTAGGTTTTTTTTGATGCTGAGCTTCAGCCTATTTTTTTCACTCTCCTCTTTCACCCTCATTAAGAGGTTCTTTAATTCCTCCTCAGTTTCTGCTATCAGAGTAGTATCATCTGCGTATCTGAGGTTGTTGCTATTTCTTCCGGCAATCTTAATTCCGGCTTGTGATTCATCCAGACCTGCCTTCCGCATGATGTACTCTGCATATTAGTTAAATAGGCAAGGTGACAGTATGCAGCCTTGTCATACTCTTTTCCCAATTTTAAACCAGTCAGTTGTTCCATGTCTAGTTCTGACGGTTGCTGCTTGTCCCACATATAGATTTCTTAGGAGACAGATAAGGTGGTCAGGCACTCCCATTCCTTTAAGGACTTGCCATAGTTTGTTGTGGTCCACACAGTCAAAGGCTTTGGCATAGTCAATGAAGCAGAAGTAGATGTTTTTCTGGAACTCTCTGGCTTTCTCCATAATCCAGCGCATGTTGGCGATTTGATCTCTAGTTCCTCTGCCCCTTCGAAATCCAGCTTGCACTTCTGGAAGTTCTCTGTCCACATACTGCTGAAGCCTGCCTTCTAGAATTTTGAGCATAACCTTGCTAGCGTGTGAAATGAGTGCAATTGTGCGATAGTTGGAGCATTCTTTGGTGTTGCCTTTCTTTGGGATTGGGATGTAGAAAGATCTTTTCCAATCCTCTGGCCACTGCTTAGTTTTCCAAATTTGCTGGCATATCGCATGCAGCACCTTTACAGCATTTAAGATTTTAAAGAGTTCAATTGGAATGCCGTCACCTCCACTGGCCTTGTTGTTTGCAATGCTTTATAAGGCCCACTTGACTTCACTTTCCAGGATGCCTGGCTCCAGGTCAGCAACTACACTATTTATTTATTTATTTATTTATTTATTTATTTATTTATTTATTTCATTTATACCCCACTTATCTACAATGTGTACTCTAAGCGGTTGTCCCTGAAAGATCAGGGACAACCAGATCTTTCTGATATAATTCCTCTGTGTTAGTACATCTCAAAATGTTTTATTTTTACATAGCTCTATTTCATCTTTTAGGATAATGGATAGAGGCATGGATCAAAAATGACTTGTTGTTGGATAATGGTAGAATTCTATGGCATAACCTTAAAATACGATGCAAAGTACCCAAGTGTCTGTGGTGACAGTGCACCTGGAAGATACAAAGGAACTAAAGAGGCAACAGAAGACAGTGAAGAAGGTAGGTTCACAATATCCAAGCAATTTGTCTCCAAAGTCATACAGTCAAAGATGATGCTTTGATTTCTTGTCCTATTTTTTTGCTGAAGGGTGTTTTTATCTGACTTGTTAGATTACAGTGGGGCCTCTTAAAACGAATGCCCCATAAGATGAAAAACTCACAAGACAAATGAAATTTACCCAGGATGCATTATGCCCGCATAGTTTGTGGAGGAGTGGGAGGTGCTTTTTCAAGTTTTGGAGCAATTCTGGACATTATTTTGCAGCAGTTTGGACTTTTAGCACCTGGAAAGGTAGGAAACTAAGGTTTCCTTGCTTTCTTTTGTGTTTTTCCACAACATTTTGGAATTATTTTCCATTGCACCTTTGGCGGGAACGACCTGGGGTTTTGTCTTGGAGCTTTTCTTTTGCATTCCACTTCAGGGGGCGGTGTTCCGGAGGTGTGTTCTGGCTCTGCATGCCTTTAAAGTACCCTTTTTTGCCTTTTTTCGGACCTCCAGAATGGATTAATTTTTACTCTCTCTTTAATTTTTAATCTCTTTAACTGCTTGCGTTCTCTTGTAGCTTTAATGTAATGTTGTCTTTAATGCTGTAAGATGTCCTTCAATTCCCTGTTCTCAATACTTGAATATGTCTTAATTGTACTGGACTGTATATTGTCCCTCATTACTGTAAGCCTCCTTGGGTCCTTCTTTCAAGGAAAAAAGTAGAGTAAACACACTCTAATATGAATACATAAATAAATAATTGGTTTCGCATTCATTCCTATGAGAAACCATGTCTCACAAGATAAATTTTTTTCTAAAATGAAATGACTCATAGAACAACTTAAAATTCATCTTAAGAGGTTCCACTGTGTGTGTGTGTGTGTGTGTGTGTGTGTGTGTGTGTGCATGCGTGTACACAGAGGGAGACAACACTGTATATAGCCTCCTTTTGCAAGGTGTCCAACATAGGTGCAACTTCTCTCAGATATATTGGTCGTATGTTCCCATACCATTAGGTATTAATATATTTATACTGTATTATAATTGATTTAATAGAGCTTGTCACAGATCAATAAACAGAAAAATAACTAATTAGAGTTAAATAAACTCACTCTTGAAGGAGGCCGATAGGTCAAAATACATCGGCCATTTTATACTGAAAGGAGTGTTATATTTTCTACATTCTGGGACTAGAGTTTCCCCCCTTTTTTGACCTAATATCTCAATGGATGCACCAGTTTCTTTTGATATTTTATGACCCCGTTCCAGGCTAGCTACTAGCCATTTTAATGCCCAGAGCAGCTGTAGAACTGATCCTACATCCTAATAAGTCTACTTTATGACCATCTTTGTTTGAGGGAGTAGAGACAATTATCGGTTTTGACTGCATGGTTTCAAAACTTTTAGCCTGAGGATACTTTAAAAGAAAAATCAGTCTTTCCTCTTCCACTTTGTACATATTTCCAATTCTATATGAAGTAAGCAGAACAGAGAATAATCTGTCCAAAAAAACAGGCCAGACACTGGTTGGCAGGAGGATTATTGAATGCAATGTGCAAGTTTCAGGGCTTACACACAATAAAATCTGGAAGTCTTCAGAAGGAGAGTGTGGTGAAGTGTCTTCCATGATACAATCTGGAAGGAGAGCTACTGATAGCAAATGGTGAGCCAGCTCCAAGTAACATATGACCTGTGGTAGCTGCAAGGACTTTTCAGGTGAAAACTTAAGTTCTGATGTTGATGGTTGCATCAATTACATAGTCAGCTGTTTAACAATGGAGTTTGTCAGTTTTGTAGTTGAAGTCCCCTGTTTCATTTTTATAGTCAACCTCATGGTGTTTGTCTCTCTTGTTCTGTTCCTGATAGACCTCTTTCATTTTGTCTGTCAACACTGATGACACCTACGACAGCAAGATCAACAGTGAGGGCTGAAACTGAAGCAAATTTGGCAGCTGACATAGGTAAGTCATAAGGTTTATAGTTTTAAAGGGCTCCATTGTCTTAGACAAAGAAATTTTTTTGTGCTCCTTGTGGGCAAGTTGGCAGTGGAGGGATGGAGTTGGTGGATTTTGTAGATTGTTCCCAGAGGTAAGATTGCATTCTGCTGAGGCTGTTTTTTACAGCAATATGGGTGATATCTCCATCACTGAGATAAAACATACATTTATCAAAAGTGTCAGAATGCAGCACTCTGTTGCATTAAGTAACACACTTTTTGATGAGAGCCACAGAGGCCATAAAACTCAGGTGGGAACAATGGAACTCTGATAGTAGTGCTAAGAGAAAGTTCAACAATACAACTAGTTGGTTGTGTTGTTTGTTTTTTGAAAGTATATAAACAAAGAAAAAGTGGATCAATTATTAATCATAGTCTGAAGAATAGAATTTTAGGCAACTAAGTTTCCAATGTTCTCTCAAGCTGTTGCTCACAAAGCAGATGAAGGAGAAATGACAGAGAGCATCAGGGTATATCTGATCATGTTCAGTAATATAGGGGGAGAGGAGAAAATGCTTATCTATAGGCTCTAGAAGAGTTCCAATGTGCAAAACCTATATACAATACAAAGACCACAACAAAGAAATCAAGACCTGACTAGTAATATAGCAATATATTCCCTGATTTTAAAATGAAATTCAAAGACATGTGTCATATGGGGAATCACGTTAGCTGAGTTATAGTAATAAGAAATACATATCTCAACATGAAATAATTTAAAGTTTAAATTGGCAGTGTTGATGTCTACAATGTTACATGTAATATTTTGTGATCTGCTCTGTAATGAATAATGCTTCTGCTAATAAATTTAACATAGATAATGGCTATTAGAGATGGGCTGAGTTTTGTTACATAATGAAATGAATAATGAACATCCGACTATTTATTGCTAATCAATCATTGAAACAAGCCATATTATCATGCCATATTAATCAGTTTTAAAATAAAATAAACATTTTAATATTAATGCTTTAAAATATAATATAAAATATTGTTTACTAGTGTTTACTAAAATGTATTTACTTTATTTTAAAACCTTTACATAAAACATTTAATTTGCATTCTAAGAGGCTGTCTTCAAACTTTGAATCTTTATAGCACTTTACACCTATACCATCCAAATATTTAGCTCTGCATATAGCGGCTTTAAAAAAATATTGCAACTTGTTTATTATATCTAGATTGGATGTTTGTAATAAAAACTCAGTTTCTCTGAGATGCTTCTGTTTTCCACTTTCTTTAAAATGTGCTGTAAATATTTTTTCTCTTATATTGCTAGATGAGGACAGTCTAATACATAATGAGCTAAGTCCTCGAGGGCAGGGTTTCCACAAACACATAAACGTTTTGTTACCCCATTTCATCATAGTATCCATTTGTTCAAATTTGTTATGCTTTCATAATTTTCATTGAAATGAAATGATGTAACTGAACATCCATTTTGTTGTTGTTGGATTTTTGAAGATCAAGTGTAGAATGAAATGAAATGAGCCAGAAAAATTGGTGCGGTTCGGTTCGTTAATGGCAGCGCCAGAGATGTCTTCTACCAGGTGCTGGTCCTTCCTGGAGGTCCGGTCTTCGTGGCTGCAGAGAGGGGCAACCAGGAAAAAAAAGCCGACCGGCCTGCACTACAGCTGTAGCACAGGCCATGTGGTCAGCAGTAAAATAAAATAAAAATAAAATAAGAATAAATTTAAAAAATAAAAAGGAGCACCGACCCGGCCCCAGGGTTGGCCAGGTTAGTGCCTTAAAATAATGGAAAAATATATAACAAATAAAACCAGCACCGACCTGGCCCCAGGGGCCGCACAGTTGGTGCTTGAAAAACAAAAAAGCCGCCACCCAGTAATGATGATATGTTGATGATTGAAGATGAGGATGAAGATGAGGATGATGAGGATGAGAATGCTGCCAGTCCAGTTTGAGCAGTTGTTGTCAACATCTGTGGTTTTTTTAAATTTTATTTCATTTTAATGTTTTTCCCCACCGGTGCACTGTCAAATGGATTAAATCATGCAAAGCGGGGGGAAACTAATAACGAATATTTGGGGGGAAATCATTAAAAATGAAACAAAACAAAACAAACCCTAAAATGAACCAAAACAAAACAAATTGCCATTTTTTCGGTTTGTGCGATCTCTAATGGCTATGTGTTGCCACTAATATAACTACAATGGCAATATATTGCCATCAGTATCAGAGGCAATTGTTCTGAAAACAAATGCCTGGAATCCATACATTTTCCATTTGTAGACTCCTCACATGCATGTGGCTGGGTTCTGTGGAAAAGAGTTTGTGGAGCAGGGTTTTGTTTCAGGTGGTAATTCATCAAATGTTGATAAATGTTTCCTTTGGGGAGAAAGGCAGCATAGAATTAAAGTTTATTATTTATTATTATTATGTGCAAAACCAAAAACAAATTAATTATACAGGATTAGATGTAAGGCATTACAAAAAGTTTCTACCTTTCTTTGGACTTTGTCAGGAATAACTCTACTGACCATTTTCTGAACCACAGCACATTTATTTATTTATTTATTTATTTATTTATTTATTTATTTATTATTGAATAACATCTTCCCAACGGGAACTGACCATTTTCTGAACAATTCAGCAAATACAGACAGGAAATAGCATTTCCACAATCACCACTGTCAAACAGATAAGCAAATTTGTGCAAATAAGGAATGAACAAACCAGATATAATTTGCATAGTAAAATTTATATAATCTAAACAAAGAAGAGTTTTTATTCAGATATGTTTACAGCTTGTACCTTTAGCGAGTTCATTCTATATATTAAAGATAATTCAAATTACAGACAATTTGGATCTCAAATTTAGGCTTGTTTTTAGATCATAAGGTAATACATTACCAGACGTAGAACCTATGTAAATTCACTGATTCAATAATCCTACTTAATGATTTATAACTGGATTTCAGCCACTGTGTGTCACACACACACATGCATTACAAAGTTTCTGTTTAGTTTCTTTATGTACTTAAAAGCACAAAGCATTAAGACACAAATCTACACGGTTTCCAGAGCCAAGAATTATTTCATGAGGCATAAGCTGAACTGAAAATAGAGAACAAGTCAAACTGTAACATTTAATTTGAGTGCAGCACTGCTTTGCATTGTTAAAAATGGATGAGCATAAAAGCAACATATTAATCTGATTGGAAAGGTCACACCTTGCCTGTTTCTTTAAAAGAAAGGATCACAGCCTTGTCAGATTCTTTTCTATGTGACATAACTATTATAAGAATAATATCTTAAAGTACTGTATGTTATTTGTTTTCCTTGTTATGCCAATAAAAGGACAGACAACTTTCAAGAACAAGTCTTGAAAGATTCTCCCAACCCCAGTGAAAACTTCTATTGTCTAAATAGAGGAAGATAGCATATTGCAGACATGTTTTTATGATAAGATACAACTCTACATATATATTAAACTATGTTTTTTTTATTAAGGTAAAACTGCATAAACACACAAGCACGCATATGTGTATGTAGAGAGAGATGTAAAGAAAGTATATGTGAAAAAGAGAATGCTGCTGTTCTCAGGCCCCATCACTGCTGTCCTTCCACAAAGCACGTACAGGCCTTTCTGTTCATAAGGAGAAAACAGGACTACAAATATTTTAAATGAACAATAGATATGTGAATTTATTTATGTTTATTTACTACAGCAATGTGTACACTGCCCGATTTAGAGCAAAGCAATACTTTGGATGATTGACAATGTAAATAACCCTCCAATATAATTCCTGACCCTGATCCACCATCATTCCTTGAAAGTTCCTAGGTGTCCTTTTATTACTTCTTTTCCTACCTTGGACTGCAGACCTATTCTATTTTCTCCAAGTTTATAACATTTTTATTTTTGAGAGAACATGGAGCAAAGTAGGTGCACAGCCATTCCACCTTATCTCTGTCATTTATTAGTATTATATGTCTCCATCCTTCTCACAGGTATAAGCTCCCCCGCTTTTTGTGTGTGCTATCAAGAATCGTTCCAGAAAGCCTGAGCTCCTTCTGAACTTTATTTAATTCTTCTCTACCCATATTGGCTACTACATATCTGAAGATATCTGAAGATATGAAGATACCTGAGGAATCTTCAATGAGAAGGGTGGATAGAAATTTGGAAATAGGCATGCTTTAAGTCTATGACTCCAAACCGGTCTCCCATATGCAGGAGTGGAATTACTTTTTCCAAAGTGCCCATTCTGAATTTTGTGGCAATGATGTATTTGTTGACTTGTCGAAGATCTAGAATGGAATGGAGACTTCCGTCTTTCTTTGGAACCATAAAATATCTGGGGCAATGGCCGTTTCGTGTTAGCGCAGGAGGGGCTGGTTGGATTGCTCGCTTTTGTAGAAGACCGCGGGGGGGGTCTGTAGAGATGATATTGCCAAAAGGAGGTAGGGACTGGAACTCCTGAAGGTAAATTTTGAGATAATGGAGAGTACCCACGACTGGAGGTGATAGAGCGCTAGGTGTTTTGGAAAGGTGCAAGTTGGATATGGGAGTCAGAAGTCTGGTCTCTGGCGTCTGTATCTACTCTTGGAGGACTGAGAGGAAGCAGACTTGGACATTTTCCCTCTAGAAGAGGTACAGGAGAGAAAGGAGGAGGCTCAGGAGGGGCAATCTCTGGATTGAGGTCGTTGGTAGGTAAGTTAATAGTTTGGTTTGTAGGTAGGACACCTCCACTGGAAACAAAAGGGCCACTGCTGATGTTGAGCAATCAGGTTGAGGCACTTCAGGGTAGTCTATTTTTTCTGATGACTCTCCATAAGGTGTCAGTTGTAGAATTGAATAAACCTTCTCCCTCAAAGGGTAACTGTTTTATATGGATTTTGTTATCGTCAGACAGACCAGTAGATCTGAGCCAAGAATGCCTGCGTAGCACAATAAACGAGCCCATAATTATAATTGTGCAGTTGAGAGTATGCCTGGTGGAGCACATTTGTTGTGCTGACAGGGCCGTAGCTTCCTCAAAGATAGTAGAAGCCTCTTATTTCTTAACGCCTGGGAGAAAATCAAGAAATGGTTGAAGGTGTGATAGAAGCTCTCTCTGATAAGCACCTATAGCTCCCTAGTAGTTGGATATTTTGAACACCAGGGAGGAGAAAGAATAGCTGCTACTGCCAAGAGAATCAAGCTTTCTGTCTTCTTTGGATGGGGGAATGGGTACCTGTTTGGTGCATGACAGGACTTGAGAGGCAGCAACAACCACCAAATTTGGGTGTGGATGTTTGGACAAAAATGGAGCTTTATCACTGAAAACTTCATATAAAGATTCAGTCCTTCTGGTAACAGGCTATGGAGAGATCGTCTTAAAGGATTCCTCTGTCATAGAGAGAAAGGATGGAATGACACCGAGACATATTGGTGTGGATTCTTCAGTAGAGATTTTGCCATATAAATGGTTGATATGGCGAGGTTTAGGATGGTGAACAAGCAACTCTATTGATTTTGCCATGTGGAGAACGAAGTTTGAATAGTTCCTCATGGCTTCTGAAGAAGAAGGTGGAATGTGTTCCTCAACATCAGAGTCTGTAGTGGCAACAAAGTGGGGAGTTTCCTCATCCTCATCCTCAAATGGAGGTGATGAGTCGTCCGAATGCGAAGGTGGGTGATGAGGTCGATGCATGTTGTCGCTCAAGCAGCTTCAAAACCGATGCATTCTGGAACACCCACTGGTTCCTGTCAAAGTGGAGAGAGAAGGTTGGAAGAGGAGGCATCAAGATGGAAACTGATGTTGGATATGAGCAAGAGACAAAAGGCATGATAGTGACTGGAGGTTGAAAGTGGAGTGGGTGCATGCTTTGATACCGAAGGTAAATCAGCCTTAGGGACTGAAGGCTGAGATGATTTGGAGCCCAATGTAGATCGGTGCTTCAACGAAGTAACAGCCTGATCTGATTTGCACATTAAATCGGACAGTTCCTACTCAAATCAGAGTCGCTTAGAATAGTGTTTCCGGTCCCCATGTTGCTTCTCAGCCTTCCACGCAAGTGGTTCCAGATTGAGCAGAATAGGTTGCAGAGAGAGTGGCTGCTAGTGTAAAGAATTCAAAGAGGACTTCAGAACATGTGACTCAAGATGGGGTGAAGGTGTCGGGATCGGTAGATCGTCCAGATGCGAAAGCACCACTGTTGGTGCTTGAACAAACAGGTATTTAAATTGAGACAAATTTAGTGGAGACAGTATGCCTGAAAAGACAGGCAAGTTCGAACCCAATCCTGACGAGTTAGATGGAAGCAATTGAGCGTATGCAGACGCTTGACACTGCAAGGTATCAAATCCGATGGACAGTCAGTATTGACAGTGGACAAAGCTGAAACCGGTGGCTTAAATTTTTAATAAACATACAAATGAAAGTGTGTCATGGAACACATTTTAAGGTCATTTGGAGCATCAATTCCTGTTACAGATCTTGACGCTGAGACTCGTGTTAGGAACATTAGATAAAGAGCCTGGTTTTGTTTTGAAGGGAAAATTTTGCTATCCTTGACCTTTAATCTCTCATTATCTTGTTTACACATAAATTAATATCCATAATACTGTATAAATGCCACTTAGTGACTCTTTCCTGAGGGCACCTGATAATCTACAAGCAACATGAACATATTAACATTTAGTGACTCATTTAGTATCCTGGATATGTTAAACACAGGAAGCCTGTAATCGGAACTAGCTATATGAAATTAACTTTGCTGCCTAAACACATCAGTTAACAGGGATATGGTAAGTGATATGAAGACCATATTCCAGAACAATTCATAGGATAGTTTTCTTAGCCAAAACAACAGGCGCTGGCTTTGATCTTCACATATCAGAACCTGCTTATATAGGACAGCATTCGCTGGCCACATCTTTCAGTCAGAGCTCTCAAAAAATCTAAGTTGAACCATTTTGCTTCCATGTCTGAAGTCCATGCAACAAAAACTAACAGAAAAAAACCCGAACATAAAATACAAATAATGAATTATAATTTAAAAAAGCAAAATATAAAAATTAAAACACATTTATTAACACAGATTAACAACACACTGTTATTTAGAAAAGTCTCTCTTCATCTTTAGATCTTTACCAGAAACCCTGATGAAGCATAAATCCAAATGCTAGTCCCAGTTAGAATTCAATGGCTGAAACACTTACCAGAAAAATCCTGTTCAAGTTGGGTGAACACAATATATAGATAATACAAGATCACAATAACAGCTAGTGGAGACCAAACGAACTATTGGAATTCCTTCCTCCCACTGCCCTTGGAGGCTTAAGATGTCACCTTTCTGGGCACAGTTTTTTTGTAGGTGCCATATTTAAATCCAGTCCTTTTTTTTTAAAAAAAAATTGTTTTGGTTTGATATTAATTTGAATTTTTCTCACCCAGAATAATTTAGCTGGAGGATTACCAGTATAAATATACTAATGGCGAAAGCATTAAATCTCTCATCCCTAAGCAAGAGTACCCCAACAAAAAGCAGAGTCCTAAAATTATTGTAACAAGGCAACTTACAACTAACATATTTACTGTAGCACCTTCTGTGACTGTGACATATTTTAAAATGTTACACACCAGTAACATCAACATTTGATATACGTTTTAGCAGCTAACACTGGCACACTTTGTAAAAGATTTCCTTCCAGGATGCAATGGACTGTAAATTATTATTCCTACATTATTCCTACAATCTTGTTCTTCCAAAACAACAATGCCTTCATGTCAATACAGCATAATAGCCATATCCATATCATCAGAAAGGATTTCCTACATCACAGTGAACATTCATAAGGGTGTTTTTTTATTAAATTGTTTAGTTACATTAGTAGATATGTTGGTGGAGGAGAATAACCTGACAGTCAACATTTTGGAAATTCATTTTAAACAACTAAAGCCTACTTTGAACCTGGGATATATATACCTGACTAAAATAACACACTCCCATGCATTTCCAGAGGCATTCAAGGATGCATTCAAGAGGCATTCTGGATTCAGGGATGCAGCCGCAAAGCTGTGCCCATCCCTCCAAAAACAATTTTTTTGCCTCCACCCTTGGGCTACTGACCTGGGGGTAGAGGTGGCAGCAGTGGCAGTGCACCAGATTAAGGCCGTTTCTCTGCAATCAATCAATCTCAGGTGCTGAAAGCAAGCATCTGGAGAAACAAAACTATATATGTAGCCTGCATAGTATAATGAAAAAACTGTAAACCACCCAGAGACTACTTGAAATGGTATGGGCCAATATATAAACAGACCTCTTTGCTTTTGCTTTATATCCCTTTGGATTATTTTTCTTCTCCTGGCCTGGCTGCAATAGTTATTCCACTTACCAGAATAATTATTCAACAAGGCACCTTCACTTGAATAATAAGTAAAAGCATTTATTTGGCTAATAAGGATTTCACAGGAATATTCTCTTACTGGAAAATAAAGACATGATTTCCCTTCCTAACGTAAAGAAATGTAAAGCAAACTTCAGAGGCAAAAGTCTCACTAATTCTACTTTAAGACTACATTGCGAAGCATTAGTCCATTAGTCCATATTGCAGAATCCATTCAGGAAAAATCTCTCTGCATCTCTCTCTCTCTCTCTCTCTCTCTCTCTCTCTCTCTCTCTCTCTGTCTCTCTCTCTCTCTCTCTCTCTCTCTCCACCAGCTAACAGCATTGGAAAAACATCACATCGTCTCTTTAACCAATCAGGATTCACTTGCTTTTTAGATGGAATGCATCTTTGGGCTTTGTTTATATTCATTTGAGATAGCAAATCTACAGCAGGTTAGGCATAGAACATTTATGTTGGCAATGTTTACATTTGGCCTTAGATACAGGCTTACCTATTTCTAAATTACATTACAGGCAGTTCCAGTGCCATGTGGCAAACAATGCTGCCATTTGTAGTCTGGGTCAGTCCCTTTGCAAAAGGGCCTCTGCTGCCCCCTCGCTCTAAGGGAAACCCCCTCCACCCAGACTCTGATCACAGGGCCCTATTCAGAGGAACAGGCATGGCTTTGTGGCCAAATTCTTGCATCTAGAATAGCTATTGCCTCCTCAGTTTGCCTCCTCAATTTGAAATGCCAGGCGAAGCGCTCTTGGAAGCGAAGCACAGCACAAATGGAGTTTCGTCGCCAGCCGGCCGGCCAGCCAGACAAACAGGCAAGGGAGCATGGAAGGTGGGGCAATTGTGCAGAGCGATTTAGCTGGCTTGTTTGGAGGCCCCTTAGAGCCGAGGGCACTGGGCTGGTATTCCTCCTCTTCCCCCTCCTCCTCTTCTGCGCAGCCAGCCAGGAGAGGAGGTGGCCTGACTCCTCCACCTACCCTCTCAGCAGCTCTTTCCCAGGTGAGATGGCCTCACCGGCATGAAGGCCGGTCATCATCCCCACTTTTTCACCCTTGCCACTCTGCCACCACTGTCAACGCTTCTCCTTCACCACCAGCACCACTGTTATCCTAGGATAAAATTGTTCACTTTTATCTGCAGATTTCAGTATCCATGGGGTGGCCAGAACCAATTCCCTGTCGATACAGCAGTCCTACTGTATGAATAAATAACTAAGGATTTAAATGAAACCTTATATACAGTACAGTGGACCCTTGTATAACAAACAGCTTGTATAACATAAAATTTGTACAACATAAAAATTCTGGAGATAGGGGAAATTTGCTCAACATAATCGCCTGTGGGGAGAATCCGTACCACATAAAAATGGGATTACTCCATTTTCAATGCATTCCTATGGGAATTTGTATAAAGGAAAATTTGCTTAACATAATTTCATTTGGAACAAATTAATTCCTTTATACAAGGTACCACTGTATTTAATTTTGAAATTATGTTTGATGTAAAAATGGGATGGACCACATTAAAGAATGTGTGCATCTGAAATGTGCATAGGATGGAATTAAACTAATCTATGTCAATTCCTAAGGCATCTTACTCTCACTCCTGAATCTGTCCTACACATTCGAGAATATAAGACTTCAGGTTGTCAAGCCATTAATGTAGTTATAGCCTGTAATAATACCTTCAGGCTTTAAATGAGATAATTTAACCATCTTATTTGATATTATATATGCTATATGAATGTCCACCAATGACTATGGAAATCTACTAGAGATGTTAAATTTCTGGAAATTCTATAGGGTTTTCCATTTTTTTCTGGGAAAAACAGATTTTTGGAAAAACTGGGGGGAAATGCTACATTAGCACTTTATCTCTGTCAAGATTCTCAGTCATCCAGGTGAGTTTATCTGGAAGCTGAGTCAGTCTGGTAAAGCTGTTTGGATGAGCAGCGAAACGTTTCTATCTCTCAAAAAAACGAAGTCCAGTTGCCATGACTCAACTTCCAGATAAACTAGCACTTGACAGGTTGAAAGTCATTCTGTTACTTAAAATATAAAATATGACTATGGACAATTTGATTTGGCATAAAAGTATCACAACTAGCATATTAAAATATAGTGTATCAAAACAATTATTACTAACAGAATTAACTTTTTAAATATTTATTTGCAATTGTAAGTAACAAATGGAGTAACAATCTCCTGAACTGTTATTTGGAACAAAAATATCTATAAAACATTTTTTAAAAATCCAGAATTAACAATTATTCATATTTCATCTTCACAGTATTAAATAAAACTAAAATAAAAACCTCATTCTCATAAAAAGAATTGAAGAGGGGGAAATGTATAGAAGGTTGTAGGACTAAGTTTCCATGATATTTTTTAGAAATTATTTGGAAAATATTTGAACACTCGATTTTAAAATGTTTTATTCATCAAGTTAAATTAAAACATTCCATAATCATTTTTTTCTTTTTTAAATTGTTCCAATGTTTCGGGGTGGGGGACAAAAAGGCTTCATGGGGGGGGGGGGGAAGGAAAAAAATTCCAATTTTTTTTAAAAAAATCCAGGCCTTCACAACTCTAACATCTACCAACCAAAAGCCATATAAACATACAGATATGCTGATGTATATGACTAAATGAACTGTAGATCACAAAGCAATTGCACAACATTTAGTCCTGCTGTTATTTCCTCTTTAAAAGGGTAGCACAAAGCATAAACAGGACATAGCAAAGTATAACATAATATTCAATTGTTTCCACCATGCACAAAATGACTACTCATGTAAGTACTTTTGTTATTGTTCAGTCATTCAGTCCGACTCTTCGTGACCCCATGGACCAGAGTTCGCCAGGCCTTCCTATCCTCCACTGCCTCCCGGAGTTTGGTCAAATCCATGTTGGTTGCATTGATGACACCATCCAACCATCTCATTCTTTGCCGTCCTCTTTTCCTTTTGCCTTCAATCTTTCCCAACATCAGGGACTTTTCCAAGGACTCCTCTCTCCTCATAAGGTGGCCAAAGTACTGGAGTCTCATCTTCAAAATCTGTCCTTCCAGTGAACATTCGGGGTTGATTTCTTTCAGGATGGATAGGTTTGATCTCCTTGCAGTCCAGGGGACTCTCAAGACTCTCCTCCAGCACCAGAACTTAAAAGCATTGATTCTGCGGTGATCAACCTTCTTTATAGTCCAGCTCTCACCTCCATACATCACTACTGGAAATACCATGGCTTTGACTATTAGTTGGCAAAGTGATGTCTCTGCTCTTTAGGATGCTACCTAGGTTTGGCATTGCTTTCCTCCCAAGAAGCAGACATCTTTTAATTTTATTGCTGCAGTCGCTATCTGCAGTGATCAAGGAGCCCAAGAAAATAAACGGTGTCATTGCCTCCATTTCTTCCCCTTCTATTTGCCAGGAGGTGATGGGACCGGTGGTACTTAGTTACTTACAATTTCTATGCAGAACTGCCCGCTATAGCTTTATAAAGAGCAAAAATTTGAAGGATCCACTGCATCCTTCTCCTCTCTAAATTTCTATATAGCCCTTCTTCAAAGAAATGCAACCAGCAAATGAGAAAGTAGGAAAAAAATCTGAAGTTGCAATGGTTTAAATCTAGCTCCCAGGAATTCAATGTTTTACACAAAGAACAGAAGACTAAGGTCATTTCTTTAACTATATGAAAATGCTTTGGTTTTCTAATAAGAAATTATTGGTGCCACCTTATACATGTTTGCTCAGAAATAAAACACATTGCATTTTTTCATTCAAAGGCATCTTTCCTTTTGCTAGTGTCAAGATGTGATCAAAGTATCTGCCAGAACTCCCTAGGAAGAACTATATTATGAGGGAACCAAGGAATTCCTTCCCAACAATCTCCTGCCATACCTAAGATAACAAAAGCAAAACCCTTATTTAAATACCTTACTTTAGGAAAAGGTATATGTGGAGACAGTTGGCCCTACATTTACCCTGGGGCCATACAGCAAGGATCTCTGATGTTAAAGACCAGTACTACACTTTCAAAATTAGCACTGAAATGCACTGGAAGCTAAGTATGAAACAGTTGACTGGTATAGTTACAACTCCTGATTCTAACCCAGTATCTAACAACTGAAATCAACAGTTCCTGTTGTTTCCAAAAAATGGTTTCAAATTATAATTTAGAACTATTTTGTGTTAGTTATGACAAGCTATGATAACCTCACCTCCTGGGAGAAGGGAATTTGTTCATAACAGATGAGAAATCATATTAGGATGCAGCATGTTCTGAGTTATCAATGCATCAATAAAGGACTCTGATGTCTGAATTATACCACTGACAGACATAATTGTGTTTAGGTGTTCAGCAGGAACACAGATGCCATCTGTATGCACAGCTCTTGTTTTTATACTCAGTATTAAACACTTGAAGAATGATTTGTCTATCTTCCCACGTATCTGTGTACTTACTTGTATATTTTATAGGGTATAATCCCATGTTTTCCATAAAACATGATGAGTACTCAACCATATGCCTAAATTAAACAAGAAGAAAAATAATAAGATGAAAATGTCCAAAAGCTCTTTCATAAGAGTGGAAGTTTTCCCAAAAAACATAAATTTTACCTTCCCTTCCCTTTTTGGTACCAGCCCCTCCAAAAGATCCAGAGCAACAATGGGCAAGGTTATGGCGGTTAATCCAACAAATTGCCTCTGGTTTGTTTGGCAGACTTGTCCCTTCTGCTGCTATCCCCTGGTCTATCTCTAAAGGTCAACTGGTCCATTACAGAGGTCTGTGGAGTCACCATGAGGGATACTAGTGAGGATGGGGGAATGTCACCTTGCAGAAGGTATAATGTTGGATGCAACTCATTTTTATCAACAACACTGAAGTTTCCAACTCAGTCATAGTGTTGACTTTCTGATTACTACATCTGGATTATACATTTTAAAATTATTTTTATGTACATGTTTTTCTCCAGATGTATAAAAAGGTATCATTAAAATGTAAGCAACTACAGTGGTACCTTGTATTTAATTCGTTCCAAATGAAATTGTGTTAAGCAAATTTTCCTTTATACAAATTCCCATAGGAATGCATTGAAAATGGAGTAATCCCATTTTTATGTTGTACGGATTCTCCCCATAGGTGATTATGTTAAGCAAATTTCCCCTATCTCCAGAATTCTTTATGTTGTACAGATTTTATGTTATACAAGCTGTTTGTTATACAAGTGTCCACTGTACATCTTTTAAAAATAACTTTTACATTTATTTTAAAATTTTTAAAATAAGATACTGTGCTTTTAAAAGATACAAAGTGACCAACATTATATAATGTCCCTCTGAACTGACATAAGACAAAAGAGAGACAGCCAGACAAAAGTCTTAAAACAGTCTGCAATAAATTCTGAGTTAAACATTGATTTAAGCATATGCACAGGATGGTTTGGCCAACTCTTTATATCTTTACAGCAGCACAGAAAATAAATCTGCTGTCTCAGCCAAGTTAGTGACAGCTGAAGGATGCATCAAATCTGATACCTAGAATACACAATGATATTGTCTGAAAAGGAAGGAAATGAGTGACAGTGGCCATGAATAACAGAACACAAAGGAAAATTCATCAGAAGTAGGACATGTAGTCGATACAATCTTTGCGTTCATTAGCCAGTACCAAAATGAATAATGGGGTTGCACTGCTGCGAATCCATGGCTCAGTGTCAAGTTCAGCCACTGGTACAATTCCAGTTTTCTATTATAAGTTTGCTGAAACAGGTAAGTATAGCATTCATGCAAACAAACGAAAGCCTGTGATACAAAATATGAACAAAAGCCGTCCAATGGTTAGCATCTAAAGAGGTTTCAGGAACCTAGTCTTTTTGAACATGTGCATATGCAAGAATCCATAACACCCAACAACTCATATTGCTTCTTCAAACTTCCATTTGTGCTAAATGTGCAGAAGTTAGACGTAGAAAGTCTATCACCTTGTTTCTTAGTCTGCTCCACAGTTAGAACTAATAAGAACATAAGAACATAAGAGCCATGCTGGATCAGGCCAAAAGTCCATCTAGTCCAGCTTCCTGTATCTCACAGTGGTCCTGCCAAATGTGTCTGGGACCAAGAGAGACTAGGTATCTGTCTCCTGATACCACTCCCCTGCACCTGGCCCTTGAAGAACCCAGGTTTTAAACATGGAGATTACACATCTCCCTCATGATTTGTAACCTGTGATGGACTTTTCCTCCAGGAATCTGTCCAATCCCCTTTTGAAGACATCCAGGCCAGATGCCATCACCACATCCTGTGGCAGAGTTCCACAGACTAACAACACACTGGGTTGACATATCAGCTGATACCAATCCCCAAGCCCACTGGTTTTACTCTGGGCCACAAGCAGAAGCTGGACACAAGACAACATACTCCCTATACTTCTCATAGTAGAACCTATCCCCTTTGATGGAGGAGAAAGTTGGTTTGTCACAATTTGCTTGCTCAACCCCACAATCAAGGGATGTGGCAGGACTTGGAAGGAATTTGAAGCACAAAGCCAGTGGTGACAACAGAGGTGACAAGGCTGTGAAAAAGTCTGATTTATGAGCTCCCTCTCTGTATTCTTCAGGATGTCATTTTACCAACTTCACTGCAGAAGTGAAGCCATAGCAACTGGACCACTACTACAGAAGGTTCACTATGAGCCATCAGAGTACTAGCCTGCTATGCAGGCAGAACGACAGGCAGTCCTAGCCAACATGTACATGGAATCTATACAGTCTTGATCATATTAAGATTATTCTCTTCCACTGTTGTTGGAAAGCAATATAGTACAGTACTCTGATTTTTCTATTCATGAGTATCTTGGCTGAAAAGCCTCAATTTTGCCTGGAAAGTCAAGTTAACAGGGTTTTTGCTTAAAAAGATAAAGTTAGATTGGTAGCTTCCTCACACATCTTGCTTCACTTGTCAAAGCAAGAGTGCAATGCCTGGGACCTCTCTGATAAAGACAAAGGTTCTTCCATTTTTAACTACTTATGCATTTGCATTCCATTTTATGCAGGAATCACAGTGGTAGGTTTCTCAAAATGCAATTGATGCAGGGTGTAAATCAATATCAAGTGTAGCAAACTGTAATAAAACATCTGTTTTCTGAGGTTTATTAACCAACTCATGTAGCTATTTTTGTATGTTTATCTTCTACTGAAGGCTGAATGAAAGCAGCAAGAGCTCAGAAGCTTTCAACTTAGCACAGCTATACTATTAACTGAACAAACAAAAATATTCAGCAGAAAGTAGCATATTTAAAGGATTTTGGTAAGATTTTTAAAGGAGCTGACTGTAAAGAGGGCTGATTTTTGAAGTGGATTAGCAGTAAATATCGATGTGTTGAAAGTTTTCAATTTTATGCTATTTTAACCCCCAAGGATCTTTTCAGCATTGCCTCAAAGTTCTTAAAAGAATTGTTTTTGGAGACAGCTGATTTGAATATCGATTAGTGGCAGGTGTCTGCTGCAATCAAAAGCATTTAAGCATTTAATTAAAGAAGAGGTAGGAATCCAGCAAACTATTTCATTTTAAAATGCTTTAAGCCATTTTAACAGGTTTCCTCTAGGGTTTCCTCAAGACTTTTGAAAGATTATTAAAAAGATTATTGAAATCCATTTATGCTGATTACTTAAAAGTGAGATCTAAACAGTAAGTGTGAACAGAAGTCATAGCAATAATATATCACTAAATGGTACTAACTAGCATAAAGAAGTGAAAAGCAAATGCTCTGTCAGGATGAGCCCAAGATGAAGATTACAGTACTTTAGTATTAGAAAGGATCCTTGAGGGTTGTTAAATCCAGCCATGATAATGTGAGTTTTCTGAGATGTTCTAATTTGGAATAATGCCTAAAAAACAAATTTCTTCCTAAGATCTTGCTTGTCATTTATTGCACTGCCTTTCCCTACACTTCTCTTTTCCATACAGCTCTAAGTTCAAGAACTCAGAATTGCATATCTCTTTTGCAATTGTGAACCACAACTTTCTTTTGGAGAATCAGAACACAAGCAAGGGTTGCTAATAATTTTCTCTCTTCCCAAGGTTGTACTTATATACCAATGTATCAGAGGTTAAGTTTCACTAAACTCAATGCAACTTATTTCTAAAACAAACACACAGTATATGCAATTCCTCTTTAAACCTCTTCTCCGACTTACTAGCTATGCTCTAATTTTTCTGTTTGTTTCTAGAGACATTCTGATATTATTTCTGCTAGTACACTCAAATATTTTATATGGACAAAATAATTCAGTTAAGCCACCATTACAAGTGCTTTGTCCTATTTCCATTTACTAGACACCCAGCAATGTAGAATCACTGCTTTAGTGGAAAGTAATTGGCTACCCTAGCACAAAGGGTCGAAAGAAAGGATATAAATCAGATAAATACAGGTGAGAAACTATATGAACTTCAGTATGTGTCGGGCATCAACACCTTGCATCCCTAGCCTACATGCAAATAATCAAGAACTGTAGAGTCCAAAACATCCTGAAAGGTACTGGCTCTCTACCCAGTCTTTATTTTATTTAAAAATAAATAAACCCAATCTTTCTCCGAAAAACAGGCCCCAAGGCAGCTTAAATAGCTTAAAAATGACAATATTGAAGGCTAAAACAGTAAGTCATTCTAATATTTAAAACAAATTAAATAAGCATATTTAAAATATTAGATAAAAGCACTACCATAACAGGTTTAAAATCAACAAAAGCACATACCACCGCTTTAAAAACAAAAACAAAAACAAAAACAAACCCTTAACGAGTCACTAAAGGAATGCCTGCCTTAAGAGAAAGACCTTTTGATCTGCTTGGGGAAAGACAGCAAAGACAGGGTGAGCTCTGCCTCCGGTAGGAAGAAGTCCCAGTTCTGGGAGCAACAGAACTGGCCCTACTAAGTGCACCTGTGAGGGAGGTGGGTCTGAAAAAAGATCTCCCCTCATAATATTAATATCCATGCAGGCTCATGATGGGACGCATTATCTTGAAGAAAGTTTCGACCTCAGCCCTTTTAAATCTTTACATGTTAAAACCAGCATTAGGATAACTGCAAGCTAAATTACTGCAATACGCTGTACGTGGGGCTGCCTTTGAAGATGGTTCGGTGATTGCAACTGGTTCAGAATCGTGCGGCGCGGCTGGTAAGTGGTGGAGCCACCAGGGATCACATCACGCAGATTCTGCGTAACCTGCATTGGTTACCAGTTGCTGCCCGAGCCCAATTCAAAGTGCTTGTCCTGACATATAAAGCCCTAAATGGCTACCTGAAGGACCGCCTCCTTCCATACGAACCTACCCGGCAATTAAGATCGAGCCAGGGGGCCCTCTTGAAAGAGCCATCCCTCAAGGAGGTAAGAGGGATGGCTTGCAGACACAGGGCCTTCTCGGCAGCTGCCCCCAAGCTATGGAATGCCCTCCCAAGTGAGATCCGCCTGGTGCCAACACTGATGACATTTCGACGCCAAGTAAAAACCTTCCTGTTCCAGAAGTTTTTTTAATTGACACAATATAGATTGTGGGTCCTCTGATGGCAATTTTAGTGTAATGATTTTAGTGTAAGGTTTTTATTATTGTTTCAATTATTTATTGATATTCTATGTTTTAACTGTTTTAATTTTTTGGTTGTAAGCCGCCCAGAGACCTTTGGGTAGTGGCTGGCATATAAATTGTAAAAATAAATAAATAAATAAATAAATAAATAAATAAAATAAATTCCCCCAAGCTTTCATACCCATGCACTTAGTAAACATGTTATCTACAAACATGGCAGAAAAAAGACTATGTTTAGTACAGAAGAAATGCTATATAGTTAAACTTTTTCCTCAAAAGAGACACTTTTCTAAAAAAAAAAAAAAAAAAAACAGCGATAAACCTGTACCAAATAAGTATACTTTTTAGCTTTATTTTTGACATGTTTCAAAGAGAAATATTTGTTTCAACCGTTACACACAGCTTTTCTACATCAGTTTCTCTTTTTCACTTGCAATAATTATATTTTCAGTTACATTATTGCAATCTAAATCCAGGTGACTGTGTTCTGTTAAGCTGATTTAGGACTAAAATCAAATCTGTAAAGAAACTAGCTAATCAAAGCACAAGTAATGTGTGTTGTACTAATGCTACATACATTTAACTCCAAATGAGCACCATACAGTCATAGAAGCATACAAACGTGCCCAACAAAGCATTCACTCACATCCCATCAAAAGCAAGTATGGTCAATGTTCCTTTGGTTATATTTAGGACTACAGCAAAATCTGTGTAATCATTTGTCTCTCATGCTGTGCCCTAAATAAACCAGTTGCCACTACCCCTTTTTCATCCCAGCTGTCTTATATTTTCCTCTTTTCTCTGAGCTATAAATTCACTTCTAGAAATGCTTCCGTAGCCTCACAACTCCTTTTTCTGTTTACAGATAAGTTAAAAGAAGAGAAAATAACAGACTGGGTTAGTGTTATATGGGAAATTGGGGGTGGGGCGGAAAGGACCATAAAGAAGTGCAAATATTGCCCTTCTGTCCACTTTTCAGGTTGTGCCCCAGCTGCGTTTCCATATGATCTTAACTATCCTATTTCACATCCTTTCTTAGCATTTCATCACTCCACAGCCATCCCTTGCTGAAAACTGAATTCACCTAGCTCAGATATGTGCCTGTTTATCTTTATCATAGTGTCTCTGAATAACAAGCTACAATCCTTGCTTTCTTTTACTAGAATAAGGCTGTAAGGCATGTGGGCCTCCTGCTGCTTACATGAGCTGCAGTGCCACACCACAGGAAGCAAGGGAACCAGCAAGATACAAGAGTTGTTTGTGCAGTACAGGGGGATTGCATGTGGTGCGTGAGAACCAAGGGAGACTTTTTTAAAGCTAAACAGAAGAAACATTGAGAGTTGCCTGGCAGGAAAGTAAAATACGGTGAACACTAGCTCTTCTGGACTGTAAAATGGTTTGCATACCACGTTTAGCAAAATGTTTGTCTCTTAATGTTATATACCCATATCAAGAAAAAATGATTCAATCTTAGAAACTGTAGTTAGTATATCTTGCTTCTTAATGCAAATAGATGCAGTCTGTCCTAAGGCTAGTAATACTAGCTTGATCTTAAAGATTAAGCATCTCTTATTGGATGGGGTCATCCATATTTTGGATACACTATTTTCAAATGCTGCAAAACAAAACAAAATTAGTATGAAGAAATCAAGGATTGTCAGAAAACGTGTCTATAATATAAGTCTGAGTAACAAAAGTAAATATAAAAGAGTGTGGTGTTTTAAAGATGATGACCTAAATGTATTGCTAGTGCCAGTCAGAATAGACTCATTGAATCAGTTGTTAAATCTCTGAATCTACTCTAGCTGACCGTTTATTCAGGATTTTTGCCAATTGGCTTTATTTTAATGTGAGCTCTTGTGGACTACAACTCACAAACGAACATAATCCATGAAAGCTCACATTGAAACAAACATGTTAGTCTTTTCCATGCTGCATGTTATAGGTTGAAATAGATGAATGTGGCCATGTCGGCAAAAAGTGAATGACTGTGTGTTTGTGTGTGAATGTGAGACAGATTCTAATACAGTACAGCTTAATGCCACTTAACTTTAATTCTACATTTATCAATCCAAGCGTTTTCCAGATCTTGCTTCTTTATCTTTGCTTATTGCCACCTTAATGTGAGGCATGAGTTATCTTTGCTTGCAGCACTTTTCTGATTGCCCGAGTTCTCCAATAGTGATGGATGAAACTACATTGAGCTTCACATTACATAGTCAAGCATTCCTGGTAATAAGTAGCTCAGCCACTATCTGCAAATGATTTCCAATGTTTACAAATTGTACTCTCCTAATGCAGAAGAAACTTGTGCTAACATTGTACTACAGGCAGTGAACTGCATTTAACCATGTAATATGGATGACCTATCCCTGACAGGGAAGTACACATTTAATCAGCAACATGGCAACTATCACATTATAGCACATCAGTTCAGACTTGACAGAATAAGACTGAAACTTGTTGCCTTGCAGGTGAGGAGCAAACTTTCTTAACGTTAAAAAGGCATAAGTTCTTATGAATAAGGGGAGAAATAACTCAGCAGAAAAAGAGCAAAAATTTGCAAATGATAAACCAATTTAACTGAGTTAAATTATTTCATTAAAACAAATACTTTTTAGTAGAAAGAGTGGCTTTAGTAGCTTGTGGCTTGGTAAGTAATTAGAAAAAGCACACTTTCAATGAACACCCACCACTACCACCGATTAAAAGGAAGAACTCCATACTTGTTTAAAAGAGAAACTGAAAATTGAGGGATTGTTTAAAATAATGCTACTTGGGATTTAAAAACCCTTTAGGTACCCATGTGGATATAACTCAGCACAAATCCACTTATCACCAATTTCTTTTTCTTTTAAGGAATCACAGTGTCTACCAATGTCTTCTAAGGTCTGCCTGTCTCTTCAGATTCTAATTATCGAACACAGCTGGTTAATTTAGCACTTATCAGATCAACTGTTGAACGTTTAGCAATAGTGAACAAGTTGAATTGCTATTTGCACCATAATTCTCCCTCTGCTTGTCATCATAGCCTGATGATCACAGCAGCCATACCAGGGTGCTGTTTTAAATACGAAATAGAACAGAAGCTTCACAGGCCTTGCCAGTACAGAGAAGAAGTAGTTTTTGAAACAGTTCTACAGATAACACAAGGATAAGGATAGGATATGGGTTAGAAGCAGCAGATGAACACTAATAACACTAGTAAGCCGAGATGGGCATAAACCAGTTCATACCAATTCATGGTTTGTAAAGGTGCCAGCAGAGGTGTACAACTCCCCTCCCCATCTCTTTTGGCTCAATCACCCACACACCAGGCCCAGAGTGTTAAATTTCTGCACCTCCTCTGTCTTCCAATCCTGGCATCAGCTTAGGCTTCTCTGCCCTGCTCTCTTGGCTGATCTCCCACTCTGACAAAAGTGTGAGGCAGAGAGAGGTCTCTGTTATTTGCTTGTGACTGGGAGAATAACCAAGAAAGAGCAAGCACGCTGGGCCTTATGAGTGGCTAATCAACCAAGGAGGCAGGGAAGGGGTACTGCCACCTTTAGGAGCTGGCAGTAAGGTAAATATAAAGGTACCCCCCGCACATGCATGCTAGTCGTGTCCGACTCTAGGGGTGGTGCTCATCTCTGTATTCAAACCGAAGAACCAGTGTTGTGCAAGTCCGTGGCCATGTGGCTAGCATAGCTACAAGGAAACACAGTTTTCCTTCCCGCTTGTGGCACCTATCTATCTACTTACATTTACATGGTTTTGAACTGCTAGGTGGGCAAGAGCTGGGGTTATCAGCAGGAGCTCACTCCGCTGCATGGCACCCGGGATTCGAACTGCCAAGCTGCTGACTTTGCAGCCAACAGTTTCCAGAGCTTTAGTCTGCTGAGCTGAGGTAAGCTGAGCTGAGCTAAATTGAGCTAAGTTCATGCCTTTATATCTCACAATAAGTGAAAACAAAGCAAATACAGTGGACCCTCGTATAACAAGTGGTTTGTTTAACAGAAAATCTGCTTAAAGGAAAAAAAATCCAGAGACTGGGAGAAACCACTTAACAGAATTTCCTATGGGGTGAATCTGTACAACAGAAAAACAGTTGTGATTAGAGATTAATCTGTTTTCAATGCATTCCTATGGGATATTTGTACAAAGGAAAGTTTGCTTAACAAAATTTCATTTGGAATGAATTGATTTCTTTATACAAGGTACCAGTGAATAAATATTAGGTTAGATTTTAACCTCCAAAAGGTGTTTCACACAACTAAAAGAATAGAAATCTTGATTAATCTAACACAAAATTAAAATGACCTCTTTCTGTTTTGTCTGCAATGTATCTGAAGTATTCAAAACCCACTGAACATATTTCTGAGAAATGAATGTCCACTGAAACTCCTCCATATGTTCTATTAATTCATTTTGGGTTACTCGAGCTGCATCTTGCTATTCTACAGTAAATTACAGTGGTACCTCGACTTACAGACGTCTCACTTAAGAAAATTAGACTTAAGAATAGAAATCCATGGGTATAGGAAAAATTTGAGTTGCGGGGGGGGGAGCCCTTTTTTTTGTTACGGAAAGGAAAAGGAAAGGGAAGATTCCTTTTCAAAATACTGTAGCTCCTGCTTGTTTATAATAGCAATACTGCCATCTTGTGGCCACCAAACTCCAGTGATGCAATTAGGAAGAAGGATCCATTTTGAATAGGAAAGCTGAGAACCGGGGCTGCTTCTTTTTTAAATAACCTTTTCAAACTGCCCATTTTGGATATATTTGGCACCATTTTGGGGACTTTTTAGAACTTTTGGGTAGATTTCTCAAGCAGCTGAAAGGTAGGGAGCTGAATTTTACATGCCTGTTAATGTGGTTTTTACATGCCTGTTAATGTGTTTTTTCCCATGGGGCGATTTCCCACTTGGAATGGATTAATCCATTTCCAATGCATTTCTATGGGAACCTCTGTTTCAAATTAAGAAAAATTTTACTTAAGAAAATGCATTTGGAATTGATTGATTTCATAACTAGAGGTACCACTGTACTTAAGAGTATTTGAATAAACAGAACAAACTTACAAAATCCTCCAGCTTCTATAAGCCTACTCTAGTGCAACCTGCTATGCCAAACAACAGGATTTAAGCCTGTGTTGACTAAACAGGGAAAAGGTTAATAAAGGACTTTGTATCTCAATATAAAACTTGTGTCACCTCCTCCTTATTTTCTAAGGCAAATCCTTTAGTTTGTTCAAGAGAAAGCATGTACCTTGACTACAGAACTACATCATTCATCTGACAGGCTATCAAGAACAATCAAATATGGAAATTAAACACTTTGAAGCAGATGAAAGTAGAGCATAGAAAACTGCCTTAGACAAGGGAGACAACTGGTTGACCTACAGGAGTGGAGCACCGTCTACTATGAGAGACAGCAGATATCTGGGGTGTCATAGCTTTACCTGGAAATGCTGGGGACCAAATATGTGACTTTCTGCTCAGAAACTGTATGTCCTGCCACAGAGATACAGCACTGTCTTGTACCTCCACATAAAATTCAACAATTCATCACTGTGGCTTGCCACTGTCAATCCTAACTGGCAGCTGCTGTCCAGATTTTCAGGCACAATTCTCTGTTAGCCCTATATGGAGTTCTCCCTTGATTTCCTGTGTAAGTATAAACTGGGCCTAACTCTACTTATTTTCCAAACTTAGAAGAAATGAAGATTCAGTATAGTTTTACACCAGCCCAATAATGCAGTTCTCTCTCTTTTTTCCATATAATTCCAAGAAAACATTCTGTTCTAGACTAGCACCTATTATTAATAATGGAGTAGATACCAATAAACAGATTGAAAGGTAATGCAGACAAAGCAAGAGGTGTTCCTGATTGGACAAAAGGCAAATGAGATAATAAGGTTTCTGCTGATACTAAATGGGACTATCCATTTCCTGAAAATGCAGGTTCATATATTGGACATGCTTCTGGAATTCAGCCTAGAGCAGTGATGGCGAACTTTTTAGAGACTGAGTGCCCAAACTGCAATTCAAAACCCACTAATTTTTTTCCAAAGTGCCAATACAGTAATTTAGACTGTATACAGGTGGCTATGAAGGGGCGATGTCGGGTGCCCACGGAAAGGGCTCCGAGTGCCACCTTTGGCACCCGTGCCATAGGTTCACCATCACTGGCCTACAGCATGGCTGCCCTTATGGTGGTAGCCATGAGCATGTCTGCACAGTTAAAGCTAAAACATCAGCTGCAGCTGTTCCTAGAAATGTCTAATGTGATGGAGACAAATTTCTTAGTTGCATCTCATCTGGATTATTGCAATCTACTTTGCATGGTCATGGGACTGCCAATTAAATTGTTTGGAAACCTCTGCTGGTTCAAAATGACATACACTGTTGGGAACAGATGTAGGAAGCAGTCAATTCCCTTGCTCAATAAATTCTATGGCTGGACAAAACTCAAAGTCCTTGTGATGATCCCTATATTCCTTCATTAATTCATTTCTAGACCACACTGATTTTCCCACAGGAGCCCAATGCAGTTTGGGTCCAGGCCATCAGAGGCACCATAACTGATTCAGCTCAGGTTTTAAGATAATCAGAGGGAGGTCCTTTTCTCACTCCTGCTGCCTTTAGAAGATCATTTGCTGAAAACACCAGAAAGGGCCCTTTCAGTGGCTTCTGTCAGGTTATGAACTGCACTTTCTTGAGAGGCCAGGTTGCCTCTCTTCATGCTGTTCTTTTGGGAGCAGGTAAGGACTTTCCTTTTTAAATTGGCATTTAAATATTAAATTATATGTTATTACCTTTATAGCATGTTTCAAAGTGTTTTAAAATTATTATTGTTAATATTGCATGCTTAATTTTGTGGAATGTTGTAGTTTGTCACATGTATATTTATATAGGTTTTTAATCCATTTGTGAGACACCTGTGGTCCCTCTACCAGGCAGTAACAAAATAAAACAACATAAAGTTCACTTATTAGGGTGTTGAAAAGACATACAATCATGGAATGAAATCACATCTAAATTAACATGGATATGATTACCCAATCACATCTTAGAATAATTAAACTAACATGGATATGATTTATCATGCTTTAACCTATTTCAACAAGGAAGAATAAAAATCAATGGATGGAGCTGTGCGGAATTTTTATTGTATGAGCCATCTGACGCTGAAAGAAAACAATCAGAAGTAGATTTGTGAGCTGTACACAACTATTCAGCAGCACGCTAACAAACTAAATTAAATGACAAACTGATGTTTGAAGACCACTAATTTGTAAGGAGAAAAAAAAGCATAGCATTAGAGAAGAAAACCAAGGAGGACACTGAAGTAATCTTTCTATTGCAATCCAAAACACCTACTGTTATACAGCTGAAAATTAGTTTGACCTTTGCTGAATTCAAGGCCTATGTATTGTTTTCCACTTGACTTGAGAATATATTAAAGTTCATCTAAGCATATGGCTCCTCATTCAAAAGTGTGCTGCTTATATACCAACTCAGTGCTTCAAGAACTTTCTGAGCAGTTCACAATTTAATTATGCAGGCAACATTCTCGTGTGCATTTGACTACCGGCTTTTAATTTTTGCACTTGAATTACGGTCATTCCATGTCAAAGCAACCAATCCATGGAACCTTGATATCATGGATTTGGTTCATTTTCGTATATTTGTACCTTATCATGAGACGCTTTAAAAAACATTTTTTTTCAGATATTTGGTCCACCAATTTCTGAAATATTGCATTTTCAAAATTGCAAAAAAAGTCAAAATTCACTAGCCACCATAAATTTAAATGTCATTTAACAGATACCTGTGATAGCTACAGACCTGTTACATGTGTCATTTTGAAGCTTATGAATATTTATTTTAGAGTATTTTACATACACACCCTTTCTCCTTGGAAAAGAACCCAAGGCGGCTTACAGTAATGAAGGATAATATACAATCCAGTACAATTACAGTGGTACCTCAGGTAACAAATTTAATTCGTTCTCCAAGGCAATTCATTATCTAAAGAAAAAAATTGTTATCCGAAATGCAGTTTCCCAATGAAATGAATGGCAAACCGATTAATCCATTCCGGAGGTTTTTGAAACGAATGTCTCAAAATACTCTAGACTGACAGAAATATAAAGACAGCTCTGGAACAAATCAAACTGAACTATCTCTTAATGGAACTGAGGCTAACCTACTCTGGGCATACCATGAGAAGCAGGATTATCTTTAAAAAGACAAAAATACTGGGAAAGGTTGAGACAAAGGGAAAACAGGAAGACCAAATATGAGATTATTGACTTCCTAAAAGAACTTGGTAAACATTTTCCATTCAATATCCCTGCATTTAATTTCACATGAGATTCTTAATTTGTTACGTATCTAGAAAACTGCAGCTGTAAAAGTGAGTTACAGTGGACTCTCGTATAACAAACGGTCTGTATAACATAAAATCTGTACAACATAAAAAATTCCGGAGATAGGGGAAATCTGCTTCACAGAATTGCCTATGGAGCAAATCCATAGAACATGAAAATTGTCGATTAGAGATTATTCCTTTTTATTGCATTCCTATGGAACATTTGTATAAAGGAAAATTTGCTTAACATAATTTCATTTGGAACGAATTAATTCCTTTATACAAGGTACCACTGTACTATGACTGAGTGAGGATTCAAACCAAGTCCTCTGAAATCCTAGTCCTTCAAACTATCCACTACACTGCACTAAGCATCACTATTTCTTTTATACATTTATACAGTCATACAGAAAATGGAAGGGGAAGGAAAACAATTTTCACAATATCTCAGTGTCACAGAGACATCTGTCAATTTTCATTGCATTTGAGATATAGGAATATCCAAAATCAGAAACCATGGCACACATGCCTGAGGGGGGCATCATTAGACTTGTACAGATGCCCACTGCAGCAATATGCCAATGTTAGTTCCCCCTACAACAGAGAATGAATGAAGAGTGCTATATATAATGAAAAGAAACAAGGTGAATGTTTCCATCTTGTTCTGACTATTTATTACATTAGCTGCATATAGGGAGAGAATCTGCCAGTTTAAATTTTCCAGATTGTCACTGGAGTGAAAAGGGCTGGGGGGGGGGGTAATTTGGACACATTTGTCAGCTAAACATGACAAGAGAATAGGACACATATCCATCCCACTCACTGGAAATCTGTGCCCAGCTTGAGGCTCAGTGGCCTTCTGGACAGCTCACATAAAAGAAGAGAACCAGATCCATAAAATGAGTTCACATCAGCTGGGATTTTTCATGGATATAGGTAGGAGGCAAACAAGCTTATATCTCCTTCCCCAGTGTACCAAGAGGCAGGATAGCAACACAGGTGAGAATACCATCCAAGCCATATTTATTTTCTTAGTGTATTTGCCTTCAAAATCAGAGCAATCTGTATCATTAGATAAAGACATTGGTTGTGTTTGCCTTTTAAAACATAGGCACACACAATAACAGAACTGCAGGACCAGAAGGGGACCCACACTATTACTACAGGATAGCTAAAACAGAATAATAATCATGGACCCTTTTTGAATAGTATGGGAAGAAAGCAGAAACAATGTGAACAGCACATATGAAGCTCCATGCTGATGCTGGGGACCATGGAAGAGTCTATTATGAGAATGCAGTCAACAACATTGTTGACTGATTTTTCCCATTCCATAGCAAACCCTTTAGAAGCTCCTTTTCGAAGAAATGGGGGGAAAGGGAATCATAACTCAACACATACCTAACTCTTCAAGACATAATTAAGAACAGAGAAAGTTGATCTTCCAGCTGACTTAAAATACATATATTTTCATAATGTATACAATATATAAAACAGAGACAATTTCACAGTTTGAAACCAGAGTCCAAATAGCTAAAGAGCAGAAAAACCAACACCTGTACCTTATATAATTATCCATATTACAGTATATTAGCTACACCTGGCTTGTTGTTGTTGCTGCTGCTGCATTAGCTCAGTAGATCTTTCCATATGCCCAAACAATTTTTGGTGACTGTGGCACTGAAATGTTCATGTTACTGTGGTTGCCAGTGGAAACTTTAAACCCAAACAATGGTTCTCTGATTTCTTCCACTTATGACTAAGTGAAACCAATTCCACCAACCACCAGTAGAGGAGGGCGCTCCATGCTTTATACAAAGCACAGTACCCCAGGTACCACACAGCCCGATATGCCTACACCCCGGGCCAGCTGGGCCACATACCAGACTCCATGTGCTGCCAGGGTCCTTCTTCAGAAACAGAGCTCCAATCCAGGAACTCAGCTGCCCATTCCACACCTCCCCAGGGCCGTTACTTCACGAGCCGCTCGCTTCGCGGCTAGCCTTCTTTTCTGTCCGAATCAATCGTTTTAGTCCGCACGCCCCTCCATTTTAGCTTCGGTGCCGCCCCGACCACTCCCCCTTAACCGTGCTCCAACTGGGGCGAGTGGTGCCCCTGGCTGCTGCCGGGAATCTTTTCGCTTCGCATCTTGCTTCGCTCCCAACGTCACGTGTGGTCTCGGTTTTTGGCTTTTATTTCAAGTTTTTTTAAAAAATATTCAAACAGGGATATCGATGCATCGCTATATCGTTTCATTGCTTTGCGCTGTTACTTTCTCGCTCGAGTAGCGGCGGCGGCGGCGGCGGGAGCAGGAGGAGCCGCTGCTGCCTCGCCCGGCCAGAGCAGGGCACCCGGGGCAGGCAGCGTGCAAGCGGCGGAGGGCAGTTGGCTGTGCCATGCGGGGCTTCCCCCGAGTAGCGGCGGCGGCGGGGGGGGCTGCCAATGATGCCAAGAAACAGTTGAAATCAGTAGAGCCATTGCAACTGACAGTCCAGCATCAGTGCATTGATACGCCATCGGTAGGAATTTTTTTAAAGGACGGATGGGAAATAACAAACGTTGAAAAGTGGCATGCGAATGCGAAGGGAGCACGTGAGGTTGTGCTTGAATCGGTCCTAAAACTGCAGCTCGTGAGTACTGAGAAACAGGGGCGGGAGCGAAGCGAGAACACGTGACCGCCACGTGACCGCCTCCAAATTCAAATCGAAGGCAATATCGCTGCGGAGCGCCGCGTCTCGTGAACTAAGGGCCCAGGAAACTGACCACTCAATGCCTGTGCAGGGAGACTCCCCATTCTCCCTCTATGCCAGAGTGGTTGGCTGCCTGCTAAAATCACACACACACACACACACACACACACACACACACACACACACACACACACGTGTGTGTGTGTATGAGAGAGAGAGAGAGAGAGAGAGAGAGAGAGAGAGAGAGAGAGAGAGAGAGACTTAAAACTAATACACTTCATTTTTGTTCATCTATCTTAGCTGGCAGTAACAGTGAATTTGGAACAAAGTTGATTCAACTAGGGCTAAGCAAGACCACCTGCCGCTAACATGTCCTTTCCCCTGGTAGCAAATACATTAAAAATTACATAAATACTTTGAAACTGAAGGAGGCTGAACCAAAATCTCGTTCCCTTCCATTCTGATGCCCCACTTGCAGGTTGGGACATGATTTTGTAGAGAAAGTTAAAATGCCAATGAAATGGGATCAATGGTGATGTCAAGAAGAATTAGAAGTTATTCTGGTAAGCATATGTCCGCTCTCTTAGAAATGGAACAGTCCTGCATTGAAGAACTTTCTTTATATATGCAATAAGAACTGGCAGTGTGAATTTCAAATTAAAAATCAAAGCAGTAGAATTGTTTTAATAGCTTCATCTAGCTAATTACAAAAAAGAACAAAGCTTCCCTGGATTATAAAAATAGGTACAGTATTTAATGAGAGTGGCCATTCAAATATGCTAAAAATAATGAAAAATATTGTAATTCAAATGGATTTGCATGTTTGAATCACAAATAGGTCATATATATATTTAAAAGTCTTATTTGCATACATACATCCAGACCTGGTTAGAAATTTTGATTCAAACAGCTCCCTTTCCCAGCTGCAATGACTTTTACTCCTTTCTCTACATATACAGTGGTACCTCAACATACGAATTTAATCTGTTAAAAATATGTCTCATTCTGCTAACTTTCAAACGAGTCATTATTTTCATAAGCCAGTAGCTGATTAATGCTCAAAAATAGACTTGAAAGCCTTCAGAAGCAAATAAAAAGGTGGTTATTTCCACTAAAAATAAGCTTTTACCTTCAGTAAGCTGTTGAAGTACATGGCATTATAGTCAAAAAGCTGTTCAAGACTCAAAAAGAGCTGGAGCAAAGTCCTGTCACAACTTGCAGCTTCTCTCCTGTGGTGGAACAGAAAAGCTTCAACTGACATTACACCTAAACCAAAGCTATATTTGAAAGAAGGAAAACAAAGAAAACAGAGGTACAGGCGTATCCAAGTAGTTGTTAAAAGAAATATGACTGCAGTGACCAAGAGCCTGAGGCAGAAAAGACTTAAAACTGAACAGGGTAGATGTAGCAAAGATTAAAGTGGATCAGAAAAGCATGCCCCCTGTCTCTGGCTCATGTGAGTTGATCATCCCTTAACAGTGCATTCCTGATCAGTTACATCATCTCTATTGTAACTGCAACTGAGCTACACTTCTGTCCACTGAAGCTGCCCATGTTGCCCTCACAGGCTACAATATAAATGGGAACAAAAAGAGCCATCCAAATCTAGGAAGCTAGAGATACCTATTCGTCAATCTGTGATTGGCTTTCTAGGCCCAAACTCTCCCATCCCCACTAGAGGAAGATGTGAGTTCAACCTTGTTATGATCCCCTTCAGAAAAGACATCACCAATCTTTTAAAGCTTTCAAGAAATCTAATCTTGCAAGTAATCAACTCTTACTCTTCCCCTCTGTTGCTTCTGTCTCTCTCACACACCCTCCCTCTGCACTGGAATTGCTTCCCTGCATTTTCCATGAGGTGAGCACCAAACTGAAGCAGGAAGTCCACAGGTAGCTACAGCTTTATTTTCATGGGTCTTATGCACAGTGCAGTATGGTAAGCTCTGGAGGACTTATCATCCAGCAGTGGTAGTAGCTGATAGCAGACTGTAGCACTGAATGGTCAAGATCTGATATTTTATTTTCCCACAATGTTCCAAAGCAATACTAAATCAAGAGGACATTCCAAAATAAAAATGGCAGCTAAGGTCAGCTGCCTCATGGTTATCAGAATGTGAGGGTTCAGTCTTTGCCCAGGCATCCCGCCCCTCCAGCTTCAAAGAAGGCATATCTTGAAACGAATAAACAGACCTTTTATTTGGTTCTTCCACTACAACAGAGGTTCTTTTCCTTACAACAGTTTCAACATCCTTAACTTCTGTAACAAATCAGGTTGTTTTTAAACTCATAGTTGGGAGTCCTTAAAGAGAAATCAAATTCCCCACCTCCACCTGGGGAGAGCTGACTCCGCCACTGGTCTCCTCCTCTTTCTCGAAAAGGCACGGCTCCCCCACTTGCACCCCAACCTCCGAGGTGAGCTTGGGTCCAGGGCGTCTCTGGTGGTGGGAGCGAAATGGATAGTCATCTCTCTGGGTTAAGTCCATCTGGGTGTTCAGTTTCCCGGCCTTGGCCTCCTCCCGTAGCTTGGCCAGCCATTGTTCCAATTCCAGTTATTTTCTTATCTCCTTCCTCTTGCAGTTATACTTGCGGGCTTCTCTCTTGCCCCAGTAGGAGCAGCCTTTCTTGTGTACCCGACACCTATAGCTCTCCGCCTCTTTCTTAGGCATCATCATTCTTTCCCAATTTCCCGTCCATGGATCCTCCATCCAGACCCACTCCCAATCTGGGGGAAGTACACGTGGCTGCCCCTTTTTACAATCTCCGAACCCCACCTCCACCACCTCTGATTGGTGGGACCTTCCCGCCTTTTCCTCACCCCCTCTTCCTGTCATAGCCAAGTTCACTTCCTTTTCCCTTTCTTTCTGTTCCTCTATTATCTTGAGGGCATCATTAAACCCCTTCTATAACATTGCTCTATTTTGAGCCTCCAGTTTGGGTGGTGTCTTGGGTTTCTCCCTGCTCTTCTGCTTCTCCAGCCATTCATCCCTCTCCTCTCGCGCTGTGCAGGGGTCACTCTATTTCCTTCAGAGAAATTCCCCTCACACAGAATTTTCCTACATTCGCCCTAAGAAGGAATGAGAATACTGAGGATGCCAGGTTGAGGTCTTCAAGACAAGTGTGAGTAATCAAAAGCTGTATTTAATATGTTGGTATGCCTTGCCTTTAGTTTAAGGTAATTTATATACCATACACCCAGAGTAGCCTTTGGGCTATATGTTGCAGTATGAAAATCAAATAAATGAATAAATAAATAAATTCTGAAGTTAAGTAGGAAGAAAAAAACACAATAAATTAAGTCAGTGGTAGGTACTGTCACTCATATCAAACTGCTATTATTTGTAACACAGAGGGACTTCTTTAATCCCAAGCAGGTAAACAGCAATCAGCAAATAAAGTCATAAAGATTACCAGAAACTCTGAGCTGGAACATTGCCAAGAGTAGCTCCCATGCTTTTGCCCTTTTGTTTGTGTTTGTTTAACTGCTGTCATTTCCCCCATTAAGCAGATAAACATCACAGCAAGAAGAGGCTGCTGCTGGTAGTCTTTTCCATAATTCTTCCCTGTCCAACCCTGTGTTCCTTACAGGCTGAAGCAGAGAAAGGAATGGCAATTGGTAACCACCCTTATAAGTCTCTTGGTCCTTTTCAGAGCTTGGCACTCTCCTTCCACTTTTCTATTTTCTACAGAGGACTTCTCTGTTCTCTTGTCCCATTTTTCAGTCTCTCTCTCTCTCTCTCTCTCTCTCTCTCTCTCTCTCTCTCTCTCTCTCTCTCTCTCTCTCTTTTTTATCATTCACTCACACAAACCCTCTGCAACAAAAGCAAACCAGAAGAAAATGTTCTTCGTCAGCTTTCCTTGCTTTGCCCTCCAGAGTGTGGAGATGGGTGGGAGAAAAAAACTGTGTTGTGCAGGCCCCTTCTGGAGGAATTATGTGAACTACACTCTGAGAGAGAGAAAAGGACTGTACTGTGTCCACAATAGAGATGGGCACAAAACAAACTTTGAACCACCACCCCAAAAAAACGAGCTGGTTCATTTCCCTTATTCGCTCACTTGTCCCTTCCTGCTGCTGAGGTAAAATGAAGCCCCAAGAGGAAATAAGATTGGAGCTTCATTTTGCTTTGGCAAACTAGGATCCACCAAACAAACCATGAACCAGCCCATTTCATATTTTTATTTATTTATTTATTTATATTTATTTATTTATTATTAGACTTATATCCCGCCCATCTTCCCAAGAGGAACTCTGGGCAGCTAACACAGCTGAGCGAGTCAGCAAATATAACAATACAATACAATACAACAACACAAATAAACCGTGTGTGGTTCAGTTCATGACCATCTCTAGCCATGAACCATCCTGAGCTGCCCTTTTGCTGCTCCACGCCCATCTCTAGTCCACAGTTAAAACGAACCCCAGATTTACTCAATTACACAGTCTTGCAAAGAGAGACCATAGAAGAAGCTACACATGTGACAGAAAATGGTAGTCCTGAGAAGGGTAGAGTCTTTTTTTTTAAAATACTTAACTATAATATCCAAGCCTGTACTAGTTTGGATTACACAAACATGCTGTTCTATGCTCTTATACAAATAGTCATTTCTCAAGGTGGGGCAGCTGCGTAAAACAAGTGAGCTGCAAAATTCAGAAAATATAAGTATATGGTATTTTATTGTGCTAAGATGCTAAGTGTGAATTTGGGAGACGTGACCTTGATTGTTTACTTTTTTTCTTTACATATGTTGTAACACATGCCAGGAAAGTGATAGCAAAGTTTAATTTTCACAATGAGATTTATAGAGCCTTGGGCTTACGAGGAACATACCAACTCAACTGTTAGCCTTTATATTTAATTACGTTGGACAAGCTGCCTGCTGTTGGTTGGGATAAATGAAATGTGCTGCTTGGCTACAGGAAATAATTTTTGGCTATCAAGCCTAGAAATAATTTTCAGATCCTAGATAGAAATTATGGCATAGTGACATCCAATTCAACACATTCCTGACAAACTAAAAATAAATAAATTCCAGATCCAGGTATTATACATGACAGTGTTTGTAAGAAGGTTGGGAACAAAAACTGTTCTTTTAATAAAAAATACGTATCTGACAGATCAGGCTGTCAAACTCAATTTTATACATGTTCTTATTTTTCAGACAGAAGATTCATTTACAGTAGTATTGTTCCAAATGTGTGTACAGATTTTCATGCAGATTTTAAAAGCTTTTTAAAAGCTTTTCTAAATGGACACCAAATTCCAAATAACTTCCCTTAAATTATTTCCTGCATGTGGTGTATAATTTTCCACAACATACTGTACAACATTTTTGTTTGCAAACTTTATTGCATGTATCAACATTTGACTGTTTTCTGGGTTTTAGATATTGTTCAGATTCCCATTCAAACAGCAGTGAACAAATTTCTCTTCCATTGCTATATGTTATTGGTAACTGCTAAAAGGACAGCAAAGTGATCACTCAAAAAAGTGATCAGTTTTAACATCCATTCCAGGTAGACTGGTATGATGCATTGCTAAGATATTACTACACATCTACAAAAAGAGTAACCCAGCTTTTTCAGGTCAAGAACCCAGTGTAGAGGTAAGGGCTTGGGGGGAAATTACACTGATCTCGGCTTTCTTCTTTGGTTATGCCGCTGCGTAAAGAAATTTACCACTAGCAACATCATTTTATTCATTTAGTTTTCAAGCAATGGGAAATTGTCAGAGGACAGACAAAAATAGTTTAGAAATGTTTTGCCTGTTTGTGCTTTTGCAAAGAGGAGCATAATGACAATATAATATTCATGTCGAATATAGCAGAATTCCAAGCACCAAGAAATTCCAAATATTAAAAATTCCGAATTCTGAATCCAAAAGGCTGTAATTCCACATTACAATGCACCTGAGAAAACATACTGTAGAACTGGAAAAGGTGCAAAAGAGAAATCAATGAACTCTTACAACACTACAACACTATTCACAATGGATTTATATCACTCTAAGGATGAGAAGCAGTATTCCTCTCAGTACCAGTTGCTAGGGAACAGGAGAAGGAAGGTGCGGCTGCCTTGGTGTCCTGCTTTGGGCTTTCCATTGGAATCTGACAGGCCAAGGTGAAAGCAAAATACTAGAAAATAAGCATGGTTTTACCCAGCATGTCTCAAAAACACACACATACATACATTAAAAGAAAGGAGATTTAATCTATTGTAAGAAGGGGGAGGTCCTTCTTACAATTTAGCTATAGAAAGGTTCAGAGAATTTACTGCGCATGTGCACATTAACCCATTTTGTGCAATCACAAAGGTCTTCGAAGAAGAATCAAGCCCTCTGGGTTAAGACTGAAAGAAATGGGCATGTTTAACCTTGAGAAAAGAAGACTGGGGGGAGTTATGATAGCACTTTTCAAATACAGTACTTGAAACACTGTCATACAGAGGAGGGGCAGGATCTGTTCTTAAAAATTCTGGAGTGTAGGACACATAATAATAGGCCCAAGTTACAGGAAGCCACCTTTAGACTGAATATCAAGAAAAATGTTAGAACTGTTAGAGTAGCGTGATAGCCAATTACCTCGCAAGGTGGTGAATGCTCCAGTGCTGGAGGCATTCAAAAGAAATTAGACGGCTATTTGTCAGATACATTTTGATCTGGATTCCTACAACGAGCAGGGGGTTGGACTTGATGACCTTAGAGACTCTTTCCAATTCCATGCTTCTAGGCTTCTATAAAGCTAATGAATTTTCTTACAAAACTCACTGTCATGTGTGATGATATCGTGCAGAAGTTGAGTCACAGCAACGGGACTTCTTTTCTTGTGAGAGAGAAACGCTTTGCTCCTCATCCAAGAAGCTTTGTCAGTCTGATGAAGCTACTTGGACGAATAATGAAACATTTTGATCTCACAAGAAAAGCACTCCAATTACCATGAGTCAACTTCTGGGTAAGTACAATATGTTTGTAGTTTACTTTAAGTCTCCTGGGTACCCAGTTGTGGTGTAGTGGATAGAAGAAAGGATCAGGAATCAGGAAACCTGGGTTTGTTTACTCAGTTCTGCCATGGAAACTCACTAGGAGGTAGAACTGGTAAAACCACTCCTTAAATTCCCCAATAACCTTGAAAACCCTATCAAGGTCACTATAAGTCAGTTCTTACTTTATGACACATAACAAAAAATATTGAAATAATGATCTGAATCCTATTGCATATGTACGCTGGCATAATTTAATCACAGCAACTCACAATCGAGACTAATGTCCAACAAGCATAAATATAGGAATTGTCTGGATTCCTTTTAGCTAAGCAGAAGATATAAGATACCACAGGATATGACACTAAGATTGTGTGTCCTGAATGTCCTGACAGGTGACTTCAAGACACCTCTGTTTTTTTATGGGTCTTCTTCATTCAACCAGGCATCAGTTTTATAGTCTTTCAGAACAAAGACGCTGTCAAAATGCCAAAATTCCCCTATGAAGTAGACAGTATAGACACCCTAAAGAGCAATTTGAACTGTGAGATTTTAAGGACAAAAGGACAAATATGATAATAAGTTATTAATATACTTGCATATTACACACTTAGTGAATTAAACATAGCAGCCTGAAACAACTCAAGTGACAATCATGTCAGTGGGGAACATGGAAGGAGCCACTCTGGGAGCAGAACTGGATTGCTTCAGCATGAGCAAAGATATTGATCACACAAGCAAATCACCAGAGGCAAAGTATTTCTATTTGCATTTCTATATAACACTGCACACAGCAGAAGAATTTCTGAAGCACTCATTTTTAATAATCTGATTATTTTACAGTTAGAATTTGGCATTGGTAGACTTCATATGCAACATCTCAATAGCTAGTATTCATAATAGGGATTGGCACCAAACAAAAAAAGAAATGCTGATTCATCGGTTCGTTATTTAACAAAACAAAATGAAGAAGCAGCACTTTGTTAAAAATGAAATGAAATGGCATGTTGTTGTTGTTGTTTCATTTAAAATGACTGTTTTGTTCTGCTACAAAATGGCTCCCTTACCTGCTGGGCTCGAGTTGCAAGCCAGAAGACAGAAAGGGTGAGTTGGCCCTGCGGGAGGCTCTGTCACCACTGCCACCACCACCACCGCCACCAAAGAGGCTCGCCACCCTGTCACTGACACCACTGGCCACCTCTTGCTGAAGCTTGTTTAAAATGGCAGCAGCAGCGGAGTGTGGGAGGAGGACTCACCTCCTAACTCAGCTCCTTTGCCTGCCTCGGCGAGGCTCCACAGCAACAGATGTGGGCACAGCGGTGGCGAGGCCTCCTTGGACTCCCAGCTGGGAGGCTGTGGGGAATCCCATGGCAGGGAGCTAAGAGTGATGATGTCAGTGCTACCCTCTCAGCCACCTGCTGGGGGATTCCATTACCTCATTTTGTTTTGTTTCCTTTTATAACTTACGAACTTCTTTTGAAAAAATGTGTTACTTACGATACCAAACAAAACACGGGGGAACGAAATGGAATGAAACGAATCTCAATTTTTCCAATTTGTGCCCATCCCTAATTCATAACATAGTAGTATCTGCTACATAAGTCATTCCCTAAGTACCATAAGGGATACCCAAATGCCAAGACTACCTATACGCAGACTGACAGATGTGTGCAAATAGTTAGGGGAAAATATTTTTTGGATTATGGCTCCCAAAATCTGCCAGTCAGCATGGGCAGTGCTCAGGTGATTCGAAGATTCTGAGAATGGCAGTCCAAAACAGTAACATTCCAAAGCCCAACTTTCCTCAATACTGATCAACAGGAATTACTGCCCACCAATTGTGCTTAGTTTCTGGCACATGGCTATAATCAAAAAGGTTGGGGGTCAAGCTATATAAATGAGTGAATATTCCTCTGTGACCCTGCCCAGGCATTAAAATCAGAGGGGAAGCCTTTCTTTTGGTACCACCACCCTCACAGGTACACTTTGTGGAGACATGGGAAAGAGCCTTCTCTGTCGCTACTCCCAGGCTCTGGAACTCCCTCACATGGGAAGCTAAGCTAGCCCCACCATTGGTGTCCTTCTTCAAACAGGCAAAGTCATAGAATCATAAAATTATAGAGTTGGAAGAGACCTCAAGGGCCATCCAGTCCAACCCCCTACCATGCATCAACCCCCACCAAGTACAGTGGTACCTCTGATAATGAATTTAACTCACTTGTGATCATGTGACATGCTCCATTGCTTGGATATGAAGACATTGCTTGTTGATCAATGCAAAATTTAGAAGAAATGTTTGCTTGTCTTGAAAAATGCTCTTAAACCAAGTTACCCTACTTTTAAACCAAAGAATTACTGTAATAAATAAATGTGGGCTTTCCCATCAATTGCTGTAAGGCAGTTATATTTATTTCCCTAAGACTATTCTCCAGTAAATAAAATATCTAACATATATTCAGTTTATCAGCTCTGTTTGAAAAGAATGCCACCAAATTGCCCAAAGCAGTAGAGTTTACTTGAATACAATTAAGGTTTCAATGAATAAAAAACAAAAAAAAAATCTTAACTTGTAAACTGAGCTACTTTCCTGTTCCTGTGATAGAAGAACAACTCCTGGAAAATGTTGCTCACCGTACAGCTTTTAAAAGGCAGTAGTCCCATCTCTTTCAGCATGTGGGTTATCTGGTCACTAAGAGGTACAATGGACCCTCATATAACAAGTGGTTCGTATAATGGAAAATCTGTGCAACGTAAAAAAATTCCACCACTGTACTCCCTTCTCCCTCCCTCTCCAACGCGGGCACGTCGGGCTCCTCACCAAAGATGCAACCTGGCTATGGAGGAGTAGGAGGCGGTCCGTGGCGCCCGTGGCAGCAGGGGCTTCAGAGGTGGAGGAGGAGGGGGAGGGGGAGGGGGAGGAGGAGGAGGGGGGGCAAGCCAGCCTGCTCAGTCTGGCTGCACGTCTGCTGCGGTGCCTGCAGCTGCAGCAGTTTCGGTTATAGTGGTAGAGGAGGGAGCAGGCCAGCCTGATCGGCCTGGCTGGGTGCCTGCCATGGTGCCCGCAGCAGTGGTGGCTTCGGCAGTTGAGGAAGACGGCCAGGTCAGTGTGCTCGGCCTGGTTTGGCGCCCACTGCAACAGTGGATTCGGTGGTGGTAGTGGTGGTGGAGGAGGAGGAGGAGGAGGAGGGCCAGGCCAGCCTCATTGGTGGTGGTGGTGGAGGAGGAGGAGGAGGAGGAGGAGGAGGAGGGTGAGGCCAGTGTGCTAGGTCTGGCACAGCATCTGTGGCAGCAGCCGCTTCGGTGTTGGGGGGGGCAGGCCTGCTGGCTGGGCACCTGCCGTGGTGTCTGCAGCAGTGGTGGCTTCAGCGGTTGAGGAGGAAGGCCGGGCCAGTGTGCTCAGCATAGCACTGTGCCCGAGGCAGTAGTGGCTTTGGTGGTGGTGGAGGTAGAAAAGGAGGAGGAGGGGGTCAGGCTGGTTCCCTTCATCCCCGTGAGCCAAGCCCTGGCTCCCCCTCCTCCAGCTGATGCCTCAGGGCCTGGCCTCCTGTCTCCTGCCTAGAGGTAATAAGGGGAGAGAGACTGCTTTCCCGGGGAGGGGGGTGTCACCTGTTTGCATTTCTGCTCCCGGAAATTACTGTAGTTTATGTCATTTTTCTATTAATTTTTCTGTGCATTGGAACAGATTAACCCATTTTCAATGTATTCCTTTGGGAAATCGCAATTTGTACAAAGGAAATTTTGTTTAACATAATTTCATTTGAAACGAATTAATTCCTTTATACAACTGTACATTGCTATGACATTGTGAGAATTTCACAGTCTATTTTAAAACCGAAATTGAGGCCATCCGGGCTGGCTTTGAATCCGGTTGCACTAGCCCTTCCTCGCCACCCCCAGTTGCTTCACCCCCCCCTCTCCTCGACTGGTCGAGTTTGGGCCTGTTTCCTCTTTAGAGGCCTCCAGGGCTATTGCCCCGCGACCACCCCCTTCGATCCTTGCCCATCATGGCTCATTAAAGCTGCCGGAGGGAGCATGCCCGAGTGGGCTGCTGTCATCGCCTCCGCCTCCTTCAGCGAGGGGGTTTTTCTTGGCTTCGGACCAATTGGCCAACTACCGTCCGATAGCCAATGTTCCCTTCATGGGCAAGGTCATCGAGAGGTTGGCCGCGGTGCGGATTCAGTCATTCTTGGAGGAACAGCGGTGCCTTGATCCTCGCCAGTCTGGCTTCAGGCCTGGCCGGGGAACCGAGACAGCTCTGGTCGCGCTGCAAGATGACCTAATCCGGGTGGCCGACAGGGGTTGCTCTACCCTGTTGGTCCTCCTGGATTTGTCAGCGACCTTTGATACCGTCGACCACGGTATCTTGCTGGACCGGCTCTCGGAGATGGGTATCGGGGGCACTGTCCGCAGCTGGCTCCGGTCCTTCTTTCAGGGTCGGCCCCAGTATGTGCAGCATGGTGGAGAGTTGTCGGCCCCGCGGACACTCCCTTGCGGGGTTCCGCAGGGCTCGTCTCTCTCCCCCATGCTGTTTAACATCTATGTAAGGCCGCTGGCTGGGGTCATTCGGAGATTTGGAGTCTGCTGTCATCAGTACGCTGATGACACGCAGCTCTATCTCTCCTTCTCCACCTCTGCAGTGGAAGCTGTCTGATCCCTCGACCAGTGCCTGGAGGCGGTCATGGCTTGGACCAGGGCCAACAGGCTCAAACGCAACCCCGAGAAGACCGAGGTGATGTTCTTCGGGAGTTCCCCGTCTAGATACGGTGGCCCCCTCCCCAGCTTGGAGGGTGTTTCTCTCCAGCTGGCGGAGAGGGTTCGGAATCTGGGCATGGTCCTGGACCCAGCACTATCCATGGATGCCCAGGTAGCTGCCGTGTCCCGGACCGCGTTTTACCATCTTCGCCAGATCGCCCAGATCCGTCCCTACCTAGACGGCGACTCCCTGAGAACGGTGGTTCAAGCTCTGGTGATCTCGAGGTTGGACTACTGCAACTCTCTCTACATGGGGTTGCCCTTGACTCTCCTCCGGCGACTGCAGCGGGTGCAGAATGCTGCGGCCAGACTGGTGGTTGGTGCGCGTCGTTATGACCGCATCACCCCAGTCTTGGCCCGACTGCATTGGCTGCCCGTTGCGTCCCGGATCAGATTCAAGGTCCTGGTTTTAGTTTATAAAACCCTCCATGGTTTGGGCCCGGACTACCTGGCAGAGCGGATCGCCCAGCGATCAACTTCGGCCCGACCAGTTCGGCAGTCGCGAGTGCACTCGCTTCGGGTTGTTACACCCCGAGAGGCCAGACGTACCTCCACCAGAAATCAAGCCTTCTCGGTGGCTGCCCCATCGTTTTGGAACAGCCTCCCCAGCGAAGTGCGCTCTGCAGAGTCCCTGCTGGCCTTCCGTAGAGCGGTAAAAACCATCCTATTCCGCGAGGCCTTCAGTGACCTAGTTTAAGTTTAAGTTTTTTGGGGTTTTTTCCTCTTCCCCGCCATCTGCTGCCTCTTCACCCACAGCTCAATCTCTATGAGTGACAAATTTTATTGGAGGGTGTTTCTGTTTTTATCTCTGTATTTTATTGTTTTAACCTTATGACTTTTTTTTTTTTTTTCTTTTTTTTGAATACTGTGATTGTACTTTGTGTCTATTAGTTTTGTAAGCCGCCCAGAGTTCCCTTAGGGAAGATGGGCGGGATATAAATTTAATAATAAATAAATAAATAAATAAACAACCCAAAGAGATTACCTGGTTAATCCAGGAGAGAACATTTGTACTAATTTGAACAGCACAGTTCAAGACAAAACAAAAACTATAATAACCTCTTTGTGTAATACAATACTCATGCAATAAAGAACTTCTTGATGCATCTGCTTCTATAAGACATAAACATTAGTGGAATTATGAGAAAATATGGGAGGAAATCACATGACCTCCTCAAAGCCTCTAGGACTGGTGCTTCTAACTCCACAGCAATGCTTACTCTAATGAGAATGGGAAGGCCTCTTCTATTACTTTTACTAAACTTCCAGTTAATTCTAGGTTTGAATAAATGCCAAACTAACATCTCTCTGACACAGACACTACAGAAATAGCAGTTATTACCCTCAGAGACCTGGAAAATAAAAGTTTCCTTTAAGTAAAGGTATTAAATATGGATGGAAACTATCTGACTGTGATTTAACAAATCTGATTCCAAACAAAAAGGTAGGTAGTCAAGTAAAAATGATATGCTCAAGTCCTTTCTAGACTAAACCATCTCAATGCCAAATAAAGTACACATTTGCTGTTGCTTCTACTATTCTTTGACTGAAAATAGGCTTTGAAAGCTACTATTGGGGGCAAAAAAATCAACAACGAAAACGAGCTATTTAACTCTACCAGTACTATAAAGGTGCAAATTTCCGTAAGAGAGAAAGATACGGCGATCTTGTACCTCCTTTCCAGATGAAAAGAAAAGGCAGTTTGAAATTAGGCAACTTGGAATAATTATAAGAAAAAATTAAGCAGCTTCAAAGACCCCTGAGCCCTCTTTTTCTTATCAGTCTCCTTGTGTCTCATCAAAAGATGTTATTCCTAATGCAGTTAATACTGGCGTCCTCCTTCTTCTGATACTTTTTTCCCTGTTCCTGATATTCTACTGCATTACTTGTAAGACAGGTTGCTGTCACCCAGCAGATCCCAGAGGGACTTCTGCACATGTGTACACCATACGCATGTAACTCATTAAGTGTCTACATGGTCCAAACAGAGTGTGCCACTTTACACATGAAGATGCACACACAGCACCATGTGGATTGTTCTTGTTGTGACAGTAGTGACTGACTCTTTGTGACCCCATGTCCATGGAGTTTTCTTGGCAGAAATACTAGAGTGGTCTGCCAGTTCCTACTCAAGGCACCCACAGCACCTGGTATTCTCTGGTGGTCTCCCATCCAAGTCCTAGCCAGGCCCGAGCCTGCTTAGCTTCCAAGATCAGGCAAGATCTGATCTGCTCAGGGCATCTAGGCAGAACCATGTGGATTAAGTGATATCAAGTCAATAAGTGATACGAAGACAGTAACATAAACACACTTTCTGCTATAGCAACATGTCTCTGCCAGACCTTTCTAATTTCCCCTTTAAAATTTGCATGAAGACTTTCTGGGTCCTCTAATCCTCAGGAAAGCCTTTTTGAATGGGATGGAGATGCAATGTGAAGAAAAAAGTTGAAATTCACAGATGGGTAAATAGGTTTCACTAACATAACTTCTCTAGCCAAGCTTAGGTGTACTGAGCAAAAGAGCTCACAACACTCGGGGTGTTACAAAGTTAGAAGGTGTATTACCATGATGTATTATAACTCATGCTTCCAGAAGGAAACCTGGGATGACCCAGAAGTTTTATTTATTTATTTATTTATTTATTTATTTATTTATTTATTTATTTATTTGACTTTTACACTGCCCATCTAGCCCTACGGCTACTCTGGGCAGTTTGCAACATACAATCTCAACAGAGCTAAACAATGAAAATACAAACAACATAATGTAACAATTTATAACCAAATAAATCAACAATAAACTAAAATAAAAATAGAAATAACCAAGTAATTGGTCAAATAAAAACAACAAAAATTAGAGATAAACGGTAAAAGAAGGATAGCATCTTGCTAGGTGATTAAGAGGGAAGGCCATTCTGTAAAGCCATGTTTTCCGTAGTTTTTAAAGGTTTGCAATAAGGGTGCCAGGTGAATTTCTGGTGGTAAATGATTCCATATATGGGGAGCAACCACTGAGAAGCCCTGCTCCTTGTCACAGATTTCTGGGCCTCCCTCAGGGTTGGAACTCCCAAATGATCCATGACAGACCAGGAAAGAGATCTTGGTATGCCGGAGGACAGCTCAATGAAGGTGTCTACCCAGTGTGTGGCAGCAGTGAAGAAGTCCAATTCCATGCTAGGGATTATCAAAAAGGGGATTGAAAATAAAACAGCCAACATTATAATGCTGAACAAAATGTACAAAAATGATACAAAATGATAGTAAGGCTGCACCTGGAGTATTGTGTACAATTCTGGTCACAGAATCTCAAAAAAAGACATAATGGAACTGGAAAAGGTGCAGAAGAGAGCGACTAAAATGATTACTGGGCTGGGGGACCTCCCTCATTAGGAAAGGCTAAAACATTTGGGGCTCTTTAGTCTGGAAAAAAGGCGCCTGAGGGGGGATATGATTGAGATATACAAAAGAATGCAGGGCATGAGTAAAGTGGATAGATACCAGAACTAGGGGACATCCATACAAACTGAGGGTTGGGAGAGTGAGAACAGACAAAAGAAAATATAAATTTCCCCAGTGTGTTGTTAGTCTGTGGAACACCCTGCTACAAGATGTGGTGATGGCCTGTGAGGGGAACTTCTCTGATGGTAAGAGAGGGACCCCTGCACGCCCAGCCGAGGCGTTGGAGGAGCCAAAGAAATCGGAAAATCTGAAGAACCTTTCACCTGTGGAGAGGTTCATGGCCTTGAAAGGGTATTATGATGTCCTTAGGGCAAAGGAGGAGGAGGCCCGGAGGGCGGAGGAAAGTAAAAAGAAGGACTTGGCGGGAAAAGGGAAGCAATCCGCTCCTGTGGAGGTGGGGTTTGCAGCGTGTAAAAAGGGAGGGACGAGGGTGCTCCCAGAAGGATGGGAATGGGTGTGGATGGAGAACCCAGATACGGGAGATTGGGAGCAGATGATGATGCCACACAAAGAAGCTGAGAGCTACAGACGTCGAGCACACCGCCAAAAGTGTTCCTACTCGGGCGAGCGAGAATATAGAGAGTACAACCGTAAGCTGAAAGAGATATCCAAAGATCTAGAGTTAGAGAGATGACTGGTAAAGATTCGGCAGGAGATTGAGGCCGGGACCTTGGACCCGCAGGAGGAGCTGAGCAAGAGGCCCGACTATCCCTTTCGTATGCCCAAGCCGAGACCACATGGGCCCAGATACACTATGGAAGTTGGGATTCAAGTGGGAACCCCCCAAACCTCCTTGAGGGAGATTGGGACGCAGGTGGAGGGGCTGAGGCTTTCACAGAGGGAGGAGGAGAGCCATGGTGGAATCGAATACCCACGGGTGGTGGTGGGGAACTTGATCACTTTTTAGAAACCCCAACCTATGGAGGGAAGAACCCGTTTCTGTCTGATGTTAAAGGAGTTGATTCTGTTGTTAGAAGAAAAGCCCCGTTGGCTATGGAAGAACCAAATAAAAGTTCTGTTTCCTTGTTACGTGAGATGCCTTCTTTGCAACGGGAAGGGTGGGACGCCTGGGTAAAGACTGAACCCTCACATGGCCTCTGGCCTGGCTGCCTTCAAAAGGGAGTTGGACAAATTCCTAGAGGAATAGTTCATCACAGGTTACAAACCATGATGGAGATGGTAATATCCAGGCTTAAAGCCGGGTACTTCAAGGGTCAGATGCAGGGGAGTGGTATCAGGAGACAGATATCTAGTCTCGTGTGCACCCAGAAGCATTTGGTGGGGCCACTGTGAGATACAGGAAACTGGACTAAATGGGCCTTTGGCCTCATCCAGCATGGCTCTTCTTATGTTCTTATGTTCTGGCTAGCACAAGTGATCCAGGCAGTTCTTCTTGGGAGGAGCCGCTCTGTCACATTTTATGTTAAGAGGTATATTGATTAAGCATTCCTCAGGTACATAGCAAACACATTCTTAACACCAAAAGGGGTAGCAAAGGCTACTCCTAACACTACTGGAAACTATTCTCAGCATGAGGTGGAATAAAGCCAACATGAAGGACAGGTATATGTTCATATACATGTTTTTAATCATCACCTGAAGAAAGCAGAGCAGGATGACCTGTTGACTGCTCAGGATATACCCCACACCTAGTTAACACGGTATATTCACCACCATGTCTATCCCAGTTCTCATCAGAGATAGGAACAAGTGTTTCCAGAACAAACGAAGAAATTTCAGAGGGACAATGAAGGAAAGGAGACCCTTTACAAACCAGTCGACATCAAACTACTGGCTCCCAGAAGTGTACCCAAGTTGGGATAAGTCCCAATGGAGTCAGTATACAAGAATGGGCCCACTATGATTTGATATGAGGACTTGGGGCCCTCCCAATTATCTCAGAAGCAATTGTCTTGGGAAGGAAAATTCAGCCCCAACCTTTGTGCCTCAGAACCTATTGCATCCTCTTGTTCTGAACAAACTGTGCTATACAGAGTCATCAATAAAGGCTTCATCCTTGAATGGTCCTATTTGTAAATATAGAATGAACCACATCATGGTACCATGAAGCACACTGACTTTCAAGACCACATCATCTGAATTTACACACATATAGGAATTACTATACAGCAAATCTTAGAAGTAAAACAAACAAATTAAATTTGCATAATCACATAATCATCCTCAGTAAACAAGAGTCAGCGTAGTATGCCAGATTTCCCAAATGGATTTGGATCTGTAAAATGCAGATATCTTTCCATCACAGCCCTGAGCAAATTATTGTTTGTATAAAAGCTTCCCATTTGTAAAATGGCATATATCAGCTATTTTTCAAGAAGACCAAAAATACTGTGATCAAAACCAATACAAACTTTATAGCATCTTTCATACAAGAAGTTCAAAATGAAAAAGCAAGTTATAGTAATAATTATGATACTGGGCAGAAGAGTACACGACTCTGATGCAGCTCTATCTTTCATAGTTCTCAATTTGTTTACATAATAATGCATTTTCAGTTTCACAGGAAACATCTTCAAATTAGGGCCCATGTGCCACTAACAAGATGCATTTCCAGTTAGCGGCTACACTGTTCTGAATCATCCCAGAAGGCCTTAAACTCTTATGATGATTAAGAAGGCAATGAAACTGCAACTAAAATAGAAGATGAGAAATGTAAAATTTAAAGACAGCCAAGCCTTTACATTTCTTTAAATCCAACAGATGTTAAATGGCTAATGACTAACCGATGGGTAGCAAATTCTAAAAGGAAAGAAAAAATGCTTCTGCACTCTAATTATAGTATTTAGAAATAAAGCTTGAAGGAACAATTACAATGCACCATCCTGATAAGTCCCTATAACCAGCAGTTATTTTATATTTAAATTACAATATGAAATCATCAATCACATCATCGCCTAAAAAAGAAGGGGTTTTCCTTGTGCCAAGAATGTGAAGAAATACAAAGTCCTGGGAACTTATGTATAGTTTACTTTTGATGACCTCATTTTTTTATTTCAGATGTTTTAAGTATATATATTTGAGATAAACAGAATTTTTGATGCTATCAGTGATTTCTTAGTCAACATTCTTTCCCACTGCTCAAAATGACCTCTTCGATATGGTTGGTCACAGGGCTGCAAATGTTGGATAACAGCAGCAAGTACTCCTTTCACCTATTTTAAGCTATCTGCAATGTATTATTTACCAACATGAAGCATGTTAGAAGATAATTTTGTCCATCTTGCAAAAATTGCACTCGAGCAGTTCCCATGAATACTTCTGCAGTGATTAGGCTATGGCAAATTCGTCAAGAGGCTTTTCATTGGCTTAGGATCAGGTCGTCCATTATGTTACAAAATACTTAAAGAGCATGGGGAGAACATAAGCACACACACACACACACACACACACACACACAGGCAGACGCCACCTGCTATAAAGCCACAGAACTGCTGTCTGATAGAAGAACGAGCTTTCTGGAGGCATCCTCATGGGCCAGGTGTAGGAACAAGATGTTGCGACTAGACAGACCTTTGGCTTGTTAAGTGTTTATGCTTGTAAGCAGTAGCAGTAGAAGATTCTGGTGGGCTATAACTGTGAATATTGGGAAGAACTGCTGAAATGTTTACACTGAAAAGGGAAATGATGGTTATTATACTCGTTTTTTACAAGACAGTACTGTCACTATGCTAATAGCGAGAGGGAATGGGAAAAATAAACTGGTAATAGGAAAAATGATTAGGACATAGAAACTGCTTAAATCAGCTTTGACTATTCAATATTTTTTAAAAAAGCAAAATACTGCTAAGATTAATAATATATGATGTTAACACCTCAAAAAAAACATCTGAATACAGACGCAGTCAAGATGACAGCTATTCACACCATATTGGAGCAAACGCATCAAGCAGAAATGTGACAACACAAATCTATCACACTGTGTACAGGCCTCTTTGTATCATTCTGTCCAAACTGCTTAGAAGCTTTCACCATGTCAAGTGTTCAAACAACATCATAACTACTCCCTCCACTTTCCACTTTTTTGAGGTTGTATTCGATCCTGTTCAAAATCCTGTGAGAGATATGCCAACAAATATGGATGACAAAACAATGGCCTGCAGGCTGGATACGTTCAATATATTCCAGACCTAAAGAAAGGAGACACCAAAGAGTGCAGGACCATCACATAAATTTGTCATGCAAGCAAAGTCATGATCAAGGTGTTTGAAATAAAGGTTAACATATATGTACAGGTAAGAAAATGCCAGGTGTTGAAGCTGGATTCAGAAAAGGAAGAGGCACTAGAGATCATATTGCAAAAATACATTGGCTATGAGAGTGCACCAGTGCAGAAGATAATCAGTCTATGGTTTATAAATTAGAATCTTCAGTATTTGAAAAGCTATGGAGAATTCTAAAGAAATGGCTGCGACTGACGGCCTGATGGCTATCCAATACACTCTTGGGGAACCTACCCCTTGGACATAATATGGAGAAACAGAATGCTTTCCAATTAGCAAAGGTGTTTGCCAATGGTACATTTGTTTCCTTATCTATTCAATCTATATGAAGAACATATCATTCAAAAATGTGCATTAGACAGATGAATAGTGAAAATATTGGAAGAAATTTCAATAATTTAAAATAGGCAGATGAAACTATATGATTGGCAAAAAGAAGCACTAACTTAAGACCACAACAGAACAAAACAAGGAAGTACAAAAGCAAAATTACAGCTGAACTTTGAGAAAAGAAAAAGAAAAGTATATAAAATAATGAAAAGAAGCAAGTACTTAAACAAGAAATAGATTGATTTAGTAAATGATGCAATGACCTTTAGTTTGGTAGACCTGAGCAGGGCTGTTAATTATACAACTGTTTGGAGTCATTAATGTATTCGATTGCTATAGGCCAGAAGCAATTTGTCTACAAAAAACATGAATTTCATTACTGAAAAACGAAAATGCTAGTATTTGTAGTTTACGAGGTATACATGCTCGGGAACTAGAGATCTTTTTTTCTAAGTTACTGGCATGAATGGAATCAAAATACTGTACAAATTTGCTTAACTGCAGCTCTTTTCAACAAAGCATGCTTCCAGTGACCGTGACTGGAGTTACAAACAATACAACTTTAATATGTAATAGAATTGTAAACATAACATGACTCAAAGAAAGACTTGTTAACTGAGCGTTCTTCAGCAGTTTATTAAAAGATCAACTATAGTGTGAAAGTCACATTATTAAACTACTCTCTCACATATCAACTCCCCCAATATAAAAATCTATCTGCAACAATGGTTCATCATGTAAACTCTTATAAGACAGGAGTTTGTACCAAAGGTAGCAAACCAAAGCATGCAACTATTGTGAAAACTTTTTTCCATAATTTACATTCATAAGAGGAGAAAAGAAGGTACACAGAAAGAACAAATTTGGACCTGCAAAATTTACACAAGTAAATTCACAGTTAAGATTGGCTTTCTAAAAGTATACAGTGAAATCATTAAAAGTATATTGGAAGCCATGTCTGGGTATGCAGCAAATACGTTCTGAAACTACCTGTACTTTCATTCTATCATACTTTAGAATCTGTTCTATCCTCACCTTACTTGAATGTAGATCCTAATTTATTGGCAATTCAGACTATTTAGATTCTAGCCACCCAAACAAATGAATGTGGGTAGGTTGTACTTACACCAGCAGAATTTATTTTGCAAAACATAATAATTTCAGCTAAAGCTAATTTAATATAAAAACCTACAAGAAATATATGAATCATTTAGTACTAGACATTTATTAATATGGAAATAAAATTTAATAGGGGAGGGCAATATGCCATACAAAGTAAATATATTTCTCATTAACTACCACTGCGATTGTGACAGATGTTCATCTTGTAAAAATTCAAATAATGAATCACAGCAACTACTACCCTGCTTTCATTTACCTTAAATGAAAATCAGTATGTAAGATGCTAACCAGCCCTGCTTGTTATGCAAGCAGCACCACTTCATTTGTAGTTTAGTGAGCAAGCCATTCCTGTCGGGATAAGTGACACAACATGCTGCATTATGTTGTTCTCAACACAGAACACTAACAATCACCCTTGGGAAGACATAATTTTACAGGCGGAAAAAAGCAACACTCCTTTGCATTCAGTAAAAGTTGTTGAAGCATTTACCCTTCACAACCACATAGCTGTACACTTGCACATGCACCTGTGTATGGCCATGCACCTATGCAACACGCATACCAGCACACAATATTGTGACATGTTCTGCCCATTTTCCTTGACTGGTTTCAACTGCACAGAATAATATGCTGTGGGTGGGTGGGTTTGTTTGTTTTTCCTGCATGTTGGGTCTCAACAAAAGAAAGCATATTCTCTATCTGAGCGATGAGTAACTTTGAGGATTTTTAACACTTAGAAGCCTCCCTCCTCTTTTCCCTCCAGGATGTTGACTCCTGTGGTCCAAGCACTTAAGAGCTCCAACAATATCATTCCTTCAGGGTTTGTCATCCAAATGTCTGTTATCTCCTGATCCAATCTAGTGGTGCCCAGCTTCTAGCCTTAAGCGTATCCTACCTAAGCTAAATAAATAAATAAAAAGTGAGGAGGGTGATACACATCGCTGTTCTGTTGCCATGTCGGCTTTACTGCAAAGGTGACTGGGAAAGATAACTGCTATCTGGCAAAGTTAATCTCCATATCGAGCCTCCTCTGGGGAAATGCTGAGTGGGGACTTGTAGGACCGAGATCGATCCGCAAAAATGGGGGGGAATCGAGTCAGACGCCTTTCCTCCGGTCCTTCCCGCCGCCCCTCACATTTCTAGCGGTCCGGGGTGCTGGTGGTCTGAGTGTGTCTCCGGTACATTTTACAGGTTATCCCAAGCCCCTTTGAATCCCGTCAGAAAATCGATCTGGCAGCAGCAGCAGCCTTCCTGCGCCTTCCTCCTGCCAGGTGCCCCCGAGTGGCTGCAAGCCCGCCCGCCCCCCCTCCTGCCTCCCTGCCAGCCAGCCAGCCAGCCAAGCCCACGCGTGTTTGCCCTATTAGTCCAGCGGGCTTCATCGGAGAGCTCACTCGCAGGGCCCGCGTGCCCGGGGCTGGCTGGTGCCGGAGTGGAGCCTTCGGCCAGAGAGACGCGCGGGGCGAGGCCCCCGGCGATGGTTGCCCTGAAGGGCAAGGCGAGGGAAGTTTGCACCTCCCAAGAAGCACACAGCCAACGGCGGGGAACTTTCTTTGGGGCACGCGCGCGCACCCCGCCACGGACCCCCGGCAGGGTCCCCTTCCACCGGGTTCAAGGGCCTGGAAAGGCTCCGACCGGCCCAAGACTCCAGGCGGACCCTTTGGAAAGGCGCCCCCCCCCCGCAACCCCAACACCTGAGAGAGAAGCGCCCGCGTCCTTGGGCCGCGCGCAAACTTGTCGACCTGCTGAAAGGCGCCCAACCTTGGGAAGCCCAACTCGTTCCACCTGCTATAGACAGGGCGCGGGCTGAGGGGAAGCAGGGGCGTCGGGGGGGAAGGGGGGGCGAGGACGGAACTGTGCAGCAAAAGACAAGACCCTGGAAAGGAGGGGGCGCGCTCTGAGCCGATGAAGTGAATTGGATTCAGCCCCGACTTAAAGCGCGGGGTAGCCGCCAAGAGCGGTCCCCCTTTTCCTTCCTCAACGCCTTTTGGGGGAAGCGCTTCCTCCTCGCCTGGCAAGGGCAGCCGCCACCCCGACAACGGCGGCGGGAAAGGGAGGAGGAGGAGGAAGAGGAGGCAGACACGCGGCGGCGGCAGGGGGTGCCCCTGCTTTTCTTTTTCGCGCTCTTTTCTTTGCCCGCCGCCCCCGAGGCAAACTCACACATATACACACGCACACACTACCTCCGGGACGGGCACCGCTAGGCAACCCTTACCTTGACGCCGCGGGAGGGCGAGCGGCCCCCGGGAGCCTGGGCAGAGCGGAGGCAGGCACCGATTCTCCGGGGCTCAGGGCAAAGCGGCGCGAGCAACAAAACAAAACAAAAAGCCAGGCTACAAGGCGGCCGCCGGCGGGGGGGCGCTGGCTGGTGCTCTCCGGAGAGGCGCTTCGGCCGCTTCTCCTTCGGCTTGACTTCCACCCAGGCAGCCCGCCCGCCTGGGATCCTGGTCGGGTCTCCTCCGCTCGCTCGAGAGAGCCTTCAAACCGTGAAGCCTGGAGGGCGCCTCTGGAGCGCGGCAGCGCTCGCGCCGGAGCTGGTTTGGGAGCCTTGGGTGGCAACGGCGGCGGCGGCGGCGGCGGCGGCGGCGGCGTTCACGGAGCCAACCCCGCCCTCCCAAGCCGCCAGTGCCTCCGGTGCCGGTGGGGGCGGCGAGGAAGAGAGCGCCCGAGTCAATTAAAAACAATACCCCACAACAACAACGACGACGACGACGACGACGACAACAAAAACCGAAAGGGAGGAACGTGCCCGTCAACTATTGAAGCTGCATCGGCGCTAATCCCGCCTCCCCCTCCCTCCCTCCCTCCGTTTGATCTGCCCACCGAGATGGGGCGAGAGCGGAGCAAAGGACCGCGCCGGTCCTTTTGAGCGAGGAGGGGGGGGTTCCTTCCTCGGGGCGTGGCTAAGGATGCGCGCCCGGCACGTGCACAGCCCGGGTGCATCCCTTTGGGGGAGGTGGAGGCGCTTGAGCCGTGGAGCGCCACAGGCGTGGGGTGCCACGGGGCGGGAATGCGTGGCAATCCCGTCCCGGCAACACCAAGCGCCGCCGAGGTCCGGGGTGGCTTCGTCCGGACTCTTTTCAGGGCAAAGCCATGCCCATCCCGAAGCTTTGGGCCCTTCTCCTCAGCAGACCGTCTCGATCAGGTTCCTCCTTCTCCCACCCGTGACGCTGCGGCAAGACTGTCTTTCGGAGCGAGGCCCCTAAAGTGCCGGTAACGTCCCCCTTTCACGGCCGCAACTTTTTGCACATCCTGCTCTTTGCAAGTAAGCGCCCGGAGCTAAACACGGGTTTCCTTTTTCGCCCAAGTCTGCTTCAGGACGAATGGATTCCAGCTTCCAATGACAGACCATTTTGGAGCCTGTAGTTTGCCTCCAACATTTCCTACCCAGTGCGTTGTCGTAAATGGAGTGAGGAATTAGGACTCAGAAGACCTGGCCTGGAATACCAGAGTGGCTATGGACACTCACTGCAGGAGTAGGGCTGTGAAAATGCTCCTTAAATATCTCACTTGCCTTGAAAGCCCTACAGTATTTGTGTTGCTATGAGTTGGTTCTTCTAACTTGAAGGCATAGTGTAAATCTCTGTCTCTCTCTCTCTCTCTCTCTCTCTCTCTCTCTCTCTCTCTCTCTCTCTCTCTCTCTCTCTCTCTCTCACACACACACACACACACACACACACACACACACACACACACACACACACACACACACACACACACTTAGTTCAGAAGGTTGGCACTAATTTGCATAACCACCCAAGTTAGCAAGCAAATGTCTGTTACAAGGTGAACATCATACTGCATCTAGTCCACACCTGTATCAGAAGTACTGTTATGAAGAGAGAGAGAGAGAAGCATCCCCTGTTCCCTCACTTTGTGGCATTGCTGTTCTATCTATTGAGCAGAAGCTTGCCAAAAATAAACTTGGGTCATGTATGTGTTGATTAAAGAGCCATTCAACATGTTATGTACTCTTTATTTGTAAGTCAGCAGTGAAGGATAGTATTCGGTTGCTAAAAATTCTCTCAACTTACACCATCGGCCCTGAGTTTGGAATCTGATTTAGTTTTCAATAATCTTCACTCAGCAAGACTTCTTGCACTAAACAAGAACAAACTCTTCAGGCGAAGAAGGAGTCCTATACAAATTAAGTATCCATCAGAAGATAGACATCAGATGCCACCGACATTTAGACACATAGAAAAGCTTGCTTTTGGAACCTAAAGATGAATATTTCAGATACCAATAACAGCCCTAAGAAAGGGATGCCATTGGTTGGTCATCCCTGCAGGCTACCATAAAGAATGCCCCACTCCTGTTACATAGCAACCCTACTTAATGTTCACATGGGGAAAGGATCTAGACAGCATCATAGGGGGCAAACATTAGCAGAGCAGTCTTCTGAGTTCTAGACCTTTATTTGGTAATCTCACTGTGAGAACTTCTTCAGAAATATTCCATAGTCCTCTATTGGGGGGGGGGGATGACCTTTTGACAGAAGATAGCACCATGAACCATGACATATGAGTTTCCAAGCCCAATTCAAAGTGCTGGGTATTACCCATGAAGTCCTTTATTGCATGGGTCCTGGCTAACTGAAAGGGCATAGCTTCCCACATGAGACTTCTTGGCTCTTAAGATCCTCAGAGGAGGCCCTCCTTTCAGTCCGATTGACACCACAGGTGTCCTTGATGTGGACATGAGTGAAGGCCTTCTCTGTGGCAGCTCCCAGACTTGGAAAGCTCTTTCTGAGGAGATCAGGTTGGCCCCCTCCCTTTTATCTTTCTGCCAGTAGACAGGATTTTAATAACGGTCCTGCATTCTGGCTTTAACATACAGTAATAAGTTTGTTTTGAAGGTTTTAATTGTTTCAAACAGGTACAGTAATGTATTTTGAATTATTGTATTATGATGGTTCAATTCCTTTTTAATACAATTTTTTGTGTTCTTAATTCTGTTTGTTTTAAGATTGTGAGCCATCTTGAGTCTTCTCATAGGGATAAAGGTGACCTATAAATTATGATAAATAAGTAAAATAAATAAATAAATAAATAAATATGCAAATTATGTAATACTGTATACCCAAATATGTCTTCTCTCATATTTCAGAAGCTTATTTAGAAATATTCCACAAACAAGGTTACTTGCATTCTTTAATCTATGCATCTATTGTTAATAAGCACAATACATTTTTGTTATATGTACAGAATTGTTTTGTTGAACTGCATTTGTAACTGCTTGGAGAATAAGCTGCCAGATATACTTATAATGAGTGGCACAATACTGTCTAACTTACTTAGGAACCAGCTTTCACCAACTTTGCTAATCTGCAGTGAATGTTGACACTCTGAACATTTTAGTCTTGGGATAATGAGAAGTTGATGCTGCTTCCTGTCAACTATGGAGATCTCATCTGTCCCTGCATGAGCTCTGAAATGGGAAGAAAAGATGCATATATTGTACACCTCACCCCCATCCCGGGATGAAGTCCATCCGCAACCTCACTCTTTCTGCCCTGATGAATAATGAAAATGCCATTTGCTATAGGGGGCAGGAGTCAGGGTAGAAAGAAGAGGTGTTAGATGAAGTTGTGCACAGAGCAGCAGAAAGGGAGATGCAGGGGGCTGTTCCTTCTCTAGGTGTATCAGACCTTTTAAAAGGGACACACAACTACAGCCCTAGCTGTGGGCTCAAAGATTCAAAGTGCCCAAATTCAGCAAATACAATCTGGGTAATGTGGGAGACAGGTTCAACTTAATGTTTCAAAAATTCCGCAATGATTTATCCCATGTAAACCACACAGAAGTGTTTCTGGTGTAAAACAGATATTGGCAGGTTCATATTGCCATGTTCAGTTTTTTTTACTTTTCTATTTGTTCTTATTTCCCATCCATATGGGGAGCCACTTTTTGTCTTTTATCTCCTTGCTATAAGACTTTATATTCAAAAACATTCCTTTACCTTGACTTTTAAAGATGTAGTTTATTGGTTTCCTGATCTTACTTATTTTTGTTCATACACACACAGACACACACTCACTCACACAGAGACACAGACACACACACAAAACACACACTTTTTTACTATTTTCTTTCAGTTCCACAGATGAGCTAATACAAAAAGATGCCATATAGATGTAAATAAATGCACCTAAAATTACAACCATGGCTGTATAAAAAAACAAGTACTGTTTGCTATTTGCTTTTTCCTGCTCCTCATTTCCGAATTGTTGCCACAGCCACAGAATCCGGCATCTCTATATGCTCAAGTCAGCATTAATACAACTATTAAAGAGTATTACTCGAAGAACAAGTGCTTTCGAAATCAAGCAATGGAGCAAAAAAACAAATATAAGAGGAAAGAAAAGAAATATGTAAAGTAAGACACACAGAGAGAAAGAAAGAAAATGAGGGGAATTCGAAAAGAAATATGTAAAGTAAGACACATGGAGAGAAAGAAAGAAAATGAGAGGGGAATTCAGATTTCAAGCTTGAGGGAGAAAAAACTGGCTTTATATCTGAGCTGGGATCTCCCAGTACTGTGTGTGTGCTCAACAGCCATGCAAGCGACGTCTTTAATGCAAACAGGATGCTCATCTGTAACTTGTGTACCTCCTGGGTTTGGAGGGATTAAGAAAAACACTTATTACACTAAATTGTCTCTGGTGCTGTTCCTGGTGCTGGATGCCTCACTTTATGGTTTAATAAGCTTCACGTTGATTTAAACTGAATGACAATTAACATTAGTGCAGGTTGAGTTCGTATTTAATGTGACTCACGGGTTTGCACTCCACGTGCTTGCACTCAGTGGTTTCATTTCACATATCAGCACCTCCTCATTAGAACAGCTCCCGGTGCTAGGAACAAATCAATGCCTTTTCCCCAAGAAGCCAAGAGATTGTGCTCCAGCATCCTGACATGGTGCAGTCTTTTCTGTCTCACTTCCCTGGGAGAAGTGAAAGATTAACACTTGCCCCCTATTAGGAGTAGGACAGAGCCTTTCAAAAGTCTTTGAAAGTATTTCTGAAAGAGAAGCAGTTGGGATATATATCTTTTCTATTATCCGTGGCAAGGAGAAGGCAATAATCAACCTTAGATGACACTTTTTGAATATCCCCATTTCAAATCAGTATGGAAATTGCTCAGCTCCTCTAAATGCTTCAGAATTCTTACTTATTTCTGTAAAGTAAATGGAAGTTTATTCAGATATGGTTTTATATCAGGTAGTCTTCTTTCAACGACAGTGAGAAGTAACATACATGAAGTCACAAGGGCAAGAGATGGAATGATAAATGGACTAATCTCCAATTTATCCATAGATTTTTTTTTTTTTAAACACAGATGGAAAGATCAATCAATGAATTTAGAACTTTTAATAACAATCTCTCTAATCCAAAGAGATTTACTTCAGGGTAAAACCAAAACAAAGAGATGATATACAAAACACAAACCATTTTAAAATGTGCATAAAACTTTATGAATGGGAATCTTGGACAGACTTCTGATCAGAGTTTGGAAGGAAGATAGGATTGTATAAGGGCTGTGAGAATATGATTTGATCTAATTAATTAGAACAGTGATTAATTTTAAAGCTGCAAAGATGGTTGGGACCCTATGGATGATCAAGTCCATCCCCTGTCAAGGAAGCAGTCAGATACATAAACCATCCAACAGTTGTAGCTTATATGTATCCAAATATTTGCTGCATAGACCAAGACCAATGCTCCCTGAGATGGTGCGGGGAAGGCCTTCACCAATTTGTTCTCAGGTTCCTACAGATATCTGAATGCTCTCAGATCAAGGAGAAGGGGTGGTGAGGGGCAGGAAGGGGGCTATCACCTGGGATAGACGGTGCAACTCCATGCCATGAATTTTGGGACTAGGGTGGGCTTATAGTGTGTCCAGTGGTGGAGAACCTTCAGCACACCAGATGTTTTGGACCACAACTCCCACAGTCCTTTGCTATTGGCAATACAGGCTTGGAATTCTGGGAGTTGTGGTCCAAAATATCTGTAGTGCTGAAGGTTCGCCATCAAAGTGTCCACTAGCTTCCTTTCCCCTGCACTTTGGGAGTCATGCACTCTAGGTCTTGTCCAGCTCCCTCCTTCTATTAATTCACTCTGCATCAGCCAGCAGTAGGTATCAAAATAAAGAAAAAACAAGGATCCATGGCCTATCCAATCACATCCCACACAAGAAAGTAGGTCATGTGATGAAGATACAATGTAGCTACCAGGATGAAAATTCTAACAATGTGGCTGGTCCAGTAAGTCAGGCACGTCCAAACTTCAGCCCTCTTGATCTTTTGGACCACAACTCCCACAGTCCTTTGCCAACGGAAATACAGGCTTGGAATTATGGGAGTTGTGGTCCAAAACATCAGGAGGAGCGAAGTTTGGACATGCCATCAGTAAGTGATGTAGCACCCTCCTTTAGCCATGGTCAGACATGGTCTGCTTCCAGGGTCTATTTCCTCGAGCGGTTGAAAATATACCGAACCCAGTGATATAGGTCTGACCCTCATAGCACAGTGGTTAAATGGTCCTCATGATCTGGGACTCAATTCCAGGTAACACTCAGCCTTCCCTCCTTCCAAGTTTGGTTAAATGAGTGCCCAACTTGCTGGTGTGTGGGTGTGGGTGTGGGTGTGGGTGTGGGTTGTGCAATGTGTAGCCTGCATAACTACTTGTAAACTGCTCAAATAGTGCTTTAAGCACTATGGGGCAGTATATAAACAGCACACTTTGCTTTCTCACTTTGCTCAGGGATTTAGACACTGGAATTTATGAGAGAGGTCTTGAGCTTCACTCAGGCTTCAGTATCAGTCACCTTCTATTTTCGTGATTTTCCTTCTTTTCTGTGGGGATAAGTACCAAGTATTTTGGTTGAGATTGCAGCATTTTAATCTCAAAAGCGGCCGAGGCGCATACGAAACAACCTGAGAGTGACTAGAGAGGCTTCTCGAACTACCTGTAGCTGATCTGGAAACACAGATCAGCTACGGGGAGTTTCGTTGCCCTGTTGGGAAGCTTTTATCTGACGTCTGTACCCATCCCTAGTGTAAACTGAATAAGGACACTGAGGGAGTTGTAATGGAGCAGTTGTAATGGAGCTAAATCCCTGTTCCATTTCTTGCAAAGCAGCACTGCTGGAATATACTGGACATTTTTACTTCAGCTGGAAATCTCTGTTGTCTTTGTTGGGAACTAAGTGCATTAAAAACATGCAATACTTGGTAGTGGGGTGGTGAAAAAAATCTGTAAAATAAATAAATAAATAAATAAATAAATAAATAAATAAATAAATAAATAAACCGACTGAGGGGGATGAATTTAGTTAATGCATCCTCTGCCATAATGTCAAGAGGAATATTGCAAAGTGCTGGCCTAATAAACCTTACTCGAGGCAATCTATTCCAACTGCTGGCAACTGAGTGAAGAATTCCAGACTGGAGGAGCTGCAATAAAGTGGAGACAAAGAGGCGGTGGGAGGAGAGAGAGCTCAATGCTGCAAACTGGACTTACAGAAGAGAACCAGCCAAGAAGGCTGTCTGCTTGATGAAGCCTGATCAGTCTGGATGGTGAAGCAGAAGAATAGCCTCAAGCACAAGAGAAGTGGAAACAGGCTTGCTCATAACAAGTTAAAGTATAAGAAGAACCAACTATGTATCGCCATATATATATATATATGCATGTTAGGGTGGATTCGGGTTTCTTCCCGTGTAGAAATCTGGTTGTTTTGGCGACGTTTCGACGAGGTCTCACTCGTCATCTTCAGGCTGGTGTTCTGGCTTCTTTCTTCTTGAAGCAAAGCGTGGTCTCAGTTGAAGTCCTTCTATAAATACTGCTGGGGGGGTGTGGTTTGCTTGCTTTGTTGCTGATTGCAGGTTCCTTTGTTCCTTTGTTCTTTTGTGATCTGCTGTGTGGCTGAGGCGATCGTTAAGGGATTAACTGCTGATGGCTGTTTAGATGGCTGTTTACATGCTGGTGGGTTAGATGGCTGGTGGGTTCTGGCAGTATCCTGGGCTTTGGTGGAGTGGGGTCCTGTGTCTTGTGAATTCATTTTGGTCTGGCTACGTGTCTGTGGTCTCCCAATGTTTTTTTGGGTGTGTGAGTGTGTTCCATGTGGTGACTGGAGTGGGGTGCCGCAGTAGATGGTGCAGTCGTGGTTTTGTTATTGGATGGTGGTTTCGTTTCATCTGTGGGAAGGGTCTGGGTTTGTGTTTGGTGTGGATGGAAGGTGGTGGCATCTTGTGTCCTTTTGGACCTGGTGTCGGTCTTTGTGACAGAGGCTCGTCTGTTGACCAGGGCTAGTTTCAGATGTCAGGCAAGCGGGAGGTGTCATCACGTTTATTCATGTTGTTTGGGTGTTTCTCTATTTCAATGGCTTCCATGATTATTCGACTGTTGAAGTGTTCAGTTTTGGAGATGAGTTTGGTTCTTTCAAAGTCAATTTCATGACCTGTTGTTTTTATGTGCTGGAAGAGAGAGGAAGATTTTTCTTCTTTTTTGACTGCGTTCTTGTGTTCTGCGATGCGTGCGCTTATTCTCCTGTTTGTTTGTCCGATGTATGTGGCTGGACAGACTTTGCATGGTATTTCGTAGACTCCTTGGTTTTCTAACTCAATCTTGTCTTTGGGGTTTCTTAAGATGTTGGCTATTTTTTGGTCGGTGCAAAAGGCTGTCTTGATATTGTGTTTGTGGAGAATTTTGCTGATTTTGTCTGTGGTGCCTTTGATGTAAGGGAGGAGGGCGGTGCCGTTGTTCTCTTCTGTTTCTTGGTTCTTGGGGGTGTTTCCTTTTGGATTAGTTTGGTGATGGTGTTTTTTTGGAATCCGTTCGCAATTAAAACATTCGAGAGAGTGTGTAATTCAGTTTTTAGGTGGTTGTCAAGGCGATTGGTTCTGGAGATGAGGGTTTTTGCTAAGTTGATCTGTGCAATTGTGCATTTAAATTTGTAAATCCTAAATTTTTGTAATTAGGAATCCAGGAAGGAAAGTTGGTTGTTGGCTTCTAAAGTAAATTTTGGGGTGTAAGATGTGTGAAATTGTTCAGTTTATCTTTCCCGTGTGGCCAGATAACAAAGGTGTCGTCAACATATCTGAGCCAGAGTTTGGGTTTATGTTCGGACTTCTGAATTTTTCAAAGTGTTCCATATATAGGTTTGCATGACCGGTGAGAGGGGTGATCCATGGGTGCTCCTTCTATCTGTTTGTATCTTTGTCCATTGTGGATGAAGTATGTGTTGGTTAGGCAGTGGTTGGTCAGATCTAGGATGTGTTTGGGGGGTTGTATTTGTTGTGGATAGCTGTCAAGGCTTCTTGAATGGGCACTTGTGTGAAGAGCGAAACAACATCCCAGGTCATTGGGTTGTAGGTCTTGTTTCTTTATAATTTCTATGAAGTGGAACGAGTTTTGTACGTATGAAGTGATGGATTCTGCATAAAGTTGTTTGGCAAGAAATTTGGCGAGGTTTTGTAGAGGTGAGCCTATGGAGCTGACTATGGGTCTGAGAGGTGTTCCTTCTTTGTGAATCTTGGGGAGGCCGTAGAGCTTGGGGCATCTGGATGATTTCTCTCTGGGGATGATGCTTGGCTTGATTTCTTCACTTAAGGGAGAGGCTTTTATTTTGGCTTTGGTGGTTTTTTCCAGGTAGGTGGTGGGGTCTGTGTTCAAAGGTATGTAAGCAGGGTCTTGTAGTAGGTTGGATAGTTTGGCTTGGTAGTCGGATGTATTCATCAACTGTGGCATTGCCTTTGTCTGCTGGGAGAATGATTATGTTGTTGTCTTTCCTCAGGTTGGAGAGGGCTTTTTGTTCTTCTTTGTGTAAATTGCTTCTGGGTGGTTTGCTGGAGCAGAGGACATTGGTGACTTCGAGTCTGATTTTGTTGGCTTCATCTGGGTTGATTTTGGTTAGGCTGGCTTCCACTCCATATGATGTTTTCGGTGGGGATGTGTCTGCGATTGCAAAGTTGAATCCTTTGGAAAGGACTTTGGTCTGCGATGGTGAGTGTCCTGTCTGATATGTTGTGAACTGTTTGTTTCATGGGCTGTTGTGGGGGTTGGGCTTCTGGCGTTTTTCCAGTTTGTGGAGTTTGTTGGTGTGTGTGTCTGTCTTGTGGGAGGTCTCTGTTTCAGCTCTCCAGGCGGCAAGTTGCTTGGATTTGTTCCAGAGTGTTGGGTGGATTTTGTTGCTGAGTTTGAGGTGGAGAGTGAGTAGGTCTCTGTTGGTTTGATCTAGTAGGTATCTTTTCCTGTGTAGTTCGCTTCTGATTAGGGCTAGTTCTGTTCTTTTCAGGATCCTTTCGCTGGATGGGGTTTTTGAGTGGAATTTCAGTTGGAAGCTTGTGGGGATCACATTTTTGTCTCGGCAGTTGCGTAGGAATGCAATGTCACATAAGATGGTGGCTCTTCGGACTTCTAGTTTCTCGTAGGTTCTGGTCAGCTGGAAGGTTTCCTCCCGTAGAGGTCGGATATTTGTTTTTCGTAGATTTTCACGGGTATAGGTATGCATGTTAGGGTGGATTCGGGTTTCTTCCCGTGTAGAAATCTGGTTGTTTTGGCGACGTTTTCGACGAGGTCTCACTCGATCTTCAGGCTGGTGTTCTGGCTTCTTTCTTCTTGAAGCAAAGCGTGGTCTCAGTTGAAGTCCTTCTATAAATACTGCTGGGGGTGTGTGGTTTGCTTGCTTTGTTGCTGATTGCAGGTTCCTTTGTTCCTTTGTTCTTTTGTGATCTGCTGTGTGGCTGATCGTTAAGGGATTAACTGCTGATGGCTGTTTAGATGGCTGTTTACATGCTGGTGGGTTAGATGGCTGGTGGGTTCTGGCAGTATCCTGGGCTTTGGTGGAGTGGGGTCCTGTGTCTTGTGAATTCATTTTGGTCTGGCTACGTGTCTGTGGTCTCCCAATGTTTTTTTGGGGTGTGTGAGTGTGTTCCATGTGGTGACTGGAGTGGGGTGCCGCAGTAGATGGTGCAGTCGTGGTTTTGTTATTGGATGGTGGTTTCAAGGGTCTGGGTTTGTGTTTGGTGTGGATGGAAGGTGGTGGCATCTTGTGTCCTTTTGGACCTGGTGTCGGTCTTTGTGACAGAGGCTGGGCTAGTTTCAGGCAAGCGGGAGGTGTCATCACGTTTATTCATGTTGTTTGGGTGTTTCTCTATTTCAATGGCTTCCATGATTATTCGACTGTTGAAGTGTTCAGTTTTGGAGATGAGTTTGGTTCTTTCAAAGTCAATTTCATGACCTGTTGTTTTTATGTGCTGGAAGAGAGAGGAAGATTTTTCTTCTTTTTTGACTGCGTTCTTGTGTTCTGCGATGCGTGCGCTTATTCTCCTGTTTGTTTGTCCGATGTATGTGGCTGGACAGACTTTGCATGGTATTTCGTAGACTCCTTGGTTTTCTAGCAAACATTGGGAGACCACAGACACGTAGCCAGACCAAAATGAATTCACAAGACACAGGACCCCACTCCACCAAAGCCCAGGATACTGCCAGAACCCACCAGCCATCTAACCCACCAGCATCTAAACAGCCATCTAAACAGCCACCAGCAGTTAATCCCTTAACGATCGCCTCAGCCACACAGCAGATCACAAAAGAACAAAGGAACAAAGGAACCTGCAATCAGCAACAAAGCAAGCAAACCACACACCCCAGCAGTATTTATAGAAGGACTTCAACTGAGACCACGCTTTGCTTCAAGAAGAAAGAAGCCAGAACACCAGCCTGAAAATATATATATTTGTTTTCGTAGATTTTCACGGGTATAGGTATGCATGTTAGGGTGGATTCGTTCCCGTGTAGAAATCTGGTTGTTCTGGCGACGTTTGAAAACTGAAGGCTGGTGTTCTGGCTTCTTTCTTTGCTTCAAGAAGAAAGAAGCCAGAACACCAGCTGAAGATGACGAGTGAGACCTCGTCAAAACGTCGCCAACATATATATATATATATATATATATATATATATATATATATATATATATATATATATATATATATATATATATATATATATATATATATATATATATATATATATATATATATATATATATATATATATATAGTATGTGAGTGTGTGTGTGCATGTGTATGGATGCATGTACACAGTATAGAGCACAATCGACGTAACACTTGAAAAGGATATCCCATCTAACATGTTTGAGTCCCACGGTAAAGTATAAAATGATGGTGATGATAATGATGATGATGACTCAATTAAGCAATTCCAGGGTAGTGGTATGTTGTTACGAATAAATGAATCTCCAAGGCAGTTGGAGATACAGGAAACATGGTACTGAGTAGCTTGCAAATGAAATAAAACCTATCTAAAGGCAGAGAAATGCTGACTCCTCCATGTTTTTCAATGTATTTTCCCTCTACAGCTGTTATGTAGTTCTAAAGTTGAAACAAGGATGAATTTATGTTCGGATAATGTTAACCTTGGGTGGGAGTAACTCCCATAACAGCAAAGCAAGGAAGCCAGCACTCTGAGAATTCAAAGCCAAACTAGGAAATTGCTGTATGGATCACGAAGAGATTGTTCTGTGGGATAATTTGAGTATTTGGTGAGGAACCTCAGAGGCAGAGTGGATGCAGAAAACTAAGGAAACTATAGAGAAGGGGATAGCCAAAATGTTAATCCCAGCTGGAGTAGACCAACTGAAGATGGGTCTGTCAACAGATAAGGCCCATTTTTTAAAAAATATACACTAATATACTAGTTGGAATTAGCTGAAGAAGACCAAGTAACAATGGTGCAAATGAAGAAGAACTCTAGGACCCATCAAGACTTGATTTGGATTGTTTGCACAGACAAAAAGTCTTCAACATCTTTTCACAGTGATACATTTTTACTGTTGTTTTAATTATTTATTGACATTTTAATGTTTTGACTGCTTTAATACTTTTTGATTGCAAGTTGCCCAGAGACCTTTGGGTAGTGGGAGGCATATAAGCTGTAAAAATAAATAAATAAATAAATAAATAAATAAATAAATAAATAAATAAATATTCTGAATGGTATGGTTTGGACTTTGTCACTTCTGACAGTGTATCTCCATTCACAGACCATCACTGAATGAAGAAACAGATATAATAACACATATACTATCAGCCTGGGTTTGTCTTTTATTAATACTATTCCTTAGTTCTAAACAAGCTAATTGTGAAAGTGAGAAAGAGAAGTAAGATGGGGGTGGGAATCAAACCCACAAGCTAAGGCCTTCAGATAAGAATTCTGAACTTGACCCATTTGGGAATAGTATAATTCTTAGAATGTTAAATCCTACTCCAAAATGCCTTGCAGGAGTTTTTAAAATCAACTGTAATAATAAAGCTGAAACTCTGGACAAGTTTTTTTTTAAGTTGGCCTTTGAATATATATGTCGTATGCAATTGTAATATATGGCTGACAACTGATATGTCTAGTTTAAAAGGGGTGTGTGTGTTACCAAATGCAACAACATGAATTACGAGCACCAAAACTGTTAAATTCTCCTGAAGCTTGTAACATCTAACCAAGGAACAAGGCCAATAAACTATGGTATTTATACATAACAAAAGCATTGCCCAGTAAAATATTGTAGTTATATAGCCTGTAAACGGTGCGTCCTTTCCATTTGGAATGTTGAACCATACATACAATAGGACCTCGGTATGCATGAGGGATGGAATACAAGCCACCACCATCCCTCCCCAGAAGCTGAAAAATGTGGAAGTGTTGAACATTATACAGTACAGTACAATGCATGGTCTCTATCGCCCTCTCGTGGCCAGTTCTGGTAGCTACATGCTAGAAATACATATACTGTAGATGAGTATCTCTGGATTTTTTTTATTTCGCATTCTCAGACAGAGGGATAAGTGAAACAGTGGATAATAGTACTGCAGATGGGGAGGTCTGGTTGTCTCTGGTTTATAGAGATTTTGTGATTAATTTTGATTTGTTAATTTACTGGCTCAAAATCTGTTATGCAGTTCTGCATGCACAACCGTTGTGACATGGGAAGCAGTGGCATGCTGCCACTTAAAGATTTTCTTTGGCAATTATGGAATCCATGTGGATGGGTTGCATTGTGTTCAAGTCAACATGTAAAACTGTGCAACTGGATTTCAGCCATTATTTATCATGAATATTTTAATATCCCACCCACACAAAATGGGGGAGGCAAATACTAAAAGTTTCAGTCAATCTCATTTGCATTTCTTTTACCACTGATCAGAGAATGCAGCAAGAAGTGAACATCTGCCTAGAGTCCCACAACCCCAGTCTGTAATTTCTCCTCACAACCAGAGACTTTTCTAGTTTTAAAAAATCTAGTCCTTTTGATTCATTTCAAAGCATGTCATCTCTTTGAACCGATGCACAAAAGAAAGACCAAGTGAGTGCAAGCACATGGATGAACACACACACACACACACACACACACACACACACACACACACACACACACACACACACAGAGAGAGAGAGAGAGAGAGAGAGAGAGAGAGAGAGAGAGAGAGAGAGAGATGTGCCTTAAAAAGCAGCATCCCCCTTGCCTGTTGCATCTGGAAGAATGATAAGCAGCTCACACATGCATGCAAATGTAAACACACACACACACACACACACACACAGAGGCAACTTCAGCACTCACCTCTCTCTACAAAACATTTCTTCTTCCAAGACACATTATTATTATTATTATTATTATTATTATTATTATTATTATTATTATTATTATTATTATTATTATTATTATTATTATTATTATTATTATTATTATTATTAACAACAACAACAACAAACAATGCCAGGCACAATCAATCAAAATTATGAAACAATTAAAACATTGACTGGTATTACATAACCAATCCATGTTTTAACTAAAAATTTACAAATCTGCTAAATATTGATATAAGTATATATGCTTTTCCTAATATTGCCTGTTTCTGGAGCTCTGGTGTTATTTCTGGAATCTGCAACTGCTTGTAACACTTTGTGAAATATTGTTCCCAAAGCCCACTGATAATGGGGACCTCTGGGATGGGCTTCATCCATAAGTGAGATGTTTCAGTTGTGAGATCTTAGTATTTGGTTAATTTCTCCAGTTCTTTAGCTTCAACTCTGGCATTCCCTGGAACTGCAATGACCCTTGTTCATACATTTCTTCATGCTGTTACTATTCTATGCCTGATGTTATATGCAAGATGTCTATCAGTTTGGTGGTGTTTTCCTTTTTTTAACATGGTCTCCTAAGTGGGCAGTAATATTTATTTATTTATTTATTTATTTATTTATTTATTTATTTATTTATTTATTTATTTGTAACAGCTTAACAAAGTCACGTGACCACTAAGAGAAGATACAGGAGTGACTGACTGAGGAAAGGAAAGCCTTATTAAGGCAGTTCCTTTGAACTGCACCTCCTACTGATGCTTCAAGTAGAATTGCTATTAGATGTGTCCCCCGCTTTCTCTGTTTGCGTGGCCACTTATACCAAAAAGAACCAAATGCCCAAGTGCAACTTCATAGGGAGAGAATGTGGGTTAATTCTGACTTTCCTCATTGTGTGGTTGCCCCCAGCACAAACCCTGACTCACTTGGCACTCCTTTGGTGGATTTTTAAGCCTGGGTGAGTGGCAACAATGAGTAAATCTCTTAAAGGGGCAAGTTTTCACTGACTTTTCTCAGCAGGAACCTGGGGTGGGGTGCGGGGGGGCAATCTGTTCTGTTTCACATCTATAAGAAGTTCTCTTGAATGCAATTGGGGCTCAAATACATGGTACTATTAGTTCTTCTAATTTTTACAAAACTACTTTCCTGCACACTTATTTTAATTTTTATTCAAACCATTCCCACCATGACATTATTTCTTTATTGTGGTTTCCTCCTCCCATGTGCTGCTGTTGTTTTTCTCATGCTTGTGTCACACTCTTGGAAGGAACTTAGTTGTCTTCCTCTTCATTAGCCATCCCTGACTTAAGTTACTATACTCAAGTATCCCCAGGGATCACAGTACAATTTTGTCTGACCTTTAATTAAATACCAAGACTGCCTATACTAGGAGAAGGGCATTTGCTGGTCCCTTGTGGGCCTGTTTAAAACCAAGGCTGCATGTTTTTCTTCATGATTTCTACACAGAGGGTCTCTCTCTCTCTCTCTCTCTCTCTCTCTCTCTCTCTCTCTCTCTCTCTCTCTCTCTCTCTCTCTCTCTCTCCGTATTTTGCCTGTGTTGATGTGCCTGGTTTAAGACTTCAGGAATTTCACTTTAACTTCCCCAAATAAATAATCCCTAAAGAGAAAAATCAGCAGCTGAGTTAAAATAATTGTAAAATATTTTACATAAAAAACCTGTGATGTTTAGTTTGCCTGCCTTTATGGGAGACCAAGTCAACCAAGATGCAATGAAATGCAAAAAAAAGGGAGCAGTTACAGGACATGGGGGTTGAAGTGACCCTTACAGAAGGAGTTTCAGTTTATTAGAAGTAGGGAACATCTTTCTAAGTAGTGGCCTGCTTCTATTTTTTTTTCACATTTGTAACTGTAGGAAATCTATCCTGTGTCTCGATGTCATTTTGCTTTGACTTCTCTTGTCCCAACTCTACATAATAAGCCGTGTTCCACCCCATCATGCTTCAAGTACTGTCTAGGCATTTTTACAAATTTAATTATGCAGGCTAGAGATGGGCACGACCAGGAAATTTTTTTTTGAGTTGTCATTTTTCGGGACGGGTCCGTTTTGGGTCATTTCCGTTTTTCGCAAAATTTTTAAAAAATTTGTCATTTCGTCATGTCGTTTGTCGTTTGTCGTTACCGCCGCTGCGATTTCGCACGATTTGACATCCCAGCGAGTGGTGTCCCGCCGGCGCTAGGTGTTTTTGCGCCCTAGGCGGCGGGCGGGGGGGCCATGGGCGGGCGGCGGCAATGGCAGGGGGGAGGGGCGGGCGCGTGGGTGTGCAGGTGGCGGGCGCGTGTCCCGCAATGACCCAGAGCAGGCGGAAAACACTTTAAACTGGCTTGCTGCACAAGACTGCATTGAATAAAGCAATTGCAATTTTTATTGCAAACAAAGTGGGCAGTGCACCCACAGCAGAGCTGCAGGCAGGGTATGAAAGGACCTTGGCTTGCCACCAAGCAAATGAAATTTGTAAAATAAATCCACACCTCCCCTCCCACTCAAACCTTCCCCCCTTTGAAGCACTATCAGATAAGAAATCCTAACAAACTGCAGGAGAATAAAAAAGAATAAACTGTGTTGCTATTCCGCACAGCAGACAGAGAATGAAAGGAATTATTATTATTTCCTAAAAATTCAATTGAATTAATTCCCTCCCTGCCTGCCTAACTGAAATCTAAAGACTCCGCGAAAGCGAAACTAGTCTAGCACAGCAGCCAGCTACACACAGCCCTCTCCCACCCATATCCAAGCCCGGACTGCGACTCTTCTGGGAGTGCCTCGGCTTTTTATGCCCTCTTTCACATCCAGAAGTGTCAGTCAAAACCTGGCCATGTGATTGGTAGAATGGGTCCAAAAATGTACATGGTCCCATCCCATGGCCAGCCCATCATTGCGCAGGTGTAAAAAAATAAAAATAAAAATAAAAATAAAATAAAATCAGTGCGACCTTTTACTGCTATAAAAAACGCACTGCTGCTACTGTAAAAATTCAAGCATTTAAAATAGCTAATTTTCGCATGTTTCTGTGGTGCTTTGGTGGTTTTTTTTGGACCACGATTTCAAAAAAAATATTGTGGTCGCCATTTTGGATCCCCCCGCACCGCATGGCAAATGGAGACGCCGAGGATGCCCCCTCCCAGCCCGGTACCAGCAGCCCAGGACAGGAGGGGGAGAGGCTGGGGACCCCCCCCAGAAACCACCCGTCTGGTAGGTGCCCTCAGGCAGGCATGTTTTTGCCTGCTTTTTTGGCCGGGAATCGGGTTTTTTTATTTTTAAAACTTTTTTTCTGTGCCGCTTGGCATCGCGCGATCGTCGTGCGATGCCAGGAATGACAACGACAAATCAGACCCAATTTTTCTTTTTTTGGTTCGAGTTCGAGTTCTGACAGCTTAATTGTCGTTACCGTTTCTGTTACGTAACAGAAACGATATCCGAAAACGGAAATGACAATTTCGCCAAGTCATGCCCATGTCTAATGCAGGCTACACATTCCTGTCACCCCCAGCAAGCTGGGTACACAGTTTACCAACACTGGGAAGGATGAAAGGCTGAATCTAACCATGAGTTGCTCACCTAAATCCATCGGGATAGAATTCAGATGGTGAGCAGAGTCTTGGCTGCAGTACTGTAATTTAACCACTGCCCCAAAAGACTCCTTAACAGCATGAACCATCTGTTGTCACGAACCACAAAATAAAGCACATAATGACTTGTCGGCATGGGGTCAAACATGATGTATTATATAAAAGGTGAATCTTTATGTAACATTTATCAGTTAAGCATACTTCTCCTCGTAACAAGTTTCCAACAGAGGTTTTATGGAAAAGGTGCATCTCCCCTATATTTCCTCTATCTGGTTCCTCTTTCCTTCCAGAAGGAATTTCTAATTCTGGGACTCATGTATCTCAGTCCAGGGATGAGGTCACAGTTGAATCTCATCCCAGGATGGTACATAGGAAACCTGAATGTACAGCTTTGCTTCTGCTACAATTCCTGTTGCTCATCTGTAGCATATCTATCCATCCATTAAAAGCTCTTCACACATTTTATCAAAGCATTCACTGGTTCCAATCTCAGATATAATGGCATGCACTGACATCTCTGATGAAATAGATGAGCCATTCTTTTTGGTGGGATTTAGTAATAGCTAGCTGGATTGATGCTATTATGTCACATTCCAATGTCACTGTCACTTTGACTGGATATAGCATTCTGTTTTTTTCATATAGTCTCTTGTCATTTCTACTGCCTATTTATTGTTTAAAGCGGCTAGAGAGAGACTGTTGGGTGGATGAGATTGTGAAATGTGTCCCATAATGCCTGCTCAATGTAGTCTGGTGTAATTAGATGGCTCCCTCTGTCTTTACTCATGTATGAATGCAGACTAGCGTCCTCCAATGTGCCCATCAGTAATAAAAAAGATTAGGATATTTTCTGGAAGCACTGCACACATACGACAGATGTGATGCTTGCCGTCAACGATGTATTGACGGCAATGAGGAAATGAACTCTACATTTCTGACAAAGACTGAATTCAAAAACATTTAATGATTATTTTACACCAATCCTTACAGAAAGAAATAAGTGATTAATAGACAACTTTCTCCACACTGGACAGGCTATTCCCTCCTGATTCCCAGTAACAGTGATGGAATGCATGAGAGAGGGGAGGGTACCTTAAAAAAGCAGCATCCCCCTTGCCTGTTGCATCTGGAGGAATGAAGAGGAGCTCACACATGGATGCACATGTAAACACACACACACACACACACACACACACACACACACACACACACACACACACACACACACACACACACACACACACACACAGGCAGCTTCAGCACTCATCTCTCTCTACAAAACATTTCTTCTCCCAAGACATTTATTTATTTTATTATTATTATTATTATTATTATTATTATTATTATTATTATTATTATTATTATTATTATTATCATCATCATCATCATCATCATCATCATCATCATCATCATCATCATCATCATCATCGATACTAATGGATCCTGGAAGTTTTATTTCACCAAAGAGCAGGATATGACTTGGCAGTCTTTGACAGATGGAGTGCAATGGATGAAGATTTCAGTGGCTCAAAGCAATCATGGTTGGTGACTCAAGGTTTGGGTTTGGGAGTATTAGTGCAGGTTTCAGTCTTACTTTACAGAAGCCACCCAAGGTGCTGAACCCAGTCCTCAAAACTGGTTTAGAAGATGGATGGCTCCTGTAAAGTGCAAAATAAGCCCTGGGGTGTATGCATAGCACCTCCAAAACTGCAGTCACTCCCCACTGACACAGTGTTGGCCTCATGCGGGATGGAAAGGGTAGCTTTCTAATGTTATTAGGAGGGGGAAAAGAGAAAGTCAGACTTGGCATACTTGTTTCCAGTGAAGATGGGGGGGGAGATGACTTTACTTCCTGGTTGCCAAGGGCATGGGCTACCCTGAATTCTTGAAGCTCCTAAACACAATTGAATGTCACTCACGGATGAGAATAAAGACCACAGTGTGCACATTGTGAATAAACTCATGGCTTTCCTTCACCCTGAGTAATTGAAGGAGGTCAAGCATAGAAAGAAATAAAAAGAAGCCAGAGAAGGAGGCAATAGTGTAGTAAATGACTCTCGAACAGGCCCACTAAATCTATGGGGAGTTAGTAAGTTAATTCCTCTATAAGATCCATTGCTTCAAATGGGCTTACTCTATACTATGTCAGGGGTGAACACTTGCAGGGTATGTGTTGAATTCCTTTAAACTGATTATTAAATATCTTGCTTATCTACAACATCCTATTCAGGTCACTGTAAATCCATTCTGATTTGATGGCTCTTAATAGAGATGGCATTTTGTGCTGTTTGGACTACAAATACCATAATATTCTATTTTGGGAGTTTAATTTCTCTTGTTGGCACATTTCAAACATCTCTATATGATGCACTGAAAGAAAGACCCAAATTAGAAAGTTTGGAGACTTAGTTAGGTTCCATGTTGCTGCCACAGTATTAGCTGAAAACTTTTTTTTCTGAGTGCTATTGTTATGTGCTATCAAGTCAGAACTAGAGATTGGCATGAATGCCAGTCTGGCAGTTCTGCCCAGTTCAGTGCAGCATCCACACAGGCGTTATGGCAGTGCACTCTCCTCTCCTGTCTGCTCTGTACACTCATTCATCCCTGGGCAAGGTGCTCTTCCCTCCCTGCCTCTCCAACACATCTGCCAACTCACCTATGGCAGCACATGCTTCCCTCCTCCACTTCCCCTAATGGCTGCTCACTTTAAAGCAGCACTGTGGGTTCTCTGCCCCACCTCCTCATCTGAGTGGGCATCTACTGAAGGAGGTGAAGGAAAGAAGCATTCACTGTGATACTGAGACATAGTAATAGAAGCTCCTTGCCATTGTGACTACATGGATTTTTTTCCTGGAATAACTCAGAAGAGATGTATTTCTCTGTCCTAAGCAAAAGAGTTTAGGAAAAGTTATTGTTTTGGACTAGAATTTCCCAAATCCTTCAGTTGTGCTGGAGGATCCTGGATCTCTTTTATGTGAGATGCAGCTTTTAAAGACACACACTACTCTTTCTGGCACTGATGGAAAGCATCTGGCAGGGAGGCCTCTTGCCTTTATTCCCAGCTCATGGCTTTCCTGTGTGCTTCTCGCCAGCGATAGTGAAAAGTGGAACACTTCAACAGAAGGACCTCTGGTCCCATTCAGCAGGGCCCTTCTTATGTTCTTATATCTTGCTCTTCACAACTTTTTAAAAAACCCATCTCTTTCCTGTGAAGAAGACCTTTGCTAGTTCTCTCTTCCTTGATGCTTAGTCAGGTGGCCTGAAACTCTGTATAGAAGCTATTAAAATACATGTGCTTCGTTGGCGATGTTAGGTTAGCACCTGTGGTTCCTTTGTGTAAATTAATCACAGGTAACTCTTCAGAAGGATTTACCTAGTATGGAAGGGTGTGATTACTCCTCTCACCTCTTCTTCAAGCATGTAGATGGCTTGTCCAAACAAGGACAACAGGCAGAAACATTTCTAGCAGAACAAATGCAAGGCAACAATCAGGAAAGCAAAACAAGACTTTGTGGAGCTTATAGCTAAAAACACTCAAAGGAATAACAAGGACTTCTTTAAGTACATTAGAAGTAAGAACCCAACTAGGAAGGCCATTGGACCATTAGATGACAGTGGAAGGCAAGGGATTATTAAAGAGGAAACAGAGATTACAGAGAGCCTATCTTTGTAGGGAGGGAAACCAAATAATTAAGCCAGACAGAAATAACCAGGGAGGAGGTCCTTGCATGTCTTGTTAAATTAAATGCTAACAAATCACCAGGACCAGACTGCATCCATCCATGAGTTCTCAAGGAAATTAAAGATGAAATTGCTGATGTCGTAGCCAAAATATATAATCTTTCCCTCAAATCAGGTGTTGTGCCTGATGACTTGAAGATAGCGAATGTAATACCAATCTTCAAAAAAGGATCCAGAGGTGATCCAGGAAATTATTGACCAGTCAGTTTGACATGTGGCCCAGGTAAAGTGATGGAAACCATCCTAAAAGATAAAATTAATAGGCACAGAGAAGAAAAGGCACTGTTGAAGGAGAGCCAACATGGCTTCTGCAAGGGCAAATCATGCCTCACTAATCAGTTGGAATTCTTTGAGAGTGTCAACAAGCATGCGGATAAGAGAGATCCAGTTGACCTTGTTTATCTGACTTTCAGAAGGCTTTTGACAAGGTCCAACACCAAAGGCTCTTGATTAAACTTGCCAGTCATGGAATCAAGGGATAGGTCTTGTCCTGGATCAGCAATTGGCTAAGGGACAGGAAACAGAGAGTAGCACTGAATGGGCACTTCTCCAAGTGGAGGGAGGTCAAGAGTGGGGTCCCCCCAAGGTTCAGTACTGGGACCGTTGCTTTTCAACCTCTTCATAAATGATCTAGAAGTAGGAGTAAATAGCAAGGTAACCAAATTTCCCAACAACACTAAATTATACAGGATAGTAAAAACTGAGCAAGATTGTGAGGAGCTCCAGAGGGATCTCTTGACATTGGGGGTGTGGGTAAACCAGTGGAAAATGAGCTTCAACATTAGTAAGTCCAGAGTGATACATGTTAGGGTAAAAAAAGCTGTTACATTTATAAACTGATGGGATCTGAAGTCTTTGCAACAAACCAGGAAAGGGACCTTGGTGTCCTGGTGGGCAGCTTAATGAAGGTGTCAACCCAGTGTGCTGCAGCAGTCAAAAAAGCAAACTCAGTGCTAGGGATCATTAATAAGTCAGCAAGTGTCATTTTGCCTCTTTACAAATCTGTGGTGAGGCCCCATCTGGAGTATTGTGTACAATTCTGGTCACCATACCTCCAGAAGGATATTATGGAGATGGAAAAGTGCAGAGGAGGGCAACCAGAATGATTACGGGACTGGGACACGTTCCTTACCATCTGAGGCTGCAAAGGCTGAGACTGTTCACTCTTGAATGATGGCGCCTAAAAGCTGACCTGATTGAAGTTTATAAACTCATACACAGTGTGGACAAAGTAGATAAGGAAAAACTGTTTTCCTTATTGCACAACACTAGAACTAGGGGGCACTCAATGAAACTTTTGGCTGCTAGATCTCAAACAAATAAGAGAAAGTACTTTTTCACCCAGAGGATCACTGGTCTGTGGAACTCCCTGCCAGAAGAAGTAGTGACAGCTGTCAGCCTTGACAGCTTTAAGAAAGGATTGGACAAGTTCATGGAGAACAAGGGTATATCAATGGCTATCATTATGGATGCCTAATCTCTCAATGCCATTTGCAGGGAATCGTAAGCAGGTGAAGACATCTTCTTGGGAAAGCCTGAAGCAAATGGTGAGCCATTGTGTGAGACAGAATGCTTGACTGGATGGACTGTGGCCTGTTCCAGCAAGGCTGTTCTTATGTTCTTATGTGTATTTTGTTATACGTTGCACAAAAAAGGCCCGGTCTTTTTGCTGAAATTTTGGACTTTCTTTGAAACTGGAGGTTTCAGCAATTAGGGTTTTCCATCCAATTAAACTTTATATGCAGTCTTTTCATTTGGGAAAGCATTGTTCAGGAGTTGCAAAACTGGTGCCACCATACACAGAATCTCATTTCTGGAAATACTGCCAGGCTGATGCAGTCAGTCCTGCAACAATAAATCATCAAGATAGATGTTTAAAGCAAATTTAGTGCTGTGGAAGGCTGTTGGATTGACAGCCTGGAGAGGTAAATCTTGCAGGAAAACAATAAGGTCTGTTCAAGATATCTTCATCAGAATTCTGAGATACGATCGTTAGCAACACTACTTAATTGAAGGTTCAATATTGGACCCAGCTTTTTGCTTATGTTTACATAATGTATAACTTGCAGTTTTGCTTGATAACAAGCTTGCCAGTTCTGTACTATTATGTGTATTTGCTCACTCTGTAAAAAGGACAGTATTCCGTTGCACACAGGCAGTGTGTAATGCTCTATCTGCGTTATTCTGCAGAGGCGGACAGCATAAATGGGGTCCCCAGCTTGTATAAAGTTGTAGCCGATGACCTCCTTCTGAAAGATCCATAACTATTAAAGTGCTCTTGCAGTGACCTATCGTGCTAATAGAATGGCTCAGCAAGATTCTGGCTATTGTATTTGTGAAAACACCACTTCTGATGGGGATACTTCTCTTATCTCTGAAGATGAATGTTTGGGGAAACAAAACCATTGCTTCTTCATTTCTATCTCTCAAGAAAAAGAAGTCCAGTCGCCATGACTCAACTTCCAGATAAACTCACCTGTATGACTGAGAATTTCCACAGACACTTCTTTTGTAACATGTGGTCATTTCAGTTCACAATCAGGGCAGTATTAACCCATGGCCATATCCCTAGGCTTTCAGGTATTTTACAGTCTCTCTGGCACTCTTTTCTCTCCCCCGCCCCTGCATCTGACAGCCTGAACCTGAACAGTTGATGGACCCCCTAGTCCCTGCAGGGTGTCTAGGTTTCAGCTCAGTCAGCTCTATGAATAATATGGCTCAGCTCACAATCTGTGTTTGATTTTGCCACGCCTGGTCCAACTACTTGGCAGAGGAAGGCACTGTTCTCTGTAGGCAGATCCTGTTGTAAGGCAGCAACAGAAGTCCCCAGCCATCACTTTTAAAGGACATGGAAGAGGGGACCTCACCTGTGGTGAAGGGCCTCCCATTTGCCAGTGGTTAAGTAGGAATCACTTGCCAGTCCATTCATTTCCTGTACATGGAATATGAGAGATGGTGTCCTTTTGTTCTTTATCTCAAAAGGAAAACATTACAGGCTGGCCTTGGATATTTCCTATATTTTCAGTATGAGTCATATAGGACGTTTTTGAGTGGGAGGTAGTCTTAAGAGCTAGCAGCATGCTCTAGATAGCTGAGTAGGCTTCAAGGCAACAGGCATTATGCTATGAAAAAGGAAAGTAGATCATTCAGAGATCCATGTGGTTTCCAGTATGTACCGCATGTGGAATGCTTTACATTTCACATCCCCTTTTGTCTTTCCAATGACAGCTCTATAGCTGGCTGCCTGCAAGCCTTTTACACAGTTAAACAGGGAGAAAGGGATTTATCCGACTCCATTCCGTTAATTCCCCTCCAAGTCGGGTTCGAGCCTGGAAAGTTGTCAGTTCCTAAATGGCTCAATTATATCCAGATCATTCTCTGTATGTATGGTATTACATAGAAATTAACAAATCCACGAAAGACATAATTTCCCCTGATTTCAATGGAACGTTGTCCCAGGAAGTCCCATTGCACAAGAGTGCTATCTTGCATTGCTTTGCTCTAGTTGGGAATCTGACCAAATGATGCTCCTAGCACTCTTCTGCGGGCAATGCACTCATTCTGCGTTCATTATCTCGACAAAACTAGTGCTGAAATCAGTGGGTGATTAGTTTGAATTAAAGACTGAGATCTGACCATGAACATCAGGTTAAGAACTACATTTCTTTTGCACATTCTGGAAAGTGTGAAATAGCATCTTAAACAAGTAATTTGCTTTTAGCTCGTTTGCTAAAGGCAGCTGAACTTTTCCACTTCTCAGAGAAAAAATGCTTCAGGGTTAAGCCCTTTACACAATGTTGGAGCCTACAGCATTTTTTTTAAATGACTGAGCTACCGAACTCTGAAATTAGGGAGTTTTCAAATGGAAACAATGAGGTAATTCACAAATGGTGCTCTTCCAATTATAATTGTAAATTAACACCTTGGGTTAGAAAGCTAAGGACAAAAAATTAATGTTAAAAATCAGCCCAGGAAAGGCTGGAGGTTCTATAGTTCAAGGACTGTAAATTATTTTCTAAAATGATTAAGATTCCAAAGAGACAAAACACCCCAGTGTTCTGGTATTCAAATTACCATGTAAAAACACAACTTTTTTATTATCAGTTACACATACTTGTGGTTTCTTTTTATAGTCTGTTCATTATATCTTTTATTAACAAGCAGTTCAATGACATTTAGAGTTCAACACAAAAATAGAATTCTTAAAATACAGATATTTTCTTTTCCTCCAGACACAAAAGGGAGAAAATGTAAATAAATATGGTTCACGCAGGAGACACCATATCCAGGCTGTGCTGGCCTGATAAGGTGTTGACATTTATAAATGTCATGTGATTAGCATTAGAAACAGTGACAGTCATTTCACAATAAGACCTATTAAGGATTAACTAATAATATGTAGCAATAGAGAACTCTTTTAAGTTACAGCTTCTTAAGAATAACAAAAAGGACAGTGTTTCTGGAGCCATCTGTTTTCCAAATGAATCTTGCAAATATTGAGGTTGTCTGTTTTGATGATACTGATCAAATTTCAGAACAGAAATGGTTGATTAAAAGTAATATAAATATAGCTCTTCTTTGTCACTGAGTTCTAAGTTATTGGGTTTTGCTCAGCTCCTTCTCGTGTGTGGCCATTTCAGGTCACAGCAACCAGTTTCCTATCACACCTAGCATCCCACGTCCCTTTCATCGCAGTTCACTGTCCCACTTGGGACCGGTACGAAGAAATGTTACTCCACATCCATTGCGTGATGCCCCCTGAACTGGGATTTAAGTGGGATGAGCAATTCCCCTCCCTGGCCTTGGGAATCTGCTCATTTCGGTTCTCGTTCCGAGACGAGTGCCCGTGAGGTAAGGCTCATCACACAACGTGCCATTCTCCATCTAGTGGCAGGAGTGCGAAGTGCCATTCGCCAGTACATTCCCTATGGAGTCAGCAACGCAGTGCAGAGAGAATAAAAGACAAATGCCTCAAACTTAGCTCCATAACACATTGAAGGCAAAGTTGAGGAGATTTGAAAGATCGAAAAACGGAAGGTCAGCCAAAAGAAAAAACCAAGAACGAAGACTGAGAAGTTTAGATGTTGTCATGAAACAAGGATGTGCAGTAACAGTCATCATGGTACCATTAATCATGCCCGTGGGTACACGGGAACAGGGACAGTACCAGGACAAGACCACATGACCATGAGCGAGGTGATCATGAAATGAACGTCAACTCGGAACGAGGAAGGATGTGAAGTAACTGTCCAAGATAACCTCTTGTCCACCATCTTGGATTGATGTAGCTAAGAACTACATGGGACCAGACTTCCAGGATTGGCAGTTTGTGGTCCGTGGTCAATTCCATATAAACAAAGAATGTTGTCAAGTCAATTCTGAGTAGGGTCTGCTCTTTCCAAGGTTTTCTATATACAGAGTACAAACTGGCTATAAGAAAGGCGATACACAGTACTTCTGAAATTTGCAGGGTGTGTTATTCTCCTAGTGAGCTAGAATTCTACATAACAAAGAAATGTGCCTATGCAAAACAAAAACAATACAAAGCAAAACCAAACCAAACACTACAAACAAAAACATGGCTCCTCAAAGGAAGCCCAACAAGATGTGAATCATCCAAGAGAAGGTGACCAATGCCCGTGGTAACAGTAGTATGGTGTGAACAAAGCTCTGCTCCAACCTGCCTGCCAAAGACCTTGGACACAGTCAGTGAGTCATGCGGGAGCCATTTAGAATCTCAAGATATCCCAAGGTTACCTGCTACTTTAAAATAGCACTGAATGTCTTGCAGCAGATTTCTTGTCTGTAGCTAAGTGAAGAAGAACATTTTAAGAGTACTAACTGTATTGAAGCCCTATTTCAGTGTGTTTCTTTTTTAAAAAAAAACAATTGGAATTCTGACCTGAAACAGCTGTGCAAGAATAAGAGCTGAGGTTTCTCTTACACTCACTGACAATACTTTCTACCATAACTTGTCTAGCATTATAGCAAAAGAATGTGTGTGAAAATGTTAAAAGGGATTACTGGCTTTATGTAAAGTCAGTGTCCCCTCCCCAAAAAAAGGTTCATTCGTTTTGTAATCCCTATTTGGGACGTTTATACATGACCCCTAAACTCCAGGGCAAATGGCTCCCAGCTCCGGAGCTTAAAAATGTTTCCTCACCAGCTCCGGAGTTTACAGGAAATTAAGTGCAACCACACCCACTTTAGCGCGTCCCAGCGCACCTTTCAGGTACCTGCTCTCTGGAGGTGAAAATTCTTTGATGCGGTGTAACGATAGTGAGTGCGGGGCTCTCCTTGCTTCTGTTTGTTGTTTTTTGGCTCCCGCCCCTTTAAGAGCTACTTAAGAGACTGGAATGTTGCCGCGGCAAGAGCAAGAGGCAGAAGGGAGGTGAGCCACGTCTCTTTTCTTCCTGTTTTTTTCTCCCTCCCCTCACACAGCCAGCAGCCTGGAGTGCGGAGGGGGTGGGAACGCAGGAACAGCGACAACCCCCCTCCCCCCCCGCCGTTCATAGCCAGCACCCCAGAGAAGCTTTCTTGCTGGGAATTGCACACATTGTCAGGGCGCTAAGCCTGTTAGAATAGTATGTATTCTTTTTTGACTCTGTTGTTTTATTTTATTGTATTGTTACTGTTTATTACTGTAAGCCGCCCAGAGTTCCCACGGGAAGATGGGCAGGGTATAAATGTAATAAATAAATAAATAAATAAATAAATAAATAAATAAATAAATAAATAAGATCTCTGGTCCGAATTTAAGTGGCCAGCGGATCTTAGGGGTCGTGTGAAAAGGCCCATACTTAAAATGACAGGTGAGATCACTTTATACCAGGTTCTTCCATCTTGCTGAATATTGCCTTTTTTGATTGGCAAAACATTGCAAGTGTTTGATGCAGAAGCTGTACACATCAGGTCTTACAAGATCCTTTTCAATGGTAATCCCAAGGTCTGAATCTAGGACTTTCCAGAAGGAAAGCACAATCACTGCCACGGAGTAACCTATTTAGTGTGGAGGAAGTTGTACAGTGTTTTACCTAATTCAAAGAAAACATTAAGATATTATCCACCGGGAAACATGCAGTCCATGAATACAAAAACCCAGACATATGGGCGGTGGGGGGGGAAATGACTCTAATTTTAATCTCCACTCTGAAGAATTCTATTTGCATTCTATGGGGCAATTAGTAAAAGTGTTAACATATCTGCATATTTTCAGTCATTTTGGGAAAAGTGAAATACAGTAGTCCCCCACCACAATGCAGTTCATATAGTAAGATCTCAGTATATTGCAGATTTTTTTCTTGAGAGAAGCACACTTCCAAAGAATGGCTTTCAACCCTCTCCTGACACCTCAGCAAACAGAACTTAGGCTGCTCCTGGCAGCACACGCCAGCAGCAGCAGCCCCAGATCTGTTTGCTGAGGTGTCAGTCAGGAGGGGGTTAAAAGCCTCTCTTTGGAAGTGCAAGCCAGCAAGATCAGTTCAAGGTCATTTTGCTGAGGTGTTTGCATTTGACAGATTTTCATTTAGCACAGGTGGGTCAGGCACCTAACTCCCATGATAAATGGGGGAGTACTGTCTGTGGCTCCCCCCTTTTAGCATGAATTTTGAATTTTTGTTTTCATTTGTCATCTTTGGTCCAAATTTTTAATTTCTTTCAATATATATTTAATAATATATGTTGTGCTCCATCTGAATCCTCATTTAATATTTTAATGTTTTTGTAGGTGTGTCTTTTGTATATTGCAACACTCTTATGCAAATAAATAAATAAGTAGATAAATATATAGCTTGAATTTTATGCAAATACATACACTCAATTCAAAAGGCATTTCTTTGGAACACATTACAAGCATACTTCAGTGAATGGGGAAATGTGTACAAAAATCCATACATGTAGAAAAATATGTTCCAGAGCTCCTAATTTAAGAACACTGCACTCCAAAATATGGCTTTATTTTCACCTTTCCCAGCACAAATTCTTGCTGGTGTGAAAAAAGGAGCCTGAAGTGCAAGTGGGATTAGGAAGAATGCCAATATTCAAAGGTATACCACTTCTAAACATGGAATCTCCTTTTAGTGACCATGTGTTTGATGGATCCGTTTCAAATACTAGAGTTTTGAAAGCACAAGGTGCTTTTTCAGGATACAGGTCCAGGCAAGAGGGAAGCCATGCTGAAAAGCTTTGTGTTTGAAATGTACAGTGGACCCTTGTCTAACAAACAGTTTGTATAACATAAAATCTGTACAACATATAAAATTCTGGAGATAGGGTTTGCTTAACAGAATTGTCTATTGGGTGAATTCATACAACATAAAAATGGTCGCGATTAGGGGTTACTCTGTTTTCAATGCATTCCTATGGGAACTTTGTATAAATGAAATTTGCTTAACAGAATTTCATTTGGAAGGAATTAATTCCTTTATACAAGGTACCACTGTACTGTATCTAGATCGCCCATATCTGGGCTACAAGGAGTGAGTTTGCTTACATTTTATATAAGCAAGAAAAGATACTTTAGCTGAGAGATTTTCACTAACAAAGTCAAGTCAAGGCTTTAAGGATGCTTTTTTTTGTCCAAAAGAAAGCAAGCAACAAAAGCACAGCCTTCTTGCAGCACTCGTAGGGAGCACTGCTATTAATGCCATTGATGTATGCGCAAAAGAGGCAAGAGGCCCTGAACTCTAGCCCTGTATAATCCACAAGCTCTATAGAGATCATTGAATCAGTGTTGCAGCCAGCTGATATTTCATTATTATAAAAGGGAGCAGAAGAAAAATGCAGCCACGGATATGTGTTTTTCTTCAAAAGGAACACTTTGGAGACGGGGGAGGGGGGAGCGGAGAACAGATTTAGGTCAGTCAAAGGAACAGAGAATTAAGACTGGAAGTTGCAAGCAAGTTTTTCTCTTTTTAGTGGTGCTTAGCTTTACCACAGAAAGACTCCTTCACATAGAATCCATCCAGAATGAAAGCCTCTTAGAAACAATTGCTTCAAGAAATAAATAGATCAAGTGGTTTACCCAAAAGACGGCTGGATTGTACTTTGGACAGAGTCCTGTAGGTTATACCCACCCACCAGTGATGCAACGTGGTGCACAACAATAAGTGTATACACTGCCATCTTAATTTGTGGCCTTTGCTGCTGATGTTTAGACCAACAGAGTCAGCCACCATAATGTTTCAATCAGATTCCATCATTTGTTGGTCTTCTGGGCTGTCAAGTCACTTACATATAGCAGTTGTGGCAAACCTTTGGCACTCAAGATGTTTTGGACCACAACTCCCAGAATTCCAAGCCAGTATTGCTAATGATAAAGGACTGTGGAAGTTGTGATCCAAAACATCTGGAGTGCCAAAGGTTCAGCACCACTGGCTTATGGCAACACAGCAGTGAATTAATGATCCACAAAGGGGTTATCATTAATAGCACAGTTTGATATTTCAAATTAAAGGTCATGGATTCCTTTGTTGATTCAATCCATCTCACCCTAAGCTCTGTGTCTCTCTCTCTCTCTCTCTCTCTCTCTCTGTGTGTGTGTGTGTGTGTGTGTGTGTGTGTGTGTGTGTGCTGTTGCCTCCAGGTTACCCTAATATTATTGTTCTTCCCAGTGACTGATCATGATATATCCAAAGTATAATAGCCAGTAAAGTAAATAGACATCAGTAAACACGAAAACAATGTCATGGGCGTTTCAGAGGTGATGTTCAATTGTTCTCAATTCTGTACTCATAATTTTTTTAATTTAAACTATCCATTTGTTAGATGACAAGCTGTCATAAATGTTATACAAAATTCTATCCAAGAGTCCAGTTCTGAAATTAGACTCAACATGTAAGGATAATAGGCACAATCTGGAAATAGGAAAAGCCTTTTCTGCATGTGGCAGCAAGAAAGATGGTGGCCCAGCATGGGATGGAAATGTTCTCAAACATGTTGGGCCACCATCTTTGTTTGCTTCTGAAGCAATTCAGAAGCTAGTCTTACATTGTTGTAATGCTTTAAATTAACCCCCCCCCCACACACGCACACATATTGAGGGGAGTGATCTATTCCCATCTACCTTGCTGCCACTTTAATCACAGAAGAGAAATTTGGACAACCACCTTTGGTTTGGAGATATCCTTTGATTTGTATATCTGCATCTAGCAGGGGGTTGAACTTGATTGTCTTGTAGGCCCATTCCAACCTCACTATTCAATGCTTCTATAATAGGAATTCATTAATACATATTCTCTCTATAATAGACATTCATTAATACACATCTCTCTCTCTCTCTCTCTCTCTCTCTCTCTCTCTCTCTCTCTCTCTTACTAGGATTCTGATTAGTGAACTTACTAGATTGTCCGATCCTTAAAAGGAAGCCTTCAGAGATATATAAACCTCCTAGCCAAAGATCAGAAGCCTATGCTTATCAAAGCTGGCATTTACAAAGGAAATCAAGAAGTTCACAACCTTGAGTAATCGTCGTGTTCCTCTACTGCAGGTTCAAGAAATACCAGCCAACACAGCTAGTACTGAAGGCTTCTGGGAGTTGCAATCTAAGACCATCTGAGTTACCCAAGGCTGAAAACTACTGGACTGTTAAATCTCAGAATGAAATCAGTCCATCACGGACAAACATTTCAAAATTCATCTGGGTATCTAAGTATTGTATAAGTGTTTTCTTTGTTGCAATAATTCCTGGCCACTATTATCTCTCTTTTACAGGGTTTTATTTTTACATGACTTCTTGGTTCCATATAAATAACAAAAATGTTGTAAAGCACAAACATCTTGCAGTTACAAAAAAAACCTGTTGGTACATAACTTAAAATCTTTCTTGTAACTTATGAAAACTTACAGGTGTTCAGAGTTAAGTTGTAGGTGAATATATCAAAATATAGGACCAAAAGATTAATGAAAAATCCAAAAGGAATATGTTGATTTACATTCTTAACATGCAAAATCTTGTAGCCTACAAAGGCAGCTTTGATGTGTAAAAGACTGATAAAACATATCTAAGTGATAAAATTGTTAAACTTAAAAATCTATGGAATTAGAATAAATTATTCTGCTTGCTAGCATATCTAGACACACAAACAAGCAATATAAATCTTCTTCCCCAATCAAGTCCTTGAAGTCTATGTAAAGTCCATTGTCATTATTTGATACTACAAAGTCCAGATGCTTCAATGAGGTACCTCCTGTCTGGAGCTTTGGAAGGAAGATTGGATGGAAGGATATCAGTTGAATCTTGGCATTGATGTATGTTTTTTCTAATCTACTATGTTTAGTCTTTCCATGGCTAACCTTGCAATCAGCAAAAGGTTGCAGATTGCTAGATCAGCTGATGGTTGGGCCATGTCCTGCTGATGGCAATCTGTGTTCATTAGGAACAATTCATATTAACATCAATCAATGGCATTATTGTTTAACATATGATATTTATTTATTTATTTATTTATTTATTTATTTATTTATTTATTTATTTATTTATTTATACAAGTTATATGCCACCCACTACCCAAATAAACGGTTGTTTTATTGTGCCTGGAGGCTGGCATTTTATGAATTTATGAAGAGTTGATTAGTGGAATGTTGATGTGGAAAACTCTGCATAGTCCACAGATCTCTGTATAAAATCATATGGTCCATGATCTGAGACAACACATCTTTTGTAGCCCGGACCATTTGTTCCGCTTGTTCCGCATCGGTTGCTGGATGAAAAATGGCCGATCAAATGTGATGGATGCCTTGGTTAACCATTATTTGTAACTATAATGTCTACCAAACTGTGGGTGGCAAACAGCTTACAAAGTGCCCTCATAGTCACTAGGGATGAAGTTGTGGAAACCGGAACCACCTCCAACCAATTAGAATATGCATCCACCACAATAAAAAAGATCTGGTCCTGAGGAAAACTATGCAATTGGTACCTCTTTTCCATCAGGGAGCAGATTCCCAGAACCTTCCCCACCCCATAAGGTGATACATCACAGGCCAAAGCCACAGGAAGTGACTCATCAAAATGGGCCTTGTTGGAAAACAAGAGGTCCTTAACAGCTTAGAAATCCACAGCTTGACGTGGGCCCCTAGACCCATAACACATGCTTATCCAGCAGCTGATGGAGTGGTTCAGCAACTGCTGCATTATGAGGAAGGAAGGTATGATAAAAATTCAAAAGGCCCCAAAATGCCTGCAATTCTGTCTTGTTAGCAGGTGCAGGGTGTGAAATCACCCCTTTCACAGACTGAGTTTTCAAGGCACAACTGGGTTTATTTCAACATCCCACTGCTGTGCCACCAAATTGTGACGACGCCTCCCTTTTACACGTGTAATTGTGTTGGAAATGGTAATGCTGTCACCTTTTATTCACTTGGTAATGCTGCCACCTTTTAAAATCGTCGCCTCATGAATTGGGACAGAATCAGATGTATAATATAAAAATAATAACAAAGTTTATTGAGAAAATAATAACTATAACAATATCTGAGGATGGTATGCGTTGCCTTTAACATATAATAGATTTCATCAACTCTTCCAGCCCCCCCTGTCTTTAATAACTAGTAAACAGTATAGCCCTCACTGCCTGACAGAACTCTCACAGAGCAGTGCTGTCTCCCAGCCCTCACTCTCAAAACCTCACTTAACTAAACTTCACTGAACTGCTCCAACTGACTAGGCTCCGCTCTTTTTATATAATACCATTCCCCACCCTCCTGCTGGGATTGGCTGATGATTTGTATATTCATTACTCCTGTTTCCAGGGTTTTGTCACAATACCTCCCCCCTTATAAAGAAATTTTAAGGGAGTAAACATCCTCCTGTTTATCAGCTTCAATTCTGCATATCTATAAACTGTTTTATAACATGTTCAACCTTATTACTATATAATATCATTAAATGCAATAATTCTTTCTATATCATTACATTTTAAATAGACTATACTCTTATAACATTGGTTAACATCATAACTTCAAATACCTGTAAAGACCTTATTGATCATACTAGAATCAATCTATGTTAAGATGCATAAATACATATATTTGGTTTACATTTTAAGCTATTTTACTCATCAATATACATACAGTTTTTATCCTTAACTTATATTCTAAATATCACATAAACATTTTGATTTATAGTAAGCTCTAATTATACATTACCTTGCATTTTTCATTTACAGTTAACTTACATTAAGTTATGGTTTTTACATTTTATGACCTTACATTTCCATACTTCCTTTTTTTTAAACACCTTCCTCTTACATCAGCATAACAATATTACATTATTATTATTTAACCATGGTCCATGTAATCAATGTCTTCTGCCTCTTGCTGCAACAGCTGGACGATGATACGCCACGGGTGATCACTTCCTCTGGCACATAAATTCAAAGTCCAATTCACAGTAAATTGATGCCATTTTCCTTGGGTTCTTGGAATGTGGGATTCAACTCTTTGACACCACTCCTGGTACAGTTCATTAGAGTCCCCTCAAATGCAGCTTCGTATTCAAGCGACCAGTGTATGACATACGGGTGCTTCTTTTTTGTCAGTACAGTCAGTGGTGTTGCAATGGTGCTCAAATGTGGACTAAACCTCCCGGGATATACTGCAAGTCCCAAAAAAGATCTCACCTTCTTTTTGTTGGTCTGTCTTGGCCACGAGTCAGTCGTGTCGATCTTTTGCAGGAGGTCGATCACTCCTCGTCCCACATCGTGTCCCAGGTAGTTGATTTCTGGATTTCCTAGTTGCCACTTGGATGCTCTTTTCGTTCTCTTATCCTCTCGGATCCGCTGAAGCACGATGTTCACAGGCTGTAGTTGTTTTTCCCAGGCGTCTTTTGCAACCACCGAATCAGGTCTGTCGTTAGCATCCTTCACTTCCAAGTAGGGTTTCTGCTTTCCACGTTTTTGTATTTGCTTTTCAGCTTCCTGCAGCTTTCTAAATTCATCAGGGATCTTTTTAATGTATCGTATTTATTTATTGCATTTACATGTTTTTATTATTCTAATTTTATTGTATTTTGATGTTTTAATTGTCCATTTTGATTGTGAGCCGCCCAGAGACCTTTGGGTAGTGGGCGGCATACAAGCTATATAAATAAATAAATAAATAAAAAATAAATCTTATTCCCTTCTTGTATCATTTGTTCCTTGCCCAGTGACACTTTGTTCCCATCCAGACAAAGTTGCTCATTATTTAATATTTCTTTTTCAAGCTCTGCTTCCATTGATGTAAGTTGCTGTAAGCAATCTTCTTTACTTTCTGCTGATTTCTTCTGGAGTTAGAAAACAAATGTATCAGATTCATTCCTCCTTTCCTCCAGTCTCGTTTTCTTCATCTCTAAAAGTGCTTTTAAAGGTGAAATTTCATTTTGGAGTTCACCAATAACTGATGCCTGCAGAATTTTAGCTTCTTTCAGCTCTTCTGCTGTTGCTTTATTCTGTTCTTTTCCAAGCTGTGCTAATTTTTCTTCTTCTTCTTTTAATTTAAAATATTTTTCCAGTCTGGAAGTCTCTGCTGGTACACGAAGTTCTTCACAAGCTTGTATCATTTTCTCCTCTAGTATGAAAGTTTCAGGGTGTTTGGGATTTAAGGGTTGTGTATTTGTTTCCATTAAGTCAAAACATCCCTTCATACTGTCGTCTTGCCTTTGTTCTAGGCTAAAGTCTACTGCTGGCCCTTTTAGACTGTCAGCTAAATTAGCTTCTACCATTTCAGACTGCTGTGATTCCCTCTCAAGTTCTCCTACTGACATTTGATTTATAACTGTGTTGTTTTCACTGTTTGGTTCAGCTGGGTGTGTCTGAGCTCGTGTTACTACAAAAGCACTCTGCACATGCTCTAAGACATCTATTCCAATTAAACATGCACTTGGGATTTGATCTGAAACTCCTATTTTATGACTGGAGTTCAAACCATATGAGTTACTGCAGTCACCATTTGTAATGTCTGAAGAGACAACTGTTGTGGAGCAAGGGCTTGCTGTAAATTTTGAGGAGGTAGCTAGACTTCTGTTGATTGCACTGCCCGATTTTGTCACAGGAGACTGTCTGGGCCAAGTACCATCTTCATTCTTTACGTCTATTACCACCATCTGTCTCTGGTAGAGCCCTGCATCTTCTATAGTGCTGTCAAGTTTGCTTAACTGCTCATAAATACTGGTATTACTCATATATCTTAGCCACAGCCTAATTTACTTCCCATCAGGAATATTAAACAGCTTCTGCATCTCTTTTCCAATAGTATCAATGGTATCCGCTTTGCTGAAATAAAAGTTTACAAGATTATTAGGATCACTGTTTTGACAGAGCTTCAGTTCCAAAAGATATATTTCCACTTTACAATATTTCACAAATAAACCATATTCTACAACTTTCCTCACAATTGGCTTCTGTCCCTCTACACACCCATACCAATTTACTAATTTATTCCAGGCTTCAGTAGGAACTAAAACATAATCCAATTTATCAATAAGGTGCTCTTTCAACCTCTGAGTCTCTGAATCTGCAAAAAGTCCTGAGTTGTCAATTGGCCCTGGGAAGAGGTTAGGCTCTCCCACGTTATACCGGTCCCAGCTGTCAAAGCCCACATATTTCTTCCACTGTTTGAACCACTGGTTGTTAATCAAATATCAAAACTCCCCTGGCCGCAAAGGCATCCCCAACAGCGGCTTAAGTTCAGACACCTCAGTATGGGCCATTTTAAAAAAAGGTTTTCTTTGTATCTCTCTGGCACTTTAGTGACTGACCTAAATCTTTTCCTCAGTTGTTCTGCTGAAATGCCAATTCTAGTAAACACTAACACTTTCCCCATTCTTAGTATTCGCTTTTGGAACTGACTTGAAATCAAAATCTTTTTATTTATTTCTTTGTTATATGTGGTGTATATATTATTTCTTTATTAAGAAAAGGAAGGTTAAGTGGGTCACAGCTATTTCAATGGCAACTGTAAAAAATTTACCTCAGCTCTCTGGCAGTTTCTGACTCCTGTTAAGCTACTGTTGCCAAGGGCCAGATTGGCACAGTGCCCAGACTTCAAACTCTTTCTTTCTTTAAATAGTATCTCAGTGTTTAAAATACACAGATTTAAATATATTTCTTCGGCTTTTAACCTATAACTTTTCCTCTGACCCTTACAATTCCACTTTCCCCCCAAAAGGAATTCTAATTAGCCAACTCCCGCTCTACAGAACCTTTGTCAGCTTTAAATCTCCTCAGGTCTCTTCAGTTTCTGAGGTAAATTTTCTGCCCCCACAGACCTTTTACTTTGGAGATTTCTTTCTGTTAACACCCAGGGTGATATTTCCAGACCTTTACCAAAGCCACCCTAAATTCCAGGGCAAACGCTTTGGGTCTTTCACCCAATTTGTCTCAGCACCTTTTAATTTTCAGGCTGCTAGACAGCACAGAGTTCCGTGACTCTCAGACAGTTTCCCCAAACAAACCACTGTAGATTTTAGTCTATCCTTTCAGATTTTCTCTTCCAGGTGTCCTATAATTTGTCAAGCCAGACTCCTTTTCCTTTTGGAGTCCTGGCCTCCAGAACTAACAGGCCCACCAAAGAAAATCAGATAGCACTACAGGGTTTTAAGTCTGAATTCCTCTCTCATACACAGGGCTTCCCAAGAACTGAAATTAGCTTCACCTAATTCTCAGTCCTAATCCCTTCTCAGAGGAACTTCCACAGACTACCAACAACACTTCAGGGCTAACTTTTACTAAAGGCTTCTTCTTTTTAAACTTCCAGTTTCAATTTCTTCACAGGGTAGAGGCTAAATATTTTGAGCTGGTGACTTTTTCCCTCAGGCAAATTGGATGTATTTGAAATCCGACCGCTGCCCACCAAATTGTGACGTCACCCCTTTCACAGACTGAGTTTTCAAGGCACAACTGGGTTTATTTCAACATCCCACTGCTGTGCCACCAAATTGTGATGACACCTCCCTTTTACACATGTAATTGTGTTGGAAATGGTAATGCTGCCACCTTTTATTCACTTGGTAATGCTGCCACCTTTAAAAATTGTTGCCTCATGAATTGCAACAGACTCAGATGTATAATATAAAAATAATAACAACGTTTATTGAGAAAATAATAACTATAACAATATCTGAGGGTGGTATGCGTTGCCTTTAACATATAATAGATTTCATCAACTCTTCCAGCCCCCTGTCTTTAATAACTAGTAAACAGTATAGCCCTCACTGCCTGACAGAACTCTCACAGAGCAGTGCTCTCTCCCAGCACTCACTCTCAAAACCTCACTTAACTGAACTTCACTGAACTGCTCCAACTGACTAGGCTCCGCCCTTTTTATATCATACCATTCCCCACCCTCCTGCTGGGATTGGCTGATGATTTGTATATTCATTACTCCTGTTTCTAGGGTTTTGTCACACAGGGGCATTGCAAATTGCTCTGATCTTTTCAGGAGCTGGATGAATCCCAGCCGCATGAATGGAGAACCTCAAGGAGTCCACTTTAGCTACCTCCAAGAGGCAGTTTTCTCTTTTCACTTTCAGTCCAGCTGTTTGCAGACCATGTGACTACAAAGACAGTCACAAAAGTCTGTCTCATTAGGTGCCACACTCAAAATATCATCGAAGAAGGGGGTGACTCCTGGTATCCCTTTAAGTAAATAATCCATCAAATTTTGGAAAATGTCCGGGGCAATACTCACCCCAAACTATAGCCACTTTACTCTGAATGCCCCCCATGTGTCACTATATAGTCTGCACATTTGCAGTTGCCTCATTCACCAGCAGCTGTTGATATGCCTAACCCAAATCCAGTTTTCCAAAAACCTTTGCTCCTGCCAAGGTGGAAAGTACATGACTTACCACCGGGGCCAGATGTGCATGATCCTGCAAAGCTTTATTTATCGTGCACTTATAGTCTGCACAAATCCTACCTGTCCCATTGGACTTAATGGGTGTTACAATGGGAATCTCCCAAACCTCATGAGACACCGGCTCAAGAATCCCCTATTCGATGTGTCTATCTAGTTCTTCAAGTTTTGTTTCAGGGCAAAAGGTACCCTTCTAGCCTTAAAGCATACTGGCTGGATAGAAGGGTCCATTTGCAAGTAAATAGGGGGACCTGTATACCATCCTATGGATGGGAATTCCTAACAGATCCTGTTAAAATCTGTGCAAATGGTGACAGTCTGGTTAATGCCTCAAATTTCAATTCCCAGGGGTCCAAACCAGCTGAGCCCCAACAAGCTGACGTATGGCCCTTCCACGATAACAAGTCCCAGGAAAGGTTGACGACTCTTGAATTGTACGCTAAAGGTACCTAAACCCTTAAGGGTGATCATCCTCTTGTGAAAATCCCTCAATACAGAAGGAACAGGTCGCAGCAGGGACAATCTATGCAAGCCCATCTGCCCAAGAGTCTTAGCAGATATAATAGACACCGGGGATCTGGTGTCCAACTGCATCTGGCAAGGAACCCCCACAATTTTCACTGACACAAAAATCTGATCTGTAATACATGATATGTCATGGTGGCATTCGTATGCCCCTCCTTATACACTACAGCAGCACGGTGTGATGCAACTCTGCACAGCAGGTTCCTTGTTGATCTGGGTGATGTACTTGAACTTCCTGCAAACCTGAGACATGGCATCCTGGAACCTGCACGCCTGACAGGTGTGGTTTTCCCCATAGCCGGCACCTAGACCCCTCTTGAATTCTAATGTATGAATACTTGGCCTTGATGGTAGCCAGCCCTGGCACTGAGACTCACAATGTGTCTGATTGACTCTGTTCTCTTCTGTGTCCCAGCAGTCGGAAAGTGTCCCTTGATAGACCACTTGGCCTTGGCTGTGCATTAAGTGGTGCCCCTCCCGAGGTGTTTGTTCTGCAGCTGCCACCAAGGTGAGGGCTTTGGTCAGATCCATCTCCAATGCAGACATCAACTTATTCTGGAGCAACACATCTGTTTGGCCCCAGCTAAATTGGTCAAGCAATCACTTCTCCAGACCCTCGAGTTCATATTTGCTAGCAAGATGACACAGCTCTGCCAGGAAGATAGGGTCTGTTTCCTGTGGCTTCCTTACCTGGCTCTGAAATGCAACTCGTCTAGCTAAGGGGATGGCTAGGGGGCAAAATGTTCAGTTAACTGAGCTACCAGATGATCATATGGAACTGTTGTGATATCCTCTGATGCCACGAGATTCGTAGCTAGGCCCAGGGTAGTTATGCCACAAGAAGACAGCAGGGTAGCCCTCTTTTTTTCCTTGCTAGTAACCCCATACAACATGAGGTGAAACTTAAGACAATCAATCCAGTCTTCCCAGTTATGTGTAGTGTTGAACTCCGGAATACTGGGCACCGGGGGGGGGGATTACAGTCCTTGAAGATGGCTGCAGTTGTTGGCGAGGTGTGGCCAGTAAGCGGGCATCATCGTTGGGATCCAGCGAGGTGATAGCTTAGCTGTGCCTCTGTCAGGAGCGATTACAAAGCAGCAACAACTGGCTGAAAACGAAGGAACTTGATGGCTCAATAATATCCCACCTTCATCACCTGAGTAATACAGTAGGTTCGATGGAAAGAAACACCAGCCTCCAGGTACAATAAAACAACCGTTTATTTCCAGTGTAGCAAAGAGGAGGAACACATACTTCATCTCAAGCCCAACCTAAATACACCTGGAAGACAAACGTCCACACCCAACCCATCTCACCCCATTTTCCTATTAAAGGGAACTCCCCAATTAAGAGGACTAAATAACCCCTGATCTCTATTACCAGGCCAACTCCCCTTGGCCAAGACACAACACCTTCCCACACAAGAAAACTTCCTTGCACATATTTCAGACTTTTCTGGAAATCTCAATGCAAATATACTTGTGACTAATGTAATTTGCACTTCAAATAAAAACTGTAGGTAGTAAACATATTCCACATATTTCGCTGTACTTTGATTCTGAGGTACATATTTATACTAAAGTCTGGAGCCTGAGTCATCATTTAGAGAGAAAGGAATATAATTCTGGAAACTGAAAGATTTTGAAAACATGCCAAATCAGAGTGTGTTGCATTTTGTTTCATTCCTCTTGATCTTTTTGGGCTCATGAATGTATCTTCAAAATGTGTCTAAAAGGAATAAAATTAACTAATGTTTAAGGCCTGGGTTACCTTGGTGGGTAATCCTTACAAGGGAGAGGGCAAAATTTTGTAGGGAGTAGTACAAGTGCAGCGACCTTGCTGCCCAAAAATCTTATCTGTTTGCAAAATAAATAAATTGACAGTGATATTAATACATACTCAAACAATAAGGGATTGCTCCAGGAATCAGTACATTTTAAAACAACCATGATGGCAAGGTGGGGGAAAAGGAAAAATACTGATTGATGGGCCCAATGAGTTGATCTTACATGTTTGTCATGTGAACAGAAATTTATAAAATGATTTAAATAACACCAGAACCAATATAACTGGGGTTCTTTTGGTGCATGGGATGCAGCCTTTATTTTACAGCAAACACAGTTCTCAGCTAATTCTCTTATCCACTGTGTTTCACTGCACTCAACAGAAAAGAATCTAGACATGTGCTTCAAAGAACTCCCATTGCTAATGATAGTTATGGCCTGTCAAATATGAAATAAATAGGAAAAATCAAATCCCTCCAGCGAAGTACACACAATTCTTCAGAGAGTCATTCATATGCTAATCTTCATCTTTGCAAGGTTAACTGATGATGGTGGTAAAAAATAATGTGTGTGTTGATACAATCCTAAGGAGCTTACAGCAATTGAGTTTGTTATTTGTGCCTATGAGTCACAGTTCTTATTTCTACAGTTATGCCACTGTGGATTCTTTTCTCAAAAATAGCTGAACTGGTTGAAGATTTTCGCTCAAGGCATGTTAGCACAAGTAAAGTGCTATTGCAGTTGAAGGATGATGACAGGGATAAGGATGATGGTGATATTAATAGGATGCTGCTGCTGCTGCTGCTGCTGCTGCTGCTGCTGCTGCTGCTGATGATGATGATGATGATGATGATGATGATGATGATGTGGTTACTGGAAATTTTCTTAGTGTGGTTGCAGTTAATTTATTTATTTATTTATTTATTATTGGATTTATACCCCGCCCATCTTCCCTAAGGAACTCTGGGCGGCTTACAGAGCTGATCGAATCAGCAAATATAAGGAACACAGATAGAAGAAACATAATGTTGAGGTATAGTATTCAAACCCAGAATGAGCCATAAAGCCTAAATAGAAACAGGACATGTCTATGTATCACTTGCTCCAGAGCAGGGCTGTCCAACTTTGATCAGGCCGAGGTCTGCTTTTTCCGGCCCAAAGTGCCTGAGGGCTGCTACAGTGGTACCTCTACTTACGAGCAGCTCTACCGTGTTTCCCCGAAAATAAGACAATGTCTTATATTAATTTTTGCTCCAAAGATGCGCTAGGTCTTATTTTCAGGGGATGTCTTATTTTTCCATGAAGAAAAATACGGTACACATTTATTGTTATCTTATTATGGGGAGGCCTTATTTTCGGGGGATGCCTTATGGGGCAAAACTGAAAGTAGGTCATATTTTCAGGGGATGTCTTATTTTCGGGGAAGCAGGGTACTTACCTTTCCCCTTTTAAACTGCTGCCTTATGAATTGTCAATGTAGTTTCTCTACTCACGATTCCCCTAGCCTTGCTGTCAGGCGGGGGCTTTGAAGCGCAAGCTTTGAAGCGTGAGCGCTGGGCAGTGGGTGGGGAGAGGTGGAACCATCTTTTCTCCCCCAGCGTTGCCTTTCCCACCAGGTCTTTGAAGGGCAGCTGGCGGATGTGTGTGGGGGAGGCAGGGATCATGCACTAGGATTATAAATCTTCACATTTTTCTTGCTGTTAAATGAAAAACATTTCAGAAGTTTTCTCCTTTTTTAGGCAAAATTATGAAAGGATTTTTTTGAGGGGGTCCATTTTAGGATCTTGTTCGGAAAGTATGTATTTTGCTCAGAAAAGGAAGTTTTGGGGACAAACTCCATATATTTTTCATCAAAATATATTTTCATTCAAAGTGCAATGTTCTGCGCAAAGCACAAGTTTTTGTACAAAGCTCTCTTTTTTCCCTCCTGTCACTGCTGATGGGCAAAGTGCAGGTCTTTTTCACTTTTATGCAGGAGTGAAAAACTCTTGCAGCAGTTGAAATATTTTTTTGTGGGGTGTGTCCGTGTGTTGAAGCAGTCAACAACAACAACAACAACAACAACAACAACAACAACAACAATGCAAGGGTTTTCCCCATCCCTATATATACTCTGGCATGTGGGAAAGAAGCGTCTGTATGGGTGAAGCTGTATATGAGCCTTGTGGGCAGTCTTCCCTCTAATTTTCCAATGGGAATCTGTACGCATGGAGTTCCAGCCATGACTGGAAGAAAATGGGCAGAAATGCTGGCTCAGTGGCATGTGCCTGATGCAGCAAACATTGCTGAATAATCAGGGTTCTTCTTGATGCTAGTAAGCTTCTAAAAGTGAGCAGCTTAAGGTCCTTTACATACATTCCAGTGATTTGCGCAGATGGTGGTATGAAAGCTGATTTTGGCAGTTGGGATATTTATTTATTTATTTGATTTATAAAATGCAAAACTATCTTGCCCAAGGGCCACCATGGGTAGTGTACAACAGAAAAAGAATACAAAAATATAACAGTACAGTAAAACCACAGTGAACATAATTTCAAATACATAAGCGTATTATGAATATCAGTATCACAAATGCCCTGAAAGTATCCTATACATCAGTGGTTCCCAGCCTTGGCTAATCCAGGTGTTCTTGGACTGCATTTCGTATAAGCCTTTGCTACCAGATGTGCTGGCTGGGGTTTCTGGAACTTGGAGTCCAAGAACACCTGGGTCACACAAGGCTTGGGCCCATTGTTATACATGCTACCGTCACTCCAGTGAGATACTGAGATATCCACATTATATAACTTTGTTCTGTACATGCAGCATCTCACAAATTGAATCTTCCATTGAGTAAGCAGATTCTGGAAATACTCTTTTCAGGGTGACACATTTGCAGGAACAGTAAATGCACTTCAGAAGTTCGGCTTAAGGTGCAAAAAAACCCAAGGACTATGCTGAAGGAGGAGTTGAGCAGAGATTCTTACATTCCACCTCATACACATTGAAGTATCATCCCCACAGCTTTTCAAATTTATTATTGACAGAATTTTTCTATAATTAGATTCTGAGAAGTAGGCATGGCTGATTTTTTTTTATCAAAGCAAAAAACGTTTATGCCAAGCGTGTGACACTCATAAGAACTCATCATGAGGACAGATGGGTGATGGGTCTTTGTTTCACTCTGTAGGGATGCAATATGCACGAAAAGGATACACAATTCCGATATGTATGTATCTCATCCTCCAAAGGAGAAAAAATAAATAAAAATAATGGCCAGGCACCTTAAAGTCAAAATCCAGATTTCCTCAGCAGGAATTCATGATGATAAATTATCACAGAGGTACATTGTTTGGGAAGGCAGAGTAGTAAAGCCTGTGTTTATGCTGTCTCTCACTTTTCATGGTGAAACAATATTCTTCCACCTTTTCAGAAGGAGATCAAATGTTCTCACTGCTTGTAGGAAGCTTTGGAAATTCAGCTGAAAGGAAGGATCAGAGTAGAAAAATACTTTACTTTGCTGCATGCAATTCCCTTCAAAATTCTACAGTTAAGTGATAGAAACGTTTGTTGAACTTCTCAACAAAATTTGGGGCAGTTTCTCTTTCTCATAATCATATGTGAAGTTGTTTGTTTGCCTTGCAATGACCTGTTTAAAGGCACAACCACAGTGGTATTCAGTTTTTCACTACAATAACCCCCCGCCGATCACGGGGGTTAGGGACCCACCCCACCCGCGATCCACGAAAATCCGCGATGTGCGGAAGCGGGGGGGGGCAGGGGGCGGGCGGCGGGCGGCGATTGCAGAAGTCTTGGGGCGGCGAGCGCCAGCGGCGGCAGGGGGAGCTAACCTCCCACTGCTGCCCACCTGCACTGCCAGAGACTTCTTGTCCGGGGTCATCTCCATTCAAATGCATTGCCAATACATTTCAATGGAGAAAATTTTCCCCACTGGAAAACATTGGCTCAATGCTTTCCAATGGGAAAATTATCCATTGAAATCCATTGACTCAATGCATTTCAATGGAGATAGCACCCCTCCGCCGCCCCCCGCACGGCTCCGAGACTTCTTGGAGGGGCACGGGGGGCGGCGAGGAGTGACCCAATCACCCCCTGCTGCCTCCGCCCCTCCAGAAGCCTCGGAGCTGCATAGGGGGGCGGTGGGGGTGATCACATCGCTCCCCGGCGCCCCCCCTGCGTGGCTCCAAACCTTTTCGGAGGGGTAGGGGGCTGTGGGGAGCAATCCGATCACTCCCTGGCGCCCCCCTGCCCAGATCCAAGCCTTTTCGGAGGGGTGGGGGGCAGCGTGGAGCGACCCGATCGCCCCCCCAGCGGTGCAGGTACTGCGATCCCACGGTAGTGGGACCGCGGTACCTGAACTGCGAAATGGCGGGGGTGACTGTACTTGCAGAGCAAATATCTTCCCTGCAGTGACATAGTCTTCATAACCTTGGAGTGGGGTGAGCTGAAGGACAAATATGGGACACTGTCAGATCACTCCTTCCCTCAGCTAGTTCAGTGCACCTCTCTTTCTTTCTTCAATATGGGTTTGGTAGGGAAGGCATCTTGCACCATCTATGGCAGAGGTGCCCACACTAAAAAATTAGCACATTACTGGGAGTTTTCTGATAAAGTGGTTAAAACCATGAGGGTTAATGTGCCAATGCCGGGGAAATATTTTCCTGCCTAATTCTTCTTCCGACACCCTAGTCCACTTTGACTAAAAATGCTCCCAGGAAGTTATAAAAATTAAAAAAGATAAGTGCTTTGACTCTGACTCTGCAAGGCAGGAATATTTATTTATTTATTTATTTATTTATTTATTTATTTATTAGATTTTTATTCTGCCCATCTGGCAGCAAAATAAACACACCCTCAACAGAGGTGGCGGCCTCAGGCATAGTCTATCTGCTACTTATCAGGGTGTGCTTTCCAAAGTATCCAGACAAATAAAAAAAGCCTTCACCACCAAGGCCATAGCTAACAACCCATTCTTGATAGGTTGATTCTTTTTTTCTAATGGCGAACGACATGTTTCCTCAGCAGTACAAGTCTTCAAGGGCAAGGTGATCTCACAATATTGGCTCCCCAATATTTGCATGTGCAAATCTACATTCCTTTGAATCTGTCCAGACCAAATTTTTGAGATCAATCCTGCACCCCTAACGCAGCCCTACGCCTGGAGACTGGATTAGTTTCCATTAGAGGATGGGTAAAAGCCCTCATGATTAATTACTGGTTCGAACTTATGCTTCTTCCTGTTGGTCTGGCTCCCCTGACCCTCCTAGACACCTTCCAGTCAGATTGGAAATCTTTTGTAGTCAAAGAAATGCAACGGATAGGTCTCTCTATTAACACCCTTATAGCGATGGGCTGCATCAATGCCAAAGCGACCGTCAAGCGTAGCATCTGGGATATAGATTTTCAGGAACACTTGAGCCAAATGGGCACCAATAACATAGTCACATACAATGCATTCAAGATGTCTTTTTAGCTCTATGTCTACAAAAATAATCTGGGCCTTTTCCTTAGCCAGACTGAATGTGCTCCCTTCCAAACTTTTGGATGGGAAATTTCAAAATATCCCTTACTCAGATAGGCTGTGTCCTTGCAATAATAGCCAAATTGAGTCTGTGACCCATGTTCTTTTATGCTGTTCCTTTTATGAAGAACTACGTAAGGAGCTTATACACCCTATTATTTGCAAACATCCTGGGAGACCTACCAACTACTATGCTAAGCTACTCCTTTCAGATAGGCCCCTTCAGATCACAAATGGTGTTGCCAGGTTTTGCTACGCTGCTATGATCAAACGCAGATGTATAACTAACAGAGGTTTGAGCTCTCCTGATTATATATAGTGTTTTACCCATAAATGGTCCTTTTTACAAGTTCTGTATTTTCCAGTAATATATTTTATACTGTTTTATCATATTATATTTTTATTGTATTACAATTTTTGTATTATGTGTGATTTGATTAACAACCTTAAATAAACATTAAATTCTTGATCGCTTTCAGCACCTTAGACCATTGTTCACCTTAAGGCTATGAATACTATTGTCTCCCTAACGAGCCTATTTAGGCCATTGTTCATCATATGAGCCTAATTCAGATCAGGGTGACAAGAGGTCAAAGCTGACTGACTATAAGATGGAGGACTGCACTAGCTGTATGAACAAACAGACTGATGAAGCTATTTGGATGAGCAGCGAAACATTTCTATCTCTCAAAAAAGAAGTCCAGTAGCCATGACTCAACTTCAAGATAAACTCACCTGGATGACTGAGAATCTTCACAAACATACACCCACAAAACATGCAGACTCCTGGTAGATGGTCAGCACTAGCCTGGTCTTTGTACCACTCACCCTCTTATTTCACAATAAGCAAACAGTTATAAAAATGCTGTATTTTATTAGAGTTACCAATTGTACCAGGATATGTTTATTTATAAGGTGCCAAATAACACAGCTGGTGTTTTCAAAGCTGCATGTATTAGAGGGAAAATTATTTTAAATCTGAGTAGGGAGATTTTAAAACTATTTTAAATCTGAACCAGAGATTAGGGGCAGAATGTGCATTTCCTAATAGTTCTGTTTTTAAGATGATTCCAACACTCTCTCACTGGGATATGCAGGGTCTGTTTTCCTCCCATTGAAAACTGTATTCCTACATGATCTGTCAGACACTACACGCCAGTCATGGTTGGGGCTCAAACTGGGGCCACACTGGGCTAAAGCCTAACATGGGTGAGACAGCGCCTTCCTCTATTTTTGCCACCTTTTTGCTCTCCCCTTCTCCACCCACCTGTTCTTCCATCGTCATCCTTACCTGGCAGGCTGCTGTGAAAGGCGGACATGATTCCAGCAAAAGCTGGATGCTATCACTTGTGCACGTCAATCAAAATTAGGCTTAACATGTGGGGATAAAATCGGGCTGAGGGCTACATGTGCCCATAAGGCCCATAAGCTGACCTTCCTTCTACTCAAGGACATGCTCTCCTACTGCCACCACTTCCAAAAAACCTTCAACCTGGACTTTTGAATCAGCATCAGCAAAAACCAAACCAAACCAAAAACAAACACACCAACAAATCCAGCTCGGACTGAATAGAGGCTGATAAATGACACCACTTGTAAGCAAAACATTGCACATTTTCACTTCCACCCACAGGTTCTGCGCCTTTGGAGACTCGCTGATTGTGATAATATTTATGCTTTCATGGTAGCACCATTAGAAACACTCCTGAAGGCGCAACACGAAATGCACTGCAACATATTGTAGGCCCTTCAGGGAGTTGTTTCTTTATACCTAGCTCTGATTACAGGAAACAGAAGTTGAAAAAGCATCAAGAGAAGTGGCTTTTCAGCCTTATGAGGACTATTATCCCTTTTGTAAAAATATGAACCACTCAGCTGGTTTTACCAATGGGATGGGAGATTTTAAGGCCAGACCTCAACTTGTGACACTACCCATGAAATCATCTTTATAAAAATATACCTATGGAAAATGCACTATGCCTAAAACGAATTTTTCTAAGATGTGGCGACAATAACAATTCTAAATGTTATTATCTGAGAGTAACCTAATTGTATTGGGGAATGATTAAATGGGCACCAGACTGTTTCTGACCCTTTGAAATGTTTGCCACAAGAAATGTGTTGATCTTAAGGTGCCACAAGACTTTTTGTGGCTTGGTGTTGTTTCCAAGAATAACACATGTATTGTGTCAATTGCACATTTAAGAACATAAAAAAAGAAATATGCTGGCATTTTCTCCCCCATCCCCTCACAAGACTTGGGAAAGATACATTTCTCTCCCAGCATGGTAGAGACAAACATGAGGCCAGGCAGGAGGGCGGGCACTCACAGAACCATCTATCACTGTTATTCTCTCCCTCTGCTTGCTTGCCTACCTCCCTTAAAAGGAATGTGCTTGCTCGAATTGCACAAACTTTTCTGCCTGGGCATAACACTTTGCAAATTTACACAGGAACGACTTGACGTTACTCCTGGACATACAGGATTCTGGCCATTTACTTACCCTCCTGAACCTGTTCAGGGTGACATTGTAACCCAGGTATGAGGATGGGTCTTGTATGTGATACTGCACATGTAGTATATGAAAAGGTAGTGTCATTGGTGTTGCTTGATCCACTACTGCAGCCTCGCCAGCCTTCAACTTCATAGGGTGATAAGGTATTAGTATTAAGACAGAGGGAGGGGGAATTGACAATGAGACCACAAAGCCCAGCTTTTAAAAAAACTGAAGAGACCACGTCTTGTGGGAATTTCCATGATGACTATTTGAACGTGATTTTGTGAGCAGGATTTTCTGCACCAAGGAAACGTTCTTTTTCTCGGCGGGGAGGACGCGGCTCATTGGTTACCAGGTTTTGCTTTGCTTTTTCTTTCCAGATGCCACTCCCTCAGTTCAGCATGAAAGGGGGTACAGCCCTTTCGGGTCATTTTCATTCCCGGGTTTCCAATAAATTTTTCAGGCAAGGCCAGGAGAGGGGCGGGATAGAACTGGAGATGGGAACATTGTCATTTCGGGAGAGAAAGACATAAAAGGAAAGGGAGGAAAACTTGGAGGTGCTGTTTATTAAAATCAAACCAAAGTCACCTTGGGATGTGTGTGAGATACGGATGATTGCATCCCCCCTAGGTAAGGGAAAAGTAAGACAATTAAATTTATTTTGTTTCTCCAGTAATGCAACAAATGGGACCAAATAAAAGACTCCCTTTCTTACACCTCACCTTTCTCCCTTGCTTGCTTTGGAATGGGTTTCCCCTTCTCCCTTCTCCCCCTTGTTGACTCCCCACCTACAAAATTGAGGAGCTTTGGATCTGAAGCAGTTGTGGGCAGCTTCCCACGTCCATACCTGGTTTCTTCCACAAGGGCGCTTCACTCGCTCTCACAGACACTCCCCCTTGATCCCACCCCACCCTACCCCCAACTCCACCCTGCCTGTGAATGGTTCAGGGGGAGCAGTTTGCAGAATTCACCAGCATTGCCTGCCTGCCTGGGTCATCCCTGGCAGAAGGAGCTTGGCCAATGCTAGCCGAGGGATTGGGGGGGGGAGAAAGGAAGGAAGGGGCTAGTGGGCCTGGAAGGAGAGGGGAACCCGCAGGTGTGGCAGCAGGGCAAGGTAACGATTAATCTACGAAGAACACGAAAACGGGGGGAAGGGGGCCTGTTCTTTTTATTTTTTCCTTTCATTTTAAACACCATCCCCATGTCTCTTGGTGAAAACAAGTTATTCTTTTCGCCAAAATGGTATCATTTGTTCTCTATAGTCATTCTGTAGAGAATTTCCCAGCAAAACCCCACTAGGTTTCTTTCTCTCCGTTCGCCTTAACCCCCCTCCCCATCATGCAATTCTGGGGATTATTTTTCTAGGCTCCATGAACTCAAAAAGGGATCCTCATGATTTCATCTGGGTTTTTTTTGGGGGGGGGATTTTTGCCAACTCTCCAATAGATCCCATCTATGCCCACAGATTACACCATAGATTACCCACTAGCCTTGGGTTCCCATGATTTCATATAAAGTGTATTTGGAATCCTTTCTAAACCACTGCCAGATCATAGATCCCACCTGTGCCAGTACAGTGTGCCATGGAAATTATGAATTTGCATAGACACGCAGACAAATTTGGAAACCTGCACGGCAACAAAAAGTTGCTGAGTAGGATGAAGAGAGGAGACGTGGCAGTAAATAACAAGTGTCCATAACTGGACATCAGAACAAGTATGAGGATTAGTATTCACTGTGGCAGGTCAAACAGAGGCATCATAATATTAAAAACATTTCCTAATCATGTAGTTTAAAGGCTGCCCCAGATGTAGTTGCGTTTCAGTAACTGTTATTGTATGCATTCCTGCACATTTTTCAGTTATTAACTTTGGAAGTTTGCATCTTACAGCTTATAAAAGAGTAATTATCTGATTATGTAGTGAGACCCAATAATGTGAATTAAGTGATTCTCCCCATTTGTAAGCAACAACATTATATACTATTGTTACTGAAATTCAGTCTACTGTTTTGCGACCTCCAGACACCAAACAAGCTGGGCTGATGGTTTATCAAGAGAAATAATGAAGATCAGATGGCAGAAGTGCCTTGCCACTTGGAATATTGTTTTTTCAAACACTTAAATTATTTTATATCCTTTAATTTTAATACATTTCTTTTATTTGTTTAAAAAAGTGATAAATTAGTAACAAAGTATCTGATTTAGGCTTTTTTTGGTGTGCAGATTGCTGCATCAGATCCTCTAGTAGGAGGATGGGATATTAAATGTAATAGAAATACAAAAGGATCAAGCATTAATAACATCTTTGTAGATGTTATTAGGAGTCATTCCACAGGCATTGGTGGATGAAAAGTACATCCAGGCATAGAGAAGCAAATGAATGGATTTTAGTCTGAGCAATTTTTGTCTAAACTAAGTGAAATAAAAATCTCAAATCCATGCAGTGTATAAATAATGGTGTATTGGAATCAAAAGACTCAGGGGAAATAAAGAAACAAAATGTATAAGCACAGAAAATTGTCCAATTAGTTGTCATAAGACAATACTGCGTAGATTGGTTGATTGATATATATATCAGCGATGGCAAAAGTTTTTGAAACCGAGTGCCCAGCCAGGGGAAACAGGTTTGAACTGCTTGATGTATTCTTGTTCAGTTGTTTCAGATAACCCTCCTCTTAGAAAACAACTGTAATCAGTGACGTTATACTTCCCAAATGACAAGACACAAAAAGCAGCTCTGGCGAAAATGCTGCCACTACCTTTGCCCTCACAGCCATTGCCCTTGCCCTTGTCAACACAGTCCCCTTGCCACCATTACCAATGACGACTGCCAAGGCATCAAGGCACCTCTGCCTCGCCTTTACTGGCACCACCGCCCTCGCTGCTGATACCACTGAGCCGCTGCCATAACTGCAGCTCACCACAATGACAGGGACCGGACCTCTCCATGACCGTGAGCCAATGCCATCAAACCACCAAGCAGGCAACAAACAATGGGCTACAGAGCACTGACAGGCTGGGCCAGCGGCCAGCCAACCCTCTGCCTGAAGTAACAGCCCTCCGCGGACTAAACAGCAGACCATGCTGATACCCATGGGCAGGAGGGAGCAGGGAAGGGGCTGCCAGACAAGTGGAGAAAGACGAGAAGGGAAAAGAAATAGTCCCTGTCCTGTAGGCAGTGGCATAAAGGGCAGTCACAAACTAAAAATAAAACAAAATGAGAGAAAATAAAAAGTAAAGTTAAGAATAAAGAATAAACAAAGTAGAATGCACGGCAGAGGTAGACTCCCTCTGCTGACCTCCATCTTATCGGAAGGTCTTACAGCTCCCAAAGTAACTAATTGCTACTGATGTTTTTACATTGCTGAATGGAGAAACCCAGCGAAGTATCTCAGAGAAGCCAGATTCCCACACTGTCTCAACATGTACCCACCCAGTACATATATGTGAGTATATGCTGATGTGGCTGAAAATTCCACTAGTAAGTTACAAGTAGATTAAGTCCATTCTATCAGTGGGTATTTGTAAGTTCTGTTGATTCAATGGGCCTAGTCTAGTTGCAACTTGTAGCCACTATGTGTGTGAATATTACTGTTCTGTGACTACTCCATCTGCATCAGAAAGTTGTACTAGATTAGTCTTGTTCTAGTAAGTTTACTGTCATCACTATTGAGAATGGTCTAGATCACCATGCTGGGAGAAAAAGATTCTTTTAGTCATTGGACTTGATTATTTGAGTGTCCTTGGCAGTCTTGGTTGCTGAGCTCTTCCTGGGTCACTTTAGAGCTTTAGTTCTTAATACTTGGTCCTCAGTAAATTGGAGATGACTGCTTGCAAAAGCCCCATGCAATATAGTCTACAATTGTGTGTACTGACAGAACGTCAAGGAGTTGAAAGTCCAAAACATAAGGAGGACCAAATAAGAACCACTTCTTTAGTGGTAATGCCCTTGGGGAAACTGTCCTTTGCTCTGAGACCTGCACTTTTATCTGTTTATATCCTGCCTTTCTCCTGCAAAGCTGGGTGGATAGCTCAGTGGTTTCGTATCCAACTATAACTGTGGAGCCATAGGTTGGGTGTTCCCCACTGTACCTCCTGAGAGAAAAGCCAGCCTGTGTCATCATGGGCAAACTACATAATCCCAGGTTGTCTTCAGAAGAAAAGAATGGTGAGCCACTTGAGTACTCTCTACCTAGAAAACCCTGAAGAGGGTTCCCATAAGGTCTGGATTGACTTAAGGACACAGTAATTATTTCTTCTGCAATTGACTTGTTGAAATCCTGAAGAAGATTCCTGACTATGCCAAGAATTCTACAGAAATTTATAGACCTCTTGGGCAAAGGACATTGCATCGTTGTTTACTCTTCCCCCACAAAACTGGCACACAGTGCATGATATACTTTGGCCGTGCCATCTTCTCAGTAGCTCAGTTCCTATCCAAGATGGTTGGAATTATTTAAAACTATCTCATCACAAAGCACCCCTTCAGTTGTTCTTCAATTTTCTTGGTAATCACTTTTTTTCTTGCTCTCCCATAATCATTCCAGTATCAATCAACTCATTTTTTAAAAAAATTCTGACAGACTCAATTTGTTCTTGAAACTGTTCTCCATATCCTTGAACATAACCTTTCTCGCATATTGTTCCAGTGATGGCCTCCTTTGTCCTGCCAGTCTTCCTTCTCTAGACTGCTGCTGACTGCAGTTAAATAAACCTGGAACTGTGTAGTCTGGCTGGATTACAGATCTAATGATCCTATACCAGTTCTGGCCCTAGATTATTTATATAGATCCAGACTGTTCATTCTGTTCAGCTGTTAAACCCTTCTTGATATGACAGTTCCTCCCCCCCACATACACACATATGCACTCTCACTGATGAATGGATTAACATTGCAGAAAATATCTTTCAAGCCACTCATTGTAAAGGGCACCTCACAGAATAAACCATGTTTATATGGATATATTCATTACATGTTGAACTTCTCTTGATATATCATTTAATAAGGTGGGCTTGTAAACTATAATGGCTTGGGAGGGAATGAATATTGTCCAGCATTTGACACTTTGACAGGTAATCAGCAGGAAGATTAAATGTTGGGTTCACCTTGATTTAGCCTTGGACTTTTCCTATGAATCATAAGGCACAGGCACAAATTTGTTCATGTTGGCAAAGTTCTCATCAAAAATGTATATAAACATTTCTTGTCTCTTGGGGCAGTTGGATGTTTTACAGTTGCTCTTGGATGGTGTTTGAAGAAGAGTACAAACCGTGTTTCTGGAAGACATCACATCCAAACATTACATGATACATCTTGTCACTTAGGAAAACTTTGGGCTTTTGGAGTCATTCTAATGTCTTAAAAGTTTTTTTAAGGATCTGGAAGTTGAGTCATGGCAACTGGACTTCGCTTTCTTCTCTTTCTTCAGCTTCATCAGTCTGAAGAAAGATAGTGGGAGTCCTCCATTTTATAGTACACTTTGGCCTCTTGTCACCCTGGTCTGAAATAGGCTCATAAGATGAACACTGGCATGAATAGGCTCATTAGGTTGACAACAGTCTCAATAGTGAACAATGTGAACAATGGCCTAAAGTGCTGAAACACACAAAGTATGGGTCATTATATATGGCCTTGACGGTGAAGGTGTGAAGTATTTTTGATTTGTCTAGGTATTGTTGAAATCACAGCCTGATAAGTGGCAGATAGACTGTGCCTTAGCCCCCCATCTCTGTTGAGAGAGGGGGTTTCACTACTCACATGAATGGCTTCCCTGACTTCTCTCTCAAATCACCTATCTTCTCTGTCTAATATGTGTACATCCTCATCTTTGAATGAGTGCCCTTTGTCCTTCAAGTGGAGGTGTACTGCTGATTCTTGTCCTGAGCTGTTACCCCTCCTATGTTGGGCCATCCTTTTTTTAATAGCTGTTTAGAGGTCTGCACACTGCTCACTGCATTGGACCACATATACTATATTGCTCCTTTTGTGTTTTTGTATTGGGTCCTTTGGGTGGACAAGTCTCTGCCTTAGTGTGTTGGTGGGTTTGAAATAAACAGGGATGTGGCATTTGCCAAAAAAAAAAAAAAAAACCTTTTAAGCTTCACAGACACTCCAGCCATGTAGGGAATGATCAGGTTCTTCTATCAGGTCTGGGCATTTCTTTTTAAGGAAGACATTCACTGAGTGACCACCGAGATCACTCAGAATCTCAGATATTTCCATGCATGGGTAACATGTCCACATGGACATGTTTACATTCTTGATAGTCTTTTTTTGTTTAATTTTTTTAAAAAAATAGCATGCCTTTCCTGAGAATCAAGTTTTATTCACTGGTCTTTCACAGAGAAGAATTAAACACACACTTATTCTAAGTGTTAATGCTGTAGAACAGGGGTGGCGAACAAGTTCGACAAAAAGAGCAAAAATTTTAAACTGTGAGAGTCAGAGAGCCACACCACGTAGTGACCTGCCAAAACAGACAAACACTCACACAAAAGCATATAATTTTAACAATAATATATTAAACACATAATATAACATGCTCAGTCAGGTGTTTTTTGTTACCTTGTTGGAGTGATGGGATGATAATCTCAGTGGGATTTCTGGCATCTTTTGTTTTCAGTAATCTTCTGCAAATCAGGTTTGTATTCAGTTGTAGCCACTCGGAGCAGTTCCTTTACATGAGTGTCAGTCAGAATGGACCGGTGCTTTGATACAGCTTCTCACAGACGTATGTTGAAGAGAACACAAACAGCAGCTTGAGAGCGGCTCTTTTTACACGTAACATGGCCTTCCTTCAAAAGAGATTTCAGTCTATCGTCCTCGCGTAGCTCAATCATTTCTAGTTCACTCGCTGCCTCATCAGTAACAAGTGGGGTTTTCAGGCAGTCGGTGTCAGCATTAAACGGGTCGATGAGAAAAGTGATCTGTGTTTTTTTTTGGTCCAAGTCCTCAAACCGGAAAGTAAACTTCTCTTGCAGTTGTGTAAGTTGTTTCACGTATCCAGCTATATCTGTTTTAACACCGGTCTTCTGCAGGGTGCTGCGCAAAGAAGGAAAATGGGATAGATTGCTGTTTTGAATGTGTGCTTTAAAAAGCTTCAACTTGTTTACAAAGGAGAATACACTTTGTGTCAGCTCAGGAAGAGTTTTTAATTTCCCCTGCAGGTCCACGTTTAGTTTATCCGAGTGTGAAAGCATGTCCACTAAAAATGCCAAATCCATAAGCCACTCGGGGTCTGAAAGCAGAGGATACGTTTTGTTCTTCTCTGCCATAAACAATTTTACTGTTTCCAAAAGCTCAAAAAAGCACGAAACTACTTTGCCTCTTGAGAGCCATCTCACTGCGCTGTGCAGTGGCAGGTCACCGGGCAAGTCTGCGTCAAGTTCTGCAATGAGGTTCTTGAATTGCCGGTGATTAAGGGTGTGCGTATGGATGTAGTTCACAATCTCCATCACAGGCTTCATAACGTGGTCTAAATTCAGTGTTTTGGACACAAGTTGCTCACGATGGATGATGCAGTGAAAGTTCCAAAATTCAGGAAAGGCGTCATCACCTTTACAAAGACCCACAAGTCCATTTACTGAGCCAATCATCGACGGTGCTCCATCCGTGACTATTGCGGTGAGTTTTTCAAAAGACATATTCGCTTTTTAAAAAACGGCAGTCATTGCCTCTTTTATGTCAGTACCGCGAGTTCTGTCTTTTAATGCGACAATGTCGAGAAGCTCTTCTTTAATCACACAGTCCTCAGAAACCATTCGCGCAAATATTGCCAACTGTGGCTTGTCTTGTATGTCGCATGACTCGTCTAATGCAACACTAAAATAAGCACATGCGTTCAAGTCTGCATGTAGATCTGACTCAATCACATTATTTATGTCTGCTATTCTGGTTTCAACTGTGTGCCATGACAGCTGGAGATCATTGATGGAATCTTTGAGTTTTTTATTGTCTGGAGCCAAGGTTTCAATTACATCCGCAAAACACTGTTTTAGAAACTCCCCTTCATTGTATGGTTTTTTAGCACGGGCAATGTTCCACGCCACTTTATAGGATGCAAGGGTCACAGTTTCTCCATGCTTGGTTAATTGCTGAAACATTTGAGACTGTCTTTTTACCTGGCTTTTCAAGGTGCTCAATTTTTGCTTCCGTAGTTCAGTACCTTTGGGTAATTCCTTGTCAATATTAGCATGGAGAGTTCTAAAATGATGCTGAAGATTTGAAGCCTTGAAATGTGATATCATAGTATTGCATATTAAACACAGCGCTTTCCCATTCCGTTCAATAAAGAAGAAAGCATCTTCCCATTCTTCCAAAAATGTCCTGTGTTCATCTTCATATTTTTGTTTAGCTTTGCATTTTGCCATTTTGAGTGAGGGTAAAAATCCTGCAGTGATGGTGAGGGTGTGCTGCGTCCTCCACACTAAGAACTAACGGCAAGATGTGACACAACATGTGACACACAGGTCCCCCCACTCTCTGGCCCATGCAGTTGTTTCCAGGGGATGGGAGACGTGATGACGCAGCCTGGGGGCGGGACTATGTGCTCGGAGATCTCTCCTCAGAGGTCCCTCCTCAGAAGCAGCATAACAAAATCCAAACTTGGCAAAGAGCCACAGTATACAAAATAATGATAAGAGGCAAAGAGCCGCATTCATTTTGGCCGGGAGCCGCATGCGGCTCGAGAGCCTTGTGTTCGCCACCCCTGCTGTAGAAGGAGATGCAGGCAGAAGCCTTATTTTTGAATATGAGAAGTGATATAGTGATCCACAATGAGAAACGTACCCCTTTTTCAATAAGTAAGCAACATCGTACAGGACAGCAGGATCCAGTAAAATCCAGAGAAGTGAGCTCACCACTTCACTGCTGCTTCTTCTCTCCCATATAGCCAGGAGATGGGTTCTGGTTGTTGTAGAGACATTGGAATTAGCCTTCAGGAATAACTATTTATTTATTATATGTTCATTTGTTTTATTTATATGTTACCTTTCTCCCAATAAGAGAACTCTAGGCGGCTGTAAGTTAAACATTAAAAGTCATTAAACGATATGCCAATTAAAATACAACTGAATCATGAAGAACAAGTAAATATTAAAAAACTATCATAGCTCTAAGAAAGCATTCAGAGGTTCAGTCATGGTCATTAAAAGCCTGCCTGAAAAGATCCTTTATCCTTCCGCTGTTGGCGGAAGGATAAGAAGGGAGGAGCATCAATCTGATCTCCTGAGAGAGACCATTCCATTACCCCCCCCTGTCTTCATCAGCTCTGCCTGCACTGGTAGTGGGACTGATACATGGGCCTTCTCTGATTATCTTAAATGTCAAGAAGAAATCTTGTATGTAGAGATGCAGTCCTTGAGACAGCCTGTACCCAAACTAACTTATCTTATGATTGTAACATAACAAGGACTAGTTTCATTTCTTAGGCAGTGTAGCTGCAACTGCTTTTAGTTGCTTTTATAGTTACAAGGTGCGTGGCCTCACTACTTACAGGCATATATAAGCAGCAGCGTCTTATAGTGGGGAAAATACTCTTCCTAGATCAGCAATTGGCTAAGGGACAGGAGAGGGTACCACTGAATGGGCACTTCTCCAAGTGGAGGGAGGTAAAGAGTGGGGTCCCTCAAGGTTCAGTACTGAGACTATTGCTTTTCACCCTCTTCATAAACGATCTAGGAGTAAATAGCATGGTAGCCATATTTGCTGACAACACTAAATTATACAGGGTAGTAAAAACTGAGCAAGATTGTGAGGAGCTCCAGAGGGATCTCTTGACTCTGGGGGAGTGCGCAAACCAGTGGCAAATGAGCTTCAACATTAGTAAGTGCAGAGTGATGCATGTTGGGGCAAAAACCCCCACCTGTTACATTTATAAACTGATGGGATCTGAACTCTGTGCAACAAACCAGGAAAAGGGACCTTGGTGTCCTGGTGGACAGCTCAATGAAGGTATCAACCCAGTGTGCTGCAGCAGTGAAAAAATCAAACTCAATGCTAGGAGGGATCATTAGGAAGGGTATAGAAAACAAGTCAGCATGTCATTTTGCCTCTTTATAAATCGATGGTGAGGCCCCATTTGGAGTATTGTGTATAGTTCTGGTCACCATACCTCCAGAAGGATATTATGGAAATGCAGAGGAGGGCAACCAGAATGTTTAGGGGATTGGAACACCTTCCTTACCATCTGAGGCTGCAACAGCTGGGCCTCTTCACTCTTGAACAACGGTGACTAAGAGGTGTCCTGATTGAAGTTTATAAAATCAAACATGATGTCAACAAAATAGATAAGGGAAAACTGTTTTCCCTATTGCACAACACTAGAACTAGGGGGCACTCCACAAAACTTTTGGGTGCTAGATCTGAAACAATTAAGAGAAAGTACTTTTTCACCCAGAGGATGACTGGTCTGTGGAACTCCCTGCCTAAAGAACTGGTGACAGCTGTCAGGCTTGACAGCCTTAAGAAAGGATTAGACAAGTTCATGGAGAACAAGGATATCAATGGCTTTCATTATGGATGCCTAAGGACAACCTCCAGGTTGGAGAGATAGGCAGGATATCTCACAATGCCATTTGCAGGGAATCGTAAACATCTGTTTGGGAATGCCCTGAAGCAACAGGTGAGCCACTGTGTGAGACAGAATGCTGGACTGGATGGGCTGTGGCCTTTCCCAGCAAGGCTGTTCTTATGTTCTTAGAAGGAGAATAGGCACAGATCCATAATGCCCCACCTAATGATTGTCTCTGTGGATAGAAAGCTAGCTTCTGTTTGTAATGTTTCACCCAGCCTTGCTTTTGAATTCTGGGTCACACAGCTTTTCTTTCTTTGTTTGTTTAGAAATAAAATGCTAAATTGAAGGACAATGTTGAAACAACCAAAAGAGCATTTTGGAATATGCCATTGGAAAATGGATGGTTTGGGTTCAACAATGACGGAATCCTTTCAATACACTCTTTAGTTTAAAATTAATAATTTAAGTAGTAAATCAATATTGCTAATTCAAAAAGGGGAATGAATTTGTAACATTAATAATGGCAAATTAACTTTCCAACTTCTAATATTAAAACTCAAGAATTGGTTTTCAAATCTAGCATTCCAAGCTCTGGTTATATTTAAAAAAACACACTACATTTTCCTGTTTCAAATGCTAAAGATACTTTGGTTCCACGGCCGGGCACTGAGCAATGTTCAGGACTCGAGCAAAGCTGTCCAATTAGCTAAAAGCAAACAGCTGAAATGGTTTCTTCAATCTCTCTCTCTCAAATAAATGTGTGCAGTAAACACTCAAGAACCGTTTGATTCTCAGTCAATGCAGGAACAAACCTTGGCACCGCTTTGAGCGTGTTACGGTTTGTTGATCTTTGGGGACCCAGAGCACGTCCCTTGTGGAGAAGGAGGGCTACGGATCATGGCTGTGCTTGTTCAGTTTATCTGACCCTGACAAATTTCAAAGGGGAAAAAAAGCCTGCCCATCTAGATGATAGACAAGGAATTGCAGACCGTGCATAGGTGGACTGGGTCACAAAGGAGAGGCCATGCTGCTGATGTGCTAAAATCCCTGTAGCATTTTGTTATAAATCAGTTTTCCTAGAACCGTTTTCTGCACAGTGTGCTTATGTTCTTCTTTTGTTTTCTGCGTCAAGATCTCTTGCTGTTTCTGGAGAAGGGAAATCTCTACAGTGTTGTAGTTGTAGAAGAGGTAGTCATGTTAGCCTGTGCAAGCATTATAGGTAAAGACAAAATGAACAAATAAAAATAAAAGAAGAAATAAAAAAAAACAAAAAGCATAGTGGGATCTTTAAAAAAATCAAAATCAAAGTGTACTGCTTATAAACCGCCCCATACTACTTCAAGTAATCTCTGGGTGGTTTACAGTTTTAATTACAGTATGTAGCTACACATTGCCCTCTCCCAGTAAGCTGGGTACTCATTTTACCGACCTCAGAAGGATGAAAGCTGAGTCAACCATGAGCCTGCTACCTGGGACTGAACTCCAGGTCATGAGCACAGTTTTAGCTGCGGTACAGGCATTTAACCACTGTGCCACGAGGCTCCTTAAAAACTGTCATATAGCTCTATCTCATGTCATCTAAAAGCCACTTTTTTCAGCAATCAAAGGCATCTCTTTTAAAAGTGCTTTCACAGGCAGCCAGCTTTTCTTAAAAAACACACACACACAAAAAAAACAACCTTTATCCATGTCTCCTGAACCGCAGTTTCCTGGAACCAGCTCTGGGGCTTATCTTTTTTTGCAATGGTTAGGAAGACACTTTTTAAAATGAAGCAGGGAAAGTGGGAACTCAGAAAGCCACCTCTTATCTATGAACGGAGTCAGGGTGAGAGTAAACAGTCAAAGGAGAGAGAGAGAGAGAGAGAGAGAGAGAGAGAGAGAGAGAGAGAGAGAGAGAGAGAGGACAAACGGGGGAGAGCAAACGAGAGGAGGAAAGGAGGGAGGGAGGGGAGGGAGGAGTGTGATGTGTGAGAGAAAGAGAGAAAGAGAGGGGGAGCCTATGTGTGTGAGAGAGGAACCAAGGAAGCAAGGATGTGGGGGGAAAGAGGAAAAGGAAGATGTTTTTCTCTGAGCTCACCCCCCTCCGTCCAAAACTTTCCTTCCCTCTTGCTGCCAGGGAATGTGAGAACTTCCGAAATACTTTATTGGTCACGTGATCGTGTGAGGGAGAAAGATGCTTTATTTTGAGAACTACATTTTCTTGGGACTGAGTTTACTTGTAAGTATCCATGACTTGAAATAGCATAAGTTTGGACCTTGGTACTTTCCCTCACTATATTAGGTAGATTTCTCCCTCTGTAATTTTTTTGTCATCTATCTACAGGAATGATTTGTGAAGATATGAAAAAGTATTTTGGTTTTAATTTCCCATGCAAGCAAAGTGACACCCAAGCTGCTGCAACAAAGGTTTTTTTACTTTATATGCAGCAAAAAGCGCCTGCTATTTAAGGTGGACTTGGAAAAGAAAAAGCATTCAAGATCACATTGCAAACATATCCTGGGTACTGCAGTTCACCGAAGAATATCAGAAGATTAGTCAGTGCTTGTTAGTCTTCAGCACAGATCATGAGAAACTAGGGCTTGTTCTGAAAGAACTGTGTGTGTCAGTACCTGATATTCCTGATGCATAATGTGCACTGTGGACCAGAAGTTATCATGATGACAGAATATGGAGTGACAGAATGGTTTCCTATAGGCAAATATGTCAGGCAAGGGTGCATTTTATCTCCTTATTTTTTCAATCTCTGTGTAGACCATGTCATAAGAAAGCCAGATTTGATTCAGAAGAAGGAGGAATGAACATTAGTGGAAACAATCAATAATTTAAGATATGCAGATGACACAGTTTTACTGGCAGAAAGGAACAATGACTTGAAACAACTTTTAGGGAAAGTGAAAGAATAAAGTGCCAAAGCAGGACTGCAGCTGAATGTTAAGAAGACAAAAATTGTGACTATATATCTTGAACATTGAGAGTGAAGAAACTGAAATAGTCAGAGATTTTTGAATACCTTCATTCAATTATCCTTCCAAACTGAGAGTGCAGGCAAGAAATCAGAAGATGTCTGAGACTCGTAAGGGCAGCAGTAAAGGAATAAGAAAACACCATCAGGTGTAAGGCTGTCACTGGAAGCAGAGATCAAGATCACCCAAGCTCTTTTATTCCTAATTACTATGAGTTGGTGTGAAGCTGGACAGTAAAGAAAGCTGACCGGGGGAAAATTGATTGATTTGACTTGTGCTGCTGAAGGAATGCTTTGTTGTGGGTACCCTGGACTTCTAGGAGGATGATCAAGTGAGTCCTAGATCAAACCAAGTCTGAGCAATTCCTCAAGGAAAAAAAAAGGTTGGAACTGAGGCTGCCCTACTTTGGGCCATCACAAGATGACAGGATTCTCTGAAAAATGCATTAATCCAGTAAAGGTGAAAGGCAGCAGGACAGGAAGACCAAAGACCAAATGGATTGACTTCCTAAAGGAAGCCACAGGCTTGAGCTTCCAAGAGCTGAGCAGGGCTGTTGAAGACATAGGGTCAGCATAAGTGGAGAGCAACTTGACTACACATAACACCAATATATTGCCAGTACCCATTACAATATAATAGGTGTAATGGGTACTGGCCAAGAAACACAGGGCATTTCAAAGCAGACATGTCTCTGATTGAAATCTATCATTTTTCTATTTGCTTCAATAGCTACTAGACATGCTCAATGCACATACTCTACGTTGAAATAATGATGTTCCAGGGAGTTTTGAAACAGAAGCTACATTTATCTCCAAGGTGGTCCTCCTCAAAGATATTTATATGTGTGTGTGAGAGAGAGACACTGTGATTCATAGTGTTTACATGCCATATTTTAATGTCTTACTATATGTTATTAATTTTACAATGTACAGTATAACATACATTATTTGTTTAACTATTATAAAGTTAAAGTTAAAGGTTCCCCCCGCACTTGTGTGCTAGTTGTGTCCGACTCTAGGACACAAAGAGCTAGTGTTGTACAAGTCCGTGACCATGTGGCTGGCATGGCTGAATGCATTTCTGTGCACGGAACAGTTTACCGTCCCGTTTTTTATGGTGGTACCTATTCACTTGCATTTACATGCTTTTGAACTGCTGGGTTGGCAGGAGCTGGGGTTAACAGCTGGAGTTCGCTCCACTGTGTGGCACCTGGGATTCGAACCACCAAGCTGCTGAATTTGCAACCAACAGTTTCAGTACTCTAGTCCACTAAGCCACTATGCCCCTGTGTTAACTATTGTGTTATGATGTATATAATGTTTTGCTGCTGTAAACTGCCTTGTTGGCCTTGTCAAATGGGCAATCTAAAAGCCTAAAATCTAAATAAATAAATAAGAAATCAATCACAGACATTGTGGACAACTGATCATAAAATGGATAGTGGTGTCAAGGATTTAGCTGATTGTTGTATTTTGGAAAACCTGTGAGGTCCTCCTTTGTAGTAATGGTTATATTATGGCTTGATGTGTCAAGATTTATGGATTAAGTAACAATGGTGCCTCACTTTTATTTGTGTAGAGAGAATACAATCCAGACTTTTCATGCCAATTTTATATCCTTTCTAAAAGACAGATTCTTCAAAGTATGCAAATATGTGAGTTCTGGTCATGTTAAAGAAATGTGTAAAATGATGGCCTAAATCCAACAAGTAACCAGTTGATTAATTAATTGAACATCTCTAGTTCTCCCCACTCAAAGATCCTGTGCAATCCCTTTGTTTTCAGATAAACACTGGTTTCTATGGAATTAGGGATGAGTCTTTAATTAGAAAAAAGTGCTGCTTGTGAAGAAACTGAGAGGCAGGGGAACATGGACATGGCACTCATCTGTACAATCCAGGCTTCTCTGCCACTCCCTGGGAGTGGCTGGCTAGGAACGGGGAAGGCAGTAGCTGCCAGTTAACAAGAAGGCAGTCACATCTGCCATTTATCTTTTCCAAGAGAAACCTTCAGTGCCAATCCGCCTTTGTTCCCTGGTACTGCGCTAATTGGAAAATAACTTCAAGGGTGTGACAGAGAGAGGCCGAAAGTGCTTTTGTCATGGTGAACATTAGAGGGAACTCAGAGGCTGATTAGCAAACCAGCTCAAAGGGTCCAGAAGGTGAAGCCTAATGTATACAAGGGGATTCAGAATTTACTTTAGTTGGCTTAGCTTTACTTTACATGTGTTAAGTGCTTTTGGGAATGCTTTTGTCTTTTTTGTCTTTTTTGCTGTTATCAATAAAATATTAACATGCCTTTAGCCAATTGTCTGGGTTTTTAGGATATGGTTCTATAGTCCCAAAACTTGCTTGACCTGCTAACTGGGAGCTTTGGTATTGCTTTGTGTGTGTAGGCAGTATTTCCTTGGGAGTTGGGCAGAATAGTTCTAAGTAGACATGGGCACGACTCAGAGAAATTGTCGTTTCTGTTTTCGGTTATCGTTTCCATTACGTAACGGAAACAGTAACAATAATTAAGCCGTCAGAACTCGAACTCGAACCGAAAAATGAAAACTTTGGTCGGGTTTTTCGTTTTCGTTTTGTGGCATCGCGGCGATCGTGCAATGCGAAGCACAGAAAAAGTTTTTAAAAGTTTTTTTTTAAAAAAACCCGACTCCCAGCCAAAAAAGCAGGCGAAAATATGCCTGCCTGAGGCTTTGCCACCTACCAGAGGGGTGGTTTCTGGGGGGTCCCCGGACTTTCCCCCCCTCTTCTCCTGTCCTGGGCTGCTTGCACCAGGCTGGGGGGGGGTCATCCTCGTCGTCTCGCCATGCCATGCGGTGGGGGGGGATCAAAAATGGCGACCACAATTTTTCTTTTGAAATCGTGGTCAAAAAACACACCAGAAACATGTAAAAGTTATTTATTTTAAATGCCTGAATTTTTATAGTAGCAGCAGTGGGTTTTTTATAGCAATAAAACCTCGTATTGATTTTATTTTATTTTATTTTATTTTTTATTTTTTTAGACCTGCCCATTTGGGCTGGGCATGGGATAGGACTGTGACAAAACCCTGGAAACAGGAGTAATGAATATACAAATCATCAGCCAATCCCAGCAGGAGGGCGGGGAATGGTATGATATAAAAAGGGTGGAGCCTAGTGGGTTGAGAGAGTTCAGTTGAGTTCAGTTGAGAGTGAGTGCTGGGAGCGAGCACTGTTCTCTGAGAGTTCTGTCAGGCAGTGAGCGCTATACTGTTTACTAGTTATTGAAGACAGGGGGGCTTGTAGAGCTGATTAAATCTATTATATGTTAAAGGCAACGCATACCATCCTCAGATATTGTTATATTTATTATCTTCTCAATAAACTTCATCATTAATTTTATATTATATATCTCTGAGTCGGTCCCAATTCATGAGGCAACAATTTTAAAAGGTGGCAGCATTACCATTTCCATCACAATTCAGTGATAAAAAGGGAGGTGTCATCACAATTTGGTGGCACAGCAGTGGGATGTCGAAATAAACCCAGTTGTCCCTTTGAAAACTCAGTCTCTGAAAGGGGTGACGTCACAAGGACCATGCAATTTTTTTGAACCATTCCACCAATGGCATCGCCAGGTTTTTGACTGACACTTCTGGATGTCTCGGAGGGCATAAAAAGCCGAGGCACCTTCCAGAAATCGCAGTCGGGTGTATGGATGTGGTTGAGGGAGGAGGGCTGGCGGCTGGTGCTGGTGTGATCCGATCGAGATTGAGGAGGGAGGCTGGAGGCTTTAGGATTTAAGTTAGGCAGGCAGGGAGGGAATTGAATTTAGAAAATAATTTCTTTGATTCCCTGCAGCTTTGTCTGCTGAAGGGAATAGCAGTTTATTCTTTATTTCTTCTCTGGCAGTTTGTGAGGATTTTTTTCTGATATTGGATAAAGGGGGAGGTTCGACTGGGAGTGGGAGGTGTGGATTTATTTTAAATATATATTATATCCTACCATTTATTTTCTATTTTCCCAACTTCAATTTGCTTGCACACACACACATTTGGGATGCAAGCCAAGAACAGAACCTCTATCCTAAGTGATATCCTAACTGCCCACTCGCCTGTCCACCCGCGGCCGCCGCCCGCCCCCTCACCCCGCCCGCCGCCTAGGGTGCAAAAACACCTAGCACCGGCCCTGATTGCGGGATGCCCCTATGCTCTGGGAAGTCAAATCGCGCTAAATTGTGGTGGAAACGACAAACGACAAACAACAAACAGAAATGACAAATTTTTGAAAAATTTTGCGACAAACGGAAACGACCCGAAACAGACCCATTCCGACAAATGAAAACTCGAAACATCATTTTTTCTGGTCGTGCCCATGTCTAGTTCTAACTGCCTCGCCTTGTGTATTTTTGACTCCCAGAAAGCACTGCTCAGTTGAGGCTGGAATGTCGGGATGGCCATGGTGATCAAAGAATGTGGTCAACAAACTATCAACTTCATCTTTGCCTACTTTTCATCCATACTAACAATTTGGTTTGATTTTACTTGGCTGCACTACATTTGTCTCTACCCCCTTTCCTTTTTAAAACAACCACTTTTCTGATACCAAGTAAATGTGCACATCTAGTTAGGGCCAGCATGTGTGACTGAGTAGATCTGACCTTCTTCTAATTACAGTTGACGTGATCAGAGTGGAGGGGTACCCCACTGAAAGTTTTGAGCATAGTCTGGCCCACATTCACCACTGTTTTAAATCTCATAAAATCATATGTTTAGTTCAGTTCACTCTGTTCTCTGCAATGAACAGCAGCTCCATCAGTTGTAAGACAGAGTTGTTTATTAGCACCCCTGGAGGTGCTGTGGATTAAACCTAGGATGCTTTCATACACAACAAGTGCTGTACTGTTGAGCTATCTCCTTTTGTCAGGGCCTTTTCCTGCCAGCGCTTTCTCCTCTGTACTCCTGGGCACAACCGGCATAAAGCATCATAATTAATTGCACCTCGCAGGGCTTCTGTAGCTTTTGTGATCCAGTGGAGCTGTCTAAGGCTGCATTTGATTCTGAAGCAATATTTATTGGTAAATTGGCTTGTTTTCAAATCAGTGTGTGTGAATTGCATTCTGTGGATTAACATCGCACCCCAAGCTTTAGCTTTAAATTGCACGCACTGGTGTTGTTCAGAAGTGTTGCATATTTTCTGTTCTATTTGATAGGTCTCCCATGGGTTATTTTTTTTTAATACTGTGTAGTTAAATATAAATCACACAGAGAAGCACGAAATCCTATCTTTTAAACACAACGTATGCCCAAGGAGTAAATCAAGCTGATACTGTCTCTGTACTACTGTCGTACATCTCCTTTGTGAAAACCTGCAATAGTAATAAATAATATTCACATGTTACTGCACCTGTGTGATGTCATGTCATAATGAATCACTCTGAAATGACAGCCCAGAGGAAATGAAGAAGGAGCTACTTTCTGAACAGAAAAATAAGGAAGGGACTGGTGTGTTCCCCTTCTTCTCTGCAAATGCTTTTATTCACATGTTTTTTTACCAGGGACCCCCATAACAATTCAGAGTTGGAATGCTCCATTGACATTTGGACCATAAAGTCCCTCTCTTCCATATTCTTCCAAATGGCCTAGCACAGTCCTTAATAGCAGACTAGGTAACGTCTGGAAAGGGCCACCCATTTCAATTTTGCCAGGTCCCCAGTAAACCAAGCAGCCGATTTGGGTCTATTTTGAGGAAGGAGATGTTTAGGAGCTATCCAGTCAATGGTTTTGCACATTTCCCCATTCCAGAGATCAAACAAGGAAGGCAATATACTAAGAGAATTCCTATTTTGTCCCTGGTTCCTACTGTTTTTTTTTAACTTTTTAGGTTTCCTAGGGTTATTTATATTTATTATTTCACTAATAGTGTTGTGTATTGCCATAGAGTCACCGAACAGTGAAGGTGGAAGGGGCCTATAAGGCTATCAAGTCCAACCTCCTGCTCCATGCAGGAATGCAAATTAAAGGATATTTGCCATATTGTTTGTGGGGTCTTCAGGGTTTTAAATTTTAGCCTAAATCAAAGTCAAATCAATGCAGTAAGTTTTACAAAAATATTGCAATTCACCCAATGCTTTTTAAAAAGCCAAATACTTTCTTAGAAAACTAGAGGTAGACCTCTGGCCACTATCAGTTTTTAATTCATTGAGAAGCTGGGGCTCAGTGAAAATCTCCCTTAGAAATGGAAAAGTGGTTCTTAAGCTTCTTGAGGCAGACCATTCTTGCCTTATATCTTGTCTGCTTAATATTCATATTCTGTAATGGCCCAGGATGATCTATTGATAACTCTTGGCTAAATATTATGTCTCATGAGGGTATGACTCCAAGTTCTGAATGAAGCCAGGTGATATTGAAACACAGCACTCACACCTGTCTTCCTCCTGTCTAGGAGGAAATGAAGCAGATTTTGTGGGGAAGAAATGAAGTCTCCTCAAAGCTGCAGCACTCAGTCCCTCTGCCCTCCTTTTGAGTAGCTGGCACACAGTAGCAGGTCTTCTTGGTGGTACGACTCTGTTGGGCTGCTTCTCCAGGGACGACGTTGGCTGCCCATTCGTTTCCAGGCCCAATTCAAGGTGCTGGTTATGACCTTTAAAGCCCTATACAGCTCAGAACCAGGTTATCTAAGAGACCGCCTACTTCCATATAATCCGGTCCGCCCCCTTCGGTCATCGGAGAAGGCCCTTCTACGAGTACCGCCACCCAAGGAAGTACGAGGGGCGGTGACAAGAAATAGAGCCTTCTCAGTAGTGGCACCGACACTATGGAATTCCCTCCCCTTTGAGTTGAGAACTGCCTCCTCCCTTGAAATATTCAAGCGAGGCCTTAAGACTTACTTATTTAGGCAAGCCTTCTGGGCCTCCAGCCTTTACAAATTTTTATAACATCTTAGTTATTGGCTGGGGAGCTTTTAAAACTCTGCTGCAGCTAATGTTTTTAATCTTGTTTTTATTGTATTATATTGTATAGTATTTTTATAGTATTTTATTGGTATTGTGTTGTTTTTACATTGTATTGATTTTATTGTACTTTTTTGAACTTGTAAGCCACCTTGGGTCCCTTTGGGGAGAAAGGCGGCATAAAAATAAAGTTATTATTATTATCATCATCATCATCATCATCATCATCATCATCATCATCATCATCATCATCATCATCATCATCATCATCATCTCTGGCAGAATAGCATGCTGTTTTCCTCCTCTTCTGCTTTACTTCTACATACATTCATAAACAAACCAAATATTATGAAAACTGTAACTTTTCAAATGTGAAAAGCTAGGAAAGGACACACCCTGCCTATATGCCTGTATACCTTCTTACCTGTACATATACAAACTCACTCAAACTGAAGAGGTGGCATACATTTAAGTATCCTTAGATAGGATAGAGGGAAGCAAAGCCTTCCAAATTTTGCTGAATATAAATTTCCAACATTTCTCACCTCTAACAAGGCTGGCTAAGATTCATGGCAGTGGCAGTTCAAAAACATCTGAAAGCCATACAGTGGAACCTTGACTTACGTGCCACTTGACTTGTGACATATTTGACTTGCGTCCACTAGGGGCGTGTTTGACTTGTGTCGCAGGCTCCGACTTACATCTTGGAGCCCCAGCACAAGGCCCTGGAATCTGGTGGCAGTCCTCCCCTCCTGTTTATACACAAAAACACCCATCTTCCTCTCCCCGCTTTCTTGCACTTTCTCTCTGGCTGCCTCCCCTTTCTCTCTCTCTCTCTCTCTTCTTTCTCTCCAAACTTCCCCCTCTCTCCCTCTCCCTCTTTGTAATCCCTTTTCTTCTTCAGCCTCTCTCTCTCTCTCCCCCCTTTCCCCTCCTTCCGTCGCTTCTGATCCTCCCCTTGAAAACTTCTCGTGGGGAGGAAGAGGAAGAAGGAGGATGGGGGTGGAAGAGGAAAATGAAGAAAGGAAAAAAAACGAGGGAACAGCCTGCCGTTCGCTGCTGCCCCCCCAGCTGGATTAAAGGGGGAAAAGTGGCGTAAGGTCCTTTTCTGTCTCTCTCTCTTTCCCTTCCTTCCTGGTTCCTGAGAGATTGGGGGATTTCCTAAGCAGCTCCATTTTGGGGGAAATCCTAAAAAGACGTTGCTCCTGATCTGTTTTCTCTCGTTTTTTGGTGGTGATGATGGTGGGGGATGTCTCTCTCTCTCTCTGTATGTTTATGGACAGTCTTTCATCTGTCGGTTTGGGCTTTTAAACTCTGCTTTGGAAGAAGCTCAGGCGCATCCCGTCCCCTCCCCACCCCGCTGGAAGTTGGAAAGAAAGGGAAGCTTTGATCGCGACCTGGGTCTCCCCCCCCCATTACCTGCTTGCCTTTTGTTTTCCTCTGTCTGGAATCCTGGCTTCTGACCCAGTTAAGAACTTCAGAAGGTGGCGTTAGTTACCCAAGTCAGTCTATCTAGCATCTTTCTCTCTCTGCTGCTGCTGCTGCTGCTCCTCATTCTCTTCCCTCATCGCCTGTCTTTTGAACTCCTGGGATTGTTTGCAGTTCTGACCAGTGGAGACTTCTGGTAAAGAATTTCCCTTGGTCTTTATTTCCCTCCCTTTTCCAAACCTAGGTTCACCTTGCCCACTTGGCAAGGAAAGTGTGTGTGTGTGTGTGTGTGTGTGTGTGTGTGTGTGTGTGTGTGTGTGTGTGTGTGTGTGTGTGTGTGTGTGTTAGGGGGGAAATTGTCTTGGGGAGCCGCTGCCTGCAAAAGCCAAGGCCAACTTCTCCCATCCTAGGCTAGGCCTGCTTCTCCCCGCCACCTTGTTCCACCTCTCCCTGGCAGGCATAAAATTTGTTAATCTAATAAAAATTGTTAATTTTAATAAAAAATGTTAATTTAAAATTTGTTAATTTAATAAAAGTTAATTTATTTCATCTACAATGCTGTCTTATTTCTTTTATAGTACAGCATGGATTATTGCTGCCTGGTTAGACAGTCAAATTTGTGTTAAATTGCTGTTTTCATGGGTCTTTTTCATCGTCTGGAATGGATTAATCCACTTTCCCATTACTTTCTATGGGGAAAGTTCGTTTGACTTAAGTCATGTTTGACTTACGTCTAGACCTCTGGAATGGATTAATGACGTAAGTCAAGGTTGCACTGTACTTGGTTCACTCTTACCTTAGGAAGGGACAAGACATGGATCTTTCTCTTATACACACACTTTAACATAATGGAGGAGGGGCTCTGAGTAGTTAGGAGAACAAACTCATTCCAACTGAGGCCACATTGAAGAAGTTAAATCATATCTGAATAATAAATAGCTTATATCCTAAAAAGGCACCTTGAAAAAACAAAACACAGAGCATATACCGGTACTGTATCTTTAAAACATCACTGTTCTTAAGAATAGAAATATAGTGGTACCTCTTAAAACAAATTTAATTCGTTCTATGGGTCAGTTTGTTTTAAGAAAATTTTGTCTTACAAAACACGGTTTCCTATAGGCATGCACTGAAAATGGATTAATTTGTTCTGGAGACTATAGGTCACTTTGTTTTATGAAAATTTTGTCTTATGTAACACAATTCCCCATAGGTATACATTGGGAACAAATTAGTCCATTCCAGAGGTTAGAATAAAGACAAAAATAACTGTTTTTTGCCCCCCGGATACATGGGGAATGGTTTTTCGTCTTGCAAAGCATCTCATAGGGATTTTTTTTGTCATGCAAAACATGCCTATTCCTGGAATTCTTTTTCTTCCTATGAGTTTTTTGTCTTGCGAGGCATTTGTCTTGAGAGGTACCACTATACATTCAAGAAAATGTCTTTCTTTGCCTCAAAGTAATGAAAAAAGGCATTAAAAAATTCTAAATACTTGCCTAGTCCCTTAATTATTTTAAATGGGACTTATTTCTAGATGGAAAAATTGAGAAAAAGAGAGTTGAGCAATTTGAGATCGGAGGTTGGAAGAGAATTTTGTGAATACTATAAATTTCCAGAAAGACAAAAGGCGGATCCTTGATCACGCCTGCACTCTTGGCTGAAGCTAAAATTGTCTTAACTGAGGCTATTGTACCTTGAGCAATTCATGAGAATATAAGACACACTAGAAAATACAATAATACTGGGCAAAGTAGAAGGGAGCAGTAAAACTAGAATGAATATGAGTTGGGTAGACTTAATTAAGGAAACAGCAAATCTATCAATGACAGGACCTTACAGAGGTCACTAATACACAGATTTACCTCAAGTCAGAGAAATTACTTAATGGCACATAGCCACCATTGCTGGTTTTGCTTCAGGAGAATTCAGCTTTAGAAATCTTTTTTAAAATTTGCCACATTGGTGTCCAAGATCTGTATATATTCTTCTCTCTCTCTCTCTCTCTCTCTCTCTCTCTCTCTCTCTCTCTCTCTCTCTCTCCTACCTACCTACCTATAAGCTTTCTTATTTTTTCATGCAAAATCTAGCTAAATTCGAACATGAAGTACATACTGTAAAGTCTATCCTTGGCTTTAAGAGCCGAAGTCTCACAGTAACCTAGAACATAACACACATTCACACAATTCTGATTCTGAATTATTGCATGCAAAGTAGTTTACAATCAAAATGGAGAAGAACTGCATAGGTTAGTTTGACAATGTTCAATCATGTTCACACCTGCAGAAATCTTTTGTATGGCACTCAAAGCAGGCCCTCATTTAAGTCCATGTATCACATGGCTGACTGGAGTAATGGCAGTTGGACAAAGTGTGTCATGGGAGGAATCTACAATTCTACTTAGGATAGCATTAGAAACTTGGGATTTACTACAAGTGAAAATCTGCTTAATCTGAGGCAACCCTCAGCCGCAGCACTCTTCAGATGCAGAACATGGTTTGGAATGAATTTCAAGGTTAAATAATTACCCCTCTATATCTTCAGATGGCATTACTCCTTCATAGGCTCAATAGAGAGCACAGAAGCTTTTATCTGACACTGACCACCATTTATTTGTATAGGCACCTTCTTCACTGGCAGCAATCACAGTCACTGCCTGTCTCCAGCCCAAGGATAATGCAAGGAAGCCAGGCTTTAATTTTATTTTTATTTATTTATTTATTTATTTATTTATTTATTTATTTATTTATTTATTGCATTTCTAGACCACCAGCTTTCCCAAACAGGGACTCTGGGTGATTTACATGAAAGCAAATTAATCATTGATTAAAAATGTCTGTGAAGATTCTCAGTCATCCAGGTGAGTTTATCTGGAAGTTGAGTCATGGCTACTGGAATTCTTTTTTGAGAGACAGAAACGTTTCGCTGCTCTGTTTGGATGAGCAGCAAAATGTTTCTGTCTCTCAAAAAAGAAGTCCAGTAGCCATGACTCAACTTCCAGACATTGATTAAAAACAAACAAAACAATAAACAGTAAATATAAAAAAGAGTAAACATACTAAAAATCCAGACCCCGGCAAGAAGAAGATTAAGGGATGGCAAAAAAAAAAAAAAAAAAAGCAATTGCCCTTAAGGGCAATTTTAGTTATTTTTTGAGGTATGCAGCACAGGAAAATGCCCTTTTCTGCCTCTTTTACTCACAGTTTGGAACTGTCAAGGGAAATTACAGAACCAAGTGCATGTGCTTGTTGCTTTTCATTCAGCAGTAAAATGGTCATTCAAGTTTTGATTGAAGTTAGCAAATTGCACATGGAATTATTCTTGCCAGTTGAACTGCTTGATTTATGAAAAATGAAGGGAACCCTTCCTAAAGATATGCACCCTTTTTGCTCAGTAGTGGCAGATATTTGTGTGTGTGTGTGCCTGTACTGCTATGATAAGTTGGTGGCAGCTGCACGACACATGAAAACAACAGCATTGCAGTATGAGCTTATCTGTGCAAACATATTTTGTAACTTTTCCCTTGGGTGAACCAAAATGTTGTAATAAATTTACCTATGCCTTGTAATTTATCATGGATGTATATTTCATATTTGTACATCCTAAAGCAACAGCTGTACAACTGAAAAAACAAAGAAGCAAAATTAAGATATTAATTAAGTTCAAATTACTTTTTGTTATTACGTGCCCCTTTGTCTTTTCTGTTGTTTTTAAAAATACAGTATTGATGCAAATCATTTCCTGACTAGTGAAAATTGGGCTACTGATGTATATTTGTGTGAAGACCAAGCATGTTGAATATGTGACTGGTGATTATTAAAATATCCCAGCTGAAAGCACAGGCAGCAGTCCTAATGGCCATTTAGAACATAGCCAGCTCACAAATATTTTCAGAAATGTACCCACTCTATATTTAATGCATTTTCAAGTATTTAGCATTTGCCATGAAGCATTGGTTCATTATGTAACTGTTAGAAATGCAAAATGGCACCCATAAACAGATGACTGTTGGTGGTACATAGAGTAGTAGCAAGATAATTGTTCAGAATCTACTCTGCAAAATGCTGTAACCTCCAGTTAAATCATTGGAACAAATCCTCATGAAAACCAACACAGACATCTGCAAACCTAGAGTTGCATTTTAAATTACCAAAAATGTGCACGCTAGGATTCAATGACAAAACCTTGGATACAGAGTTGGGCTCCAGATTGCTATCTCTTCTGGACCTATAACATGGTTTTGGATAAATTACAATTTTGCTTCACTTCTGTGCTGGTAAAATGAAAATATGTGCACTCAAATCGTGAAACTCCCAGAATTATGCTTGGGAATTCTTGGAGAATTCTCAGAGTTGGGAGCCCCCCAACCCCCCCCCCACAAATGGCATATCCTTAACTGTCCCACCCTGTCAAAGATTCTATAGTAAACAATATCTGATGTTGATTCCAAATAATATCCCACACTTGCGAAAAAAAATCCACTTTTATAATGACTATATTACAGGTGATAAATGATGGAAAGTGAGAGAAAGTGATGATAGTTTGAATAAATATAGGTATACTTATGTAGGGAAGCCCATGAAAATAATCTCAAAGAGAGCGTTTTGTATGTATCATTTTTTTAAAAAAAATCACAAATCCTTTCTGGAAGGACTTGAAATCATTCTCTGCAATCACTGCCAGACAGTGGTTTTCTTTACTAGTCACAATCTTTCAGTTCAGCCTTTTGCCTGACAGTGAGGGAGCATCTTTGTCCCTCATGCATAGGGGGAAATGCTTTGGATAATTTATCCATGTGAAGTTGCCTGCTGCCAAGGTCACCAAGAGCACCACGGATTTTGCTGAGTAAGTGCTAGGCAAGCAATACAAAGGTGCCTAGTTCAGCTTTACCATATGGACCTAATTTGTCTTATTCTTCTTCGGTATTTTCTCCTTGCATAACTACCTCTTTTGACCCTCTGGCTCCTTGGCATCCACACATTTCCCCCCTCACAATTACAACTAGTTCTCTAATATTCCAGAGTTGTGAAATGGCAATATTGCAGTGGTTCCTCACCAGTATCAACGGTTCCTCCTTTCAGTATCAGGAGCTGTACACTGACACGGGAAATGATGATGCTTCTAGGGTAGCTTTGATTACTACCATGGGTTTGGTCAGTCTGGTAAAATTAAGCCTAGGACACACAGGATGAAATCTAATCGTAGCAAGTGGTAACAAGATTAGGCCCATTGAAATCTAGTAGTACATTGTAGCTCATCATTATTATCATTAGGTCCTTGGCAGAGCACACTGGGCAGCATGTGTAAGCCAAGGAACTCAGTTGTTCGCAGCATCTTCAGCTTCATGGCAAGAAACACTGATGGATTTGAGGTCATCCTTGAATATCTGATGCCAGGTTTTTCAAGGGTGGCCTCATTTTTCTTTCTTGTGGGATGTGTCCACCATAGTGCAGTTTTTGGATGCCAGTCTTTTGGTGATTCTTAAGATGTGGCTAATGAATCGCACTTGACATTCATTCATAACTGCAGATAATTATTTTGAATATGTTCTTTGTCATATTTCTTCCTCATTAGTGATATGGTCATGATATGAGACAAAGGATTTTTCTAAGGCAAGGTTAAGAAAACATTTAACCATTTAGTCATCTTGGTTGTGCATTTCCATGTTCCACGGGTATATATTGCCCTATTAAGACTGCTATAAGTTGATTCCAACTTGACAGCACATAACAACGACTATAGGTTTTTCAAGGCAATTGAGTAGTTTTACTAGTCTCACATCCCCAGTGACCTTCCATGGCTGAGTGGAGATTCAGGCACTGGCCTCCTGAGTCCTAGTCTAGGTTGTGACTTACTACTAGATTTTAGCCATTTCATTCCCACAGATACTCCCAGTAGTGACGAACCTCCAGCACTCCCACAGTCCTCTGTCATTGGCAATCTAGGCCCAGAATTCTGGGAGTTGGTCCAAAACATCTGGAATGCCAAATATTCAACACTGCTGGACCACTAAAGCTATTACAGATTCCTAAATGGCAGAACCTTCTTTTTTTTTTTCACTCCAAGACGCATTATTATTATTGGGTGATTTAAAATAAATTTTAGCATTCAGTACTCAGAGCCGGTTAAAATAAGGTAAATCAAGATGTGTGTGTGTATGTGTGCATGTGTCATATATTTATTCTCTACATCCTGGCAGCAACATCTCCCTATTAAGCAAAATATTTCTTATATGGCTCCTGCTGGGTGAACAGTGTAGTGCGTTAGATATCTGGCTGTGCAGCTAGAGGTTGCGAGTTCAATTCCCACTAGGTATTCCAGAATAGCCAGCCTATGTATTCTTAGGGAAGCTACATAGTCCTAAGGCGCTCCCAGAAGAAGGGAATGGTAAACCACTTTTGCATACTCTATTTAGAAAGCCCTGGAAAGTCATCATAAGTCAGGACTGACTTGACAGCACACAATTATAATATTAGGAATTATATGGTAAGTTGATCACAATACACACTAAAAGTTACACAAAGCACACTGACATCCCATGCAGAAGCAGACCTTTCAAAGTTCCTTTATAGCTGGGAAACGGTGTTGGCATATGGGAATTCTGGTTCTGTCTCTGATCCCCTGTACCAGTGGTGGTGAAACTTTAACACGCCAAGTGTTTTGGACCACAACTCCCAGAATTCTGAGCCTAGACTGCCAATGACAAAGGATTGTGGGAGTTGTGGTCCAAATATCTGGAGTGCCAAAGGTTCACCACTGCTGCTACAAACCTTTTAGTCTTCCTCTATCCCACTCAGAAATAAACTTTATTGGAAGCAGATGTAAAAAATGTAGATATCCTCTCTTCCATTGTTGTGAGTAACCAAGTTTCAGTGAGCTGGGCACCTGGCTCCAAAACCCGAAGTCAGGGTTTGATTCCTTGTTGTGCCTCTCAAGAGAGCCAGCCTGAAGAATGGGATGGTAAGCTATTATACATTGCAAACCCTAAAAAAGGTCACCATAAACTGGAAATCCCTGATGGAATGTAATTGAAGTTCCAACAGCCCCTCCCCCAATATGTAATAATTTTCTTTAGCCCAATTAATTTCTTAAGCTGGATGTCCTCCTGGTGCATTGATGTGCAACAGTCGTCATGGCAAGATGTGAGCAGGGGGTGAATACTGTGGGTTCCTCTATATACCAAAGTAAAGCAAGTAAAACTGTAGCTATGTGGAGAGATCATCCATCAGTAAGAATGAATAGAGAGGAAGCTAAAGTGCAGCTTATGAGGCTGCTGTCCTAGAAATTATGCAGAGGGTTGAGAGAGACAAATGTTTGTAAACTATTTGAAAGGGAAGTATGCTTGTTATCCACCTTATTCAAAAGGAAGCGTATTTTTTTCAAATGTTAAGATTTTTTTTTGTACTCTCGGAGGCATTTAAACTGAAATGAAGTTTTTAACTTGGATGGAAAAAGCTATAGTACTGGAACTGAATACTCCATTCTTGTAGTTTCATTGGGTTTGAAGTTGAGCTGAATTGGAAGGTGCTCCCCCCCTCATGGCATTTATGTGATACAGTTCTATTTTCTTCTAATATCTCACTCAACAACCTTTATTGTTAAAACCATTGATCAGCTATTTTTAAAAAAACCAACAAGCCAAACAGATACTGCTTACTATCACAAGATATCCACAGGAGTGTCACATATAGAGAACAGATAATGCATCCACATTAGACCTGGACATTTTTTCTAGTATGATTTGTGGAGTGATTTTTCCAACTGCTTTCTATCACATGCCATTTTGCATATAACTTCATCTCTTTAACTATGATTTCTTTTGAGAAGTCAGCTGGAGAGAGTCATAAATTTTAACAGAATTGCCTGGAATATTGTTTTTAAAAAGATGGAAAAGGATGTCAACTTTGGGTCTCTCTGTGACAGTTTCAGCCATTTATTTATTTTAAAATGGTTTAAAATATGTTTAGCCTGCTTTTCTTATTAAAAGGGACAGTATGTACGTTATTAACAAGGAGCACACAATAGTATAAGGATCAATGAATAAAATACAAAAAAATCATGTCTGATTGGCAGCCAGTGAGCTGGCTGATTTGGAATATTTGCATATTCCAAACTATATACCAATATTCCAAATATTGGAATATTGCAAACTATATTCCAATGCATATTCCAAACTAAATTCCAATATTCCAATAGTTTGGAATATTTGCATATTCTGAAATATTTGGAGTATGCAAATAGTTTTCTTCTAGTAGCAATGAGTCAATTAATTACAATAATTAATTAATTTATCAAGAGAAAGATACAAATAAATTAAAATAAGTTGAACAAGTAATTCTTAAACAATAAAGATACTTTGTGGGACAGAGATTTTGCTGTTGCTCCTGTTTGCCAGGTAGTGTGCTACATCCCACATCTATTATTTGGTGAACTCTTTGGCACTCAGGAGTAACTGAGTTGGGAAGGGCATAAGGCATAGCTAAGCATCTTCTACTGACTGGCTCTTGCCCAGCCTAGTATCTTATTTTGAACCACCATTGGGAACAGTTGCTTGAAAGGGGCTATTCAAACTGCTTTCATAAAGTTGTTCTTGGAGACTGCAAAAGTTGTCCAAACACGGTTCAACAGAAAACTTGTACGAGAAAGATGCTTAGCTGTTGAATATTTCTAACTGTTCTAAAGGCATTTTGAAGTGTGCAAGTCATAATTGGTTTAGAGCCAAGGTATTTGAAGGAGCTGTTTTCTCATATCCACCTGCCCATTCCCTGAGATAGTTAGCAGAGGTGCTTTCCCTTTCTATGCCATCAAGTATGGTGAGGCTGGGGATATCAAGTATGGTGAGGCTGCAAAAGGAAATGTACTTTTGCAAGTGTTCATTTATTTTTATTTATTGAAGCTTTTAAAATGAATTGACTGTTTTCCTCTGGGCTAGTGGGGGGGGTTGTGCAAGCCAATGAGTAAAAGGAAGAATTTTTTTAAACTTACACAGATTTGGAATTGCTTCCTATGTAGGGTCCGTGATGCTCTTTCTTTGTAAAGTACCTGATTCCACTGGCCTTTCTATAATTCTTTAGATTGGGAGTTTATTGATGATTTCTAATTAACTGTTGTGAGGTGGTGGGTTTTTTTGTCTGTTTGGCCGTACTCTAGACATTTTTCTTCCTGATGTTTCTCCAAACTCTGAGTCCAGCATCTTCAGAGGGCAAAAAAGACATAGTGGAACTGGAAAAGGTGCAGAAGAGAGAGACAAAAATGATTACTGGACTGGGGACCTCTCTTACGAGGAAAGGCTAAAACATTTGGGGCTCTTTAGTCTGGAAAAAAGGCGCCTGAGGGGGATATAACTGAGATGTACAAAATAATGCAGGGCATGAGTAAAGTGGATAGAGATACACTTTTCTCCCTCTCACAAAATACCAGAACTAGGGGACATACACTCAAATTGAGGGCTGGGAGAGTGAGAACAGACAAAAGAATTTTTTTTTTTTTACCCAGCGTGTTGTTAGTCTGTGGAACTCCCTGCCACAAGATGTGGTGATGGCATCTAGCCTGGATGCCTTCAAAAGGGGATTGGACAGATTCCTGGAGGAAAAGTCCATCACAGGTTACAAACCATGATGGAGGTGTTTAATCTCCAGGCTTAAAACCAGGGTACTTCAAGGAGCAGATACAGGGGAGTGGTATCAGGAGACAGATATCTAGTCTCTCTCACTTCCGGACACATTTGGTGGGGCCACTGTGAGATACAGGAAGCTGGACTAGATGGACCATTGGCCTGATCCAGGATAGCTCTTCTTATGTTCTTATGTTCTTGTAACAGAATAAAACCAGGATAATGACAAAAACACAATTAATTGAAAAGGTTGAAACCAATTTAAACTGACTCTTTTATTTTTTAAAACATACTCATAAAAATGTGATGCATCCTATTATAAAGACAAACTACAGTCCGACAAGGTTTAAAGGCTAAAAGCCAACTAAAAAGGGGGAGTTGTCACCTGGTGGCAGTAAGACAAGACTCATGCTGTAAGGAAGTTTGTTTTGGTTCACTGGTTTTGTACTCCATCTGGCAGGGAGGGGCTATATAATCTCAAAACCATAAGCAAACTAAATAAATCTAACAAACCTAAACACATGCAGTGATAACCCAATATTTCCTGACCTAATAAACTAATAGCATATTGTATATAGAAGCTAAAATTGCCCACAATCTAAGCAGAAAACAAACAACACCAACACGATGATGGTAAAGTTAAAAGATAAATGATTAACAAATTATACATAACCCTTTCATAAAAATAGATACTAAGTCTGACAGAAAACCTAAACTTCTTTTTTTTCCTAAGTGTTTGTTCCACTTGGTGGCAGGGGTGAGACCCTTATCGGTAAGAGTTTCCTCATCAACATGCAAGACACATCCATACCAACATAGTCAGGCTTTGCATACCTTGTCAACGATTGGTGCATCCAATTTTGCTTGGATGTCATCATTGCACGCTTGATCCTTTCACATCAGGCCAGAGGTCTGTTGCAGCATCTTTGTCTCCATGACACCAAGGCGATATTCAACTTCTTTAGTCACTGCCCAGCATTCTGGACCATAGAGCATAATAGGCCGTACAATTGTGCTATAGATATTTAAATGGTTGCTGATATTTTTGTCACACATTACACTTGATGTTGTATGCCATTTTAGCCAGGCATTGTTGATCCTCGATGTGACCTCATAATTCAGACTCCTGTCAGTTATGATTTTTTTTTCTGGCAGAGCAGCAGAGAGGAAGGAGCTGGTCAGAGGAGCACACGGCCAAAGGGCAGAGCTAACTTCTTCTTTTTGCAGGAGCAAGGGGCGGAGTTTTAGCTTTGGATAGCTGCTACCAGCAGTCTCTCAGTCCTTTTCTGGCAGAGCAGCAGAGAGGAAGGAGCTGGTCAGAGGAGCACACGGCCAAAGGGCAGAGCTAACTTCTTCTTTTTGCAGGAGCAAGGGGCGGAGTTTTAGCTTTAAATAGCTGCTACCAGCAGTCTCTCAGTCCTTTTCTGGCAGAGCAGCAGAGAGGAAGGAGCTGGTCAGAGGAGCACACGGCCAAAGGGCAGAGCTAACTTCTTCTTTTTGCAGGAGCAAGGAGCGGAGTTTTAGCTTTAAATAGCTGTTACCAGCAGTCTCTCAGTCCTTTTCTGCCAGAGCAGCAGAGAGGAAGGAGCTGGTCAGAGGAGCACACGGCCAAAGGGCAGAGCTAATTTCTTCTTTTTGCAGGAGCAAGGGGCGGAGTTTTAGCTTTAAATAGCTGCTACCAGCAGTCTCTCAGTCCTTTTCTGGCAGAGCAGCAGAGAGGAAGGAGCTGGTCAGAGGAGCACACGGCCAAAGGGCAGAGCTAACTTCTTCTTTTTGCAGGAGCAAGGGGCGGAGTTTTAGCTTTAAATAGCTGTTACCAGCAGTCTCTCAGTCCTTTTCTGGCAGAGCAGCAGAGAGGAAGGAGCTGGTCAGAGGAGCACACGGCCAAAGGGCAGAGCTAACTTCTTCTTTTGCAGGAGCAAGGGGCGGAGTTTTAGCTTTAAATAGCTGCTACCAGCAGTCTCTCAGTCCTTTTCTGGCAGAGCAGCAGAGAGGAAGGAGCTGGTCAGAGGAGCACACGGCCAAAGGGCAGAGCTAACTTCTTCTTTTGCAGGAGCAAGGGGCGGAGTTTTAGCTTTAAATAGCTGCTACCAGCAGTCTCTCAGTCCTTTTCTGGCAGAGCAGCAGAGAGGAAGGAGCTGGTCAGAGGAGCACACGGCCAAAGGGCAGAGCTAACTTCTTCTTTTTGCAGGAGCAAGGGGCGGAGTTTTAGCTTTAAATAGCTGTTACCAGCAGTCTCTCAGTCCTTTTCTGGCAGAGCAGCAGAGAGGAAGGAGCTGGTCAGAGGAGCACACGGCCAAAGGGCAGAGCTAACTTCTTCTTTTTGCAGGAGTGGGCGGAGTTTTAGCTTTAAATAGCTGCTACCAGGCGGAGTTTTAGCTTTAAATAGCTGCTACCAGCAGTCTCTCAGTCCTTTTCTGGCAGAGCAGCAGAGAGGAAGGAGCTGGTCAGAGGAGCACACGGCCAAAGGGCAGAGCTAACTTCTTCTTTTGCAGGAGCAAGGGGCGGAGTTTTAGCTTTAAATAGCTGTTACCAGCAGTCTCTCAGTCCTTTTCTGGCAGAGCAGCAGAGAGGAAGGAGCTGGTCAGAGGAGCACACGGCCAAAGGGCAGAGCTAACTTCTTCTTTTTGCAGGAGCAAGGGGCGGAGTTTTAGCTTTAAATAGCTGTTACCAGCAGTCTCTCAGTCCTTTTCTGGCAGAGCAGCAGAGAGGAAGGAGCTGGTCAGAGGAGCACAGCGGCCAAAGGGCAGAGCTAACTTCTTCTTTTTGCAGGAGCAAGGGGCGGAGTTTTAGCTTTAAATAGCTGTTACCAGCAGTCTCTCAGTCCTTTTCTGGCAGAGCAGCAGAGAGGAAGGAGCTGGTCAGAGGAGCACACGGCCAAAGGGCAGAGGTAACTTCTTCTTTTTGCAGGAGCAAGGGGCGGAGTTTTAGCTTTAAATAGCTGTTACCAGCAGTCTCTCAGTCCTTTTCTGGCAGAGCAGCAGAGAGGAAGGAGCTGGTCAGAGGAGCACACGGCCAAAGGGCAGAGCTAACTTCTTCTTTTTGCAGGAGCAAGGGGCGGAGTTTTAGCTTTAAATAGCTGTTACCAGCAGTCTCTCAGTCCTTTTCTGGCAGAGCAGCAGAGAGGAAGGAGCTGGTCAGAGGAGCACACGGCCAAAGGGCAGAGCTAACTTCTTCTTTTTGCAGGAGCAAGGGGCGGAGTTTTAGCTTTAAATAGCTGTTACCAGCAGTCTCTCAGTCCTTTTCTGGCAGAGCAGCAGAGAGGAAGGAGCTGGTCAGAGGAGCACACGGCCAAAGGGCAGAGCTAACTTCTTCTTTTTGCAGGAGCAAGGGGCGAGTTTTAGCTTTAAATAGCTGTTACCAGCAGTCTCTCAGTCCTTTTCTGGCAGAGCAGCAGAGAGGAAGGAGCTGGTCAGAGGAGCACACGGCCAAAGGGCAGAGCTAACTTCTTCTTTTTGCAGGAGCAAGGGGCGGAGTTTTAGCTTTAAATAGCTGTTACCAGCAGTCTCTCAGTCCTTTTCTGGCAGAGCAGCAGAGAGGAAGGAGCTGGTCAGAGGAGCACACCAGCAGTCTCTCAGTCCTTTTCTGGCAGAGCAAAGGGCAGAGCTAACTTCTTCTTTTTGCAGGAGCAAGGGGCGGAGTTTTAGCTTTAAATAGCTGTTACCAGCAGTCTCTCAGTCCTTTTCTGGCAGAGCAGCAGAGAGGAAGGAGCTGGTCAGAGGAGCACACGGCCAAAGGGCAGAGCTAACTTCTTCTTTTTGCAGGAGCAAGGGGCGGAATTTTTAGCTTTAAATAGCTGCTACCAGCAGTCTCTCAGTCCTTTTCTGGCAGAGCAGCAGAGAGGAAGGAGCTGGTCAGAGGAGCACACGGCCAAAGGGCAGAGCTAACTTCTTCTTTTTGCAGGAGCAAGGGGCGGAATTTTTAGCTTTAAATAGCTGCTACCAGCAGTCTCTCAGTCCTTTTCTGGCAGAGCGCAGAGAGGAAGGAGCTGCAAACTAAAAAAAAAAAAAAATCTGGGTTTAATTGAGTTCCCAAGCCAAGCAACTCCTCAGGAGGTCCTACACTTCCTGACGTACTTGCAGTTGGAGTAGAGGTGCTTTAGCGGCCCCTACACTGTTAGATTTTGACTAAACAATAAAAGAAGTAAAGAGTCTTACTAGATTAAAAGAAAAAGTGCAAGTTTACATTTTTGAGACCTTGAATACATTTTATTGCACTCGTTAAAATGGAGTTGCAGGGAGCAGCTGTAGTTACCTGCAGTACTTGTGTCATGTTTGTTATCTTGACAGAGCGTGTGCAGAACTACATCTGCTGCAAGTGCAAGCTGGTAGCGCTATTGGAAGAGAAGGTCCAGCAGCTAGAGGCTCGCATAGTGGACCAGCAACATATTAAGGAGCTTGAGCAGTTCCTGGACAGAGCGGAAGAGACTATCCAGGTCCAAGAAGAGACAGGGCACACTTCAGAGGAGGAAGTCACTCCCCCAACTCAGGAGGTGGATGGGCGGAGGATTGTGACTCAAAGGAGTAGAAGGCCAAGGCATCGCTCAGAGAGTCTCATCTTGCACAATCAATTTGAAGCTCTTTCCCTCAGCACACCTCATGAGGCACACATAGAGGAAGAAGTGGTTCCACCGGAGGATCTCTCCCTCATCACTATTGATGAGATACAAGATCAGGTACATGTTGATGAGCAGGCTGCAGGAGAGAAGCTCATTGTGCTAGGGGATTCTATCATTAGAAATACAGAGGGATGGATTTGTGAGGAGCATGATAACCGGATGGTCACTTGCCTGCCGGGTGCAAAGGTTGCAGACATCACCAGAAATATAGATAGCTTGTTAGAGAGAACTGGGAAGGAGCCAGTGGTCATGGTACACGTCGGTACCAATGATGTTTGGAAGGCCAAGCGGTCAGTCTTGGAAGCCAAATTCAGGTTGCTAGGTAGAAGATTGAAATCCCGGGCTTCCAAGGTAGCATTTTCAGAAGTGCTACCTGTTCCTCGTGCAGGTCCCGCCAGGCACGCAGAAGTCAGAAGCCTCAATGCGTGGATGAGGCGATGGTGTCGAGAGAAGGGCTTTAGATTTGTCAGGAACTGGAGAACATTTTGGGACAAGCCAAACCTGTTCAGGAGGGATGGGTTGCACTGACTGAGTCAGCAACGCAGTGCAGAGAGATTAAAAGACAAATGCCTCAAACTTAGCTCCATAATGCATTGAAGGCAATGCTTCTGAGAATTGAAACATCGAAAAACGGAAGGTCGGGCCGGAAAAAAACCCGGAGAACAAAGGCACTGTTTACCCATGCTGTGGATCCACAACGGGTTCCCATGCCTTTTCCAAGGGCGTCACAGGCATTGAACCATATTACTGCCCATTTGCCACTATGCTTTAACACAGTAGTAGAATTCACATAATACAAAAGTCCACCACCTTCTGGGTTGTCCCTTCTAGGCTCTTTAGTTCTGGCCATTCCAGCCCACACTGTATAATTAAATCTAGCTGGGACTTCAGGCTTATAACCATCTTGATTCAAACATGCGGTTCCAGCTTGTTTGCACTCTGCTGGCTTTTGAGTGTAATATACCAGGGTATTTATTACTCTATTGCCTTGACTAGCAGCAATAATGCATGGGGTACATTCTTCTATACCCTCAGACTTGACAGCTAAACAAACTGGTATCAGAAATAAAAGAACAATCATTTCCACTGATTTAGACATCCCACAAAACCTTCGCTTCCAATTGTAACAGATTAATAACACACCCAACACATACATTGGAGAAATAACGAACCAAACCCAATTCGGAATGTCAACCCACATAAATGTTCAGGTCCCTTTAAGAGTTTTGACAGCTGCGGAGCTTATGACAGTTCGTGGAACGTTCGTTGACAGCTCGTAGAACGCTCTTTGACAGCTGCTGTGCTACTGGCACGCTGTCTCGTCTGCTGCAGTACTTCAAGGAACTTAAAGGGAAACACTATTCAGCTTCAAAGGAGAAAGAAACAGGGCACTTTTAAAACACAGTCTCGCACAAAATAAATGTTGTCCTAGCTAACAGCTGAAACGAAATCGCTCGCCTTGTTGTTGAAAACCCTCTTCTTGTAGAGGGGCAGATTTGAAAGGCGGGAAATTCAAAAGCTGAAAGGAAAAAGTCAAGTCTTCTTATCAAAGAGACCTCTCGCCACTCACACACATAAGAAGCCAGTATTTTACTTTGACTTCCCTATGTCTGAAGTAACTTTCTTAAAGGTCAGCTTCAAGCTATCATCTGGGTTGGCTCGAACCGTCCACTCTTCTCCCTCGCTCGCTGGGGCAGCTCGTTTCACACGAGTATGATGAATCCAGGCACTCACTTCGGAGACTTTGACAGCCGTTGGCGTCGACAGTAACACCGTAAAGGGACCTTTCCACCTCGGGCGCAGAGGCTGTTGATTCCAATCCTTGATCCAAACTGAATCTCCCGGTTCAAAACGATGGAGGAGCTCCTGTAAAACCACGGGCAGTCGTCCAAGAGTCCACCTGTGTAAGGAAGAAAGAGATCGGCCAAGCATCTGAAGATATTTGACATGTGTCAAAGAAGCTACACTCTCTGGACGCAAGCCATATGAAATCGGAACTGGCCTGCCGTATACAAGTTCGAATAGTGAAATGCCTGATTGACTTGAAGGGGTGGTCCTGCTTCTAAAGAGAGCAATAGGTAACATTTCCACCCAGCCCTTGCCTGTTTCTTGTGTGAGTTTTGACAAGTGGCTTTTCAATGTCCTGTTCATTCTCTCCACTCGTCCTGAACTCTGGGGCCGGTATGCTTTATGTAAATTCCATTTAATATGCAGTGCCTTAGCCAGTCCTTGCAAAACATGATGGATGAACCCGGGACCATTGTCGGACGATAATGTGCGGGGCATCCCATTGCGCTAATTGAAAGAGTCCTGTCTATGGGTTTAACGAGCTGAGGAATCACTGAGTGACTAGCTCCCGTATCCACGAGAAATTGGACAGATTCGTTCTCGGTTTGAACACTGACCAAGGCCTCACGAGAACAAGAACCCTGTCCCCTTCAGTAAGGGACATCTTCTTCCAGAACCATCATGTTCTGGTATGGTGGAGTCCAAGCTGGACCCTGTCCTCTTTGGGGTGCTTGCTGAGCCTGAGATGATTGCGCTTGAATTTGACTTGAGGGCTGAAATTGGCTAGCTTGTCCTTGATTCACCTGGAAATTCCTCTGCTGTTGGTAGTTAAAGGGGCCAGGCGCTGACTGTCGATTTCCTGGCTGATTAAAGCCAGATGAAGCGGGCGCTGAATACCTCTCAAAAGCCGGCGGCTGCCAGGGGCAGCGTGGACCTTGATTAAAGCCTCCTCGCCTTTGATTTTCAGGGTTCCTATAACAATCTTTACACCAATGCCCAGTCTGTCCACACAGTGCACATTGATTTTTTAATAATGGCCCACGCCGGTTCCCTAGGGCATTGAAATTGCGGGGCTCGGGGACTTGATTCAGACCCATCACTTTCTTAGTCTGTCCTTTACTTTTTGGGCAACTTTGATCTTCCTCCCTATTATTAAATTTAGTTTGCGCCAATTGGAGGATCCACTGCAATGTTTGTCCCATAAAATTGGCCTCTTTCTGAATTCTTTTTTGAATATCTGGAGCAGATTGAGCTATAAAAACTGTGTTCACTATATTCTCCATTCCAGGATCTTCAGGGTTAATGGGAGTATATCTCCTAAATGCCTGATACAATCTGTCCAGAAAAGCTCCTGGGGACTCATCTTGTTTTTGCACTATATCATTCACTTTTGACATATTAATCTTTTTCCTGCCAGCTGCCCTGATGCCCTGAAGTATTGCCGTATGATAATTTCTTAAAGCAGTGCGCCCTGCATCTGCATTATAGTCCCAATCTGGTGCAGTATTCGTTGGAACAGCGGCTTCCGCTTGTGCAGGAGTGTCCCCCAAAGCTATGCAGGATTTCCTAGCCTCCTCGAAAATCTTCCGGGTCTCTTCTGAATTAAATAAGCCTCTCACAAGGTGCTGCACATCCTCATAAGTGGGCATGTACACATTGAAAATACTGGACATATTTTCAAAATTCTTGTCAGGGTCATCCTCTAAACTTGGTAGGGTGTTTTTCCAATTTATAATGTCACTTGATGTAAACGGGACATGCTGCATCGAATATGTGTGGGGACCCTGCTGATTTTGGGGCAAGGGGTCGTACACTCGCCTTAAAGGCATGACTTTTGCCTGCTCCTCAATCCTCTTTTTCTCAAGGAATTCCTCATGTCTCCTTGCTGCATCATATGCCCTTAAGAGATATCGCTGTCTTTTTGCCCAGTTTCGTTCCCCTGCCGCTTCCAATGCATAATTTCCTACTTCCATCACTGATTTCCGGTATTTCTTAATTAAATCAGCCACTCTTTGATGGTCCGCTTCGCCCCATTCAACATTTCCTTTTATTCTATGGCGGAATTCCTCCTCGCTCTCCTCCTCCTCATCATCATCCTTTTCATCTCTTTCATTTATTTTAGGGACTCCTTTCCCTGCTTCAGGCTCATCTTTAGGAAACTTGCCAGAAGGTCCTGGCTGTGGAAGATCTTTAGATATGGGAAGATTACCATCTACATGGGGTGCCTTTGAAGGGGAAGCGGGCGCTGGACCTGGAAGAGGTGGTGCTGCGGGGGGAACCACCGGATTCCCTGGAGGGATGGCTATGGCGTAAGGAGGCGGTGGGGTAAAAACATCATAATCTTCAGGGCGACTTTCTAAACTTGCCTCCTTTTTCTTTAAGGCTAACAACTTAGCCTGTGGTGGCAATTCTCTACAGAATTGGATCCATGAGGGATTTTTCTTCACATTTCCTTTCCAAACCTCAATGTAGGGAATGTGTTCAGGGCAGTTCTTAAGAATTTTTAACCACAGCTGCCTAATAATACTCTCATTAAAGGTCCCCTGAGCCGGCCAATCCATCTGCATCACTGGCCACTCTATTTGACACAGAGTCTCCATTCTTTCCTTCTTCATTTTGATGCCAAAATCATAATTCTTGGTGGCCGTGTGCCAATTCAAAAGGAAGCAGTCTAATGGAGTTGTGGGTTTGCTGGAGTTTTGCCCTATGGTTTTTTAATGATTTTATTTGAACTGTGTTCCTATATTCTCCCACACAATGCCACTTGACCCACTCCTATACTCTTTAAACAATTTTCATACACACAACACTCGATACTGACTGTGATCTGCTGGGTCGCCCACAGACAGAAACTGCACAATCCAGACGTTACTCGGCCAAGGAGATACTAAACTCCGACCTTCCACGCATTCACACATTCATTGGGTCAGTGGCCACACAAATTGCCCACATTTCAAACCACCTCCCAACCTAGTCTGGATCCCTCTGCCTATTGAAAAACCTTTTTTCCGCTAGTCTACTTTGACAGCTGAGAGCTCCTTCTCACTGTTCACACCAAATGGGTTCCCTTATTACACGCGGGATATCAGAGCACTGCTCCTCTCCTCCCCCCAAAAACCTCAGAACCGTCGTTCTGTTACCCTTTTACACACCAGGGGCTCAACCCCAAAATTAAGAAACTAGAAACAAATTCTCTTCCCACACTGGACCGGTCCCAAATCTTACCAAATCTCTCAAGAGGTCCCCTCTCCAGCCGGCCAGCGTTTTCTCCCCGAACGGTACCGTCTCCGCCACCACGTTGAATGAAAAATTCCCCTTTTCAAATGGAAAGGTGTGCACCGGAGCTCTTCGTCTACCGCTGGCTGTTCGGAACCGCTTGGCTTGGCCTCTCGCTCCAAAAAGGGAGGGCAATCCCGGACAAGCCCCCAGATGAAAGCTACACCCCGGGTTACCTTGCCGCTATTACGGGAGCCGAGAGATGAAAGAACACGCCAAGGTTCAAAAGGCACGGAGAAAAAGCTTTAATTCGCTGCAGCGAGGTGCCCAACCAAATTCAGTCGGAAAACTGGGGCAATAAGCAAAGAAACTCTATAGACTTTATAGGAAACATTCCCTCAGTACCCCTCCTTTGTCAGAATAAACAAGGATGCATCTGGGCGTCATAAATCGCCCACGAAACAACAAAGAAACTACAAAGGATACATGGTTATCACATAGTTACAAATCAATTGTCAAAGGAAACACACAGGGGGATACTATTAATCTTGTACTTTGGCGCCACCTGTCTTGCAATTCTCGGAACTCTGGGCTTTCGCAGCCGGAGTGTTTGACAGCTCTGGCGATATATCGATGTTTCGACGGATGTCTGGTTTATCTCTTGTGTGGACCCCTTTACCAGTGGTCTTCCCACATAGATAAGTGTTTATCTAGCAACTTTTATGGCCTGGTATCTCATGACACAGGCTTGGGGAGGAATGTGGTGCTTTGAGTCACAGTTCAGTGAAGGGAAAAGGGGTGAATTAAAGGACACAGGGCTGAATTAGAAATAGAACCAAAGTACTGCCATTTTATCTACAATGGCAATTTATAGGCTACAGACTGTATTAAAAACCACTTCTATCATAACTATTTGAAAGGATGTCACATTGAAGAAGGGACTGGTTTGTTTTCCATGGCTTCAGACACTAGGATGTGGGGCAATGTTCTCAAACTACAGGAAAAGAGGTTCAATTTAAACATTAGGAAGAACGTCATGACAGTTAGAGCTGTTCAGCAGTGGAATATGCTGCCACAGAGGTTGGTGAAATCTCTTTCTTTGGAGGTTTTTAAGCAGAGGCTGGATGGCCATCTATCAGGAGCACTGTGATGGGGGTTCCTGCATGGTAGGGGGTTGGACTGGATGGCCCTTGAGGTCTCTTCCAACTCTATGATTCTGTGATTCTAATGATTGTAGTGTCCAGGTTTGGCCAATCCACCAGCTAGTATAAAACCTCTGCCCTTGTTTTTTAAGGGTATGTACGCTATCTATGAATTACACTCAGTGAATACAATTGGTCTTGTTATATGCAGTCAAGACACGTCCCCTCCACTTACAGCAAATGTATAAATAATTAATTTACAAATTGTCCTGTTTTTAACAACCTTGCTCAGCTGTTGCAAACTCAAATCCAGCTCTTGCAAACTGTGATATCCTTTATGGAAACAATCCATCTCATATGTGGTCTCCATCGTTTCTGGCTACCTTCAACTTTTCTGCTGTGTCTCGAGAACAAAGGAGTCCCCCACAATGATGTAATAAAACAGGCTGTTTATTGCAGATTCCACAGCAGGTATGCTAAGAAGGGCAGAAAAGAACCAGACAAAACCACACCACACCCCTAAATGCACACTCACCCTAACCAATTAAACATAATTGTTTCCAGATGATTAAGGCTTGCTCCAGGCAAGCCTAATGGGAACAGCAGGCCTAAGACCCTAATCCCCACAAGCTCACAACTTTTGCTGTTTTCACACAACCACTAAAATCTGCAGCAATCTGGATGACACCCCCCCTCCGAGTGATCACATGGTTGATGTCACAGATCGGATGTTCCCATGGTTGCGTTTTGAAAATCCACAACTGTTCTGACCCCACAACTGAGAACTGCAGCAAAAACACCATAAGGGGGGGGGGTGAAAAGGTTTTGGTTTGGATTTTCCACATTCCCATGGACTCGAGTAACGGTTTACAATCTGCAACAGAACAGCAACAAGGATTTTACCACCTTGAGACCAGGTACTTGTAAAATGCACTGGGTCGCGCTTAAGTGGGCATGGCCACACTTTTTTTTAAAGTCCGCTGCTCATGGGAAAACGACTTTATGCTCCACATCTGTGAGCACTTTGCAGCGGATTTTAGTGGTCATGTGAAAGCAGCTAACATACACATACCAAATACACAACACTTTTCTAGCATTATTGTCTTTGCCTGTGAGTCCTGTTTTATCATAATAGACACAAAGTAGAACACTTTACGTTTTGTCATTTCTGCAGTCTTTTTGGCAGTTCTGGGATCTGCATAGTCCAGCACCAGATTTCAAATGATCTTTTTCCTCTTGATTTTTTTCACTCTACAATTGGACTTGCTTCTGTATAAATTACACTGGACAGACACAATCCCATCATTGTTCGTGTACAGTTTGTGTAACCTAGCAGACCAAATGGCAGAGTGCTGAGGTGCATCTCAACCTTGGGCCTGGTCACATGAAAGATTGTATAACTAAAATGTAGCCTGGTACCTTGTCAGTTAGACACAGATACCTGTGGCAAGTTATTTAAGCCTTGAGAGAACACAAACAGGATTGCTCTTCTTTTTTAAAATGATCCAGCTGGAAATTGCTGATGCAATTACTCGTACAGCCCACTGTGGTGTCAATTATCCTATATTTATCCATATTGTCCTGCCCAGAAGTAGAACTTTACATATGTTCTCAAACTCATCATCCATAGATGTGACTGACATTCCCTTTATCTGCTTCATCAAATCATTTCTAGAAATGTTCAGCAACGCTGACCCAGGACTGAACCCTGCCCAAAACCATTTTTCTCCAGGATGGCAAGGAACCATTGGTGAGCCTTCTTTGGGGATTTACCCATCTATCAGCTGCAAAGCCACCTAACAACAGCTTTGTCCAGACAATACTTTGCAAGCTTGTCCACCAGAATAGCATGTGAAGCCCTGTTCAAACCCATCCTGAAATCAAGGTGCACTAGATTTAATTTACTTACTTATTTACTTAAATTTATCAAGGGACTTAATATATACAACTCAAGGTGGCTTACACCATTTAAAAACAAGCGTATAAAAACTAAGTCATAAAAATGATTAACCAACCAAGACTTAAAACCTATTAAAACATACTGAAATATTAAAACATGACGACTACCACCCACCATCCCATAAAGGAAAAAAAATCCAAACTGAAGTGCCAAATGGATACTTAAAAGCGAATGTTTTTGCCTGCCAGTGGAAAGCGAGGAAGGAGGGGGCCCAACAAATCTCCATAGTTATTCCATACTCTGAAGCAGCATGGGCAGCCTTCCTTTGATCTATCAAGCTTATAACACTACTTCCCCCTCCCTCCCCCATCCACCCCAAATTAGCCTAGCATGACTTGTTTTTTTCCAGAAACTCATGCTGCCTGTCATTAATCACCAGATTCTTAACTAATTACTCACAGGCTGACTGTTTAATTATCTGTTCTAGAATCTTTCCTGGGATCAAAGCCAACTTGATTTGTTGGTAGTTTCTGAGGTCCTCTTCCACCCTCCCTCCCCCACTTTTTGAGGAAAGGGACAATGATTGCCAGCCTCTGGTCTTCAGGCTCTAAGAAGTCCATAAGATTAGAGACAGAGGTTCTGAGATTCCATCTGCAGTCTCAGTACTGGAGCTTGCAATTACTCTGGCCCTTGAGACTGGAATTCGTTTAAAGAAGCCAGGTGTTACCTTACCATCTGTTCACCTGTCTTGGTCTGCAACCCTCTCAGATTCTGTTTTCCTCAGATTGTGCCTTGTTTCCCATTAGAAGAGCAGGGAGGGAAAGCAGGCACTGAGCAGTACCACCTTCTCTCTGTAACCTCCCCAGTTGCATGCAGTGGATTTACTACTTCCTTGCAGGTTCCTCTGCTTCCTATTTTGTTATATTTAACCTCTCTTCCAAGCCTGAGCTCCTTCTGAGCTATAGTAACCCTGACCTCATGTTCCCTACAACTACTGACTACCTGTTTCATCTCTTGCTGACTTGGGTCTTGTTCTGTTTCACTTGCATATCTTTTTAAAATCTCAGGCCATCTAAAAGGCAGCCACCCCAGATTACTTAGTTGTCTCTCATCTCTCTCTCTTTCTCTCTCTTTTTTCTTCCACTTTTCTCTCTCTTGTTTGTCACAGTTTGCCAGTATTTCACCCTGAAGAAACTCCCATCCAGGGCAGCAGCCTGTGTGTGTGTGTGTAGGTGGGCATGTACCACCCCCCCCGTGTTGTGCTGGGAGGGGGCCACCAAGATGACAATGTAGCATTTGTACTGTTGCTGGGGTGTGTGTGTGCAGAATCCACATTTGCCTGGGTGACACAGACCCTAGTTGTGGTCCTGATTCCATCCATAATGAAGTGTATTTTCTTTGAGTACTTTCTGCATGATCTCTCATTCAAGGTGGTGAGCACTCCAGCACTGGGGGCATTTAACAGAAAATTAAATGCCACCTGTTTGATTTGGATGCCTGTATTGAGCAGTGGGTTGGACCTGATGGCCTTATAGGTCCTTCCCAACTCTATGATTGTATGATTCTATAATTCCTTTCATGCAATATAATGGATCCTCAAAAGGCATGGCCCTTTCGACCCTACATTCCCATTATTTCCACTTCTTTGACTCACTACTACCCACTGATAACAACTAGATCCATGATAGAATATCCTTTTTTAAGTTCCTTCCACTGGATCAAGAAGGTGTTGGCAAAACAAGCAAAGAATTTGTTAGATCTTGCATTCTTAACTGAGATGGACTTCAGACAGGTAATTCCTGTATGTTTAAACTTGTTTTAATCCAGTGTTAATCCAGAGCAGACCTACAACTAGGTTCTGTATCATCTGGGGCAAACATGGATTCCATGAGAGGGGGCACAGAACAGTACAAAGTACAAATACTATTTTGTCATTTTCACACACACACACTGGAGCACATGCCTCACATGCTCCCCAGATCCCATCCCAGTTGCGACCCTAGCCTTGAGTTTTCGAATGAAATACACTGGCTGTGTATGATGAAAGCTGGATGGGAAGATATCTTTGTTGGATCTATTGGGCTTCTCAATGGAATTCTAAATAAACCATGATATACTTCTGAAGTAGCTAGCTGCAATAATAGGTTGTGGAAGCACAGTTTCTTGCTCATTCCAGTGTTTCCTCTAGAATCATTTCCAGATGATAGCAGTGAGGGACTCCGGTAGACTATCTCAGCCACTGATGTCCTTGAACAAATAGCTTTATTCCATGATGCTTAACAGCTGTATAGAACTATTGGTCAGGATTCTGAGGGCATTCTCAAATGAGTACACTAAATTGTGGCACAGTACTGCTGTACTGTTGTACTGCAGTCAAAACTGTGCTCACAACCTGGGGTTCAATCCCAGGTAGCTGGCTCAAGGTTGATTCAGCCTTCCATCTGCCAGGACCCTGCCTGTCATGGAACCCGAATGTGAAGGGTTAAATGCTGGAGAGCAGCAGGAGCAGCCTTGTGGTTCAACTCAGCAGGCAGCTGAGTCTGAGGACGCAGCTGAGGGCACATCTCCTCCTCCTATAAGGGCTAGGAGCAGGATCCTGCAAAGGAGAACTAACAGGAGAGCTAGGGAAAGGATCTTTAATGATAGGCATAGAATTAGATCTGCAAGCCCTGAGTTCTAGCAGGAGCCTTGCCAGAGATATGGGTGTGCTCCCTGTTTTAGGATAAAGCTAGCAAGTTTACCCTGAACCCTCTGTGGGAGAAACACATCACTTACCTTGCCACCACGTTCCTGTGTGTTATCCTGACTTTGTTTCCTGACCTTGGACTGGCTTTCTGACTACGGTGTTCTCTGTTTCCTGACCTTGGACCGGCTTCCTGACTACGACGTTTCTCTGTTTCCCTTGAACTTGGCATTTGGCTCTGTAAATTATTCTGGATTGACTCGGACTGTACTTTGTACTTTATCTGGATTACAACTAAAGTTCCTGGCAAAGAACTGAACTTGGCTTGCTGTGTGTTCTGTTTGTGCATGGCTTGACACCATCCTTCTGAGTTCAGTAAGATGAATACCAAACTTGCTGGGGGGAGGGCGATATGTAGTCTGCATAAATACTTGTAAATCATCCAAAGAGTTTTTTAAAGCACTATGGGATGATCAGGGCTGGTGCTAGGGTTTTTCGCGCCGTAGGCGAGGGGCGGCGCAGGGCAGGGGTGGGTGGGGGGTGGAGGTGGGCTGCGGCGGCGGCAGGGGGGAATTGGGCGGCGGTGGAGGCAGGGGGGTCGGGTGGTGGCGGCAGGGAGGGTCGGGCGGCTGCGGTGGGGTAGGGCGGTGGTGGCGGTAGGGGGGTCGGGCGGCGGTGGCGGCAGGGGGTCAGACAGCAGTGGTGGCGGCGGGGGGGGCCAGCCAGCTGGGCAGCGCCCCCTGTCCATTTTGGCACCCCCTGTCTATTTTGGCACCCTAGGCAACTGCCTAGTTCGCCTTAATGGACGCGCCGGCCCTCCGGATTATATATAAGCAGCGCACTTTGATTATCCTTTTGTGGGTGAGACTGGTCTGCTGCACTATTTTTTTTAAAAACTAACTACAACTTTTCATTTCAGGTAATTTTTTTCTTATATCTGGTATGGTGTATAAGGCAGAGTTGTAGTTTATGTTTCCATACATTTAAGATGCCACCATAGAGCCATAGTATATTGTCTGAGTCTCAGCTTCATTTTGATTCATTTGGTAAGAAAACATGATCAATAGCAATATAAAGCATCTAAACAAATTAAAGACTTACAAAGGAAGTTCAGGATCAAGGTGTAGAATGGTCAGAGACATGAGAGAACCATCCTTGAAGATTCTGGTTTCGTTCTTGCTTTTGAAGGGTCTCTTGCATGCTTTGTGTTTAATTTCAAAGAAAACAAAGACCTCTCTTAACAAATCTTGCAGATATGCAATCTGTGTGATCATGAACAGAAATTTTAAAACCCCCCGAATATGATGAATAAGCTATCGATAGGTTGTTACATGTAGTAGTAATCAAACGTGGTGATGATGATTCATGAAGAGCTTGATAGCGCCCTATGCAACTACAGCTCTGTAACTATAAATACTATCAAGCTGACTAACATTAGTATTATTTATTCCAGTCACTAATTGTATATTTGTTGACCACAGAAAAATAGCATGTCAAGATGAGACTGAACTAGAATGTATCTGCTTCACATACTACTTTTCAATGTTCAGTAAATTTTGTATAGGGCAGCCTTGTAATGAGACCTCCTATTTGCCTTTTAAGCGGCAATTCTTTGGATCAATGCCTCCCAACCTTGGGTTCTTAGACTAAAATTCCCAAAGCCTTCACTGCTGTTTCCAGGATTTCTGGGAGTGGCAGTCTAAGAAGATATGGCGAGCCAAAGTAGGGAAACACTGCTTTAAGTTATGAAGCTCAAGTCCTTGATAGTAGACATGGGCACGGAGCGGCGAAATCTTCATTTCCGTTTTCGGTTTTTTGTTTCCGGAAGTAACGGAAATGGTAACGGTAATTAAGCCGTTACAACTTGAACCCGAACCAAAAAAAGAAAAATTTGGTTGGGTTTTTCGTTTCTGTTTGTGGTATCGTGGCGATCGCGCGATGCGAAGCACAGAAAAAGTTTTTAAAAGTTTTTTTAAAAAAACCCTGACTCCTGGCCGAAAAAAGCAGGCGAAAATATGCCTGCCTGAGGCTTTGCTAAATTGCCACCTACCAGAGGGGTGGTTCCTGGGGGGTCCCCGGCCTCCCCCCTCCTCTCCTGTCCTGGGCTGCTTGCACCAGGCTGGGGGGGTCATCCTCGTCGTCTCGCCAATGCCATGCGGTGGGGGGGGGTTCCAAAATGGCGACTGCAATTTTTCTTTTGAAATCATGGTCAAAAAACACACCAAAGCACAACAGAAACATGTGAAATTTATTTATTTTAAATGCCTGAATTTTAATAGTAGCAGCAGTGGGTTTTTTATAGCAATAAAACATCACATTGATTTTATTATATTTTATTTTATTTTTTATTTTTTTAGACCTGCCCATTTGGGCTGGGCATGGGATGGGACCATGCAATGTTTTTGAACAATTCCACCAATGGCATGGCCAGGTTTTGACTGACACTTCTGGATGTCTCAGAGGGCATAAAAAGCCGAGACACCTTCCAGAAATCGCAGTCGGGTGTATGGATGTGGTTGAGGGAGGAGAGCTGGCTGCTGGTGCTGGCTATCCGATCGAGATTAATATTGGAGGAGGGAGGCCTGGGTGGAGGCTTTAGGCTTTTAAGTTAGGCAGGCAGGGAGGGAATTGATTTTATTAGAAAATAATTTCTTTGATTCCCTGCAGCTTTGTCTGGCGAAGGGAAGCAGTTAGAGTTTTTTCTTTGTTCTCTTCTCAGGCTGTTTGTGGGGAGAGGATTTTTCTGATATTGGATAAAGGGGGAGGGTCAACTGGGAGTGGGAGGTGTGGATTTATTTTAAAATATATTATATACTACCATTTATTTTCTATTTTTCCCAACTTCAATTTGCTTGCACACACACACACTTGGGGTGCAAGCCAAGAACAGAACCTCTATCCTAAGTGGAGAATATTTTACATTATTTAGTTTACTAATTACTTACTTCATTGTTTGTTTTTAAACTTGTTGTGTTGTGTGTGCACTTGAACACACAGACACATTCCATTTAAGTGGATCAGAAGAATTTAGAAAATTATTTTTATTTTATTCCCTGATTACAACTACTAAACTATATTGTATTTATTTACACCCCAATATCTTTTTGGGAGGCATAATACCACTACTCTCTTTTCACTTCAGGCTTATTTTCGGGGTGTGGCTGAAGCCACCTGTCCAGCTGCTGCTGCTGCTGCTGATATCAGCCTAATCTGTGCGGGGGGGGCATTCACCCTACTTACCCCTACCAATTCAAGATCATTCATTGCGGGGCTGCTTAAATAATAAGGCAACCAATTGCATTTGCTGCTGCTGCTTTTTTTTGGGGGGGATAATACAACACTACCCTACCTCATTGTACAAATTCCAGTGACACACCACCAGTTCAATTACAGGCAGGGAGAGCCTAATTTGCTTGCACACACCCACAATTTGGGGGGGGTGCAAGAAACTGAACCTCCTCCAAAAGGGGACAATATAAATCTTTTACAATATTATTTATTCATTACTCCAGCTCATTGTTAGTTTGTTTACATACATACACTTGTTGTGTTGTGCGTGCACTTGCACACACAGGCAGGCACATTCCATTTCAGTGGATCAAGTTGAATTCAGAATTTAGAAAACTATTTTTATTTTATTCTCTGACTGTGCCTGCATGTACTGCAGTTTTTCTGACTGAGTGCTGAAGAAGGGAAGAGCAGTTCTTCTGGACATCTGGTCTGGATTTAGTTTCATTTCAAATACTACTATTTGTTTTCTAGGTTTTCCTCCATTTCAGTGGATCAAGTTGAATTCCGAATTTAGAAAATTATACCAAGGGCCAGCAGGGCAACATTGAAAGCTTGTACAAAAGAACACAGTGTGACAGTAAGCTTGTGGGTCAAAAGGATAAGTTTATTAGAATAGTTTGTTACTTAACACAAATATAATAAGAAAATATATTTCTAATACTTTTGAGAAATAAAAAAAAATGAGGAGGGGTGGCATAGCCAGAGGGAAGGGCAGGGGGACCCCCACTAAAATAAATAGGGGCACATTTCTGAAGGAAGGCACAGGAAGTAGTGCAGATAGTGATATTGCTGCCACTCCCTCTCCAAGCAGCAGCTGCACAACCAGCACCACGGGACCATCTTCTGTCACTGAGGGAAGCATGGATGACTGCATGCAATACCCATCACCACCATGCTTTGACATGGACACACACCCCGTTTATCAGGAGGACGACGAGGACTTGGAATCAGAAACGGGCTCTTTGCATCTACATATCCCGGATTCTGAGGACCTGTTGGCAGGAACAGATGAAAGGCAGGCTTCAGGCAGTGATGGAAGGAGCAGCCCTCTTTCCACCCAGGACCAGAGTACCACCAGTGACAGCAGCAGTCAATTGTCCCAGCAGGACACAAGCTACACCATCAACAGCACAGCAGCGGAAGGCAGTACCAGAGGGGGCAGTACTTTCCATAAGGCTCGCGGGTCTCTCTGGGAGCATTTTGAGAACAGCCCGGAAGACTCGAGGCTTGTGGTTTGCAAGAAATGCAGGGTGGTTGTGCGCAGGGGGAATGACCCCAAACACCTCTCCTCAAGTGCCTTGCATAGCCACCTCATGCGAAGGCACCCTGGGACTCTGCCTGGGACAGTGTCAGGCCCTGGTTCCTCAGGGAGAAAGAGGGTGGAAGCAGGCATGGGGAAGGACTCCAGAGACAGCTCCTCTGAGAGTGGGAAGAGGCAGGCCACTCTGCAGGAAGTGGTGCCGCTGTATGGGAGCTTTGTCAGCCAATGTAATAGGGCCAAGGCACAGGAGACCACCACTTGTGTGGTTGGTGAAATGGTGGCCATGAATGGATTGCCCCTCTCCTTTGTGGAGTCATCGGGATTCAGGCACCTGATGAAGCATGTGGCTCCATGGTACGAGCCTCCATCCCGTTGTACCTTCAGCAGGCGGGTGTTTCCCTCCCTTTTTGAGTCCGTCAGGGACATGGTCCGGGCCCTGCTGCAGGTGGCCAGAGGAAGGAAGATCCACTTCACTTCCAACCTCTGGACCAGTGCGCACCACGGATACCTCTCTCAGATGGCTCATTGGTGGCAACCCAAGGAGGTCCTTGACACTAGGGCATCCCAAGAAGAGCTGCAGGGGGAGCCACAAGGGAGCACCCCAAGAGGGTACAGGGTGGTGCTTCTCCAGGCACAAAGCATGGAGGACAGTGCCAAAGGCATCCACATTGCTGAGGTCCTCAAGATGGAACTGCGAGAGTGGGCACCCGAGGGGCAGGTCAATCGCAGATTCATGGTTACTGACGCAGGCCGTAACATGATCAACATGGTTGATAGGGCAGTGCTCCAGGGCATCGTGTGCACAGCACACAAACTGCACCTAGTGGTGGGAGATGCCATTGGGCTGGGAGCACCAAAGGACTCCTGGGATGAGGGGATCCTGGAGACCAAGGCCTTGCTGGACAAGTGCAGGAAAATAGTCGGGCACTTCTCATGCAGTGTCAAGGCATCAAGGATGATGCGTGAGAGGCAGGCGGAGATGGGCCTACCAGAGCACATCCTGATCCAGGACGTGACCACCCGGTGGAACTCCACCTACGAAATGGTCAAGCGCCTGGTGGAGCAGAGGGAAGTGGTGGAATACGTCATGTCCCACACTCCCGTCCTGCCTGGGGAAATGGTGTTGGACATTGGTGCTACTGAGTGGCTCGCCCTCTCCCAGATGGTGGGTATCCTGCAGCCTTTTGAGGAGAGCACCCATGTCCTCAGCAACTAAAACGCCAGCCTGGGCCATGTACTCCCCCTGGTAAATGCCCTTCGCCAACGCCTAGAGGCCAGTATCCGGGAAGAAGCCGATCTTCTCCCAAAGAGCAGGGCCTTGGCAGACAGGCTGCTGACCGGCGTGGATACCCGCGTTAGCCCACTGAGGAGGGAAAAGGTGTACCAGATGGCATGCCTGTGTGACCCTCACGTCAAGGGTTCTCTGGCGGGCAGCGCTGCTGACCTAAACTCCTGGAAGATGGAGCTATGCCGTCTAGTCCCCAGGGCTCTCTTAAATCAGGGCCAGCCGTTCCCAAGGGCGCACGGAAGCCAGAGCAATGCAGAAGAGGAATCCTCGCAAGGGTCCTCTTCCTCCTCTACTGGAGGAATGTACACCCAGAGACCAGGTTCCTTACCAGCAGCCAATTACCTGGCCTCTGCCCTAGCCATGGCAGTCTCCTCCTCAGTGGAGGCAAGGGAGGAAGAAGAACCGGACCCCGCTTGGACCATGGTGAGGGAGTACATGGCCGAGCCCCTACAACCCCTCACTTTGGACCCACTCCACTACTGGGCCAGAAAGGCAGATATCTGGCCCGCTCTTTCGACTCTGGCGTTGGATGTCTTGTCCATCCCACCCACCAGTGTCCAGAGTGAGCGTGTCTTCTCCCACATGGGAGATGTCCTGAGGCCGCACCACTCTCGACTCGACCCAGAGACCGTGGAAAGTTTGACTTTCATCTGCTTCAACCTTTCCACGTTGGAATTACCCCAACACTCCAAGACCTAGGTCCACAGTCGTTCCTTCCAAACAGGCCTCCCTTGCTCTATCATGAACACTTATGCCTGCCTGCCTGCAATTATGCCTGCCTCCCAGCTTGGCTTCCTCCCTGCAAGCCCAACTTCCTGCCAGCCTGCCAGCCTGCCTGCCTGCCTACCTGCCTGGCCGGCCCTGTGCCTACCTGCCTGCCTGCCTGCTTGCCTGCCTGCCTGACTTCCTGTCTGTCTGCCTTTCTGCATTCCCACTCAATTTGAAGGGTTCAATTATTGCCCAATTTTTCTAGCCCTTGCCTGGCTTAAAACCAGGGAGGACCACTCAATGTGTCATTTGAAGGGTCTGTGTAGGCCCAATTTGTCTAGCCCTTGCCTGGCTCCGAACCAGGGAGGACCACACAATTTGTCATACTGTATCCGTAGCCCAATATGCCTTGCCTGGCTCGAACCAGGGAGGACCACTCAATGTTTATAATTTTGAACCGGACAAGACTGTTGGGGTTGCAGCCGTGCAACTTCCCCTAACCCTAACCCAATCTAACCAATGCCTGTATGCCTCCCATCCTAACATTCCACCAGCACAATGCAGTTACACCTGGCTGTCTGCTCTGTCTATGACTGCCTGCCTGAATGGTTCGCCTGCCTGCCTGCCTTCCACCTTTGTCTGCCTGAATGCCTGTAATTCTGCTGCATGTATGGATCTAATAAGGGCTACATAATTAGCCCTGTTTTTATAGGGCTTCCCTGGTCTTTATAGCAGCCCAGGAATATTTTTTTCTAGGGTCAGTGTGGGCCCAATATTTCCACATTGGCCATGGCTGGTCTGAGTGTAGTACACCCTAATACCTGGCTTCCTCGATGCGTTCCTCCCTTCCCTGGAGTTTTGGAGCCACTCTGCTTACAAAGTGGCCGAGATGCACTTTACAACAACCTACCTCAAAGACTGATTAGCAGGGGCCTAGCTCTCCTTACAGACTTAAAGAAATAGCCGTGTTCTCCTGCATCCACTCTGTCTCCTGGGTTGACAAAACTCAGTCTCCTGGGGTGGAGAAACTCTGCCTCCAAAGGCAGAAACAATCCTCCCTTCTGGCACTTTGGCTTTGTGCCTTCCCTAGCCTGGGTGGGCACCCTGCAAGCCTGCCTTCCTACCTGTAAGACAGACTTCCTGCTTCCCTGCCTGCCTGGCTGCCTGCCCGCCCCTCTGCTTACCTGCCTGCTTGTCAGGCTCCCGGGACTCCTGGCTTGGAGGAGGCCTTCCAGGTGCTTCTCCTTCAGCCTATCAGCAGTTCAGTGCTTCAAGTTCAGCCTCCGAGCCGACATGTGCCCTGTCGGCCACTCTCCTCGACTTCCCCAGGCAGCAACCCCGGCTGCCCCCGCCTCTAGGTGAAAATCACTTGAGGAGACCAACTTTAACAGGCTCAGTCATCATCAACTATTTTGTTTAGAATTGGGGTATTCTGTCCTCCAACATGGGGGGGGGGTTCACTCCCACCGGTTACAGTCCAGGTTCGGAAATCCCTTTGCAGAAGGAGGGGAGATTCCTTCCAACTAGCATTCCGGCTTCCAAAGGCAGAAGAAACAATCCCTCCCTAACATTTGCACTCTGGCTTCTTGGTTTTCCTGGATGGACTGTGTGTCCACTGGGCAGGCAAAACTCTGGCCTAGTGGCCTCCAAAACTCTGGCTTTATGGCCTCCAAAACTCTGGCTTCGTGGCTTTCCTGGGTGGACTGTGTCTCCACTGGGTAGGCAAAACTCTGCCCTAGTGGCCTCCAAAACTCTGGCCTAGTGGTCTCCAAAACTCTGGCTTTGTTCCTGAAAGCTTCGTTGAGAGACAAAAGTACCAGGCCGGAAACAATCCCTCCCTCAAGTTCCCTGGCGCTCTGGCTTCGTGGCTTTCCTGGGTGGACTGTGTCTCCACTGGGCAGGCAAAACTCTGGCTTGGTGGCCTCCAAAGTAGGTGGCTGAAAGAATCCCTCCCCGAACTTCCCTGCCGTTCTGGCTTTGTGGCTTTGCTGCGTCCGTGCGTAGACTGTGTCTCCCCTGGGTTGGTGGAACTGGTCTCCTGGTTTGGAAAAACTGGCCTCCAAAGTAGGCGGCTGAAAATATCCCTCCCCAAACTTCCCTGCCATTCTGGCTTCATGGCTTTGCTGTGTGCATGCGTAGACTGTGTCTCCACTGGGCAGTCAAAACTCTGGCTTGGTGGCCTCCAAAGTAGGTGGCTGAAAGAATCCTCCCTGAACTTCCCTGCCATTCTGGCTTTGGGGCTTTGCTGCGTTCGTGGACTCTGTCTCTACTGGGTTGGTGGAACTGGTCTCCTGGTTTGGAAAAACTGGCCTCCAAAGTAGGCGGCTGAAAATATCCCTCCCTGAAGTTCCCTGCCGTTCTGGCTTCGTGGTTTTGCTGCGTGCGTGCGTAGACTGTGTCTCCCCTGGGTTGGTGGAACTGGTCTCCTGGTTTGGAAAAACTGGCCTCCCAAGTAGGCGGCTGAAAATATCCCTCCCCAAACTTCCCTGCTGTTCTGTCTTCATGGCTTTGCTGCGTGCGTGCGTAGACTGTGTCTCCACTGGGCAGTCAAAACTCTGGCTTGGTGGCCTCCAAAACTCTGGCTTCGTGGCTTTCCTGGGTGGACTGTGTCTCCACTTGGCAGGCAAAACTCTGGCTTGGTGGCCTCCAAAGTATGCGGCTGAAAGAATCCCTCCCCGAACTTCCCTGCCATTCTGCCTTCGTGGCTTTGCTGCGTGCGTGCGTAGACTGTGTCTCCACTGGGCAGTCAAAACTCTGGCTTTGTGGCCTCAAAAACTCTGGCTTCGTGGCCTCCAAAGCCCTGACTTTGTGGCTTTCCTGGGTGGACTGTGTCTCCACTGGGCAGGCAAAACTCTGGCTTGGTGGCCTCCAAAGTAGGCGGCTGAAACAATCCCTCCCTCAAGTTCCCTAGCACTCTGGCTTCATGGCTTTCCTGCGTGGACTTTGTCTCCTCCACTGGGTAGGCAAAACTCTGGCCTGTTGGCCTGCAAAGTAGGCGGCTGAAACAATCCCTCCCTCAAGTTCCCTGGCACTTTGGCTTCATGGCTTTCATGCATGAACTGTGTCTCCACTGGGTTGGCAGAACTCTGGCCTTGTGTCCTCCAAAGTAGGTGGGTGAAACAATCCCTCCCTCAAGTTCCCTGGCACTCTGGCTTCGTGGCTTTGCTGCGTGCATGGACTCTGTCTCCACTGGGTAGGCAGAACTCTGGCCTTGTGGCCTCCAAAGGAGGCCGCTGAAACAATCCCTCCCCAACCAAGAAAAATTCCCTGGTGCTCTGGCTTCATGGCTTTGCTGCGTGGACTGTCACGAATCGGGGTCAGCTGCCTGCACCCCAACCGTTCAAGGCAGCGGGTCCAACCCCACCACCCATCCTTCCTGCTCTCTGAATGGCTGCCTTTGCTGTTCTGTTCTTGAAAAACCAGTGGTCCCTTTTGCTGGCAGTCCTGGGGGGGGGTCCTTTTCCTCCCAGGCAGACCTTCTTTCAAGTCGGCCCCCAATGAAAACAGTTACAGGGCAGAGGGGGGCTGGGGTGGTCCACTGAAAGCAGACAAGAGCAGCTGAAGGTGGGCCCACATGTCCAGATCTTGCTGAGTGGGAGGGAAGCCTCTGCCCATGGCCACCTGAGACAACACCGAGGCCACTTCCGGCAACACGGCAGGGAAGCCAGATGGGGTGGAGGGCAGCGGAGGGTCTCTGCCCTGGAGATGGGCATGGAACTGCGCCACCTGGTCAAGGAGGGAGAAGGTCTGCTCCATGAGCGAACCGGGCTCCTCGGTCATCGCGCTGGGGCCAAGAATCTGAGGCAAAGGCAAACCTGCCCAGGCAAAGGCTGGGCAGGCGGCTCAGCTGGGCCGCGCTGGTATGGTGTTTCCAGGGTGTTCCCACCGGGCGCTCCCTCTGCTCTGTCCTGAATTTGATCCTTGGGGATTCTGCCAGTCAGCTCCTTTGGATACTCCAGCTGGCGATGATTCCCCAAGAGCTTGAGGGGCACTCAATAAGATGAGTGTGTGTGGGGGGACAACTCTCATGCCACTACCAGACTGAATCTCTGACCGCTAGTTGACCAGGGTGGCATTTGCTTGGCTTTACAAGGAGTGTCATGGGGAGGGGACATTGAGAAGAGTAGAGTAGACCCTCATCCAGATTTGGGGGAGGAACAGAATACTGTGTCTCCTGCTGCCTCTGAGAGGTGGAGGGGAAATGGGATGGATAAAGGCTTCAAAAAAACAAAAAAAAAAATAACAGGCAGCCAGACCAAGTAGGGTGGCCGTTTCAGTCAGCGTTGACCAAGAGAAAAAAAGAATATTGCATTCTGCCCACTTTGTTTGCTTTGTTGCATAGGATGCAGTCTTATGCTATGATATATTTATTAAATATATTATTTATCACCCAGTTTAAAGTATTTTCCGCCTGCTCTGGGTCATTGTGGGACGCCCCCATGCTCTGGGAAGTCAAATCGCACTAAATTGCAGTAGAAACGACAAACGACAAACAAAACGTCAAAATGACAAATTTTTGAAAAAATTGTGACAAATGGAAATGGAACGAAATGGACCCGTTCCAACAAACGAAAAATCGAAACGTCATTTTTTTCTGGTTGTGCCCATCTCTACTTGATAGTATCACTGTTTAAGAAATGTACATTGAAATACTGTTGCATAACTTTTTATGGTATCATTGCCAAGGTTGTTGTTGGTTTTGTTTGTTTGTTTTGGTAATTAAAACTTATTTCTGTCCTGTTGCTTTTGTGACTTCTATGTAATCCCTTTCATCACACAATGATGAAGGAAGAGGTCTTCAGTTACAAACTACAACAACAAACTTTCCCTGTAGTGGTGGCAACTTTTAGTAATTGAAGTTGTCCATTTTTGTCCTGTAGTTCCCACACGATGAAAGGGATTTGGGGAATTTGAAAAGCCATGACACAGAAGTAAGACTTCTTAATTCCTGAAAAGCATCTATTCCATAAATGTAAATTATGCAACTGAATTTTAGGCACTAATTATCAACTGGAGTGAAACAGTGAGTTTGTTACAAAGAAGAGAGAAAAGAGTAATTAAAATATTCATGTCCTGAGTAGCTTGCTCTTCTTGCTTCTAGAATGATAGCAATGATATTATGTATTCCTGAGGGTAATTCATATAGTACTTATATCTTGGGCAACAGACTCTGGTGCCACATTGTCTTACACTAGTCCTTACATGTAGGAAGTCAGTTCTATCCATGCATCAAACCATTAGATCAGTCCAAATAGACCAGTCACTGTCACAAGAGGAAGCTGTCAGAGAAAAGGCTGTTGGCAGCCCATTTACCAGTGGTTCCAGGAATCTGAGCAGCAAATAACAGCAAACAAGAGGTGAATTTCCATAATGTTTTGCAGCCAGCCTCTCTCTCTGGTGTCCAGCTGTTTCCAGTTAGCACAGTGAAAGCCTCAAAGAGTTGGCTATATTTTTGTTTGAATCTTTTCAACCTGTACCTTTCCCTCCCACTTATTGACTTCGTTCTCTTCATTCTCTGACACTTCCTTCTCAACTGGGGTGCTCCAGAAGCTTCTGGAACACCAGTGATTATTGGAGAACTAAATTGCCCATCCACACCAGACTTCCTAGCAACATGATGTCTTCCTCCTCTTCTAAAGCTGGCAAAGCAAGGGGAAGCATGGCAGTATTTTGTCAAATGACCAATAGTGTGTGTGTGTGTGTGTGTGTGTGTGTGTGTGTGTGTGTGTGTGTGTGTGTGTGTGTGTGTGTGTGTGTGTGTGAGAGAGAGAGAGAGAGAGAGAGAGAGAGAGAGAGAAGGAATAATATTATGCTTTATTTTATATTTGCTTCCTACAGAATAAATTCCATAAATAAATTCAGTGGGATTTACCCTCATATAAATGTATTCATATTGAATTCTTTTTAACAGTAAGTTTGTCTTCTGAGTTGTCACTAATTGGAAGAATAAAATGTTTATTTCAAATGCAAATTTTGTCTGTTTTTGTTTTATCTACTCATTAAAGATGTGAAGAAAGTGTTCTAGTACTTCTGCTTCATTTGAAACACTGTTCTCAGAGACACACTGATTGAAACCTTGTTGCACAGCTACACAAGTGGCAAAAGGCAAATGGCCTTACTTTGCCACTTAAAGGGTCACTGCTATGGTTCCTGAGTGACATCCACTCATTGCGTGGCACATACTTGAGAATTCCAGCAGGAACTCTTTAACTGACAGTTAAAAACAAGCAAGCAAGCAAAGCAAAGCAACCTAAAGTGAAACATACTGCTTATAGGGACAGTATATAATATATAACAGTATATATAATATTAAACTGTAAACCATCTAGAACTTGTTTTAAGTAGAAGATGGTAATTCCCTAGTGCTTAAGCAATTTCTGGGTGGTTTTACAGTTTAATTATACAGGCTTATGCATCACTGAGGTGGGTACTGATTTTACTGATTTTTTCTTCTTTAAATTCAAAATATTGAGTGAACCTCGAGCCAGCTGTTAGAATCCCCTAAGATCAAATATTGACCAGGAGCAGAGTTTTGATTGTAATATTACAGTTTAACTATAGTGCCGCATAAATATCTTGGCAAGAATTCTACAAACCTCACACAAGATCTTCCTTCCAATGTTAGACTGAGATGTCAGGCACATTCTGTGTTTCTGCCTAATTTTTGAAAAAAAATATGTGAGTAAAAGTAGTGTCTTCTTTTGTGAAAGAAAGCACGTGTGTGTGCACACCCACCCACCCACTATTAGCAGGCTGTGGTTTTGGACTCTTTAATTCCCCAAATTCCACAGCATAGCTTCCTGGAAAATTCTAAGAGGAGTTGTCCATAACCAAAAACGTATACACCTATATTCACCACAAAAGACAAACAACTGATCCATCAGGTACAGTCTTAAATTTTATGCATGGAGATAAATGTACAGAAGTCAATCTGAAAAACAAGCAAAATTCCTCCAAAGCAATGGACTGGGCATTTTGAACTGTGAAGGCAGTGAAAATAATTTTTGTTCCCCTATTTTTCTTTTTAAATACAACCAGAACATTATTGTAACAGAGAATGACCAGGAAGAGAACCTTTCCTCACTATGGCAATTCACTTTTTTTTAACTTATAGGAATTGTGGGATGTCTTAAATCAATAAAAAAATAACACTCCTACCCACAGCCTAAAATATTTATTTATTTATTTATTTATTTATTGCATTTATACCCCGCTTATCTACAATATATACTCTAAGCGGGGAATAGCCATAAATTACAAAAAAAAAACACCAAAAATAAAACCAATAAAAATAACACTAAGCAAAGTTAAAACCTAATGGCACCTCAGTGACTGACAATGATAGATAAAATAGTTTACGATGGCGGAGGAAAAAAAAAACAGTTAAAGATCGCCAAAGGCCTCCCGGAAAAGGTAGGTCTTTAACGCCTTCCGGAAGGCCAGCAGGGACTCTGCAGAGCACACTTCACTGGGGATAGAATTCCAGAGGCTAGGGGCCGCCACTGAGAAAGCCCGGGTCCGAGTACTCGTCCTCCGGGCTTCACGAGGGGTGGCGACCCGAAGCGTGTGCGCTCGCGCCTGCCGAACGGGACGGGCCGAGGTTGATCGCTGAGCGATACGCTCTGCCAGGTAGTCCGGTCCCAAGCCATGTACAGTTCTTCTGTACCTGACGCTTTGAAGCATCTCTCTTGAGTGGAATATGGGAAGGACAACACTACTGTTTAATGTTCACCCACAATATCCGGGGGAGGGGGAAGAGATAGTTTCTTATTCCCATAATGCATGCACTTTTTATGTTCCTATGTTAGTGGAAACCCTTGGGAGCTTGCAGCTACATCAGTGTGCAAGTGGAAATGAGGCCTTAAGTGAAGATAGATCGAATGGAGTAAAACTGTATGGGAGGAACCACAGGAGATAGGAAAAGAGAGAAAGTGAGAGAAAAGCCCTTGGAAGTTCAATCACAGTGCATGCAAACTGAACTACAATTGAAAGGAAAGATGTTCAGGCCTTCCTTACAACATGGGTTCCCAAACGGTGAGCTATGATGTTAGGAGACAAAATGAAACCTCGCAAGGTGCGCCATGAGAGAAGAAACAGAACCCCCCCCACACACACTGCCATCCTTTCCTCCCTGCTCGGAATTTTCCCAAAGACCGACTTCCTTCCAGACTCTAATGCAGGATGAGGCCACCAACCTCCACCAGGGACCACAAAGACAGGGAAAGAAGAACCAGGGACATGTCCTCCATTTTTGACATAGAGCTACGAAAGCTCCTCTAAGCATTCTGTGCTCCCCAGCGAAGGCTCTCGTTAGATGGCCTCTGGAGATTCCTGCTTCAGGACCTGGAAGAAGCAAGGGCCTTGGGCGTATTGGCAGGGAGAAAAGATGGGATAGCAGGGAGGTGTCAAGATCCTGCCCTTGGTGGCTCTTCTGAGCAAGGGGAGCCACACCCGTGAGTCTTTTGATAAAGGGCTCTGTGACGCCGAATTGTTTGGGAGCCACTGCCGTAGAAGTTGCTACGGTCTATTTGACCTCGCCTCACACTTTTTGAGAGTAGTGGTCCTGGATTTTCAATGAGGATTTTCATTGCTTGTTCCTTTTTTGGCTCTCCTTTAGAGATGGGGAAGACAGAATACACCATCAGCATCTTTAAAGGTTATACCTAAGGTCACCCTCGCTGCTGGGGAGTCTGTAAACAATGACAAGAATAGGGTGAAGAGCCATCTTCCTTAAGATAATAAGCTGATGTGTCTTGGGATGTCTGGGGGAAAATGTCTAGCTAGATTTCCTTTAAGTGTAAGTCAACACACAAAGGCCAGGCACACAGTGCAAAGCGTAAGCCTATCAAGCCTATCGGAGGTACAATTTATCTTTGTCATGTATCAATGGAGTTGGCCTTTCTTTGAAAAGCAATCCCATTAATGAGATTACTACCGCTGAAGTTCTGCAGCATATTCAAAAGGAATCTATACAAGTTTCCTGCACTAGAAGGCCCCTTTGCACATTTTAATATAGGTTTGAAATACCAGCATTGATCTCTCCTTCATCAGATTATAAAAACAAACACAATAAACAATGGAAAAACATGGACCCTCAAGATTTTTAATAGGAAAGTGAGACATGAAAAAAATGCCCTGTGATAAAATGTTTACATCTCTTTCTCTGAATATATATTTTATTCAGAGATAAAAGTTTCTTCTTTAAATTTAAAGAGAATCTTCAAAAAGCAACGTGATAGTTTTCAAAAGCTCAGAAGCAGATTTTCCTCTCTCTCTCTCTCTCTCTCTCTCTCTCTCTCTCTCTCCCTCCCTCCCTCCATTCCTTTTTGGATTTTTCTCAACCCCATCTGTTTATTTTCTATTTAGCAATCATGGTAAAGCAGATAGCCAGGCTATAAAGATCCGAGAACAGGTGGAACCGGGAGATAATTTGCAAGGCGCAATGTTATTATGTTCAGAAAAATATAGCATCTCTGATTTGATAGCTTGATGGTAACCTAATTTGCCTGGTTTTATTTATGTATGTGTGTATTTGTTTTAACAGTTATGGATCCTGTGCCAGAGAAGATGCACATTAGTGGTCAAATCTATCTGAAAGGAGTCCAAATGGACCAAATGTCAAATAAAATTATTTTCACCCGTTAACCATTTTTGCTGAGTCTGCAGAAATATTATAGACATTGAGTATAATATAGTGTCCAGCATGGAATAGTAGTATTTCCTTAAACCAATATGGTATGCAACTGTTTCTTGGTGCCAAAAGGCAGTATTAAGCTCTCTTCTTTGCATTGTCTGGGAAACATTGCCCTGTGATTAAATGGATTAATAAATCCTCATATATGTTGTTCAGGATCCAACACAGAATATGAAGTGCGCACTCTCAAAGTCATATACAGTATAACTTTTCTACTCGTTTCACCCATTTGAGAGCCCTGGTCAAGTTCTATCTACTATTTTCTAGTTTCTTCTGGTGCTTATTCAGAAACAAAATAGGAACAGCGTAGAGCTTGATTGTAAAGCTCTTGGATGAAAATGTACATTACTGGTGCTGATTAAGGAAAGACAGTTATGACAAATATGATATTGTATATCTTTGCCATCAGTCAAGCTATGCACCATCATACTGTTGCTCATCTAATGTCAAAATCTTGTTGATCAATGTAAAAGTCATTAAGTTTCATTCTGGTTCCCAGCCCAGTTCTTGGCAAGGGTGGGTATGCTGGTTTGGTGTTTGCATGTGCACCCCTGTTCAAAAATCACCACAAGGGCTCTTTGTTTACTGGTAACGAGTGGGATCCTAAAACTTTAAACAGGATTTTGGCCTAAGTGTTTCTTTTCAGTTTTGGAGTGTATGACTTCATATCATTGTGTGCAAGGCACAACCAAATCTCTGTGTGTTCTGAACAGACAGAGATTGTACAAACTCTTCCCATTAAGGATCATGAAAGCTAGATAGATGAATGGAAGAATTTGGAACAAGAGTCAAAAAGGCGATATGAAACTGTGAACATAACATATAGGAAATGACCTTTTTGTTGTTGTTCACATTTGGACATAGGATACAGAACTCAAGATGGATATCTCTTTTAAGTGTTTAAGCTGGGAGACTCAGTGATGAGTTTCTCTCAACAATGTATAAGTGAAAAATAATATATAGAATACAGTATATATCAGAAATGACAAAACAGAAAGTTATCAGCAATTGCAGTCATAAACATAATATGCAAAAATAATTATTAAAACTGAACATTACAATTTAGTTACACTTGCAGGCTTGATATTTTTTGGCTAACCATCTGCTATCACAGTGGTAATGGTTCCAGAAAAGCCTGCCCAAGGAGCCTAGATTTTAATGGTCCTCTAAAAGATTCCAGAGAGGGGGCCTGCCTGATCTCAGGCAGAAGATAATAACTCTTAATCACGCCATTTGAAAATGGACGTTACAGGCTGATCTTGGCAGAGGAAGGCATTCTACCAGGTAATGGGATCCCAAACAATTTAGGACTTTGTATGTTAAAATCATAACCTTGAAGCTGGCATGGAAATAAATATGTAGCCAATGTAAGGTAGCCAGAATGGGGGAGATATTTCTCAACACAGAAGTCTGGCTGCCACATTTTGAACCTGTTGGAGCTTCCACATCAACCTCATAGACAGTCCCATGAAGAGGCCATTGGAGTCATCTAGTCTTGAGATGACCAGATGCATGTACCAAGGCAGCAAGGCTCCTGGTGTCCAGATAGCGATGCAGCTGGGCAATCCACCTAAAGTGGAAGTAGGCTGAACGGTTTACAGATGTCACCTGAGACTCCATGGATTGAGTCGGTTTCTGCACAATGCCCAAGCTGCAAACCTCATCCTCTGCAGAAAGAGTCATCCCCTAAAAAGAGAGATGTTCCCAATTTGCAAACACCCGGTCCCCCCCCAAGGATCTCTGTCTTGTCTGGGTTCATTCTCAATCCTCATCCATCCCTACAAGGCATCCAGGTAGTGCTCAAGGGGGTATAACAGCATCATCTGAAGAAGGATGGAAGGAGATATAGATCTGTGAGTCATTTGCATATTAGTGGCATGAAGCTTCAAATCTCCAGATGACCTCTCCCAGAAGTTTAATATGGATTTTAAATACCATTGGTGAGATACTGACCCACGTGGATCTCCACAATTGAGGGTCCAATGATTGGACATCCTCTCACCAAGATGAGTTCTATGGGGATGGTCCTCCAGGAAGGATTGGAGCCACCCTAGAAACAAGCCACTGATCCCCAACCCTCCCCAGGAGGATACTGTAGTTGATGGTACCAAGCCACTGAGAGATCGACGAAGACCAGCTGGGACAATTTACTCATGTCGGATTCTGTTGGAAGGTCATCATGCAGAGTGACCAATGCTGTTTCCATGCCATGATGTGGTCTGAAGCTGGACTGGAATGGGTTGAGGGTGTGGGTTTCCTCCAGAAGTTCCTGAAGCTGATCCAACAGCACTCCCCACTAGCTTGTTTAGGAATGGTACATACATTGGTACCAAAGATGTGTCTATAATTATTAATGTCATCCATCACCACATTCAGTTTTTAGGAATGGGTCTAATTATTATCTCATTGAGAAGCCAGGGAACTTGACCCTTAAGGAGAGACCCATTAATAACAGCAGCAGCCCATTCAGTTGTTATCGGCTTGGCAGCTTTTCTGGGCTTTTATTGAGCTAAATAATTCCAAATGTGTTATGGCAATTATGCCATATGTCTTCTAAAGTATCATATTTTTTTTTTTTTTGGGAAGACAGCCATAATTATGTTCTTTCTAATTCCAAACTCTAAATGTGGGTTCCTTACATATGTTAAAATAATCAAACAATATTCTGAAGGAATTTACATAGATGTCCTAACTCTTCACCTTAATTTGTTTTTATTTTTACCTTCCCACTCACTTTACACCCTTTTTAGGAGATTAATCTGTAACTCATGTAAGCAGAGCACGTATCTACAGAAGTGTGTGTATGATGTCATTGTTCTGCTAGCTATAGGTCATTAGGAGTAGGCAGTAGTATCTTTGGTTGGCCAAAGTTCCAGAGAGAATCCATTCTGCTGGCTGATCTCAGAGATATGCCAGTAGTGGCATCTGCCAGGAAAACTGCCCTCCAAGCTCAATCTGCCAGTGAAAAAGCCCCAAAGGAGGGTAGAACGGGATTGCAGTGTGAGGGAAGGCAGTTTATGCCATATCGAAATCTCCTTAATCCCAGGATTACTATGTTGGCACAAATCAAGCCAAAGTGAAATAGTCCTAAACCAGTTCCAATGTCCCTAAGCTCAGATGGGTCTTCAGCACAGCTTCAGCTGGCTTGATGTCAGCTCAGCCAGCCTACAGCCATCTTGGCTAGTTAGGTTTGCCCTCTGTTTCAACAAGTGTGGATCATGTTCTCCATTCAGAAACAGAAAGCAGCTCAGATCTGATTTAATATTCTCCATTGCATGCCTAATTGCTTTATATGTGCTGATTTTTTTAAAAAATTAAAATTCTATATTTAAATAGAAAAACAAACAGAGAGCAGTGGAAATTAAAATCCAGGCTACTCTTATATATCTTATTAAAGCCTGGTATGAAAATTTAAATTTCAGAACAGATTCTTATTGTCAAAATGAGTAATTGCTGTCTAATTATAGAGTCACATTTCACCCTGGACCCGTTGAATGTAGTGGACAGCTACCCATTTCGAACATGCATCAGCAACTCTGAGTAAGGTGTCTTAAAATAAAGTCACAGGCATCTGTTAGCCCAGACTCTGGATGCAAATATCATAGCTTTACAACTGTTTCAGGAAAGGAGCTTATTTGGTCAGCTCATCCTTCTCTCATCCCCCATCTCCCAAGAACTTGACCATTATATAGATATCACAAGTCTTACCTCTATGCAGACATTGGTGGGAATTTACTACTATATGGGTGTATATAGAGCTACAGACCTTATCAGGTGCACCCAACATGGTAGCTGAGTCTACAGTTCATTGTCCTTGGACCCAACTGGACTTCCTGGTCAGATATGTACATGTAGGACTGCACTGAGAGGTGTACAGTTACCTTAGTTCTCATTGTGCTTTGAAACCCATCATCTTACAAGGTGATTTTGTGTTGCCAGATCTCGAGGAAGCTTACAAAATCTTCAATGATTAGCTACCTTTTCCTGCACTTTTTTTTTTTTATAATTTCTCATAGGCCACTTTGGGAGCAGTTTTTGTGGGCTGTTGTCAAATGAAACAGATAGAGAAACAACACGAGAAGTGAAGAATGGGCGTGCAACAAGAAGTGAACTAGGAAGTTCATTGAAAGTCACGGGCTTGTTGGTTTGTCCAAACCAGTGAACCCAAACTTTTCCAAGCCAACACACTTTTTTTTGCAAACTCCATAGTTCAAATGATCATTTTGTTGGCTTTCTCTGGAAATTGAGTCTTGGCTACTGGACTTCTTTTTTGAGAGATAGAAACGTTTTGCTGTTCATCCAAACAGCTTCACCTGGATGACTGAGAATCTTCACAGACATTTTGTTGGGTTGTAATGATCTCTACCAGCAACATTAGCCTCAGCATTGTATATGTTCATTTCTTTTAGGCACCGCAAGACTCGCACGACAGGGGACATCCCTGTCTTGCAAGAGATCTTTGGGATTGCTGGATAGCTCAGTGCTTTAGAGAGCTGGCTGCAGAACCAAAGGCTGGGAGTTTGGTTCCCCACCATGCCACCTTGATAGAGGATGGCCTCAATGATCTTTAGGGTCCCTTCTAGCTCTGCACTTCTAAGATTATAACCACTGACATTGTCAAGATGGTGGAATAGATTCCTCCACCAGCAGTGTCACACCAATTTTTAAAAAAGGAAGGAGGGGGACCCAGGAAACTACAGGCCAGTTAGCCTTACATCTGTCCCAGGGAAGATGGTGGAAAGCCTCATCCAAGAGAAAATCTTAAAACACATAAAAGAACAAACCTTGCTGAGAGAAAATCAGCATGGCTTCTGTAAGGGTAAATCTTGTCTGTCAAACCTTTTAGAATTTTTTGAAAAGGTCAACAGGCACGTGGATTTGGGTGAAAAGGGTGGATATAGTCTATCTGGATTTTCAAAAGGCTTTTGACACAGTCCCTCACCAAAGGCTGCTGAGAAAATTGCACAGTCAGGGGATTGAGAACTAGTTGAGATCCCGGAAACAAAGAGTAGGTGTCAATGGGAAATTTTCACAATGGAGAGAAGTGAAAAGCGGTGTGCCCCAGGGCTCTGTCCTGGGACTGGTGCTTTTCAATCTGTTCATAAATGACCTGGAGACAGGGATAAACAGTGAGGTGGCCAAGTTTGCGGATGACACAAAACTTTTCCGTGTGGTGAAAACCAGAGAAGATTGTGAAGAGCTCCAGAAGGATCTCTCCAAACTGGGGGAATGGGCTGAGAAATGGCAAATGCGTTTTAATGTAACCAAATGTAAAGTAATGCATATTGGGGCAAAAAATCCAAACTTCATCTATCAACTCATGGGCTCTGAGTTATCCGTGACGGATCAGGAAAGAGATCTTGGTGTGTTGGTGGACAGCTCAATGAAGGTGTCTCCCCAATGTGTGACAGCAGTAAAGAAGGCCAATTCCATGCTAGGGATTATCAAAAAGGGGATTGAAAATAAAACAGCCAACATTATAATGCCTTTATACAAAACAATAGTAAGGCCCCACCTGGAGTATTGTGTACAATTCTGGTCACTACATCTCAAGAAAGACATAGTGGAACTGGAAAAGGTGCAGAAGAGAGTGACTAAAATGATTACTGGGCTGGGGCACCTCCCTTATGAAGAAAGGCTAAAACATTTGGGCCTCTTTAGTCTGGAAAAAAGGTGCTTGAGGGGGGATATGATTGAGACATATAAAATAATGCAGGGTATGAGTAAAGTGGATAGAGGGAAGCTCTTCTCTCTCTCCCAAAATAACAGAACTAGGGGACATACACTCAAATTGAGGGCTGGGAGAGTAAGAACTGACAAAAGAAAATATTTTTTCACCCAGCGCGTTGTAAGTCTATGGAACTCCCTGCCACAGGATGTGGTGATGGCATCTGGCCTGGATGCCTTCAAAAGGGGATTGGACAGATTCCTGGAGGAAAGGTCCATCACAGGTTACAAACCATGATGGAGAAACCAGGGTACTTCAAGGGCCAGATGCAGGGGAATGGTATCAGGAGACAGATACCTAGTCTCATGCGCTCCCAAACACATCTGGTGGGGTCACTGTGAGATACAGGAAGCTGGACTAGATGGGCCTTTGGCCTGATCCAGCATGGCTCTTCTTATGTTCTTATGTTCTTATGTTCAGTGCACCAGAGGAGAGGCAGCCACTAACTAGTACTGCTATGATTTATAGGATAAATAAATAGTTTGGGTACAAGATCTAATTGAAACCAGCATCTAGGAGGAAAATGGTAGCTGCTACAAAGCTGTTGCTGACCTATTTTGGGACATATGTAGTACTAGCTCCCAATGATGCACTGAATATAATAGATGATACCTTCTGCATGTAAATTGACTATTTGTTGTTGTTGTTGTTGTTGTTGTGCATGTGTTTTTATAAGGCTGGTTTTATTCAGCTCCTTAAGATAAGCAGGATGCACATTGGTAAAAGAAAATAAACAGAGCAGAATAAATAAGAGCCAGCTCTGTCCTCCAAAATGCATTGGTTTTGATGTTTTGCCCCCTCTCTCTTTGTTGCCTATTATTAATGGATACTTCTGACGCCGTCCAGTAGTGATTATCGCTGGGCTCATTTATGTTAATAACCAGTGCCTGTTTAAAAGAAATGCCTCGTTGCTGTTGACTAAACTCAGGCAATTTAAACAAAAATTAAATAAGCCAACCTGTTTTCTACAACACACTGCATGCACCCGCTATGGAAAACATTGTACTCTTCTGGAAGAAACATCTTGCCTCCCACATGTACTGAATAAAAGCCCAGCAACCAGTCCTAGTCTGCTGATTACACCTTCCCATTTCACTGACTCATTGTATAAGCTTTCATTAGCAAGCCCTTGCTGCAGAGGCTTAGTTTTATTGTGCCGTGGAAGGTTGAGAATCTAGAACTTGAGCTTACAGTCTGGCCTGCAGTTATTTTAGAGAAAGGTAGACCGATTTGTCTTATCCCTGTTGTTTTTTTCAAGCAATATTTTAACATTTTATTGTGAACAAACGGTCAACACATAAATCAACATGACAGAAGGAACTGTGCAGCCTGTGTCTCAGTTCACCCGTCTTATGACAATTCTGCAAGGCTTGATGTTCCATTCTGATGGATTTCTGTCATTCAACCATCTTTCTGCATTTTTTCTCAGCTCAGGTTGAGATGAGATGAAGTCCTGTTTTAACTAGAGCTCTGGAAGCCTGCCTTCACCAGAAGAAGTGTCCCTTACATTCATTATTCTTTGCTGTCTCCTCCACTTCTGTTTTGGAGTTAATCAAGTCCAATGAAACCAAGAGTTGTACTAGTTAATGGTGCCATAGAGTTGACTATTGGTCAGGGACAGTCATTGTTTATTGGAGTGTTAGGCACATGTGCCCTCCAAGGAAGCCTAGTGCAGCCTCCAAGCCCCCTTACACCTCTCTAGAACCTCTAAACCCACAAACACTTGGGAAAATGTTTTAGGGCCTAAAGACAATACTCCCCGGCACCACCACCAAGAAGCATTCCTCAGGAACTGTGATTGGCTGTTAATTTACTGTTTCTTAAAAAGGGGTTTTTAAGGTGAAAAAAGGAACAGGGGAAAAATTGGAGTATAGTGGAAATTGCACAAACCAGATGCTATGGATGTGATTTACATTTTTGGTGCCACTGGGGGTTGGGGTGAAATCAGTGATACTGGAGGGCATGCACAACCCTCCAAGGTCCTTTTAAAAATTCTGTTCCTGGTGGGATGCGTGACTTTTCTGTCTCTGGTTCGGACATAGGAGAGATCATGTTCAGTCAAAACTCCCTTTCTTGTACTATGAATCTAGAAGTTTGGGTCCTGTCTCCTGGAATGGCAGAACTTAAGTTTGCCTCATATTCTATCTACATGATAACCCAACACATATTTCAAGATAGCCTCATTCTCAGAGATGCTCTTATTTAACTCAATTATTGTCCAGCTTTTTCTGAGATTGTAATGAGTAGTCCCATTTTAATGTTTTTCTTTTGAAAAATAATGAATAACATTAAAAAGAAGAGTGCTTCATTTTTAGGTCTTCTTTCCTTCAGGCTAAGTATATCCAAGGATTCCCAGTGTGATGTAGTGGCTAGATTGATGAACCAGGACTTTGGAAAACACGGTTCAAATCCCTACTTAGCCATGAAGACTCACTGAGGAAGTAGAACTAGTAAAACCACTTCTTAAATGTCTCACAAACCATGAAAACCCTATTAGGTCACTCTATATTGGTTCCAATTTGATGGCACAGAACAAGTATCCCTCAGCCATTCTGGACTCTTTTTATCTTCATGACTACTTTTCTCTAGACACATTTCAACTTGTCAGTAATGTATCCTTCTTTAACTACAGTAACCTGGAGCTGGACACAGGTAGGTTCTGACCAAAGCAAAATACAGTTGTACCATTGTTAGACTTGTTCTATAGAAAAATGGTTCAAAACAATCCAAGATTGATAAACACTGTTATACTTTAGGTTTTTACTTTTGCATAATGCAGGCTCAGAAACTGAACAACATGCTTCAGATAACCTATACAGTGGTACCTTGTATAAAGGAATTAATTCGTTCCAAATGAAATTATGTTAAGCAAATCTTCCTTTGTACAAATTCCCATAGGCATGCAATGAAAACGGAGTAATCCCATTTTTATGTTGTACGGATTTTCCCCATGGGCGATTATGTTAAGCAAATTTCCCCTATCTCCGGAATTTTTATGTTATACAGATTTTATATTATACAAGCTGTTTGTTATACAAGGGTCCACTGTATTGTGATATTAGTTTGGTTTCAACTACTCCGCCCTCCCTTTTGTTTATTTGTGCATCTAGAGTTTTACATAGGGAACAAATTTTGCCTGGTTTCCTTCACAAGTCCTTTGCTAATCAAAGCAGTTACTATACATGCGCATCTTCTCTCTGTTTTAAAATAGATCTCAGGTTCTGCTGATAAGTCTTTGAATACCATATGGAAGAGAAACATACTGTATTCAGTTCTTAATTTATGTGTTTGTTTCATTTGAACCTACGATATATGCAGATGCAGCTCCTTTGTCACTCATGGATGACTGTGCATGTGTTTCTGAGTGGGCAGCATCTGTGGGCTGGTGGAACACATTACCCCTCTCTTGTTACCATTGTGACAACAAGCTCTTGTAGTTTAACATTAGTACAAGGCAAGCAGGGAACACACAACTTGCTTTAAAATCCATGTGATTTGGAGAGGCTTCTGAGGGTTCAACATTAACTTCAAACCATGACATGTGGTCCACACCCACCAGATTTAAAATGAAAGTGTGTGCATACTGAGGGGCAGTTGTGATTGCTACACTGTTCAAATTCAGCATCTGAGCAGTAGATACAGTGTTGTGGTCATGGGGAAAGGTGTAACCCAGAAAAGTGGGTTGTGGGGATGTACAGCCCCCATAGGTTTTCTGTTGCTTGACCTGCTTTATTTTTTGCTGATAACTCTTCAGTAGTACAAAGCTATTCCCATGTCTTTATTCTTCCTAAGAGTCATGCAATAGGACACATCACACTAAGCTGTGGAAGGAGAAAGTGCAAAGCGAACTTACACAGCACGCCTTGTTATTTGCATATTGCACACAGTTATGATGTTTTATTGTAATGGGTAGGGTTAAGTTAAAGGACAGAATAGGGTTAGATCACTTGTGCCTTTGTGCTGGTGTGCTTGCCCTATAACAGTATGACCGAGTTCTCCAGCATTTTGAGTGACCTGTAGCGCATACAAGTCATGTGGTTAGAAAGAGAAAAAAGCTATCCGAGGAGGGCGGCTGAAATCATTGCAGATATCACTTCGATCTGAAATCACATTTGGCTTGACAACCCTCATTGGCTCTGAGCTGCTGGAGATTCTTTTTTGAGTCACACCCTTATTGCTGCCTTTTTCCTGGTGCACCTCCTGGCACCCTCTTCTCTGGTAGATCTGTAGGCTGCTAAGCCCAGTGTGCCGCATTGCATGCCCTTGTTTCAGTCTACTGAGACCAGAGCCTACTAGCTCTTTGAGATGATAGTGAGCAAACGACTCAGAAAGATTCCTCACTCTAGCTGGATTTTGGATAATATTTTGTGTTTGGAATTATTGTGTTTGTTACTGGAAGATACCAACGGAGATCCCAAAACTGGGGAGCTTGAGTTAAAACTGTATCTATCCCTAGACATTAGACATACACTTGATGTGGACCCAAGGCTTGCATATCTGTATCTTTTCAAACTGAAAAAGCCTCATTCTTATTCCAGGTTGGGAGCCAGTATGTGCTGTTCATATTCAATGTTGAGCTAGGACCCAGGACACCTGTGTTCAAATCATCACTAGGCTATGGAAACTCACTGGTGGATGACAGTGGCAAACCACTTCTTGATAAAGATGGGTACTTACCGACGTGCAGGGGTTCAGCATAGTGTGGAGGATTGGGTTCACAGGTGTTGTGCTGGCACCCTGGATTCCACACCCTGCCTCTTCCCATGGGCTGCCACTCAGAGGAGGTGGTGGGGCAGAGAAGCCTGCAGCACTGCTTCTCATAGGACACCTGTGGGAGGGTGCAGAATCTGGTGTGCCCTTGCAACATCTGCAGGTCCCATCCTCCACACTGCGCTGAACCACTGAAATGTGGAAAGTGCCCATCTCCAGTCCTTCAGCATCTCGTGGATTACAAAAAACCTGCCCAAACTTGGAAGCGATTTAATTGTACATTATCAGTAACATTTTCAAGCAAAATTTGAGTTGTTCCTTGCTTCACATAACTCTCCCAGTTCTAACCCAATTGTGCTTTGAGAGCAAACTATTCCCATCTCTTAACCATAGCTCATTTAAATTTCCAGCTGTTAGGAAAGTCTAGTTCAAACCAAAGGCACCTCAGCCTTTCATCTTGTCCATTCCAATTCTAGATTTCATAGCTGTGGCAGGCATGAAATGAACCAATTTCACATGCGGCATTACCTCCCCCCCCTTAACAGAAGGTTTCCAACAGGGACAGCCATATTTCAGAGATGTTTTAAAAGTGGCTTTCCTGTTTTGGCAGGGCTTAGAGTAGGCGAGCCTCAGAGCCATCCCATCCAAGTCAATGACTTGTTCATAATTCTGTAACAGAAATCTAGGAGCACAAAAGATTTCATCTCTAGAGGTGAGTTGCCTCAATAAATCTTCATAAGCATTATCTCTTGCATGCTGGGTATTTTGTATTAAATACTGATATCCAGAAAATGACAACAGTCTCAAGTTAGAAACTGATTGCCATGCAGTAACATTTCTATTGTTTCTGGTTTCCTCTTTCTCTCCCAGACAACATCTGACTGTCTTTACTTTGAAATAGCTCAAAACAAAGGGTTCTTGGAACTTGATACATGATAGGAGTCCTGCTCACATATCACCTGGAGCAAAAAAAAAAATCTCCCCAGTACCTTTTTGTTCTTTTTCTTGGCATCTTCTTTTAAGTTTAAATCACATGAAACACCCTTTCATAAATTTAGTTTTACATTCAAACCACACTACTATACCTTAAATACTGGAAACAAGTTGAATGCAGAAATAATATGTAGACTCTTCTTAATAAGACGGTTTCTTGAGCATCTAGATGGAGATGGTGTGTCTTGCATTTTAGAACAATTGGTTCATAAAATCTCATTGAACTACAAGGTATGGGGTTAAAGGGGAGATAAGAGCCCATTGTTTCCACTCTGAAATAACATGGTCCAGTCAGATTACCATACTATATGAGCAGTCTCTCTATATACAATTAGATGTGGGAAGCAGTGGGCAGAATTTTCTTGCATAAATTTATACCCTGCTAGTAGTGATAAACTAGTAGTAGTGATAAACTTTGATATAAATGATTTGATAGCATCTCATCCCACTGCTGTAAAGTGTTTAAGGCTCTCAAGGGAAGCCTTTTCCCCCGAGGAAGCCCTTAGGGGACCCTATAGTAGTAAAAAAATCACCACCATGTTGATGCTGTCAACAGTGCTGAACCAGTGATAGTGATCTGGGGTGATTTTTGACTATTAAAGCCCACCCCCTGTCAAGGCACAAAAGGGAATCCTGGGGAGCCCCAAAATCTAAAAAGAAAGAAAGAAAGAGAGGGGGAATAGGATGCTTTCAATGCGCTTAAATGTTTAGATGTCAGAAGAGGATGTCACTGGCTTCCATAGCATACCCTGTTTCCCTGAAAACAAGACCTCCCCCAAAATAAGCCCAAGCAGGATTTCTATGCATTTGTTAAATATAAGCCCTACCCTAATAATAAAACCTAGTGATGGGCGTGGCTATGGTTGTGTGGAGGGCTGACATTCAAGCATATTACACTTAACAAAATTAAGACATCCCCTGAAAATAAGCCCTAGTGTGTCTTCTTGAGAAAAAATAAATATAAGACAGTGTCTTATTTTCGGGAAAACACGGTAAATTTACACCACTAGGATTTTCGCCAGTATCTTTTACAAGAAGATACAATATGTTGTGTGTTGTGTTTAAACAATAACTCAGGTATGTTGCAAAGGAGAAAGAGAGAGGAGACTTGCTGGCCAGTCTGAATTAGCTCTGGCAGATGCTGGCTGGGCACAGGTATGGGGACGGGGGCTTGAGGAATGGGATGGGATTGAGGAAGGAACCTGCATGGTGAGTTTCTGGTTGTATATCAGATTAGGCACAGAATCAACCTTCCTGTTCTTAGTGGCATTCATATAGTCTCCTCTGGAGGCGATAACAAGAAGATACTGGGAATAGAGATGGGCACGAATTGAAAAAATTACGTTTTGGTTTTTCATTTTTCATTGCGGGTCTGTTTCGGTTCATTTTTGTTTTTGTGAATTTTTTGAAAAAAAATCACTTTTTTTCATTTTTTCATTTCCGCGCGCGGATGTCCCCCAACGCCCCAGATCAGAGGGAAAACACTAAAAAAAATGATGCTGGCAGAGACACAGTATAGGCTAGGTTCTCAGGGAGGCTGCAAAGGCAGCGGTGGGTATTGCCCAGGGTGTAAGGCAGCCGCAGAGTGATTGCACTGCGGGGCAGGGGAGTGTACTCACCGAGAGGTATGTATGCACACAGGGAGGCTGCAAGAGAAATCTCTTCTTTCTCTCCCATAAGAGCCAGGCTGCAGTCAGCAGGAACACAGAGACACACACTTGCCTGGCTGGCCTAATTTAACGAGTCACAGAGAGAGCAATTCCACCCTAACTCCCAACACACACTGCAAGGAGGATGGGGGCTTGCCAAAGCTTTTTATGCCCTCTGTGGCTGCCATACCTACCCAGTCTGCAACCTGGGCATGCTATTGGTTGAAATTGTCCAAGAATTTACATGATCTCATCACATGGCTTGCATCCATCTTGTGGCTGGAATCCATTTTGTGTCATCCTTAAAGGGAAAAGAAAAAATACATCACGATGGGAGAAAGACAAAAGCATACGTTTTAAGGACCACAACCCCCTGGTAGGTAATAATTTCAAATAAATATCACTGCATTTTTACAGAAGTCCAGGGCGTTTTAATACCCAAGAAATCAATATTAGGCATCTGGGAGTCATTTTGGGTCAATGTCCCCTAACTCCCCTTAAAGTAAAAAAAAAAAAAAATACAGCGATCTGAGAAAATACATAAATGCATGTTTTAAGGACCCCAACCCCCTTGGTAGGTATTATCAGGCAGAATAAATAATTATTGCTGGGTTTTTACGGATATTCAGGATGTTTTTTAACATTTAAAAACAGCTCATTTCATTGCACGTCTCCATTAACGAATACGAAACATAACGAACCTAATTTTCATGGTTCTGTTCGTTTCATTCCAATTTCATCACAATTTTTGTTATTTGTTTTGTTACATAATGAAACGAATAACGAATAATGGAATGAATTTTTTTTCCGTTTCATGCCCATCTTTAATTGGGAATTCATGATCTGTTCCCTCAGACCATGAGGTGTTCTTGGTGGGCTAAAAAAATACCAGTGTATGGTACAAAAATTATTTTACAAACTATCCTATTTAATCTTGAGCTAAAACCAGAGTTTTTTTACTGTCTATGATACAACAAAATAGTGGTGATAGTAAAAAAAGTTGTAATAATCCATATTATCACAGCAGCTAGCCAATCAGACTTGCCTCGGTGACTGGAAGGGATTGAAAAAGCAGTGCACTGCTTCTCTAGAGCCCCCGTGGGTGTGGGTGTGAAGCGGCACACCACTTTTTCAATCCCTTCTAGTCACAGAAGCAAGTGCTGCCTCCATGACTGGAAGGCATTTCAAATCGGGGAACTTTTTCCCTATTGGAATGCATTGGCTTAATGCATTTCAATGGTGATGGCCCCAGGAGTGCTTGCCCGAAGCCAGCGCCAAGCAGCTGATTGGTGCTGGCTGGGGGAGGAATTGTGTGCACAGCTTTTCCCGGCCCTCCGGTGGGGGGGAGAAGTTGCACCCGGGGGGAGAAGCTGTGCACGCAATTTGAAATGCCTTCCAGTCACGGAGGCAGCACGACTCCGTGACTGGAAGTCATTTAAATAGGGGCACACTCCTTTTAAGGAACGAATATTCCAGTACAGTCATCTTACTCCAAAGTAAGAGTTGAGCATCAGGGGTTCTAACTGCTAGGTAGGTTTCTATAAGATTACTTGGTTAATTACATTACACACCCATAGATCAATGTACTAATTTAGTGGAAATGCTGCATTTCTGCGTTTTGGTAGAACTTGCTCACTGACTGTACATTAGGAAAATTTAGAACCCGGTTTCTTCTGTCTTAATTATGTATAATGAGCTTCTTGGTTTAACAAACAAAGCCATTCCAAATCTCCGACTGTACCTCTATCACAAGACACCATCATGTTCACAAAAATGGTATTTTTCAATAATTGGATGAATTTAAGAGGGGCAAGATCTGTAAAGCTGCCCACTTTCTCTTACCTCTTCTCATTGCTGTGGTGTCTTAATTTATTCACTTATTTATTAAACATGTTTCTCCCTAAGGAATAGCTGATCCCAATTAGGAGCTATATGTCTAAACGATAAAAATAAAGATTCTGGTAAAAGCACTAATTGGCAAATATGTTCTTTAAAGACTGTTGTGAATTTGAATATTCTGTAACACTACTTGTATTTATAGCTGCAGAACACAAAATGCATAATTTGCCATTAACAAGGATTGCATTTCATTTCTTCTGAACGTCCAATGCAATTTTTCTCCCAAACCTGTTGGTTAATATGGGGTCAACTCCAGAATGGAAAGGCAAAGGTGGTAATTAGATTCCGACAGCAAATGACAAATAAACATCTGTTAGAACAACCAAGGGAAAAATGGTACCAAAAATTAGCAAAGTGGAGGAGGGGAGAGGAATGGAAGGACAAAGAGGAAAAGTGCCAGGGAACAGATCGGCTAGGAAGCAATTATGAATTTAAAGAACAAACAACATCTGCAAAGGGGATAGAGCATCAAAAAGCTTTAGAGATGCTACAGAAGGGAAGATCACACGTCTCAATACCTGTAACAATTGAAGTCTCCACAAAAGACTCCACAATATATATAGGTAGAATGTCTTAGATTTTCCACATTGCCAAAAAATATCAAAACACTTCACCTGCACAGAATCCTCTCCTCCTTAAAATTTGGTCAGAGGTACCATATTTTTCGCCCCATAAGACACTCTGGGCAATAGGATGCACCTAGTTTTTAGAGGTATGTATGTGTGAAAAAATATATTCACACATACATGCTGCAGTCCCGATACAGCTCCAGCCCCAGTTTACTCTCCAGCCATGCTGCTCTTGGGAGGCCCAGAGAGGCATGGCTGGAGAGTAAAATGGGAAGACAACCCCCAGCCCCAGCCCAGGTCTCCATTATGAGAAGCCTCTGGCCCTTGCAGAGGCCTCCAAACAGGGTAAAGGTCCCAGCCCCAGCTGCAATGGAGGCTTCCCCACCCAGCTGTTATAAAAAATTACCTTACATGATTGATTTGTTCCATAGAATAGGAGACGGAGATCATTCAGCCCAAATGAAGACCATAGAGATAAGAAATGGGCTAGAGAGTAACCACCCAACATGATGACCATAGAGCTGCAGCTAGAAATTAACTACCCACCATGATGACCATAGAGACATTGAAACTTCTTAATCCCTCCATCACAATACAATGACTAACACCTATTGTCCTGCATAGGACAAGCTTCCTCTTTCCCACAACTTTAAGAACCCCAATCTCCTAAGTAGAGCTGCTCGTAAGTAGAGGTACCACTGCATATAGACAATCAAGTCAAATGGTTGAAATGAAATCAAATTAAATTGAGATACTGACATCAAACAATTGGTGAAATAAGTAATCCATCAACAAGAGCAGACAAGGGATGAAAAATATTTCTTTCTTTCTTTGTTTCTGAATGCAAATTATGGTGTGGAGGATCATGTGAACTGTGTCAGTTTCTTACCTTATAGGCCAGGCATGTCCAAACTTCCAAGCCTGTATTTCCAATGGCAAAGGACTGTGGGAGTTGTGGTCCAAAACATCTGGAGGGCCGAAGTTTGGACATACCTGTTATAGACCATCAGCAAATTAGTAGCTAAGTAGGAATTTGAAGTCAAGACTTCCCATATCAAAGCAATACCAGACCCTATTGTGGACTTTCATGCATATTTGTTATCTCATATATTGGAATGCTGCTACATGACATTAGAGTTACCATTTATAATGTATCTCTTCTGTAGCAGTATAAATGTTCAGCAACAACTGAGACTGCCATTCTTCAGGGGAGTAAATCCAACATTACTCCTATCCATCGCTTGGAAAATTCCTCTTTTGGATAATAGTTTCCAGAGTTCCATACCCACTGATGCAAAGAGTAACTAGCAGATTTTGGTCCTATAAGGAATAGATCAATTGAAACCAGTTACTCTTAAAATAGTTATGATTACGTTCATTTTTATGAATACATTCTACATAAGACTAACATTGGATTTAGCTCTGACACAATGATATTTTCTTATCCCATATCAAGAAATTGTGTAAATGGGTTGTGTAGTACTTTCGCAAAGCTCTCTCCTAGTTTACACAGGTGCCTTATCATCATCACCCAAGACCAAAGAAGACAGCCAGAGGAAGACCAAATATCTGCATTCGAAAGGAGCTGACAATGGACATTCTCTAATGAGAACTGTTGGGAGGTATAAAGGAAAGAAGGCTAATGAATATTGAAATCTACTGTGATATGATTGGTTGTTACCTGAGGTGATAGGTAGAATTGGAGGAGTTAGCTACTAATAATGCATACACTCCCCCCTGCCATTTTGTGGTTCATATACTGAGGTCCTGATATATTGTGGGACCGCAGTATATGAAGGCAAGGGTCCCTGCGGTATATTGTGTGAGCCTGTTTGAGGCCACCTACACTTACCTTAGGTCTGGTGCTGCCATGAGTGGGCCTCCAATGGGCTTCCCTGGTCTGTCGGAGGCCCCAGAAGTAGTTTCTGGCGAACCAGAAGTGCCTTCCAGATGCCTTCCAGATTGCTGGAAACCACTTCTGGGGCCTCTGACAGTCCTGGGAAGCCTGTCAGAGGCCTGTTTGGGGCAGCACCAGACCTATGGCAAGTGTAAGAGGTCCCAGGCAGGCCCCTTAGTCCCGACCCGACCCAACATCCACATATCGCAGATTTTCCTTTATTGCGGGTAAAGTTGGGCCCCTAAACCCCACAATAAGCAGGGAATTACTGTATGATTTTAGTGTTAGAGAGAGAGAGAGAGAGAGAGAGAGAGAGAGAGAGAGAGAGAGAGAGAGGCAAGATGGCTTCATTGTAGGAAAATTAATTATTGCAGCTGTGAAGTCACGATGGAAAACCAAAATTCATAAATAATTGGAGTGGTTCCGAGACCCGTCAGAACCGCCCAAATGGCCCTCACACCGTCACAAGCACTACACTCTTTTCCCCGTTCAAAAACTCCAAACTGTTCCCGAGATATCGGGAGAAACACAAGCCGCCTCTTGCCGCCGGCTGAGAAGCCTTGCGAGCTGAGAATTCGGCAGCAGAAGCCTCAGATTAACAGTTTACATAGTATCAAGTCTCCTGCGGCAGTCTATTAATGCGGAGACTCCATAAAACAGCAGGAGAACGAAGATAAGCTCTCCTGCACGTTTTGTCCAATCAGCGCCCCCGGCTAATCAATCACTATCAAATTAATTACGGCCAGACGGGGCGCAGCGGGGAACTTTATCTCATTGAATTGGCTTAGTAGACCGGCCCCCTCCAAAAGAACCATAATGATTTCCCTGGGCAAATTCGAAATCTGTAGCCGCCTCGAGTTCCAGGGAGGTGGCTAAGCCTGCAGGTGGCCTAGCGGTAGAAATCCACTCACCCTACCCGGCTCACAGCAACACAAACTTGGGGAGACATAGCTGGAGCAACCGGCTCCCCTCACCACTCTCTACCCGAGACTGAGTTCCATGGAATTCATGGCTTCCCTTGGCCATATATTCCTATGAGAGTAGACTACCCCCCTTCTGTTTCAATGTCTTCCTATGGGAGCCTCTCTGCTTCAATGTAGACCGGTACCCTTTTCCGAATGGATCAAACGGGCTTCCCCTCTTGCGGAGCCCCTGGAAAGCTGGATTCACCCGTTCCAGGGGTTCCAGCCAAGGGGTCAGGGATGTCCTTAGCTGATGTCCTTCATTTAACCCCTTCCTGCCTTTTCTTAACCTTTTCATGCCCTCTTTCTTTAACCCATTCTCTGCTCCTTTCCCCCATTCCCCTAGCTTAAAAGTTTCAGCCAGAGACGCAATTCAGGTGGAATTCTTCCTGAATGGAGGGATTATCTACTCCCTGCCCTGGCTGGCAAGTAGAATGATTTCCAACCATCATCCTCAGGGATCAGGGACTTCCTTAACATCTAAGACTTGGTTCCACTGCCTCTGCCTAGCATAGACCCCAGACCCCAGACTCCAAGGATGCCACCTGCTCTCTCTCTCTCTCTCTCTCTCTCTCTCTTTTTCCTTTCCTTCCCTCCCTTCACCTTTCTTCCTCTAGCCTTTTTTCTCTTCCCACTCCCACTTACCCTGGGCGTGCTTAAAACGTGTGTCTGTCCTATTTTCTGGCTCCTACACTCTATCATATGGGGCAACGGGGGTTATGGCAAGAAGAAGAAGAAGGATCATCGTGGCAAATTCATGAGACTGGCTGCATCTTCTAGAAGGGATCCATTCTCTTCAGATTCCTTGGCATGCACACACACAGCTGCTTCCTGCAGTCCAAGAATTCCTTGTCACGTAGGCTACAGATGTTATCACAGCCTGAGGGTTTTCCACCACCACATCTTTGCACCCACAAAGGACCATCCAAACACCCCTGGATTATCTCATCAGGTTTCCTGGCCCTATTGACTTTTCGTATCAGCCTCCATTGACTTTCTGATTTCCACAAGTTAGCCCAGACCTATGGACAATACCCTACTTCCCCTTCTTATTGTTCTATCACGATGGCCTAATCAAAAGACTTTCTGGACTCATTAACACCTACATGAGCATCCGACTCCAGCCTGCCAGAGACCACCCAGGACCGCCTCTGGCCAACCCCATGACTACTTTGTTTGGACCATTTGAAGATCATCCTTCGGCCCACCCCTGGACTGGCACCACCCAGGGAGGGAGGGGGGAACAATCAATAAAAGTTGGGGTTTCCATGTGTTCGGGGTCGGACATCTTTGCTCTGTCTCTGGCTTGGTGTCCACCTACTGCTTTTTATTAGGCCTAAGAAAAACAGTATTTTCTCTTGGATCTCTCTCCTGCTGGAGTCTTCATTGGGTCTCTAGGGTCCAGCAGTGCTCAGCAGGACTAGCCTGACTGAAATCTGATTTTAAACTTATTTTGGATTCAACACAGCTTTTATTATTTTCTTGGATTGCTTTTCTGAAACAGCTTAGCCATTAAGCTGAAACTTTTTTTGCCTTGCTTTGCCTTGTTTTTCTGTAACTTTGATGTTTGTCTTTTTTGTTTATTTACTATTTTCCCATTTTTAGTTAAAATAAATTAATAATCAATATTTTAAAAGGGTGTGGTCCTTGGGGCAGGAGAATGTGGGCTGATGACAGTGCCTTGACCGGAGAAGTAATTTTGGTAATTTTGGCAATTTTAGTATTTTGTCCTACCTTGCAGGGTTGGCATGCAAGCTCAAAGTTTAACTTCTGTTTTGAAAATTAAAACAGCTTGAAGCTAGGGTCAGTCAGACATGCATCCTCCAGGGATTTTAAGGAGCATGGGGTAAATGTGTGGTGTTTTTTTTGGGGGTGGTAGTGGTTTCTAGAAGCTGGGGAAAATTCTATTTACATCCCATTAACAGGGCTTAGAAAAATGTCATATGTCTCACTGAATGGTGAATTCCAAGGCCGAGGAATGTGAAAATTAGTTTTGAGCCCTATGTATACACTTACTTATACAGAGAAGTATAATTTATTGCTATGGTTACCTGTCCTTTTCCAACAAGGGAAAATAGCCACATATGATATAAATAGCATGTAAATTCAAATATCTTTTGTTTCCACTGCAATGACTTTTAAAAAATAAACAAGATTGCACCAAAGCTGTCCTTAGAGTAAGGAGAAATTCTAGTTTTCTCCCCATCCCACTTATCTTGATAAGGACTCTTCTCAAATTGATCAGGAAATGTGTTCAGGTAGTGCACATTTTTTAAAAATATTTTACAGTGGTACCTTGTATAAAGGAATTAATTCATTCCAAATGAAATTCTGTTAAGCAAATTTTCTTTTATACAAATTTCCCATAGGAATGCGTTGAAAATAGAGTAATCCCTAATCATGACCATTTTTATGTTATATGGATTTGCCCCATAGGCGATTCTGTTAAGCAAATTTCCCCTATCTCCGGAATTTTTTATGTTGTACAGCTTTTATGTTATACAAACCGTTTGTTATACGAGGCTCCACTGTACTTTATACTGTTCATATTTCAATAGGGAAATCTGTCAGAATATTATAATTAGAATAGCATCTGATATCATTTGTATCAAAATGTTTGGGATACAATTTGAGCCATCTCCCTCTGAACTCATTGGGAGATAGCCTGACCCTAACTGTTAATTTGTTTCTTCCGAAACTGTTATGTATTCATATATTTTTGGATTGAAAGAGAAAACTCCAGAAAATATGGCAAAGAAAGGCTATGACCTGGAATGTTACATTGTGTTATCAACCATGGTGGACTTTCAGCTTGTAGGCAAATCTATCAAGTTCCTTTCTTCCTTCAGTTCCAACCTGTGATTGAAATACTGGGTTCAGGAAGAGTGGAGTAGCAAGGTTTTGAGGCACCTGGGTACAAAGTTGTTTTGTGCCCTTCCACCCCTCCCCAACCTCATTGCATCCACCAAGCAAGGGGGGGATCCTGCAGGCATGGGGCAGGTGCATGTCCAGGTTTGTGCATGTTTGTGTGTGTGTCTGTGTGTCTGTGGTTGCCTGCCTTCTTGCTTTGCTGCTTGCCTGGTGTGTGGTGGCGGCGGAGGTGGCTGTGGCGGAGTGGGTCCAGTTGCCAAGCCTGAGGACTGCTGGCGGGAGGGTGCACAGCTTTCTCCTCCTCCTGCTCCCCCTCTAGACACCCCCAGATTGCTGTGCCCAGGGCATATGCATCCTTCTGCCCTCCCGAGATACGCCCCTGTTCAGAAGGTCCAACTGTAGTTTCACTATCCCATGTGTCCTGAAATGGATGAATCCAGGAGAGTTAAATGGGACACTGGCTAGAGATTCAAATGGGGTGCCTGGCCCTGGTCTTCTAGCACTCAGTTCTACTCAGGCTGGGTAGTCCAAAAATGCACAAGGCTAGGCACTCAAAATCATTACATCAACCCTGGAATGTAGAACCTCCTCTGCACCCCACAAAATACCAAAGGTCCTGGTAATGGGTCAAGGCAGGGCTGGATTTTATTACCCGAATCCCTCTGAGCCTTACAGAATGTTAATTTGCTCTGCCACCACAATATCATTTATGTACTCTCTTCCAACTCTATGATTCTATAGATAAAATATCACACTCTGGAGCCTTCCAGATGGTCTGTAAATCAGGCTTCAAATTCTCTCAAATGTTCATGAAGACAATAGCCCCCTCCCTTCACACAGCTGAAGACACTTCCCAGTTATCACAGTACCAGGGAGCAACCCCTCCCCCCTGGCCTTGATAGATTTCCTCTGAAAATACAATCTGTGAGTGTTACTCCCTTCTGTTAGCAGGCACTACTAGAGATGTGCACGAATAAAAAAATGACATTTCGGTTTTTCGTTTGTCATTGAGAGGTCCATTTTGTTTTGTTTCCATTTTTTGTGAATTTTTGGAAAAAAATTCATTTTCGTTTTTTTCATTTTTCGTTTCTACCTGCTTTTTGTGCGATTTTTAAACAGTTTCTGTGCGGGGGTGTTCCCCAACGCCCCAGACCAGAGGGAAAACACTAAAGAAAATTGATGCTGGCAGAGACACAGTATAGACTAGGTTCGCAGGGAGGCTGCAAAGGCAGCGGCGGGCGTTGCCCAGGGTGCAAGGCAGCCACAGAGTGACTGCACTGCGGGGCAGGGGAGGGTACTCACCAAGAGGTACGTGCACACACACACACACACACACACAGGGAGGCTGCAGGATGGAAGCTAGAGTCGCAGAGACAGCAATCCCACCCTAACTCCCACTGGGGACTGCAAGGAGGACAGGGGCTGCCAGAGCTTTTTATGCCCTCTGTGGCTGCCAGACCTGCCCAGTCTGCAACCTGGGCATGCTATTGGTTGAAGCTGTCCAAGAATTTACATGATCCCATCACATGGCTTGCCTCCATGTTGTGGCTGGAGTGGCGACATCCATTTTGTCATCCTTAAAGGGAAAAGAAAAATACATTGCGATGGGAGAAGACAAAAACAAACGTTTTAACGACCCCAACCCCCTGGTAGGTAATAATTTCAAATAATTATTGCATTATTGCTGCATTTTTATGGATGTCCAGGGTGTTTTAATACCCAGGAAATCAATATTAGGCATCTGGGAGCCATTTTGGGTTGATGTCCCCTAACTCCCCTTAAAGGAAAAACATACAGCAATCTGAGAAAATACATAAATGCACGTTTTAAGGACCCCAACCCCCCTGGTAGGTATTATCAGACAGTATAAATAATTATCGCTGCATTTTTATGGATGTCCAGGGCGTTTTTTAACATTTAAAACAGCTCATTTCATTGCGTGTCGCCATTAACGAAAATGCAATGTAACGAACACAATTTTCTTTGTTCTGTTCATTTCATTCCATTTTCATCACAATTTTCGTTTGCCGTTTTGTTATGTAATGAAATGAATAACGAATAATGGAAATGAAAAATGTTCATTTCATGCCCATCTCTAGGCACTACCTGCCACATCCCTTGCAACTACTCCCAGGCAATGACAGAGAAACTTGAATATTTCAGAAGAATCCCATCTTTCCCCAGTTTCTCATTTTCTTTAAACAATCCTCCGAAAGACCAATATTCATTCTAAGTATTTAAAAGCATGGCCAGAAATGCCAGTTTTTAGAGACCTGGGCTTTAAAGGGAGTTAGAACATTAACTGTGCAGTAGATAAAGATCTCTCTAAAGAAACTAAAATACTGAACTGTAAATATAAGACATAGAAAAGGAATAGAAAATGAACAAATACGGAATGACAAACATTGGTCCTTATTGGACCACAAAAATATCATTTAAAACTGACCTTTTATGTCTTTAAAAGTCTTCAAAACTTGGAAACTCACTTGTTTTGTTATATTAATGTTTAACTAAACACTTCTAAGAGTGACTAACTAACAGAAATATATTTTAAGCAACATGCTTTGGTTCCCACTTTTTAGTGCAAGTGTTCTACTATCCAGATGGCAGAACCTACAGAACCTGGACTCCTTTCAAATAACAAAAAGGTGGCTTAAAGCGAGGAGTTCTGTCTTTGGCTTGAATTTTCTAGAAGAGCCGCCTTAAAATAAGCTAAAGAGTTATCTTTCAAGATAAGCAAGATTGGCCTTTTCAATTTATGTGACTTGTTTTAAATCTGGAGACTATTTCGAATCATCAAACAGGACACGGGTAGCACTGCAGGTTAAACTGCTGAGCCACTGAGTTTGTTGATCAAAAGGTTGGCAGACTGAATCTGTGCAATGGGGTGGGCTCCCCACGCTTGTCCCAGCTCCTCCTAGCAGTTGGAAGCCACCGCGGCTGGTAAGCGGTGGGGCCACCAGGGATCACATCACGCCGATTCTGTGTAACCTGCATTGGTTACCAGTTGCTGCCCGAGCCCAATTCAAAGTGCTTATTTTGACATATGAAGACCTACATGACTTAGGACCTAGATACCTGAAGGGCCACCTCCTTCCATATAAACCTACCCGGCAATTAAAATCAAACCAGGTGGCCCTTTTGAAAGAGCCATCCCTCAAAGAGGTGAGAGGGATGGCTAGTAATCATAGGAACCACGAGTCAAAAGAGAAAAATTCTCAGGATGCGGAGGAAAAATATCCTTTATTAGGAAGCCTTCTTCAGGGGCTATGTTTAACATAGAGAGTATCACTTATAATCTTGAAATGACATTCCTGCTCCTAGAAACGCTGCTGACACTTTTGGCTCTCTAGTAGACTCAGGGCCTTCTCAGCAGCCTCCCCCCAGGCTATGGAATGCCCTCCCAAGTTGCCTGATGCCAACATCAATGACATTTCAGCACCAGGTAAAAACCTTTCTGTTCCACAACTTTTTAAATTGACATAATATAGATTATGGATCCTGATGACAATTTTAGTGTAATTTTTATTAGTGTTTTAATTATTTATTGACATTTTAATGTTTTAACTATTTTTATTATTTTTTATTGTAAGCTACCCAGAGACCTTTGGGTAGTGGGTGGCTTGCAAACTGTAAAAATAAATAAATAAATAAATAAATAAATAAAAAGTACAGATTCTAGAATACTGACTTCACTCTCTTCCAAGTTTTGATCTGTTCTACTCTGACTGATTTCAAAGAGGGAGTAAAATACATCTTTTTAGACTGGCATGTAATATAATAACTAATCTGCCTTACTGAGTTAATTTTAATCTGTATTAGAGTTGGGCTTTTCATTTTGGAAGTTGTCAGCTTACGAAACGAAATGTGGGAGCCCAGCTGACATTTGGAACTGGAGGAATGAAATCAACTAATCCCTTACCACGTGATGGGCTGGTGTGGAGTTCTACACCAACAAAGAAGCTTCCAATGCATCATCATTCCTTCTCCCTGGTGTTAACCAACCAGGAGCTGTGAAGAAAATGCATCATCCTGCCTCCCTGTCTGATTGGCCAGTGCTAGGGAGAATGAAAGATGACACATTAGAGGCTTCTTGTTGGAGTTGCACCCCGTGCCACCCCAGTGCAAGGTAAGGGATCGGTTGATTTCATTCCTCCAGTTCTGAATGTCAGCTGGGCTCCTGCATTTCGTTTTGGAAGCTGACCACTTCTGAAACAAAAGGCCCATCTCTAATCTCTATCTTTTGCTGATTTTTAACAGTTTTAATGTAGCTGCTTAATTTTGAGGTGAGCCCAGCTTATATGATTTTATTATTTTTAGCAGTTTTAAAATCCCTTCTGAGTTATTCAGATATGACAATTTTACTATCTATTGTTCTTTTAAAAGTTTGTAAGCCTCCTTGAAAGGTTCTATCTTTCAATGGCAAGGAAACACCTACCTATCCATCTATCTCTATATACCTCTGGGTTATCTATATACTGTAGTTCCATGCCTCAGTTATCATTCTAGTGTATTTACAAAAGAAGGCTCTTGCTTCTAACCTCCTATTCAGTGTTTTGGAATAAGTGTAGCTTCATTGATTTGCTTATTATCTGCAACAGTGGGAAAGCTCCATCAGGCACCCAGTGTACAAAAGTGTGTCTGTGCTTTCAATAGTTATTTGACTGGCTAATGGTTGTGTAACAAGCTGATTTCTTCCCTCCTGCCTGGATTTCCTTGCTCTCCTCCAAAAGTCAACTGGAAGCCAAATTAAGATAATTGGGATAAACTGAAAACAAAGAGCAGGCAACTCACAATATGCAAGACTCTCTGCTGGTCAATCATTGATTTTTTTAAACTAATAAGAAAGAGAACATAGTGGTCCAGACTTATAACAGAAAAGTATAAAATGGCAGGTCATCTGTTTTTGGAATTGTCACTTTTTTTCTCCCAAAGGAAATGCTGGCATGCATGTGTGTTTTAAACAGGAACTCCATTCAGATCCAAGTAGTTGCTTAACACTGTTTGGCCTTTGTTTGGTGAAGGGCTGATATTTCACTTTCATCATAAATAGACCTAAAGGAATTCTGTCTTTAGCAGGACATTGGTTGTGAAAGTTATATATTTATAGGGGTTCTTAAAATCTATCTCAAAAACTATTGTGGCACAGTATGGGTGCCATTTTGTGATTCACCAAGTAGACTCTGAGTGTCATCTTAAAGCTGAATCTGTGCTGAGCCCATACCCTTCTCAGTCTAGAGTTACTGGATGCCTACTTCGTGGTTTAGGGTTACCTTCCTCTTGGCCTATATGTTTCTTGGCATCATGGCTGCATTGCTGACTGGAAGGGATTAGATTTAACAATGCACATCTCCACCTTTCATCACCCTTTCTCCATCTTCTCTTTTGTTACTTCTGCTAGTTGACTTCAAATAGCACAACAGTTGTGTCAGCAGCTCCTTCTGCTGGGAGAGCTCTAATATCAACCAGCAAGCTGATTGCAGTATTAGGCTGCTATCTTCACCTGGGTTTCGATCCTGATCTTCTGAAGATCTGGTTTTCCTCTTCGTCCCATCACGTGATTCAATAAGTGGGACAGGAGTTCCCATGTCCAAAGCTGTTTTTTGGTGCTAGCATTTGAAAAAAAAAAGGACCACTTGGCTGGGGGAAATCAAAACTTAGGGCTCTGCATGGAGCTTCCTGTTTCTCTGAAGGTGAAAAGAAAATTTAAAAAAACCAGCGCCAGTTGGCCCCAGGAACAGCCACTTGGTGCTATGAGTTTAAAAAAAGAAGAAACCCGGATCATCTGCGTGGTCCCACGCTGTCTCCCTTCTTAAAAGGTAGATTTTTAAAGCGAGACAAAAATTCCCTACCTCTTGGGTGAGTCACAGAAACCTTGCTTAAAGGTGCATTACTGCGTTTTCTTTTTTCTTTTTTTTCCAAAAAGCCTGGTGACCATGTTGACGATATTTTTAGACATGGTTTATCTAGAAATTTAAACTGCTTTTAAAGGGATGTGGGACTGAGCCCTTAGAGGCTTCTGCCTATTCAAAACCCACCATGGTGGACATATCTTTGAGTTCTGGCAGCAATATTCTTTTTTAATTAACAGGTGATCTTAAAAAAATTCATCAGACATGCAAATATCCCCCCAAGGTCTTTTAATTAGAAAAACATATGAAGGGTCAGGCCAGATCCCGTACTTGAGCGAGCTTTTAAACAAAGAGATAGAATGCCTTTTGTCCAAATTGCTCAATACATCGTGGATGAGTATTCTCCTTGAACAACACAATTTGACACTTTAAATAGATATGAGAGGTAGTCATGAGCAACGGTTCTTGGGCTACTGGAAGGGTATTTTTTTATATATTTGTAGTTAGTGAAAGAAATGTGTTTTGTTTTTAACTGAGATGTCTTGGTTATCTTGCTAATGTGAATTTCATGCATTATGAATATTTTTGATCTATTTATTATTCTGTATATTTTCACTCTCTGTGTTACATAACATCAAGTTAGAACCAACGTATAGCAACCCTAATAGGGTTTTCAAGGTAAATAGTTATATAAGGAGTGATCAATAATCATAATAAAGACTTGTATTGTATTTATTTAAGGAGTCATTTTACAAGTTCCATTATCCCAGAGAATTTTCATGGCTGAGCAAGGATTTGAATCCCGTGCTCCAAAGTCCTAGTCCATCAGTGTCTCTACTGCATCACACTGGGAATCTGTTTTCACTGTACACACACATTAATGATCTTTTTATTTGTATAAGGTTACTTAGAGGCTTACATGGAAAAGTGCCATATAAATCAATGCGATTATCATGATGGTAACTACATAGATTTCCCAGAAGATTATTTTAAATTGTCATAGCTATGGATGAAGTTAGACTTTAGAACCAATATATTTTGAATGTTAAATTAGCTTCTTTTGATTGATGAACTATTTTCTTGAATCACTGATTACTGCAATCATCTGCCATTGACTTTTGGAATCCATGAAGGTCATGTGTAGACCTGTCAAGTGTCACGTTTTGGGCAGGACATTCACGGATCAATCACTCTTGTTGTCTTTCCAAAATTATTTTTCCCTGAAATGTCCCGCATTTCCGTCTGTGGGCAGCTGAGCTCCGTATGCTGCTGTGTGGCCATGTGGCTGGCCTCCAGGTGGCTTGCCAGAGAGCACTTCTCCCTGTGCAACCCCTAACCCACACCCCACCAGCTGTCTGGATTGGTATATATATCACCTAGTAAGCCGAGACACCTAGGTCACAGTGAGCATATTTAAACCACCACAAGGGATTCTGGGAAACTTATATGCAAATGAGGCTCCACCCCTTAGCCAAAGGGCCTGGCTGTCAGTGCCCTGCCTCCCAGCAGCTCCCAGCAGCTGCACCTCTCTCCTCCCATCCTGGGCAACCGTGGGGAACAATTGACAGCTATGGTCATGTGGTAGTATTCAAAATGTTCATAAAATGTTGATGATGTTATATGCTAGATGTGGAACTAGGATATTTTAACACATGGAATATCTCTGGCAGTGTATGTCCAAAGATGGAGCTACATGAAATATGATGCTGACATTTCTTCATTGTAACTGTACATATCAAAATGGAACAGCAAAAGGTGATGTATCAGAGCAGATTTTCAGATAAACTGTTTCCTTGTCAATTTCCAAGGTTAATTTGTTATCTCTGGAAGCATCTCTTACCAGGCTGCTTTGTTTTTTAATTATTTTGTAAAGTACTGGGTGGCAGCAGGTCATTTAGAATCAGTTGGCACTTAAATTATTGATCATCATCATTAGAAGAGATACAAGAACATTCAGCAGAAGGACTCCAGTGGCAACTCTGCTTTTGTGGAAATGAGATGGTGAAAATATGTGTTAACATGTTGTGCACTATTTCTACAGAAAGCACAGAAATTGGAAAAACATCCAAATTCTGGCATGGTTTCATCTCTTCCCACTCCTGCATTCAATCATGAATTGTGACAGATATGTCACTTTCCCTCCATGTGCAGAAGAGAATCCAGTGCTGACACAGGCTGGAAAAAAGAATGTGATTTTTTTTATGATCGCTGAAGCTTAATTTTATTATTCAGCTTACACCTCTGAAGAATGAAAATTTTCATGTATCTGCCTTGGGTTATTAAGGGAAAAGGGGGGGGGAGATTTTAAATAAATAAATAAATAGATAGATAATGCTTTTCAAAGAAAGAAAGAAAGAAAGAAAGAAAGAAAGAAAGAAAGAAAGAAAGAAAGAAAGAATATACATTACAGGTATCTTTTACACTATCAGGCTTACTTTAGCCTGAGATTTTGTGATCATGAGATACAATATTTAAACCTTAGGTACATGATTTTGAGGATTGAACCAGAGTGAAATGGTCCAAAAAAGACAATTATACATTATCATTATTCTCCATTGAGTTCAAAGTAACTTAGTGTTAAGAAAATATTTAATACTAATCAGCAAAATGAATCCATGAAACAAGAATATCCCAAAAACATTTTTCCTGGAATTATTGGATCACCGTAATGAATTTGGGATCAAACTGCTGTTTCTCACCAGCCCTGGTCTGTACCCCCCCTTTTTTTAACTTTTAGTCCTCAAACCCACCAAAAGTTATTTAAGAAGGTCAAACTTCATGGAACAGTTGGAAGCTCTTTAATAAGAACTTGTGACAATCCAAGACTAATGCTATTTCCAGGATGTTTAAATTTATTCTTTCTATTTTTAAAGTCTGTGAAGAGTTCCAAATAGATATTTAATATTGATATTTGAACTTGCAATACTTTAAATAATAGTCTGCAGGTTTTGAAAGAATGCTTTCTAAGGCAATGCCTGCTGAGGGAGCATGTTTTTGGATTTTTACTGGTTTTTCAGAAAGTGATTTCATGATGATTTGTCAGCCTAGATTATGTGGAAATGGAGAAATAAAATTCATAACAAAATACAAATAATGTACAAGTACACCTTAGCTTGTAAAATTAATGTGTTCTCCGGGACGTTTTGTATTGCGGAAAATTTGTAAACCAGAAATGCATGGGGGCGCAATGCATCCTGGGTACTTTTTTGCAATGCATTATGAAAAAACTCATAAACCAGAGTACTGGGAAACAAAATCATAAACTGAGGCATTATTTTCAATGGTTTTCCTTTCGTGAACTGAAACTTGTGTTAAGAGAGATGTTCATAAGCCTGTATGACTGTATTATGAAAAAACTTGAAGCATTGGGTGCTATTTTTAAAAAATCAGAGTTATTCCTGAATAAGCACATGAAATTTAAAACCAGAGGAGAACTTTTCACCTGCCCTTTTTAAATACTGTGTCTATATGTGTGACCCCTTGAATATCCATGGAATTTCATTATTTATGTTGCCAATCATCACCGATTTGCTACTTGCTACTCCAAACTACATATCTATAGTAATATATTACATTTCAAAAGTTACATCTTTAATTAATTTTATTTATTAATTAAATTAATTATTAATTATTAATTTTATTAATTTAATTTTCTAAATGAAGTCATACAAATTTTTGTTTTCATTCTTTAAAAAATGCCCCATATATATTATATATATTATTATATATACATTGTGCAAGCCTGTTTTTAAAAAGTAATTAAACACATTAATATCCTTCAGAAATCAGAATATATAATTCTGTGGGTGATACAGACACACTTTTTACAGCTGTTCTTTAGAAAAAGAATAAGTTTCTCCTCATTAAAGACTAATGAGTGACATTACATTTAAGTGCTCACATTAGATATGCTTCTTTGAATTTAATGATGGAGCAATGAGGCCTTTAATTAAATAGTCAAAATCTCCATAGGGAGAAACAAAACAAATTTATCTGCTGCTTTTTCCTATTTTCTAAAATAATAATAAAAATGAATCAATTTACTAGATAATCAATGCTGTTAATGCAATGAAATTAGGCTATACAGTTAATCTGCCTTCTCATAATTTGTGTCCTGTTTTTGGATTGAATCAATAGTGTGGGGATTAAATAAATCCTACAATATTTCTAATAAGAGCAACAGCTGTAGGTGAGGGATTTTGATGTTTCTAACAAGCTCATCTGCTCCCCAAAGCTTTTTCCATTGGCTTTCAGGATTATGAGAATGCATCATCGTGGGCAAAAGGGTCTGCTGCCAGTGAAGCAAATGGGTAAACCTGAGCCAAATTATTATGTTTTAGAATTAAGGTTCTCTCAGGATATCCCCTCCCTGTTTGGGCAGCTCTACAGTTGAGACTGAACTTAGCAAATGTAGGACCCCCTTTTCTAAGGGCCATTCAAATGGGATTCATAAATGCTCTCACGAAGGTGCCAGCCTTCTACAGTAACATGAAAGAGTAAGGGTTCACTCAGAGAACAGTTTTAGGTGCATTTCTTTGATATAAAATACCTTGCAACATAAAATGATATCTGGAAAGGTAGAAGGCAGAGATACAAACATAGTATAAAAAAGCGCAGTTCAACAACCCTTGTTTACCAGATCTACAATACCAGACTCTCTTGAGATAGTTCTTGCACTTGCCTCTAGAGATTGCTTTTGTCTTTGGGGACTTATACACATTTTCTTGTTCAAGGAAAGGATGGATCCCATGCAAAAGAGTTAACTCTTCCATACTGAGAAGGCAAACCAAAGGCAAACTTCCAGCTCTGGTCAGGGCAGAGGAAACCAAACCTGAGTCTTGATTTTGTCTTCTTGGGGAAAATAGAGTTTTTCCTTTACGGTTCAGAACTTGACATTGTTTTTAAGAAGACATGGTCCTTTGTGGCCTTCGTGAAGCCACACAGATGGGTTGAGAGTGCTCATGCATGAGGCTCTGGGACTTTTCTAGCAAATAGAAAAGCTTGTTAGTCTCCTCCCCCTCCCACTGTGCATGCATGGGAGCCTTCCTGCCTAAACCCTCAGTTTCCTCTAACCGCTGCATTAGAAGGTTCCCTTTCCTTTTTACTGTCCTGCTATATAGTTTTTTCTTCTTACTTGTATGGCCTTTCTGGTCTCATTAAAAAGTGTGTGATCTGTCAGGGGAAGATTCACCTGTCGTATGGACACTCCAAATGCCTCTTTTGCTTGGGAGAAAAGCATCATCCAGACTCCTGTGTATTTTGCCAAGATTTCAGTGCCCAAGCAGTGAAGAACAGGAGACAGGTTTAATACCTATCTCCTGGAGAGGTCCCTGTGTCCCCTCAATATGGATAAAGATCGAGGTTCTCAACCTTCCACTTCAACTCCTAAAGTTGACGGGTCATTAGAAAAACAAAGAAAACATTGATGAAACCAAAGAAGGACTCTTCTCATGTGGTAAAAAGAACCCAAAACAACTGGCTTCAGACATTGTTTTTCTGGGTTCTCAGTTGGGCTCAACAACTACCCATCCTTTTCCACACTCATCCAGTCTGATTCATCATCTTTGTCAGACTCTTAGGCTTCAAAGGCATCTTCCAACTTGGACAAACTTAAGAATCTCTTTGTCCAAGTGCCACTGATTGTTCCTCTAGAAGAGGTCCACTGACATTGTCCTTTGTATCCCCTCCGTTGACCCTGAATGATGCCTTGGCCCTGTAATCACTGCAGCAGCCAATTGCTCTGCATCCTTTACAGCCAAATCTGGTGCCATCTGCCTGGAAGGCCAGTAAGCAGCATCAAAGTGAGAAATATACTTCAAAATGCCCACATATTGCTTTTGATTGAAGCAACCAAGTAGGACGAGGTGGTGATGGGCAGTGAAAGCTACTCTCCATTCTGCACTGGCAGTTGACTTTGACAGGTCTGTCCTGTCAAAGTCAGCTGTAGTGCAGCACTAGTAGCCTCCATTGTGATCCTTCTTACCTGTAGTTCCACAAGGACAGGGTGGTGGCCTAACTGGACGTCTCATTTTTACCTAAGGTGGTCTCTTCCTTCACCTTTCCCAATGTATCTTCTTACCTACCTACCTTTTCCCCAGATCTGTCGACTCCTCTGGAAAGAGACCTTCACTCCCTAGACATCTGCTGGACACTGTCCTTCTACCTATCCAGGACTGCTTATTTGCATTCCATTAAAAAGGTATTTATTTGTTATGACCCTAGTTCAAATGGGTCACCTGTTTCATTCCAGCATTTGTCTTGCTGGGTAGTTGCTACAATTCAGCTGGCTTACTAGTTAGCTAAGAAACCTTTTCTGCATCTTGTCAGAGCCCATCTGACCAGGGCTGTTTTGCCCTCGGATGCTTTTCTTAAAGACATCCCTCTGGAGGACATTTGTAACTCTGCCACATGGTCCTCTATGTCTATTGGTAGAGTAGTACTTTCCTTTGTGATGGCATGTCTACCCTCTATCCTGTAAGTATTGCTTATAATCTCCCATTCATGAAGGCCACGAAGAAGAAAAAATGGTCACTTACCTGTAAATGTGGTTCTTCTGGACCTTCGTGAAGCCACACAGTCCCGCCCACCTCCCCTCGAGTTGCCATGTCAGGTTTAGGCAGGAAGGCTCCCACATATGCACAGTGGGAGGGTGAAGAGACTAACAAGCTGTTCTCTTTGCTAGAAAAGTCCTGGAGCCTCATGCATGTGCACTCGCAACCCATTTATGTGGCTCCAACAAGTTCCATTCGGCAGAACCATGTTTACAGGTAAGTAACCAGTTCTTATTATTTCCTGTAGAAATAAATATATATATTTGCTACACAAGAATTGCTTGAGAATGCTGACTCCTCTTTCTGTGGTGATTCTGTGGTGTAAGGCATCATGAAGGAAGTTTTATTACTGCTTAGAATATAGGATCTGAGAAATCCTGCCTCAAATTAATTAATTTATTAATATACTGCCCATTAGTGCAATATACTATTCAGAGTGGTTTACAGGATAAAAAATAAGCAAACAGAATAAAATAAGATAACTTCTAAATAGTTGAAGCAATACAAACAAATGATGCATTATCTCTGTGTCAGCAAGATATGAGGCATGAAATCAAGCAGGGTCATTGTGGAAGGCCTCCCTGAAAAGCAGCATTTTGAGCTGCCTTCTAAATATTAGCAGGGAAGGACTTAGGGCCTTTTCACATAACCCCTAAGATCCGCTGGCCACTTAAATTCGGACCAGAGATCTTAGGGGTTTGTCGCCATTCCTGCGTTCCCACCCCTCCGCACTCCTGGCTGCTGGCTGCGTGAGGGGAGGGAGAAAAAAAGGAAGAAAAGAATGCCGCTCACCTCCGTTCTGCCATCTCACTTTGCTCCCGGCACTGCATTCAGATCTCTTAAAGGGGCGGGGGGCAAAAAAAGAACAAACAGAAGCAAGGAGAGCCCGGCAGTCACTACTGTTATATCCGCATCAGGAATTTTCACCCTCCGAGAGCAGGTACATGAAAAGTGTGCTGGGACGCACTTAGGTGGTCGTGGTCGCACTTAATTATCTGTAAACTCTGGAGCTGGTGGGGAAATAATTTTAAGCTCTGGAGCTGGGAGCCATTTGCCACGGAGTTTAGGGGTCGTGTGAAAAGGCCCTTAGGTAGCACCACTGGGAGCTGGTTCCACAAGGTTGTGTGTGAAGATTCTCATTCATTCAGGTGCTCTGTGGTTTAGGGTCCTGATGACTCCTAATTTGCATTGCAATGGATGTTGGGAGTCAAACAGTAGGTACTGGTCAGTGTGTGTGTGTATCCTGTAAACTTCTATTCACACGCCATAGTTGGGTCCTATGATAACTTCACAGCCCAGGAAACCAGCCCGTTAAGGGAAGAGAAAATGAGTGATGTGGGAGTTTGCTGGAAAAGTTCCGGAGAAAAATGATCTTGATTACAGAAATAAACAAATAGACAAAGACAAAATGCTTTTCCCCCTCAGCCAGCTGGGAATAAAGTGCTGTGCAGACTTGTAGACAAAGACTGACCTGCGTCTTTTCCTTGTTTTATTCATCATATCTAAATTCATAACCAGAGATTGGAGCATCTCTGCTTATGAGCCGCCCAGAGACCACCTGGTAGTGGGGCAGCTAAAAAAATTGCAAATAAATAAAGAAATTTATGAAAATAATTATTCTAATAGGAGGCAGGTGCCTTTTAGTCCTGCCCCAAGGGTCAAAGGAAATAGGAGGTAACTTCCTTCTTAGATATGCCACATTGAAACCATGAGTGTGTGCAGCTCACTAAAGCCCCTCCAAAAACATATACAGTGCTACCTTGTATAAAGGAATTAATTCATTCCAAATGAAATTATGTTAAGCAAATTTTCCTTTATACAAATTTCCCATAGGAATGCATTGAAAACAGAGTAATTCCTGATCACGACCATTTTTATGTTGTACAGATTCGCCCCATAGACGATTCTGTTAAGCAAATTTCCCCTAACTCCAGAAATTTTTTTATGTTGTACAGATTTTATGTTATACAAACCATTTGTTATACGAGGGTCCACTGTACTTCAAAGAAAGGTCCCCACATAAGTGAAAGTCTTCTTGCATAAGCTTCCATCAAACCATTCCACTTGGGAACCAACTCATTATATAATACCAGCTATTGATGCACATGTAAGGTTTATCTAACATGCTGTGGCTAACTGATGAAATGCCAGTGTACATCTCCGTTAAACAATCAAATACATGACCAGTCATATGAATGAGATACACTCCATCATTTAATCAACCACCTTCAGTTAGCTACCACAGATTATATAAGCCTTACAGGAACACCAAGAGGATTCTAGATACTAGGTTGATTCCCCACTTGAGTCTTGGGCAAGGTGCACAGCCTCAGGGTACCCCCAGAAGAAAGGAATGGTAAACCACTTCTGAGTACAGTATTTTCTACATGGAAAAATCTGAAAATTGTTGCTATGTGTAAGAACTGACTTGATGGCAATTATTGCTATTATTAAGATGCATTTATTGGTTCCATTTATATATTTCCATTGAGTTCAAGACAACATTCATGTCCTTCTCTGTCTTTGCAACAGTCATCCAACTTGCAGATGAAATTTTCTCTTCTTAAACTAGATGATAATTTGCTAAATGTTGACATGGACCAGATTTATTTTTTCATGATCTGTAAAGCTTTATCTCTACAGATTGACTAACTGTACACTTTATTTTGGATTTGAAAATAAATAAATAAATAAATGAAAAATATTATCAGGCATGCGTTGGTGCTTGTTTCCTCTATTGTGACCACCAAGAAAGTAACCCTACCCAAAAAAAGTTTAGTTTGGTCTTTGAATTGGGAATCATGCATCAAGAATGGAAAAAGGAAGCAGAAATTTGCCAAAGCCCATCTCTTTGACTTTAATGACATGACACACTTTTTAATGTCTAGTGGATGGCATGCATTCAGATATTCAGATATTCCCTAACGTAAACAAAGGTATTTCAGATATGCAAGATCTCTACTTTGTGTCTTAAGCATGACTATTGTTTGATGTGGTAATTAAAAAACAAAGCTACACTGTCAGCCAGAACCAAAATATATTAATAGGGATACAGAGAACTAACAGATTTGCACCTCCATCTGTTCTGTCATTGAAAGCTAATTTTTTTACATATCTGAGCAATTAAAAAAACCCATTAACTCAAAGTCTGTCTAAAACATGATTTCATAAAAAATAATGCAAATAAGTTACTATTAGCATATCACTGAGAAAATGATAAATAGCACATGTTCACTGAGCACAGCCTGATTCAGCATGTGTTGGTGTGTACTGATATAAGTACAATTATTAACATAAGAATATAAGAGAGTCCTGCTGTATTCAAACCAAGGACTTATTGAGTGTAGCGTGCCTTAGAGCTAACCAGATGCCTCTGAAAAGTTCTCATCACAAAGATAAGAGAACTATTCCTTTCCCACTGTCATTTCTCCTATAATTGCTATTCAGAAGAATTCTGACACCTGCGAGGAGGTAAGAGAGAAGGGAAGAAATTAATATGATCGTGAATAATAACTGTTGGAAGTGACTGGGTGCAACTCAGCCTACATTTGAGAAGATGCATGTTCCTGGGAGGGAAGGGTAGAGAGAGGACCTCAGTTTCCTAGACTGACTTTTACTTGCTCTGACTTGATTCCTGTAAAGGGGTACATTTGCTCAGGTAATCATGTTCAGGGCCTGATCCCACTGACAATAAAACCCAGATTATACTAAAACTCACCAACCCACCCAGCCCAATTTAGATTTTAGCATACTCACAAGTACATGTGGATAGCTGTGTTGGGGAGTGAGTTTTTCTTCTCCTCTGGCAAAAGTCTATTTTGAAGTGTATGTGGGGTATGTGAAGACTGTTGCCACTTTAAAAAAATCTTGTTATCTGATACATATAGCCCGTTTTTTTTTAAAGTACCACTCTCCCTGGTGCCTGCAGGATCAATTGCCTTTCCCTCACCCACTCTCTACTCTGTTCTACTGCCACTCTCACCTCTTGCTCCTCTTCCCCTCTTATGTTCTTCTCCTTCTGTTCTTCTTAACCACCTGTGCTGACCACCTTTTCTCTTCACTTTTGTGTCCCCTGTTACCCCTTGGCCCCATGCCTTCTCACCTTCAAACACTGCCCTTTTTCACCACCTTCCCTCTCATACTTCTTTTCCTCCATTCTCCTCATCTTCTTCCCAGCAGAGCAGAATTACCTGATCTGTGACAGTGGCAGTGGTGGGGCCATCATGGCATGAGGGAGAGTTCCGATTCGGAAGATGGGCGGGATACAAGTGTTCTAAATAAATAAATAAATAAATAAATAAATAAATTCCAAACAAAATGAAACAAAAAACAAAATGAAAAATGAAAAGAAATGTCATTTTGGTGTTTTGTGCCCATCTCTAGTTACTAGTAGTGGGGGATGCACTCTGTTGTTGATGTGTATGACAGCAAAGGACACAAGAGGCAAAGTCAGTGGGCCAACTCTTTCCCCATGTCTGTCCCCTTCTTCCTAACAGTCTTCAGAAAAGTGAGTTGATCAGTGTGCGGTCTGTTGAAATTAGCCTAACAACACAGGTGTGATATTGCTAACTGGGACTGCTCAAAGAGATCATAAAATGCTCCTGTCTCAGCAGCTCTACTGGCTGTGGTTCCCATTCAAAGTGCTGGTTCTAACCTTTAAACCTCTGAATGGCTTGGGTCAAAGCTATTTCTAGGACTAGGTTTCCCTCTATGAGCCTGCCTGGAGGGTCTTTTGATTTGAATTTAAGGCCACATTGCACTTCAGGTTGGCTCTTGATTCATGTTGAATTGATTCAAGATCTACTGATTTGACTCATGTTCCAGGTTCAAGTCAATTTATAAAACTATATCAACAACTTTCCATGACTTTCATTGAAAAACCAATATTGCTGCATTCCCCCCCGCAACCCCCTGATATATCAAATTGAAGACACATACATTCTGGAGACTTAAGAGAAAAGGGCAGTAAGCTTGCCAAATATTAAGAGAGCTAGCATCAGGGATTTATGTACGAGGCACCTTTAAATTGTGTGTTCAGCTTACAAAATGTTTCTTTAAAAAATCTCAACCTGCAATCACATTCAGTCCAATCCAGTCAGGATAACTGAGGCAGGCCTTGCTCTTACAGACATTGCTACCTGGAGGATGTTGGTGAAATTCTTGCCTTGAATGACAGGTTAGAGTTGAGAATCAAAGGCCAGCTCTCTTCCTTTCTGTTTCTGATTACACCGCCATTTTCCGATAACAAAACTTACCCCTGGAGAACTGTGGTGAAATTCCTACCCCAGATTGCATGTTAGAACTGCCAGCAAGCAAAGCCCAGCTCCCATCTGGCTTCTCCTGAACATGCTGCCATCTTCCATTCACTTAACCCATTCTTGCAGTCTGGCTTTCCCCACTCATTTTTTGACATCCAATTTGAGAATCAGTCCCAATTGTTTTGGGACATTTTGCTCTGGTCCAGATCACACACAAGTCAGTCCAAATGGAGCTAATTTGATTTGGGATTCATCCAAAGCTGATGCATAACCTATTGAGAAGTTCTTCCTATCAGATTAGACAGAAGATTCTCGTCACTGGTTACATTACGGATTCTTTAGCATACGGTTTTCCTCAGTAATTGCACCTTAGGTACTCCACTGTGCAAACTATGGCCCTTACTTCACGAGGCGCGGCGCTCCGCAGCGATATTGCCTTCGATTTGAATTCGGAGGCGGTCACGTGGCGGTCACGTGTTCTCGCTTCGCTCCCGCCCCTGTTTCTCAGTACTCACGAGCTGCAGTTTTAGGACCGATTCGAGCACAACCTCACGTGCTCCCTTTGCATTCGCATGCCACTTTTCAACGTTCGTTATTTCCCATCCGTCCTTTAAAAAAATTCCTACCGACGGCGTATCGATGCAGTGATGCTGGACTGTCAGTTGCAATGGCTCTACTGATTTCAACTGTTTCCTGGCATCATTGGCAGCCCCCCTGCCGCCGCCGCCGCTACTCGGGGGGAGCCCTGCATGGCACAGCCACCCGCCCTCCGTCGCTTGCACGCTGCCTGCCCCGGGTGCCCTGCTCTGGCCGGGCGAGGCGGCAGCAGCTCCTCCTGCTCCCGCTGCCGCTGCCGCCGCCGCCGCTACTTGAGCGAGGAAGTAACAGCGCAAAGCGATGAAACGATATAGCGATGCATCGATATCCCTGTTTGAATATTTTTTTAAAAAACTTGAAATAAAAGCCAAAACCCGAGACCACACGTCACGTTGGGAGCGAAGCAAGATGCGAAGCGAAAAGATTCCCGGCAGCAGCCAGGGGCACCACTCGCCCCGGTTGGAGCACGGTTAAGGGGGAGTGGTCGGGGCGGCACCGAAGCTAAAATGGAGGGGCGTGCAGACTAAAACGATAGATTCGGACAGAAAAGAAGGCTAGCCGCGAAGCGAGCGGCTCGTGAAGTAACGGCCTATGTGGTGGAGTATGCGTCATTGAAGCACTGAATGTCCTGCATGCAAAGCTCTAATCTCCATGGTTTCCATCCCCCATAGCAGAAAGGTCTGGAGAGGAATTATATTGCTTGAACAGGATGAGCAGAAAATTGCTGATGGTGATAGTGATAGTTCAGAAAATGAGACTAGTCAGACATCATAATCATAGAGCTGCAGAGCTGGAAGGGACCCTATGGGTCCTTGAGGCCAGGCTCTGTCAAGGAGACCGAATGGGGAATTAAATCCCCAGATGCCTCAAACCACTGAGTTATCTATTCAGCAGTTCTAGGGCTCTGTCACACGTCCTATAAATGCTGATTAAATTTCAAGATAAAGTGTTTCCAAAAATATTGTCCCCATGACCACCGGGGGGGCAGTTATGCCCCCTTTAGCAAGTTTTCCAAGACCTACCAGAGAAGTTGGGAATTTTTTGCTCCGGTAAAAAATACGAGTCCAGAAGTCCATGGGAGCTCACATATGATCCAGTTTTCTGCTCCCCCCAGCCCCGACCAGCTCATCCTGGGGCTGGTCGGAGCTTTAAAAAAAATTTTTTTAAAAAATTTATTCTCCCCCAGCACTGATCAGCTGGCCTTTGGGCTGTCAGTGCTGGGTTTTGTGTGTGTGCTTGTTTTCATTTTTTCCCTAACCCCACCAGCTCCTGGGGCTGGCCGGCACTTTTTTATTTTTATTTTTTAAAATCCCCTCCCCCCAGTGCTGATCAGCTGGCCTTCAGGCTGTCAGCGCTGTTTTTTTAAATTATTTTTCATTTTTTCCTAGTGCCACCTGCTGGTCATGGGGCTGAACAGCACTTTTAAAAAAACTGTACATGGGAACAGAGATCCCACATCTTCAGTCATGTGACCAAGAAAGAAGAAAAGCTAGACTTTCACTATATCTGGATCTTCCCCCAGGTGAGATAGCAGCCCTAGTTGCAACTTTTTTACTGGGTTTCAGGCATTGGGACAGTTTGCTGAGAAATCTTTGCTTCATGATGGGATTTCTGAGAATGAGACAAGGAGGGTTGCTTTGCTGCTATTCTCTCCGCAATTTGTGCAAAATCTATCTCTGTGGAGACTTTTAAAAATTTTTGTAGAGCAAAGTCCACATGCTCAAGAAGTACAGAAGCACCAGCTGATTGATAAACAAGACGACCTGCTGAATGCTCCCAATTTTAGCAGCACTCTGTGGCTAGGCAGCAGCTGTTTCTTGCCTAATTCAGCTTCCTCCATCTTTAGCAGCATGTGAACAGGCTTTGCTTTGTGTTTGCAAATGCTCACACCAAATCAAGAAGTAAACTGACTTGTGAATAGTTGAAGAAGCTTTTGTGGGAAGCTTTCAATCCAAACAAACGTTCAAGAGTGTTTTTTTAAGTCCATGAAGATGATAAAAATGAAGGCTGAGAATGTTCAGAATCTGCTGATGGTGATAGTGATAGCTCAGAAAACGACACTAATTAGACAATGTTTCATGTTGCATAATTAGTATTCAGTTTATTATACTCCCCTATTTCACCCTTAGCTCATTTTCTGAAAATAACATTTTTTGTGTCTGCCTGAGACTATGCAGGAGAAGCAGTTCAGAATATATTAGAACTTTGTTTTTTATGGTAACATTGACAGATTCTCTTGTTTTTACTGATACTGTTTTGCCTTATCTTCATACAGTGGCACCTCTACTTACAAGCGGCTCTGCTTAACCCAAAGCAGCCCTTCAAGATATTTTGACAAAGTGGGAGTATAGCCATATCCAAGCTGTTGTTTCTTCTGTCTTACCCAAGAAACCATGTATTTATCATCTGGCATCCTCTAGCATGGGTAATTCTGCATGAGGAAATTGCTGTTGGAATGTGTGTGTAGTGTCTGTCTGTCTGTCTGTCTGTCTGTCTGTCTGTCTACAAAGTCCCATTTAGAAAAGCCAGGAAATCAAATTCTAAAAAACAAACAAACAAAAGCCCCTTTAGGTTTATGGATGTGGGTATTGTGGTTCTGTATCCATGATTTAAAGTGGCAGAAAATGGTTTGATATTGCTAATATTGTGCTTGTAGTGCCAGCAGGAAAAAGGATACAAAGCTTTACTTAGTAAAAGGCTGCCTGGATTTTGACAACACCAATGATAGCAGTCAAGATGTTCTACAGGATACTCTCTTTTGCTCCATACCATTCACAGAGCTGAAACGTAATCCAGACATGATGGCTGCAGAATTTTTGGGCTCTTTGGGTTTTTGAACACTTTCCAAAGGCAGCTCCATGTAGAGGGTATTATGGTATTCCAACTGAGATGTAACTAGGGCATGTGTCATGCTGGCCAAATCAGTCCCCTCACGAAATTGGCACAGCTGGTGCACTAGTTTAAATTGTGCAAAGGTGCTCCTGGCTACTGCTGAATCCTGTGTATTCAGGTTCACAGACAAATACAGGACCATCCCCAAGTTGTGCACCTGTGGTTTCAGAGGGAATGTAACCCCATCCAGTACAAGTTGAATCTCTGTTCCTTGATCTGGCTTTCAGCTGATCAGGAGCACTTCTGTCTTCTCTAGATTAAGTTTCAGCGCTGTGAATTTTGGTGAGCAAAAGAAGGTATCCTGTGATTAGACCATCTTGACTGCTGTAGTTGGTATTTAATTTAAATCAATTGAAAACGTCTTAAAAACATAAGAACATACAAAGAGCCATGCTGGATCAGGCCAAAGGCCCATCTAGTCCAGCTTCCTTTATCTCACAATGGCCCTACCAAATGCCTATGGGAGCGCATGAGACTAGATATCTGTCTCCTGCAACCACTCCCCTGCATCTGGCCCTTGAAGTACCCTGTTTTTTTAAGATTACACATCCCAATCATGTATTGTAACCTGTGATGGACTTTTCCTCCAGGAATCTGTCCAATTCCTTTTTGAAGGCATCCAGGCCAGATACCATCACCACATAATGTGGCAGGGAGTTCTGTAGACCAACAACTCTATGGGTAAATAAGTATTTTCTTTTGTCTGTTCTCACTCTTGCAACCCTCAATTTGACTAGATGTCACTGGGTTCTGGTATTTTGGGAGAGGGAGAAGAGTGTCTCTCTATCCACTTTACTCATGCCCTACATAATTTTGTCCATCTCAATCATATCCCCCCTCAGGTGCCTTTTTTCCTGACTAAAGAGCCCCAAGTGTGGTAGCCTTTCCTCATAAGGGAGGTGCCCCAGCCCAGCTCTTTTAGTTCTATTATGGCTTTTTTGAGATGCGGTGAAGAGAATTGTACACAACACTCCAGGTGCGGCCTTACTATTGTTTTGTATAATGGCATTATAATGTTGGCTGTTTTATTTTCAATCCCCATTTTAATGATCTCTAGCATAGAATTGGCCTACTTCACCACTGCCACACACTGGGTAGACAATTTCATTGAGCTGTCTACCAGCACACCAAGATCTTTTTCCTGGTCCAACACAGATAGCTCAGAGCCCATGAGTTGATATATAAAGTTTTTGAGTTTTTGCCCCAATATGCATTACTTTACATTTTCTCACATTAAAATGCATTAGCCATTTTGCAGCCATCTGCAAACTTGGCTACCTCACTGCTTATCCCTTTCCCCAGGTCTTTTATGAACAGATTAAAAAGCACAGGTCCCAGGACAGATCCCTGGGGCACACTGCTTTTCACTTATCTCCATTGTGAAAATTGCCCATTGACACGTACTCTCTGTTTCCTGGATCTCAACCAATTCTCAGTCCATAAGAGGAATTGCCCTCCTATCCCCTGACTGTGCAATTTTCTCAGTAGCCTATGGTGAGGGACTGTGTCAAATCCTTCTGAAAATCAAAATAGACAATATCCACCAGTTTACCCAAATCCACATGCCTGTGGACCTTTTCAAAGAATTCTAAAAGGTTGTGAGGCAAAAGGTTTCCCTTTTTTCCCTAGCAAAGTTTTTTTTTTTTTGGAACCTCGGGACAGAGGGGAGGGGAGAGCCTTTAATAGTAAAACACTGCCACCAGATTGCTTCTCTTTTAAATAAAGGTATCACCTAGCATTGTCTTCAGATGAACAAAACAGTCTCTTTGAATAGACATTTTGAGCCAATATTTCTGTGCAAACCTATTTCTATTCTTCATTACATTAATTTCACTTTCTTAACCTTCTTTAAACATTTGCATTGGTTGTAAAATCTCTGTGTAATAAATTAGAACCTGCTAATGCAACCTTGAGCAAAACCTGGAGTTCATTAACACAGTTCTAAATATGTATTTACACTTAGGTAACTTCAATATTTGTAATTCCTAATATCATTTTATAGCACATAAAGGAAAGGAAATCCACAGACAATTCCAGTAATTTCATCAAATTACTATACTTTCTTTGATTTATAGCTCGGTTTCTTGGAGATTTTATTCCCTTTGTTGCAGTTCCTTGTTATTCATAAAGAATAAATAATTTGGGTACGCACAACAAAACTGTCTTTTGTTCAAGGTTTCATTGTTGTCTTGTCACCCAATCACTGTAGCTTTATAGCTAAAATATCAAGTAATTGGCTTCCACATGCATGACTGAAGATAAAAAAAAAAGATCCTTCTAAACAGCTAAAGAGAAATAGCATCAGAACCTTCTAATCTTAATTTGACTACTGCTTTGTTTTAAGGTGTTCTAGGTTGTTCTAATTTTGATAAAGGACGATATCTTATTCATAATTTCACATTATGGTTTCCTTTTTAGTTTATATCAAATAAGTTAGATTTTTCAACTCATATGCTTTGGCAGAGTCAAGTGATGACAGCCTTATGCCATTTTGGTCTAGCTGATTTAAAATGTAAAATGTAAATGTATCCACAAAGAGACGGAGAGTCAGACATGACTGAACAGATTGGTGAGACAAGACAACCCAAGATGCTCCCAAAAGAAGGGAATGTTTAACCACTTCTGTGTATTTTCTACCTTGAAAATCTGATAAAGGATCACTTAAGTCAGTACTTAGCCAAACAGTAGGAGGGATAGAACAGACCTAGTTCAGTGACTGAAGCCAGATCTGGCAACTGTATGCTGTTAAAGGTAAAACCATTGTGATTCCTTACTTGATGATGTGCATTGGTTTCCCCTTTCTTCCCCATCCCAATTTGCTGGGATGACACAGGAAATGAGGCCTGTTTAAGAAGACTGAAAGGCAAAATATGTGTCTGTTGTTGTGTGGAGGTATTTCTGTATGGACAGTTTTGGCATATTGTTGAAATAAAGAGCCAAATCAAAAAGCTTTATCCAAATGTTTGCAATTTGAGATAAAATATGTTGTAGATTTCCCAGTTTGATGATTGAGTTCTTTTAATGTTCAGCATGGAAACACTGTTCAAATCAACCAATCAAATTATTATTGTATTTGTACCAAGTTAATCCCATTGCTTCATTATAACAGCACAAACTGCAGAAGCCAATTACATTTAAGTAACCATTTGCCATTTGCATCCTTTGTTATTCATCATTTTTGCACACATACATGTGCAAGAAGCAACCTGCTCACTATTGGCAGTTCATGGCAGTTTATGCCATTGCACTCTTGCTGGTTTAGGACGGTGGCTAATAGATTTGTGAGATGTCTTTGACTACATCATGCTACTAGTTAATACCAGAAGTAGTAATCTCTTTGATGAATTAAGTGGGCTGAAGGGAAGTTTAAGCACGTACCAAATGACAGAAGAAGCCAGTGAGGACAAACTAATTAAACCAGAAAACAGTGGAAGTAGATGTGGTGTGAAAAAAAATGAACATCAGCTAACACTGAATATATCAGCACAATAACTTTTTCTTTTGTATTAATTTAAATGTGATAGCTTTACAATATAAAAGGTTCTTTTCTTGGCACCAAATGGTGTGAACAGAGATCTAAATGAACACCTGCTTTGAGCAAGCAAAAATACAGGGCAAAATCTATCAGGAAGTGCTTAAGTGCAGCTCTTGTGTTTAAATAGGTCATATAACTGGAGAACTTTTGAGTTCTCTGCTTCAGGTAAAGAAAACTGGAGTTGGAGGAAGGATATGTCTACAAAAAGGTGTCCTTCAAATGGCCAAACCATTCTACGCTATCCACATTTTTCTAACCAGTGCTAGATTAATGGACTCTGGATGTAATCATAGGCTTACCTGGGAGTAAACCCCATTCTTCTTAAGTTGTCTTTCAACTAGGTACTGCACTGTGATGATAATCGGATGGGGCTACATTAAAAAAACCCCTACTGTGCTAAAAAATGTACTGAACAACTTTCGAGTAGTCCCTTACTTTAACAAATCTCACAAGAAGATAAAGAGCAGTGTGAGCTGAGATCAGACAAAAGCTCATTAGAATGCATAAAATACATTGAAGATGATATAGTATCTAAAAACGTGGGGAACCCCCTCAATCTACTACAGCAGCATTTTAAATACTCTTGTAGGATTTTATACAAATACTTTAATGTGAGGACTGCAGCCAAGAAATCAGAATAAGACAGAGACTTGGAACAGCAGCAGTGAAGGAATTAGAAAAGATAATCAAGTAGACATCCAAGACCAAGAGCATCCACACGATTGGGATCCCAATGTACGATAGTGAATAGGGATGCGTTATTCGTTTTGGAACTACTGGTTCTGAAACAACACGTGCAAGCCCAGCTGGTGTTTAGAAGCCTCTGAAACACAATCAACCAATCACTTACCTTACTCTTCACCCACACAGGGCTGAGCCCCAATGAGGAAGAAGCCTCCGAAGTCATCATTCCTTCTCCCTGGTGCTGACAGGGAGGTGGGATGATGCATTTTCCTGCACACAACTGATTGGCCAGTGCCAGGGAGAAGGAACAATGATGTCAGAGGCTTTTTCCTCATTGGAGCTCAAACTTGCATGCGAGCAGAAAAAGGTAAGGGGGTGGCTGATTGCATTTTGGAGGCTTCTGAACACCAGATGGGCTTGTGTGTGTTGTTTCAGAAGTGGTAGCTTCTGAAACAAATAGCCCATCCCTAGTTGTGAAACCTAGATAGTAACTAAAGGTGACAGGAAAACATTTGATTGATTTGAAATGTGGTGCTGGATAAGAGTTTTGCAGATACCTTGGACTATCAGGAAGGCAAACAAGTGGTTCTAGATCAAATCAAGCCTGAACTATCTCTGGCAACATAAATGTACTTGAAACTGAAGCTGTCCTATTTTGGGCATAATATGAGAAAGCAATAAATGATACTGGAAATGGTGGAAGGCAGCAAGAAAAGAAGAGAACTCAGTTCAAGATCAACTGACTCCCTAAGGAAACACAGGCTTGACTCTACAAGACCTTGAGCATGGGTACTACGAATAACACATTTTGGAGGTTGCTCACTCATAGAGTTGTCCTTACTTGGAGCAACGTGGCAGCAAACAGGAGGAGGAGGAGGAGGAGGAGGAGGAGGAGGAGGAGGAGGAGGAGGAGGAACAGCAGCAGCAGCAGCAACAACAACCCATCACAATACAGATGGTCAGTGAAGTTGTGTATTGGTTAGGAGAAATATGAGGCATAGTGATCCTAACCAATGTGTCCATGTAGGTTTTGCTGTTGATACATTCTCTAAGTTCTTCAAGCTTCACCCAATCTACTGTCTCTCTGAAACTGAGTAATTTTCAGAATTATTAGTCCCTCTTGTTGCAGAATCATGGAGCAGCAGGGCCAACATTAAAATAAATCAAATGAAAAACATTCCTTGACTCCACTTGTGTCCTCCATCTATATGTCCAACAGGCACAAACAGGATAGATGAGGAGCCTGCTGGAGAAGAGAAATGCATATGCAGCTGGTCTTTCTTTCTTTCTTTCTTTCTTTCTTTCTTTCTTTCTTTCTTTCTTTCTTTCTTTCTTTCTTTCTTTCTTTCTTTCTTTCTTTCTTTCTTTCTTTCTGTGATAGGATACTAGACATACTATGATATAGGATACAGTGATAGGATACTAGACAAGGTATCACTGTATTAAGAGTGAGATATCCAGTGCGGTGTAGTGGCTAGAGTGACAGACTAGAGGGCTAGGTTCAGGAGGCCTGGATTCAAATCCCTGGTGAACCACAGCAACTCACTTGGAAGCATGGAATTGATAGACCCACTCCTTAAATATCTCACCTTGAAAGCCCTACTAGGGCCACTGTAAATTGTTTCTGAATTTGGGGGCACTTCTGGTCCACGGACGCGATGGCTGCTTGGAATCCGTAGCTCCGACTCGCAACAAGATAAACTTGATTTACTGTCTCTAAGAGACTCTGGACTCATGTGTAAATGAGGTTATAAATTACTTTTATAATTTATAAGTAGGTTGAAAACTATGTGCTTTTAAAGAGAGAAAAATATGAAATATTGAAGCACTAAATTACTTTTGTTTTCTGCCAAAGCGGCGACACTGTTAATCGGACACAGTCAGAGCGGTTGTTTTTTCTTGGGGCTAGAAAGAGAAAAAGAGAGATTTATCACTCTGCTTTTCTGCATGCCAGCCAAGAAAAAGGTTCCCAAAGTTCATTTTAGAACTTGGGCACATAAGCCTTCAGATTCTACGTACCAGCGACCGTCTCTTGAAAGGCTAGAAACTCCTTCTGCAGTAGATACAATGGCGTCTGGCAAAACGCAAGAACAACAGATGGATCTTCTAAATGCTATGAAATATATGAAAATGGAATTCGCTAATTTGCTCAAATTAGCTTTGAAAGATATGACCTTTACCATTGAGGATCATTTTCATTCGCTATCTACTCAAAACAAAGAGTTAAAGAAAGATTTATCACATGAAATTCAGCAAGTTCAAGCAGAAGTTTCCAAAAATGGTGCAGAGCTGAAAAAACTAGCAGACGAGGTCAATCAGGTTCAAACTATAGCCATCAAAAATGAGAAGGATATCGCTACTCACCAAGAAGAAATAGATTATTTGCAAATGAAATTAATCTATATGGAAGATTATTCAAGAAGGTCCAACCTCAAATTAATCAATTTTGAAGTTCAAGACAGAGGCGAAATGAAAAAAGAAATTCTAGCATGGCTTAACTCTATTCTCCCCCATCAGCTTGTGGAGCGAGATATTGAAAGGGTGCATTTTATAGGCAATGCAAAAAAAGGAATCTTAAAGCCAATTGTGATCAGATTTACTTCTTATGCTATTAAAGAACATCTTATGTCTATCATCAGAGCAAAACCTGAGCTCCTGAAGCGAGGTGACAGAATTGTGCAAGTCTATCAGGATATCTCCAGAGAGACCTTTGAATGGAGGAAAATGATGCGGCCTGTGACAACTGCTCTGAGAAACCATAACATCAAATATAATTGGGGATTCCCGATTTTTCTCAAAGTATGGAAAGGCCCAACTCTGCATAAAATTTACTCATTGGAAGAAGGTGAACAACTTCTGAAGGCATGGAATATCCAAGTTGAAAAGCTGACTCCTCCAGGACTGGTTGCCAGATCCTCATCAGTCTCATCTGACAACTAGCTTTGAAGATTAAATTGGGGAGATCCGGAGTACCGAAGACATTTCTCCCTTCTCTCTCTCTCTCTTGCTCTCCTTTCCCCCCTCCTTCCCTACATTTGTTCTATCACTGCCTGCATTCCTATCCTTTTTCCCTCCCCCTTTCCTCCCCCCTGCTCTTGCTTTCATCTTATTTGTCCTATGAGGGGTTATCTTTTTCCCCTTTTGTTTTCTCCTTTCCCCCATTTTTGTCCCTTTTTAAAATTCCACATTTTTATTATTATTATTATTATTATTATTATTATTATTATTATTATTATTATTATTATTATTATTATTATTATTATTATTATTATTATCTTCTTCTTCTTCTCCAGGTTGAGAGGGAAGGAGGAAGAATAGAAGGAAGAAAGGAGTGAACTTTTTCCCCTTATTTCTTTTTTATTATTATTATTTTAAAGCAAAGATAGACAGTGTTAAGACTTAATACAGCTTTTGGATTCCTTATTAGCCATCGAATGTGGATGGGTGCTTTCCCCCTCCCACCCTGTAAGGGTGTGTACAAAATGTGTATGAGGGCCAGAAGGGTGGGAGAACAGAAATTAAGTGTAGGTCGTAGGGCTTGGGTTATTGTAGTTTTTATTCTAAGTGGTGTTTGTTTGAGTAGTTGCACTGTGGGACCATGCCAGATGGACAAAAGAAAGAAACTATGGGTAAATTTTTAAAATTAGCTACACTGAATGCAAGAGGTCTTGGTTCTGTTCTGAAGAGAAAGAGAGTAGAGTCATTAATCAAGAGGAACAAACTGGACATTGTTTTTCTTCAAGAAACACATCAAATGAAAGAAGGACTTAATGAATTGAAATTACCCAATATTAACATATATGAGAAAAGTTTTGGCTCATCTAAAGCAAGGGGGTAGCTATCTTAATTTCAAAGCATTGTGATTGTATTGTTGAAAAAATTGTGAAAGATACAGAAGGTAGATACATAATTCTTCAGGGCACAATCGGTTCAGAGCAATATGCATTGATAAATGTTTATGCACCAAATACCAATCAAAACCTGTTCTACAAAGAGGTTTGGGAGCAGATAGAAAGGGCACAGAAGGGACATGTAATTATGGCTGGAGATTTCAATATGGTTATGGATAAAGTCAAAGACAAAACAATCAATAAGAATGTTGACTGAAGGGTTAGGCATACAACCTTAACAAAATTCATTGCAATTACAGAGTTAAAGGATGTATGGAGAGAATTGAAGGGAGATGAAAGAAAATTTACATTCTACTCCCCAGTTCACAAAGCTTATTCTAGAACAGATTTTATATTTGTTTCACAAAGTTTACTATCTAAAATTTCAAACACAAATATAGACCTGATAAAAATTTCTGACCACGCTTTAATGAATGTTGAAACAGAAACCAAGAAGAATTATAGAGAAGCTAGAAGGTGGAGAATAAAAAAAATTCCTAGGTGTAATAAATCAACTTTACTCAGATAGTACTTTGTCAATTATAGGCAATGATGGGATGACAGAACAGATTACTTTAGGCTGAGGAACAAGACAGGGTTGTCCTTTGTCACCAGTTTTGTTTTGCATTGTAATAGAGTTACTCGCAAATGCAATAAGGGACGATGAGCGAATCAAAGGTATGGGGAAGGAGGGGAAGATTAAAATCAGCTTGTTTGCAGATGATGCCTTGATAACAATTAAAAATCCGTTAGAAAATATACCAAGAATAAAATTACACTTAAAGGAATTTGGCGAAACAACTGGGTTATGTGTAAACTGGCAAAAATCAGAAATTATGTTATTTAATCATGATAAACAAGATAGAGGAGATTTCCAAATATGGATTGAAAGTCTGCAAATATATGAGATATTTAGGGATACTTTTAGATAAAGATTTGTTTAAGACCAGGGAACGGAACTATATCAAATTAAAGGAAGAGATCAGGAATAAACTACAAAATTACTCCAAATTAAACCTATCATGGTTTGGCAGAATAGCACTGGTAAAAATGAAGATACTTCCTAAAATTAACTTCCTTTTTAGAATGCTACCCATTCAGTACACAGAAGCTGAAATTAAAGCTGATCAAGATCTGATAAACAGGTATTGTAATGGAGGTAAAAAAACAAGAATAAGTAAAAGCTTTTGGTATAGATCACAAAAGGAAGGAGGCATAGGTATACCTAGCCTTAGAAACTATTATACAGCTAACCAGTTTAGTTGTGTGGGGGAAGTATTATATAAACCGGAAAAAATAATATGGTGGGAACTTGAATCAGACAAGCTAAATGGGGATATAAATAAACACTTGTTCGGTTTCCCTAAAAAAAGATATCAAATTAAAAAACCCCTCCTGAGGTCCCCATTAACCACTTGGACAAAGCACAGAAGGAAATTGGCTCCGGAAGTGTCCCCTCTCAGTCTGGTAATAGATCAGGAAAATTTCCCCATGAATATGAAGAAATATGGAGAATTATTTAAAACAATGAAAGTGGCAAGAGTAAAAGAGTGGATTAACAAGATGAGAACAAAGGAAGATATTAAGCGCATATTACAAGCTAAGCATTTAACTTGGTTAAATTATGCCCAATTAGAAAGTTGGATGAAAGAATGGATAAGGAGAAATACACAACTCAGATAATATATAAAGTTTGAACAATTCTTGTTAACATATGAACCAGAGAAAGGAAACACAGGGAAAGGAGCAGTAGGTAAAATATACAAAATAATTGAGGACTCACTAGAGGAAAGGGAACAAGAAACAATAAGAGGTGTATGGAAGCAAGACATTGGTAAAGACTAAAGAAATAAAAAAAGGTGAATGGAAAAGAATTTGGAATATGAGGATCTTCCGTTCATTATCCGTTAGAATAAAAGAAAATTATTTTAAAACAATTTTAAGATGGTATATGACACCAGTCAGACTGAATAGAATAAATTCAAGATATTCTAAGTTTTGCTGGAAATGTGAAAAAAAGATAGGTACCTATATTCATCTTTGGTGGGAATGTGAAATAGTTCAAAAGTTTTGGCAACAGATCTTCGGTGAGATAAAAGAAATATTACAAGCTGATATTAAATGTAAGCCAGAAATTGCGCTGTTATCACTACCACTTACTAATGAATATGATATAAAAACAAAAGAATTAAATTTTATGACAGCAGCAAGACTGATTATAGCTAAAAATTGGAAACTGAAATTAGATTTTAAAATTGCCGACTAGTATAAGGAAGTGTGGGATATAGCTTTAAATGACAAATTGTCCTGTAGTATAAACGTTTTGCAAGGGGAAATGAGCAAGGATATATTTTATGATATTCGAGGAAAATTTATAGATTATGTACTATTAAAAGGGAAAGGGATACAACCGTCATACAATCCAACACAGAAAAGGACTCTAAGAAGATAACTAGGAAAAAAAAAAGAAGATGAAGAAGGAAGAGAAGATAAAGGAATACTGGATGGTCCCGGGGGGTTGGGGTGCACTTTGTAGTTATATTTTTGTTCATTGTATTGTTTATTGCATGTTTGTTTATTTTAAAAAACAAAAATTAAAAAACATTGTTTCTGAATTTGAAAGAACATAATAACAGCCATTAAGTATGGCCTGAACTGTTTCCTGTTAACTATCTGTCTCTTATTGTCTGTAAGAACTGCATGGCATTTCTGTTAAAAATTTGTATTTACATTGCAATTTGAACAATTGAAAAACAGTATATACAGTAATGCCTTAAATTACGAATGCCTTGAATAGCGAAAAATTTGAATTCTAAAAAAGGCAGTGTTTTTTGAATTATGAAAAAAATTAATTCATATTTACTTGAGGCATTTGTAGGGGAAGCCTGTCCCAACCCAGCAAAGCAGGGGAATAGCTTGCTGGGTTGGCGGGACCCCCCCCTCCGAGCTGTCAAAATCACCTGGCAGACCCGATGTTGGCTGTCCCATTCTCAGCCAGGGGAGGAACACGCGACTGGTGACTTCACCACCTGCCTGATCCTCCCCTGGCTGATATCCTGCTGTCCAGCACCCACTTAAGGGAAAAAGCAGGGTGGCTGCTGAGCTGTCAAAATCATGGATGACAGCCAGGTGATTTTGACAGCTCCACTGCTGGTTGATTGAGGGGATTTCCCTCCAAACCCAGCAAAGGTCTATTTTGCTGGGTCCCCACAGGCTTCCCATAGGAATGCATTGAAAACCTATTGTAATCTTTCCCCTTTGGAATGGATTGATCAGTTTTCAATGCATTCCTATGGGAAACCTCATTTTGAACTATGAAAATATTGAATTGCAAATAATCAGTTGGAACGGATTAATTTTGTAATTCAATGTAGTAAACTTTTAAATATGAAAGACCAACATTAAAGACCAACATTGCCTCCTGTTTATATTAGAGTTATGGTACATTCCTGAGTGGTATATGAGAAACATGAAGGAATATTTCCTCTCTTTTGGTCTCCCTCCCCCCCTCTGTTGTTGTCCATCCCAGAGAGATTTTGAGCCTTTGTGATACTGATTTTTGCACAGTTCTGCAAAATATCCATCACTGGAAAATGTCCTCAGTTTAACTTGAAAAGCAAACAAACTAGGAAAAGTAGTTTGCAGGTTGATCTGTCATTTTCTGCTGGTGGCAGTGTGTGCACTTAGGAGAGAAGTAGTAGTTTTGCATTGTCACATTTTGTAGGCAACCTGAAAAACAAGATGGCGGAGAGCTCTTGCCCACTCTTACCCTGGAGAGGAGAGCTTCAACAGGCTGTCTTACTGTGTCGAGGCTGCCTGTTCTCAGCTACAAACAAGGCATCTGAACGATTTCTCCACATGATCAGGTTAACAGAATGAAATTTTGTCTGCTCTAAATTGTTTAGCCCTCCAATTGACAGTAAAGCAATTGTTTTCATCAGTGGTATTAATTTCAGTGATTTCCAAATGTTTTGTAAATACTTTTATATGTGCATAAGATATCTGTTGCAAAATGCTAAATGCTAAGTGATTCTTCGGCACAAAGAAAACAGGATATTTTCTTGAGTAAGGAACTACAAGGAAGGAAACTAAAATAAAATGATGCTGTTGGTGACTATAGTAATCAAAATAGCTCTTCTCTGAGTCTTCTGTAACCTAAAGCAGCTGTTCAGTTGTTTATGTGGTCTGTGTACAAATTGGGAGTATCTGAAGTGCAGGAAGGAAGGAAGGATCCTATCTTAATTATCCTTACAACAGAACTGCTGTAATCTTAGTCACAACTAATTCATGTCACATTGATTTCAATGGTCTTATCTAAAAATGACTGTGGTTGAATCCAACCATTAATACATAATAAAAATAAATCTTTCAGCTGGAATGCTTCTTTTCTATGTTGATGCCTTGCTTGTTTAATTAGCATGACTGTGTGTGACATCATTCTTATTAAAACCAAGGTGTATATTTGGGAAGAAAGAAATGGGAAAACATATTTGCTAATGAATCATGGCTTCCTGCTGCCAAACAAAGCCTTCTGATGAGGAAATTTGCAAAGCCGCTTAATCTTTTCAGAAACAACAAAATTCTATTTTACATTGATGTAATTCCTAAAGGCCTAACGGCTGGAAATCACTCTATACAAATAAGGTGCAATTGGTAGTTTCAGAATATTTTCCCATGCACATAAACACACACACATAGAGAGAAGTGTGCTGTCGAGTCATGGGGAATTTTCTGTTTTGGACTTCAGGGTTAGTACAGCAAAATTAAATTTAGAGCTACAGGTTTCTGAAAAGTAATGTTTCACAGGTGTCTCAGGAGCTGCAGAGAGAAAGCAATTTATAGAGACCTGAGAGATGGAATTTTGGTGTTTTTTTTTCAGGTGAGTATATCTTATGGTGAATCTTAACAGTGCCCGCTCTGTCTGAGGACAGTGTTACTTCCCTCAGAATAAGGATGTTGGAAATTATAAAGGAATAGTGAAATGTTGAAAGACAGACCTGTGTGCATCCTTCAGCCAGGCAGCTTACTCTACAGCCCCATCATATTCAAATTAACTTGGTACCATAGTGTGTCCAGGCGTACCGTATCCCATTATCAGTGTTGTAACAAGATTCCACTTCTTGCTTGTTTGGCTTCTGCAAGTGGCATGGGAGGCATGCACCTTGCCTTTAGCTTCATGCTGCAAACATTGGGATGGCCCAGAGGAGCAGAACATTCAGGATACTTCATGATCCATTTGAGTTGATGGGGAGGGGAGCAATGAAATTAAGAGCAAAGAAGATGAAGGGCACCAGCACATGGGAAAAAAGACACTCTTGGGGCAGCAGACCAGGTAAAGGATAATAGATGGACTAAGAAGACAGAGATCATAGATTGTATTTGTAGCACCCAAATCCAACCCAGTAGAAGTTATGCAACAGGCATATATTTATATGGCCACAGCTAGAGTATCCACTTTATTTGCTTATCCGTTTCTCAGAAAATGCTCAGGAGCAAATCATGGACTTTTATTCATTGACCCATCTTGAAATGGACAAGCAGGCAATTTGTTCTTTTTTGATCAACATAATTGCAACTTCCAGAAGCCCTGGACAGCACAGCTGGTAGGAAAGGCTTCTGGGAATTGCAGTCTAGGAACATCCGCATCACCCAAGATCAGGAACTACTGCTATAGAGCATAGCTCCTTTTCCAGAACCATATCATCAAAACCTCACTGTGTTCATTCTTACACCCGTTCACCCGTTCCCATTGGATTCTTGAAAGACCAGTTTTCCTAAATCCATTTTTCTTTCTTCCCAGTTGTATCTTTTTCTTGTTCCCTCTCTACCTGCTTTCTCCATTTTTTCTCTCTGTCTTGTTACCTAGTACTGTATCTCTTCTTATGGTCTTCTCTGATGTTGCTGATGAAGCAGAACACTTTTGCTCCTTAATTTCCTTTCCCATATCTACCCTTCTCTGATAAGTATTTCTCCTTCAAATGTTTCTCCTCTCTGTCTCTGCACCAGCATGAAAAAGTCTTCTCTTTCAAGTATGCCACTGTGCTTGGTGGGTGATGTCACTGTGGCATCTTTTTGGGTAAGGAGAGATAGGGCTTTCAATCAATACTATGTATGAGGTAAAGTCAAACAACAGGAAGAGTCTGTTAAAGTATTGTTAAAGTATATAACCCTTTTATGCAGATAGGGATTTGTTAGGTTCAAGGAAATATATAAATCACTAGCAGAGATTAACAGTGTTGTGGAAGAATAAATGCACTTAGTAATTATGGAGCTAGCAGAAAAATGAACAAGGCAATATAACTTAGTACAAAACTTATATTACATATGTACACAGGACAAAAAGTAATATGCAATAACAATGTACAAAGCACAGCATATAGAAAAGATACAATAGAGTGTGGGGAATTCTTCCTCTCACCTTAGGCAGTCCCAATTTACATTGGTTTGCATGATACCTTTATACATAAAGCAATATGGTGTAAGCCAATCACACACTACATGGGATGAGGTGATTTAGCTATACCAACTGTGCCTAATCATCCTGACCTTCCAGTACTGATGATTCTTTACACCTGAGACCTAGACCTAATACACATTCTTGTCAAGCTCATGACATAGCAATTTACACAGGATCCATTTTGTAATCTGTTAAATATATATTACAGACATTTTGCCAAAACTACAACTCTTGACAGATTCCCTGCCTGGCATGTGAGCTCTCCAATGCCTGCTTCACTCAGGCAAGAAGCCACTTGATGCCCAAAACCCAGTTTGTTACACCTGTCAGTATAGCTCAATCACTCTCAGTCTCAGGGGTGGACTGCAGCAAGCATCTTACCTGGTGCTAATTCACCATCAATATTTTGTTTTTTCAAAAACATAGGATTTTAGTTGTCATTGCAGTTAGAGATGGGCACGAAATAAAAAATAATTCATTCCATTATTCATTATTTGTTTCATTATGTAATGAAACGAATAACAAAAATTGTGATGAAATTGGAACGAACCAAACAGAACCACGAAAATTAGGTTTGTTACGTTTCGTTTTCATTAATGGTGACGCGCAATGAAATGAGCTGTTTTTAAATGTTAAAAAATGTCCTGAATATCTGTAAAAACCCAGCAATAATTATTTATTCTGCCTGATAATACCTACCAGGGGGGTTGGGGCCCTTAAAACATGCATTTATGTCTTTTCTCAGATCGCTGTATTTTTTTCTTTTAATGGGAGTTAGGGGCATCGACCCAAAATGGCTCCCAGATGTCTAATTTTGATTTCTTGGGTATTGAAATGCCCTGGACATCCGTAAAAATGCAGTGATAATTATTTGAAATTATTACCTAGCAGGGGGTTGCGGTCCTTAAAACATTTGTTTTTGTCTTTCTCCCATCGCGATGTATTTTTTCTTTTCCCTTTAAGGATGACATAAAATGGATTCCAGCCACAAGATGGATGCAAGACATGTGATGGGATCATGTAAATTCTTGGACAATTTCAACCAATAGCATGCCCAGGTTGCAGACTGGGTAGGTGTGGCAGCCACAGAGGGCATAAAAAGCTTTGGCAGCCCCCGTCCTCCTTGCAGTCTGCGTTAGGAGTTAGGGTGGGATTGCTGTCTCTGTGACTCATTACTTTAGGCCAGCCAGGCAGGTGTGTGTCTCTGTGTTCCTGCTGACTGCAGCCCGGCTCTTAGGGGAGAGAAAGAAGAAATTTCTCTTGCAGCCTTCCTGTGTGTGTACGTACCTCTCGGTGAGTACCCTCCCCTGCCCAGCAGTGCAGTCACTCTGCGGCTGCCTTACGCCCTGGGCAATGCCTGCCACTGCCTTTGCAGCCTCCCTGCGTACCTAGTCTATACTGTGTCTCTGCCAGCATCATTTTTTATTGTTATCCCTCTGGTCTGGGGCGTTGGGGGACGTCCATGCGCGGAAATGCTTTAAGTCGCGCAAAAAGCAGGTAAAAACAAAAAACAAAAAACAAAAAAATGAAATGAATTTTTTTCAAAAAAATTCACAAAAAATGAAAATGAACCGAAATGGACCCACAACAAAAAACGAAAAACCAAAATGTCATTTTTTTGATTTGTGCCCATCTCTAATTGCAGTCATAAAGCATTGATGTCATTTGTGTCAATTTAATGTGTGTGTTCTCAACTGTTCTACTGATTTTCCACACCAGTGTTTATGAACAGAAAATCTGAGAAATGATAACTAGTGTTTTGACTACTCTGTTTCATTGGAAGATTTCATTCTATTAAAAGATCAAAATACAATATGAACTCAGTTGCCTGGATATCTGAGGATATTTATTCCCATTCCTTTGCATTTTATTCATTCCATACCTCTTGAAAAAAGAGGGTAAAAAGAGACAGCTTCTTGTTGAGCTGCGGCCACAGTCTGGGATCAAAGTGCATTCTTATGTCCACTAGAACCAATTTCCACATAACATATGTCATCACTTCCTATTGGTGCATATACAGTAGTATTCACAAAGACATCTCTGTCACCACCACCACCTTTTGGGGGAAATTAGGAAGCTGGTGGAGAAAATCACTTCGGCTTGCTGAGCCAGTGACAGAAACAGATGCAGAGTACATGTTGTTCATGGATAGTGGAGCTGATGTAATACAATGGGAAAGCAATATAGAGATCACACACAATCGGGAGAATTTAAAGATCAAGAAAGGCACACTGCACAGCTATTGCTCAGAGCCCAAACCAAAACAGACAAGCCAAAGGAGGAAAGCAAGCAAACGGGACTTCACTGCCTGTGAAGAAAGCTTACTTTAGACTTTCAACAGCTGTTGATATTATTTAGTTAGTAGATGAGTTGTCAAAAGGAAAAGATACTAGGAAAGGAATACACTGGGAGACAAATATGCAACATCATGGGCAATAAAGAACTGAAGATGAACTTGGGAAAAATGGGGATAGTGCCACCAAGAAGTGCAAATCCTAATCCTTTTTTTTTACATCTATCAGTCAAGGGCAAGTGGATTGTGCTACTGGAGAGTTAAAAAATTTGTAGCTGGAGACTTGCATTGAAGCTGATGGCAGCAGTTATATAAGAGATGGAAATACAGCCCTAAAGAATTCAGTCCAGTTCTGCACTTATATTTAGATGCTGGTTTCATTGGCCTCTTGGTTGACTTTTTTTGATGACTTGCAGTAATACCAACATTTATAGAGGACTAACTGTTTGCAGTACCATCCAATAGCCATGCTTCTGCTCCATGCTGTAATTACAGGATAGGTGGGCAGTGAATGTATGGATACTAGAATGAGCTTCATTTCTCCTGATTTTGGAAACTGTATCCTTCAGGTCACCCTGCTGAAGATCTTCAACAACTTATTGGTCATTTTAGCAAGGCCTGTCAAGATTTTGGTTTAACAGTCAGCCTGAAAAAAACACAAGTTATGGGTCAGGATGTGGATCGCTTCCTTGTATTTCAATCTCTGCACAAGAACTGGAGGTTGTGGACAACTTTGTCAACCATCTTGGGTCAACCATCTCCAACACCCTCTCTTTAGACACTGAGCTGAATAGACGTATTGGCAAAGCAGCTACTACATTCTTGAGACTTACAAAGAGAGTATGGCTTAACAAGAGGCTGACGGAACATACAAAGATCCAGGTTTACAAAGCTTGTGTCTTGAGCACACTCTTGTACTGCAGCAAGTCTTGGACTCTTTGTGTGCAGCAGGAGAGAAAGCTGAACACCTTCCATATGCACTGTCTCTGACATACCTTTGGCATCACTTGGCATGATAAAGTTCCAAATGGAATACTCCTGGATAGACATGGGCACGACTTGACGAAATTGTCGTTTCCATTTTCAGATATCGTTTCCGTTATGTAACAGAAACGGTAACGACAATTAAGCTGTCAGAACTCGAACTCGAACCGAAAAAAGAAAAATTGGGTCTGATTTGTTGAGGTTGTTCCTGGCATCGCGCGGCGATCGCGCGATGCCAAGCGGCACAGAAAAAAAGTTTTAAAAATAAAAAAATCCTGATCCCCGGCCAAAAAAGCAAGCGAAAATATGCCTGCCTGAGGGCACCTACCAGAGGGGTGGTTTCTGGGGGGGGGGTCCCCAGCCTTCCCCCCCTCCTGTCCTGGGCTGCTTGGAGGGGGCATCCTCGGCGTCTCCATTTGCCATGCGGTACGAGGGGATCCAAAATGGCTTCTGCAATATTTTTTTTGAAATCGTGGTCCAAAAAACCACCAAAGACCACAGAAACATGCGAAAATTAGCTATTTTAAATGCTTGAATTTTTACAGTAGCAGCAGTGGGTTTTTTATAGCAGTAAAAGGTCGCACTGATTTTATTTTATTTTATTTTTATTTTTATTTTTTTACACCTGCGCAATGATGGGCTGGCCATGGGATGGGACCATGCAAATTTTTGGACCCATTCTACCAATCACATGGCCAGGTTTTGACTGACACTTCTGGATGTGCAAGAGGGCATAAAAAGCCAAGGCACTCCCAGAAGAGTCGTAGTCCGGGCTTGGATGTGGGTGGGAGAGGGCTGTGTGTAGCTGGCTGCTGTGCTAGTCTAGTTTCGATTTCGTGGAGCCTTTAGATTTCAGTTAGGCAGGCAGGGAGGGAATTGATTCAATTGAATTTTTAGAAAATAATAATAATTCATTTCATTCTCTGTCTGCTGTGGGGAATAGCAACACAGTTTATTCTTTTTTATTCTCCTGCAGTTTGTTAGGATTTCTTTTCTGATAGTGCTTCAAAGGGGGGGAGGTTTGAGTGGGAGGGGAGGTGTGGATTTATTTTAAAAATTTCATTTGCTTGGTGGCAAGCCAAGGTCCTTTCATACCCTGCCTGCAGCTCTGCTTTGGGTGCACTGCCCACTTTGTTTGCAAAAATTGCAATTGCTTTATTCGATGCAGTCTTGTGCAGCAAGTCAGTTTAAAGTGTTTTCCGCGTGCTCTGGGTCATTGCGGGACCCGCGCCCACCGCCCGCGTGCCTGCGTGCCCGCCCCTCCCCCTGCCGCTGCTGCCGCCCGCCCATGCCCCCACCAAAAACACCTAGCGCCGGCGGGACGCCACTCGCTGGGACGTCAAATCATGTGAAATCGCGGCGGCGGTAACGACAAACGACAAACGACACGACGAAGCGACAAATTTTTAAAAAAATTCGCGAAAAACGGAAACGAGCCAAAAGGGACCCGTCCCAAAAAACGACAACTCAAAAAAAATTTTTTTCTGGTCGTGCCCATCTCTACTCCTGGAACAAGCTCCAATCTCTGGCATGTATGCGTTATTGAAATATCAACGTCTATGCTGGCTTGGGCATGTGAGAATGACTGATAGTTGGATTCCAAAAGATCTTTTGTATGGAGGATTAGTGCAGGGAAAGCGCCCCGGAGGGAGACCACAGCTACGATATAAGGATATCTGCAAGAGGGATCTGAAGACTTTGGGACTGGACCTTAACAGATGGGAAAACTTCACCTCCAATCGTTCAGCCTGGAGGAAAAAGATGCAGCATGGCTTTCTACAGTTTGAAGGGATACTTGTTCAACAGCCTTCTGTCCTACGGGTGGCCCCCATTTTCTGAGTTGGGTTATTGCAGTGTTAATAAAGTGTGGCCTGCTTTTACCCCAAACTCTGTGCCTTTGCCTCTTTACTCCGGGATGTGCGGCAAAGGCTTTTGGATTAAAATTTACAGCTTTTAAAAACAGGAAGTGATGCTTGCATTATATTAAAATTATCACTGATTCAAATGTTTTACTCCTATCATAGAACTATAGAATCATGAAGTTGGAAGGGGCCTACAAGGCCATCTATCCTAACCCCTTGCTCAAGGGGAACTACAGATCAAAGGATATCTGCCAGGTGATTGTCGAAATTTTTCTTGAATGCCTCCAGCCCTGGAGCACTCACCGCCACCTCTCTAGATAATTGGTTCCATTGCTGTATTGGTCTAACAGCAAGGAAGCTTTTTCTCTGACGTTCAACCTGACTTCATGTAACTTGAGGCCTTTGTTGCATATCCTGCACTCTGGGATGATGAAGAACATAATCCCTGCCCCTCCTCTGTATGATAGACTTTGAAGTATTTTAAAAGTACCACAGTTCAACTACTGCTCCACAAAGGCTCTTTGTTGGCATAGATCAGTGATGGCGAACCTTTTAGAGACCGAGTGCCCAAACTGCAATTCAAAACCCACTAATTTTTTCGCAAAGTGCCAATACAGTAATTTAACCTGTATACAAGTGGCTATGAAGGGGCGATGTCGGGTGCCCACAGAAAGGGCTCCGAGTGCCACCTTTGGCACCCGTGCCATAGGTTCGCCATCACTGGCATAGATAATGGTGATGGGTTTTTATGAGATAGCTAGTCTAGCAACATCAGGAGGGCCATATACTACTGAGAAGTGTTTTCTGTCTGAGCAGTTGTTCTGTTGCTATGCAGTAACTTCCCAAAGTACCTATCAGATCACATGAATTTCTTTAAGAGTGTATAAGAGGAATGCCACATCATGATGGTTGCAGACGTAGACCTGAACGGCTGAAAGACAAAGTGGAGGCTATGTTTACTCTCTGTATTTGGTGCTGAGTTAATTTAGAAATACCTATACATTTAATAACATGCAGTTGAGAGAAAACTAGTTGGTTCAGGCTTCCAATCAAAATGTCATCTAAATGTGCATCTACCCTTTGTTCTTCTAAAGGCCCACATTTGGAGCACTTTAACATATCACACATGAAGGTATAAGACGCAAAATGTATGAACATGATCTTGTACCTGGGTCAGACACAGTGGGATATGGGTCGGCATAAATATAATCTTAATTTTAATATGGCCATCCTAGTAATAATCTTGCTTGAAATAACTTTCAGACTTTCCTTACTGTGACATTTCCCCCTTTTACCAATTTGATTCAGGCCTTTGAATTTTCACACATGTTCTTTGCAGTTTTTCTTTTTCTACATGCAGTATGTATATTTATAAAAACTACAACCCAGTAGTGTCAGCGAATGGGTCTGCAGTTCCTGTCAGATACCAAGGTAGACTTGATATTGGAGAGTTAATTTGTGTTATTTCTTATTTCTTTGGGATGGAGATAAAAATAACATCACTGGCATGTGTGTGTGTGTGTGTTGTGTTGTTACAGTCGTGACCGACTCTACGTGACTCCATGTCCATGGAATTTTCTTGGCAGGAGTACTGGAGTGGCTTGCCAGTTCCTACTCCAGGCACCTACAGCACCTGGTATTCCCTGGCGGTCGCCCATCCAAGTACTAACCAGGGCCGACCCTGCTTAGCTTCTGAAATCAAGCGAGATAGGATGTGCTTAAGGCATCTAGGCAGCTCTATCACTGGCATAGGAACTACTTTTTCTTTGAACCAAACGAACAGCTACAGGGTGCTCTGCTGCCAAAATATTATTAAAGAAAGAGCAGGCCAGTCTCCTCCTAGGGATATTGGTTCAAAGACTATATTAAGGGGGTCATTGTCATGAGATGTACAATCATGTGAAAAAGGAAGTACACTTTCTTTGAATTCTACGGTTTTACATATCAGGACAAAATAAAAATAATCTGGTCCTTAGCACGTCAACCTCAGATGAACAACACAGGACATATTACACCATGCCACGATTTATTTGACATGTGTGAGAAATAAAGTACACCATTGCCACTTCCATAGGAATTAAGAGGCCAAGTAGCAGCCAGGTGCTGCTAACCACATACCCTTGAGTAATTGATCATCAGCAAGTGTGACGAGCTCTATAAAAGCTGAAGTTTTAGCCGTGTGCTGGTCTGGACCATTCAGGTGTGTGTTAACAGAATGGCAATAATTGTAGAGAAGCAATTGTTGCTGCCCGTAATTCTGGGAATGGTTATAAGGCCATTTCCAAACAATTTAAAGTCCATCATTTCGAAAGTGGAAAACACTCAAGACAGCTGCCAACCTTCTCAGAAAGGTCCAAGCAAATTCAACCCAAGGTCAGACCATGCAATGGTCAGAGAAATTGAAAAAAAAAAAAAAACTCAAGAGTTACAACTCAGACTCTTCTCATGTTAAATGTTAATGTTCATGACAGTAAAATAAAAAAGACCGAATGAGTATGTGTGAGAGGAGCTTCAGTGGAAAAGAACAAAATAGTAGTAAGTCACCCTCTTTGGAAGGACTCGGTGGAGAAATTAGTATAGGAATAGATGTGGTGGTAGAGAAGAAGTATAGGTGACACATTTGGCGGTCTGAATGAAAGAGGTACAGGTGACAAAAGGAGATAAAGGAGGTTAAGAGAAGGTGGAAAAAGAGAATGGACCAATAGTTGAATCATTCTGGATGATAGAGGGGGTAGAGAGTGAATGAAAGGAAGTTTGGGGGAAAAGAGGAGGTGATAAAAAGGGTGATGTGAGAGATAGCAACTCAGATGGAATGGGAATCGGGACTTATGATGCCCATGGAATGGACTGTACAGGTTTTCCAAAGTGAAAGTTGATCATGGCAGAGGGATCACCATAACACTTGGACAATGGTGAGGAGAGAACATAGCAGCTTGGGCCAGGGACCCATGCTGTGGCACAACGTGTGCTGGTCAGGGAGGACCAATGAGATTCCACTCCATGAGAGGGAGACATGGGACATTTCCATATTGAAAGGTTCATCACCAATTGTTTGGGACAATAAAAGTTTCACTTTGTTTGAAGAAGTAAACAATGTTAAAATATTTAATGAAACAGATAATCAAACTGCTGAATATGTTATTAACAAATAACAAAAATCCTGTCTCACAAGTGCCTTCAGTGACAGAACTGTTAACCATCTCCAACAAATCCTCACAGTATGGTTTGCCAGGAATAAGCCTCTTCTCTCTAAAAAGTGCATGGCAGCATGGCTTAAGTTTGCCAAGTTGCATCTGGACAAACCACAAGCCTTCTGAAACAATGTCCTTTGGACAGATGGGACCAAAATGGAGTTGATTGGCTATAATGCATAGTGTCACTCTGGATGAAAACCAAACACAACATATCAGCAGAAAAACCTCATACCAACTGTCAAGGACGGTGTGGAGGTTTGATGACTTGGGCTTGTTTTGCAGCTACAGGGCCTGGACACCTTGCAGTCACTGAGCTGACCATAAACTCCTCTGTATACCAGAATATTCTAGAGTCAAATATGATAGGCCATCTGTTTGGAAGCTAAAGCTTGACTGAAATTGGATCATGCAGCAGGACAATGATCCTAAGCACACCAGCAAATTTACAACAGAAACGGGTTTACAAAGAAAAGAATCAAGGTGTAGCAATGGCTCAGACCTCAACTGATTGACATGCTATGTTGAGACCATGAGACAGCTGTGCATAAACGAATGCCCACAAGCCTCAATGAAGTGAGGCAACACTGTAAAGAAGAGAGGGCCCAAATTCCTCTGCAGCAATGTGAAAGACTGATCAAGTCATACGGAAAATGATTACTTCCCATTACTGCTGCTAACGGTGGTTCAGCAAGCTGTTGAACCATAAAATGTGCTTAGTTTTTCAAACATGGCTTCTCCATTTTGACTTTATTTTTCTAAATTTACATCATGACCCAGTGCTGCTTGATTCAAAGAAAAAGTAGTCCCCATTCAAATGATACAATTATTCCCTGTCCCCTGTTATTTGGTTCTCCTTTATGGCACGTGCATGTCCTTGAGTTCTACAGCTCCCACGGCTTGGTCCTGTTTGCAGCTGTTTTCTTTTCTCTTTTCTTGCTTCTCTCCCGTGGACTTAGTCTCCGTCTCCTATTATATAAAATGAAACTTTCCCATCTTCATTGTCTGGCATTGCAGTTACCAGCAGTTGCCAAGACCACAAAAACACATTAACTGCCTTTTCCTTCCCGTTATAGCACTAACAAGCCAATCATATGCTGTTTTCCTAGCAGCAAGTTAATGAACAAAAACGCCATTTTAATTTGAAAAGAAATGTAGAGTTTTTATTATAAAATGGGTTCAGATGGATACTGCTGCAATAAGAATTTTTAGGTTTTTCCTCCCCTCTCAATTTAGATATTACATAGATAGCTGCTTCACTTTGTCCAATGAGTTTTCTGGAAATGGATAATGCTTTCCCCAGGATAAATCAGCCTCTGCATCTAATCACAGTGGTGTGGGAAACGAGGACAGTAGAGATGGGCATGAAATGAACATTTTTTCGTTTCCGTTATTTGTTATTCATTTCGTTATGTAATGAAATGACAAGCGAAAATTGTGATGAAAATGGAATGAAACAAACAGAACCACGAAAATTGTGTTCGTTGCCTTTAGTCTTCGTTAATGGCGACGCGCAATGAAATGACCTGTTTTAAATGTTAAAAAATGCCATGGACATCCATAAAAACCCAGCGATAATTATTTATACTGTCTGATAATACTTACCGGGGGGGGGTAGGGTCCTTAAAACGTGCATTTATGTCTTTTCTCAGATTGCTGTATTTTTTCCCTTTAAGGGGAGTTAGGGGACATCGACCCAAAATGGCTCCCAGATGCCTAATATTGATTTCTTGGGTATTAAAATGCCCTGGACATCCATAAAAATGCAGCGATAATGCGATAAATTATTTGAAATTATTACCTACCAGGGGGTTGGGGTCCTTAAAACGTTTGTTTTTGTCTTCTCCCATAGTGATGTATTTTTCTTTTCCCTATAAGGATGACAAAATGGATGTTGCCGCTCCAGCCACAACATGGAGACAAGCCATGTGATGGGATCATGTAATTCTTGGACAACTTCAACCAATAGCATGCCCAGGTTGCAGACTGGGCAGGTCTGGCAGCCACAGAGGGCATAAAAAGCTCTGGCAGCCCCCGTCCTCCTTGCAGTCCCTGGTGGGTGTTAGGGTGGGATTGCTGTCTCTGCGACTCTAGCTTCAGTCCTGAAGCCTCCCTGTGTGCGTGTGTGCGTACCTCTCGATGAGTACCCTCCCCTGCCCCGCAGTGCAGTCACTCTGCAGCTGCCTTGCACCCTGGGCCACTGCCTTTGCAGCCTCCCCGCATACCTAGTCTATACTATGTCTCTGCCAGCATCAAAATTTTTTAGTGTTTTCCCTCTGGTCTGGGGCGTTGCGAGACACCCCCGTACGGAAATGCTTTAAAAATCGCACAAAAAGTGGGTAGAAACGAAAAATGAAAAAATGAAAAACGAAAACAAAATTTTTCCAGAAATTCATGAAAAACGGAAACGAAATGAAACGGACCTCTCAACGACAAACGAAAAACTGAAACACCATTTTTTGATTCATGCCCATCTCTAGAGGACAGTAGCACAAGACTCTTACTTCCCTTGCTGTACATGTGGAGCCTCCTCTAGGGATGGGCACGAAATGGAAAATTAATGTTTCATTTCATATCATTTCATTACTCATAATGTTTCATTTCATTTCAGTGGGGTGCCCCAGGGTTCTGTTCTGGGTCCAGTGCTATTCAATATCTTTATTGATGATCTGGATGAATGAATCAAGAGTATGCTGACCAAATTTGCAGATGATACCAAATTGGGTGGGGTTGCTAATTCCCTCAAGGATAGGATGAAAATCCAAAATGACCTTGACAGACTGCGGGGTCAAAACTAATGGAATGGGTTTTAACAGAGAGAAATGAAGGGTGTTGCAAATGGTAGAAAACAAATGAATTGCACAGATATAGGGTGGGAGACATCTATCTGGAGAATAGTACATGTTAAAGGGATCTGGGAGACTGGAGTGGACCACAGATTGAACAGCAGTGTGATGTGGTAGCCAAGAAAGCCAATCCGATTCTTGGTTGCATCAACAGAAGCATGGTGAGAAAGGGAAGTGATGGTACTCTCTATTCTGCTCTAGTTGGACTCCATCTGGAGTAGTGTGTCCAGTGCTGTGCACCTCAATTTAAAAAGGATGTTGAAAACCTATGGGTCCAGAAAAGGGTGACCAGGATGGTTAAAGATCTGGAAGAAATGTTGTATGAGGAATGGCTTAGGGAACTGGGAATGTTTAGCCTTACAAAAAAGAAGGCTGAAAGTTTAGCCACGTTTAAATATTTGAAAGGATATCATATTGAAGAGGGGACTGGTTTGTTTCCCGTGGCTCCAGAGACTAGGGCTCAGGAAAATGGTTTCAAACTACAGGAAAAGAGATTTCATTTGAACATTAGGAAGAACTTCCTGATGGTTAGAGGTGTCTGGCAGTGGAATATGCTGCCATGGAGGGTGGTGGAATCTCCTTCTTTGGAGGTTTTTAATCAAAGGCTGGATGTCCATCTGTTGGGGGTACTTTGAGGGGGGTTCCTGCATGGCAGGGGCTGGACTGGATGGGCCTTGAGGTCTCTTCCAACTATATGATTCTATGGTAAGTGACTTTTTATTGAATTTTAGTAACAAAATGAAATGAGTAACGAAACGATTCAGAAGCTGCCATCACCCAGGTGAGGTATTTGGACAGGACAGGCTGTTTCCGGTGGGGACAGCCCCACCTATCAAAAATTCCCACCTGGGTGGTGGCAGCTTTGGAATCATTCTGACCTGTCAAATCCAGCTGGGAGGCAGGCAGCAAGGCAGAACAGAGCAAGCAGCTCTCCTGAATTTCCCACTGCTTGCTTTGTACTCCCTTGCCACCTCACTTCCCATCTGGGGCCTTTTGATGGGATGGGGTGGGGAGGGAGGGCGATCCCACCTGACCACCCCACCCCGCATCCCAGCTGGGGCTTTTTGACAGGTTTGGGTGTGGAGAGGAGGTGTCACCTCCCCCCATACCCAGATCTGTCAAAAAGCCCCAGCTGGGAGGCAGGGAGAGGGGCAAAAGGCAGAAAGGAGCAGGGTTATTTTTTTACCACTGCCCTCCCCCTGCCTCTCAGCTGGGGCTTTTTTGACAGTTCAGAGTGTGGAGGGGGCATTTTTCATAAGGTGCCCATCCCTAGTCTGCTACTTGCAGCTTAGGGAGCTGGGAATGTTTAGCCTTACAAAAAGAAGGCTGAGGGGGTTATGATAGCTATGTTTAAATATTGGAAAGGATGTCACATTGAAGAAGGGACTGGTTTGTTTTCCATGGCTTCAGAGACTAGGACTCGGGGCAATGGTTTCAAACTATAGGAAAAGTGATTCAATTTAAACATTAGGAAGAACGTCATGACAGTTAGAGCTGTTCACCAGTGGAATATGCTGCCATGGAGGGTGTTGGAGTCTCCTTCTTTGGAGGTTTTTAAGCAGAGGCTGGATGGTCATCTGTCAAGAGCTCTGTGGGGTTCCTGCATGGCAGGAGGTTGGACTAGATGGTCATTGAGGTCTCTTCCAACTCTATGATTCTATGCTTCTATGATTCTCTTCCAACAACAAGATACATCTCCAAAGAAGGGTGCATGAAAGTGAGACTGAAAACATACTAGAGTTGATAGAAAAGTGATTTTTCTTTTTAGGTTATGCTGTCTTTTCTTCTTCCTTCTTTTCCCATATGGCTCAAGTATATGATTATCTACACTGCAAATTATTTTTTAAAAAAACCCAAACTTTATTTTGAAGTAAACCAAATGAAATATCGGCATTCTTATATCTCTGTGTGGGAAATCTGAAGAATGAATATCAAATTGTGAACTAGTTCTCATCAGCAATCACAAAAACTACATTAATTGGTAAAATTTCATCTAAAATTCCTTGGGGGAAAGGACAGATTTTACAGCTCACTGAAGAATATAATTTTACAGAAGTCTGTAAGCTACCAGCTGATCTTTATTTTGTTTAGGTAACTCATTTTACTGCATTGCTACAAATTGCATATGCCTGGCTCTTGCCATTATGTATTATGTCTTGAGTAATTTTCCTTTTGCTAAGTAAACTCAGGGTCTCTCCCCCCCCCCCAGTTTTGTCAATGATTTCATATACTGTCTCCAGATATTCAGTAGGAAGTTCATTCTTTTAACTGGGGCACAGTACTCTCTTCCCCTGCATTGTTTTCATAATGTAGACATCTCAGAGAAAGAAAGAGGGGTCTATGCTGCAGCTTATTATCAGCTAGCCTGAATTCATCATTCTTGTTTCTCCTTAAAAAACAAACTGCTTTAACTGTTTCATGAAGCATTCAAAATACTCTAATGGGGGGCAGAAAGAGAGCATTAAGATCAACCTCTCTACACATCTCAGCAAAGAAACAGAGGGATTCTTTGAGAAATATCTGGTAGACATTTATGCAAATTACTTTATTTCCATGTATTTTGAGATGGGTGAAATTTTTCATTTCAATAAATCTCTGATAAGAATCTTCCAGGCCTTACACAGATTAAATGTAGGTAGTTCACAGATTTCTCTGCCTCTGGGGTGGCCATTTCCCCCCTCTAAGTTTGCTTTTGATGAAAACCTACCATATATGTACATATTTGAATGTGGGAGGAACTGAAACTGACATATTTTTCCATCTTTACCTGTACAAGATCAACAGAGATCAACAGAGGATGCTGTGGCGTGTGCTCTTCATGCTGTTTTTGAACATCTGGAGCAGAGGGGGGGCTATGCTAGATTGCTCTTTGAGGATTTCAGCTCGGCTTTTAACACCATTCTTCCACAACGTTTGATCTCTAAACTGGAAGGCCTAGGGCTTCCACCATCACTTTGTGGATGGATCTTGGATTTTCTGTCAGAACGTTCTCAGAGGGTCCGGTTGGGCCCTTACACCTCTAATACTCTTAGTACCAACATTGGAACACCACAGGGATGTGTACTTAGCCCACTCCTTTATATTCTTTACGCATTTGATTGTGTCTCTGCCTATCTAGCAATAGGATCATTAAGTTTGCAGATGACACAACTGTGATTGGGCTCATCTCTGGCAAGGAGAGGGAGATGGCTTACAGAGATGAAGTGGAGAGGCTGACCAAGTGGTGCAGAATAAATAACTTGCACCTAAATATAAAGAGAACAAAGGAGCTTGTGGTAGACTTTAGGAGGCAGAAAACTGATATTCAACCACTGGTGATTGATGGGACTGGTGTGGAGAGGGTTACAGGTTTTAGATTTTTGGGCATTGAGTTACAGGAGGATCTGTCCTGGAGTGTCAACACAAGGGGGCTTGCAAAGAAGACTATTGCATAGACTATTTTTCTTGAGAACCTTAAGGAAAAACCATCTTCCACAAAAGCTGCTGCTGGCCTTCTATCACTGTGCAATTGAGAGTGTGCTTACTTACGGGTTATGTGTGTGGTATGGAAGTTGTACCCACCGGGATAAGACAGTGTTGCACAGAATTATAAGAATTGCAGAGAATATTGTGGGCTGTTCACTCCCCACCCTAGAACAAATGTATACTACCAGGTGCCACTGTAAAGTATTAGATATATTAAGAGATCCATCACATCCTGGTCATCACCTCTTCGAGTTGCTGCCATCGGGACGGAGATATAGAGTACTTAGGGCAAGAACAAACCGTCTCAAAAATAGCTTCTTTTTTAGAGCAATATTGGCCTTAAACGGAAATCCTGGACTTTGAAGTCAGCTTATTTTATATGTCATATTTTAGTCATTTTATAAGTCATATTATGTGTTGTACCTGTTTTTAAGTCTATGTGAAATGTTTTAAATGAGTTTTATATAGCAGCCACAAAATTTCGTTGTTCCTGAAAGGGGGCAATGACAATAAAGATTCCTATTTCCTATTTCCTATTTCCTACATCTGACAGCCAGTGTGCTGAAGTTTTTTTTAAAATATACTAGGACTCACTGGATTCAGGTTCCTGGTCAACTAGGAAAGCTCACTGGGGTGTGACAATGAGAAACCACTTCCTGAATACCTAATTAATTTTTAAAAGCTCTATTAGAGTTGCTTTAAGTAAGATGTGACTTGACAGTACATAGCAACATGCATACAAAACACACAAATGCTTTGAACATATCTCATATTTTGGTGAAGCAGCATATGAGAGTGCAGCTTGGCTTATTGTTCTCCGTGTGTCTCTAGTAGGTGTGTGTGCGCGTTATTCTGGTCCATCTTCTCTCTCTCTCTCTCTCTCTCTCTCTCTCTCTCTCTCTCTCTCTCTCTCTCTCTCTCTCTCTCTCTCTCTCTCTGAGTATTTTTACCCCACTTTTCTCCCTGGAAAAGGACCCAAGGCGGCTTACAGTAATGAGGGATAATATACAGTCCAGTACACTTAAGACATGTTCAAGTATTTGAGAACAAGGAATTGAGGGACATCTATCTATCTATCTATCTATCTATCTATCTATCTATCTATCTATCTATCTATCTATCTATCTATCTATCTATCTATCTATCATCTAGTTAGATGAATTCAGCCCATATATACATCAGTACAGCCCAGTTGTCAAATGTGAACATAATCAGGTATGGAATAGACATCAGAATGAGATATATACACACAGAGAACTTCCAGCATGGATTATCTTTATTCTACAATTTCTTCCCTTTCTTAGAAATATGTCAACCTAACCATCTCATTCAAGCAGGATTTTAATGCTGTGTAACTAGGATCTTTGACAGGGTCAGTTCCAAGCTTGAAATCCAGTCACAGTACAACAAAGAACTGTATATCTGCCACTCATGGTTACCAAGCTACACTTTCATATGCTATTTAATGAACATCTGACAGATGTTCAAAACCATGAGTTTTCTATCTGTGCTGTTATGTACTGTCTTATACCAACTTATAGCACAGAAGTTCAGCCCAATTGTCAAATGTAAAGACAATCAGGTATGGAATAGAAGCCATCATGAGAAAATAGATGGAAAGCTTTGTGGTAAATGCTCCTCCAAATGTTGAATATTACATTAATGAAGCTTGTTAATTCAACTGAAGATGCTTTGCATTGACAACATTCTTAAATGTTGACTAAAACTATTGATGAAATGTTGATGATATCATTCCTAATGATCTTTCCACAGAAAGCCTATATGAGAGAAAAGTCAGTTCGTTTTAGGGTTTGGTTTGTTTTGTTTCATTTTTTTTTTAAATATGTTTTTATTAGAAAATTTTAGTATACAAAAAAAAAATTCAAGTTCAAAGCATTAGCAATACAAAATCATTCTACCACTAAAATTTGGCTTCCCTCTGTTCTTCCCGTGGTTTTAGCGTTATTCATCTCCTAGCCTTCCTTTCAGACAAACCCCTTTATATACTTATAAAAAGATTTGAAAAATAAGTAGTAATCCTTCGAGCTCTATCCTAATCCGGTAAGAGTCTTTAATTCCTTGCAATGAATCTCCATGTAGTTCTTAAATTTTTGCCAATCTTTTTGGAACCTCTGGTTGTCTTGATCCCTCAGTCTGCACGTCAGTCTGGCCATCTCTGCAAATCCAATATTTTCGCCCTCCATTCATCCAAAGATGGTATATACGTTGTCTTCCAATTCTGTGCCAGGAGCATTCGTGCCGCTGCTGTTGCATATAGAAATAGAGTCCTGTCTGCTCCTTTAATTTCATTATCCACCAACCCTAACAAAAAAGTTCAGGCCGTTTTGGGAATGTACACTTTAACATCTTTTTGAGTTCATCATATATCAATGCCCAATACTCTTTCACTTTCTCACAAGTCCACCACATATGATAAAAATCACCTTGTTTCTCTTTACATTTCCAGCAGTGGTCATCTTTCATCCTATACATCTTTGCTAACTTCGTTGGGGTAATATACCACCTATACATCATTTTCAACAGATTTTCTTTTATCAAGTACATGCGGTAAATTTCATATTCTTTTTCCACAATCTTTCCCACACATCTAACTCAATATTATGACCCAGATCCATAGCCCATTTTACCATACATTCTTTAACTTGTTCATCTTTAAGATTCAACTCCAACAAAAAATTATATAATCTAGTCAACAATTTCTTTTTTGGGCCCATGATTATGGTTTGGAACTTAGATTCCTTCTCTCCAAACCCAGACACCTTTCTATCTTTCTGAAAAATGTCATTTAGTTGATGGTACTGAAACCAACCCGTTAACTTCTCTTTCAACATATCATAAGATTTCAGTCTAGGACCTTTTTCTGAAAAGAATAACACATCACCATAGGTGATCCCCACTCCTTCTTTATCTTTCCTCTTGATCGCCAATGCCTCAATCGGGATAACCATCTCGTGTATGTCTCTCTAAAAGGGGTTTCAACCGTTCCCAGGCCTGAAGTAGTGACTTTCTAATTACATGATTCATAAAACTTTTATGTACTTTCACTTTGTCATACCAAAGATAAGCGTGCCAACCAAATCTGTTATCATGACCTTCTAAATCCAATAGATCCTCATCAACTAAAGTAATCCAATCTTTTATCCAACCGAGGCAGGCCACTTCGTAGTACAATCTCAAGTCTGGCATGGCAAATCCTCCCCTTTCCTTGGCATCTGTTAGCAATTTAAATCTTATTCTCGGTCTTTTACCTTGCCAGACAAATTTAGACAATATCTTCTGCCATTCCTTAAAGTGGCCTATTCCTCTAAGTATTGGGATCATTTGAAATAGAAATAACAACCTTGGTAGCACGTTCATCTTTATCACCGAAATTCTTCCCATCAGCGACAAATTCAATCTATTCCATGTTTCCAGATCTCTCTTAATCAAGTTCCATACCATATTATAATTATCCTCAAAGAGATTTAAGTTCAGAGATAAGTTAATTCCCAAATATTTAACTTTTTTCACCACTAAGAGGCCGGACAATTTTTCAAATTCTTCACAATCTTTCTTTGTTACATTTTTCAATAAGACCTTTGTCTTATTCTTATTTAGTTTGAAACCGGCTAGATTACCAAATTCCTCAATTATTTTCATCACCTCAGTAATACTTTCTTTTGGATTCTCTAACGTCAAAACTAAATCATCAGCAAACGCTTTTAATTTATATTCCTTATCCCCCACACATATACCTTTAATTGTCCCCATGTCCCTCAGTTTGACTAACAATACTTCCAATACAGTAATAAATAACAATGGGGACAATGGGCACCCTTGTCTCGTACCTTTCCCAATCGGGAAACTTTCTGTTATCACATTATTAATCAGTAAACTAGCTTTCTGTTCCTTATATATTGCATTAACACCGTTCCAAAACTTTGTTCCCACTCCCATGTTTTCAGATTCTTCTTCATAAATTGCCAAGAGACATTATCAAAAGCCTTTTCAGCATCAATAAATATCAAAGCAGCTTGTTTCTCTTTCCTGACTTCTAGATACTCTATTATATCAATTATATTTCTCATGTTATCTTTCATCTGTCTGCCAGGAAGAAACCCCGCTTGATCTTTGTGTAATAACTCATTTAAAACCTTTTTTAGTCTATTAGCCAAAACATCGGCAAATAATTTATAGTCTCCATTCAAAAGGGAAATGGGCCTATAATTTTTAACATCTGTTGTGTCTAAGTTCTCCTTTGGAATCAGTGTTATATACGCCTCTTTCCAGGTGTTAGGTATGACTCCTTTTTCTAGAACTTCATTCATAACCTCCACCATAATTGGTAACATTTCTTCTGACAATTTTTTATAATATTTTGCAGTCAGACCATCTGGGCCCGGTGATTTTCCAATTTTCGCCCTCTCTATTGCACTTTGTACTTCATGTGGGGTAATTTTCTCACTCAATATCGACACTTGGTTTGTTGAGATTTTTTTCAATCCATTCTTTTTTAAATATCTGTCCATTTGTTCCGGGTTCTCTTTTTTCTTCGTATATAAATTTCTGTAGAAATTCCGAAACACCTGTTTTGTTTCATTTTTAATGAAACACCTGTTTTGTTTCATTTTTAATGAATTGTTTTGAAAAATTTGTTTCGTTGTTTCATTGTTTCGTTATTCATTTCCCCCGGCTTTGCACGATTTAATCCATTTGACAGCACATGGGTGGGAAAAAAACATTAAAATATAAAAAAACACAGACGTTGACAACACTGCACAAACTGGACTGACAGCATTGTCATCCTCATCATCCACACCCTCATCATATTCAATTATCAACACATCATCCTTACTGGGCGGCGGTGGCGGCGGTGGCAGCGGTGGCACGGCAGTGGCAGCAGGGTGATCCTGGCCCCTGTGGCAGGGGTTCTTGAGGCGCTGGCTTGGGGCTAGCACCCCTTTTTTTCCCCCAAGCGCTGACTGCGCGGCCCCTGGGGCTGGGTCAGTGCTGGTTTTATTTTTTATATTTTTTCTTTATTTTAGGGTGCCACCCTGGCCACCCCTGGGGCCTGGTTGGTGCTCCTTTTTAAATTTTATTTTTATTTTTTTTTTTTTACTGCTGACCATGCTGTAGCGCAGGCCAGTCGGCTTTTTTCCCCTGGTCACCCCTCCCTGAAGCCAGGAAGACCGGAGCTCCAGGAAGGACCAGCACCAGGTAGGAGACATCTCCGGTGCCACCATTAACAAACCAAACCAAACTGAACCAAATTTTGGTTCATTTTGTTTCATTCTAAGTCCACTCTGAGGTTCGTTATCCATTTTTTTACTTAATGAAACAAACTAAAAATTCATTAGATGTTTGAATAAAAATGATGAGGCTGAAATGCCACTAAACAAAAGATTACACATGGTATGCCTGGATAACAAGGAGTTTAAGGGCATAGAAATTTTGATTATGTGCAATTGGCTGCATTACTTTACAAATGTATTTACTGTTCAGTATAGGGAAGGACAAGAGATAGCCTTCTAGATGGTGTTGATCCAAAGTTCTCATTATCTCCCGCATTGGCTGTGCTAACTAAGGAGTGAGAGAATGGACCTCAAGATACCTCCAGAATTGCTCATAGGGCACTGGATATCAATACGCATAATATACATAAATCAATATAGTCTTTAAATATTCCAATGGCTGGCCCTTGACACTTGTGAGCTAGCTGTTTCTGAAACACAATGGAGGAGGAATTACAATCCACTATTTTAATCCTTTCCTTCAAGTTAGGATTTTGGAAACATCTCTTTTCTACACATGCCCCCCTGCACTTAGTTCACAAGGTGGACAAGTGACTTACTTAACAATAAGTAAGCTTACTGCTCTCCTGATATGGGTGAAAAATAACTCCCACCAGTCCAAGCCAACACAGCTAGTAGATTTGTTTATTTCATTTGTTGTTATGCCTCCTGGTCTGCTCTCTTCCTCCATTGATTTTTCTCCATTCTTCATACAGTGATTCCTCTGAGGCATGGGCATGTCATCTAGTATCTTTGCAACCTGCTTCAAATGCTTCATTTTTGATATAGAAAATTATAGAATACTATAAAAGCCTATCATAAAGCACTGAAAACAGTCTCTGGGTGGTTTACAATTTAATTATGCAGGCTATGTATGATTTTTAATACAATGGTTAAATACTGTAAAATTAGATGCAATGGCTTTGGATAACTGAAAACAGGGTTTGCCTTTAAAAAGACTTTAAAAGTTACTTTTTAACCGAAAAAGCTCCCTTGCATCCTCTAGTGGCCTAATAATAATAGTCATGTGCCATTAATTCTGACTTATGGTGACCTTGTTCAGTTTTTTCTAGGCAGAGAATACATGTATGTGGTTTACCACTCCCTTCAATTGGGAGTGCAGCTTTCTGGCTTTACTCCCAGGAGACACTGCGGACAACTGAACTGCTAACTAGAGTTGGGCATGAAACACCAAAATGGCATTTCGTTTCATTTTTCTTTCTTTTTTTGTTTTATTTCACTTGTTACGAAATGAATTTTTAAAATATTTTTTGTTATTTGTTTTGTTCCATTTTCATTTTATTTTTTTAATATTTTTACAGCCAAACAGCTCAGCTAGTCAGTGCTTTTGTTTTTTTAAAACAAGTGTCGATCAGCTGTACTGCAGGCCAATCGGCGCCTTTTCTTTTTCTTTTAAAACTCGGGCTGACCAGCCCACATGCGGGCCTGGCCGGTCGCCGTCCCCCCCTCAAGTGCTGATCAGCTGTAGGATCGAGATTGGCGCTTGTCAAAATAAATAATAAATGGAAATGAAACAGAATGGAACAAAAAATTCTGTTTTGTTTTATTTCGTTTTTTTAAAGGACACATCATTTTTTGTTTTGTTCTGTAATGAAACTAAATATGAAAAATGAAACAAAATATTTGTTTTGTGCCCATCTCTTCTTCTAACTTATACTGCAGCCAGATACCTAAACTGCAGAACCTACCTATTTTTAAATTCATTTAAAGTACTGTGTATCAAAATGTGCTGCTTATGTACCACTACATAGTGTTTAAAGCACTCTCTGGGACATTTCCAGTTTAACTATGTAGGCTACACATTGCCTCCCTTCTCCACAATGACCTGGTACTCATCTAGAAGTTGAGTCATGGCTACTGGACTTCTTTTTTTGAGAGAGAGAGATAGAAACGTTTCGCTGTTCATCCAAACAGCTTCATCGGTCTGAACACAGCTAGTGCAAATCCTCCATCTTATAGGCAGCTTTGACCTCTTGTCACCCTGGCCTGAATTAGGCTCATAAGATGAACAGTGGCCTAAATAGACTCGTTAGGGAGACAACAGTATCCTTAGCCTTAAGGTGAATAATGGCCTAAGGTGTTGAAACCTATCAATAATGGGTTGTTAGCCATGGCCTTGGTGGTGAAGGCTTTTTGATTTGCCTGGGGACTTTGGAAAGCACAGCCTGATAAGTAGCAGATAGACTATGCCGGAGCCCACCACGTCTGTTGAGGGAGGGGTTTTCAATGCTCACATGAATGGCCTCCCTTACTCCTCTTTCAAACCTCCCTCAACAGAGGGAAAATTCCCTCTACATGCATTTTTAGAGTTTGGGTATAATCTCCACAAGTTGTTTGGTGATACAAACTCCACCCTCAAGGAAATTACAAAGTCTGTGGTCCTTTGGCTCAGACTAATGCAGTGGTTTTCAACCTTGTTAATGCTGTGACCCTTTAATACAGTTCCTCATGTTGTGGTGACCCCCAACCATAAAATTATTTTCGTTGCTAATTCATAACTGTAATTTTGCTACTGTTATGAATCGTAATGTAAATATCTGATATGCAGGATGTATTTTCATTGTTACAAATTGAACATAATTAAAGCATAGTGATTAATCACAAAAACACTGTGTCTGTCAGGGTGGGATGGGGAGGGCAAGCAGAGGTTGATGTGAGCTTTAGAAAGGTTTTCTGATTATTCCTTCTCCTTCATTTCTTCCTTTCTCCTCCATTGCTTTCCTTAAAATGATGGTTTTTTTGTGGGGAGGAAGGAAAAGACAAATTGAAACAAAAAAACATGGGAAAGAAGGGGGTGGGGGGAAGAAATCACCCTAGACAGGTGTGGGAGAGGACCAGGCAGTGCTGCCACTGCATTGGTGATCTTTGACAGAAATGACCCACAACTAGAGATGGGCACGAAACGAGCGATTTTTTGTTTTTGTTTTTGTTTTTTGTTTCGTTACGCAACGAAAATGAAATGATTTTTTAAAAACAAAACGAAAATGAAAACAAAATGACCAAATTTGCTGTGTTTTTTGTTTTCGTTGCAGCAGATGCATTGAAATAAAAAGATCGCTAATGAAACAGCGATTTTTTGTTTTCGTTTTCATTTTTTCATTTCATTACCTAACGAAACAAAAATGATTTTTTTTTGCAAAAAACGTCATGAAAACAAAAATGAACCGAAACAGACCCCTAAATGACCAAACAACAAACGAAACACCATTTTTTGAGTCGTGCCCATCTCTACCCACAACAGGCACTCGGTAGGTGGTTATATGGACACAGGAGCCCCATTCAATTTACTCCAAGCATCCTGGAGCTTCACTGTGGCAGCAAGAGAGACTAAAAAAATAGATATTTAAAATGGAAATGGAAACAAGTCACAAGAAGAGATTACAACCAAGGGGGAAAATACAGTGTGTGTGTGTGTGGGGAGAACAGGGGGGAGGCAGAGAAAAGCTCAGCATGCCCAAACTTTAATTCTTTGCATTTCTGCAGGGCTGAGTTGAACTTCTCTTGCGATTTCATTTGGCATCTCTTCCAGGAATGCCACTCTCATGCCTCCAGGCTAGCGAAGGTTTCCCCTCCTTTTCTTCTTCTCCCCCCTTCTGCTATCTCTGGCTTTGGAAATCCATTCATGCCACCTGCCTGCCTGCCTGCCTGGTCCCCACTCTTGCTTCTTGTGGTCTCGCCTGGACGTTCTGAGCTCCGAGCACTCGGCAGGTCTGCTTTTGTGCAGTGCCGGACTCCTGCCAACCAATCGCTGGGTGGAGACAGCCCTCGGGCACCAGCCCATTGGATGGACCACGTGTCCAGCAGTTGCTGCCACGGGGAATGGAAAGGTGTGTGTCTGTGTGTCTGTGTGTCTGTGGCAAGTGAGAAATGACTCTGCTGCTTCTGAGGTATGGACTGAGGAATCTTAGGTGTGGAAAGTTGCTAGTCCCTTTGTGCTGTTCCTAGAGTCTTAGGCGACCCCTGTGAATGGACTAATGGGAGACATGATGCAACAACTGAAGGGCCACCCATTTCCCACCCTTGGCTTAGTACAAGGCAACATGCATGTTTGTTTTTGTTGCAAGGGTTTTTGAAAAGGCCTATATGAAGGATCTCGCCTATCAAGAGCATGGGAAGATAGGGTGTTGATCTGGGTTCATGGACATGGACCACACAGCATGCTGCCTCCCCCAAACATAACCCATTTCAGTTCTGCACAGTTGTATATACAAGACCTACATTGCAGAGGAAGCTCTTATTTTTCATCTACACAACAGAAATATTGAAGCACTAATAAATGTTGTATTGCACCTTGGCTAGATCCAACAGCATCAGATGCACATCCTGAGAGATGTATTTTCAGTCTGCAAAACAGCATGATTTCCCATTGATTTTGTCATAGCAGACTAACTCTGTAATTGTTTGCCCATCCTGGGAACATATTTCATCCTTAGGTCAAGCACTGGTCAATTTTCTCATTCTGCATAATGTTAACTCTCACTGGCTCTATGTGACCATCTTCCATTGGTGCAAATGGGAGAAGAAAATCTAAAAATGGGACTGTAAATATACACTTACTTTATTCTTTTATTCTATGTTTGTAATCATTTCATATCTTTTTACCCACTGGGTAAGTTGTTGAGAATATGTGCATTGCTCATGCTGAGGCTTTTTTTGGTAGAAAAAAATCATAGTGTCCTGTCAACATAAAATTATATTTTGTAGTTGACAATTTTGCTCAAATTTTTCAGTTGTGACTGCCACCATCACCACTGCTCACCTCTGGGCTCCATGAACTCCCAGTAATGTTCTTGGACATTATTAAGGTAAGGGAACAGGGTACAAATGTTGGACATTGGTTCTACTGCTCCTGACAGTCTGAAGGAGTGGGAGCTTAGTTCACTCCATTAGATTCTCATTGCCTCCAGTTCCACACGGTGTCTGCATTCTATTCCCTGAATGGTACAGACAACAGTCCATGGTTGGGGTCTAGTTCTCCACACTGTTCTCAGCTGGTTGACACACTTAAGGAGGGCCAATAATGCTGGGCTGATGCAAGCCCACAAGTTCCTCAAGTTCTTCCTGCTTCCAGAGGCTCTGTTGTTGGCACTTCTGTCACTTCCTCCACCAGTGCAAGGGTTTTTGAAAAAGCCTATATAATATAACAAACATAACACACATAATATAACAAACAGAATAAAAGAATAAAGTAAGTGAATATTTACAGTCCCTATGAGCTGTACACCAGAATCGTCACAATTATACCAAAGTAAGGCTTGACATATCTTATTTTGCATGTAATGAGTCTATCTCATATATTAGATTCACCTTTTGAGTTGACTTACTGAAATAAATGAACATTTGCATAATATTCTAATTTTTCGAGTTTCACCTGTAAATATCATGAAGAGAGATGCAAGAAGCTACTGCTTTGGACCACAACTCCTGAATAACCAATAATCATAATACAAAGTACAGAACTGCATAAATATTGTCAACAAAAGTGTGAAATGAAGTGCTCAGGCATAGCTGTGTCTGCATGATGAGAATTGTAGCAGCAGCAGTACAAGGATTGTGGCTCTTTAATGCTTCTTTGTCAGTTTGCAGCTCTGCACAGCCTAGGATGGAATAGGTTAGCCCCCTCCCCCTGGGTTACATTTTGTCACAAAAGCCACAAAAATCTAGAACTCAAAGGTGTGTATTCTATAATTGTGTCACTTGAATTATGGCACTGTTTTGGCTGTGCATCATGAACAATTTCTTCCTTCCTTCTGAAATAGATGCATTGGATATTGCCATTGGATTACTCTTCCTCTCAGAGTAATTTGCAATAAGCCATGATGCAGACAACCCAAAGTAATGGTCTCTGGTTGTTAGTAATTTGGCCCCATTTGAAAAGGCACTAGAATTTTCATTGGAAACAGATCAGACAATACAAATGTATGCAACTGTACCTCTAACTTCACTGCTGGCTCACATCCTCATGCTAACTTTCAGTTCATTCGAATTCTAATGAAATGAGAAAATTCAACACAATTCACTCAATATAATTCTCTATTTTCCTTCCCCCCCTTCCTCATCCAAACACTAGCTGAAACTATACATTGCGGCAGAAGATTCTGTAAAACAGCCTTGATCCTATGCCCAGTCTTGAGAGATATCATATACAGTTATAGTCATTGTTCAAGGGAAGTAATGGGAGTAATTATGAGTGAATAAAGGCATTGTAGAAATGGGAAGAAACTTGCAGTTTATTCTGAGAATTCCTGTCAACACCAAGTCCTTAAAAAAGAAAGAAAATGGAGAACTGGCCTTGAATTTCACAAAAAGAGGATTGCATGTGAACTCACGCATTAATATAGCAGATGCACCAGTCATAGGTAGATCCTTATTTGCACTGAGTAGTGCAATTTTGCTTTTGCTGGAAACTCTGTTGTCTCTACATCTTTTTGTCCCTGGACAATTTGCACTGATGGAGCCATCTGCTGGCATAGAACAAAACCTCCTGAGACATCCCCGTAGATTCTGTAATGCAGCAAAAGTGTCACTGGGTGTGATCATTATGGTGGGATTTGTTGGCCGCTATTTAAAGACTGTGTGCAACAGCTTCATGAGATACCACCAGGCAGAAATATCAGGAATGATGAGTAGAGACTTTGTGGTCTTTTAACTGTGAGATCAGGCTTTGCCCTTTCTGCATTGACATAGCAAAAGACACCAAAAGTGTGGGGGTGCTGCTGGTGTGTGTGTGTTCTGTGGCATCAAATCAGAATTTAATTTAAGTGACTCCAATAGGCCCTTTAAGGTAAGTAAGATATTCATGAAGTGCCTTTACCAGTTCTGTCTCTTCAGAGAGTTTTCATGGCCAAGAAGGGATTTGAACCCTGTTCTCTATCCACTTTAGTTTTGTGCCTCCTGAGTTTGTTGCCAATTATGTTTGTTTTGCATAAATTGCAATATAAATATGTTGCCTTGGAGAGGTTTTGGCTTTGAGGGAACTTTTATGGACTAAGATGAATGTCCGTCAAATCAGTACTTCAGATTCTATTTTGCATTTTGCCAGTCAGCAGCGTACATTAGGATTCTGTCAGAACTCTCTCAGTTAAGCACAGTGGTGTTACAAATTAACATTTATATACAATATGATGTTTGTTTTTATCTATGAAGAACAGAAAGTAAATGAAAACGTTTCTCATTTCCAGTTTCTCTGACAGAAAGATCGAAACAACAAGTGCTGGTTGAGGTAAACTAACAAATAAGGGATGGTCCATTGAGGTAAATTTGTAGCTTAGTCTCCTCTGTAGATTCCTGACTGAACTGAGCCAGAATCACACAATGATCAACATGGATATATTAGTACTCTGTTCTATCTCTAAGATTCTTTCAGTTTATATCCAAGCTGGCAATTTATCAGCTAAATGCTTTGTGGAACACTTGCCAATAATGAATACAAGCTGTTCATTGACTTGTGTGATCCAGCAGGAAAAGCCAATCAAGTTGATGGAAGACAACCAGAGTTGCATCAGACTCTCATTTGAATTAATAAACCAGAGTTTTTTTAATCTACCTATATGATAAATACTGATCTGAGAACAGGATTCATTGGAGCCAGGGGGAGCTGAGGGGTATCCTACTCTGGTTCCTATTCTATATTTAAAGTATTTTTAACCTGCCTTTCTCTTTAAAAAGGAACCAAGGCAGGTTACAACAGTTAAAAGATAGTATTTAAGTCAGTAACAATGATTATACAATAGTAAAAAGATCAATAAATACAAAGCCATTTTAAATGCAATCCATTTAATACAATATGCTTTAAGAAACCCCACTCAACAGCAATTAACTCAGGGAAAACTCACTTTTCACATACCTCATTTCACGTATTGTATCTAGTGGTAAATTCCCTATCTCAAATACAACAACAAACAAAAGAAACAAAAAAGGTTCAAATAAAACGCTGTTTCATCATTTTGTTAGCTAACGAAATGAAACGAAACAAAACAAAATGGGGAAGCAGTGTTTTGTTACAAATGAAACAAGTGGCTGTTTTTTGTTTAAAGTGAATCATTTTGTTTTGCTGTAAAACGGCTCCCCTGGGTCCTAAAGATACCAAATTAGGTGTGAACCTTCCTAGGACCCTTCCCTTTAAGACCTCCAAATTTGGAAAGATTTGGTGTTCGGGGACTGAGTTATTCAAATCCAAAGGGGGTGCCCCTAGGAAGAAACCATCTAATTAGAATCAGAAGCTGATCAGGCAAGCAATAGTGCTGCCTCTATTTTCCATCTGATTCCAATGAGAAGGTTTAGGGGCATTCCCTTTGGAGCTTCATAACTCAGCCCCCTTACCCCCAAATGTTTCCAAATTTCAGGGAATTCCTTAAAATCATTTTCTGAAGGTAGCCCTGGTACTTTGGTGCTCCCAAGTAGCAGGAGTACCTTCAGAAAGTGATTTTAGGGAACCCCCTGAAATTTGGAAAGATTTGGGGATAATGGGGCTGAGTTATGAAGCTCTAAAGGGGCTGGAGACATAGTAATTGGCAGCATGTGCTGGCAGCGTGGAGTCATTTAGGGAGTTAATACCATAGAGTAAACTCCTTGATTGCCTCCACAGTCCACACTCCCAGCACACATTGCCAGTTAACTACCACCAGCCCCTTTAGAGCTTTATAACTAAGTCCCCTTACCTCCAAATCTTTCCAGATTTCACGAGATTGGATCCATGTTACACCACAGACCCTCATTTGTTTATTTTATTAATGCTCCACCTTTCTGCCAATTAGGAGACCCTAGGCTACTTACAAAATATTTAAAAAGAGATTTTGTTACAGTAAAAAATACAACAAATTTCCTTATTAAAACAAATTAAATACAAATCATATGTTGTAGCTGTACTTGTGTAACTTGAAGTTGTACAAGTGGGGGAGAAAAGGAATTTGGCAGCTTTCGAAGGTGCGCTAGGCACTTGAGTGATGCTGCCTTGCATGTGGTTCATAGGCCAAAATCTGTTTATTCCTCATCTCAAGGTACCATTTTCTTCTTTGGCTAGCTGCTAGAGGCTGAATGTTAGGTAATAGAATGTTTACAGAATTAGCAAAGTTATTTTAAATTTCATAATAAATCATCATCAGGAAAGGCCTTTTTCTTAGTTCTACCACATTCACAGGTGGATTTGGAAGGGGCCTTCTCTGTTGCTGCTCCCAGACTTTTGGGCCTCTCTCCCATAAGAGGTCAGGCTGGCCTTCCACAAGCAGGCCAAGGCATTTATCTTCAGCCAAGCTTTCCCTCAGTGACTGCCTGAGTGGGGTTTTGTATTGTATTGTTGCATCTTACTGCCTTGAACTTTTGTTTACATTTTCTTAGTGTGGCATTTGCTTGATCTTTTTTAGTATTTGTATACTCACTGTTTTAGCATTAAATATGCTCATGTAATGATGTAATCTACCTTAGTTTCCTTTCAAGGAGAAAGACCAAGTAAACATAAATATGTTTTGTGTTCTTTTCAACAATTCCCTTCCCTTCCAATACAGCAACATCAGCAATCATAGGCGGTTACTTCACGTCCTATCTTGTTCCGCGATTACATTTGTACCATGATAGCGTTGTTCCCAGTCACATGGTTTTGTCCCTGTTCAGTCCCTGTTTCCATTTACTCACATGCGTGATTACTTGTTTCGTGACAACTGTTACTTCATGGTCTTGTTCCATGACAAATTCTGAATTTGTCTTGCTTTCTTAAGCCTTTTTAAAAATATTGTAAATAAAACTTTTTCGATATTTCGATTTACTGTTCTACTGAGATTAATACGTTAATGCTACAGAATTTTCAATGCTTTCTTTAATAAACATTTGCACTGCATGGTGTTTCCCATAGGTGTTGAATGCCACTTAAGCTGCTGACTACTAGGTGGACTCTGGCTGTTGTGTGACAGTTGTTACCACACAGCCCCTTGTCTCAGAACAGGAACCGGGAATGAACCGTGATAAGAGAATTCCCCAGCCCAGGGGCAGGTACGGCTTGTCACGCTCTGTTCCCGGTTCCGGGGGCATGATCGAGACAACTTTTTGCTGTCATGCTATGGACATGAAGTAAGGTTTTTTTGTACCAGTCCCAAGCAGGACAGCAAGGAGGGATGAATGGGACATGAAGTAACCGCCATATTTGTTTCACTGCTGCAGTTTGCCATAACTTCTGAATGCCTAATAGTGACATACAAATGCAGAAACATCTCTACCTCTTGCTATTTTTGCTGGCCTTTTGCACATTTATAGCACTTTTTGAATTCACCTAATTTTTAAAAAGGGATAGAGGAGTGTGGCGTTTACCCCTTTTGTGATGCATAATTTATTAGATGTGTCTATGTAAATCGGTGGTTTGTTGACAAATGAGAGAGTTTGGGGGAGGAACCTAAGGGGTTTTAAGGCTCAGCCCAGCACTGAATTGGTCAGATAGGGAACTTACACTGTCTGAGATATAGAGAGAGTCTGAGAGAGAGTCAGATAGGGTCTGACTAAGAGACAGTTAAGGACTAGAAATAGAAGAGATAGGATTGTAGAACTTCTGTGAGGAAAACTAAGTGATGCGCTCTGTCAACCTAAGAACAGGGTGTGCAATTGATCAGTGTTGTCTGTAACCTAACTTTAGTGTGCTTGAGCTATATTCCTTTTTGTTTTTACGTGCACACGTTACCCTTTATGAGTCTGATTCTACTTTGTAATAAATGAACTTCTTTTTATTTTTATTCAATTTAAAAACCAGTCTGAAACCATTAATTTACAAGAGAAGCTAGTTGGTGACAGCGAAAGAGAAAAATTAGAGATAGTGCTTGTCAGTAGCTTGTGAAAGGGCCAGGGGAAAGCATGGTGATGCTACAAGGAGTCACTTTAAAACCAAAGCCAAGTATTTTGTATGGATGAGTATGGCTTATAAAATTGTAAGAGTCACAGAGAGGTTCACTTCTCATATTGACAAAGCCCCAAATCTTCAGCAGCAACCAGACGGTAGAAAGCCAACAAGAAGTAGAAACCCTACAGTAAATGTTGTCATAAGTGACATTTCATTTCAGTCCATGTTTACAAGAATGAGCCCACATTTACAAGTGTCTTCACATCCAAGATGGAAAAAACTTATGATTTCCTAAAATCAAGTGTAGAAAAGATATAACTGAAGTATTTATCCAGCCAGCCCCACAACCTGAATTATTTAACTCCAAAAGTTTAGATCTGAATCCCTAGGCATTCAGTCATGGTAATATTGACTTATGGTTGCCACCTTCTTTTGTCCTGAGGGACATCTTTAACCACTTTCAGGTACAAAATGGTCCCTGCCATGCAAATACTGTAACCGTCACTGCAGGGGGATGACTTGTGAAGGGTAGTCTTTTATTAGAAATGGGCACATTTAAAAAAATTAAAAATCATTAGCAATTACTAATTTGTTTAAGATCTAGCCAGGGGACCCTCCTGAAAGAACCGTCCCTCAAGGAGGTGAAAGGGATGGCTTGTAGGAACAGGGCCTTTTTGGCAGCTGCCCCCAGATTATGGAATGCCCTCCCAAGTGAAACCCGCCTGGCGCTAACGTTGATGACATTCCGGCACCAGGTAAAAACATTCCTGTTCCAGAAGTTTTTTAACTGATTACTGTGGGTCCTGATGGCGATTTTAGTGTAGTATTTTATTATATTGTATTTATTGTATTTAAATGTTTTTATTGTTTTAATTTTATTGCAATTTTGATGTTTTAATTGTTTTAATTGTTTATTTTGATTGTGAGCCACCCAGAGAGCTTTGGGTAGTGGGCGGCATACAAGCTATATAAATAGATAAAATAAATAAAATAAATAATTTGTCAATTTGAATTTGCATTTGTAATCCTAATCAATCAATACAAATTAATGAATTTTTAGCAATGCTTAATTCATTGGCTTTTGGGGGGCTATAAACTCCTCCCTCCAGACACCAAAATCACTGAGAGACTTTTCCCTACTCTTCTCTACAAGCACCACAGATTTATTGCAGTTTGAGTTTTAAATGTCTGAACTATGCACCAGTCAAGTGTGTGTGGTGTGGACAACTCATGTTGTGAGGGTATAACTTGGATGCCAGAAACTCAGTGTTCCCCAAACTTGGAGGGATTGCAGAGGAGATTCAGGAAAAGTTTCAGGAAAAGGTACATTGGAGGCATTTTCCTGGGAGGCTTTCTTTGAGAGTAAATAACTCAGATGTCCAAAACACCATCTTCACCAAATACACCAGAGTCAGGGGATCTAGTTACCTGTGGAGTGTTTTATTGTTTTTTTAAAGGCAAAATGAATCAAATAATTGATTCATCCATTTGTCAGAAAAAGGCTTAAATTAATTGTTCATGATTCATCAACTTTGATGAGTAACAAATTGCCATTTTTCTGTTACATGCCCATCGCTAACTTTTATTTCTATTCTTTTTACAAGGATTTACCCATTTTTACAAATTGCATTATTAGAAAGGGAAATATTGCTTGTGCTGCAGAATCAAATTGAATGTGTCCTAATTCTCAGTAAAAGCAATAAGTGATGATGGACACAATCAAAGTAATTTTCTTCTGCAGTCTCTTTACTACATATGCATCTGAATCTTCATTTCTCCAGCACATCAGCAATTCACAGTTGAATATCTTACAGACATGCTGTACACTTTGTGGAAGAAAACCAGCCCACGATGTCCAAATACAGCAGATATCCAAGTTGCTAGAGTATAAGATCCAGCAATCTTCTTAGAATTTACGTCAGCAGTCAAAAGGCCACCCTGGAGGAGAACTACATGGATCTTTTATTTAGAGTAGAATATGGGGATGCTGGGCAGCAACAAAATCTTTCCCTGGAGAAAACTCCAAGGGATTGTCTGCCTTGGTAAAAGAAAAAGTCCAAATGTGGGTGGGGGAGATGGATTATTAAGCGCTTCCCGACTCAATTAGAAATGATTTTATCCTAGGGAAACCCCCTGTGGAGTTTAATAAGTCAGCCCCCTGAACCCCAAATCTCTCCAAATTTGGGGAGGGGCTTAAAGGAAAGAGTCCCAAGAAGCTACCCTCCAAGTTTGGTGCCTCTTGGACCCAGGGGAGCCCTATAGTGTAACAAATTGTTTCATTTTGTTCTGAAAATTCTTCTAAAATTTGTTAGTAATGAAACAATGAAACGAGAAACAAAACAAAACAAAACAAAATGCTATATTTTCATTTCGTGCCCATCTCTACGTTACAGTACATTTGCCTGTGATGGTCATTCATATGAATCCATTTTTTGAATGCGTAAGAAGAACTCTTATTACAATAAGGAAATTCATGGTGGCAAACCTGCACACATGCATGCAAATTTGATTAGTCTTGCAGGAATTCTTTGGCTCCTTTCAACATCCTGAGGTTTATTTATCTATTTTGGTCAGTCCCTTGACATTCCATTACCATACTCTCAGGAATGCAAACCTTATCCCACATGCTGTGCTCAGATATATTGAAATAAATGGACTGGGGGAGCTTCTCATGCCAAGCTAAAGCAATTAATTTGAATTGTGGCACTGGCCATACAAAACAGGAACTATTACATTTCGGAAGAAAGAAGGTTACATAGAATGTAATCTAAATTATTTCATATCGAGTCTATTGGTCACACTATTGAAGCAAATCTCTGGAAGTTGAGTGATGGCAACTGGACTTCTTTTTCTTGAGAGACTGAAACATTTTGCTGCTCATCCAAACAGCTTCGACTGTTTGCCATGACGCAGCTTCCAGATAAATTCACTTGCCATGACTCAGCTTCCAGATAAACTCACCTGGATGACTGATAATCTTCACAGACATATTGCTATGCAATTTGGGGCAGATGCCCTGAAGTTGGTGCAAGAATATGAAAAAACAGCAAGAAAAGTAGCAGACTACAGGAAGCACTTGTGTTTCAACCTGTTGAAGCAAAATGTTAAATTTTAGTCAATTCTGGACTACTTGTTTTTCTCAGATTCAAAATACAGTGCATGGTAAATGCAATAGAATCATTTTGCATTTTGCATTTATGCAGTACCAAGGGAATAGATTTCAGGTGTCTACTCTAGAAAACTGAAATTACAGTTTATTTTCAAAGACGCCTTTTCTTTATGCATCTGTTCTCCTCACGAGTTAACTTTTAAAGGTAACCTTTCAGAAGATGAAAGTTAAACATGAAACATTTTTCATTTACTATAGGAATCACAATTCTTGTCTCAAGAGAGTATTCCACCCGGGAGATACTGTATGTGGTTTATATACCATGTAAGAACCATGTTTTAAAAAAAGAAACAGAGAGAATTAGGGTGAGAAGAAGCAAGGGGAAATATAAGGTAAGGTAGAAAAAAATCCAAAGGGAAGGATAAAATGAAAGACACAAAATGGGACTCTTTGTATTTTAATTAATCTGCATAAAATTAACAGCAAGTTTAAAGCAACTAATGCTTCCAGGGTGGCCAGATAACAATCATTTAATTATTGCTTTTTAATTAATATTAAAGCATCAAGCCATCAAGGCTTGAAGTCCCATTCTCTTATGTAACACATTTCTTCTTGCTGTGGTTTTAATTTTGAAAATGTGATAAAATTCTTACAGGATAAACTTCAGGCCCCATCGATATAAATACACTGAATAGAATGCCAGGGCAAACAGTGGGAAGTTTTCCATACCCTACTGTAAGCTCAAAATAGGATTTTGACTAGGAAATAAATGATTTATGATGTTTTAAAGAGCACACTTATTTTGCCTCTTGTTTGGAAGAGAAATGATCTTATTTACAAGTTCAAGGCTGTTCTGAACATCTTTTGACTGACTAGTCTAAGATGACATTGTAGGTTCCACCTGCTCACCATTTTAAATATACCAGCAGTAGTTGAGGCAATTGTATGTAGATGGCATGTCATAATTGTAAAAATAAAGTTTATGTCCAGTAGTGGTCAAGAGGGTGCATTGTTCAAAGCACCTTTTGGCACAGGTGGGATCATCTGACAATTATGTGAAGTATTTTCCACCATAGAGAACATTATAAACACCAGGGATGCCACAAAACATCACAGTAGCTTTTTTCTATGCACTTACTGGTGCTACAGATTCTGACATGCCAGACCTCTGTACACATTGTGCACTGAGGATTTATTGGATTACACCCTAACAACTTGTCACGACCAGGAATCGATTTTGTCCTTAACAGGAACTTGCTTCAGGCTTTTCATGTTGGAATGGTGCAAGTACTGTATAGAGGACCCATGCAATGTACGCAGTTCTGCCTTGATTAAGTTCAAGAAAGTACTGCCTGCAACCAGATGACACATGGAAATGCCCATCCAAGTGCCATGGCTATATGTGAACACCATGACAATTACCCACACCGCTGCCTTCTGATCTGACCAGTTGAAAACCCTGGTGTGGAAAAAAAAAATGATCCAATTCTGCAGTATGCTTGGAGGCACCTTCCTCTTAGGATACTGTATGACAATACTATGAATAGTTTGCAAAGCAAAGCAAATTAGCCAAGAGGCAAGAAATTTTCCTTGAACCTCCTGTTCAATAAGAGCAAAACTGGGGCTTTACAATTCTGAAAATAGTCAATCTGACTTTAAGTATAATTTCTTTTTACTCCTCAGTAGCATGACGTTCTAAACTGCCACCAAGCCTATATTTCCCAGGTGTGAGTTTTCCACTGTACTTTTCTGTTTAACCAACTTTTTCCTATGTACCGTAAGACAGATCCTGTACATGATGGGTAGGAAAAGTGTGACCCTTCTAATGTTGTCTGGACTGTACCTTCCAGCATTCCTCACAATTCCCTATGCCACCTAGGGCTGATGGGAGTGACAGAACAAACATACTCTGAAAGGAGGATTTATAACACTGTTGAAGTGCTTAGGTGGACAAAGCAACATGCTGTACCTATTCAAAAGGAAGGTATGAATGCACATGCATGCAGTTGGGAAGATATGCAGAAGCACATCAATTAATGGGGAAAATGACATATATGGGAAAATGTGCTAAAAAGGAAACCTGAGTTTGAAAAATTCACAAAGTACAGAGCAGGAAGGCAACACAGAGCTTTGTCTGTGAACTTTCTCAGTCATCCTGGTGAGTTTATCAGGAAGTTGAATCATGGTAACTGGACTTCTTCTCTTGAGAGACTGAAACGTTTCGCTGCTCATCTAAGCAGCTTCATCAGTCTGAGGAAGGTTAGTGGCGAGTTCTCCATTTTAAAGTTCACCATGATTTCACATCACTCTAACATCACCCTAACAAGTCTATTCAGGCCATTGCCCAACTTATGAGCCTATTCAGACCAGGGTGATGTGACATCAAGGTGAAAAATAATAGGGATAACTCACCACTAACCTTCCTCAGACTGATGAAGCTGCTTGGATTAGTAGCAAAATGTTTCAGTCTCTCAAGAAAAGAAGTCTAGTTGCCATGCTTCAATTTCTAGCAACACAGAGCTTTGTGGCTGAGTATGGAAGAAGCAGCAGCAGGACAATCCTGTGGGAAGTTTGTGCCCTCTTTGTTGGATCTTTTGGCAACAAACCAGAGAGTGAAATCCTCTGGCTTCTGCTTCCTCAGCTTCAGTTAATTACACATTTACTTCAATCCTTTTCTTTATTTCATTGACCTACCTGTTTTTGCTTCTTTCACCCATCATTTTCATCAATAGCAAAGCAGCACCTTGCTGAAAATAGACTTCCAGTCTTTTGTTCTGCCATTATCTTCAGGTTTTATATTGGCTGGTGAGAGGATAACAGTCAGTCATAGGTTGCCATCAGCCAGAGGCAATTTGACAGCAGATAAAAACAAAAGTGAGAGGTATCTGAAATGGTGTACGAGCATGCTGGTCAATACATTTTCTTCTTATGTAGAAAATATGTGTGTATGCCTTTCCTACGAACAAAATTTAGGACTTCAAGCAAAGTGTGTATCATAGAATCATAGAATCATAGAATCATAGAGTTGGAAGAGACCTCAAGGGCCATCTAGTCCAACCTCCTGCCATGCAGGAACCCCCATCACAATATTTCCGACAGATGGCCATCCAGCCTCTGCTTAAAAACCTCCAAAGAAGGAGACTCAACCACCCTCCACGGCAGCATATTCCACTGCTGAATAGCTCTAACTGTCATGAAGTTCTTCCTAATGTTCAAATGGAATCTCTTTTCCTGTAGTTTGAAACCATTGCCCCGAGTCCTAGTCTCTGAAGCCATGGAAAACAAACCTGTTCCCTCTTCAATATGACATCCTTTCAAATATTTAAACATAGCTATAATATCCCCTCTCAGTCTTCTTTTAGAGAGGCTAAACATTCCCAGTTCCCTAAGCCGTTCCTCATAAGACATTTCCTCCAGACACTCAACCATCCTGGTAGCCCTCCTCTGCACCCGCTCGAGGTTGTCAACATCCTTTTTAAATTGAGGCGCACAGAACTGGACACAGTACTCTGGGAGGGGTCTGACAAGAGCAGAATAGAGTGGTACTATAACTTCCCTTGATCTAGACACTATGGTTCTGTTGATACAACCAAGAATCAAATTTGCTTTCCTGGCCGCCGCATCACACTGTTGACTCATGTTCAATTTGTGGTCCACCAAGACTCCCAGATCCCTTTCACAGGTACTATCCTCCAGCCAAGTATCCCCAATCTTATTTTTGTGCAATTCATTTTTTTTTTACCTAAATGTAGTACCCTATTTTTCTCTCTGTCTGTCAAGGTCTTTTTGGATTTTCATCCTATTCTCTAGGGCAGGGGTCTGCAACCTTTAAGACACAAAGAGCCACTTGGACCCGTTTCCGACAGGGAAAAAAAAACTGGGAGCCACAAAACCATTGTGGGGAGGGGTTGGTGCGCACTGCACAGATGCTTTCCCCCTAGCCGGCCGGTGCCAGCTCCTCCACTGTGCGCCCACCCGCCAGCTGTCCTGTCACCGGGCAGGCAGTCTTTTTGACCTTTTCATCCTATCCTCTGGAGGGAATTTGCAGCCCCTCCCAATTTGGTATCATCTGCAAATTTAATTAGCATACTCTCTATTCCTTCCTCCAAGTCATTAATAAAGATATTGAACAGCACTGGACCCAGAACAGAACCCTGGGGCACCCCACTGGTCACATCTCTCCAAGCTGAAGAGAGGCAATTTATGGTCACCCTTTGGGTGCGATTAGTCAACCAATTGCAAATCCACCTAACAGTAGCATTATCTATCCCACTTTCTACTAACTTCTTAGCAAGAATACCATGGGGAACCTTATCGAAGGCCTTACTAAAGTCCAGATAAACAATATCCACAGCATTCCCCTCATCCACTAGGCCTGTAATTCTATCAAAGAAAGAGATCAAATTAGTCTGACATGACTTGTTTTTAAGAAACCCGTGTTGACTTCTTGTAATGACAGCATTGTTTGTTAAATATTTGCAGACTGCCTGTTTAATAATCTCCTCTAGGATCTTTCCAGGAATTGAAGTCAAGCTGACTGGGTGGTAATTATTTGGGTCCTCTTTTTCCCCCTTTTTGAAGATGGGGACAACATTAGCCCTCCTCCAGTTGATGGGGACTTTCCCTGTTCTCTAGGACTTATCAAATATTATTGCCAATGGTTCTGAAATTACTTCTGCCAGTTATTTTAATATCCTTGGGTGTAATTCATCTGGCCCCGGAGACTTAAATTCATTTAATGTTTCCAGGTGCTCCTGTACCAGCTCTCTACCTATTCAATGTTGTAATTCCCATCCTACCTCATCTAGTCTTTGTCCCAGTGGATCTCTTTCTTCCTTTTTGGAGAAAACAGAGGCAAAGAAGGTGTTGAATAGTTCTGCCTTTTCCTTGTCTCCTGTTGTTGTTGTTTTTCAGTCGTGTCCGACTCGTCGTGACCCCATGTATCAGAGCTCGCCAGGCCTTCCTATCCTCCACTGCCTCCCGGAGTTTTGTCAAATTCATTTTGGTTGCATCGATGACACCGTCCAACCATCTCATTCTCTGTCGTCCTCTTTTCCTTTTGCCTTCGATTTTTCCCAGCATCAGGGACTTTTCCAGGGAGTCCTCCCTTCTCATGAGGTGGCCAAAGTACTGGAGCCTCAGCTTCAAAATCTGTCCTTCCAGTGAACATTCGGGGTTGATTTCTTTCAGAATGAATAGGTTTGATCTCTTTGCAGTCCAGGGGACTCTCAAGACTCTCCTCCAGCACCACAGCTCAAAAGCATCAATTCTGCGGCGATCAGCCTTCTTTATAGTCCAGCTCTCACTTCCATACATCACTACTGGAAAAACCATAGCTTTAACCATCCTGACCTTAGTTGGCAAAGTGATGTCTCTGCTCTTTAGGATGCTATCTAGGTTTGCCATTGCTTTCCTCCCAAGAAGCAGGTGTCTTTTTATTTCATTGCTGCAGTCGCCATCTGCAGTGATCAAGGAGCCCAAGAACATAAACTCTGTCATTGCCTCCATTTCGTCCCCTTCTATTTGCCAGGAGGTGATGGGACCAGTGGCCATGATCTTAGTTTTTTTGATGTTGAGCTTCAGCCCATTTTTTCACTCTCCTCTTTCACCCTCGTTAAGAGGTTCTTTAATTCTTCCTCACTCTCTGCTATTAGAGTAGTATCATCTGCGTATCTGAGGTTGTTGATATTTCTTCAGGCAATCTTAATTCTGGCTTGTGATTCATCCAGACCGGACTTTCTCATGATGTACTCTGCATATAAGTTAAATAGGCAAGGTGACAGTATACAGCCTTGTCATACTCCTTTCCCAATTCTAAACCAGTCAGTTGTTCCATATCCAGTTCTGACGGTTGCTGCTTGTCCCACATATAGATTTCTTAGGAGACAGATAAGGTGGTCAAGCACTCCCATTCCTTTAAGGACTTGCCATAGTTTGTTGTGGTCTACACAGTCGAAGGCTTTGGCATAGTCAATGAAGCAGAAGTAGATGTTTTTCTGGAACTCTCTGGCTTTCTCCATAATCCAGCGCATGTTGGCGATTTGATCTCTAGTTCCTCTGCCCCTTCAATGTAGTTCTGGAAGTTCTCTTTCCACATACTGCTGAAGCCTGCCTTGTAGAATTTTGAGCATAACCTTGCTAGCATGTGAAATGAGTGCAATTGTGCGATAGTTGGAGCATTCTTTGGCGTTTCCGTTCTTTGGGATTGGGATGTAGACCGATCTTTTCCAGTCCTCTGGCCACTGCTGGGTTTTCCAAATTTGCTGGCATATCTTATGCAGCACCTTTACAGCATCCTCTTTTAAGATTTTAAAGAGTTCAATTGGAATGCCGTCACCTCCACTGGCCTTGTTGTTTGCAATGCTTTCTAAGGCCCACTTGACTTCACTTTCCAGGATGTCTGGCTCCAGGTCAGCAATTACGCTATCTTGGTTATCAGGGACATCCAGATCTTTCTGATATAATTCTTCTGTATATTCTTGCCATCTCTTCTTGATCTCTTCTGCTTCAGTTAGGTCCCTACCATTTTTGTCCTTTATCATATCCATCTTTGCAAGAAATACCCCTTTAATATCTCCAATTTTCTTGAACAGATCTCTGGTTTTTCCTTTTCTGTTGTTTTCCTCTATTTCTTTGCACTGTTCATTCAAGAAGGCCGCCCTGTCTCTCCTTGCTATTCTTTGGAAGTCTGCATTCAATTTTCTGTATCTTTCCCTTTCTCCCTTGCATTTTGCATCCCTTCTCTCCTCCGCTATTTGTAGGGCCTCGTTGGACAACCAATTTGCTTTCTTGCATTTTCTTTTCTTTGGAATATTTTTCATTGCAGTCTCCTGTACAATGTTACAAGCCTCCATCCATAGTTCTTCATGTGTTCTGTCCACCAAATCTAGTTCCTTGAATCTATTCTTCACTTCCACTGTGTATTCATATGGGATTTGACTTAGGTTATACCTGACTGGCCCAGTGATCTTCCCTACTTTCTTCAGTTTAAGTTTGAATTTTGAAATAAGAAGCTGATGATCTGAGCCACAGTCAGCACCAGGTCTTGTTTTTGCTGACTGTATAGAGCTCTTCCATCTTTGGCTGCAGAGAACATAGTCAATCTGATTCCAGTATTGTCCATCTGGTGATGTCCATGTGTAGAGTCGCCTTTTGTGTTGTTGGAAAAGAGTGTTTGCAATGACCAGCTTGTTCTCTTGACAAAACTCAATTAGCCTTTGCCCTGCTTCATTTGGAACTCCAAGGCCAAACTTGCCAGTTATTCCTTTTATCATTTGACTCCCTACTTTAGCATTCCAATCCCCTATGATGAGAAGAACATCTTTCTTTGGTGTCAGTTCTAGAAGTTCTTGTAAGTCTTCATAAAATTGGTCAATCTGAGACTCTTCAGCACCGGTAGTTGGTGCATAAACATGGATTACTGTGATGTTCAAAGGACTGCCTTGGAATCGTACCGAGATCATTCTATCATTTTTTAGGTTGTATCCCAGCACTGCTTTTCTCACTCTATTGTTGACTATGAAGGCTACTCCATTTCTTCTATGGGATTCTTGCCCACAGTAGTAGATGTGATAGTCATCTGAACTGAATTCACCCATTCCTGTCCATTTAAGTTCACTGATGCCCAGGATGTCAATGTTTATTCTTTCCATCTCATGTTTGACCACATCCAGCTTACCCTGGTTCATAGATCTCACATTCCAGGTTCCTATGCAGTATATTTCTTTGCAACATTGGACTTTCCTTTCTCTTCCAGGCATGTCTGCAGCTGAGCATCCTTTCGGCTTTGGCCCAGCCACTTCATTAGCTCTGGAGCTACTTGTACTTGTCCTCCGATCTTCCTCAGTAGCATGTTGGACACCTTCTGACCTGAGGGGCTCATCTTCCAGCGTCATATCTTTTAGCCTTTTGTTTCTGACCATGGGATGTTCTTGGCAGGGATACCGGGGTGGCTTGCCAGTTCCAATCCCAGGAAGTCTTATTACAGGCCTCATTGTCACCAGTGTAATTAGCCTTACAATGATGAAAGCACAGTTCAGCCTGTTTTATTTTGTAGCCTCATTGATCAACTGGGACACAAAAGTAGAAATGTGCCCCATTTATAAAATATTCCAGACTGAGGCTGTACTTGGATTTGTACAGCCTGAGTCTGGAAATTAGGTGCCTCGGCTTATATTCAAGTTGGTTTATACTTGAGTATATATGGTAATAGCTGATGTTGCTTGTCAAAAACCTCTGGGATCTCTGTTTATATTAAGAGTCTAGCAAAACAAGGCAAAACAAAAGAAGGCCCTGTGGTACATTTTAGTGTGAGCTGAAGCACACTGATCCTGCTATCATTTTAAGAGAAAAAATATTTTAAAATGGACAAGTCTTCCCAGTGCATGCATGTTTCAAATCATTCTAATGCCCTTTCTCAACAAAGGGCATCCATTCCAAATCTTTTCAGAAGCCTTCAACAAAGTCTTGGTTTACTTAGATTTTCAAAACCTGCAAAACATGGCACTGGTGTCTAGCGATAACTGATTAGGATTTGAAGATGTTATACTGAGGCATTGTCAGAATTACTGAAGTACAACACACGTTTCCTCAAACCACCTTCAAAGTTGGCTCAAGTTTAAATATTGTCTATATTGGGTCAATACATATATTGTGAATGTGAAGCAATGTGAACCAATATAGACACATTGGGTCTATATTGGTTCAGATTCACTTCTCAGTTCACCCAGATCATGTAAAGGGGCTTGTGACTTAAGCACCTTAAAATCATGGATTAGATTATTTAGATGGATTCTGGTCAAAGTACCTAATGCTTCCAATGGAGTGAGGTCTCATGGGGGGAAATGAACACCCCACCCATTCCCAAGGTGGCAGTGGCCTTTTTCAGTGGCTCAGTCATTTTAAAGGTGTGAACGTGGAGATCACTTTGGAGAACTTAAAGCCACATTTCCCAACCAGATTCTAATAGCACCGCAGCAATTTTATACCTTGATCTGAGACATCTATATGCTAAAAAACACAATACATGCTTCTCAGAGGCATGTTAGTAACTGGTTATTATCGCCTCGCAGTATCACCTGATTAGTCTCCATTTCAGATCCAGCTATTTCACATCTGAGGAAAAGCCATGTTATTCCTTATGCAGAGGAATCATGTGCTTCTTTAATGTGTTATTTCATTTTTATTTAAAAGCCTTTCCCACCCATTCAAAGATTTTTGTTTAAACCCTATGGCACTTGAGATACTCCTTGAACCCAGGGATATCTTCCTCTTTTGTGGTTAGTCCCATTTTCATTATGCAAACCATGGCACTCAGCTTTTAATATAGCCTACAGAAGAAAATATTTTTGAGAAATGATTTCTCTCAACCATCAAGAGCAGTAGGCAGTAATTAACTCAATGATGCTTCCCTGCTGACAGATATTTGTGGACTAAGTGTAGAAAATACCATTTCATTATAGCATCTTCCATCTTTATGGATTATTCTGAAATATAATCTTCCCCAAATAGCCTTTATTATTGACAGTGCTACTGCCATCAAATGTGTATAATTTGAAGAATGGGGCCAGCATTTTTCATCCCGTCATTTTCAGAAAGCTTGCATCAAGATATACAGGCTAGATTTTCCTGTTTTTTCTTTGCATGTAAAATAATATTAACAAAAAGAAAGAGATGGAGAATGGCCAGCTTGAATATAATAGAAGCACACCTTAAACAACAAAGCTAAACCAACTGGTGATTATGAAAAAGAATCCTGTATCTATCTTTATTCATGTATTTAATTTTGTTATGGCGTTAACTTACCTCCCCATGTTCCAGCACTGTAGGAGGCGAAGGTTTGTGGCTGCAAAGGTACCACAGTAATAACTTTCAGCAAATTTACTGTGATTTTTGAGGCCTGTCATTCTGAGCTGCCATTTTATCCATCATTCCGTAGTGCTGGAATCTGTCCTTGTGGCAGACACAACATATATCTCATCTTCTGGGTGTTTTCTTTTAAAAAATGTCATTGTGTGTCTTCTCTTTCTGACAAATGATTTCAGAGCAACGATGACAGTCAGATGAACATTAAACAAAACATTTATAAGGATAATGAGAACAACCACAGCTAGTCTACATTGGATCAATAGCATATGCTTGAGAGCCCAAAAGTCATGTTTCCTGATCTGCCTGTTAAATGAGTGCTCAGAAAGTTTCAGTGCAGATCTTCTATTTTGGTGATTTTAGTACTGTAGAGATTGTTTTGACAGTTACACCGGTTGCATTCAATTCTCTGTAGATCTTCATAGCCTTGGAATGGGAATATTCTCTTGAAGGAGTGAAGGCAAATGGCGATGGCGGTAGCTACTGCAATAGTAGCCAGGAGCTAGTATGAAAGGGCTCTGCAGCCATGTTAGCAAGGGGCTGAGGAGGTTGAGCAAACAGGCAATGGCGGGAGCCCTCCAAGAGCAGTGACAGAGTGCTCGCACTGGAGAAGAGAGAGAGAGAGGCAGCTATTTTCACCCTGCCACACGAGGCAACTACCTCATAATAGAGTTGACCTTGATCAAGAGTGCTGTGCTGTGATTTTTTTCCTGCAGTGGATTTCCTGCACAGAAGGATTCTGTGATGTTTTCACCCGTTTTGACAGCCTTCCCATTGTATACCCCTTCCACTAGCCCCTTATTCTCCTGGAATTACATTTTTCCTTTCTGATTCTCACGAGCTCCCATTTGATACACAGTTTGCATTCTGGATTAATGTTCCTTTCCCCACATCATTGCACTAACTGGAAGCCTAATTAGTAATCGTCTTCTCTCCAACCCTATTTGTTTGCCCTTTTCACAATTAAGTTATTATAAGCCCCCCCCCACCCTTCAGTTTCTTGTCCAGGTCAAAAACATCCTCAACAGCAGTGTCAGCATTGTGAAATGTATTCTGCATCAACTCTTCTTTTTCTTTAATTAGGAATGTCATTTAATTAACTTGCTGATTGCTGTTATATTTTCCCTCTCAATTTAAAAAAAAATCTGGAAATATTTGATTATTCTCCACTGTATCCATCTACAGCCTCCATTAACCACATTCAAAATAGCTCACTGTTCATGAGGATGATAGACATTTTAATCCAATGTTATCCAGATGGCACCTGTTCATGGGAAGACTACTGAAGCACAATATTTGCATGGCATTCTTCCAGTGTTCATGTTCCAGTAAGGTTCATTGGCCAAACATGTTGAGGTATCTATATAGGTGCTTGTATATAGATGCCTTAAGGAAGAATGGCTACAGTCCATTTGCTTCTTTAAATAAATAATAATGCCATTGTGTTCTTGCCACTGAGAGTGCTTCTAACTACATATCAGTACTGTATAAATAAATCCTGCAACTCAGTTTTTTTCATCTATGTGCAAGTGACAGATAAATGTAAGAATAAATCATCATTTGGAGAACTAAATGTATTGCTAGCAGAATCCCTATTTTAGTAAAATAGGGGCAGAATCTTTCCAGTCCAATCAGTAAACTATGAAAGTTAAATCTTGACAGTAAATATAACACCAGCAAAAGCATTACCATTATGATTTCTCCCCAAATATATGGATTGTTTTTGGAAAGAATTATTATTTGGTGAAAATTTATGGGATTAATAAAAACCAAATGCAGTATTGACTACAATTTATACAAATGTTCCAGGGGCATTATTTTTGTACATATACACTCTCCCAAATATTTATAAAGACTTTTAAAAATGTTATTTATTCATATCTCATTCTTATCTTCTTATATCGAACGAACCGAAGAAAGTTTTTAAGTTTAAGCAAAACTCACTTCTTTTCAAGAAAATGAAACAACTGTCAAATATATATGCATGGAAAGTGCAGCAGAGACACTTCTAATATAGAGGAAGAGAGGAAAATGAATTGGAATTATTTAGAAAAATCAATTTCTCCCTCATAATGGTGAGTCCAGGTGAGTCACATATTCTTCCATCAATATTTCCATGCTTTCTCTCCTTTTTAAAATGTGCAGGCTTGTGATTTTAACATTTTCATGGCATCCGCTTGGGTCTTTTGAAGGCTTTCTTATTTCTTTCTGTCGGATATCAGATTATAGCCCTATGAATCTGTGCTAAAGAAAAGCTACTCTGTCTCAGAGATGCAATTTAAAAATAAAATAAAAGCTGGCCTATTTTGGGCCTCCGTTCCAGCCTCAAGTCAAAAAGATCCATCTACAATGGTTGCTGGTTGTTTCTAAGCAATCTCTGCCCTGGCTGTTGATAAATCATTTATTTTAATGTGCTCGTTAAAAGTCGCATTTCATTTGGTTATTGTTCTTTCATCCCAGTGGTTCTCAGGTGTTCTTGGACTGCAACTCTCAGAAACTCTGGCCAACACTGCTAGGGTTGATGGCTTTTGGGAACTGCAGTCCAAGAACAACTGAGTTACCCAAGGTTCTTCACCCAGAGATTTGGCTGAAGTGGACTCAACATCCATCCATTGCAACTGGCTGTGGGCACCTTCTTTTAGTGAGGTGTCTCCACTGACTCACTGTGCAACACTAACAGGAGGCTCCTGGGACTGTCATAGAGAAGAAAAAGTCTGGGCTGGAGCATTGTGTCCAGAAGCCAGGCTCAAGAGACTGTTTCCTACCAGCTTTATGTCCAAAAGAAAACAGAACTATTAGGGATGCTTACAGGCTTAGAAGAATGCTGTACTGTAGTGATAACCATGAAAATCTAGATTTTATTTATTTATTTATTTTATTTTTACAATTTATATGCCGCCCACTACCCAAAGGTCTCTGGGCGGCTTCCAATCAAAGAATTAAAATAGTTAAAAACATCAAACAACAATAAATAATTAAAACAATAATAAAAACCTTATACTGAAATCATCACACTAAAATTGCCATCAGAAGACCCACAATCTAAATTGTATCAATTAAAAAACTTCTGGAACAGGAAGGTTTTTACCTGGCGCTGAAGTGTTGGTGCCAGGCAGATCTCACTTGGGAGGGCATTCCATAGCTTGGGGGCAGCTGCCGAGAAGGCCCTGTGTCTGCAAGCCATCCCTCTTACCTCCTTGAGGGATGGCTCTTTCAAGAGGGCCCCCTGGCTCGATCTTAATTGCCAGATAGATTCATATGGAAGGAGGTGGTCCTTCAGGTATCTAGGGCCTAAGCCATTTAGGGCTTTATATGTCAAAACAAGCACTTTGAATTGGGCTCGGGCAGGAACTGGTAACCAATGTAGGCTACGTAGAATCAGCGTGATGTGATCCCTAGCGGCCCCACCACTTACTAGCCGCGCCACACGATTCTGAACCAGTTGCAATCGCCGAACCATCTTCAAAGGCAGCCCCATGTAAAGCGCATTGCAGTAATCAATACGGGATGTTACCAGTGCATGCGTAACTGTCATGAGGCTCTGTTTGTCTAGGTAGGGGCGGAGTTGGTATATTTTTCACAGCTGAAGAAAGGCACCCCTGGCCACCGAGTCCACCTGGGCTTCCAGAGTTAGACTGGGGTCCAGGAGTACTCCCAAGTTGTGGACCCTGTCCCTTAGGGGGAGTTCAACCCCATCCAGGACAGGAATATGGCCCTCTAACCTTTTGCTTAACATAAGCCTGAATCTTTATCAAATATTTCTTCAGAAAGGGTTTTATCCTGAAAATTAAACTGTCAAAAAACTCTATGACTTGTGACACCTTGATGGACAATTCGTGCCCCTCTAGAAGTTGTTGAATTACAACACCCATAGAGCTGCATATTACTCACCCTTCTACAAAATAGAATATAGATTAATAATAATATAATATATCTCTGATGATTCTTAGTTATCCAGGTGAGTTTATTTGGAAGTTGAGTGATGGCAACTGGATTACTTTTCTTGAGAGACTGAAACATTTCGCTGCTCATCCAAACAGCTTATAGAGTTATACCTCCACTTGAAGTACAAAGGGCACTCATTCAAAGATGAGGATGTACACATATTAGACAGAGAGACAAGTGGTTTGAGAGAGGGGTCAGGGAAGCCATTTATGTGAGTAGGGGGCTCAGGCACAATCTGTCTGCTTCTTTTCAAGCAGCCATTTCAACAATCCCCAGCCAAATCAAGAATACTTCACATCTCCACCAACTAGGCCATGGCTAACGACTCATACTTTATGGGTGTTGGGAACATCATAAAGGTGGGCCATTGTCCACCTAATGAGCCTATTGAGACAATTGTTCACCTAACGAGCCTATTCAGTCCATTGTTCATCTTATGAGTCTATTTCAAACCAGGGTGACATGAGGTCAAAGTGAAGTACAAAATGGAGGACTCACAACCAGCTTTCCTCAGAATGATGAAGCTGTTTGGATGAGCAGTGAAATGTTTCAATCTCTTAAGAAAAGAAATCCAGTTGCCATGACTCATCTTCCAAATAATATATAGATTAATAATAGTCATATAAACAGAGCTCTAATACTAAGTAATTATGTGAGGATCATAGGAGTTGCCAGAATCTAATTGGTTGTTTACAGTGATTTAAGCACAATGGCATAACTTGCAGCAGCAAAGTGCCACTAATTGACCATTATGTCTTTTATTTGAATCTACCATACTTGGCTACACAGACTTTGTGTTTATAACCACTTATAACTTTGTGTTTATATCTCTTTGTGTGATTGCACTGACACTATGTTATCAACTGTTAGTTTTCATGTTGCCTTCTAATGCTGTAAGATATCCCTTAATGCCCTGTTCTCAAACTGAATATATCTTAACTGTACTGGACTGTATATTGTTCCTCCTTCCTTACTGTAAGCTATTGTGGGTCCTTTTCCAAGGAGAAAGGCAGGGTAAAAATACTAAAATAAATAAATAAATAAATAAATGAAGTTTGTCCATGCTTCTTTTCAGTGGAATGTTAGAGTACAAACATCACTTGGGGACACACAAATAAATGTAGAATTACATCTGTGTGCTTATCTATACGGAACGGACAGTGGATTTCTTTCCATCCACAGCAATTTGATTTTAAAATCCAGGAAGAGAGGAGAGGTTCAGATAATTTTAAATGGAACCCCAAGTGGTCTCAGTTATTTCAACTTGAGTAATTATAATACCAAGTATTTTGAAGACTAACATCAAAGAAGAGCAAGCTAAAATCAGATTTCAGGGTTATCATTAAGAAATTCTGTTGAGACAACCTATTACAGATGTACCACATTTTCAACTTATTGAAACAATTTGAGTTCGTCAGCAGCTGAGCTTACAGCTCTGATTTTTTTCAAAGGAACTCAATGTCAGGAATTTTGTTGCTTTGTGTAGTAAGTTGCAGCTGGAGTAGCTCCATTGAATAAGTATAAATTTGATGAGCCAATTCCTCTGTAAATTCCTTTGATTGGATGGACTGCTCTAGTTGCAATATTCATGTATTTGTTCATAGCAAAATTGTTGTAGGTTCACAGGTAGTTCATTGTATCACAAATACTGGATAATCATGATCAAATCGTCTTACATAGTGATGTAACTGGCATAACCTTGGCAGGTATATTGGCTCTGCCCTGTATGTAGAGTGGTAATGTCTATATTTATATTATTTATTTATTACATTTATATGACATTCCATCTAGCCATACAGCTACTCTGGGTGGTTTCCAAAGCTGAACAGCTATCAAAACAACAAACAATATAATAGATAAACAATCCAATAACTAAAACCATAGTAACTTAATAAACAATATACATAAAAGCATCAAACAGGAGCAAGATGGGCTAGAGACAAAATGAGAAAATAGAATACATAACAGTGAATCATTAATAAAATAGATTAATACCCAGGGGAAGTCTTTTTGAATGGCCATGTCTTTAGATGTTTCTTAAAGACTGGGATGGAAGATACCAGACAACTCTCAGAGGAAGTTGGTTCCAGAGATGAGGGGCTACCACTGAGAAAGCCGGAATTCTCATGAAAATTAGAGGCCTCCTTCAGCAACGGTACCCTAAAATGTCCTGCTTGACATAATCTGGTGTTATGAGCAGTATTTTGTGGCAGGAGCCATTCTGTAAGATAGCAAAGTCCTAAACCATTTAGGGCTTTGTATGTCATCATTAAAACTTTGAAATCAATGAGGAAGTGAACTGGCAGGCAGTGCAGTATGGCCAGCATGGGGGTGATATGTTGATATTTCCTTAACCCTGTAACTAATCTAACCACAGAATTTTGCACTAGCTGTAGACTCCAGATTAACTTTCAAGGCAGCCCAACGTAGAGCACATTGCAGTAGTCTAATCTCAAGACTACAAGTGCTTGGACCAACGTAGTGAGAGTGCTAGGGTTCAGGAAGGCATGCAGCTGAACAATCCACCTAAGATGAAAATGGGTGGCATGGATCACTGACACCACCTGGGCTTCTATGGAAAGTGTATCCACTATTACGCCCAGCCTACACACTTCATTCTGGGCGGAGAGAGTTGCCCCCCCCCAAAACTGAGGGAGCTTCCCAAACTACCTCCCACTTGGAGGACCTCCGTCTTGCCCGGGTTCAACGTCAGTCTATTCGGCCTCATCCATCCTAATACAGCATCCAAACAGGCATCAAGTGGCAAAACGGCATCCACTGCAGATGGAAAAAAAGAGATATAGATCTGGGTGTCATCAGCATATTGATGACACGAAACCCCATACCTCCTGACTACCTCTCTCGGTCTCATATAGATGTTCAAGAGCATGGGAGAGATTACTGACCCCTGTGGCACCCCACAATTGAGGGACCAAGGGGTAGAGGCAATCTCCTCCAGCTGCACTCTCTGAGACCTGTCCTCCGAGAAGGAACGGAACCACTGCAAAGCAGTGTCTCCAATTCCTAACTCAGAGAGCCTCCCCAAGGAGGATACCGTGGTCAATGGTATCGAAGGTCGCTAAGTAATTGAGGAGGATCAGCAAGGACAATTTGCCCTTGTCGGCCTCTCTCAAAAGGTCATCATGCAGGGCAACCAATGCTGATTCCGTTCAGTGATGTGGCCTGAACCTCAACTGGAATGGATCAAAAATGTCAGTTTCATCTAGGAGCTCCTGAAGTTGATTGACCACCACTCTCTCTACAACCTTGCCAATAAATGATAAATTGGCCATGGGCCTATAATTGACAATTTGGTCCACTCCCAGCTGTGGTTTTTCAGAATGGGCCTAATGTCTCCTTGAGGGCAGGGGCAACCATGCCCTCCTGGAGAAACCCATTAATTATTTCAGTGGCCCATTCAATAGCAACCAGCCTGGCCTATTTTATAAGCTAGGAGGTGATGGCACGACAACAATCAAGAACCCTGACCTCTTGAGATGACATCACAGGTTGAAAAGTGGTCAGAATAGCTAGGCAAGGCAGAGCACTGGATGTCACTGCTCGATCTACTGCTGTCAACTGAAGGTCTAGGTCCCAGCGGATGACCTCCACTTTAGATTTTAAAAATGCCACAAATTGGTTGCAGGAAGTACTAGGGAGAGGCCTATCACTGCAACAAATCCCAGATAGATTTTGGACTATAAGGCAAAGCTCAGCCTGATGGTTTTGTGCTTCACTTATCCATATAGCGAAGAGCGATCTTCTTGAGGCTCTAATCTTGGCTGTTTAGATAGTTGACACAATCTTGATCACCACTAAATTACATATCATTGGGGCCCACCTCTAAATGCTCTCTAGCCTCTTTCTATACTGCTTAAGGGCCAGAAGGTTCTGGTCAACCCAAGGTGCACCACAGACCCAGCAGCAAAGTGGAATTCAAGAGCAAGTGTGTCAACTGCCCTGGTGGCAGTGGAGTACCAATGTGTAGCCTGCATTGCTGTAATTAAAACTGTAAACTGCCCAGAGACTACTTGAAGTGGTATGAGGAAGTATATAAGCAGAACACACCACCCTTCCACCAAGGCATTGACAGGTGCACCAAGCAGTTCATCGGGGATCCCATGCATGGTCTCCTGAAATCGCAAAGGATTCATAAACCTGCATGGGCAGACCATCTTAATGGGCCCGGGCTTCCCACAGAGAGAAGGTGCCACTGTAAGCCTGCATTTCAATAGACAGTGGCCTAGCCATGACAAGGGGACTGACACAAGGCCAGTCACCACTGGGCCACTCTCTGTGCATTAGAAAACACCAGGTCTAGAATATGACTCCCCATATGTGTAGGACCATTGACAATTTGGGATAAGTCCAGGGAGGCCATGGTCTCCAAGAACTCAAGAGCTGGCCCTGTGACCAGTACCTTCGCATGGATTTTGAGGTCACCCAGTACCATAATTCTTGGGGACTTCAACAGCACCATGGAGATGAAGGCCATCAACTCTGGAAGAGAGTGCACTGGGCTGTGGGGAGCACGGTACACTAGCACAATCCCAATTCCATCCCTATCCCCTATTGACACATGGAAGTAGAGATGGTCACGAAACAGAAAAATGGTGTTTCGGTTTTTCGTTGAGAAGTCTGTTTCAGTTCGTTTCCGTTTGTCGGGAATTTTTTGAAAAATTTCGTTACCGTTTTTCATTTTTTTGTTTGTCGTTTCTACCCGCTTTTGCGTGATTTTTAAAGCATTTCCGTGTGTGGGCATCCCCCAACGCCCCAGACCAGAGGGAAAACACTAAAAAAAATGGATGCTGGCAGAGACACAGTATAGACTAGGTTCGCAGGGAGGCTGCAAAAGCAGCAGCGGGCTTTGCCCAGGGTGCAAGGCAGCCGCAGAGTGACTGCACTGCGGGGCAGGGGAGGGTACTCACCGAGAGGTATGCAGCACACATGCACACAGGGAGGCTGAAGGTCTGAGTCGCAGAGACAGCAATCCCACCCTAACTCCCATCGGGGACTGCAAGGAGGATGGGGACTGCCAGAGCTTTTTATGCCCCCTGTGGCTGCCAGACCTGCTCACCCAGTCTGCAACCTGGGCATGCTATTGGTTGAACATGATCCTACATCACATGGCTTGCCTCCATTTTGTGGCTGGTGGCGACATCCATTTTAAAGGGGGAAAAATACATCACAATGGGAGAAGACAAAAACAAACATTTTAAGGACCCCAACCCCCCTGGTAGGTATTATCAGACAATATAAATAATTATCGCTGCATTTTTACGGATGTCCAGGGTGTTTTTTAACATTTAAAACAGGTCATTTCATTGTGCGTCGGCATTAATGGAAACGAAACGTAACGACCACAATTTTTGTGGTTCTGTTCATTTAATTTCATTTTCATCACAATTTTCGTTTGTCATTTTGTTACATAACCGGAATGACAAATGGTAATGGAAATGAAAAAATGTTCGTTCCGTGCCCATCACTACGTGGAAGGCCTCTAGGTCTGGTATCACTAAAGATAAGAGCCTAACAGCCTCCAGAGAGTTATTATATACAATGGCTACCCCTACCCCTACCCTCCAGTCAACCCTGGTTCCAGATGGCGTACCCAGGTGGGCAGATGAAAGAGAGAGTAGGACGACCCTCTGTGTCCACTCAGGTCTTGGTGATAGATGCCAGATGTGCCGCTTCATCCAGGATCAAGTCTTGGATGATCTGAGTCTTATTAGCAGCAGACCTGGCATTCAACAGCACCAAGGATAGAGTGGAGGGCTGATTGAACTGATGACCTTGTATCTGACAGGTGGAAACAGCACCAGAACAGGGCACAGCTTTCACACATCAGTACCCATTCTTGAAGATATCACAGGTGGAGCTCCAACAGAATACCTGCCTCTGTCCATAATCACTCCAATAGATATCACTCCATGCTCCCAGGGTGTAACCCATGAGATTAAAACAAACAAACAAACAAACAAACAAACAAGCAAGCTTTGGATAATGGAAACCCCATGAGAGAAAACAGAGAAAAACATAAAAAGCAACCAGAATAACAGAACTGTGGTAGCCATAGCTGTTTACCCAGGTTCATATCTAGCAATAAGTGAAGGCATAGCAATAATTATACTTTATTCTCTACTTCTGGTATCAATCCTCCATCAGTTATCTTACATAGCAATATGGTCTGAGGTTTTGCTGTTCACGCTGCCCCAGCCCAACTAGGTAAGGTTTCAGCCACTGTTTTGTTCCATATACTGTATAGTCAATTCTGATATTGTGGCAAAAAAAAAAAACCAATCTGGCCCTTGAAGAAAACAGAGAGAGAGAGAGGTTTGAATGCTTTTCCTCTAGGGCTCTGTGGGCAGTTTCTCCTGCCCGACGGAAAAAAATATTTTCTTTTGTCAGCCCTCCCTCAATTTGAGAGTCCCCTAGTTCTGGTATTTTGAGAGAGGGAGAAGAGTTCCATATACTAGAATTCTGAGGAAGGATGCTGGAGAGCGTCCAGATGGGAGGGGGAGGAGCGCCCTATAAGAGGGCTGCTCCGACCTCCTCCAACAGGCAGATGACGTTGGCGTTCCCCACCCACCCACCGCTTAAGGGCTAGTGTGAGTTTTATTGGTCTCCATTTCTTGGGGCCGGATAGGAATTTTTGACCCGCACTCAGAATTGGCTGGTGAGAGTGGGAATTTTTTGCCTATCCCACACTGGTGCCTAGGGTGTTAGGTTTGTCCCAGAGTTGTTGGTCACACTGGCAGCTGAAGCGGATGGAGGGCAGTGGTGAGTATGCAACTAACATCTGTCCCCAAGTACCCATAACCACGGCACTGTGGATCAGGAGGTCTCGGTGCCACGGTGGATACGAGGGGACGCCTCTCCTGTGCTGGGCATTACCCAGATTTGCCTATCGGATGCAGGAGAGGGGTAACAACATCAACTGGCCTGGTGGGTGCAGTCGGCTGACTGCACCACCTAGGGGTTATCTCTCACCCGATGTTGCCCGGTTGGAGGGGTCCCGGGTGACCCCAAGGTTCCAACTGTCAAGCCCCGCACACAGAGCACACACACAAACAGGATTCAGTTCTTTGCCAAGATCTTTAGTGGAAAGCCAGGCAAGTTCAAGTCTTTTGTTACAATCAAGTGCCAGATAAATAACAGAATCCAACTCCCAGCAATTACCAGTCCAAGTCAAAACCAGAATATCTCATGGAAACCAGATGCCAAACTCAAGGGAACAGATCAAGCCGTGGTCCAGGAAGCCAGTCCAAAATCAGGAAACAGAGCCAAGGTCACAGACAGGAACGTGGTTGCAAGTTCAAATCACGCGTTGCTCCCACAGAGAGCTCAAGGTGAGCTTGCCAGCTTTATCTCAAAACAGGGAACACACCCTTACTTCTGGAAAGGCTCCTGCTAGTACTGAGGGCTTCCCGACCTGATTCCCCATCTAGCATCAAAGACCCTTTCCCTAGCTCTCCTGGTAGCACGTCTTTGCAGAATCCTGCTCATAGCCCTTCTAGGGGGAGAAGATATGTTTTCAGCTGAGTCATCAGACCCAGCTGCCTGTTGACTTGAGCTGCAAGGCTCCTTCAGCAGCTCTTCACTATTTAACCCCTCAGTGTCAGGTTCTGTGACAGGAAGGGTCCTGGCACCAACCATTTTTGCTGATGCCAGCCCCCTCCTGTTATGATTTTATTGTGTTGTGTTAATAAAGTGTGGCCCAGTTTACCCCATATTCCTGACTCGTCTCGTCATTTCGAGTGGGAGGGCAATGCTAAAGAGTACTTGCTGCTTGGGACTGATAATGGGATGGCATAAATTCCTCCTTCAAAAATGCCTCTAATTATGCCTTAACATGGCCTCTAAAAGCAACTTATAAGAGTGACTAGGAAACTTTACTTGTTGCAATTTAGAAGTGACATTAGCTGTTTGCCAGATTCCTTTTACTGCAGCTTTGCAGTCTCTGTACTTTCTTTATTATCCTCCAAAGCTCTTTTTAACAGAAAACATATTCTCTATTACTTTAATCCATCTAGAATGTTCTAGAAATCTTCATTTTGCTGCTAATAAACAATTTTTGAATTCCTTGCAAACAGTCTCTTGAATATCAAAGAGCATATTTCTCTTCTAAATTACTAAAAGAGACGGAAAGGGTGTGAACTTGACAATTTATTTTATACTAATAATTTGCTAGAATTGTGTACTGCTGTGTACATTAGGAAGCTATTTCAGACATTTGTAATTAAATCCATATTTTATTTCTTTCTCCTATAGTATTTGACAGATGTCCTTATAATTTCTTGATAATAGGACTGCTTAATAAAATATCAATGTTAGCTATGAAGGATAGCTAATTAAATGTCTGTAGCATTCACCAATTGGAAATACGACAGTACTAAAGCTGCAGAATAAGATTTTTTTTTTAAAAAAAGAAACTCCTCTCCAGCATTAATCATTTAAAATTATGCAGATCCTAACAAAGCTCAATGTTTCCTTATGGAAAAAATGAAGCAGATTTTTTTTAATACTACCATTCCCATCATGGCCATGGACTATATTTTAAAAGATAATAAAATTTAAAAATGGTACCACACTGAGTTCACAACATTGCCAGGGTGACTAAATACTGTATTCACGTGGGCGGTCACCAACTCCTTTATCAATTCGTTCACAAAATGATGACTTCCTTCACTGAGTCATTGAACCTTGACTCATTAATAGCTCATTGGTCTAAGTATCTGACTCTCAAATGTTGGGAGTTCAATTCTCCATTGTTCCTCTTTGGTAAGGGCTGGACTCAGTGATCCATAGGGACTTTTCCAGCTCAGGATTTCTAAGATGGTGATGATCAGCATCAGTGCTCAACCCTAATGCAGTTGTGGCCAAACTTCGGCCCTCTAGATGTTTTGGACCATAACTCCCAGAATTCCAAGCCTGTATTGACAATGACAAAAGAATGTGGGAGTTGTGGTCCAAAACCTCTGGAGGGCCGAAGTTTAGCCACCACTGCTCTAATGGAAAACTAGTTCCATTTGCTCAAGGAGAGGATTGTGAAAGACATCTAACCTGTTATACATCCACTGGTTTGTTAGTGAGCTTAGTTTGTTTTATGTTTGGTCATAATGCAGGCTTCCTTTGCAAGTAAGACTACTCAGGAATAGAAGTTGGCTGGACTTGTCCTTTCTAGAACATGAACAGTTTCTAACAAGCTATAATATGTACTGTAGTTTGACCTTGATCAAAATTTCAGTGACATTGACAGTATTATCTTGAAGTCATCAGGATTAACAATACGCTGCAATTGTGGAGGAAAGGTATGTGGTGTGTGTCTGTGAGATGCCTCATGAATTCTACAAGACTCTGTTTCCAAAACTGGTTGCTAAGCGTCTGTACCAAACGGCAAGAGATCAAGCTCTTCTTTAATATGAATTCACAACCTTGTGCTTGATACCTGCTTTCCAGTCTCATTAAATGATCACACTCTTTACCACCTCGATCTACATAATACATTAATCACATTCAAATTTATTTTTTTACTACACTCTTATTATGCTCATGCTTTTCTGAACATGCAATGCACGAAGAATCCCTATGTGGTATTTATTTCCATGGTGTTACTTCTCAAGTTGGTGTACTCATATACATGGCATTAAACAGGTATCATCTTTCTCTTGGTGCTGTATTTCCCCTAGCTTCTGTAATTGTCACCAACAGTGTGGCTGCTTCTTATCTTGGCTGGTCTTATCAGAACTTGGGGACCTTCAAAACCCAGATAAGCATGAATTGGATTTTTTTTGTTCTGACCTCATGTAATGATGCAATATTTTATAATGATTGAATATGGGAGGGGGGAAATACAGAATTTGGGTCATAGCCAAATCGCAAATTCTTCTGCAAGCTTATCTGTAGCAAACACATCACCGTAATAAAAACGGGAGGAGAATGCAATTGTAAGCTCTCGTGCTGCTGAGTGAAAAGAATCTAACACTGACACACTTACAAAATATTCTTTTCTGCCCTTGGTTCTAATTGAGGACATGGAGTAAAGCACACAAGTATATACTGGAGTGCAATAAACTAAATTGCAAAGTAAATGGCACAGAGCACCCCTAGTTTCATGAACATTAGAAAAGGTGTCTATTTCTTTGATTCATTTAATCACAAATAGGAAAATAAGGAACTTTGTCTAGTATAAAAACTGACTGTATTAAAACATGTAAAGCAAAAAAGCTGAAATATTGTTCTATGTTAATAGTGGCCTTCTCAGTTGAAAAAAAGGTGCTAGTCATTTTGGATTGATAGAGCAATTACTGTATACTGTTTCATTACATATACTGAATCTCTGTAAGACCATTGCTTCTGTAAGAGCTATCATGCACTATAATTATTTTGTAGATTTTAATACTTATGCATCTCAGCAACCATGTGCATGTGAGCTCGTTTCTCCATAACAACCCTGATTTTGCTGGCTGCTCATCTTGCTCATCTTGATTTTGTTAATGCATTCCCCATTTGAAGAGCAGGTTCATGCTGGACCTCTGTTGGATAACCAGCCTCCATGCTCTAAGTCAGGGGTCCTCAAAGTTTTCAAACAGCGGGCCAGTCCATCACCACCCAGACACCACTGGGGGCCGAACCACAGTCCAAAAAAAGGCCAACATAAAAAGGGGGGAGGGAGCAAGTGGGTGGAACCCACCATGATCGGCCCATGATCAGTGCATCTCCAGGGCCCCAGCAATGCCTCCTGCTCCATATCTCCGCCCTGACATGCCACCGCTGGGATCCTTCTGCTGCTCCTATTTCTCCTCCTCCTCCTCCTACAGTGGCAGTGGCTGGAGGAGCTCTCCTTCCTTCCTTCATTGTGTCAGGAAGGAGGTGGCAGACCAGGCAAACTTAGGTCCCTCATCACCTTCTGGGCAGCCACTCAGGATGAGGAGCAGCAGCCGCAGCAGGGGCAGCAAGGCTAGCACCACTGCATGCGGATCCAGCCATGTGCCCTGGCCATCAAGCCCTTGCTGTGCCCTAGAGGGAAAGCTGCATCCTCTCTTGGCCTGGCCCAGCCTGGCCAAACTTGGTGCACTGCAAGTGAGGTAGGGAGGGAGCAAGGACGGAAGGAGGGAGGGGAGGCAGGAAGGCCTGCCCAAAGCCACCCACAGCCCGCTCACTGGCCGAGCTCTGTTGGCTCACCAGCCCACCCATCACCAACCGGGGACAAATGCAGCCCTGCCAGCCTCCCAGGAACCAGGCCCAGGCCACCGTTGGCCTTCCCTTCCCTTCTCTTCTTTCTTTGCCACCTCCTCCTCACTGGTCTCTAACCCAGTGGTGGTGGCAGTGGCCTCAGCCTCCGGCCATGGCTGGGCTCCCTCCTCCCCTCCCTTGCTTCATGGAGCAAGGCAGCAGCTCGGAGGGGGCTGGGTGGGCAGGAAGTAGCTCTGTTTTCCCCTTGGTCGCCTGAGTCCATCCCTCCGTCAGTCCACTGCCGTGGCTGCTCCGGCTCGGACGGTTGGCTGGCGCTGCCTCCACCTGCCCCCTTCCTTCCTCACAACCACAAAAACACAGGCGGTGGCCACACAAGGAAGGCAGGCGGGCAGGGTGGAGGAGGAGCAGGGGCAGGGGCTCGGGGCCATGGAGGGAGTGGGAGACCTTGCCACAGTCCTCCCATTTTAAATTGCCCTGCTCAGCTGCAACTGGTGCCCCAACCATCTGGGCAGCGGGTGGGGGAAGTGGGGGACCTTGCCATGGCCCTCCCACTTTGAACTGCCCCACTAGCCAGCGTGCTGATCATTTGGGAGGTGGTGGTGGGCATGGGGGAAGCAACATAACCCACTGCTTTGAACTGCCTCAGCAATAGAAGCAGCTGTGGAGCCTGGCTTGCTCACAAAGCGAGGAGTAGGCGGGGGGGTCTGCAATTGGTCCTGGGGGCTGGATTCTGGACCCTGGGGGGGCACATCTGGCCCCTGGGCCTTAGATTGAGGACCCCTGCTCTAAGTCAATTTTGACCTACGGCAACCCTTCTTAAGGCTTTCTAAGTGTATGGGAGTCAGAAGCAGGTTACCAGCGTCTTCTTTTGGCACACTTTAGGACTATGTGGCTTGCCTTCAGAATAGTGAGGAACCAAATGCCTGGTTCTACAGCTAGGTGTTCCAATTCACTGAGCTAGGCAGCTCGTCGTGTATCTGTTTAGGGAAATGCATTTGGAAATATAACACGAGTAGTCAATTGCGTTAATCCAAGAGGTTTAGATTAGACCCTTTTTAAACAGAGTTTATACTGTACATAACAGCTTCTTCAAGCATTCCCACTTGTTCCATAAGTTTGAAAGATATAACCAACATTCTATGGTCATAACCCTGCAGCTGATAGAATATTAATATATGCCATTGAGATAGTACACACTCTATATAAAAGTCAGAAAGTTAGATGGCACTGGAGGTAGCTGTTTAGATACCCATCTTGTATAGACCTACTTCATTAATCCTTATGATATAGCTGACATTTAGACCTCTGCCTTCTGGGTGGTAGAGATTTACATTTGTTTAGTATAAGCTTGCGCAACATGACCCCTAGCAAGTAAGATGAAACCTGCCAGCTGTTTCTACAGAAGCAGGAATTGTTGTTAAGTACCTAGTTGATCACTGCCTATGGCCAGGAGACTGTGCTATACATCACACACAGTCTTGGATTATGTTGCCTTATGACTTTGAATAAACAAATAATGGTGCTATAACAATATAAGAGAGGAATGACTCTTTTGATCAAATTTCAAGGACTTCAGTAGCTGCTGTATGAAATTTCAGGTCACCTATTCAGAGCGGAGTATTATTTGGCTTCAATATTAATGCTTTTTGTTTCTATCTTCTCCTAGTTATGATAATAAGGATGATGAAACCCACCATTAGGACAATGATAATGCTAAAGAAATTGAAAACAAAGCTTAATCAAGAATTATTGAGGGAGTTGGTATGTTTAACCTGGGGATGAGAAGATCAAGAGGTTACCTTCAAATATCTGATTGGTGTGTGTGTGTGTGTGTGTGTGTGTGTGTGTGTGTGTGTGTGTGTGTGTGTGTGTGTGTGTGTGTGTGTGTGTGTGTGTGCGCGCGCGCATGTGTGCATGTGTGTGGTTACAGCTGTGACCAACTCTTTGTGACCCCATGTCCGTGGAGTTTTCTTGGCAGGAATACTGGATTGGTTTGCCAGTTCCTACTCCAGGCGCCTACAGCACGTGGGATTCCCTGCTAGTTGCCCATCCAAGTACTAACCAGGGCTGACCCTGCTTAGCTTCCGAAATTAGGCGAGAGCGGATGTGCTTAAGGCATGGAAGATAGCAAGTGAAAAAGCTAGTATCCAGTACTGTGGGATCCAGAGGCCACTTTCAAAATACCACCTCTTTTTGGCAGGGTGGAATTCTGCCTCGATATAAAGAGATCTTCTTTTCAGATACCTCACCCACTCAGCTAGATCTCCTGTATGAGTTTATGAGCCAGGAATGACAAGGATCCAGTACTCATTAAATCTTCAAGCTATACAGAAAGAAATGAGTCCCTTAACAGAAACCAAAGTTATTCCCACAAGACCTATCCCAGGCACAATTTTCAAGTCAGAAAGTATCCAAGACTTCTTACTTGCAAAGTGTTTTGCAAATTCTCCACTGCTAGCTATTAAGTGGACTACATTTTTGTCTGATGGCCCAGAGTGTAATAGACCCTAGACTACTCAAAACATCTGCACAAACTTCTTCACTGACACATTTCCCACAAAGTAGGCCTTTCAGACACTGTATGAAATGGATCCATTTCAGTCTGGCTTCAGGGCTGGTGCCCCACTCTCTAGTTCTTGCCCCCCCCAGCTGGTGTTTTTTGACAGGTTGGGCTGTGGGGAGGGTGGGCAGTCCCCCTCTCCACAGGACCTGTCAAAAGACCCAGATGGGTGGCAGTAACTTCTGAATCGTTTTGTTGCTCATTTCATTTCATTACAAAGTTACTATTAAAATATGTTAGTAATGAAATGAAATGAAAGAAATTGAAAACAAAGCAATGAATTATTGAGGGAGTTGGTATGTTTAACCTGGAATTGAGAAGATCAAGAGGTTACCTTCAAATATCTGTGAAACCAAATGAAACACTATTTTTCCATTTTGTGCCCATCTCTATTTCCAACTAATTCCAAAGAAGCTGTCTTGGACTAAACCCAGTGCCTAACATTGTAGTGGATAAGATGTGGGCAAATAAATTGAAATATAATCCTGGCAAGGCAGAAATGCTCCTAGCTAGTCATAAGACAGATCAGTGACTAGGGAATAGGGATCCACCCTGTGTTAGATGGGGTTACAGTCTCTGTGAAAACTCAGATTTACAGCTTGGCCATACTGTACTCAATTCATCCTGAGCCTGTATGTTCAGATTTGATTGTGGCATAAAACTGGTCCACCAATTGTGCCTCTTCCTGGAAATGTCCAACTTGGCTACAGTGACACATGCCTTATTTATATCTAATTTGGTATATTGTAACACACTGTACAGCTTCAAAGGCCTCAGTTTAAAATAGCAAATTATGGTGCAAGACAAAAGCAGGAATGATTGGTGCCAATTATTAGCAGTTCACAAAAACAGTCCATGAAAAACATGGCTGGCTTGGACATGTTTATGATCAGGCAGTGACAGCAATCTATAATTCTGATAAATGGAACACCCAGTGCTAATTAATAAAATGACACTTGTCAGTGGATAATGCTGCAAGGGCTTAATTTCTCTTGAAGCCAATTAAGTTGTTCTCATTAAAAGTAGTATCATTCTTCACATATCTTGTTTCACAGACTCAGGAATCTTGGCTTTTTACATTGAGTGTAGTGCAGGAGAATAATTCATTGTTTTAAATGTAGTGTAAACCTGCTAGTAGGCATTATTTGAGTACCATAGATATTTTATAAATCTGGGTCATGAAATGTGCCATATATTTTTCTTGACAGGAGCAATACAAAGAAATTATACTGTGGCAAGTTTTCTCTCTTTTAACCTCAGTGACTGTAGAAAAACAGTATTGGCTTTTCCTTAGCTTTGAGAGGGAGGGGAAGGTTATAGCTAGCAGGTGTAGTGGTAGCAGAAGTTGCTTTCACTGGATACCCACTGCAGAAACAGCCCTCTGACAAAGTGCATTTGAAGCCCAGCCTATGTGTGTGTGTGTGTGGGTGTGGATGGGGGTGGGGGGTGGAAGTTAAAGCAAGAGTTTAATGAGAGGGATGATTCATGATTTCACATAAAAATGAATTATTTAAGAAAGGTGAATACAAGCATCACAGACTTATAGAACTGTAGAACAGGAAAGGTCCCAACCAAGAGTCATTGTGTCCAACTCCTAATAATGCATGATATCCACATTTCAAGCATTTCTGTATATTAAACTTTCTTTAGAAGCCCTCCTAATATGCTTCCCATAAATACTTACAGTACTACTTGTTTGTAATCTACATTGGCCATTTTCATCCATCCATCTTTTTATGCCTTTTAAAATCTCATCTGAAAGCTTATGAAGTCACTCCAGTTCTTTTTTTTCTTCCCCACTTCTTTTCAACTCAGCTTTCAGCAACTCATGTGAACCTGCTGTCTAGTGTAAACTCCCTTCAGCTTCCTTAAAGTCCAGAGGAAACTTCAGTATGATAATTTTTAGAAGGCATGATCACATCTACCCAAAGACGCTCCAGTCCACTTTCATTTGCCAGTTTTTCCCTGGTGAAGACCAAGTCCAGGGCAGTTAATCTCTTTGTCATTTGTAGCTTCTGGAGAAAAGCCAGCCAAATGAGAAATTTGCCCCAAATTTTTGGCTCATTTGGATTTCCAACAGAAATCAGGAAAGTTAAAATCTCACACAACTACTCTATCACTCTTCCTTGAGTAGTTGGGTAAACTGATCTAAAATTCCTTTGTCTAAATTTTCAATCCTTTCAAGGATGTCCCTGTTTCTCTCCTTTTCTTTGATTTCTATCCAAATGAAATATTTCTTCACTCACCTATTCCAGTCATTGGTTTCATTGCACCTGCTTTATATAATGCCTTAAGTCATATTTGTCTTGCTGTGCTAACCGTTCAAGCTCAACCCCATTGTTTTTCGTTACTCATGCATTGGTACACCAGTTCTTGAAATCATCAGTCTTCTTTTCAACTGGTTCAGCTTTTGAAACCATTAGTCTTCTTTTCAGCTTGTTGTCTCCCCCCTCATGGGCTCCATCATCTCACTTTCTGATGCCTCACTGATATTCTTGTCTCCATTAATTGTTATCTCATTCTTTGGAATGCAGTCTTCCTTTGCAGCAAAATCTGGCTTATTGGCCTCCTGAACAGGTTTGTATACCAACTGACCAAGATTATACTTATCTCTGTTAAATGCAGCCTGTCTCTTTCCAGGAGGCATTTTTCATCAAAGTACAGACATAGCCCCTGAATCCAAATGTCTCATGACAGAACCATTTGCACAGCCAGTTAATCACATTCAGTATTCCTGTCTACCTGGACTACAGTCTTGAATAAGAAGGATTGATTAAAAACATCTGTAGTCCAAAGTTTTTCTGCCTTGGGCCTCATAGCCATTTGCAACACAGTGAAGGGTATGTCTGACAGTATTCTTTGCCACCACATGGACCAACAGGAATGGCTGCTGGTAATTCACATTTATGTATCTTTTCAAGTCCTCTGACACACTCTGGATCTTTACACCAGGAAGACAGCTCATCTTCCAAGACATATGTAAAGTGCTGCCTCTGTCCCATTCAGTAGAAGCTCACCACTGTTACCCTAAGGCCCCTTCTCTTTCTTTGGGAAGTGGAAGGGTCCGTTCCAACCACAGAGAATTTTATGGCCAACTGCAGACTGTCTCCCACATGTTGTCTCTGTTTGAGTGGCTTAGACTCATTGTCTGGAGTGAACTTGATAGTAATTTTGTATATTCAATTGATAGCATGCTTCCTTCTTTTCATGGATGGCTTCATATCTCTCCTGGAACCTGCCTCCTGCTCTGATATTCCTCTTCTTTTCCATCTTCCCTTTGTTTTTGTTCCAGGAAATTTCCTCAGTCAACAATCCTCAGTTTTCCTTATGAATCAAATAATGGGCAGGCTTCAAACAGATGTATTCAGTTCCAGTAGGACCACTGATTTTCATTTGTCACAAGTCAGGTTCCTATATTTTTAGGTGAGAAGATGGGCAAGGGACAGATCACAGCAGCAGTCTCACTGTCCTTGTCTCTTGATCCTATGTAGATGGTCAATAGACATGAGCACAAACTGGCACAATGGCGGTTTGTGATGGTTTTTGGTTCGATGGTGTTCATGAACCATAGACCATTAGCCATGCCAATGTTTTTTTTTATTTTAAATGAACTCATTCATTGCTCTTCTATAAATGAAAGGGGGCTTTCTGTATAGCTCAGCCTATGAGGGGTTTTTTTTTTTTTTTTGCACTATTCACCCTTATTTATGGGCCACAGCACCTACCTTATTTTCTCTGGACCTCCCCCTCCTCTCGACTGCTGCTGTCTGATAGGCTGTCTGGGGAGTTCTTTGAGGATTCCCAATGGGCAGCAAAATGGACAGCAACATTACACTTTCCACATTTGATGAATTAAGATGGATCTACACTAACTTTGACTTATAGTAAATTTCAATATAACAGGCCCATTTGAATCAATGGAATTTAAGAGAAGTAGACTCATCAATTCCACATTAATTCAATGGGCCTAATACAGTGCAGTTTACTACACTAAGCAACAGGATTAGTAACTCTTCCTGTGTTTTGTGGAACTTATTCCAAGTTAGGAAGGTATGGCATTGCAGCCTGAGTCCAAGTAAATATGATTGCTGTTCTAGTTAACCTGTATTAAATACTTTTAAAAATAGCAGCCTTGTCACTATATAATTCTGTGCCTATCTTTGTTTCAAGCTAACTCCCACCTGTTTCAAACCAAAGTGATGTTCAACAATGGCCAGGGAAAATGATGATAAGTCAAGAAAATCATAGCCCGTTCAAGGTGCTTATAATAGCTGTCAGCAAGATGACTGACAGCCTAGTACAGAGGAGAAGCCAAATATAAATGTGAATCAATAAAGAAACTGGGAAAACAAACTGAATTCATAAGCCCTTGAGGGTACAAGGAAATAAACTGTTGTTTGGTATTGGTGGAAGAAGAAATACAGTGTTTAAATGAATGACATTTTGGGCCATTACCCAACAGGGGATTTTAGCATCTGAAATTTAGATACCAAACCCAAGACAGTGTTTGTGTTGTTTTAAAAGGTAGACCAGTCAACTGTCAGAAAAGAACTTATTCAAGATCTTAAATAAATAAATAAAATAAAATAAAATAAAATAAAATAAAATAAAATAAAATAAAATAAAATAATAATAATAATAATAATAATAATAATAATAATAATAATAATAATAATAATAATAATAATAATAATAATAATAATACCCCCAAGGGTGCTGCCTTGTCGTGGCAGGGGGATTAACTGCTCCAGTAGGTCCAACCTTACCAGAGAGGTTTCGACTGAGGAAAAGAACTAAGTGCACCCAACAACCCATGAATCATGGTGAAATATAAAATAAAGAAGCCTATACTGGCTCAGTTGTCACCCAGATTAACAAGGACCACAATGGGTGTTGATAAGCAACCAGGGCATGGGCCTGTAGAGTTACTGGAAGCTGAACCATCTCAGAAGCGGCAGAAATATACTTTACCAGAGAATCGGGCAATCATGAAATGCTTTTATAGAGCAGAACCTGAAAAATGAGGCTACCAAAAGCGGATTCATCAATTATGGAATCAAGAGTATCTAAACTCCAAGATAACCGAATTATGATTAGCTGACCAGCAAAGATATATTGTCAGAAGCAAGGTGTTTAGTAAAGTTGAACTAGAAGAAATACAGAGGAGTTGTGAAATTGGAGGTCAATAAATAAGAGGAGAAAATAGATTAATAACTCCTGGGGAACAGTCTGAAGTTGAAGAAAATATGGATGTTGTGCAAAAATGTGAACCATAAGAAGGTTCAATTAGGATTGGAACACCAGCAGAGCTCACTATTAGGCAGCAAGAACTGAAGAATAAAATACTCACACATGCTGCATTAAATGAGGAGAGGGGAAGGTTCCAATTTTGAAGAATGTGCCTAGAAAAAATTTGGTACCATTGATAAACGATGTAAACTCTGCACTTGCAACAATCCAGATAATGCCAATTGAACAGATAAATCAGCTTGCTTATGGTAAAGCAGTAATAGTATCAGGAGAACTAGGGATTCCACAAATGAAGCCCTCGCCCCCAAAGTCTTGAGAAACCATGGTGGAAGATCAGGCTGGAGCTGAAAAATCAAAAGACTCTGAGCAGATGCAAGTAACTTAAAAAACCTGCAGAAGGACAAATTAAAGAATGGTAAGATCAAGAAATATTTGACTAAAAATATTGGCTAAGTACAAGGAAAATTGGAGAAGCATTGGAAATAGTAAGGCAGCAAATAACAGCAACAGCTAAAAAAATGAAAGATATGAAACTAGATTTACTAAGTATAAAGACAACCAATTTTTTCGATCGTATCAAATAAAGTTCTATCAGAATTTAAATCAGAAGATAGGTATAAAAGATGAAAAGCATAAAAAATGGCAACCATTCAGTTTTGGAAAGACATATGGGGGGACTGAGAAAGACTATAATAGAAATGCTGGATGGCTCCAAGATTTTGAGAAGAAATTCTCAAAGTGAACAATGGACCAACCAGAAATAACAGCTGATATGATCAACAAAAGAGTACAAAGAGTCAAAAGACATTACCTGGCAATGGGTTTTGGGTTAAACACCTGACCAGTCTGCATGGAAAAATGTCCCAACAATTTAATGAAATGTTGAGGACAGGTTATATTAATTAGTGGTTAGCAACTGGCAAAACCTATTGATTCAGAAGGATCCAACAAAAGGAGCAATACCTGAAAATTACAGACCAATAATGTGTTTACCAACTATGTATAAACTGCTGACAGGCATTATAGCTGATATAGTCCAGGATTATTTGGAAGCAAATAACATGCCACTAGAACAGAAATGGAACAAATGGGGAAGTAGAGGCACAAAAGATCAGTTACTCATTATAAAATGATCCTAGAGAATCGTAAAGCCTGGAAAACTAATTTATATATGATGTGGATTGACTATAAAAAAGCCTTTGACTCAATACTGCATAGTTGGATTATTAAGTGTCTGGATGTCATTGGAATACAGTCACCCCCTGCCATTTCGCGGTTCAGGTCCCGCGGTCCCGCTACATTGCAGGATCGCAGTACCTGCACCGCTGGGGGGGGGCGGGGGGCGACCAAGTCGCTCCCCACCACCCCCGCCCCCTCTGAGGCTTTATGGAGCTGCCCGGGAGGGTCGCAGGGAGCCATCGCATGGCTCCCTGCCACCTCCCACCCCCTCCGAGGCTTCATGGAGCCATGCAGGGGCGGCGGGGGCGGGGGCGCAATTTCCATTGAAATGCATTGGCAATGCATTTCAATGGAGAAATTTTCCCCATTGGAAAGCATTGAGCCAATGTTTTCCAATGGGGAAAATTTTCTCCATTGAAATGCATTGCCAATGCTTTTCAATGGAGACGGCCCTGGAGGAGAAGTCTCGGGCGGTGCGGGTGGGCGGCAGCGGGAGGTCAGATCCCCCTGCGCCACCCCAAGACTTCTCCGACAGGTACACAATCGCCCTCGCCCCCCCAGCACCCCCTTCCACATATCACGGATTTTCATGGATCGCGCGTTGGGTGGGTCCCTAACCCCCATGATCAGCGAGGGGTTACTGTATGTAAAAGTATTAGTGCCGTAATTGAAAATGTGATTAAGAACTGGAAAACAGAATTGTTTGTCAGGGACAAAAGCTATGGATTGGTTAGCATTAAATGTGGGATTTTTGAAGGTGACTCTTTGTCACCTCTATTTACTACTGCCCTGATTCCCCTCTCAATAATTTTGCAGAAGACAAATTTACGGTACCAAACTGCTAAAAATTCAGGGAAATTTTCTGTAAATAGTGGTCAAGTAGAACAGAAATGTTTTGATATCTGCAATCAAGTCAGAACTGGCATATAGTGACCATACTAGGGATTTCCGGGTAAATGAGCTATTTAAGGAGTGTGTTTTGAGAGACAGAGTCCATATAGCAGAGAAGCAAACCCTGATTTCTTGAGTCATAGTCCATTACTCTACCCACTACACCACACCAGATGCCCAAAACAGAAATTTGTTTACTTAATTTGTCTACCTTAAAATATTTTCATAAAAACCATCATTTGCTAATATAGTGTTGACTGTTGAGTATTGTCATGGTCAGCTCTAACTGGCTGAATATTCATCAAATGTACACTGTCCTATGTACTTGTTTTATATTTTTGATATATCTACACAGATATCTGAAAGTACTTGATAGTTGACATTACAGATGTGACAAAATGTCACCATTGCAAAGACTCCACTGTCAGATATTAAGAGAATAAAAAACATGTTGGATTAGTTTAGGTTTGTCTACAGGTGTTTTGCATGTATATTTAATTAAATTGTAAAATGGAGTCCACTATGTAATACTGAGTCATTGTAAACCCAGGTGTACAGAATAGATATATTGAGTAAAGCTGATACAAGGTAGATGCAACAGCATGATGTAAGTAGTTTCCTGATTGGTTACCATAAGTATCAAAGGGCTCCAGAAATCAGTAGCCTTTGGACCTTTGGTGAGAATGTACCCATATTGCCATGCTCTGTTTATATATTCTGTTATGTTGATATGCAACATAATGCATATGCATTTCACTGTAAAGTGAAATGTTGCTGAAACTCTGTTATATTTGTACAAATACAATACAGTGGGCCCTTATATAACAAGTGGTTTGTTTAACAGAAAATCTGCATAAAGGAAAACAATTCCGGATATTGGGGGAAATAGCTTAACAGCATCGTCTATGGGGGGAATCCATACAATAGAAAAATGGTCGCTATTGGGGATTAATCCATTTTCAGTGCATTCCTATGGGAAATCTGTACAAAGGAAATTTTGCTGAACAGAATTTCATTTGGAACGGATTAATTCCTTTATACAAGGTACCACTTGTAGCTCCTTTTAAGAAAATCTGGCTCTTTGCCTGTTTGAAGTGTATTTTGTCGCCCTGAGTTTAGCTTCCACTGGCAGAACAAATTGCTAAAACTCTGTCATCCACGTGGAACTGTCTTAATAGGGCAAGACAGATCCCCAAGATCCTCAAAAACTATTTGAGACAGTTGAGACTGAGACATCAACTTCATAGATTTCGTAAGGTGTGCAAAACCTAATCTGCAGAAAACTCCTCATTCTGTACCAAACAAGCAAGTTATCTTGTTGTAAAGCTAAGCATGCAGGCACATAGACCTAGCAAGTACAACAGGGCAGATGATTGTTCATAAAGACAGAAACAGCCTGCTTTAGTTGTTTATTCAATAATGCAATAGACATCCCATTTCTAGCTACTGCATTGCACATTTTATGGAAACATGTCACAACAGAGGGGCCACTATGACCCATCATCTCCCAAAGGCTCTGATGGAAAACACTTTTGAAGTTTTCCCTTTTATCATGTGCAGACAAACAAGTGGAGATTTTCTTTTCTTACATGACCTGAAGCAGTACATGTTAGAAGATCCTCGTGGTTAAATGCCTGTACTGCAGGTAAAACTGTGCTCATGACCTGGGGTTCAATCCCAGGTAGCCGGCTCATGGTTGACTCAGCCTTCCATCCTTCCGAAGTCGGTAAAATGAATACCCAGCTTGCTGGGGGGGGGGGCAATGTGTAGCCTGCATAGTATCATTATGTAAACTACCCAGAGACTACTTGAAGTGGTATGGGGATGTATATAAGCAGACCACTTTAGAAGGGTCCGATCTGAGGTTTGGTTTGCCTCCTCTGGGTTACCCAAATTATCAGGCCTCCCCACAGATCCAGATTTTGTAGGCTTTTAAAAATATTATTATTATTCTGTATTATATGTTCAAAATCTCTTTCCTGAAGGTTACTTACAGGCAGTAAGTGTAACTATTTTAAGTTAATATATGCCATTATTACTGGTCTCACACCTTTCTGCTGCCCATCACTAGATTGCAGTGTGTGAGAAACTCTTTGACATTGATTTCCACTCTTCAGTTCAAAAAGGTTTCCCACCCATGTAGTAGCAAAGTACTTTAAAAAGATGCATTAGATTGAAAATGTTAATGTTACAATATTGACTTCTTCATTAAACAAGAGGAACATTTCTAATCCCGAGAGAAAGCATATTTCAAATAATAATGTTAAAAGAGTTAATTTGTTAATTTTCAAATGTTATTCTTTCAATTCTTCCATTGGCTTGTTCTTCAATATAAAGATAAGTATTAGAGATGGGCACGAATAAAAAAATGGTGTTTTGGTTTTTCATTTGTCGTTGAGAGATCCATTTCGTTTTGTTTCCATTTTTCACAAATTTTTGGGAAAAATTGTTTTTGTTTTTTTTTCATTTTTTGTTTCTACCCACTTTTTGCGTGATTTTTAAAGCATTTCCATGCGGGAGTCTCCCCCAATGCCCCAGACCAGAGGGAAAACACTAAAAAAAGGATGCTGGCAGAGACACAGTATAGACTAGGTACGCAGGGAGGCTGCAAAGACAGTGGCGGGCATTGCCCAGGGTTCAAGGCAGCTGCAGAGTGACTGCACTGTGGGGCAGGGGAGGGTACTCACCAAGAGGTACATGCACACACTCACACAGGGAGGCTGCAGGACTGAAGCTAGAGTCGCAGAAACAGCAATCCCACCCTAATTCCCACTGGGGATTGCAAGGAGGACGGGGGCTGCCAGAGCTTTTTATGCTGTCTCTGGTTGCCAGACCTGCCCAGTCTGCAACCTGGGCATGCTATTGGTTGAAGCTGTCCAAGAATTTACATGATCCCATCACATGGCTTGCCTCCATGTTGTGGCTGGAGTGGCGACATCCACTTTGTCATCCTTAAAGGGAAAAGAAAAATACATCGCGATGGGAGAAGACAAAAACAAACGTTTTAAGGACCCCACCCCCTGGTAGGTAATACATTCAAATAATTATCGCATTATCGCTGCATTTTTATGGATGTCCAGGGCATTTTAATACCCAAGAAATCAATATTAGGCACCTGAGAGCCATTTTGGGTCGATGTCCCCTAACTCCCCTTAAAGGAAAAAAATACAGCGATCTGAGAAAAGACATAAATGCATGTTTTAAGGACCCCAACCCCCCATGGTAGGTATTATTAGACAGTATAAATAATTATTGCTGTGTTTTTAATGGATGTCCAGGGTGTTTTTTAACATTTAAAACAGCTCATTTCATTGCACATCGCCATTAACGAAAACGAAACTAACGAACACAATTTTTGTGGTTCTGTTCATTTTGTTCCATTTTCATCACAATTTTCATTTGTCATTTTGTTATGTAATGAAACGAATAATGAATAACAGAAACGAAAAAATGTTCATTTTGTGCCCATCTCTAGTAAGTATTTAGACATCATATTAAAGTGTTATTTCCAATAACATTATCTACTGTTCAGTAGTACAGATTTATTTATTTATTTATTTTTACCCACCTTGCTCCTTGAAAAGGACCCAAGGTAGCTTACAAGACAGAAAGACAATATTTAAAGTTGAACACAATGAATATACAACAGCTGTTAAAATTAAAGACAGCATTTAAAGCTCTAAACAATGAGAGGGAAGAGGCATCTTACATAATTAAAAGGCAAAATTAAAACTAAGAACAAGAAGTATGCAAATATGGAAAGGGGGGAAACACCACACTGAGAAACAGAAACAAGGGCATTGAAATAAGTAGTACTAAAATTCAATCAAAGCAGTAATGCATAACAATCCATTTAAAAATAATGTAACAGGTAGCAGATTATTGAGGCAAGGCTGGCCTGAAGAGAAAGGTCTTTCCCTGCTGGTGGAAGGATGTGACAGCAAGTCTGGCCTTCTGTGGCAGGGAGTTCCAGAGTCTGGGAGCAGCAACAGAGAAGGCCCTCTTCCATGACCCCACCAAGTGCACCAGTGAGGGTGTTGGGACTGAGAGAAAGGCATATCCTGATGATCTAAGCACCCAAGTCAGCTCACAATGGGAGATACAGGATCCAGGCCATTTAGGGCTTTACAGATGGCTGACTGCAATAGTATACAATCATAGAATCATTGTAGGGTCAGAAGGGATCTTGGAGGTCTTCTAGTGCAACCCCTTGTCCAAGGCAGAACACCTCATTCCATCCTGGACAGATGGCTGCCCAATCTCTTCTTGAAAACTTCCAGCGATGGGGCACCCATAACATCAGAAGCTTAGCTGTTCCACTGTTTAACGGGTCTCACTGCCAGGAAATTTCTCCTCATTTCCAGGTTGGCTCTCCCTCTGATGAGTTTTCACACATTAGTTCTTGTCATATCCTTAGGTACAACCGATAATAAATCAATGCCCCTTTCCCTGTGGCAACCGTTCAGGTATTGGTACCCTTCAGGCACCCATCAGTCTTCTCTTCATCAGGCTAAGCATACCTAGTTCTAGTCATTCATATGATTTAGCTTCCAGTCCCCTTATAATCTTCTCTGCACTTTTCCTAGGGCTTCTATGTCTTTCTTGTATTGTGGTGACCAGAACTGGACACAGTATTCCAAATGTGGCCTAACTAGGACATTATAAAGTGGTACTAATCACTTCCCATGATCTTGATGCTGTTTCCCTCTTGATGCAAACTAGGACCATGTTGGCTTTTTTGGCAGCTGCAGCACACTGCCACCTTATCCTTATGTGGTGGTCCACCAGGACATCTCAGTGCTTCTCACAGATACTACTGTTGAGTCAGGTACCACCTATCCTGTATCTGTGCATTTGGTTTCTCCTTTCTAAGTGCAGGACCTTACTTTTCTCACCATCAAACTGCATCTTGTTGGACAGGGTCCAATGTTCAAGTCTCTCAAGATCCTTCTGAATGTTGTCTATCTTCCAAAGTATTAGCAATTTCCCTCAGCTTTGTGTCCTCTGCAAATTTGATGAATTCTCCTTCAATCCCCTCATCAAGGTCATTTATGAAGATGTTGAAGAGCACTGGCCCAAGACAGAACCTTGAGGGACCCCACTGCACATGTAGATGTGATTCCATTGAGGACCACATGTTGGTATGATTGATCAGCCAGCTGCAAATCCATCTGGTAGTTGCACGGTTCAACCCACTTTGTTCTATCTTATGCAGTAGTAGGTTGTGGTCTACCTTATCAAATGCCTCACTGAAGTCTACTATGCCCACTGCATTTCCTTGGTCCAGTAATTTATGGTAGTCTCTTTATAAAAGAAGGCAATAAGATCTGTTTAGTATGTTCTGATCCTAACAAACTCATGTTTCACTGTTGGCTTTCAAACAGTGAAACAGTTTCCATATTCCCTTTTTCTGAGAAACACTTTGTACATTGATTATTTTGTTAAGGAACCTGGAACAAACAATGTGGACATCAGTCCACTTTGCTTACTGTGGGGCATCATTTCATGTTTGAAAGTATTTGACACCACACTGATAGATGGCATGCCCACTCAGTGTTACTCATTTGGGAGCTCCTGATGTGATGCCTATCACAATCAGAACGATTTAGGGATGACAACAGTGACAAAACATTTACATTCATATCTTGGCTTTTATCCAATGGTGGTACAGTGCTAAGAGAAGACCCCTTGGGTTAGAAGGTACATATTTTCAGAGTTTGTGCAAAGTGATAAACAATGCAATATAGGAGCTTTTATTAGTGGCTGCCAAACAATTTTGTGCAAGAGATTTGTGAAGTTTCACAACCTCTAAATAATAGCTTACACAGCTACTACTTCAGCCATGTAATCCAGTGGATTGCTAGGGCGATTTTTTACGTGGCTTGTGTACTAACACTTGATATGGGCCCTGTTTTTTTCACATCCAGAAATTCCAGAAAGACTGCTGGAATTCAAAAGAATGTCAGAACACTTGTTTTGTCTTTGAGCAACATATTCAGCAAGCAACAGAATATCCCATAATACACTGAAGTTTGTAATAACTTACCATTCAACATCCTGTTTCTAGTTCTGCTAATTCCTAATGTTCTCAAGAGAAAGAGGTAGATATAATAATTTTAAAAATATACAAAAAACCAGAAGCTGCAACATGAGAGGGAATCTGCTTTTATTACCACTGAGTAGAGATGGGCACGACCAGGAAAAATGACGTTTTGAGTTGTCGTGTGTCGGAGCCGGCCCGTTTTGGCTCATTTCCGTTTGTCGTGAAATTTTTCAAAAAATTGTCGTTTTGTTTGTCGTCTGTCGTTAGTACTGGTTTGGGGGTAGGGTAGCAGGCTCCTGGAGGCACCTCTCTGGGGTGGGTGCCTCCTCTGGCCCGGTACGAAGGGAAGGCATTTAGCAGGCTCCTGGAGGCACCTCTCTGGGGTGGATGCCTCCTCTGGCCCCCTGCAAAGGGAAAAGGAAGAGTACATGACCGTGTAACCATTGCGTACCAAGTGGCACTGGCAGAGGCACCTATCTTTTGGGTGCCTCTAGCTCACTAAGAAGGACAGCATACTGGCGTACAGTTTTTTTTTTGGAACTTTGGACTGGTGAGCGAGGTGAGAGAAGAATGCCTCTGCTGGGCGCCCGCTGTGACTCACTAAGAAGGACAGTGTACTTGCATGTAGTGCAATGTGAGTACAGATCTGGCTTAGGGTTGGGGTTAGGGCAAGGGCTAGGCTTAGGGTTATTACGGGTAAGGTTAGGGTGAGTTAGTGGGCTGCACCTCTGGGTGCCTCTGACCCACTAAGAAGGACAGTGTACTGGCATATGGGTTAGGGTTAGGGTTAGGGCTAGGGTTATAGTGGGCTTTTTATGCCCGACTGGCACATCCCAGAAGTCTCAGTCAAAACCTGGCCAAGTGGCCATGCGATTGGTGGAATGGCTCCAAAAATTTGCATGGTCCCATCCCATGGCCAGCCCATCATTGTGCAGGTGTAAAAAATAAAAATAAAATAAAATAAAATAAAATCAATGGGATTGGAGACAGACGTTTATTGCAAGAAAAACCCACTGCTGCTACTGTAAAAATTCCGGCAGTTAAAATACCTAATTTTCACATGTTTCTGTGTGGTGCTTTGGTGGGTTTTTGGACCACGATTTCAAAAAAAAAATTGCGGTCGCCATTTTGGATGCCCCCGCACCGCATGGCATGGCGAGACGACGAGGATGCCCCCCACCAGAGCAGCCCAGGACAGGAGAGGGGGGGAGGCCGGGACCCCCCCCAGAAACCACCCCTCTGGTAGGTGCCCTCACTCAGGTAGGCATATTTTCGCCTGCTTTTTTGGCCGGGAATCGGTTTTTTTAAAAAAACTTTTTTTCTGTGCCACTTGGCATCGCGCGATCGCCACGATGCCATGAACGACAATGACAAATCGGACCAAATTTTTCTTTTATCGGTTCGAGTTTGAGTTCTGACGGCTTAATTGTCATTACCGTTTCCGTTGCGTAACGGAAACGAGGAACAGAAACGGAAACGAGAATTTTGCCAAGTCGTGCCCATGTCTACCAGTGAGTGATAAAGGCACCATGGCAAACAATCCAAATCTTGTTATCGTAATCTAAGAAAATGGATACACTGGCAGCAAGGAGCAAGCTTGTTTGGGCCACTTGGAGATGGTTGACCTTGATTAGAACAATCTAAACAAGCCTGACCATCCGCATAGAAATGGCTGATAATATGAAGAGGTCTAATAAGTCAGCCATTTCATGATATTGGCAAATTAATGGCAGAGGATAGAGGAAAATATTTTTCTGTTCTCTACATAATATTGATACTGCACTGCTTCAGTTATATAAAAATGATTTAGTGTAAATACACCCCCGGCCCCTGCTTCTTCTGCCTTCTACCGAGGAGAGGAAGTGATTAATTTGACAGTATCCTGAAGTGGCTTGCATAGGCAGTCAGTTATGTTATGTTGTGAAAAGACCATTTAGATAAATTGGAAGTCAGTGCTATACAAATTCATCAGCATGTGGCCTTAGGAAAACTGTTAAATCTCCATATGTGGACAATTATATTGTTGCTTTTATTATTTCAAGTTGCATTGTGCATTGTTTTAGAACTACAAAGTTAAAAAGAAGCTTAATAACTGGCAGAGTAAATTAATGGATATATTTTGAAATATGAACCCTGACCTACATATCTTAAAGGATTTCTGTTCTGCAAAATGGTGGAGGTAATGAATGTGAAGTAGCTGAACCATTATGCAGGTCCTACAACAAAGCCTTGTTTTGGGATAATTATCCTGGATCTAAACAGATGCATTTATCTAATGACAAGCAAATACTGAAAGCATTGATCTTCAGCCTCCTATATCTTTTAGCCTCAGGGCTGCCTCCAGTCCATTACTGAGATTGGATATCTGATACCTACCATCTGTCAGATTCCCCTGCTAATTACACAGCTAGTATCCCTGGTTTTTCCAGACTAACAATCATTTATGCCTTCGCAATGCCTAAACTAAAATTGAGCAATCTCATGTGCAGGAAAAAACATGTATGTACATTCTTCATATATATAGCTATCCCCCAAATTTTGCTCATTTTCTACTCAGAGGAAAGCAATGGCAAACCTAGATAGCATCCTAAAGAGCAGAGACATCACTTTGCCAACTAAGGTCAGGATAGTCAAAGCTATGGTTTTTCCAGTAGTGATGTATGGAAGTGAAAGCTGGACTATAAAGAAGGCTGAGCGCCACAGAATTTATGCTTTTGAGCTGTGGTGCTGGAGGAGAGTCTTGAGAGTCCCCTGGACTGCAAGGAGATCAAACCTATCCATCCTGAAAGAAATCAACCCTGAATGTTCACTGGCAGGACAGATTTTGAAGCTGAGGCTCCAGTACTTTGGCCACCTCATGAGGAGAGAGGACTCCTTGGAAAAGTCCTGGATGTTGGGAAAGATCGAAGGCAAAAGGAAAAGAGGACGACAGAGAATGAGATGGTTGGATGGTGTCATCGATGCAACCAATATGGATTTGACCAAACTCCGGGAGGCAGTGGAAGATAGGAAGGCCTGGCGAGCTCTGGTCCATGGGGTCATGAAGAGTCGGACACGACTGAACGACTGAACGACAACAACAACATCAATATTATTGTTATGCTTCCACCTCGTCTCCCAAAAATTTCTTGCTATTTATCTAGCCCTATTCAGGCCTAAAGTCTGAAAGCACATAGGTGCAAGTCATGGTGCAAAGGTAAGCCCCATGCTGCCACTGCCCCCATCTCCAGTCCACCTGGAATAAAGTAGATCTTCACCTGTCAGCATGTTCAGCTGAAGGGACATAAGGCAGGGCTGCCTGTCATAGAAGGAGCTCAGAAATGTAAGCGCATTCAGCTGAATAAATTTATATGTTCCTCTATAGATCTTAATGATGAATGTGCAAAACTTTACCTTGTTTCCACAGGGAATAGGAGGGTTGAAGGCAACATTTCCTTGTGTAGCTCTCCTCCCATCCCCCAGCACAACTGCAGTCTTACACACATTCAGACTCAGTGCATGATTAGAGCTTCTTTCAGTTTCCCTTGTCGGCTGTCTCACTGAGGCAAAGTCATTCTAAAAAGCAGCAAGATAAAGGTAGTCAAGTAAGAGCATCCGCTTTGGAGTAATGAGACACTGATCAGTCATCATTTCTTAGGACATCATTCCCTGACCTGTTATTACAAAGTTGTCATTCTCATATGAGGTCTCCTGGAAATAATATTGGTACAGTGAAAATGATATGGGACATGAGGCTATGCCTAATCCTCTGACTGTTTATACCAGTCCTGGTCTGGGCTGTTGCTTGATTTGGCAACCGGCTTGTAAACAAAGCCATTTTTTATTGCTTGATGTACTGCTGAAACGATAAAGCTGTAAAGGGACTGGTATGAGATTCATGAGATAGTTTGGGTTTCTCAGATGGAATCAGTGCTGCATACTTTCAGCCATCTTGACTGTAATAGGCAAACACATTTTGGTTTATTTGTTCATTATCAGTATCATTTGCTCGATGGGCTGGTTTCTACATTTTCCCTCAGAATGATATACTTACCACATCACTTACATGCTTCCCCCCCAATCCATAATTCAAGAAGTGATGAAGTTGTTAATATGTGTCTTTAATTAGTATGTGTTCTCTTGCAATCAGTCTAGTACTACATCACCCTAAATTGTATCAATGTGTTGCTATGGAGTTTCTACCCATTCAGGGTAATGAATAACATAGGAACAGATCACCCATTACAAAACATAGAACAGAATCTATTCCTGAAGCAGTGACTTAGCGTAAGTTGTATTTTATTGATTTGAACCGCTGTTGTTACATAGCTATCCTGTAGAGAGGCAAGGAGCAATGGGTAAGAAAATAAAACGGTGCAAGCTCAGAATTCCTGGAGGAGATATTAGTTCATTGGAACTGGGACTTTTTTTCTATCAGCTTGTTTTCAAAAAATGGACGGAGGGTTGTTAAATGAAAACCTTACTAAAACAGGAGCAGCAACAAAACTTGAAAAGTGACCAGAAAATAATAATAATAAACCCATACTTTTGAATTTCTAAGAGACTCCTCCCTCAAAATCTCTATGGCTTGCTTTCAGGTGAAGATATTAGAAAATTTAAAAAAATGGCTGGAATCCTATTGGTTAGTTCCACCAGAATTTTACAGGAATTTAAGCAGTTAATTAATGCTGGTTAACAAGTTGAATATCTCATTCTAGACCAGCTCACTGACTGAATCCTGTTCATTAGCATATTAAGTTACAGTAAACTGGGTATATTGTATAAGTGGAGATTTCATGATCCGCTGATTCAATAGGCCTACAGTATTGCGACTTACTACACAAGCAAGAGGATTGCAGACATTGTTTCTGACAAGTAGCCAGAAATACAAGTAATTACATACATACATATTAGAGATGGGCACAAAATGATTTTTTATGTTTCATTATTTGTTATTCATTGCGTTACATAACAAAACGAATAATGATCCTAGGGGCAAATTTAACACTAACCGAACTGAACCAAGAAAAATTGGTTCAGTTAGTCTCATTTCATTAATGGAGGGGGCGGAGATGTCTCCTGCCTGGTGCTGGTCTGGAGGCCCAGTCTTCCTGGTGTCTGGGATGGTGACCAGGAAAAAAAAGCCAACAGCCACGCTACAGCTGTAGCGCAGCCATGTGGTCAGCAGTAAAAAATTAAAATAAAAAGAAAAGAAAATAAATAAAAATGATAAAAAGGAGCACTGACTAGGCCCCAAGCATGGCCTGGTCGGCACCCTAAAATAATAATAAATAATAATAATAATAAAAAACCCAGTGCTGACTGGGCCCCAGGGGCCACGCGGTCGGTGCTGAAAGAAAAGAAAAAAAGCCCCGCGCTGTAGCCTGTAGAAGTGGGGCCTGAAAGAAAGGAAAAAAAAGCCCTGTGTGCTGGGGTGTTAAAATTAAAATAGAAATAAATAAATAAATAAGGGAGCGCTGACTGGACCCCAAGGGTGGCCTGGTCGGCACCCTAAAATATAATATAAAATAAAATAAAATTAAAAAGGGGGCAGCCTCAGGGGCGCTCAGCACTGAAAGGGAAAAAAAGCCCCACGCTACGGCTGTAGCACAGGGCAAACCCGGAAGTGAAAAAATAAAATAAAATAAAAATTATAAAAAGGAGTGTCAACCGAGCCCCAAGGGTGGCCTGGTCGACTCAGCACCCTAAAATAAAGGGGGTTTTAATAAAACCCAGCGCCGACTGGGCCCCAGGGGCCGCGCAGTGGGTGTTGGGGAAAAGGGGGTAAAAACATATAACAAATTAACAAAACAATGAAACAATTTTTTTGGTGAAAATTTGCAAAAAACAAAATGAAATGAAACTACCTCCTTAACGAAATGAAATGAAGGAAACATCATTTTTTCGATTTGTGCCTATCTCTAATACATATCACTAATGAACAGGAGTCTGGCAATAATTGAAACAAAGAATGCAAAATTATGACAGTACATGAGAATTGTTTTTGTTACATTATCTTCCAAGGTCTTTGACCCAAAGTTGCTTCTCCAGCCATGTGGGAGGAAGAATAATTCCAAGCAGACCGTCCTGTTTTCTGTACACCTAGGTTGAAATTAGTAACTGTTCTACAAATACTATGGTCAAACTATGGCAGTTGGCCTGTCTCCAACCCCTGGCATACTTGGGAAGTTTACACTTGTCTCACCATATGAGGCAATTATGCCAGTATGACTCTTTTAATTTCTCATAAAAGTTTAACATAACATTGGATATTGAAGTAAATTAGAAAAAGAAGCTCTCGCCTCTCAGCCAAACATACTTTTAAAGTCCCACCTTCACTCCCTACAAAGTAGGGGACTCATAGGTAGTGTACCAGAAATAATATTGCACAAATTCACTAACCCTGGGAATTAAGATATAGCCAGGGAGTTATCCTGAAATAGCCATCCCTCAAGGAGGTGAAAGGGATGGTTTGCAGGTATAGGGCCTTTTCAGTAGCTGCCCCCATGCTATGGAATGTCCTCCCGAGTGAGATCTGCCTGGTGCTGATGATGACATTTTGGCACCAGGCGAAAATCCTTTTTTTTTTTTACTGATATAACATAGATTGTGGGTCCTGTATTGTATTTGTATTTAAATGTTTTATTGTTTTTGTTTATTGACATTCTAATGTTTAATTGTTTTAATTGTTTCTTGAATGTGAGCTGCCCGAAGACCTTTGGGTAGTGGGCAGCATATAAGTTGTATAAACAAACAACTGCCTAGATGCCCTAAGCACATCCAATCTCACCTGATTTCAGAAGCTAAACAGGGTAACCCCTGATTAGTACTTGGATGGGAGACCACCAGGGAATACCAGGTGCTGTAGGCGCCTGGAGTAGGAACTGGCAAGCCACTCCAGTATTCTTGCCAAGAAAACTCCATGTACATGGAGTCACAAAGAGTTGGTCACAACTGTAATGACACAACCAACCAACCAACCAACCAACAAACTTGAAGCTTGTCCTGTGTAGGAAAAAAGACAGAAGGGAACCCAGAATTTCTACATGCATCTCCAAAGAATAGCCACCCTATACACAGCGTTTTAGAAATAATTAACCCTAGCTTTATTCATGATGCTAATATTGCAGTTCACAGTTGCACAGCAAAATCCTATGAACCACAGCTGTTTTTTAAGTGGATAGATAGAAAGCCAATCTGAAACTATCCTCACTGGTAAAAAGTGACCAGCAGGTCAACTCAGCCTGGAGGGTGTCATTGTATACCAATGGGTGCTGGTGGAGGTAGTGGACTTCTTTGCAGACATAGAGATGTGGTATTATTGCTGTATTTGGCTAGTTTCCAAGACCTGGAAAGCTATTATGCAGAAGACACAGTTTTGTATTTTGTTGCTCCATAGAGTTGGACTAAAACCACCAGGTATAAATTTCAAGGAAGTGTCAATGTACTACGCTTGGGTAGTACTCCTTCACACTACTCTTTGGAGGAGGAGTTTGTCTTTGATATAGGGCATGCCCCAAAGAGGAGTCGTTAACAAGCAGATATGCCATAGCTGCCTCCAGCATCACAGATTCCCCATACAGCAGCCCTAGGTCTGCTATATGGCTGATTTTGTTTCTTATGGGTTAATTTTTTAAAAATCAAGTTCTTTTCACCCTTAATATGAAAACAAAAGAAAATATATCAAGAAAGGTATCTTCTAACATGTTGTTGTTGTTGTTCAGTCGTTCAGTCGTGTCCGACTCTTCGTGACCCCATGGACCAGAGCTCGCCAGGCCTTCCTATCCTCCACTGCCTCCCGGAGTTTTGTCAAATTCATTTTGGTTGCATTGATGACACTGTCCAACCATCTCATTCTCTGTCATCCTCTTTTCCTTTTGCCTTCAATTTTCCCAGCATCAGGGATTTTTCCAAGGAGTCCTCTCTTCTCATGAGGTGGCCAAAGTACTGGAGCCTCAGCTTCAAGACTGAGGCATTCTTCTAACATAGCAAAGCTAAGGAACTGCCCAGAGTTGCCATGCGGCTAGATGGAATGGTAAACAAACAAGCAAACAAACAAACAAACAATGTTCTTTCACTTATTCACCCTCTCATAAACTTTGTTCCATCTCTTCCCATACTTAAGAAAATTATAAATTGAACATCCATTATAAATTGAAAATAATGATAATGCATTGCTCTCTAGCTTGCCAGATGCAGGCTGCCATCTGATTTATAAATTAACACCACTGATTTAGATAAACTACAATAGGGACTATCATCCCTCTGATCCAGGAGTAAGGATGGAAGAGAAGAGAAAGCAAAGGTTAGATGGCCTGTTGAATTTTATAAGCATATTTATCCAAAACAGTTGTTATGAGTTGTTTCCTGAATCAGGTTTACCGTAATATGTTCTTTAGCAGATGACACTAGAGAAGACAATATTGAAATGATGGAGTAACTGCTATGCTTTTGAGCCACTTCTCCCATCTAAAAGATATGTACCCCAGAAGTGCTTTGCATTTCAAGATGCAATGATTATATGGCGGCTGTAGCCACCATATAATTTTGGTAGATGAGATGTTTCTCTGTCATCTCTTCCATCAAAACAAGAGATTGTATTTTATTTCTTTTTTGGCAAAGCTTTTTATCATGACTATTATTCATTGGTGTTGCCATTCTACTTATCAATCCTGTCACCTTCTGAAAGCTTGAAGTATCTATTTCTGCCTTTTATCCTAGTGGACAATGCAGAAATGCCAATAATGAGGTGAAAATCATAGTTTTCTAAAATGTTTCCCCTTGCAGAGGATTAGCTTTTGCTGGAACATAATCATGGACTACATTTCCCCAGGGAAAACTTGAAACAGCCCTCCACCTTTTGGACAGTAGATTTGGATGGAATCCATTGCAATGTGCAGAACGTTTAAGAGACAGGGTGAAATGAAATCCCCACCCTCCTATTTTGTGACTGGAACTGGTCTCCATACAAACTGAGCCAACTGGGAGAAGATGGTGTGCTTTGTTAGCAATAATACCACATATGTTGGCATGTTGCTTGATCATTTATATGATGGCTCTGGTTTTTTTTTAATTTGACCTTCAGTTCTAACCAATGTTTATAGTATAGTTTGCACATTTAAGATTTAGTTACACTCTACCTTGGGAACAAAATAGTAGTTTATATTTTCAATAAATAAATAAAACTAATTGCATCATGAAAACCATATTTGCTGACATTCATTTGTGTTTATTCATTTATCAACCCAAGAGGGCAAAATCCATGATGACGAAGCTGAATCATGGGCTCCAAAGTACTTTTTGAAGGATGGGGGGTTGTAATAGACAATGATATAAATGCCCCTTTCAAGCCAAAGTCTAAAAGAAAAATATTCTGTTTACCTTGAATTCATGAGTAAAATGGGCATCTTTCCCCTCCATACTCCCCTTCTCTATTGTGGCAAAAATCTTCCCTAGCATCTTCTACTTGATAATCTTCACCAGAAAAGTTTACCCTGAATCTTCTATGTGTACATGCTACCACTTAACATCATAGCAGCCAATCAATTTACTTTAGACCTAAGGAATCCTATGATAGTGGTATCTCTTTGTTATACTATGTATTTTGTGGGGTTTTTTTGTAATTTCCTTTTAGACTTCTTCAGTGTTAGGATGTTGAATATAAAAATGTAAGAATATAAGTTTCATTCCAAATATTCATTGGCTGTTGGATGTATGGTACATTTGCATGGCAGTAACTTGCCTTATGTTGTTTTAGGGCTCTGTTGTAAAAACAATTCTTCAAGAGATAGAAAGCAGATACCAGATCTGGGTGAACATAACCAGGGGAGGGGGAAGATGGGGAGGGGAAGACGGGGAGGAGAATCGCTGGAGGGTAAGAGAATGGGAGAGGTTTGAATGTGGAGGTGGTGGAAGGGAATTTGGGAGTTACAGACAGTTTTTACCTTTTCTGGCAGAGCAGCAGAGAGGAAGGAGCTGGTCAGAGGAGCACACCACCAAAGGGCAGAGCTAACTTCTTCTTTTTGCAGGAGCAAGGGGCGGAGTTTTAGCTTTAAATAGCTGCTACCAGCAGTCTCTCAGTCCTTTTCTGGCAGAGCAGCAGAGAGGAAGGAGCTGGTCAGAGGAGCACATGGCCAAAGGGCAGAGCTAACTTCTTTTTGCAGGAGCAAGGGGCGGAGATTTAGCTTTAAATAGCTGCTACCAGCAGTCTCTCAGTCCTTTTTTGGCAGAGCAGCAGAGAGGAAGGAGCTGGTCAGAGGAGCACAGGGCCAAAGGGCAGAGCTAACTTCTTCTTTTTGCAGTAGCAAGGGGTGGAGTTTTAGCTTTAAATAGCTTCTACCAGCAGTCTCTCAGTCCTTTTCTGGCAGAGCAGCAGAGAGGAAGGAGCTGGTCAGAGGAGCACACGGCCAAAGGGCAGAGCTAAATTCTTCTTTTTGCAGGAGCAAGGGGCGGAGTTTTAGCTTTAAATAGCTGCTACCAGCAGTCTCTCAGTCCTTCTCTGGCAGAGCAGCAGAGAGGAAGGAGCTGGTCAGAGGAGCACAGGGCCAAAGGGCAGAGCTAACTTCTTCTTTTTGCAGGAGCAAGGGGCGGAGTTTTAGCTTTAAATAGCTTCTACCAGCAGTCTCTCAGTCCTTTTCTGGCAGAGCAGCAGAGAGGAAGGAGCTGGTCAGAGGAGCACACGGCCAAAGGGCAGAGCTAACTTCTTCTTTTGCAGGAGCAAGGGGTGGAGTTTTAGCTTTAAATAGCTGCTACCAGCAGTCTCTCAGTCCTTTTCTGGCAGAGCAGCAGAGAGGAAGGAGCTGGTCAGAGGAGCACACGGCCAAAGGGCAGAGCTAACTTCTTCTTTTTGCAGGAGCAAGGGGCGGAGTTTTAGCTTTAAATAGCTGCTACCAGCAGTCTCTCAGTCCTTCTCTGGCAGAGCAGCAGAGAGGAAGGAGCTGGTCAGAGGAGCACACGGCCAAAGGGCAGAGCTAACTTCTTCTTTTTGCAGGAGCAAGGGGCGGAGTTTTAGCTTTAAATAGCTTCTACCAGCAGTCTCTCAGTCCTTCTCTGGCAGAGCAGCAGAGAGGAAGGAGCTGGTCAGAGGAGCACAGGGCCAAAGGGCAGAGCTAACTTCTTCTTTTTGCAGGAGCAAGGGGCGGAGTTTTAGCTTTAAATAGCTTCTACCAGCAGTCTCTCAGTCCTTTTCTGGCAGAGCAGCAGAGAGGAAGGAGCTGGTCAGAGGAGCACACGGCCAAAGGGCAGAGCTAACTTCTTCTTTTTGCAGGAGCAAGGGGTGGAGTTTTAGCTTTAAATAGCTGCTACCAGCAGTCTCTCAGTCCTTTTCTGGCAGAGCAGCAGAGAGGAAGGAGCTGGTCAGAGGAGCACACGGCCAGAGGGCAGAGCTAACTTCTTCTTTTTGCAGGAGCAAGGGGCGGAGTTTTAGCTTTAAATAGCTGCTACCAGCAGTCTCTCAGTCCTTCTCTGGCAGAGCAGCAGAGAGGAAGGAGCTGGTCAGAGGAGCACACGGCCAAAGGGCAGAGCTAACTTCTTCTTTTGCAGGAGCAAGGGGCGGAGTTTTAGCTTTAAATAGCTTCTACCAGCAGTCTCTCAGTCCTTTTCTGGCAGAGCAGCAGAGAGGAAGGAGCTGGTCAGAGGAGCACACGGCCAAAGGGCAGAGCTAACTTCTTCTTTTTGCAGGAGCAAGGGGTGGAGTTTTAGCTTTAAATAGCTGCTGCCAGCAGTCTCTCAGTCCTTTTCTGGCAGAGCAGCAGAGAGGAAGGAGCTGGTCAGAGGAGCACACGGCCAGAGGGCAGAGCTAACTTCTTCTTTTTGCAGGAGCAAGGGGCGGAGTTTTAGCTTTAAATAGCTGCTACCAGCAGTCTCTCAGTCCTTTTCTGGCAGAGCAGCAGAGAGGAAGGAGCTGGTCAGAGGAGCACACGGCCAAAGGGCAGAGCTAACTTCTTCTTTTTGCAGGAGCAAGGGGCGGAGTTTTAGCTTTAAATAGCTTCTACCAGCAGTCTCTCAGTCCTTTTCTGGCAGAGCAGCAGAGAGGAAGGAGCTGGTCAGAGGAGCACACGGCCAAAGGGCAGAGCTAACTTCTTCTTTTTGCAGGAGCAAGGGGTGGAGTTTTAGCTTTAAATAGCTGCTGCCAGCAGTCTCTCAGTCCTTTTCTGGCAGAGCAGCAGAGAGGAAGGAGCTGGTCAGAGGAGCACACGGCCAGAGGGCAGAGCTAACTTCTTCTTTTTGCAGGAGCAAGGGACGGAGTTTTAGCTTTAAATAGCTGCTACCAGCAGCACGCGCCTTACGGCGCGTGCAAACTAAAAAAAAAAAAATCTGGGTTTAATTGAGTTCCCAAGCCAAGAAACTCCTCAGGAGGTCCTACACTTCCTGACGTGCTTGCAGTTGGAGTAGAGGTGCTTTAGCGATCCCTACACTGTTAGATTTTGACTAAACAATAAAAGAAGTAAAGAGTCTTACTAGATTAAAAAAAAAGTGGGAGTTTATATTTTTGAGACCTTGAATACCTTTTATTGTAATCGTTAAAATGGAGTTGGAGGGAGCAGCTGTAGTTACCTGCAGTACTTGTGCCATGTATGTTATCTTGACAGAGCGTGTGCAGAACTACATCTGCTGCAAGTGCAAGCTGGTAGCGCTATTGGAAGAGAAGGTCCAGCAGCTAGAGGCTCGCATAGTGGACCAGCAAAATATTAAGGAGCTTGAGCAGTTCCTGGACAGAGCGGAAGAGACTATCTAGGTCCAGGAAGAGACAGGGCACACTTCAGAGGAGGAAATCACTCCCCCAACTCAGGAGGTGGATGGGTGGAGGAATGTGACTCAAAGGAGTAGAAGGCCAAGGCATCGCTCAGAGAGTCTCATCTTGCACAATCAATTTGAAGCTCTTTCCCTCAGCACATCTCATGAGGCACACATAGAGGAAGAAGTGGTTCCACCGGAGGATCTCTCCCTCATCACTATTGATGAGATACAACATCAGGTACATGTTGATGAGCAGGCTGCAGGAGAGAAGCTCATTGTGCTAGGGGATTCTATCATTAGAAATACGGAGGGATGGATTTGTGAGGAGCATGATAACCGGATGGTCACTTGCCTGCCGGGTGCAAAGGTTGCAGACATCACCAGAAATATAGATAGCTTGTTAGAGAGAACTGGGAAGGAGCCAGTGGTCATGGTACACGTCGGTACCAATGATGTCGGGAAGGCCAAGCGGTCAGCCTTGGAAGCCAAATTCAGGTTGCTAGGTAGAAGATTGAAGTCCCGGGCTTCCAAGGTAGCATTTTCAGAAGTGCTACCTGTTCCTCGTGCAGGTCCCGCCAGGCAGGCAGAACTCAGAAGCCTCAATGCGTGGATGAGGCGATGGTGTCGAGAGGAGGGCTTTAGATTTGTCAGGAACTGGAGAACATTTTGGGACAAGCCAAACCTCTTCAGGAGGGATGGGTTGCACTTGAATCATGATGGGACCAGATTGCTGGCACTCAACCTCAAAAAGGCAGCAGAGCAGCTTTTAAACTGATAACTGGGGAAAGTCGACAGGAGCTGTGTGGCATCCGAGTTGAACACCTCATCCTCGGGAATGAGGTTGGAGAGGGTAGAGAATTACATAGAGATGACATAGCAAGTATTAACACTGGCAGAATAGCGGAATGTGACAGTTTGTCTACTGAAAATAAAAGCTGTGGGGGGAGAAGAACAAGGCAGCAGCTGTTGCGGGACCCAAGGCAGCAGCTGTTGCGGGAAGCCTCCGAGCAAAGATGGGAGAAATTGAACATCTGGCAGCTAGGGATAAGATTGATATAATAGCCATAACAGAAACCTGGTGGAATGTGGAGAACCAGTGGGACACAGCAATCCCAGGCTATAAACTCTATAGAAGGGATAGAGAGGGGCGGGTTGGAGGAGGAGTGGCCATCTATGTCAAAGAAGGCGTAAAATCCAGCAGAATGGAGATTGACAGAGGGTCTGACTCCACCATAGAATCACTGTGGGTTAAACTACCAGGTCCAAAGAGTGATGTGATAGTTGGAGTATTCTATCGTCCACCAGATCAAAAACTTGAGGGGGACCTTGAAATGAGGAGAGAAATCATGGAGGTGGCTAAGAGGGATAGGATAGTAATCATGGGGGACTTTAATTATCCCCACATTGACTGGGCCAATGCGAGCTCTGGGCAAGAAAGAGAAACTGGGTTTCTCGACTTGCTGAATGACTGTGCCTTAGAGCAACTTGTCATGGAGCCCACCCGAGAACAGGCAACTCTAGATCTAATATTGTGTGATACTCAGGACCTCGTCAGGGATGTGAATGTCACTGAGCCTCTGGGGAACAGGGACCATGCTGCAATTACCTTTGCCATGCATGTCGGAGGAAGAGTGTCAACCAAATCAGACATAAAAACCCTTGATTTTCGAAGGGCAAACTTCCCTCAGATGAGGAAACTAGTTAGAGAGAAACTGAAGGGGAGGGTTAGAAGAATCCAATCTCTTCAGAGTGCATGGAGCCTGTTTAAAACAACAATAATAGAGGCCCAGCACAAGTGCATACCACAAAGAAAGAAGAGCTCATTTAAGTCCAAGAGGACACCGGCATGGTTAACGAGTGGAGTTAGAGAGGCTCTAAAGCACAAGGAGAGGTCCTTCTGTAAATGGAAATCCTCCCCAAACGAGGAAAATAAAAAGGAACACAAACTCTGGCAAAAGAAATGTAAAAAGATGATAAGGGAGGCAAAGAAAGACTTTGAGGAACGCATGGCTAGCAATATAAAGGGTAATAATAAAAGCTTCTTTAAATATGTTAGAAGTAGAAAACCTGCCAGAGAACCAATTGGGCCTCTGGATGGTGAGGGAGGATAAGGGGAGGTTAAGGAGGACTTGGACATTGCAGAGAAATTGAACGAGTTCTTTGCGTCTGTCTTCACGACAGAGGACCTTGAGCGGATTCCGCCGCCTGAGCCGCCCCTCTTGACTAAAGAATTAAATCAAATACAGGTTAAAAGAGAGGAGGTTTTAGGACTAATTGATAAATTGAGGATTAACAAGTCACCTGGCCCAGATGGCATCCACCCAAGGGTTATTAGGGAACTGAGAAATGAAATTGCAGATCTCTTAACGGTAATATGCAACTTGTCTCTTAAAACGGCCACAGTGCCGGAGGACTGGAGGATAGCAGATGTCACACCAATTTTTAAAAAAGGAAGGAGGGGGACCCAGGAAACTACAGGCCGGTTAGCCTTATATCTGTCCCAGGGAAGATGGTGGAAGGCCTCATCCAAGAGAAAATCTTAAAACACATAAAAGAACAAACCTTGCTGAGAGAAAATCAGCATGGCTTCTGTAAGGATAAATCTTGTCTCACAAACCTTTTAGAATTTTTTGAAAAGGTCAACAGGCACGTGGATTTGGGTGAACCGGTGGATATAGTCTATCTGGATTTTCAAAAGGCTTTTGACACAGTCCCTCACCAAAGGCTGCTGAGAAAATTGCATAGTCAGGGGATAAGAGGGCAGGTCCTCTTATGGATTGAGAACTGGTTGAGATCCCGGAAACAAAGAGTAGGTGTCAATGGGAAATTTTCACAATGGAGAGAAGTGAAAAGCGGTGTGCCCCAGGGCTCGGTCCTGGGACCGGTGCTTTTCAATCTGTTCATAAATGACCTGGAGACAGGGATAAACAGTGAGGTGGCCAAGTTTGCAGATGACACAAAACTTTTCCGTGTGGTAAAAACCAGAGAAGATTGTGAAGAGCTCCAGAAGGATCTCTCCAAACTGGGGGAGTGGGCTGAGAAATGGTAAATGCGTTTTAATGTAACCAAATGTAAAGTAATGCATATTGGGGCAAAAAATCCAAGCTTCATCTATCAACTCATGGGCTCTGAGTTATCCGTGACGGATCAGGAAAGAGATCTTGGTGTGTTGGTGGACAGCTCCATGAAGGTGTCTCCCCAATGTGTGGCAGCAGTGAAGAAGGCCAATTCCATGCTAGGGATTATCAAAAAGGGGATTGAAAATAAAACAGCCAACATTATAATGCCATTATACAAAACAATAGTAAGGCCCCACCTGGAGTATTGTGTACAATTCTGGTCACCGCATCTCAAGAAAGACATAGTGGAACTGGAAAAGGTGCAGAAGAGAGTGACTAAAATGATTACTGGGCTGGGGCACCTCCCTTATGAAGAAAGGCTAAAACAATTGGGCCTCTTTCGTCTGGAAAAAAGGCGCTTGAGGGGGGATATGATTGAGACATACAAAATAATGCATGGTATGAGTAAAGTGGATAGAGGGAAGCTCTTCTCCCTCTCTCAAAATACCAGAACTAGGGGACATACACTCAAATTGAGTGCTGGGAGAGTAAGAACTGACAAAAGAAAATATTTTTTCACCCAGCGCATTGTAAGTCTATGGAACTCCCTGCCACAGGATGTGGTGATGGCATCTGGCCTGGATGCCTTCAAAAGGGGATTGGACAGATTCCTAGAGGAAAAGTCCATCACGGGTTACAAACCATGATGGAGATGTGTAATCTCTAGGCTTTAAACCAGGGTACTTCAAGGGCCAGATGCAGGGGAGTGGTATCAGGAGACAGATATCTAGTCTCATGCGCTCCCAAACGCATCTGGTGGAGCCGCTGTGAGATACAGGAAGCTGGACTAGATGGGCCTTTGGCCTGATCCAGCATGGATCTTCTTATGTTCTTATGTACCTTAGAGCCTTCTGGTGAAAAATGGGGTTGGTAGTAGTGTAGGAATATAACGGGAATATTAATATGCCCAGATATTAATGATCCAGCAAGCTTCCTGCAAAGCATTCCGGGGGTGATATTGACACACTCTCTCTCGTACGGGAAGGCCCTGAGAGGAGAACAATACAGCCCTAAGATTAATGTACAGGAAGCAGATGGCTGACTATCTTTTCCTCTCATGTCATGCCCAGAGGAAAAAACAAGGACATTCCTTATGCCCCACTCAGGCATGAGATGGCAGGTCAGGAAAGCAAGCTGCTGGGGTATCTAACATTTCCATCCCTCGCTAGGTGACATGTCCGCATCACAGAAAGCCATCCCCCGGAGTCCATCAAGCCAATGAAAGGCTGACACATAGGATACCACATGATATCTGTAACTCCACCTCTTACAGCTAATAAAGGTGTGCCTTGCAGCCTGCTCAGAGGAAGAAGAGCATGGCAGCCTGACACTGTTGAACCCAACCATACGTGTCCGTGTAGGTTATTTCCCTACATAGTAGGGAACAACATAACAATGGCAGTACCGAAGTATTACTTTTGGTAATAGAAACTTTGACTTATGGTCAGTCTATTTTTATAGGTGTCCATCCTGCATGTGAAATTTATCTCAGCGGTTTCCCTTTGTATTCTTGATTTGTAATGATTCTGTTCCAAAGTGGTGACCATGAAATCTTCCACAGAGTTTCCTACTAGATTGGAATGGCTTGAGATGGGTTGAGGAGCAAGTGGAGCTGCCTTTGATATTGTATATGGCATTATTAGATCTATGCCATCTTTTGCCAAAAATGCTAATCTGTACTGTACTTTATATGGGACGAACAGGACATTCTGTATGGAAACTGATCAGAGGTCACAAATTTGACATCAGGAACCACAATACACAGAAACCCATCTCAAACCAAAATAGAATTACAGATTTTTGCCTGGAATTCTTGCAGACACTAACATGGCTACCTCTACCAAAACTTCAGTGTTAGGAAACGTCTCATAAATGTGGTCTATTTTGCTGCACTACTACAATTCTTTGCTGATGTATTTTATGCTACTGCTTCACATTATATCATTGTTCCTATTTCCTACTCATTATACTATGATGGGTGTCTCTTTCTTTCTTTTTAAATAGAGTTTTACAAGCTTCTCTTTCTTACCTTGTCTGCTTATTGTCCCTTGTATCCAAAGGAACCTATTATGATCTAGGCAAAACAACTGGGCTTTGGCAAGTGACATGAAATACCTCTGTCTGAGACCCAGATGAGATATTGGTTGTCTGGGTTGAATGCAAAAACATCTTCCTATGCACTTGGATTTTCATAGTGTTTTCATGGTACAGCATGCCCATGTTCCCATTGGAAGGCCATCTTCTGAAGTGTAATTTTGATGTGCAGGTAGCAGCCTTTCTAGTGAAGTATCTTCAGGTCTTCAGGACTGGCTCAGTCCCCATAGATCGGTCACTAGAGTCTTCTGGGCAGGAAAAGCTATAAAGGGTTTCCCTATTCAGTGGAGTATTGCTTGCCAAACATAATCTGAACTCAGTGTCACAGTGCACACCTTACACATAGCATATTGTTAGAAGTTGAAATAGTTTTAAGGTTCCACAAACAAAATTCCTGTAGAATTATGTCATGCCGTGTGATCCCACTTGCGAATAAGGTCAATGTTATCTCATGATGACCAACTCAAACACAAAGTGAGCTATTTTGGAACACTTGGAGTTAAGAAAATCTGTGCTGTGACAAACAGATGTCTTTCATTATTTGAATCCCTTTTCATACTGTGTATATAAATAATAGTTAGAACTAGAGATGGGCACGAAACGAACAATTTTTGTTTCTGTTTTTGCTTTTTCATTTCGTTACGCAATGAAACAACAAACAAATTTTGTCTCCAAAATGAAACAAAACGAACAGAAACACCAGAAATTTTGTCGTCCGTTTTGTTTTCGTTATGGCAATACATTGAACTGCTTTAAAAGCTAAAAAAAAATTCACAAAAATTGAAATAAATGGTAACAAAATGGTAACAAAACGAACGAAAATGAAAACAATTTTTGGTGAAAATTCGCGAAAAATGGAAACGAACCGAAACGGACCCCCTAAACGACAAACGACAAATGAAACACCATTTTTTTTATTTGTGCCCATCTCTAGTTAGAACCTTTGTCTTCTGTTATTTATGTTCATTCTAACTAGCCCTTTGGCCCCGATTTCTTGATTACTTCAACCCTGCTTCTGGCTGAAATCCTGACAGATGAAGTGTCATCAGTGGAGTAGCAAGGTTTTGGGGCTCCTGGGGCCAAAGTTGTTTTTTGCACCCCTCTGGCCCTCCCCAACTCCATCCCATCCACCCAGCACACCTGTGTATGTCAGGCATGCATGGGGTGGGCGTGTGCATGTGTGTGCACATGCACATTAGTGCCCATGCCTTACCTTTCCTGCGCATGGTAGCAAAGAGTTGGAGGAGGAGGAGGGCGCCACAGCCACCACTCTTGCCTGTCTGCTGTCTGCCTGCAGTCAGACTCAGAGATGGCAGGCGGGGAGGGGGCAGGGGTGGTAGGCAATTTGGTGCCCCCTAATTGCTGCACCCAGGGCGCCCCGCACCCCTTGCCGTCCCCATGCCATGCCCCTGAGTGGCATGGATTAAGAAATCTCCATAGACATTATCTGCTGCATCTGCTGTGTTGCATGACTTGGTATGCAACAGTTAATGTCTGCAGACTTTTCATTTTGTTGACAATTCACAGGTAAAAGTTATGCCTTCTGTTAAACAAAGGACCATGATCTGCACCTTTCTTGATGGGAGACTTTGGAAAACTGCAGTGGATCTGTCTAAGTGGGTGTTCAGCACTAACACGGGAATGGATTTGAACAAAGGATTTGGGGGATTTATATCCCTTTAGTGCACTTTGCACCCCAAACAGAACCACAATGCATTTCTTCTTAATTGGCAAAATGATAAAAGACCACCTCACTAATTGGTACAGTGAAAACAAATATGTCTTCAGAGTACTTGACTAATGAACCAAGTGATAGCTTCCTTAGTGTCCTGGCTCCAGGTGTCTGATGCTAGGCCTTGGGCTGGTAGAACTGGAATAAACACCTGATTTTCCCAATTATCTGCCAGGTAGGGGAAAGAGCAGTAGAAGAAGAAGGGAGAAAGAGCTGAAAAGCAGATTTAGCATCTAGAAAAAAACCAGGCTAAGGATGGTAAATGAGACATTAAGCAAAGATGGAAGCTTATGGATACAGACAAACTTGGGAATCAAATAAACATTTATGCACCTGTTACTGGGATGGCCTTGCATTGATCCCAATGTAGAGCTATCAGGGAATGAAAACAGGACCTTCAGCATGCAATGCCTGCGCTTGGATGCCTCTTCATTCCTTCTACCACGTCTGTCTCCAGTTTCAGATTGTGCTGTTAAACTGCTTGAGCTGCACAACACTTACCATATAATTGCCCATCCCCCATAACTTAAACTATTTATTTTAATGATTAACAGAAATTGCTGGTTGCAAATGAAGACATTTGGAAAAGCATCTTACATTTTTTAAAAAAATATAAAACAGTTGCTTAAAACATTTCAAGGGTAGTAATGCTGGAAAGACTCACTCAAAATGACTCCTTTGTTGTTATTCTCTGGGTTGTTTCTTTTAAAGCCACTGTGTTGTTTTATGCTTTGATTCAGCATCCCTCCTGCCTTGGTGTGCAACAGCCTGTAAATATTTTTTTAAAAGCAATTGTTCTCAAGAGCATTTGAAGGCAATCATGTAGATTAAATGCCCTATTTCATATGGATGGAACCTGGCAGGGGAGCTACCTACAGTGTACATGTATTTGTTTGTATGCTTGGGGGGCAGGGAGAAGCCAAGATGATGACTCCTTATTCTGTGAAGTATCTGTACAAGGGCTCTGATTTTACTTTATCGATGGGAATTATACAAAGGCTGAATGTATCTTCGAGCTAGCCAAATTCTTTAAATTTATTTACAGTCCTAAATTTCAATGTCCCCTGAAGTTGTTTGTCTCATGGTTGCCATTTTTATGAGTCTTTATTGTCTTGTTTCTGAAAAATAACAACAATGGGAACTTCTCAACACTTGTTAAACATAACAATTATGAAGGCACTATCCCTTTCTCATCCTTTTCTATAAGCAGCACCTATCACAATCACCACCAAGACCTTGGTGTGCTTTAAAGACTAAGGCATCAGGTTTTATGGACTGCTGTCTAGTTCACTATAGGCACAGGGTATTATCTAGCTAATAATAACTATGATGTGCCACTAAGTCAGTTCTGACTCAAGCAACCCTTTTCATTACTTTCCAGGAAGAGAATAGAAGTGGGGGCATCCTGGCACTGTGTAGCTTGTCGAAGGCCACAAAGGCCAACTTTACTCATAGAAGACACAGTGGCAAATTGAACTCCCAACCTCTGGCTCTGCAGTCAGAAGGCTCTCTGTAGTTTTGCTGAGCTACGCAGCCACATTGTATAGCTCAGCAGACAGATGTTTAGCAATATGAATATTGGCCATATACTGTATAATGCACCTTTCTGCTCCTAATCATTTTCCTGACCACAGTAACTACAATGTAGCATGAGGCAGTAACAGAAGCCAGCACTTGAATCACACAATGCGCTACTTTCCTAACTAGATATTTCTGAGTACAGTGGTACCTCTAGATACAGTTGCCTCTAGATACGAAAAAATCAAGATACAAAAGGAAATTATTGGAAATGGGAACACCCCGTTTACAGGGGTGGGGTTGTAAGGCATTGCAGAAAAACCCCTAAACTGGTGCTTCCTTTTGCAATGATTACCTTTTGTGCATGAAACCCCTCAATCAATTGGCAGCTGAAGAGCAGCTTTCAGAGCTCTTTTTGACAGCTCCGACAATCAGCTGATTTTGACAGTTCCAACAATCAGCTGGCTGTCGGAGCTGCCAAAAGGAGCTCCAAAAGCTGCTTTTCCCTGCCACAACACAAGGCTTTTTTGGCACTCCCCACCTTGTGTTGTAAGGGAATGCAATTTAAAAAATTAAGCAGTGACCTCTGGAACAGATTAATTGATTTTCAATACATTCCAATGGGAAATTGTGCTTAGAGTTATGTTTTTTCATTATACAAAGTGGACCCTGGAATGAAATGATTTTTATCTAGAGGTATCACTATACTGAGAGTCCATTAAAAACTATAAAAGGAACTTGCCTTGCAAGAGAATTGTAACTGAAAGATGAATCCCTTGCAGGCAGTTAGGATTAGGCCAGCCAGAACCCTTTTCATCCAGCCAATCCCAGTCATCTGTTGGCAGAAAAATCTGCTAGTAGAATGCTCTGCTGGCTGATGATATGACGACAGAAGAACCACCAATGGATAAATAAAAGATAGTGGAAGGGATGAAGTTGATTAAACCATAATTAAATCTTTTTTTCCACACTCAAGCAAATATCCACCATGCCAATGGAGTTAGACCAGGGAGACAACAATCCTAAATTGATTCCAACAATCCAAACCTTGGAGGGGATTTGACTTCATTAGACCTTTCATTGGCAAGATGGCCAGTTAAGACGGTACATATGGTTGGATTACTACTCCATTAAAGTCCATCTTTTTAAAATACTGACCAGACATGTTCTTTCTGGCCCTGCCAGACAGTGATAGTGACTGAGCCCAAGCCTGTTGGCATGTGCAACATATAATTTGTTGTCTAGTTCCAGCTCTTAAACAAAATGTTGAAATTCAATTCTTCACAAAACCTGCAGTTTATGAACGTGGGGTACTGTCCTTCTGTATCTACAATTGAAAGCACAAGGAAATGCCTTGAGATTGCTGCACAGTATTGTGCCTGTGCTGCTGGCAGGAAAAAGGATTCCAGTCTTTAAATAGAAAAGGGCAGCCTAAATGCTGACAACACTGATGACAGCAGTCAAGATGTTCAACAAGATACTCTCTTCTGCTCACTGCCATTAACAAAGTGACGATAAGGAAAGGGGGATACTAGAAGCTGGCTCCTTTTTTTAAATCAGTTAACCATTTCCCACCCAAACACAAAGCAATTGTCGGGATTGAGTTTTGTTTTGTTTTTGACAAGTGTGAATAGTAGCAGATACAAAAAGGTATCCAGGAGACCTTCCTGGCAGAACTGACTATAAAAGAAAATATTTCATAGAAAGGGTCATGCAGTAGGAAGAGAGGAAGACTTAATGTGAGGCAGATGGTCTCAACAAAGGAACCACAGATATTAGTTTGCAAGACCTAAGTAGAAATTATTGGAAAATAATATACTGTATTGCTAGGAAGGGGGACAGTAGAAAGAGAACAACATAATGTGAAATGTTGATTTGAAAGGTCTGAGCAAAGCTGTTAATGAGAGGACATTTTGGAAGTCATCAAGTGCTTCTGTCATCACACATCAGAAGTAACTTGATGGCACATGCAAGACTAGGCTAAGGATGACACTTTTATAGGCCACCATTAAAATAACAAAAAATCATAGCAAGCTTTCGAGAGCAATACCCTCTTTTTCAAAGCATGTACCAAAAGTGCAAACATGCCAAAATATGTGGCTTGTCAGGAAATTATTCTTAGATGTAAAGTTCTTGGAATGATGATTTTCGCAAGTAACTCTTGTATTCGATTAGGCATGAAGGAGCAGGGCAGTTGTTGAAGCGAGCGCACTCGCTTCGGGTTGCCATACCCCGAGAGGCCAGATGAACTTCCACCCGAAATCGGGAGTGCGCTCTGCAGAGTCCCTGCTGGCTTTCCGCAGAGCGGTGAAAACCATCTTATTCTGCAAGGCCTTTGGTGACCTAGCCCAATAGTTTCAGTTTATGTCCCCCCCGCCATCTGCTGTCCATTCACCCTACTGCTCGATGCCTACGATTGTTGAACACCAATGCAAGGGTGTTTTATGACTTCTATGGTTGTATTTTAATGCTTTTAATCATTGCTGTCCAGTTTATGTTTTGTGACTTGTATGATTTGTGCTGAATTTATCAGCTTTGTAAGCGGCCCAGAGTCCCCCTAGGGAAGATGGGTGGGGTATAAATTTAATAATAAATAAATAAATAAATAAACCTGCATCTGAAGTCAAGGATTGGGTTTCATACCCCAGCTCTTCAAACAAAGGGACAATGGTCATGCACACCCACCCACAACTCCTCTCCATTTTGTTCATAACATCTTTGGAGGGCTTTTTTATAATAACAAGATGGGTGGAATTGTTGCAACTGGATATAGATCTGGCCAAAGCTCTGACAACATCAAGTAAGACCATACCCAACCACAAAGCAAAAAGCATTAATTTCACATAGTTGTTGTGCGTTTTTTGGGTTGTTTGGCCGTGTTCTTCCAGAACACGGCCAAACAGCCCCAAAAGCTCACAACAACTATTGGATCCTGGCCATTAAAGCCCTTGAGAATACATTAATTTCACAGCTTAAATGAGTGAAGTTCTGAATATTTGTTATATATAAGAACCACCAAATTTCTTTCTCAGTACCAGGACCTGCTTGGCCAGGAAGTTCTCCTCCTGGGAGTCAACTAATTGAATCCAGACTGACAGTCAACATTTCAGATTGCCATAGACCTGGAGTTGATTTTCTCTTTGAAGACTTGTATTGTAGCCTAGTCATTTGAAATCCTGAGACAATGCTTACTGAAAGGGACAAACATAGAAATACTTTGACTATGCCTTGCAGAATTGCACGTTTTGTCCTGGAAGATGCATGACAAAATAATCCTTTCTGGAGGACTTTCATTGTGTCACCTTCTTTGACTGTTTTGGTGACCTTTGATTGCCCTTGAAACATCTCTCTCCCTGGGTCACAAAGCTGTAAAATGTATCTACTTTGTAAAGATTTTGCTAGTGATCTATACGTGATCCATTCATAATGAAGTCATGATTTATCTTCTTCTGAGCATCAGCATTTTAGCTGCTTTAATCTGGATTCCTTCCATATTTAAACAAAGCAAAACAAAAATAAAAACACAACAAATGATTGGTGGGGCCAATCATTTACTTTTAAGATAAACAAGATTGATCTTGGCCACTTATTTAAATTTGTTTTACATCTGAAGACCTTTAAGGTTGCTTGTTTCTGTACCAGGGCAAGACAGTTTCACTTTATTTTAAAAAAATCATAACTTGAAAACCCTTTGCTCAACTTTTCTACACTTGACTTAGAGCAAGAGCAGACTGCCTGCAAAATCTGTATCAAATGTGGTGCTGATCTGAAGTCCAGTTTCTAGTGCATAATGTTGTTTGGGGTGCCCTGTTTTTAGAGTCTCCTTGTAGAATGTTAATTTGTTCTGTTGCACAATAACCACTGCTCATTTGTGTGCTAATAATGCTTCTTTATTATCTAGTACAAATGAATCTGTCCAGGGTACCAGACAGAAGTTATTGTTTTTCATATTACCCTGTTAGCAGCTCATTGTACTCCCACTGGGTAACAGTCTTACTGGCTGCGGTCACACCAGCGTTCTCAGCGTATATAAATTTCATGCAGATTTTTTTTGGGGGCAGTCACATGGTTTTTAATGTGCAGTTAGTGTCCTCTCTTCTGCGTCATATTTTCCTATTCTGGTTCCATCTCTACCTGCCTACTTTGCATTTTTTCCACGGGAAGCTGTCAAAAAGGGGAACAACTGATTTTAGTGCGTATTTTCTGTGTCCTGCTGTGGTTACAGAAGCAAATAAGTAAGCATTTTTGAGCAAAGTTTCTAAATCCAGCCCCCTGGCAGTGGTTATTGAAACTTTGCTGAAACTGCTTTTCAAGGGGCGTGGTTGGACAGGACTGGAATTTACTTCTCTTTGCGGTTAGGAAGCGATCTTTTTATGTGCAGTTAGCCGAAGGGAAACTACGGAGAAAACGCAGGTATGACCGCAGCCTTAGTCTCTAAGACTCAGTTAGACCAATTCCTTCTCCCTTTCTCTTGTTTCTAGTTGATAACTTAATAGTGGAGTTTAAGCTGGCATTATGTTTACTGGCATCATTTACTTACTTTTTCTTTTTAATGTATACACTTAGATGTCTATATATCTAAGGAATTTCTGAAGTTTCTAGAAGTTACTACATTTTGGGCAGCTAAGTGTTGGTTCCAGTCCAACAATAGTAGGAGAAGAGGAAATACTTAAAGTGTTTGGAGAAGGAGGAAAATGAATAAGCTCATTGTCTGAATAGATCACTTTCAGGTTGACACTGAAAAGCTATTTTTTAAAAAAGGATGGTCCAAACTCTCCTATTGCCTAAGGCAGAAAGTAGAGCAGAACTGTACTGCAAGCCTGACTTTCCTGCACTGCATTGTGGATGGGAATCTTGTTAAATTCCCATTTCTCAGTTAGTTTGCTCTACTCCTACCGATTTCTGATTGCCAGTGCAAATCTGAAACAAAACTAGTGCCATTTTCATTTGGGTAATGAATCGCAAAAACATAGCAAACACTGGAGGACTGCATAATTGATCAGAAGACGAAAACATACTTCCAACTTTTTAAAAAGTCCACAGGAACAGGTGGCCTCTAATCACATTTTGAATAATGGTGCAGCAGCAGAAGTTCAATTTGGACAAAAAAATGACCATCCAAACATGAAATCTTGCCATAAGGATAAGCAAGGATTTGCTTCTATAATAGATCTGTGCACTATTATACCCTGCATGGTTCATTTCGGGTCCAGATAAAGTCACACAAATCTGGAGATACAGACACACTCAGTCTTGATGATAGAAGTGATAATAAGAAAAAAGAGGCAAAAATGTGAGAATGTAAGGCCAATATGCTAAACCGAGGTGAAACCCACCCACCCCGCTTTGCACTGCAGATAATCAAGAAGAGTTGTGAGTGTTTCCAAGGGGATATGCCACCTAGTGATCTCACTTAGAGCCCCTTCCCACATCCTCAGCAATTGGGGTGTGCTCCCTTGGGCTTCACTGGGGAGTGAAGCTGTCAATCCATTTCTTCAGAGCTGTTTCCTTATAAGGCATCCAAGGCCTTTTCCTTTTCAGATGTTGACCTAGGTATTTTGGGATTGCACCCAAGGCACCTATTAGTATTGGTATTGCTCTTACTTTCTTTTTCCATAGCTTTTTGATTTCTCTTTCTAAGTCCCGATGTTTGGTTATCTTTTCTAACTCTTTGCCATTGATTCTTGCGTCTCCTAGTATTGTCATATCAACTGTTTGGCCTTTGTTTTCTTGCTTGTATACTATTGTGATGTCTGCAGTATTGTGGACAAGGTGTCTGTCACATTGGATTCTGAAATCCCAGAGCACCTTGATGACTTGAGTTTTGGTCATTATTATTATTATTATTATTATTATTATTATTATTATTATTATTATTATTATTATTATTATTATTATTATTATTATTATTATTATTCATCTGCTTGCTACCTTCAGGAGGCTGGAAATAAGTTTAAAGAGCGCGCTCTCCCCACCACCACACAGGGTGGAGGGAAGAAGAGAGTGCTCTCCCCACCACTTTCCCCCCTCCCAGAGCCAGCGCCCAGCGCGGCGCCCAGTAGCCACTCAGTGCTAGCTTCAGGAGGGAAGAAGATTTAAAAAGCCCATTCTCTCCTCCCACCTGATGGGGTGGGGGAAGAGCAGGCTTTTAAAATGTTCCCCAGCCCTCCCAGGGTGCTGCTGGTGCCGGCAAGCTGGCCAGGAGAGCGCTCCCGTGGCCGCGGGACCGCTCTCCTGATCAGCTTGCCGGGTGGCTCTGGCAGCACCAGAGCCATGGGCAGGCTCCCCGCAGCAGTGGGACCGCTCTCCCAGCCAGCTTGTTGCCAGCTCCAGCAGCACCTGGCCCTGGGAGGACTCCCCACATCCGTGGAACCGTTCTGTCCTGGCCGGCATGCCGCTGGCTCCAGTGGTGCCTGCCCCTGGGAGGGCTCCCCGCAGCTGCAGGACCGCTCTCCTGGCTGGCTTGTTGGGCCCGTGCCGTGTCCCTCTGCCATGCCCCACTGCAGGCCAGTGGCGCATCCCTCCACCGCACCCCGCCGCGGGCCACCTGTCCGGCCCACGCCACATCCCTCCACCATGCCCTGCCGTGGGCCAGCCGGTCTGGCTGCGCAACATTCCTCCATCCACTCTGAGTGGATGCCAGTAGGAGGAAATAAAAAAAAATAACACAGAGGCACTAGCGGCTCTCTGCTGGGAAGCACTGGCCCCAAGCCAGTGCTTCTCAGCTATAGCCTGTAAAAATAAAAAAGAAAATAAAATGCCCTGCAACGGGGACTATTTAAAATAATACACCCCCAAAAAAAAATTAAACGTGTGCCTCCGGCCCGTGGCCGGCCAGAAAAAATCAAATAAAAAAGTTTTAAAAACAAATGAAACAAACGAAATAGAAAACTATTTTTTTAAAAAAAATTGTTTTGTATGAAACGAAACGAAACGGGAGCCAGGACAATGAATAATGCCCATCTCTAGTTGTGGACCAAGGAATTACAAGCAAAATCACTTAAAGTGGTAGAGCAGTTTGGGAATGGTAGTTGTGGATACAAACAACTGCAACATTAATGCAAATATAGTATAAACAGTGAATTTGGTTTGGACATCATCAATTTAAAAATCTCCCAGAACAGGTGAACTGCTTCAATCTTTTTGCCATCTCTGCAAAAGATCCTCCTCCACCTCACTTCTTGAAGTGCTATGTCCTCGTAGAACATTGGCAATCAGTAGCCTGAACTGGCTTGTATCTAAGGCTATTCTAGCTGCCTAGATGCCCTAAGCACATCTGATCTCGCTTGATTTCAGAAGCTAAGCAGGGTCGACCCTGGTTAGTACTTGGATGGGTGACCACCAGGGAATACCAGGTGCTGTAGGCACCTGGAGTAGGAACTGGCAAGCCACTCCAGTACTCCTGCCAAGAAAATTCCATGGACATGGAGTCATGAAGAGTCAGTCACAACTGTAACGACAAAACACACACACAAGGCTATTCTAAAGAGAGCAGCTATGCTCATTGTGGACCATTGGTTTTAGTTCTTATGCCAGAATGTTCTTCTACACCCTGGGCCATGTTTCCCATCTTTTTTTCCTTGAAGGATAACTTGCAGCAGATGGTATTTCTTACTGTGCATTATGTGTCCAAAATATTGCAATTTTCTTCTCTTTACGGTATTGAGGATTTCTAGCTTTTTATTCATGCTCTGTAATACAGCCACATTAATGACTCTGGCAGTCCATGGTCTCTTCAGAATTCATCTCCATCTCAGCCACACCCCATTACCTTTGAATCTTCCTTCAAATCTCTCCAGCAATACGAAACTTAATGCACTGGACAGGGTATTGTTTTCTCAATCTGCTCATGTGTGGAGTGTACTTGGAGGCAAGAATATGGCCACCTAATTGGAGCAGTAAATTGATGACAATTAGCATGTTTGCCATTGAATAGCAGCCAGCCATAGCCTTGATAACCCGGTTGTTGGTAATTGACTTTAATGCATCATCATAAGAAGAGATTAGCAGCTCAACACTGCAGTTTTTTTAAATAAAACACTTCCCCTGACCCTAAGGAGCACAGAACATTTCAAGCAGGCATCCAAATATACTGGGAAGAGAGAGGTCATGAATGATTGCACACAGTCTAGACACATGTAAAGATAATTCATAGACTGAAGGAATTCAGGACACTATAATGGATTTTTCCACTGATAGGGCTCCACCAGCAGCTTTGCACAGGTTAATAAAACAAGTTTTAAATGGTATTATAATACTTCACTACAAGAAACTACCAGCAGTGTGTTCTCCACCTGAGTGATTTATAATTCTCAGAGAGATACTGAGAGAATTGTTTTGTAACAAGGTTAATAGTGCAGTAATTGAAATGAGCACACGTTCTGTCCGAAGGAGGGAGGGGTGTAATCTCTCATATTAAAAACACGAAAATGCATAGGAAAATTAGAATCACTCATGAAACGTGATGTTTGTACTCACAGCTTTTTTTTTAAAAGAGTGAAATAAAAGAAAGAAAGAAATGCAGCACAGATGGTAAGCATATGCAGCCAGCATTTATTTCCAGAGGTGGAAAAATTCCAGAGCCACCTCAGTTAGCAAGCGTTAGCTGATGTAATCTCTCCAGAGATAGGAAAAGTTATTTCTTTGGACAATTATGCCCTGAATACTACCTGTCAGCATGACCACCGCTTGTAACAGAGGCACACTTCTTTGGTTGGTTCCAGCACTTTTGAAGCATATGACTGACCTTATTTTAAAAATAAAGGAAGGCTTTCAACTCATTGTTGTTGTTCAGTCATTCAGTCATGTCCGACTCTTCGTGACCCCATGGACCAGAGCTCGCCAGGCCTTCCTATCCTCCACTGCCTCCCGGAGTTTGGTCAAATCCATATTGGTTGCATCGATGACACCGTCCAACCATCTCATTCTCTGCCGTCCCCTTTTCCTTTTGCCTTCAATCTTTCCCAACATCATAGACTTTTCCAGGGAGTCCTCTCTCTTCATGAGGTGGCCAAAGTACTGGAGCCTCAGCTTCAAAATCTGTCCTTCCAGTGAACCTTCGGGGTTGATTTCTTTCAGGATGGATAGGTTTGATCTCCTTGCAGCCCAGGAGACTCTCAAGACTCTCCTCCAGCACCACAGCTCAAAAGCATCAATTCTGCGGTGATCAGCCTTCTTTATAGTCCACCTTTCACTTCCATACATCACTACTGGAAAAACCATAGCTTTGACTATCCTGACCTTAGTTGGCAAAGTGATGTCTCTGCTCTTTAAGATGCTATCTAGGTTTGCCATTGCTTTCCTCATAGGCATGTATTTTAACAGACACCAAGAACTGGAAAAATTGATTTGTGGCATGAGCATTTCAAAATGCCAAAGTGGTGGGTCTTGCACTGGAAAAAGAAAATATAAGGTAGGAGCTTCAAAACGGATTACCTTTGAGGCCACATCTTTCACTGAATTTAAAAACAAACATGGCAAATACAACACCATTAAAGAGGGCTCTACTTGTGTAATGTAAATTTCACATGAAAAACTTTAAGAAAAGTATTTGTTTGGCATAACCAAACTAAAAAAGGCCTTAAGCAAAGGGTCTTGAGCCTATATTAAGAAGGCCATATAACAGTGGCCATTGCCAAAGCTAGAGACTGGAATGAAGTTGTTGGTGCCAATCCCACCTCTATGAACTGCCAGGTAACTAATAAGAACATAAGAAGGTAGCCAGGTAACTAATGAGAACATAAGAAGAGCCATGCTGGATCAGGCCAAGGGCCCATCTAGTCCAGTTCCCTGTATCTCACAGTAACCCCACCAATTGCCTGTGGGAGCACACAAGACTAGATATCTGTCTCCTGATACCACTCTATTGCATCTGGCCCTTGAAGTACCCTGTTTTTAAGCCTGGAGATTAGACATTCCCATCATGGTTGTGATGGACTTTTCATCCAGGAATTCTCTTTTGAAGGCATCCAGAACAGATGCATTTGCATATTATACACATATGAGTCCACAAATTGCTTACTCAAGCCATTACCTGCGTGTGCATGTTCCCTACTCATAGCAATGCTATCTCTTGCTGTTTATCTAACTCTCACAGCATGGAAATGCTGAGAAGGTTGTTTTGTTAATAAGATGGTAAGTTTTGCCATTGAAGCAGTATTTCTTTAGAGGCCTTGTTCTGGTTGAAAACCATATCTTTTTTTCTGGGGGTTTGTCAGTTTTGCAGGACTGCACTGCATGGTGTTGTGCTTTGCCAATTTGTTATCATTCTGCCAACAGTGAAAACCCACTTCTTTAGGCAAGCTTTTAACTCTTTTGACAACTGAACAACATTCATAACTGAGTTCCAGCATGCCTTTTTCGATCGAGTTTTCAAAGTTTGAAATGCTTTTAATCATTCAATGTAATTGCTAATTACTGTGCTTTTAAATTCAGTTATTTTAATATTGTGAATCACCTGGAGTCTTCTTATCAGGAGAAAGGTGGCCTATAAATAAAGTAAATAGATAAATACATAAATACCTGGTTTTGTTTATTTGCTTGCTTGCTTTGTATTATTTCATGGTTGGGTAAATTCTAATTTCAGCATTTTTTTCACGAGGATCTTTTTGTATTCAGGCAAGCAAAGATATGATGTATCTCCAAGCAAGTCCTAATTGTCTCCAGTCAAAGAAATATGAGGTCTTTCCATTATGCCTTACACAGCTGCTAAAATCCAAATCAATCCACAATAATCCTTTGTGAACAAAGCCCCCAGTTTGCAGGAAGCCTGGATGCTACCCAAGTTTTCCAGAAGGCCAAGCTCAAGGTGCATCTCTACTCATGTCTTCCTCGTGGTCTTTTCACAAGGATCTGGCTGGCCATTATGTGACTGTGATCTGATCTAGCATATCTTCTCATGATTCCAAATAAAACACAGTCTGTCATTGTTCCACAATTCTAGCACACTTCTGTAGTCCCTAATACTGTATGTGGAACTGCTAGGATTCTAGGTTCTCCCATACACAAAAATAAAGAATACCAAGAGGTTCCCAACTAGCCTGATTTAAAAGGGCTTTGATCTGATACTCCAAGGCAGTTCTGTTGTGCATTGTTGGGTTATGATCAATATGTTTAAAAATATAACTTGGGAAGTTATAAATGGTACCACGGCTCTATAATGAGTGCACTTGTAGTGTATCTAGTATAACCTTCAAGGAGTTCATTTCTGCAAGAATTTGAATGATGAAGATCTCCCATAAATTTTAAAAGGAGCCCAGTTCTCTTCATAGTCTTCTTAGAATGCTCATTACTGTGACACAAATCATAGCAAGTGTCTCTCTGCAGCCTTGGCATGTCTTTCCATGGCTGGCTTTTAATCTATACATTCACATTCCACACACCTGCAAGGAGTTATCATTCACCTCTGAAATAAATGGTTCGGTGGTCAAACCTTTATGGGGGAGATAAGGTGCCCTGTGATCTGTAAGTTGTGCATGATTTCTTAGGCAAGTAGCCACCTGGAAAAGCATTTTGAAAATATGGCCCCCTCATCAATGAACACACCAACTCACATGTTTTAAAATGGCAATGATTTGTTGTAGCAACAAAGATAACTATCTGGAAAGGAACGAGTCTCCAAGTGTGTTGAATCCAAGGGCTTTTAATGTATGCAACTGTTCTCATTTTATGACACTATGCATGGATATTACAATTTTGAACATGGGCAGCTTTTGTATCAGGTTTTTAAAGGAAAATATAGATCAGCTCTGACTGTTCAAGGATAAGTATTTATTTTCAAAAACGGATTGTGCTATTTGCATAATTAATAAAGTAACAATAGCTCTGAGGAATCTAATCACAAAAACAAATCAAGCTTGTTCTGCTTTTATTATTCAAGACATTGTGGAAAACAATGTGCAGCATTTTTGAAGGCTAACAGGAGGGCTCAATAGATGCTGGATTTCAGAGAATGCTTCTAAACCTTGAGAACCATTCAGCAATGGAACCAGTTGCCCTTGCAAGCTGCACACTCCCATTCTACAAATGGTCCTACTGGGCAGTAGCATTCCTGCTATTGGCTTTCATGAGTCTGGAATTCATCTTGTAAGGTGTAAGCAGATGTCACATTAGTTGTCATATGGAATTTGTTCATCTATGTTGTACATCACCCAGAGTTCCTTCCCTATGGTAAGACAGGCTGTCCATAAATGCAAATAACAAATAATAATAAATAAATCATAGATCCAGTCCCTGTCAAGGAGGGAAACTGAACTTCCAACCTCTGGCTCCACAGCTAGACCACAATTAGCTTAAAAGGCTCATTTCCACATTCACCAAGGGCTTAGCAGAATCAGGATTCCTCACAGACAGGAAAAAGCAACTGTGTTTACAAACTATAGAAGTACCCCCTTTCTTGCCACCTTCCTCAGCTGCTTAGCTATTATTATATATTTTAGCATTCACTTGTAGTGCCTATTAGAGATCTTTATATTCTGACTGGTATATTCTGTTGAATATTTATAGCTTTTATGAGACATTTATGAGTAAACAAGAATTTTAGCAAAAATTCCAGGGAGGGTACTTCATAAGATCATTAATATACTGCTCTTTGATGGCAATAAAGCACAAAATGTCTCCTAATTGCTATATGATGCTATACGTCCATAGCTTTTATTGGCAGAGAAACTTCCAGATCAATTTAATGGTTCCACTGTCCCTTTGGTCTGCTACAGTTGGAAAAAACAGTTGGTATTGTATATTCAAGGCAATGGTATAGTAGACTAGATTTCATATACACTCAAAATATGAATATGTTTTAATTGTACTGGACTATATATTGTCCCTCATTATTGTAAGCCACCTTGGGTATTTTTCCAAGGAGAAAGGCAGGGTAAAAATACTAAAATAAAAAAATGAAAATAATAAAAAAGACAAGTTGATGGCAATGTGATTTTGCTGTGATGTACTCAGGATGCTGACCAGAGTTTCTGCATCCTTATCATTTGGCAGAATTCTGTTGAAGTAAATGACTGATAGCTTACTTTGCTGACATCCATATATGAGCCATGCCTGAAAGAAGCCAAATCATTGTGCCACCACATGACAGCACATGAACCAAATGCATCTTACCAGACAAAGGAAAATCACACCACCATATTGCAGAGTAAGCTATTGTGGCACATTCAGCAGAAAGCTCGTAAGTGGTCATCACCTTGGTTAGGTGATCAGTATATGGCCATGAAGAGCTGATGGAGGATCTATGTCCTCCACCAAGTCCCTTGCTTCTTCCTCTGTTGCCTCTTCCTCTGTTTATACAGAGGATACTGTCTTGAGAGCCAGTAGGTGGAGTATTCCTAGTGGTTGCTGTTTGTGCTCTCTGTGTGCCTCCTAGGGATGGGATTTTTGGAATTAACGAATTCCTACTCCAATAATTTGGTGGAAACTCTCCAGACACAATTATGGAAGTGGGAGCCATCAAACTGGCAGGAGGTAAAGCAGCCCTTCATCCTCTTTCCTGCACTGCTTCTTTGCATTCTTAGAAATGTATTCTGCTGCAGCCTGGGGTCCTGGGGATTCCCTAAGACTCACAAAGGTGCATGGGGGATAATGGAGTCTCTGATGGAGACTACCTTTATACCAGTAATGGCGGACCTTTTAGAGACCGAGTGCCCAAACTGCAATTCAAAACTCACTATCCCCCCCCCGCAAAGTGCCAATACAGCAATTTAACCTGAATACAGGTAGCTGTGAAGATGCCCACAGAAAGGACTCCAAGTGCCACCTTTGGCACCCATGCCATAGGGTCGCCAACACTGCTCTATACACTCTTTATGGAAGCAACCTTAGTAAAACCTGAAGGTTTGGGAAGATAAAGCACCCAGAGAACATCAAGTGACTATCTACCTTCTGCTACACCTGATATCTGGTGTCCAGTTGGTTTATGAATCAAATTTTAAGAGAAATGTCTGTTACCTTTCTTTTATCCCCAAGTGATTTTCTAATATACTGTTAAAGAATCTATTTGCTGAAGAAAGTCAACTTCTTGATAGAATGATTGAATCTTTATTGTGCATCCTCTTTATTGTTGACCTCTGTTTCGTTCAGAAGAGCTCTTCTTGTGTTTTTATTGGGAAGGATACATTAATATTGTGCACACAAGCGTATCTTTTCCATAAAGGAAAATATATAAACATTCTATGAATGGGCCAATGGTGTCCAAAGGTTCCAGAAACATTATTCAGAGTGTGTGTTGTGCCCATGTTAGAGGGCTGATAAAGGTCAATTTAGAAAAGAATTAATTAGCTCTGGCTGCTTCTGAATGGCTGAGATAAGGACAATAAAAGAAAACTGCAAACACGACCAACTGCATTATTTCTTCTTATAGATCTTCACCTCACACACTATGTAGAAGCACAGCCCCATGACTTAAAATTCTACAAAAAATCTACAAAGTAATTCACTTTGATTTATTGCTTGAAAATTAGATCTGTTATGCTTACAATCCATGGACAACAGAATTCAAAGGGCACTTGTGCTTCATTATTTCAGCCGGAATTTAGGCCCCACAAAATGTATGGATGAGCTCTGTAACTCTGGTTTATAACTGTGAGAAGTGTGTTTTGTTTAAAAAAACTGAATGAGATGAACTGGCATGGGCTGCAGATAATACAAACAGAGATAAATATCTGTAATGACACTCTGCAGTTCAACACAAAGTAGTGCATGCTTAGTATTTCATATAAAACTTCCTGTAACCAAGTTGATGTGTATTTCTTCGGGAATATAATGCAGCCATTGCAATAAGAGAACACTTTTTCTCTAGAGCCCATATTGGTAGCCATTGCCTGCTGAATGTTATTACATAGATTTTTTTTTACTGTCCTGTATGTTCTCTGCACTCATCACAGCAATTGGAAATGACTGTACATAACAGTACCATGGACTGGCAGAAAGACAAACAAGTGGGTCCTAGATCAAATCAAGATAGTTCAGCCTTCATTTGATCTAGGGCACACTTGCTTGTCTTTCTGGCAGTCCAGGGCACAGTAAAACCTTGGTTTATAAGTACCTTGGTCTACGAGTGTTTTGCAAGATGAGCAAACATTTCTGATCAATTTTGCCTTGATCAGTGAGCAATCTCTTGCAATACGAACACTGGAGCATCATCATCATCATCTGGAGCAGGTTACATGATCACAAGTGAACCAATGATGGTTCTCTCTCCCCCTCCCTCCTGGATTGTGGGTGATTGACTGGAATGTTCCATCTCAGGCAGCCTCCAAAGCAGAGGGAGGAGAGAGGAAAGGAAGGCAATGAGGTCATCTGCCAGGTTGCTTCCGCCTTAGGAGGTTAAGGGTTTCTTTTTCTTTTTCTTTTTCTTTATATTTATACTTAATTTTTTTCTTTTTGTATTTCCTTTATTATTTTATATTATATTGCAGTATTGTAATCATTTTATATGATTTTTTTCCAGCTGTAGAACGAATCATTTGACTTTCCATTATTTCTTATGGGGAATTTTGCTTTACGAACATCAGAACAGCCTTGCTGGAACAGGCCACAGCCCATCCAGTCCAGCATTCTGTCTCACACAGTGGCTCACCATTTGCTTCAGGGTATTCCCAAGCAGATGTCTTCAACTGCTTATGATTCCCTGAAAATGGCATTGAGAGATATCCTGCCTATCTCTCCAACCCAGAAGTGCTTTGGGTTGATATGCATTGATATGAAATGCATTGATATAGAAGTGCTTTGAATTACAAACATGTTTCTGGAATGAATTTGGCTTGTAAACCAAAAATTTACTGCATTCGGAAAGCTCTTCTTTAACCCCACATTTCTAACAGTCTTATAACTATGGGCGTGTGTTTACATGTGATTATCTTTTCTACTTCTTTCATTCTCTTATTATTGGGAATGTTGTCTCTATTGCTGAAATGGTCTGAAGTGATTCAGCCCAATCAGAAATGAACTGGATCCATCCAAAAGAATGCTCACTTGAACTGCACCTGTCCAACTCACTCTGATTCATTCTGAGATCTGGCCAAATTGGTTGCATGGCCTATTTAGAAGAGAACACTTAAAGAGCAATGTAGAGTGATTTCCACTGCAGCCCAACCACATTAGTTTTCCCCAGCTTGGAATAGTAGAACTGGTTCCTGTACATGTGCAATGCACATTTAGCAGACTGGGCACTAAAACACAGCTGCTTGGTGGGTTCATGCCTGGAGGTAGTTTATTTTTCATCCATTATTATTGTTTAATGTTCTCCAATTGTTACAAAAGTCACATTCATTTTTCAAGAGGGTCTCATAATTTCAGTACAGTACAAAGTTACACATGCAAAGCATCCAGCCTATTTGTGCACCATTCCCAGCTTGAAAATGAATTTTCTGCATCTACGTGGTCACATACAGCCTTATGTTCAAGAGAGTGTGTGACATGGGACTAGATTTACTGAGAATGGTTTCAGCTGTACAAAATATAGCAATATTGCCAAGCAAAGAGTAGGTACAATTTCCAGAAATGCAGTGCCGTTGTGTGTCTAAGAATAAAGTGCACGTGCAGATCCCAATATAGGAACTGCACAGCACATATGTTGGTATATCATGTTCTTTTTATAAACATGAGTAATAAGTAAACTCTTGAAAAAGTCTGAGCTTTCACCAAACAGGAACCAAGAAACTTCATAATGAATGACCCAATTAAGAAATCAAGCTGCTTACTCACCTTCTTTTACTTCACACCCCAAACCACCTCACTAGGCAGGGAGGCAAGGTGTTCCTCAAATATTTAGGCCATTCTTAACCTTGACAATTAGAGATGGGCACGAATAAAAAAAATGGTGTTTGGGTTTTTCGTTTGTCGTTGAGAGGTCTGTTTCAGTTCATTTCCGTTTGTCGTGAAGTTTTGGAAAAATTTCATTACCGTTTTTTGTTTTTTCGTTTGTTGTTTCTACCCGCTTTTTGCGTGATTTTTAAAGCATTTCCGTGCGTGGGCGTCCCCCAATGCCCCAGACCAGAGGGAAAACACTAAAAAAAATGGATGCTGGCAGAGACACAGTATAGACTAGGTTCACAGGGAGGCTGCAAAGGCAGTGGTGGGCTTTGCCCAGGGTGCAAGGCAGCCACAGAGTGACTGCACTGCGGGGCAGTGGAGGGTACTCACCGAGAGGTACGCAGCACACACACACACACACACACACAGGGAGGTTGCAGGACTGAAGCTAGAGTCGCAGAGACAGCAATCCCACCCTAACTCCCACCAGAGACTGCAAGGAGGACGGGGGCTGCCAGAGCTTTTTATGCCCTCTGTGGCTGCCAGACCTGCCCGCCCAGTCTGCAACCTGGGCATGCTATTGGTTGAACATGATCCCATCACATGGCTTGCCTCCATTTTGTGGCTGGTGGTGACATCCATTTTAAAGGGAAAAGAAAAATACATTGCTATGGGAGAAGACAAAAACAAATGTTTTAAGGACCCCAACCCCCCCGGTAGGTATTATCAGACAATATAAATAATTATCGCTGCGTTTTTACGGATGTCCAGGGCGTTTTTTAACATTTAAAACAGCTCATTTCATTGCACGTCGCCATTAACGGAAACGAAACGTAACGACCACAATTTTCGTGGTTCTGTTTGTTTTGTTTCATTTTCATCACAATTTTCATTTGTCGTTTCGTTATGTAACAGAAATGACAAACGGTAACGGAAACGAAAAAATGTTCGTTCCGTGCGCATCTCTATTGACAATGTTTTAATTTTCTGTTTATCTCCACAACTCTAGAAACCGTTTCTCACCTACAGCTTGTAGATCTGTATACTTGAAATGTCTTCTCTCAAATGCAAATGCAAAACCAGGCTACAGGCGATACCTTTATAGGCCACTAATAAAAGTAAAAAAATATTGTTGCAAGCTTTTGAGTGCCACACACTCTTCTTCAAAGCATGTACAAAAGGTCCAAACATGGCAAAAGATGTGCTTTGCCAGGAGGTCATTCTTAAAGTTCTTGGCTAGATGATGTTCGCCAGGCAAGCACTCTTCTAAGAGGCAGGATGTGAGAGGGCAGATGTAAAAGCTGCCTAAGCATCGGATTTCACACCCCAGTTCTTCAAACAAAGGAACATGGGTCATACACCCCCCACTCACTCACTCACCCATCATCTCCATTTGGCTCTTTGGGCCTTTTTACACGACCCCTAAGATCCACTGGCCACTTAAATTCGGACCAGAGATCTTAGGGGTTCGTCGCTCTTCCTCTGTCCCCACCCCCTCCGCACTTCCTGGTTGCTGGCTGCATGAGGGAGGGAGAAAAAGAGAAAGAAAAGCATGCCGCTCACCTCATTCTGCCTCTCGTCTCTGTAAAAGTAGCTCTTAAAGGGGCGGGAGCCAAAAAACAGCAAACAGAAGTGAGGAGAGCCCCTTACTCACTATCGTTGCACCGCATCAAAGATTTTTCACCTCCAAAGAGAAGGTACAAGAAATGTGCGCTGGGTCGCGCTAAAGTGGGCGGGGTCGCACTTAATTGTCTGCAAACTCCGGAGCTGGTGGGGAAACATTTTTAAGCTCTGGAGCTTGCAGCCATTTGCAGCGGAGCTTAGGGGTCGTGTATAAACGCCCTTTGAGACATACAAGCCCCTGCTGGCCGGAAGAGGGGGAGGGCTGATGTAGTGGACTCATGTTTTATTTTGGGGTATATTTTAGTAAGCCCACTAGGTTTGCCAATTGGAACCAGATTGAAGTGATATTACCTCGTGGTTGCAGTCTTGCAATGTGTATGGTTGGATATAATCTCTCATGGTCCTGGCTCCGCCAGTTATCCCTAGGTTCATCCATCTGTCATGTCTGCTTCCCAACCAACTACAGTGTACACAAATTATCACTGTAAACAAAACAGCAAGTAACCAGTTGGATAGATCTTTGTTGTTTCAAGATGGCATAAGAACTGCTTCATCCATTTTGTTTAACAACAAGGGTTTATCATGAGTTTGCATCTGTTTTGGAAAAGAATTTACCTTTGTTCATATTGACCTGTTCTTCTTGCCTCTATTATGTTTCTCAAAACTTTCCTTTGTTATACTTTCTGCCTTTCATTATATCTGTTGTCATGGAAATCTGAAAAACAGTGTTTTCTTTTTTAAAAAACAACGCATAGCACTACAATTTTAATTTTATGATCACACTCGGTTCGAAACAAGGAAAGTTCAGAGAAAAGATTGGACATTTGTTCAGGTCGATGCAACAGCAAAATGATTTCCTAGTTAAAAAAAAAACAGAACTCACCTTTTAAATATGAAGTTCACTCCATTATTGCCAGAAGAGAAACACAATTGTGGAGGATATTGATTGTTTTTGCATTTGTCTTCATTTTATATTTTGATTATTATTTTATGTTTCTGAGGTTTGCTGTATATCCCTACTAAGTGGGGAGCTCGATTCAAAATTCAAACAGTTACATAAGCCACAAAGCTGTGTTAGGGAGTGATAAGGAATATAAAAATACCTTAATCCTTCTTATTTTTCTTCTTAGCGTTTTCCTGCAGGTACAGGGGTTCAGATCCTAAAATGTCACTTTCCTTGACTGACCACATCTTCATATTGCAGGCCTATGATATGTATGTCTTCATTGACAGTGTCCTGCCATCTCTGTTTTGGTTGCCCACTTGGCTGCTGGCCATAGATTTTCAGGTGGCAAACAGTTTTGGCAATGGTGAAAGGTGCCACTCTAAATACATGTCAATACTAGTGAAGGCAACACACACACACACACACACACCCACACAGAGAGAGAGAGAGAGAGAGAGAGAGAGAGAGAGAGAGAGAGAGAGAGAGAGAGAGAGAGAGAGAGAGAGTTTATTCCTTAGCACAAAGGCATTTATAAAATACAGTACAGGGTATAATACTATGTAATACAGTGCAAGGCTTCTGTATTAGTTTAAAATTTCACAGCTAAAAATTATGTTTATCAAATATGAAATATAAGAACTAATCACAGATATGAGAAAATCTTCTCTGTAACTGACATCACACCTAGTACCTTTTATGATGTGGTTGAGTAGGAAGCTATCCAATATCCAATGGAGCATGCACATTTCCATGCCATGGAGAAGACTCTCTACGCCCAATGTTGCTGCCCAGCACTCTGTGCCTTACAGTGCAACAGGTTGGACAATAGTCTTGTAAATCTTTGATCTGAGGTGGATTGGCTTTCACCTGTCGCAAAGCACACTGGTGAGTTTGCACCAATGCAACCAGGTTGCATTCACCCTTGCTCACATGTTGCCACTGATACCTGTAGAGCATTTTGACACAGTTGATGAGTGTTTCTGGCACCCTGTGGTCATGGAGGCATACCAAATCAATTAATGTAGGATACTGTCAAATGCCTTCTCCAGGTCTAGGGATGTCGTGTGCAATGGTTGGGTCTTCTCTTTGACGAGCTGCAAATATGGCATTGGCATTGTAATGTATTGTAATTAGAGATGGGCACGACTTGGAAAATTTTTTTTTCGAGTTGTCGTTAGTCGGGCCGGTTCCGTTTTGGGTCATCTCCATTTTTCGCAAAAATTCGCAAAAATTAGTCGGTTCGTTTTTTCATTTTTTTGTTTCCGTTTCTGCCGCGATTTCACGCATTTTGACGTCCGACCGAGTCTTGCGGCTTGCGGGCGCAGCGCGGGCGGCGGTGGCGCGGGGGTACATGCGTGGGCGGCGGCAGCGGCAGCGGCAGGGGGAGTGGCTAGCACGGGGGCGGGCGCGCGGGCGGGCGCGCGGGCGGGGGTCCCGCAAAATGAGCAGGCGAAATACAGTTTTAAACCTGCCTGGGTGATGGACTTGCTGCTGCACAACAAGGCTAGTGCATCCTAAGCAAACAAAGTGGGGCAGAAACAAATTTGCATTTCTTTTTTTTCTCTTGGTCTGCTGTGCTGAATCTGCTGATGCTGAACCAGCCAGCCACCTTGGTCTGGCTGACGTGGCAGTTTGTTGTACTTTTTTGTTGTTTGGTTTTGAATCCATCCCATCTCCCCTCCACCTCTCTCAGAGGCAGCAGGAGAAACAGACATTCTGTTCCTCCCCAAATCTGGATGAGGGGTCTACTCCTCTACTCCTCTCAAATTGGCCCCCCATCACCAAGGTCCTTCTGCCTTCACTTCACATTCACAGTCAAAGTCACACACACTTAAAGGACAAGCAATAAAGCCAAAGCCAATGCAACCCTGCTTTTGGTCATGGTCAACAAAAACATTAGCAGTTAGAGCCTGAGGTGGTTAAGCTACGTAGCTAGTAGCTGCTACAGCCAGGAATAGTTTTGGTAGGGATGGGTTAGGGTTAGGGTTAGGGTTGCTCTGACTTAAGTTTTACAGCCCACAGCCCAGCCCACTAGGCTATCCAAGGAGGAGGACTATCTCTGGTCGACGCGTCCATAAGGCCAGAGTAAGGGCAGCCACTCTGGTCAGGCCACAAAGCAGAGTATGAGAGCACCACAGCACAGAGCCAGAGTGCGGCAGGCTCCTTGCCAGCCCCAGTATAAAAAGGATGGAGCTGAATGGCATGACAGGAATTTAAATGGCACTGGCCTTGGGTCACAGTGTCTTGCAGCCCAGAGGACTGAGTTGCGGAGGAGGCCAATCACCTTGAGTCTGGTCTGGCACCACACTGCCTGCAATGCACCACATGGCACTTTCTGACAAACTCTTGGGTGGTGCTGTACGTAGTACAAACGCTGTTCAAATCAGTACCCCCCTTCCGTGTAAAACGGCGTCTTGCAGCCCAGAGGAAAGACTGGAGGAGGAGGCCAATCACCTTGAGTTTGGTCTGGCACCACACTGCCTGCGATGCACCACCATCCACCACATGTCACTTTTTGACTAAGTCTTGGCGGTGCTGTATCAGGGACCCCCTTCCGTGTGAAACACGGCGTCTTGCAGCCCAGAGGAAAGACTGGCGGAGGAGGCCAATCACCTTGAGTTTGGTCTGGCACCACACAGGCTGCAAAAAGGACAGCAAGCCACATTCTGAGTCTGACTCTTCCTCCCCAAGTCCCCAGCTGTGTGCTGGTAGACTTGCTAACTGCCGGCCCGGCAGTCTACTACCATGCCCTTCTTTGTGAATCACAGTTGGTTCCCACACAACTCCAAGAGCCAAGCCTGCAACTTTGCAATAAACTAATGGAGTGCTGGCTGGCACCCATCTCCTCTTCCCTTCCTTGTGAGCCACAGTGTCTTGCATCCCAGAGGAAAGAGTGGCGGAGGCCACAAGCTGATGGGCCAGCAATCCATGACCATGGCCTTTGTTGTGAATCCCAGCTCCTACAACTCCAACAGCCAAGCCTTGAACTGTCAGAGAAACTACTGGAGTGCTGGCACCCAACTGCTCTTCCCTTCTTAGTGAGCCACAGTGTCTTGCATCCCAGAGGAAAGAGTGGTGGAGGCCACAAGCTGATGGGCCAGCAATCCATGACCATGACCTTCGTTGTGAATCCCAGCTCCTACAACTCTAACAGCCAAGCCTTGAACTTTCGGAAAACTGTTCTATTTATAAATGGTAGTGCCACCACCACGCAACTGGTACATTTTTCCCTTCTTTATGAGCCACAGCTGGCAGCCCAGTGGAAAGAGTGGCGGAGGAGACAGAGCTAGGTCTGTGTGAATTACAAACTCCCTGCAAACTACTACCATGCCCTTCATAGTGAATCCCAGCTCCAACACCACTCCAAGAACCAAGCCTGGAACTGTCAGAGAAACTACTGGAGTGCGTGCTGCACACAACTTCTCTTTCCTTCTTAGTGAGCCACAGTGTTTTGCATCCAAGAGGAAAGAGTGGCTGGAGGAGGCCACATAGCCTGAGTCTGAGGCCACAGGGCCTCCGTAGGGGAGGATCATTGCCAGGAAGAAGCTCCAGCTCCCCAGCGTGGCTGAATGGCCTGAGGAGGATGCCAGGAAAATGCCCTTCTTCGTGAGCCACAGTTGGCAGCCCAGTGGAAAAGCAGAGTCCACATGGTGTCTGACTCTGAGGCCTGAGACCACTCTGACAAAAGGACTGCAAGCCAGAGGGTCTTCCTACACAGCTGTGTGCTGCTTTCCCCGTAAACTCCTAGCAGGCCAGCACAGCCATGTTCCCTTCTCAGTGAGACATAGCTTTGCAGTCCACGGAAGACAGTAGGCCTGAGAACCACAGGCTCACTGTCTGTGTGAGTCAGAGAGAGTACCCACAAAGAACCAAGCCTGGAGTGGAGGCTTCCTTGCTCCCTCCCTTCACTGAGAGCCACAGTCAGTGCATTGCATCCCAGTGGCATGCCCTTCGTAGTGAATCACATTCCCCACAACTCTAAGAGCCCAGCCTTGAACTTTCTGATAAACTGTCCTATTTGTAACGGTGACAGAGGGCCACCAGCACGGCAGTAAGTTTTCCTTCTTTGTGAGCTACAGTGTATGGCAATGGCAGCCCACTGAAGACTAACTGGCGGTCCGGAGGCTGACAACATTCCCACACTGCGGCACTCCTTCCTGCAGAGTCCTGTCACTGTCCCAGGCAGAGTCCAAGGGTGCTTTTGCATGAGTTCTGCCTAATCACGGGCCCACCCCATGGCTGTTTTCTAGCACACATGCACAATGCACTTCTCTATGAGGCACAGTGTGTGCAAACAAAATAGTTGATGAGTGAATGCACTGTTACAGTTGGTCTTCAAGAGGTTTTTCGCCAAGAGGCGGGCGCAGCCATGGTTGCTGCATGGGCAAGTTGAGGGCAGTGGCGACAGGGCTGAACTTGAAGCACTAACTGGACCATGATGTTAGGGTGAAGGAGAAGCAGCTGGAAGGCCTCCTCTAAGCCGGAAGTGGGGGGAGCCTGACAGGCAGGCAGGGAGAAGACACAGAGCTAGAGTGAGTCTGAGTCTTTGACCACACAGGCTTCCAAAAGGACAGCAAGCCAAGCTTTCTGACTTTCTTTCCCAGCTGTGTGCTGGTAGACTGCTCCTAACTGCCGTGCCGGCATTCCATCTCCATGCCCTTGGTTGTGAATCACAGCAGTTCCACAACTCCAAGAGCCAAGCCTGGAACTTCCTCCTGAAAGGCTCTTCTATTTCTAAGAAACAAACGATTATTGTGCAGAACTGTGATACTACGCGCAAGTACATTCCACTCCAGCCCTTCTTAGTGAGACAAAGTGTGGTGCAGCCCAGAGGACAGAGTAGCGGAGGCCTAAACATCCCCCTTAACCCTAACCCTAAGCCAACCACCAGCTGTTCATGAAGAGTGTTCACATAACTCAATCATCATCATCAATCACAACCTAGATTTGCAACCAGTAACTTTTCTTGTCCGGCAGCCTATGTTCCGGGGTAAGAGGAAGAAATGATTATAAAATGTTTAAGCACGGAGTGTGCGCACAATGAGTCACACAGCACAGCACCAAGATCCACACAGGGGACTTTCGGACAGGAGTACGCATACACAACAAGGACGTTTCCCTTCCTTGTGAGCCACAGCTGGCAGCCCAGTGGAAAGAGTGGTGGAGGAGACAGAGCTAGGTCTGTGTGAATTACAGACTCACACAGTCAGTGTGCGTCAGAGGTCAGAGTATCCACCAAGAACCAAACCTGGAGGCTTCCTTGTCCCTCCCTTCACAGTGCATTGCAGCTCAGAGTGAAAATTAGCGGTAGCGGAGGCGGACAAAACTCCCACACAGCGGCAACACTTCCTGCAGAGCGGCCTGCCTCTTCCCACTAGAAGCGGAGCTCCTGTCTTTCCCTTTCCACAGCCCTTCTTAGTGGTTCACAGACCAGCCCACACGACAAAGTATGGGACTGGGAGGCCAGAAGGGCAGACTGGAGGAGGTTGAATAAGAAGCAACTTGAAGGCATGCTCAAAGCTGGGACTGGTGGAGTCTGACAGGCAGGCAGGTTGGCAGAGGGCCGGGCAGGCAGGGAAGCATCTAGTCTGGCTTACAGGTATGTGTGTGTAGCCTAGGCACATGCTTAGAGGATACCATCCTCCAAGGCTAGGGATTGGGAAGGCACTAAGCCAAAGTGCCAGTAGGGAGGATTGTTTCCACCTTGGCAGGCAGAGTTTCTATCGCCACCCCAGGAGACCGGGTTTTGGCAACCAAGGAGACAGAGTGGAAGCAGGAGAACTGGGTGGGTCTATTTCTTTAAGGCTGTAAGGAGGGGAGCTTGCCCCCTGATACTCAGTCTTTGAGGTAGGTTGTTGTAAAGTGCTTCCTCACCACTTTGTTAGCAGATTGGCACCTAAACCCCAGGGAACGGTGTGAAGCACCAAGGAAGGCAGGTATTAGGGTCTCTCTCAGACCAGCCATGGCCAACGGGGAAACATTGGGCCAATACAGACAGACCCTTTCCAATGACACTTTGAGTGGCCCTGCCTGGTTTGGAGACAGGCCAGGGCGGGAAACATTGGGCCAGTACTGACCCTTTCCAAAGACACTTTGAGTGGCCCTGCCTGGTTTGGAGACAGGCCAGGGCTAGAAAAATTGGGCCAATACAAACAGACCCTTTCCAATGACACTTTGAGTGGCCCTGCCTGGTTTGGAGACAGGCCACAGGCCAATACACACAGACCCTTTCCAATGACACTTTGAGTGGCCCTGCCTGGTTTGGAGACAGGCCAGGGCTATAAAAATTGGGCCAATACAAACAGACCCTTTCCAATGACACTTTGAGTGGCCCTGCCTGGTTTGGAGACAGGCCAGGGCTAGAAAAATTGGGCCAATACACACAGACCCTTTCCAATGACACTTTGAGTGGTCCTGCCTGGTTTGGAGACAGGCCAGGGCTAGAAAAATTGGGCCAATACACACAGACGCTTTCCAAAGACACTTTGAGTGGCCCTGCCTGGTTTGGAGACAGGCCAGGGCGGGAAACATTGGGCCAATACTGACCCTTTCCAAAGACACTTTGAGTGGCCCTGCCTGGTTTGGAGACAGGCCAGGGCTAGAAAAATTGGGCCACTAATAGTACCCTTCAATTGTGTGTGTGAGAGAATACAGATAGGCAGGCAGGCAGGCAGGCAGGCAGGCAGGCAGGCAGTCAAGCAGGCAGTTTTGCAGGCATTAGGCACTGGAGTTGGCAGGTAGTCACAGGGCCAGGCAGGCAGGCAGGCAGGCAGGCAGGCAGGCTCGTAGGGCCAAGGGGAGGCAGGCAGGCTTACAGGCGGGCATGGAGGATTGCAGGCAGGAGGTTAGGTTACAGGCAGCAACTTAGTTCTTGGAGTGTTGGGGTAATCCCAAGGTGGAAAGGTTGAAGCGGATGAAAGTCAACCTTTCCACCGTCTCTGGGTCCAGGCGACAGCGGCGCGGCCTCAGGACATCTCCCATGTGGGAGAAGACACGCTCACTCTGGACACTGGTGGGTGGGATAGACAAGAGGTCCAACGCCAGAGTTGAAAGAGCGGGCCAGAGGTCTGCCTTTCTGGCCCAGTAGTGCAGTGGGTCCGAGCTGAGGGGTTGGAGGGGCTCGGCCATGTACTCCTTCACCATGGTCTGAGTGGGGTCTGCTACTTCTTCCTCCCTTGCCTCCACTGAGGAGGAAACTGCCATGGCTAGGGCAGAGTCCAGGTAGTTGGCTGCTGGAACGGAACCTGGTCTCTGGGTGAACGCTCCTGGAGTACAGAGGGATGTGGATCCTTGTGAGGACTCCTCCTCAGCATCGCTCTGGCTTCTGTGCGCCCTCTGAAACGCCTGTCCCTCATCGGAGACAGCCCTGACTTGACGGCATAGCTCCGTCTTCCAGGATTTCAGTTCGACAGTGCTGGCCGCCAGGGAACCCTTGACGCGAGGGTCGCACAGGCAGGCCATCTGGTACACCTTTTCCCTTCTTAGTGGGCCAAGGCGGGTATCCATGCCAGTCAACAGCCTGTCTGCCAATGCCCTGCTCTTAGGGAGAAGATTGCCTTCTTCCCGGATACTGGTCTCTAGGCGTTGGCGAAGGGCATTGACCAGGGGGAGAACGTGGCCCAGGCTGGCGTTGTAGCTGCTGAGGACGTGGGTGGTCTCCTCAAAAGGCTGCAGGATACCCGCCATCTGGGAGAGAGCAAGCCACTCAGTAGCACCAAGGTCCAATTCCCTCCCCTCATGCAGGACTGGGGTGGTTGACATGATGTATTCCACCACTTCCTTCTGCTCCACCAGACGCTTGATCATTTCGTGGGTGGAGTTCCACCGGGTGGTCACATCCTGGATCAGGACGTGCTCCTGTCGGCCCGTCTCCGCCTGCCTCTCACGCATCATCCTGGCTGCCTTGACGCTGCGAGCGAAGTGCCCCACGATCTTCCGACACTTGTCCAGCAAGGCCCTGGTCTCCCTGGTCCCCTCACTCCAGGAGTCCTTTGGTGCACCCAGGCCAATGGCATCACCCACCACTAGATGCAGTTTGTGTGCTGCGCACACGATGCCCTGGAACCCTGCCCCAAGAACTGCGTTGGTCATGTTACGGCCCGCGTCTGTAACCATGACTCCACGATTGACCTGTCCCTCTGTCCCCAATCCCCACTCTCGCATTGCTGTCTTGAGAACGTCAGCAATGTTGATCCCTGTGGCGTTGTCCTCCATGCTTTGTGCCTGGAGAAGCACCACCCTATACCCTCTTGGGGTGCTGCCTTGTGCCTCCCCCTGCAGCTGCTCATGGGCTGACCGGGGCTCCAGGACCTCCTTGGGTTGCTACCAATGAGCCATCAGTGAGAGGTATCCGTGGTGCCCACCGGTCCAGAGGTTGGAAGTGAAGTGGATCTTCCTCCCTCTGGCCGCCTGCAGCAGGGCCCGGATCCTGTCCCTGACAGACTCATAAAGGGAGGGAAGCACCCGCCTGCTGAAGGTACACCGGGATGGAGTCTCGTACCATGGTGCCACGTGCTTCATCAGGTGCCTGAAGCCTGATGACTCCACAAAGGAGAGGGGCAATCCGTTCATGGCCACCATTTCACCCACCACTCGAGTGGTGGTCTCCTGTGCTTTGGCCCTATTTCGTGGGCTGACAAAAGTCCCACCCAACAGCCCCACTTCCTGCAAAGTGGCCTGCCTCTTCCCACTCTCACTAGCGGAGCTGTGTTTCTCTATCTCTAACCCTTCTTCCCCTCTCTTCCTCCCTAAAGAGCAAGGGCCTGACAGGGTTCCAGGCAGAGTCCCAAGGTGCTTCCTCATCAGATGGCTGCGCAACCCACTTGAGGAGAGGTGTTTGGGGTCATTCCCCCTGCGCAAGACCACCCTGCATATCTTGCACACCACCATCCTTGCGTCTTGGGGGCTGTTCTCAAAATGCTCCCAGAGACACCCTCGTGGCTTACTGAAAGTAATGCACCCTCTGTTATTGCCTGCCGCTGCCGCTGCTGTGGTGCTGGTGTGGCCTCTGCCCTGCCGGGAAAGTAGACTAGTACTACTGCTCTCACTGGTGGTACTCTGGGTGGAAAGAGGGCTGCTCCTTCCGTCACTGCCTGGAGCCTGACTTAAGTCTGTCCCTGCCAACAGGTCCTCAGAATCTGGCAGGTTTAGATACAAGGAGCCCAATTCTGATTCTGATGCCATTTCAGAATCAGAGGCCTTATCTTCTTGCTGATCAAGGGTGGGACTGTCAGGTAATGAAGATGGGATTTGGTACGCCTCATCCATGCTTCCCTCGGTGACAGACGATGGCACAGTGCTGCTTGTGCCACTGGCACTGCTACTCGAGGAGGGAGTTGCACCAGTATCACTTTCTGCACCACTTCCTGTCCCTTCCCTCAGAAACGTGCCCCTATTTATCTTAGTAGGGGTCCCCCTCCCCTGCCCTCTAGCTGTGCTACCCCTCCTCATTTTTCTCACTTCTTGTGGCTCAGGCCAGGGAATGTATAATGTGATAATAAAGAAAAGCACCAAGGAACTGTGCAAGTAAATGAGTGACTCACAACAGCAGCACAACAAACAAGGTAATAGGAGCTAGGGGTTTGCCAATCCTGGCACCCAACTAAGTCTCTCTATGCCCTACACAGGGCAAGTGTAATTAGGAGGAGAACTGTAACTTCTTCCCAGTTGTAATTGGATTGTGTATGTAGACTGTGGTGGCAACAAGTAAATGAGTGAGATGGACTCACAACAGCAGCACAACAAACAAGGTAATAGGAGCTAGGGGTTTGCCAATTCTGGCACCCAACTAAGTCTCTCTATGCCCTACACAGGGCAAGTGTAATTAGGAGGAGAACTGTAACTTCTTCCCAGTTGTAATTGGATTGTGTATGTAGACTGTGGTGGCAACAAGTAAATGAGTGAGATGGACTCACAACAGCAGCACAACAACAAGGTAATAGGAGCTAGGGGTTTGCCAATCCTGGCACCCAACTAAGTCTCTCAGTGCCCTGCACAGGGCAAGTATAACAAAGAGAACTGTAACTTCTTCCCAGTTGTAATTGGATTGTGTATGTAGACTGTGGTGGCAACAAGTAAATGAGTGAGATGGACTCACAACAGTAGCACAACAAACAAGGTAATAGGAGCTAGGGGTTTGCCAATCCTGGCACCCAACTAAGTCTCTCTATGCCCTACACAGGGCAAGTGTAATTAGGAGGAGAACTGTAACTTCTTCCCAGTTGTAATTGGATTGTGTATGTAGACTGTGGTGGCAAGTAAATGAGTGAGATGGACTCACAACAGCAGCACAACAAACATGGTAATAGGAGCAAGGGGTTTGCCAATCCTGGCAGCCAACTAAGTCTCTCAGTGCCCTGCACAGGGCAAGTATAACAAAGAGAACTGTAACTTCTTCCCAGTTGTAATTGGATTGTGTATGTAGACTGTGGTGGCAAGTAAATGAGTGAGATGGACTCACAACAGCAGCACAACAACAAGGTAATAGGAGCAAGGGGTTTGCCAATCCTGGCACCCAACTAAGTCTCTCTATGCCCTACACAAGGCAAGTGTAATTAGGAGGAGAACTGTAACTTCTTCCCAGTTGTAATTGGATTGTGTATGTAGACTGTGGTGGCAAGTAAATGAGTGAGATGGACTCACAACAGCAGCACAACAACAAGGTAATAGGAGCAAGGGGTTTGCCAATCCTGGCACCCAACTAAGTCTCTCAGTGCCCTGCACAGGGCAAGTATAACAAAGAGAACTGTAACTTCTTCCCAGTTGTAATTGGATTGTGTATGTAGACTGTGGTGGCAAGTAAATGAGTGAGATGGACTCACAACAGCAGCACAACAAACAAGGTAATAGGAGCAAGGGGTTTGCCAATCCTGGCAAACAAGTTTCACAATCCACAGGGCAAGTGTAATGGAGAACTGTAACTTAACTTCTTCACAGATGTAAGTTACAACTGCACAAAACCAAGCTAATAGAAGCAAGGGGTTTGCAAAATCTGGCAGCACCAACTTTCACAAATAATGCACAGTAACTAAGATGAATGGAACTTCTTCAAAGATGTAATTGAAGAAAAAGTTCTATAGAGGTGGCTGGGTGCCTGCCCTTCAACAAATGTTTGTTTGAGTGCCTGACTGCAAAAAAATGAATGAGGTGTTGGACAAGTCAAGTGAAAGAAATTCAAAGAATATCTAGTGTTAAGTAAAATGAAATTGTAAAATGTTCTATAGAGGAAGGTGCCCTAGCCTTGTTGCCAAAACAAATGTGTTTGAGAAATTTGAGTGCACTGGTTGGCGAGGGAGACTCTGCCTAGTACTCAGTCTGTACTGTATAATATTTTTAAAATAATTTAATCCACAGCCTCCAACCTCCCCTTCTAAGCACTAGTAGTACTACTGGACCTTGGCTGTTGCTTGCCACTTGCTAATAAATTGTAAAATAGAAAATAAATGGAATAAAACTATAAGCTGCTATACTAGGGTAGGATAGGGGTTGCTGGATTCCCTTCCAAAACCCCAATCGCAACAGCAGCAAAAAAGCTGTAGGCTCAGGGTAAAAGGACCTTGGCCAAGTAAATGAACTTGGTGGGAAATTGGGATACAAAAGAAATGGTATGGTAGTGTAATATAAAATAAAAAATATATTTTCAAGATAAATCCGCAGCACCTCCCCTCCCCTACCGCTCCCACTTTTTTCCCTCCCTCTTGAAGCAAAAATGTACGGAACTCTTCCTCAAAAATGCAGAAAACAAAAAAGGGAATAAACACTGCGTTGCTATTCCCCACAGGGAATAGAAGAAATTATTATGTTTTGCGATTCGAATTAATATCAATTCAATTCCCTTCCTGCCTAGCGAGACCGCGACCGCGACCGCGAAATCGAAACTAAACTGAGCGCAGCAATTGACCACCCTCCACAAGATCCAAGCCCAGACTGTGACGGACTGGAGCTGCCTCGGCTTTTTATCCCCTCTGGCACATCCAGAAGTGTCAGTCAAAACCTGTCCATGCGATTGGTGGAATGGCTCCAAAAATTTGCATGGTCCCGTCCCATGGCCAGCCCATCGTTGCGCAGGTGTAAAAAAATAAATTAAGAAAAAAATAAAATGAAATCAACGGAGACGTATTTTGGCAAGACAAACCCACTGCTGCTACTGTAAAAAATCAAGCTTTTAAAATAGGTTACTTTCGCATGTTTCTGTGGTGCTTTGGTGGGGTTTTGGGCAAGGATTTCAAAAAAAATATTGCGGTCGCCATTTTGGACCGGGAATCGTTTTTTTTTAACCTTTAATAACTTTTTTTCTGTGCCGCTTGGCATTGCGCGATCGCCGCGTGCAAGTAACGAACACGACAAATCAGACCAAATTGTTCGTTCGTCGGTTCGAGCTCGAAGTCTGGCGGAGTGATTCCCGTTACCGTTTCCGTAGAGTAACGGATACGAGTAACGGAAACGGAAACGGGAATACCGCTAAGTCGTGCCCATCTCTAATTGTAATCTTATGCTAAATAATGTAAATAAATATTGCAATCAAAAACTAAAAATTGTGAAGTCTTCTATGAAATCCTGGACGTAATTCTGGAATTTCTATTATATTGCATATTAAGAATGTCATTGTTTTGGTCAATATTTATGGACAATAAATATCCTGAAATATCCCCTGGGTGCTCCTACCTACATGGAGGACACAATAAAATTTTGAAAGAAAGTACAGTCAGTTCCTTCCCCGTGACACTAACCTAGGCCCTTTGGATATAAAGGTGCTTTACATCTCACACAACAATAGGGTAATGGCTATAAAGCATACAGATCTAAATGAGTCCACAGTGCAGCCAGCCACTGATTATACTATGATAATAATGTTACTGTGACTTTGAATGTTCATTAGTTATGCCTGTTTGCCACCTCATCCCCACCCCTCCAACCATGTACACCATGTATATAAATTTCTGGCTAAATACTACACAAAAGGTGTAACTTTTAGACACAAATTGAGGCAAGTAATGAAATCTCCACAGACATCTATAGCATACTTAGTCACAACAGGATTTCAGGCTGTCAAAGAATCTACAGTAATGGGACACAATTGGATTCATCCATCAAAAAGAATTGTATACTTATATTTAAAGAGAAAATGATTTTCTTTTTTTCCTGCTAGATGCTAAGTGTTTGCCTTTCAGCAGCATTTATAAACAAGAACACATAATGTTTTAAAACTTGAGCCTCAGAGCAGAGATTGCAACAAACTTCAGCATGAGAATATTTTGACTAGAATTATGTTTTCTTTCAAGGATGTCGGGAGAAAACTTAAACATAGCCCTTAAGAGAAGAATGTCTTCTTTTGTTCCTTACAGTATGAGCAACTTGATTGGATAATATTAATTGTATATGTTTTGAAAATTAAAAAGTCTATTGGCTGAAGTGAAGGGAATTGGATTCATGCTAATGATTAGAAAATTATATAAAAGATGAATGCATAGATGGGGAGAAAGGAAGAAAGAAGGCAATATAGATTATCTTTAAAGTCATTTATAATGTTTACTGGGTAGGTGAATCATTTTCATATTAAATATTGTGTAACATGTTAGGTTTCTTAGCTTGGCTTTTGCCTCTAATATATTCTTTTAAAATGAATTTAGAATACAGTACTTTCAACTGATAGTTTTCATTATGTTGACAACCTTATGATCCCCCCTTTATATAAAGTATATATTCTCAAATAAATAGAAGAAAATTCAGCATGGGTACTGTACTTTTTCTGAAGTTAGAAGTGAGGTAGAATAGTTATCCAAGGACATTCAGAAGAAGATATTTTAGTAGGTGCAATAAAATTATTTGGGGTTCCACTTTAAAAAAAAAAAACTCTTCCTTGGAGAAGAACATTATCAGCTGTGATGTATCTGCAGGACTCCTCCAACCCTCAGAGCCTATTCAGGATCTGCTCTTGAGTAGGAATTCAGGAAGAGATGGTTTGACTATTTTAATGAGATTTCTCTAATCTGACATGTTAGCAGTCTAATCTGATACATAAGGATTAGGGGGAATCTACATAAGACGTACGTTTTTTTTTTTTTTTGTAAAGTAAAAGTTAAGGTTAAAAGTTCAAGCCAAACCAAACCCAAGATGGGGGAAATTTTCTAAGTTCAGACTAAGATGAATTTAAATTAGAAATGTTAGAAATTGTAAAAAAATTTAAAATGGACCGATTCATCCATTTGTTCCTAAATGCTGTCAACTGTCAAGTCACTTCTAACATGTGTGATCCTATAAAGTAATCACTGTCCAAAGGTCCTATGATTAACTGTCTTAGGTTTTACAAAATAAACACCGTTACTTCCTTTATTGAGTCAGTCCATCTCAGGTAAGGTTGTCCTCATTTTCTATTGCCTTCCAGGAAGCATTATTGACATTTCAAGTGAGCGTTGTTTTCTTATATGTTCAAAGTAGAGGCACCTCTGTTTAATTCTTCATATTTAAATTCTATTCCTAAAAATCCACATATGTCTAGGTTTTGCTGGGTACAGGTTGGAGAGGTGGGATCTATACTGTGTAACGCTTCCTGTTTCATTGGACATGAAGAATGACGGCATACTTTTTCAAGGCTTACATTCACTATGTCAAAAATAAAGCCAGGAACACCTACATTCTCTTGTGGGATACACCATAGCACCTCTATTTTGGGCATATATGAACATTTTCTGGAACTTATCTGGGGGGGAAAAGACCACCACAATTTGAAATTCGTCATTTTCTAAGTAAGTTTTAAGATACATGCCATGGAAGAAAATCTTTTTAAGTGACTAAACCCTGAAAGGGAAATATTATTTTCTTTGTTTTGGTATTTTCTTTGTTTTGTATTTTCTTTGTTTTGTTTAGGATCTCTACTCCAGGCATGATACCATAGTCTTTCGAGACTGAAGGATGCCAATGTAATGTTTTGGTGTAAAAGTTTGTCATGTTTTGTAGTATGCCACGTTCTCAGACCTTTCAAGTCCTTTAGTGTGTTCTTCTGTTATTGGATGTCTTTTCCTTTGAGTCATTAGGATTTTAATTTTAATTTTCACATTAATCAAGAACTGATCCCATTTGTTTTTCACCTTTATAAAGGGGTGATTATTTCTCACAATGTCATGTTTTGCTTGTGTCATTCTGCATGTCCTCCATTTTTTACAGTTGTCTCAACTCACTTCTTCCTGGCTCCTTTTCCAATTTTCAACCCACATGCCCCTATTATAAAACAGTTTAGGACCTAGTTATCTGTCAGAACGGCTCTTGACCTTGAACACTATTTGTAACACTTGCTTCTCAGAAGCAGGTCATCTGAGGGTACAAACTCTGAAAGAAGCCCATAAGGTGGTAACAAGGAACAGGGCTTTCTTGGTAGTGACTCCAAGTCTTTGGAATCAGCTCCTCTCAGAGATCTGCCAGGCCCCATCACAGTTGGTCATGAAACAAAACTCTGAAGACCTGGTTGTTTAGGTTTGCTTTCTGTGGCTACTAACAACTACTGTCTGTCCCCACTTGCTCATAACTTACTCTCAATCTTTGATTTTATGAGTAATGTTATTGATTTAATTATTGGTGTTTTGCTTCTATACCACCCCATACAACTTCAAGTAGTCTCTGGGCGGATTACAGTTTTAATTATAGTATGCAGGCTACATATTGCTCCCCCAGCAAGCTGGGTACTCATTATACTGACTTTGGAAGGATGGAAAGCTCAGTCAACCATGAGACTGCTGCTACCTGGGATTGAACCCCAGGTTGTGAACACAGTTTTACCTGCAGTACAGGCATTTATCCCCTGTGCCACAAGGCTATTATTTTCACTTTGCAATATTTTTATTTTATATTGTATTGGGTATTTTATGTTGAACTGTTGTAAACTGCCCAGAGTAGTTTCATGGCAGATGGGTGGTGTATCAATAAATAAATAAATAAATAAATAAATAAATAAATAAATAAATAAATCACACAGCACAACAAGTGGGCACTATGATTGCTCACTCTGTACACTACACAAATTGTGATTTCAAAAGTGCCATTGAGAACCATCTTTTCATTTGTTGCCATGTTCAGCAGCCTCTATGGAGGTTATATGGGCATAGAGCTGGCCAGTTAATACTGCTTTTTAATCTTGAAATTCTTAAGAGCAATTAATTACAATTAATTACTAAATGTGTTCCTGCAAGTTATGATTTGCCTACCTCTAAAGTCAGAATAATCAAATTAGAAAGCTTGCTGCTCTGCTCAGCTGATACCATCAATCAAATTGCCACTTAACTTTTCAAGACGGATTCATAATGCTGTATTTCTTGCTACCAAACCAGACTCCCTGGGAAGCTGATTCTTATATACATGCCTCTAATACATTCCAGAACCCTCACCCTCACCATCTATATAATCTAGTGAAGATTCAGAAACTGGATAATTTGGAAAACATCTGGGGGCTTTCACAATGCATGAAGAGCCTGCTATTTGTGGAACGATGAGGAAAAATATTATCATAAGTCATCAATATGAAAACTATGCGATTATAAAATTTGATCAACTTCAAAATATATATTGTCTTTTCTATAATAGCACTGTAGGTAGCCTATAATTACAGTGTTCTTTGAAAAACTGTAATTGCTTTCTTCAAACACATCGCCAGCTAGCATAATTCTAGATTGTGCCTTACACTTGTAATTTCTATTGTCAACTATGGAACTTGCATGCAAGTTTCTCACATGCTTATTTGAGCCTTATAAGGAGGAAGTAATCCAACATGCAATTTGATAACTTTTGTAAAAAAACTGGCCTTGTTTTTTTCTGTTCCTACATAGGAATTGTGCTAAATATCAGCCCTAAAATTTATTTTAAATGGCTGAGATACCATTGCCCTGTACTGCACACAGGATTAAAGATTACATATAGTAAAAAAAATACAAACAAACCCCAATTTTATGGCCACTTGGCTAGCCAAGCAAACTGCTACATAAATAACACAGAATGGTACCATTGTGTCTTTTAATGAGAGCTAACTATTTGTAGAGATGATGTTGAGAGTGAGCTGCCCTAATTTGGGATTCTTTTTCCTGGCTTTGGGAGGACAAATATAACTTTGAATAAATATGCAGCAGTTTCAGTAGTACCAGGTTGAGGGACAAATGGTGTGACCGTACTCACGAGACCTGGAGTAGGCTTGTTGAGTTTTAAACTAAAAAGATGTAAGCATCCATATATTTCTTCATATACCTTGCTGTTCCTCCAAAACAGAAGCACAGATGAAGATGATGATATATTTTTCTCTGATAGGAGAAAGGAGGAGAGAAACAATCTTAGAACCCTGTCCTAAGCTTAAAATCAAGTTGAACCTCACAGCTGAATCAAGTGCAACATCTTAATATTGCTGACTGCCTTGGCTTTTTAAAATAGAAGCTGAAAACAAAAGCAGCTGTGTTATAAAGGGCGAATTTACATGACCTCTAAAATCCAGTGGCAACTTAAATTCGGACCAGAGATCGTGGGGGGTTGTCCCTCTTCCTGGTACTTGAAAAGTGCGCTGGGACGCGCTTAGGTAGGCGTTGTTGTACTTAATTTTTTTTTTAAGTCCGGAGCTGGTGGGAAAACTTTTAAGCTCCAGATCTGGGAGCCCTTTGCCTCGGATTTTAGGGGTCGTGTAAAAGCGCCCAAAGGTACTGTATAAACTCAAATATAAGTCTAGTTTTCAGCCCTAATTTTGGGCTGAAAAAAGGGGCCCTTGAATTATTTTTTTAAAATATTTTTTATTATATATTGTACTACATACAAACAAAATAACAAATAACAATAAACAATACAAGTGTACCCCCACCCCCCGGGACCATCCATAATTCTTCTTTGTTACTCCGTCTTCTGTTTTTCTAGTATTCTTCTTAAAGTCCTCTTCTCCAGAACTGTCTTGAGGTGTTCGTCGACTCTTTCCCCTTCCCTTCAACTAATACAAAGTCTATAAATTTCCCCCAGATGTCATAAAAAAGTCTTTTTTCATTTCTCCTAATTTAACTTTTAGGCTACAAGAAAATTTGTCGTTTATGGCTATATCCCAAAGTTCGTTATACCATTCTTCCATCCTGAGATCTAGTTTGGATTTCCAGTTTCTTGCTATAATCAATCTAGCAGCTGTCATGAGATTTGCTATTAGCTCCTTTGTTGTAGCATCATAGTCTTTACTAGTTAACTTAACAATGATAATAGTGCTGTCTCTGGATTGCAATCAATATCTAACTTAATCATGTCACTTACCTCTAAAAAAACTCTTTTCCAGAACTTTTGAACTATTTCGCATTCCCACCAGAGATGCATATATGTACCTATCTTTTTTTCACATTTCCAGCACATCTTAGAGTATTCAGCATTCATTCTGTTCAGCCTGATTGGTGTTAAGTACCATCTAGAAACCAGTTTAAAATAATTTTCTTTTATCCTAACCGATAATGATCTCAAGATTCTCATATTCCAAATTTTCACCCAGTCTTCTTTCTTTATCTCTATATTAAGATCTTGATTCCAAAGCACTCTCAGAGAATCTAACTCCTTCACTTCCGATGAATCCCCTATTATTTTATATATTTTACGTACTATTCCTTTCTCTATATTATCCTGGTCAGATTCCAGCGATAGTAAAAACTGTTCAAACTTTGTACATTCTCTAATTTGACTGTTTCTTCTGACCCAGTCCTTTGTCTATTTTCCTAACTGGATGTATTTTATCCATATTAGATCACTAGATTGCAGGATATTTTTTATGTCGTGGGTTGATTTAATTTTAGCCATCCAGTCTTTTAATCTAGCTATTTTCTTAGCTTTAAACAGTTCTAAATAATGCTTCAAATTTGCAGGGAAATTTTCCAAGTCTGTTACTAAACATAATGGGGAACCCTTCGGTGACAAGATTTTTCTATATGTTCTCCATGTGGTTATTAAACCATTCAAAAGGGGATTCTCAATCTTTACTTTGTTTTTAAAATCAGTAAACAAAAAATTATTTATTTCTCCCTTTATATCCGACTCTTGCTCCCACCATATTAACTTCTCCGGTTTAGCACATGCTAAAGGGGCCCTTGAATTATATTTGTGTCAATGCTTTTAGCCACTGAGGCAAGTGCTTGGGTCAATGGCTAAAAGTCATTTTAAACATCGTGTGCTGCTTCACCTGACCCCCCCTCCCAACGTTGCAGGGGAGCAATACGCAATGTTTAAAGTGACTTGTACCCGCCGAGGCAAGTGCTTGGGTCAGTGGCTAAAAGTCATTTTAAACACCACACACCACTCCCCCAGCTCACAAAGGTGGAGCAACTAGGCCCTGTTGCATTTCCCACCCTAGACTTTTACTTGAATCAATAAGTTTTCCCAGTTTTTTGGGGGTTAAATTAGGGGCCTTGACTTATACGCAGGTCAACTCATACTCGAGTATATACTGTATGTGAAGGCCACCAAAAAGGATGCTACAGAATGAACCATAAACAGTTTTACTATAGTTTAGATTGTGAAAAATACCAGGCAAATCTGTGGCCCCATGCCACTAAGTGCCACTTAATAGCCACCTCTGTGCCAGCTCCAATATGACACTTGCAACTTCCTGCCACCTATGGTCTTCTGTGAGGTAAATGACAAGAATATACGCAAAGCATTCAAAAAGCCCTTGGGCTTAATAGGATTTGTAACTTTGGGTGGAAAAAATGATTTGAGCTCATATCTGTCTAATTTTTAAAACAAGATCCTTGGCAATCATGACCTCACAGTATTCTAGAATACAGTACTTCATACAAAGCTAAACAATTTCCTTTATAAATTTGGTGATTATTGTGGTCCTAAAAATGACCACTTATCTCCTGCCTACCTATAACTTACAAGCTATTTACATCAATCTTCCCCATGTGCCCAGTTGGAGGGAAAGGTGCAGGGTTTTTAAAATGTCTTTGAGCCACCAAGGCAGCCGCAGTGGGTCCAAGACATTTTAAAGGACCCACGCCTTGGGACACCTGCCTTCTTGTTAAGGCCACTTTACCAAGCTTGCTCTAGTCCACAGCTGGACTTAATATCTCTAATTGCAAGTTGAAAAACTCACTTCACAGAACATTATAACTTGAATGTTCTGACAATGGGTTCAAACCCTCATTCAGTCATGGCAAAACCAATCCTTAAATATCTCATGCACCCTATCTTAAGAATCCTGTTAAGGGTGACTTTGATTCTGACTTGATGACACATAATACCCATTCAGTCTTTGAAATGGAAGACTGTCTTCTCTACAGAAAATATCTGGCCACCATACTGCTTTTCTTTCACCACCAAGGAGTCTCTCTCTCTCTCTCTCTCTCTCTCTCTCTCTCTCTCTCACACACACACACACACACACACACACACACACACACACACACACACACACACACACACACACACACACACACACACACACACCTGGGTGGGGATGAAAATAACAATTAGTTAAGCCCCACTTGTTTCTTTTTAGCCCCACTTGTTTTCTTTTCAGTTGTGAATGGGTACTTAGGGATTATTGACTATTCATATTGGTTCTGTTTTGGACTCACCATGGAGCACTAGGATGAAATCAGTGTGACTCCTTCAGCAATTGTATTGTGGCAGTTACTGTCACCAAAAACTGAAATGAATATTTATCCATGTTTTAGGTCTCAGGGTTTACCCTTGGGAAGATTGATAGGTCAGGTATGGAAACCCTTGCCCACCTTTCATTTTGGCAATATACATTACCTTGATTAAAGTTAATAAAGCAGGAAAGGTTTTGCAAATGGAAATAATGTTCAGAGATAATTTTTAGTAGCAATGAATGAGCTAGAGATGCATAGAAGTAATTAGAGGGATTTGCTACAGACCTCTAGGGTGAAATGAACATGACCAAAGAACACTGTATGAGGAATCAGAACAAGCAACAAGACACTGATCATAATAGAATATTTTAATTATGGAAAAGGAAATTGGGAGCCTGTGATATTACTGCCAATATGCTTTATAATGATGCAGCTAACAGGATTTTCTCAAGACAGTTGCTAAAGCAGAACACTTTAAGCTGTAGTTCACTGGGATCTGAGAGATGAGCTAAATGTTTTTCTAAAAATGTTTTTCTAAAAATACTTTCCAATAAGGCATTGGTGAATCCAGGCTTCTCCTGTTATTTTCCAAGAAAGTGGGAACAGAAAAGGTGCCAGTTGTTCTGCATTTCTCCCATCCATGCAATAACCTCTTTGTATATGAAGATGCATGCATGTGATTTTCAGTGGACCCCATATGACATGTAGGCAATCAGAGAGAAAAAAATTTAAAGGAAGGCAGCAATGTCACTGGTCTGTGCAGGTGTGTGTCTTTGGAAGCAATAAATAAAACATAGAGGAGGAAGTATCAAATTTCCCATAAGGGCTAATCTCACCCATTGTTTTAAAAAAACCTTTCATAAAATAAAGGCAAATTAAGGCCCAAAGGCCCTAGAGCAGCCAAAAAGTATGTTCTACGTGAGAAGTGAAGTGAAAAGCATCTCTGTGTGAAGGTGAGTGAGTGAATATCTTCCTCTCAAGCTGCAATTGCTTTTTGATCCACGGATACCTCTAATTGTATAACCTCCTGATTGACTTTACCTTCATTCCCCAAAATTCAGTTCTGTATTGGCAGATAGCAAGTTGAAAGAAAATGTGCATTGCATCATCTGTCTCTCCAGCAACAAATCAGCCCTTTGTCCTGCTGCACGTGATGTGATTGTAGCCTCTTGTAAGAGTTCACTCTGGGCTTGGAGCCACTAAAAGCATCCAATTTTGTAGAATGTCCATACTGTTCCATTGTCTTCCAGCTCAGCCAAAGCGTTGTTGCCACAGCAATCGCATATCTGTCTTTTTTGCTCATTCCATCCCGCAAAAGTCCAGGCTGAGAGAAATCCTCAGCCAGTTTTGCTGATTGTAAGCAGCCGCATAACTGTAGGCTACTCTAATCCACATGCCTTTTGCCCAATGTGGCCTTAAAACCCTAAAAGTAGCACCTGATTGACAATATCAGCAATATGAAAGAGACGCCTTGCAGTTCTGTACTTTAATCAATGAGAAAAAAATGCCTCCCCTATACCAGGAAGTAATATGTATAGACATAAATCATTTATGAGAGATGTCGACCAAATGTACAGACAAACGATATTGCAAACTGACATAGAGCTAGGACAGGAGAATCGGAGTAGAAATGGAAATTTGGAAGAATCCCAAGGGCCATTTAGTCCAATGTTTCCATGTGACAGCCTTTCTGATATTTGAAGGTGGCTCTTGTAATACTTCTCAGTTCTCTAATCTTGAGACTAAATATACTCACCTTTCTCATACAGCTTGATTTACTGACATGGCAGCCCTTCTCTTGAAACATTCTAGCATGTCAACATCTGTTCTGCTCAAATGCAAGAGAAAACCGGTGGTGTAATCTGTGCAGTTCAAAATCAACAAGGTTAATAAACTACTCAGTTCCAGTTCAGAAAGGAACAAATCAGAGCTGTAGATTGATTAGATCAAAGTCAACTAGGTCCATATAGAGTAGGATGCTCCACAGCTAAGGCTCAAAGATTCCAATAAGTAACCATGCAGAGTAACGTAATTGCACAGTAAATCACGATGGGACAAAGACAATAAGAAGGGGGGGGGGAAGCAAAATGTGCTGCTTATACTGTATACTGGCCCAGAGTACTTAAAGCATGTTCTGGATGGTTTACAATTTAATTTTGTAAGTTTTACATCCCTTTCCCCAGCAAGCTGGGTACTTATTTTAGCAACCTTGAAAGGCTGGAAGACTGAGTGAACCTTGAGCTGGCTGCCTGAGATTGAACTCTGGGTCATGAGTAGAGATGTAAAATTTCCAGAAATTTTGAAGCTTGGGAAAAAAACTCATTTCTCCCCCAGAAAAAAACAGAACTTTTTGGAAAAATTGGAAAAAAATTCTACATTAAATGTAATAGACACATTACTCTGGATAAAATACAAGCAAAGCTGAATAGAGTGGTGTCATACTTCTGTTGATGTAGCCTAGAATTCCTTCACCACCTTTTGCTGTCACATCACACTTTTAAGCATGTAGTCTACCAATGTGCCCTGGATTAGTGGTCTGCTCCCTGGGCTTTATTTCCTAGAATCCTTGACCTGTGCCAAAACCAGTTGAGAATCCTGAAAATGAAATCCAAACATCTCTAGGATAACAGTTTGTGGTTAATAAACTTTTGGCATTTGGTCATTTTCAGAAAGATTTCTATCAAGCCTTACATCACTCATTCTGTATTTCTACATTTGATTTATCTTTCTTATATAGAGACACAACCCTTTGACATGCCAATTGTTAGTTTTCTCCAGAAAACACATGTTCTTTGCTTATGGTCTATCAACCAACTTCACATTCACTGAATGGTATCATCTATCCCATATTTCAACAGCCATTCTCAAAGGCATTATGGAGAACTCTGGAAAGCCTTACTGAAATCAAGATGCACCACATCCAAAAATTTCCTGTGACCTACCAAGTTTGAATGCTCATCAAAAAAGAGACAAAATTAGTTTGACTTTACTTGGTCATATATTTCTTTGTAAGAACCATATTCTTTCTTAGTGCTCCTAGACTGACAGTTTAGTAATCTAGTTTAGAACTTTTTATAGCTTCATGGTAAAGCAGACGGGTCAGCAGTTGCCAAAATCCTGTTCTTTTCTCTGAAATTCATTGGGACTCCTGGCATTCTAAAATATTAGAGAGAGCAACTTGAAATTATATATACTATCTTCTGGCCTACAGACCTGGATTCATTTAAAGCAGCCAGGTGTTTGTTCCTGTTTCCATCTCTGTACCTATGTTGGGCTGCAACCCCATCACTGACTAGTTTATTCTATCTCATCAGGTTTAGGAGGATTATTTCTTTTGTGGGGGAGGGGAAGCAGATGCAAAACAGGTATTTAGCAGTTCCAACTTTTTCTGTTATCTATCAGCATACCCCACCCCCTTTTTATTACCACTATTCTCTTCTAAAAGATGAGATCAGATTCATCCCTGATTGTTTTCTCCCTACAAATAGCAAATACCCATTTGCATTTTTCTTTGGTGATTTTCCCAGCCTCTTTAAATCTTAGCTCACCACCTCATTATGCAGCAGCTGCAGTTTTCTTATATGCTTAACTTTTTTTTCTTTTTCCATGGAATTAATCGCCTTTGCTATTTTACTTTAAAGAAACTCACATCCATCATGAGTACTTCTGACCAGGCCATCTCACCCAGCATTGCCCAGCATTGCCCAGATCTGTCCATACCTAGATGGGGACTCCCTCAGAACTGTGGTGCAAGCGTTGGTGATCCTGAGACTGGACTATTGTAACACGCTCTACATGGGGTTGCCCTTGACTCTCCTTCGGCGACTGCAGTGGGTTAAAATGCGGCGGCCAGACTGGTGGTGGGTGTGCATCAGTTCGACCACATCACCCCAGTTCTGGCCCGCCTGCATTGGCTGCCTGTTGCGGCCCGAATCAGATTCAAGGTCCTGGTTTTGATTTACAAAACCCTCCATGGCCTAGGACCTGACTACCTGACAGAGCGGATAAAGTCAACATCAATCCGACTATAAATAAATAAAGAACATCCACTCATACCCGAGCCTTCTCTGTGGCTGTCCCCACCTTGTGGAACCATCTTCCAACAGAAGTGCGCCTAGCAGAGTCCCTGCCAGCCTTCCGGAAAGCTTTGAAAACTCTCCTCTTCCAGGAGGCATTTGGTTGATTCTATTAAAGTTTTTTTTTCTTTTCTCCTCCTGCCCCGCCATCTGCAACTTTGGTTTTATTGTTCTGTTATTTGGTTAACTCTGTATTATTTTAACTGTTTTTTGTTATATTGTTCGTTGTAAACCGCCCGGAGTTCCTTTGGGAAGACGGGCAGTATATAAGCTCAATAAATAAAAAATAAAATAAAAAAATTAAGCTTTCTGAAATTCCTCAGGGTACATGATACTGTCCTGAATCTTTCCTTTCCTCTGTACTAAGAATACCAGGAAGTCTGTGGTCAAGTCCACTTTTTCCATTTCTCATGGTAGTGAGGATGAGGTCCAAAACAGAACTTCATAAGGAAAGGAAAATGAAATTGTCAACAAGGAATTAAACCATTTTTTGCAGATTTGAAATGCCAACAAATATCTGGACAATTACTTTCACCTTTACTATATCATTTCTTTTTACATCCCCTAGGTATTATCTAAGTATACTATCTGGTTCTGAAGTCTACAGTAGTTCTTGTCTCCACTGTTGTTTGTTGCTCCTTTCATTTTCACCTTTCTACAGCCTCCCTGGCTCAACACTGGTGTGCAAGTCCTTTACTGCTATTACTATTCCCTTCCACTTACTCTATTAATTATGGATATTGTATCTTCAGTTATTAAAGTCCAGCCACGAGTCTCATACAACCAGGCTCCAGCTCTGCAGTTCTGATAATGATGATGATACTTGTTAAATTATTATGCCCCTTTCTTGAGAAACCAGCTTTGGCCACAGTGACACATGCCCTAGTGATGTCCCAGCTAGACTACTGTAATGCGCTCTATGTGGGACTACTGATGAAAAGTCTCAGGAAACTTCAACAGGTCCAAAATGCAGCAGCTAGATTGCTAACTGGGGTGGGGAACATAGATCACATTACACCCCTATTAAAACAGCTCCACTGGCTGCCAATCAAATATCAGGCACAATTCAAGGTGCTGACCTTGAACTACAAAGCACTGTACGGCCTGGGTCCTAGTTACCTCAAAGATCAAATCTCACAGTATGGACTGGCTTGGGTTTTAAGGTCATCAGGAGAGTCCTTTCTCTCCACCCTGCCATCCTCACAGGTACGTCTCGTAGGAACACATTTTTTATATTTTTATATTTTATTGTTTATTAATTATACAAATATTTGTTTACAAGGCAAGTTAAGAATTTAGTACAATAGCATCTCCTTACTTATACATTCTGTAAGTCCAATATCCATCTCTATATACACCCACCAATTCATCTTCTTAGTTAATTATGACACACATACAAATAAATTAATTCTTTTAAAATTTTACATTCCAGCAGTCAAAATTATTTCCCCTAACACATTCTTCATTTCTTGTGCTAATTCTATATGTTAATAAAGGTTTCCAGGTTTTCATAAATGTATTATGGTTTATTTATTATCATGTTATATACTCTATATACTCGAATATAAGCCTAGTCTTTCAGCCCTAAATTTGGGCTGAAAAAAGGGGTCCTCGGCTTATATTTGGGTCAATTCTTTTAGCCACTGAGGCAAGTTTGGGTCGGTGGCTAAAAGTCATTTTAAACATAGTGCACCACTTCTCCTGACCCCCCCCCCATGTTTAAAATGACTTTTAGCCACCAACTCAAGCACTTGCCTTGGTGGCTAAAAGTCATTTTAAACATCACACACACACCCAGCTCACAAAGGAGGAGTTGCAAGGCCCTGCTGCATTTCCCATCCTAGGCTTATACTTGAGTCAATAAATTTTCTCAGTTTTTGGGGTTTAAATTAGGGGACCCAACTTATACTCGGGTCGACTTATACTCGAGTATATATGGTACATGGTCAACTTTTCCATAAGGGCTATTTGCCAGATTCTGTTCACATATTTTTTGTATTGAGAGATCTTCATCATTTCTCCAGTTTTTTACAAGTTCATCTCTTGCCACACCAATGAGATTTGCAATTAGGTTTTTATAATATAACTTTTAATTTACATTCTTAAATATTGAAAATGAATTATTCTTTGTTTTAACAAAGTTTCTATCCATTTAATTATTTCCTGCCAATATGCTTCCACTTTGGGTCAAGAGATCCACATGTGTTCTAATGTGCCCTTGCTTTCAAAATTCTTCCAACAATTATCTGGGATTCCTTGATTAATTGTATGTACTTTCATGGGATACCAATACCAGCTATAGGCTACTTTTAAAATGATTCCTTTTGTTTTAACTCATATTGATTTATAAGGATATGTATTCCATATTCCCATCCATTGTTTTTCAGATATACTAATATTTCAATTTGCTTCCCAAGTGACTTTAGATCCCATACCCCTAACAAATGTTTTTTCAGCCAAATGTTTATATATTATTGAAGTTATTCCCTTCCTTTTATTTCGATCCTTTTCTATACTGTGTTGTTCTAGTTCTGTAAGGGTTCCCAAAGGTCTTTGTTATAATTGATTTGCCAAATTTCTTACTTGTCTTAATTGTAACCTGTTAGCATTTATTTCCTTCATTTTATCCTTTGTCTAATTGTTATTGGTTTCCCTGGCTCAGATAAGTCTCTTATTCTATAAATTCCATCCCCCCCCCATTTTTGAATTGTGCACATTTCTTTCTTGACTTAAATTTAGGATAATCCAACATAGGGCACAGATGAGATATAGGTGGAGTAAATTTTTTCATATATTTATGCCACATTTTCAGTGTCTCACAAATGTATGGATTTTGTATTTGGTCCTTTTTTCTAATTGGTTCTATTGTGTAACACATGAAAGGAGCTTCTTGGCTGCTGCGCCCAAAATCGGGAACTCCCTCCAACTAGTGGCCAGGACTGTCCCATCTCTGTTGTCCTTCTGGAAACAGGCAAAGACCTCTCTCTTCAGGCAAGCTTTCCCTGAATGATGGACTACCATTATGTGTCTTTTCCAAGGAGAAAGGCGGGGTTAAAATACTCTTAAAATAAATAAAATAAAAATCAGTATGCATTTCTATGAACTTGGTCCAATTCTCACCCAATGCAAATGCATCAACATATATGTCAGAATTCATTTTAGAGAGGAAACAGAAAAATGCTTCAATAAATGCTAGGCAAAGCAATCCTGTGCTTCTAGGGAAGAGGCATGAAGGACACGTCAGTTCTTCCCCTTTTGGGGGGAGATTGTAAGAAAAACTGGCATCTCCCTTCCCAGCTACCAAGCTGGAAATATCTGAATCTCCTTTTTCTCTGGCATCAGAGGTCTGATAAGGAAGAAGGAGGTAGACATGTTTGTAGAAAGGTCTTGACCATGTCCACAGTAGACCTGGAGCCAACGTAAGTCTGACTGGATTCAATGAAAAGAAACCTGTACAGTAAAAATAGAAGCTCAAAAAGAAAATAAAGATGCTTCTCCTGTTTCACTTCTGCCCTAGCCAGCATGAGCTTGCTGGTCCTTTGCATCCATCAGATACTCAGCTGCTTTGCAGCAGCATAGAGCATGCTTTTATGTATATGATTTAATTATGGTACAAAGCCAAATATGTATTTAGCAATGGAATGGAGCAGGCTGTGAATGAACATGTGCGATGCTGGAACTCAAGTCATTCCTTGCTGCTTTATATTAATTATAGAGGGTTTTAAAAAGATACTCACTGGCGTTTGTACAGTCACTGGTGTTTATATAGTGGAAAGCCAATTGTGTTGGGGTGGGAACCACATATAGGATATATAATAAATAAAGTGTACCATCCCTCTACAGCTTATATTTTGAATTGTTGCATTTGAGAAGTTAGTACTGTACATTCATACATTCAGCTTATTCTCTATTTTATATCAAGAACAGGAGTCTAGGCAACTTATAATTAAACCAAACAAATCCAAATTAAACATAAAACGGATAGAAGCAAAATTCAAAAATACACCAAGTGAAGGGAAAACACTACCAGTGCAAACCCATTAAAAGCCTCTTATAGCAAGCCACAGAGTTGCCAAAGCTACCTTCCAACAAACAAAAGTTAACTATAGTGGTGACTTGTACACAGAAGGTGGCAATAATTCAAGGGCATTAAGAAAAGAACATGAAATATAAGGATGTGTCACTGGAGACCAAGGGCAGGGTCATCCACAATACTGTACTCCTAATCACTACACATAAGCATGAAAGCTGGACAGAAGAGAAGGTTGACAGGAAAAAATGGTTAGTTTGAAATACGGTGCTGAAGCAGAGCTTTGCAGATACCCCAGACCAACAGACAGATGAACCAGTGGGTTCTACATCAAATCAAGCCTAAACTATCTCTGGAGAGAAAAATGATAAAACTGAGGCTTTGGGCTCCAGAAGGATCTCTTCAAACTTGGGGAATGGGCTGCAAAATGGCAAATGCATTTCAATATAAGAAAATGTAAAGTAATGCATATTGGGGCAAAAAAAAAAATCAAAATTTTATCTATCAACTCATGGGCTCTGAGCTATCCATGATGGATCAGGAAAGAGATCTTGGTGTGTTGGTGGACAGCTCCATGAAGGTATCTACCCAATGTGTGGCAGCGGTGAAGAAGGCCAATTCCATGCTAGGGAATGGGATTATCAAAAAGGGGATTGAAAATAAAACAGCCAACATTACAATGCCATTGTACAAAACAATAGTAAGGCTGCACCTGGAGTATTGTTAAAAATTCTGGTCACCGCATTTCAAAAAAGACATACTGGAACTGGAAAATGGGCAGAAGAGAGTGACTAAAATGATTACTGGGCTGGGGGAACCTCCCTTATGAGGAAAGGCTAAAACATTTGGGGCTCTTTAGTCTGGAAAAGAGGCGCCTGAGGGGGAATATGATTGAGACATACAAAATAATGCAGAGCATGAGTAAAGTCGGATAGAGGGACACTCTTCTCCCTCTCACAAAATACCAAAACTAGGGGACATACACTTAAACTGTGGGTTTGTAGAGTGAAAACAGACAAAAGAAAATATTTTTTTTTTACTCAGCGTGTTGTTAGCCTGTGGAACTTCCTGCCACAGGATGTGGTGATGGCATCTGGCCTGGATGCCTTCAAAAGGGGATTGGACAGATTCCTGGAAAAGTCCATCACAGGTTACAAACCATGAGGGAGATGTGTAATCTCCAGGCTTAAAACCAGGGTACTTCAAGGGCCAGATGCAGGGGAGTGGTATCAGGAGACAGATATCTGGTTTCGTGCCCTCCCGGACACATTTGGTGGGGCCACTGTGAGATATAGGAAGCTGGACTAGATGGGCCTTTGGCCTGATCCAGCATAGCTCTTCTTAAGTTCTTATGTTCACATCATGAAAAAGCAAGAAGGAAGACCAAATGTGAGATGGATTGACTGCCTAAACCTAAAGGAACCACAGCATTGAGTTACAAGAGCTGAGCAGAGCTGTTGAGGATAGGACATTTTGGAGATCTCTCATTGATAGGGTTGCTGTAAATTGGAGGCAACTTGAAAACACATAACAAGAAACACACACACACACACACACACAGAGAGAGAGAGAGAGAGAGAGAGAGAGAGAGAGAGAGAGAGAGAGAGAGAGAGAGAGAGAGAGAGAGAGAAGTTACATCTTCCCTGCAACTTTATAGTGGAAGCCATTTGAATTATTTTTAGCTAGGAACTGATGACACATCCTGGTTCTTTCATATTGTGAGATGCTGTTGAAAGTTCGTATTTCCCAGGGCTGTGGCTGAAAGCAAATAACACAGCAGGAGGGAAAAGTTCCGCTCCCTGGTGTTTTATCGGGCTGATCATCTCATCATCTTTTAGCCAAAAGCCAAGAGGATATTGGAAAACCCTGTGCAATACAAAAAAGGTAGTAATCTTTGAAAGAATGTGTATACAGCAACCTAAATCTGAAGGGCCCTAAGAACTGCAAAGTGATTGTGAACATAGGTCTGCTGGGTTAATAGCTGGAAATCAAATGCATTAGAAAGTCCAGCAGGAAGGTGCTGATAAGAAGCAAGCTTTGTTCATTTGGATATAGCAACACTTAAGATACAACTCAAATATGTTTTTTTTTTTAGTTTCTTCAATTCCCAAACTACAAGAAAACATATTTACAGGACTGGAAAGCATTTACTTTCTTGGTGTGGGCAGTCATTCACCTGGGAAAATGACTTTGTTGTCATTGCCACTATTACAGTTAATTACTCTATTAAGTTATGAAGCTGCCTTCTCTACTGACAATGCAAGACTTCTGAATTGTTAGCATTGCATGTGTGAATATGTCAAAAGACTGAAGTCACCATCTGTTGTGTCTAAGAGCATTATAAGCCCATAAGCCCATAAAGGTAGCACAGCTCAGGCTATGATTGCCACAAATATTTCCACAATAAATGTGGCACGCCACAGCCTTAACTAAGTTTTGAAGTTAATAATGTTTGAAGAATAGTATTGTGTTAGAGGTGCCAGGGTTTGGCAGAGCTGGTTTGAGGAAATTGTTGAATGTTGCTTTTATCAAAATAAACTTCCTCTTATTCCATAGTGGATAAAAATGGTTCTGTCAAGGAACCTACAAAGCAAATTGAACTATAATCTCCTTTACTAAGACCACTCCCTATTTATCAATTTACTTCAACTGGCACTTATTTACTTCAATACATTCACTCAGACACTCTGATAAATTAGAACAAAATCTTATTTATACTTATTTGTAGAGAAAAAGAAACATCATACAATGGTACCTCAGTTTACTAGTACTGACTTGCCAATAGTTTGCAAATGGTGCAAAATTTTTAGTAAAATTTTGCCTTGGTTTGTGAGCAAGGCTGTGGTTTGTAAGCAAGGCTCACCTCAGCACGGGCCCTGTGCTGCCTGGAATGGGCCTCTGGAACTCATTCCAAACTGCACAATGGGCCTGTGCAGTGCCTCTGGAGCTTGCCCCAGGCCTGGCACTGCCTGGAATGGGCCTCTAGGCTGTGTGGCGGACCTGTGCCAGGCTTCACAGGCCTTGGCATAGACCAGAAGTGACCCGGAAGTGACTTATCAAAAACCAGAAGTGACTGTCTGGACCAGATAATGGACTGGATGAGGGTTAATAAATTGAAACTCAATCCAGACAAGACGGAAGTGCTGTTAGTGGGTGCTACGTCTGACATGCTAGAGGGCCATTTCCCTGTCCTGGATGGGGTTGCACTTCCCCTAAGGGACAGGGTCTGTAGCTTGGGGGTGCTCTTGGACCCCGGTCTAACTCTGGAAGCCCAGGTGGACTCGGTGGCCAGGGGTGCCTTTCTCCAGCTGCGGAATATATACCAGCTGCTCCCCTACCTAGATGAACGGAGCCTTATGACAGTTACGCATGCACTGGTAACATCCCGTATTGATTACTGTAATGCGCTTTACGTGGGGCTGCCTTTGAAGACGGTTCGGCGATTGCAGCTGGTTCAGAATCGTGCTGCACGGCTGGTGAGTGGTAGGGCCACCAAGGAACACATCATGCCGATTCTGTATAACCTTCACTGGTTACCAGTTGCTGCCTGAGCCCAATTCAACGTGCTTGTTTTGACATATAAAGCCCTAAATGGCTTAGGACCTAGATACCTGAAGGACCGCCTCCTTCCATATGAACCTACCCGGCAACTAAGATCTAGTCAGAGAGCCCTCCTGAAAGAGCCATCCCTTAAGGAGGTGAAGGGGATGGCTTGCAGGAATAGGGCTTTTTCAGCAACTGCCCCCAGACTTTGGAATGCCCTCCCAAATGAGACTCGCCTGGCACCGACGTTGATATCATTTCGATGCCAGGTAAAAACCTTCCTATTCCAAAAGTTTTTTAACTAATGATTGTGGGTCCTGATGGCAATTTTTAGTGGTGTGCTTTTAATATACTGTATTTATTGCATTTACTGGTTTTATTGTTCTAATTTTATTGTATTTTGATGTTTTAATTGTTTTGATTGTGAGCCGCCCGGAGACCTTTGGGTAGTGGGCGGCATACAAGCTATATAAATAAATGAATAAATAAATAAATAAATAAATAAATAAATAAATAAATAAATAAATAAATACTGATGCAGAAGTGGCCTCTGTGGCTCTCCAGGGGCCCAGAGATGCCCAGAATGGGCACCCGGTGGGACTATGCTGGGCTCTGCGCTGACCGAAATTCAGTTCTGTGCTGTGCAGTGGCCCTGTACTGGGCCTCTGGAGATCAGCCTGGGCCTGGCGCTGCATGGCCACAACCTGCAGAGCTTACCCCAGGCAGTACTGGGCCCAGGACAATCTCTGGAGGCAGCTGTAGCTCCTGGCCAAAGCCAATGTCCCCATAGGAAATAATGGAATCTGGCCCCAGAATGGCTCAGGTAAGTTTCCATCATTTCCTATGGGGAAATGTGCTTTGATACACAAGTATTTTGTTTTATGAGCATGCTTCTAGAATGGATCATGCTCATAAACCAAGGTACCACTGTATTTTGTGTTAGATTACTGAGTTCAATTGCTTAAATTACTTCATTATTAACTAACTGACTGGTGACATTGCTGAGAGAACACAGCATTCTAACTGTTCAATTCTGACTCCACAACTCACACTACAGAACACTGACTGAATTCTTACTGAAAAAAGGTGGAGAAAATAACCTGAAGTAGAGAGAACTATTAGATGTTACTACATTGATTGACATTCCCTGCAGCACCCTCCCAGCCAAAATGACATCATTTGAGGGTGCAATATATCCAACAACAGGATCACATGGCCAATAGGCAATTTGATAAACTTGTAGAACGGACTGAGAATATTGAGTTGCTTAAGGCAATGGACAACATGTATTTCCCACTCCTCCATTCCACATATGTTCTTAAATGGTAGATTTTATGTCTTGGATTTTTATACTGGGCTGTGTGAATGAGCTGTCTGAATGGCACTTTTAATCTCGTATTTATACAATGACAATAAGTTCCATTCCATTCCATTCCATTCCATATACCAAGGAATAGGACTGTCTGTTGAGTTCTTAGTCAACAATTGCAGTAGTTAAGGATATGAAAAATATTTTCAAAATTCCTTGTGTGAGCCAGTCACAACTTGACGATACAAGAATTTTACAAGTCTTCATCTCTGGGCAAGAGTGGGAGAAACTGCTGGGCTTTTCTTCCTATTGGTGCAAAATATGCCCAAACATAATTGAGAAACAACCTACACATTGTCAAGACCCTGCCTGTGACAGATCTCAAAACCAAAGGGTTAAGTGCAGAAGAGCCAGCAGGTAAGCCTTCAGGGTCATTGCCTCCTCCAGCAGCTGTGCTGGGGGATGATTCATTTCTGGAGATCTCTCCCCCTCCCAGAAGAGCTGCAGGTAGAATCTAGCAGCCCCTCGCATCTAGAAGGAACAGGGCCAGAATATACAAGGCTCGAAGGAACATCCCTTCCAGTAGTCCTGAATACTAGCAGGATGGTCTCTCGGGAGAGAGGGCTTTTCTGCTATTTCGGGCATGAAATAGGTAACCAGGGCTAGGGTGTCTTTGTAGTAGCAACAAGTCATTTCGACCCACACCACATTCCTATCTGTTGTTCCTGACCTCTGTTCTTGCTTGGTTTCCTGCCATCGGTCTGGTTACTTTGGACTACAGACTTGCTTTCGCTCCACTTGGTGTTTGGTTCCTGCTTTGCATTCCGGCTGTTGACCTCAGACTGGTGATTACTGTTGCTACCCACTCTGCTTATTTCCCCAGCTTGGCGTATTGTGTTTCCAGTCTCTCCCGGCTTTTGACATTGGCAAAGACTGGACTCTGTTTATGTGTGAGAGAGTGGGCTCTGACAGTTAGCACTGTGCCAAGAATTCAGGGAACTTCTCTGTCTTCCCGCTGAATTTGTCTGGGGGAATCATGGGGCATTTAGGTGGTATGCCAATCTTGGCCAGTGACTGCTGCAGTTGGGTCACCATTTGGGTAGGAAATTGTACCTGGTTAGTCAAAGAAACCATCTGTGCCACCTCTATGATGGTTCCCTTCTCCATTCTGGTGGAGAAGTGTGTTTGGGTGGAAGCAAACTGTCAGAGCCCACTCACACAAACACAAACAGAGTCCAGTCCTTGCTGAGGTGAAAAGCCAGGCAATTCCTTACTTTGCTCTGTGCCCACATGGGGCTGAGCTCTGATGAGGAAGAAGCCCCTGACATCATCATTACTTCTCCCTGGTGCTGGCCAATCAGACAGGGAGGCGGGATGAGGAATTTCCTTGCACAGCTCCAGATTGGCCAGCACCAAGGAGCAAGCAAAGAAGGTGTTGCAGCCTGCTTCCTGGCTGGAGTTTGACTCCATGTGAACTCCATTTTTAAATTTGGTCTTCTCCTTTTCCTGCTATATTCCAATTTCTCCAGTATTATTGTCTTTGCTAGTTGTGATATAAAGACAGATGAATGAAATAATATTAGTATGCAGATGTGCCAATTGTGGTCATTTGCAGGTTTAGAGCAGGAAAGGAGTACATTTTTGTATCAAATTACCAGAGAGTCAGACTAGTGTGATGCAGTGGGCAGAGTGGTGGAGTTAAGGCTTTAAGGTTAATCCCTTGTCAGCCCCCAAATACACTAGTTAGGCATTTCATTTTCCTTAAAAGTCCTATTAGGATCACTGCATGCAACTTGGAAGCATGTAAATAGCAACAATATCAGTTGAGTCTTATGGAAAAGCCTCTTTTTGTAGCCGCCTTATGAATTCTCCTGATTCAGCCGATTGTGGCATTTTCAGTCACAGCCTTCCCCCAACTTGCAAAAGGCCATGCTATTCATTCATTGTTCCAAGATCCAAGGTTCGGCTATATCTTTATTGGATCATGGGAAAGTTACAAATAATATGAGCTTCTGAATTCCCAGGATTCTTGATCTGGCAAAGGTGGAGTCAAATTTGAGGTCATAGCAAATAATTTAAACTGACTCATGAAGTCAAACTGTCACCAAAGCAAAATGTTTGGATTCTATAAAAGGTTGGCTGTCTGCCCAACCTTCCTCCCAGGCTCTCAGTTATCTTTTAGACTTCTTGGGAGGTTTTTTTCAAAAATGTGAAGCAAGTTCTTTATATTAACAAGACAGGGGAATATGTTTTTGGTATCCTGCTAGATTAAAACATCAGTTACAGCCAAATATGTAATCATATTACATATTTGAGGGTGATTTGTATCTAATTATTAGTAGAAAACAGGATTGTCACTGAGTTTCATTGTCATGGAAAAGCACAATCTGGCTCAAAAGTTTTAATTTTTTTGTCTTAAATCCAAGTTCTATATGATCTCTCCTTGATGAGTTCAGCCAAACTCAAATGTGCATCTTATTTGTAATGTTTTTAATGATCTAAGGCATTTCTTGCCCAACCTTATATTTGATTAATAAATTAGCCAATCATTTTTAAAAATTCGCACCTGGAGTCAGCTATTTACATACAGTCATGTGAAAATGAAGGTGCACCCTCTTTGAATTCTGTTTTTACAAATCATAACAATAAAAATCATTTGGTCTGTATGTGCACAGCAGATCTGGAATCTAGGTAAACCTTGGATGAAGAACTCATGACATATAACAAACACTGTGTCATGATTTATTTTACAAATACATTTTTTTAAAATATTACTTAACTTCAGGCTATTGCTGCTAAAGGCAGCCCTACAAGCTGTTGAATCATAAGGTGCACTTAATATTTCATACATGGCTTCTCTATTTTGGCTTTATATTTGGCTTCTTCACTTGATTGTAACCCTCTTTATAGACATAGTGACACTCACTAGTTTAACAGATTATCAAAATTGGATTTAATCTGCTGTCAAGACACCTCCAACCTACGGTCACCCTATGGAGGAGCAATGTCCAAAATGTCCTGTTCTTGTGCAATTCTGTACTCAACACACTTGTTCTGCTCTTCCAAATTCAAGCCTGTGGCTTTCTTTAGGGAGGCAATCCATCTCTTACTTGGTCTTCCTTTTTCCTGCTGCCTCCCCCCCCTCTCCCCTCATTACTGTCTTTTCCATAGAATCCTGTTTCTCACAATGTCCCCAAATTAGGACAGTCTTGATTTCAACATTTTGCCTCCAGAGATAGTTCAGGCTTGATTTGATATTTATGTTAGTCCAAGGTATCTGCAAAACTCTTCTCTACCACCATATTTAAACAAAACAGCACAACAAATAATAAACAAAAAGACACACAAACACCCAGTTTTTAATCTGTTAGATTTCTTAACTGTCCAGATTCCCCAGCATACATGGTGATTGGAAACACAAGATGTAGATTATTTTGATCACTGTCTTCAATGATGCATCCAAGAATCTTTTCTAGTTCCTTCATTATCCAAGTATTGTATAACTAAACGCAGTAGCTCCCCAATATAACTGGGACATGACAATCCCAACTGTAGGTATTTAATTACAAATAACATTGGGTCTACTTTAGTAAAGGTTAACCTTGGATTTAGTCATATGTATCAAGTGTCACACACACATTGGAGTATTGGAGTTATTAGTCTCAGCAGCTCTAGACAGAGATTTTGGTCTTCAAATCCCAGAAATCCCAGCTAAGTTTTTAAAATAAAAATGGATTGTAGGAGTTGCAGTCAAAATGTACAGTAGGCCAAGAGTTTCCATAGTCTGAGACATCAGATGCCATTTAGCCGAGTTTAACCCCATGTCAGTATTTTCTTATAAAAGGTTTTGAATTGTATTGGTTCATTTGTTTCATTTTCTAAACAGTTCCTGTTTTGTGCTTTATCTGCGGCAGTTTATTTAGGGATTTAGGTTTTTTACTCTGCACAGCTGCATGTTAAAACATGAATGTTTAAAATCCTGTTCTGTAGGTACATAGAGAATAAGTAATGCATTTATACTGGGGAACTGATTTTGTATGAGTTCATTGTTAGCTATTAAGGATATGGCATTTCTTAGTCTTATGACCAAAAAAATCACCGGTTTATGTGATTCTGTTAATATAAAAGAGCAATTTTGTCTTGTTTTTTTTTTCCCCAGAGTTGGCCCCCAACTCTGGAATGCCGTCCCTATGGAGATCCACCTGGCACCAACACTTTTGGCTTTTTGGCACCAGGCAAAGGCCTTCCTGTTTGGCTAGCTTTTTAATTATTATTTTTGTTCTTGGCTGGACTCATGAGCAGTAGGGTTTTATAATTTGTATTGTATGTTGTTCTAAACTGTATTGAACTGTGCTGTATTTTATAGTTTTAATAATTTTATTGTTTTATAGTTTAAATACATTATTGTATGCTGCCCAGAGACCTCTTGATAGTGAGGTGGCTATTTTTGTAAACAAACAAACAAACAAACAAACAAACAAACAAATAAATAAATAAATATCATACAAATCTAATGAGCAATGTTTAAACAACTCAGCCTCTTTGTAGAAATGCATGTTTAGAATTGTACAGGATACAAGTTCAGACCAATACCTAACCCTGAGGATCATCATATTTCTAAATACTACAGAGATGAGAGAAAGAAGCTAAATAAGAGAAGCTCTTCCTTTCTCTTTGCAATCAGAGCAATAGATTTTTGAAGACTGTCCTTGTGGTAGTTAAATGTCCAGTATATGTACCACAAGACTGCAGAGACATTTCATAAATCAGATTACAAATGTGATCATAGTTGTGCAGCTGACGTAGGGTCAGTAGGGGTATTACAGTCTAAGACGTAATTATTAGACATGGGCATGAAACAGAAAAATGGTGTTTCGTTTTTTTGTTTGTCGTTGAGAGGTCTGTTTCGGTTTGTTTCCGTTTGTCGGGAATTTTTTGAAAAATTTTGTTACCGTTTTTCGTTTTTTCGTTTGTCATTTCTAACCGCTTTTTGCACAATTTTTAAAAGCATTTCCGTGTGCAGGCATCCCCCAACGCCCCAGACCAGAGGGAAAACACTAAAAAAAAAAAGGATGCTGGCAGAGACAGTATAGACTAGGTATGCAGGGAGGCTGCAAAGGCAGCGGCGGGCGTTGCCCAGGGTGCAAGGCAGCCGCAGAGTGACTGCACTGCGGGGCAGGGGAGGGTACTCAATGAGAGGTACGCGGCATGCACGCACACAGGGAGGCTGCAAGACTGAAGCTAGAGTCGCAGAGACAGCAATCCCACCCTAACTCCCACCAGAGACTGCAAGGAGGACGGGGGCGGCCAGAGCTTGTTATGACCTCTGTGGCTGCCAGACCTGCCCGCCCAGTCTGCAACCTGGGCATGCTATTGGCTGAACATGATCCCACATCACATGGCTTGCCTCCATTTTGTGGCTGGTGGCGACATCCATTTTAAAGGGAAAAGAAAAATACATCGCGATGGGAGAAGACAAAAACAAACGTTTTAAGGACCCCAACCCCCCTGGTAGGTATTATCAGACAATATAAATAATTATCGCTGCATTTTTATGGATGTCCAGGGCGTTTTTTAACATTTAAAACAGCTCATTTCATTGCACGTCGCGATTAATGGAAACAAAACGTAACAACCACAGTTTTCATGGTTCTGTTCGTTTCGTTTCATTTTCATCACAATTTTCATTTGTCGTTTCGTTACGTAACGGAAACGACAAACGGTAACGGAAATGAAAAAATGTTCGTTCCGTGCGCATCTCTATTATTTATATTTAGGAAGGGGTTATTGTCTATTTGCCCCACAGTTGGTTTTGGATTAGAGGAATACAAATTAAAATCTGGCAATTTCATGATATAAAACTCAGTGTGGGAAAGCCCATGGAGACAGGAATTGAGTGTAGTTCTCTTTTGAGTGGAGATCTTTGCTCAGCTGGCAGGGGTGGTTTAAATTTGGTCTGCTTGCCTGGCATCACTTTTCTTTGCCTTCTGCTGTATGTGATTGCCTTATCTGTCGATGAAGCACCTGTGAGGGTGTTGGTTCCCCTCAAGAGAGTGTCACTTGTCTCCAAACAATGTTTTCTTATTAAAACATCGCCCTCGAAATATTGTCAACCTTTTTTCTTATTTTACTAGTAGCCTAAAGGTATTGCCTATTCTAGTCTTGTATTTGGTTTTTGTGATGACTACATGGCTTCCCAACTTATTTTGCTTATTATTAAAAGACTTTCAGTGCAGTTTGGAATACAGTATGCTCTGGTTGCATTGAAAAAAATAAAATTTAAAAAGACACGGAAATTGCCAATTAGCACCTTGTCAAAAGCAGCTGGAGCCTCTGCAAACACTCTATTTGTGCTCCAGCTGACTCCTGTCATCTGTAGAGCTAGTGATTTCACTGCAGAAACCCCCTTTGCAAAACTGTGGATCACAGTGCTTCCCAGCTTATTTCCCCCACTATGTAGCTGTACCCTAAGTTACATTTCTTTCTTGTTTACTGTACTCTTTCTAGAAATATCTGTTCTGATCATAATTGTGCAAGTGAAGAACTGAGGCTGCCTGTTTTGTTTTTCTTTAACTGGGATCTTCCTGTAAGTGCCTTGGAAGCAGTTAGGTATTGCCCCCCCACTCGAAATGATCAGGCGAGACAGTGTGTTGGGGGTAAATGGGCCACACTTTATTAACACATATAACCAAACATTAACAACCACAACAGGAGGGGCCAGGCATCCATAACTTGGTTGGAACCCCGGGGTCTCCCGGGACCCCTCCAACCGGGCAGCATCGGGCGAGCTACGAACCCCCAGCTGGTGCTGTCGTCCGACAGCACCCACCAGGCCAGTCAATTTATTTCATCCTCCATGCCCCTTCTGTCACCCATCTGGGATGTTCCCAGGGCAGGGAGGCGTTTCCTCTCTCCCACCCCAGCACCGAGACCTCCTGGCCCGCAGTGCTGTGGATGAGGAGGTTTGTTCAGGTGCTAGTTTTATGCTCACCGCTGCCCTCCATCAGCTTTTAGCCGCCACTGCCGAGGGCCTAGCCTTGCTATGGCCCCGGTCACCCATTAACAGCCCCTTCCATAGCCCGGCCCCTCCTCCACTCCAGCAGGAACCACTCGGTGCCCATGTCCGTCAGGCATACACCGTCCGGCCTACATGGCTCCATCCTGCGTCCATTGGTCTCCGGGTGGCCCATCACTGCCCCCAAATCCCGGCAGGCCGCCCGACAAACCTCTTGCTCACCCCTTTCCGGGAGTGGTTCCGTTTCGTAAGGGTCACAGTTTGCTCTCCCAGTCTGGCGCGAAATCATCATCAACCAGGGGGCCCTGCAGGCCGTAACCCGGGCCTTCTCCGATGCCCGGTCGCCCAAATTTGAGGATTAGGGACTCGCCAGTTTGCCCGGTTAAGTCCTTTCCCCCCCCCAAATGAATCGGGTGAATGCCTGTCGAGATGCCCCCTCCGCAAGCATAGTTACTCCGGGGCGCTCGGGCCCCCATGCTCCTCTCGTTCCCCACCCCGCCATGGTTACCCATGCGTCCTACGTGCGCCTTCCTTGACCTGGTCCATGTAGCTGTGACCCACCAAGCTAATTCTCGCTCGCCATGCACCGCCTTCCGCTCCTGGGGAAACAAGTAACAAGTTAAAGCGCCGGCCACGGCCGCACGCATCTGTGAGAGACCGAGAGGCCTACCTCCCCGCCGGCAAATGGGGACCGATCAAGGCCTACCGCCGCCGCTGAAGCGGCCGACTACCCCTTCGAGGGGCTCGGAGCCAGTCCCCTGTGATGTAGGGAGACCAAGAATGACTGAAGGTGCCCCATGGGCAGGGGAGGACTGTTAGGACAGGCCCCGGGCGTCCCTGAAGGCAGTGAACTCCTCCCCCCGGTGTCCCTCCCTATGCCCAGGAAGGTGAGCACCTGATCGGGCCCTTCGGTCGTTCATTCGACTACTGGACGGCCCCCGCCCGCGGGCCAGTGAGTGAAACTGCTCCAACAGGGCTCTGTACCTGCCGGAACCGATGTGTCCACAGAACAGGTGGGCTTCCAAGTGGCGCACCGTATTTACCCGGCCCATGTAGGTGGTCCAGTGATCTCCCGTCCTTTCTAGATACCCCGCCATGATGTGACGGGTGATGGGATACCCGAAACTCCCCTGGCACTACCTCTGTTGCCGAGTCCATCGGGGACACTCTCGGAGAAGGTATTGGTGGCTCATATAAGGGGCCGCGGCCATGCCCCCCCGGACTTCCTTGGGGGTGCTGCCGCCTGCCACCCCTACTGCCGCATCCCGGGGTACCGTTTGGTGCTAACCAAGGTATGTGGGCCTCCTTAAACGGAATACGGAACCCCCCCTCATATTCCTGCACTAGAAACGCCCTGCTGCCATAACGGGGTATGCCGCAGCCCATCGCCGCAACAACTCCAGACCAATCGGGAAGAGCCCCTTTACCAAGGGGGGGGTCCCCTCCGTACCTCCCACTTCTAGGGCCCTCCCCCCTCCATGGGCTGTCCGTGCAGGGGGGGGCTCCGCTGCAACCGGTCGCCTGGCGATGCGCCCCACCCCTGACTCATTCATGATCAAAAAGGCAGGGTTTCCTGTCATATCCTCCCTGGCCATTATAGCCTCAGCAGACCAGAGGGACCTGACCCAGCTGGCCTTCAGTGTGGGTGGGTGTGCTGTCCGGCCCCGTCTTTATGGCGTGGCCACTGTCGTACCGCTCGCCCCGTATCGGCCTACTGAGGTCCGACTGTCACAAATGGGTGGCAGCGGCTCCTCGCCCGGACGTAGGTGTCCAGGGCCCCCCATGACGAAATTCCTTGCTGTACGCAAGCCAGGCATGGCCCGGAAAATCCCCACCGGCCCGTACATTACCTAGATACTTAAGCCTCACCTGGGCCCCCTATGTGTGGGCCTGTGAGGTCAGGACAGACATTCATGTTGGCTGGCCGCTGTATTGCCCCGGAGCAAGCGGCTTTTCCTTAGCCTGCGTTCCCCGCCTCATGGGTCTTCCCCGTCCAACTCCTTGGCATACTATCCCCCGGCGATTAAGCTGAGGGTGTCTATGAATGCCCCCCCGCTAGCTATTCTCCCTAGTGGGCAGAGACCCCAGGTGCCCAAATGGTGAGGCGTAGTCGCCCTATGGCACGGCGGCCACTGCCACCCCGGGGTAGCCCGGGGCTACACCCCTCCCTGGCCATGGTGCCATTCCCCCCAGCCAAACGGCTGATCGCCAACCAGCCCGGCAACCGGCCCGGTGCCCCCATTGGGGGGAATCCCGGCAGAGTTGGGTGGTGCTGCTCTAGCCCGCCCCCTGGAAGTGCCGGTTGGACCGGTCTCAGCCCCGCCTGTGAGGGGGCTAGCCGGGCATCCACGATGGGGTCGGCCTCCACGTCGTAAGCCTGGCCACTGGTAGTTGGGCAGGCGGCGCCTGGGCTGTTCCCTGCACCGGGGCAGCTCCCCCTGCCCAGAAACTACTGCCCGGCCAAGGCCAATGATAGCGAGCGCGGGTTCGGGTGCGCACGCCCACTCACTGATCGCTGTGCTCTCCGTTGCAGGCCTCGGGGCTGGTCTCCTCCCCCTGGTTCCGCTGCCAGGGCTTCGTCCTCGTCAGCGTCCTGCGGTGCCGGACATGAGCGCTTGAGTGAGGCTGAGGCCTTGCTGTACCCCGCTGCCGGTCCCATGGCTGCTTCCATCTGCTCGAACACTGCAACAAGACCACGTATTGTGAATCAAGGCTTCCCCCTGTTCCCACTGACCCGCCCGCGCGGGATGGCCCCACTTCTGAGAGCTGGGCCTGGCCGGGTTCCCGTGCCCACCACCCACTGCGGTGCCTCCCATGCTTAAAAGCGAGCCTCCCTGTGTAACCGGGGGGGGGGCATCGTTCATTGCCTGCAACACTGCCGTCCGTGTTCCCTTGATGGAGCAACCAGGGCGCCTCCAGCCAGGGTACTTCAAACCCTGGCGGGGTAACCCGGGTACTCCCAGGGCCAGCTGCAGGGGAGAGGCATCAGGGGACAGGTATCTAGTCCGATGCACTCCCCGCGGCATCTGATGGGGCCACTCGTGAGATACAGGCAGCTGGACTGGGTGGGCCTTTGGCCTGATTGCGCACGGCTCTCCTGATGTTCTTCCTATGGGTGGAATAGAAGATGAACAGTGTGCGGTTGCCAATTTGAATGCCTCCCGCTGAAAACTCTTCCATGCTCGGCTTGTATTAGTCTGTGGGACTCCCTGCCACAGGATGTGTTGCTCGCATCTGGGCTGGAGGAAACGTCTCCCCAGTTCACCATCCATGAAGGAGATGTGTTATCTCCCGGCATAAAACCCAGCGTACTTTTTAAAGGCCAGGTGCAGGGGAGTGTTATCCGGAGGCAGAGATCTAGAAGCGTCTTTACTGAGTTATAACTTCTCTTGCTCTCCACATAGCGCCTTTCCGGAAGGCCTCATAAGATGAGAGTGACAAGGTGTGTCAGAGGTTTATGCAAGCTTTACCCAACGTATTCCAATGTCAGCCAATGTTAGGTTAACGGAATCCCTTGTGTTCGTCCAGCACATAATAGCACTGCATTCTTTTCTTTGAAAATGAGCTAATGGCGTCACCTGGAAAGTGGAAACACACCCACAAACGCCCACACACCCCCCCACACACAAGGAATTGGAGATGATGAACATACTAGGTCTAAGAATGCACTGCCTGTAGGGATGCTTCCGATATTGGCTTTACCAAAGCCATGAATATCAATCCCCAGATGGCCTCCGCATGGCAAGGGTTCCCCTGTATCTTTACAACATAGAGCAACTTCCTGGCACCCTGATTGTTCCCCGCACCTTGCGCTTCCAGCAAGAGCTGATAAAAGAAAATATTTTACCCCAGCGCATCGCAGGTCTATGGAACTCCCTGCCATGGGGGAAGAAATTCCATCACGGTTACAACCCATGCTGGCGATGCGTAACCTCCAGGCTTAAACCAGGGTCCTTCCAACGCCAGGTGCAGGGAAGCGGTGTCAGGAAAAGATAACTAGTCTCATGCGCTCCAAACACATCCGGTGGGGCCACTGTTAGATACAGGAAGCTGGACTAAATGGGCCTTTGGCCTGATCCAGCCTGGCTCTCCAGGTATTCTCATACCTCGCCCCCGCAGTTTATTCCCCCCCCCCCAGTGGAAGGTGCCAATCTACATGGCAGGATGTCCTGAGTATTATGTACCCTGCCACTCACAACATGCAATCCCCAGGCCCGGTTGGCTCCAGGGAATGAGGGGCGGGTAGGCTGGGGCTTCCCGGTGTGTGTGTGGGGATGTACTGTCGCGCCCGCTCCCGGGTCTGAGGGAGTACCCCTCGCTGCTGGGGGGGTTCTGCGGGGGGGGTGCCCCCCAGCGCGGTCCGCAAAAGGTAGGGGAGAGGGTGAGGCACCCGCCCGCCAGCCCGGACGTTCCTCCAGGCTGCGCCCGTCGCCTCCCCCCCGTCTCTGGCCCAGGGTATTTAAATTAGTGGTGGGGGAGCCGGCCGGCTCCACGCCACGCCGCCTGGGCTCCGCGCACTATGGGGGAGGGCTGATGCCACTCCCCCCAACCTGCTGCCATGCCGCGGCCCGGGCCGGCCGAGCAACCCTTCGCCGCGGCGCTGCGATCCGCCAAGGAGGAAGGGAAGGGTGACGCGCCCGCCCGCCAGTCTCTCCCGGCTCGCCCCCCCCATCCCCGGCCAGTAAGGTAAAAGAAGAAGGGGGTGGCGGCCGGCACCGCGCCGCGCCGCCCGGGCTCCGCGGCCCAGCTCACTCAGGCGGGGAGGGCCGATGCCGCTCCCCCCAGTCCGCCGTTGGGCCGCGGCTGGGAGCCGGCCGCGCCGTCTTTCCCTCTGCTCCAGCCGCCGCTCCTGGATGCGGTGGCCAGCTGCCGGCCCGGGCTCCGCACCTGTGAGGGTGTTGGCCCGGCCGGAGAGCGTCACTTGTCTCCAAACAATGTTTTCTTATTAAAACATCGCCTCCAAGGGGCCGGTCAACCTTTTTTCTTATTTTACTCTGTCCCCCGCCCAGGCTATTCTAGTCTTGTATTTGGTTTTTGTGGCCGACTACATGGCTTCCCCACCTTTTGCTTATTATTAAATCTTTCCAGCCGTTTGGAATACAGGCGGCTCTGGTTGCATTGAAAAAAATAAAATTTAAAAGCCCGACCGCAGATCGGCGCCACGCTGTCAAAAGGTGGGCCTCTGCAAACACTCAAGATGTGCTCCAGCTGACGCCTGTCATCTGTAGAGCTAGTGATCTACTGCAGAAACGCCCTTTGCAAAACTGTGGATCACAGTTTGGGAGGAGCCGCCCCCACTATGTAGCTGTCCTCCCCATTTCTTTCAGGACCTCCAGGTCTCTTTCTAGAAATATCTGTTCTGCCATTCTCGTGCAAGTGAAGAACTGAGGCTGCCTGTTTTGGACTTTAACCACTTCCTGTAAGTGCCTTGGAAGCAGTTAGGTATTAGCATTATTGCTAACAGAACGGGACACTTGACTCTCAGCAGATTGAGAATTGCAGTTTCTAGACACAAAAATCTACTTTTTTAGTGTTCTCTGTGCTTAATTGTTCAAAAACACAGTTCCAGTTGGAGTAGCAGGTAAAATAGAAGGAATGTTTGAGGCCCTAATGAAAGCTCCACTCTCAGCTAAACTGGAACTCCGAGGTAGGTTCTACAACATTTCAAGAGAGGTATAAAAATGTTATTTGTTGAGAAGCAATCATAGGAGCACAGCAGTCAGGTCCATCCATTTTGTTTCAGAAGGGGAGACATTAACAATCCCTCCAAGTGATCCAGTTCTTAGGTCACAAATGCTTAGGTGCATTGTGGGATGTTAAAATGTCTAGCTATCCCCAGTGCTCCTTCCAGAGTAAGACTAATATCAACCATATACTTCAAATGGCTGAAGGTCACATCTATAATGCTGAGCAGCCATTTCTCAATGCCAGACTGAAATGTGTCTCTGCTGTTGCTTTCGTTTCCCAAGAGGTCCTGTGCCTACCTTTTGCCAAACCACATAAATCAACAATTACCACAGAAGTCCATCAACATTTTTCAGCCTTCCCTGCAACTGAAGAAAGGATCCATACCTTCCAGAATCTCCTGCTTTTCTCCGGGCTTGTCAAAAAGAGAATCCTACACCAAGATTGTTTAAAACAGCAATGTTAAAAAAACACAATCCCCCTTTCCTTTCTTTATTTGCCTCATATCTTATTCATAAACGAAATCCAGCTTTCTCTTAATGGCCACAATAAGCATTCTAGGAAAAATATTTATGCATCTAGCCACACATGTACAGTATATTCCACCCATATCTTGTGTCTTTTCAACACATGCCCCATAGTTATGAAATATACACAGTGTGACGCATGTCATCAAAAATTATGCATGTCACCCCAGAAATATAGGGAATGTGACAAGCACCATTAGCACGTGTCAAAAACCATCAGGCTCTGTTTCCATTAGGATTTTGAAAAACTTGTTGGAGGGAGGGATAGCCTAATCTTTTTTAGCAGCACAATTCACAGTTGGTGCATTTTTACACAGTTTTATATGGCCTGCTCTCTGAGTGTAGTATCAGCATTCCCATTCAGCTTAGAAATGTGATAAGTGATATATGCTGGTGGTCCGCTCAGAATGCACTCAGAATACTGCAGCTCTTCCCCAATCTCCTCCCCTGAGTTATTTTGGAAATAGTAGTGTCACAGAAACAAGCTTTCGATAGCACTTTCGATGATTTACTGGCAGGATTTATGGAGATTAAAATGCAAAGCATGTGGATACTCTACAACTACTTGATAGTATAACGCCACAAAGAACTATAATGCCACAAAGTAATAAAAATAGTCCTTACAGTTTCAGTTTCTCCTTAAAATATTTATCACCTCCATCTTGATCCTTGATGTAATATATCCTGCTTCTTGTAGGATAGTAGAGTGTAACAGATTTAAACCAAGGTATACCCCCTCCAAGAGGTTCGGATCACAAAGAAGGGTTTCAATGCCATCCCAACTGCCTTCCTTGTACAGAAAATTAAGTGGACTTTGAGAGCTGTGGAGATGATGTATAGGTGTATTTTTATTTTGTTTTCTGCTCAAGATAATTATATGGCTTTATGTTATCTATGCAAAAAGCTATTGCAGCCATTCCCTTTCCTTTTCCTAAGGCAATATCACAGCCATTCATGAAGGAGTAAATTCCACTGCAATGGGTTGACTAGTTTTAGGTGCATTTTGATCTTGAAGAATGCCCAAACTCTAATACCTTCAAATTCTTAGCAGAGATTTATGACTCTCGGTCAGAATTTAGAAATGTTGAGGCTGGGAGGAATCTGAAAAATAGGTCAGGGCAGGGGCAGAAGCATGTCATCCCATATTTTTGGAAGGAGGGCCCTCTTGGTCCAGTCACAATCGGTTACTGATCTGAGAGTATTAGATTCACTGTTGAATTAGCTACCTAATTAAGCAAAGACAATTTTGAAATTTAGTCATGGGGCATGTTCTTTCATATTTGTTCTTTTATTTGTTAATATCCAAATTAATATACAATATTTTATATATTTAATGCATTTCTCAACAGGAATGAGAAGTTCTCCAAGAAAGAAAGAAAAGTTTATTATCTCTTTCTCATGTTTCTCTGAAAAAGATCCTCTGCTAAAATTGTGTCAGAATTTGTCATTCTTCAGGCCTCAGAATGTGCCTTTTTTGAGGGGAAAATGTCAGCTACAGATGGATTTTGTCTATTTCAAATGCTAATATTACATGTCTTTTCCTGTAAACCCGAGAGAGAGAGAGAGAGAGAGAGAGAGAGAGAGAGAGAGAGAGAGAGAGAGAGAGAGAGAGAGAGAGAGAGAGAGAGAGAGAGAGAGAGAGTATGAGGTAGAACAGTGCTGTGTTGAGTATGAAGAAACTGGGGGAACATGGAACCTGTAATCCACCTAGAAAGTTCAGGCTTTTTGTCAGTGCCTAGGAATGGTAGGCTGAGAGGGTGGAGGCCGGTGTTTGTCTAGCAACAAGATGGAAATTACATCTGAACCTTGTCTCATGTGAGAAAAGCTTTCAAGGCAAGTTGGTTACTTCCATGGTATTGTACTAATTAGGAGATTTTTTTTCAGCATTAAGGAAGGAAGCAGAAAGTTCCTGAACATTCAAGGGAACTCAACGCCTGATTGGTAGACCATCTTAGAAGGGTTGAAACAGGATGTTTAAGTATAAAAGGGCATTCAGAAGTTGGCTCAGCTTACCTTTCAGGAAATGCTGTGCTGTACCTACAATAATGTACTCTGTGTGTGTGCTGAACTGTGCTGTCTGTACAATAATATGTGGGTACTGGGAAGATAACTCAAGTTTTGCTGCTTTCTGGTGTGTTCCATTGATTGCCTCACCTTTTGTATCATATTGCCCTTTTTGCTCCAACTGCTCTTTGAAAACTTGTTGAAACCTTTTGTAACTTACTTTTTTGTCTTTTTACTACAGTTGTCCCCCGCTATGTTGCAGCTCATATACTGCGACCCCAGTATATTGTGGGACCACAGTATAGGAAGACAAAGGCTCCTGGGTCAAGCTGCATGGTGCTATTTGGGGCCTCCTGCAGTTATCCCAGGCCTGGCACTGCTGCAAGTGGGCCTCCAATGGGCTTCCTGGGCCTGTCGGAAGCCCTAGGAATAGTTTCCAGCAAACCAGAAGTGACTTCTGAAAAAGCGGAAGTGACTTCCACTTCGCTGAAAACCACTGTTGGAGCCTTGGCCTGTCGGAGGTCCCATAAGTGACTTTCGGTGAACCAGAAGTGGCTTCCGAAAACCCGGGAGTGACTTCCAGTTCCCTGGAAACCACTTCTGGAGCCTCTGACAGGTCCGGGAAGCCTGTTGGAGACCTGCTTGGGGCAGCACAAGGCCTGGGGTAAATGCAGGAGGACCCAAACAGGCCCCCAAGTCCCGACCCAAGCCAGCATCTGCATAACACAGATTTCCCTTTATCACGGGTCGGATCAGGTCTCTAACCCCCATGATAAACAGGTGATTACTGTATCTTTAATAAAACAGAACTATATCTTCAACAAACAGTTTGGGTTATTGACACAACTTGCTACCAAGAGTTTTGGTGATTTGGTAGGTGTAGTGGCAGCTCTACCTTGGAAGTGGGGTGTATTAATTCTGAGTGCATAGCCTTGTGGGGTTTTTGTATTTCCTGGAAGTACTGAAGTGCTGGGAGGCAAAGGGGGCTAGGAAGGTTCCATTTTCTGGATCCATTTCAATCTGGTTTCAGGCTGGGTTTTGGAACAGAGACTGCCTTGGTCGCCCTGTACGATGACCTTTGCCGGGAGAGAGACAGGGGAGTGCAACCCTGTTGATACTCCTGGACCTCTCAGCGGCTTTCGACACCATCGACCATGGTGTCCTTCTGGATAGGCTGGCCAGGTTGGGAGTTGGAGGCACTGTTTTGCAGTGGTTCCACTCCTTCCTGGCTGACCGTGTCCAGAAGGTGGTGCTGGGGGACAGTTGCTCCGCCCCGTGGCGTTTACGTCATGGGGTTCCTCAGGGCTCAATACTGTCTCCCATGCTGTTTAACATCTACATGGAACCACTGGGAGAGGTCATCAGGAGGTTTGGGCTGAGGAGTCAGCAATATGCTGACGATACTCAGCTCTACCTCTCATTCTCCACCAATCCAGGTGAGGCGGTTTCTGTCCTGAACTTGTCTGGGCCAGATAATGGACTGGATGAGGGTTAATAAATTGAAACTCAATCCAGACAAGACGGAAGTGCTGTTAGTGGGTGCTTCGCTGGACAGGTTAGAGGGCCACTTCCCTGTCTTGGACGGGGTTGCACTCCCCTAAGGGACAGGGTCCGCAGCTTGGGGGTACTTCTGGACCCTGGTCTAACTCTGGAAGCCCAGGTGGATTCGGTGGCCAGGGCGCCTTCCTTCAGCTGCGGAAAATATACCAGCTGCTCCCCTACCTTCATGACAGTTACGCATGCGCTGGTAACATCCCGTATTGATTACTGCAATGCGCTCTACGTGGGGCTGCCTTTGAAGACGGTCCGACGATTGCAACTGGTTCAGAATTGGTGGGGCCACCAGAGATCACATCACGCCGATTCTACGTAACCTGCATTGGTTACCAGTTGCTGCCCGAGCCCAATTCAAAGTGCTTGTCTTGACATATAAAGCCCTAAACGGCTTGGGACCTAGATACCTGAAGGACCGCCTCCTTCCATATGAACCTACCCGGCAATTAAGATCTAGCCAGGGGGCCCTCTTGAAAGAGCCATCCCTCAAGGAGGTGAGAGGGATGGCTTGTAGACATAGGGCCTTCTCGGCAGCTGCCCCCAAGTTATGGAATGCCCTCCCAAGTGAGATCCGCCTGGCGCCAACATTGGTGACATTTCGGCGCCAGGTAAAAACCTTCCTGTTCCAGAAGTTTTTTAATTGATACAACATAGACTGGGGTCCTTTGATGGCAATTTTAGTGATGATTTTAGTATAAGGTTTTACTGTTGTTTTAATTATTTATTGATATTTTATGTCTTAACTGTTTTAATTCCTTGTTGTAAGCCGCCCAGAGACCTTTGGGTAGTGGGCGGCATATAAGCTGTAAAAATAAATAAATAAATAAAAATAATAAATAAATAAATAAATAAAATAATGATCACTACAACTGACTCTCTTGTGTTCACCTGCCCCAGGATGAACAGGGTAGTGTGGCCGGATGGCTAGAAAGGGACCAACTTAACCTGATTACCATCACATTGAGCACCAGTTTATTTATTTATTTATTTATTTATTTATTTATTTATTTATTTAAAGGCTTATATCCCGCCCATCTTCCCTGACGGGAACTCTGGGCGGCTAACAATGTTAAAAAGACATAAAATAAGTGGAAGAGCCTCCGAGCGAGAAGCAGCGGAGGGCAAGATGGCGGCGATAAATAGGGAGGGGGAAGGAGAGAAAGGGGGAAAAAAACCTAACTGATAGGGTCACCATAGGCTTCTTAAAATGTTAAAATGTAAAGCTAGTCTTCCTGTTCACCAATGTTTTTGTTCCAGAGTTTTGAATTTTGGTTAAATTCCTCTAGTTGTGCCCAGCTGAAGTGTAGGGATTCACAGAGCAGAGGCATCTTCAAGTTCCCCTGATTAGTCCAAACCCTTTGTTCATCAACTGGAAGTCAGTAACTCTCTCTGAAACATTGGTTTGAGAATTTTTTAAACACTCTTTACTTACCATTGAACAAACCAATCAGCAAACTGACAAAAACATGATTGCTTTTCTGCCAAAGCCTCAATAGTTTCACTGCTTCCTCTCTTTAGTCCACTTCCAACAGACTCAAAGAGATGGTGGTAGGGGGACAGTGAAGAGGTTCTCTTTGAATTCAGAAGCAGGGAAGGAACAATTGGTTAGTGCTGGATAGACTGAAAGTCACTCCAGCCCAGAAAAGCCCATCCTAATGCCTACTAGAAGCTGCATGTGAGGTTGCAAAAACTCTACATGTTTTATTTCCCCATGCAAGAGCCTTCCTTTTCCCATCTCATTCTCATGTGGGAACTACAAATTTGCAATAATCAATGAATAGTATTTCCTATGGGTTAGCTGCCAGAAATAGATTGCAACCTGTCCCAAAGTTGCAGTGCTTTTTCTCTTTGTTTTCATCCACTGTGAGCAGTGGGTGTGACACCAAAATGAGGGAACCTCATGTCCCACTTCCACCCACCTTTTTAATTATTATTTTTTAGAAATTGGGTTTAGGTGCGCATACAAATATGTAATTTTATTACAGAATCCAGCATCCATATATGTGAAGGAAGACACAGTCCTCTGAAGATACCGCTGGCTGCCAAGGGCGAGCAAGGAGGCAGTGAATGGGTAGGTGGAAATGGGGCAGACAGAGGGAGAAAAACCCAGCTTTGGATCTTGTGCTCACTCCCAGGATGCTCCATGGGGGTGCCGTCCAAGCAGCAAAGGACTCCTTCTGTTTTATCTTAGATAACCACCACAGAAGTTAAAAGCTACAAATAGCCCCGAAAGCAGACATGAGAGGTGGTGGTGAATGGAGCTGACAGGGAAGGGGCAAGCAGGTAACTAGCAGCAAAGAATAAAAACTGACATACCACCCAAAACTCCAGGGTATTTGTTTCAAGCCCCCGGGGGGGGGGCAGATTGGGTACCATTTTAAACTGCAGTAAGGCTTCATGTTATTAGATATGACAGGAGTTACTATGGATTCAGTCTCTGTTTTCTGATAGTATAGTTGCAATTGCAGTATCCCTTAGGGTTCCTTTTGGTGAATTTAATCAGTTTATCCTAACATGATGAAGCAGAGATAATAATATAATAATATTAATAAACTTTATTTTTATGCCACCTTTCTCCCCAAAGGGACCCAAGGTGGATTACAACAATAATTCAACATGACAATATTAAAATACCAAAGACAATATTTAAAAATAATAATAAATACACTATAAAATGCTAAAACAGCAGTAGCAGCAGAATTTAAAAGGCCCTCAACCGATAAAACTGAGCATTAAGATGTTATAAATAAAGAATTTGCAAAATGCTGGAGGCTCAGAAGGCTTGCCTAACTAAAAAAATAAATGTTTCCAGGGGGAGGCAGTTCTTAGCACAAAGGGGAGGGAATTCCATAATACCGTTGCCACTACTGAGAAGGCCCTGTTTCTTGCCGCTGCCCCATGCACCTCCCTGGGCAGTGGCACTTGTAGAAGGGCCTTCTCTGATGATCTAAGGAAATGGACTGGATTATATGGAAGTAGGCTTATCCTGGTCCTGATGATCTGCAAGGAATGTTTGAAAAATGGACTGGACCCCCAAACTGCTGAGATTTCTTGGCATTCTTCATGTTGAGGTCATGGTCAGGTTTTCCTGTTTATTTCCCCCCCACTTGTTTTATCTAAGACGCTGCCATTGATGCCATTTTGTGCAGGACTCGTAATTCAACACAGTTCCTCTATGACAAAATGATCGCAAAAGAGCCAAGAAATCCTATGAGAGTTCTTGGGGGCGGGGGGAGGAAGGACAATCACACAAACAGGTCTTGATGTACGGAGGAAAGAGCCCCACACCAATCTAATTGAGAACTGAGAGGCTGCAAGATTCACATGCCTACTGGTTGCCTGCACATCTTGATCTAAAAATGCTCTTTGTTATCAAGTAGTTTGTGATGGGTTCCTCTGAGCTGTATGTGAAAATATGGAATGGCTGTTCATTGTCACAGAAATAAATGTACAAGGAATGACACCATATGCAGACACCCACCTAACCTCAGCCACCTCATAAATAAGGGAAGCGTAAGAATGCGTAATGTCACCATGAGAAATTCTCCAACAAATGCTTCTGTCTTTGAAGTTCTGTTCAAAGAGAATTTCTTTTCTAAGAAACTGAAAATGGTCATAAAATCTCATGGGAGAATTTTTCAGCACAACCCTTGGCATATATGTGTATGAAAATAAAGAGAAGGGACTGAATACAGTCCTTCACTCCATATTAGTTACTACAATTCATTGTTCCCAGTCCCACTAGTGAAAAACCCATCAGGTTTAAAGGTTTAAGTCAAAATATGCCCCTTTTGCATCAATTCTAATGCTTTTCCAGAGTAAGCAATCTGCATGTTGCTGGCAAGCAGTTTGCTTTCAAGGAGAAAGGCCATATACATCTGGCTCAACTTTTCTGCTTCTTCCAAGTTTTATACCTCCCAACAGTACAGTCCTAAATGAAAGATGTGCCAGCTGTTGGAGTTCAGGAAAACTCATTAGTCTCTTGCACCCGTAAAAGTGCTTTTTGGTATCCGGCTGCTGAGGCAGAGGTTAGGAGAAGAGACGGACATGAGCTGCCATTTCAGAGGTCTATTCTAATTCATCTTTTGGAAGAAAAGGTGTTTGGTGCTTCACATACCCACCTCCTCCAATGGGCACCTACTCAGAGGCAGTGCCTAGAGGAGGTGGGGCAGGGGAGCTCAGGTGCTGCCTCTGAGTGGGCCCTGCACTGGAGGGAGTAGGCAGGACTGGGAATGGCCAAACACCTGTCCATCCAAAGGACAAACACCAAACCACCAAACCAGCAGTTCATGATCATCTCTCAATTCCCCCACTGTGGTTCTTGGATGGGGGCTGGACTCCATGGCCCATAGGATCCCTTCCATCTTTGAAGTCCTAAGATTATTATTCTAAAATTGTAAATTATTTTGTGACAGAAAAACTGCTCTTGTGTCAGTGGAATCATCTTGTGCTGCCTGATCTCAGAGATCTGCTGACAGAAAGGGGCAAGGAAAAGCAAATATAAGAGGCAGAGTGGTGGTGGTGGGAATTAAGCAACTCCAGATCCAAAACTCCAGATCCAAAACTCCTCCCCACAGCCAGTGCACTGGCTCAAGGTTAAGCAAGGGTGGATTTCAGTGATCTAGTACAGGCATTTTGCTTAGACTGATGAATCACATGACTACTTTCTTCTCCATTTTTCTGGTTTCAGCCAACTCACCTTCTTAGAGCTACTTGCCCTGATACAGGGACAGGCCTCATCCATTTCCAATAGTACATTGTGACTTGATCTCAATGGCCAGCTTGAAGATGCTACCTCATTAATCCAGGAAGTGCCAGACTGGGAGGTTTGTACTGAATTCAATATTAAAAAAATTAAACCAGTGCTAATATCATTTACATATTGTATCTTGAGAAATACAAAATAATACAGTGACCCCCCACCTATCGCTGGGGTTAGGGACCCGAGCCAACCTGCGATAATTGAAAATCTGAGATATGCAGATGCAGGTTGGGTCAAGCCTGGGGGCTCTAGCTGGGGGCTCTTGTACTTACCCCAGCCTGGCGCTGCCCTGAATGGGCCTGCAAGGCCCTTCCTGGGCCTTCTGGAGACCCCAAAAGAGCCTCCCTGTGACCCTGAAGTGACTTCCGGAAAACTGGAAGTGACTTCTGGATCACCAAAAATCATTTCTGTGGCCTCTGAAGGACTCCCCCCCCCTTATCCCAGGGGACCTTTTTCATATACTGTGGTCCCGCAACATAGCAGGACCGCAGTATATGAACTGTGAAAGTGCAGGGGACCACTGTATGTGTTATGAAGTAACCAAAATCCTCTTGTGCATTTAGAATCATGGAAACATTGAATTGGAAAGGGCCTATATGGCCTTCAGTGCTGGAGTGCTCCAACGCTGGATCATTCACCATCACCACCACTTCTTGAGGAAACTGGTTCAATTGCTGTACTGCTGTAACAGATAAGAAGTTTTTTCTTCATATTCAGCTAAAATCTGTCTTCCTGTAACTTGAGCCCATTATCATGTGCCCTGCAGTCTGGGATGGCCAAGAGCAGATCCTGCCCCTTTTAATTGTTTGAAAAATGCTTTTCCAAATCTTCTCTCCCCCGGGCCAAACATGCCCAGTTTTCTCAAGGTTTGCTTTCCAGTCCCCTAATCATCCTTGCTGCTCCCCGCTGAACCTGTTCTAGTTTGTCAGCACCCTTCTTGAAGTGCAGTGTCCAGAATTGGACAAAGTACTGTAGATGAGACCGAACCAGTGCAAAATAGAGAGGAATTAGTACCTCAAGAGAGGAGGCCTCGTACCTTAAGATGACATCATACTTCTGTGATGGTGATATTTAATTTAATTTAACTGAAAGGTTCTTCTGTTTAATTAAATGCTAAGTCTTGAGCTGATCAATTATGGATGAGAAATCTTGGAGGTATAGGGCATAAAATTTGGCCACGGATTGCAGTGGACCTATAGCCTTATGCTATTTGTATTTATTGACTATTATATTAGCAGAAATAACTAAGTGCAGATTGATGAGACATCTGGTGTGATGCAGTGGATAGAGTGTCAGACTAGGGCTGATCATACTGGTTGTATCCCATGGGAAGTAAAGCACAAAATATTTAGAGGACAGAATCTCTCCCCACTTTCATAAAGAAAATTAGTAAGATACCACAGCAGTAAATGCCACACAGAGCTGTAGTAGTTATTTGCTTGTTATCAAGCCTTCTGTTTCAAATTAAGACCTCCACATATTGTTAATCCCCCCCTCCTTCTTTGAGCCTTTATTGCATTTTTTTCCAAGTGAGGTGTTCCATTGTGTGTGGCTCCATGGAGGCTGAAAAGTGTGAGCGATGTGTGGGCATAAATGCTGTAAAATCCATTCCTGAACTAGCTGCATGCTGTTCAAATAACTACTTCAGCAATAATAGTAATCATTTTAGAACATGACATTGGCCTAGGTAAAAAGGTTAGTCACCATGAAGGATAGTCAAAAGATATTCAAAACCCCAAAGAGAAGATTCATGGCATGCTGAGTTAAAAGCCATAAAGCTGCTAACTCTGGTGGAACATCTGGTGTCTATTGGCCTCTTAATGAAAATTGGAAAATTTAATTTAACTATGCTCATCTGTTATATTTCAAACAGAGTCAGAGTTTAAAAGCAAGTGCACATTGTTGTTGTCTCTGTCATTTTTTAAAGCACGACTGAGCCATGTTGTTGAGTGTGTAGGGTTTTTTTTGCTTTTGAAAAATCTTACCATCTTGATGTTCATTTGTAGCAATGAGTTGTAGATGCCTGTGTTCCATTCTGAGCCAGTGAAATATCCCATCTATCAAGTAATACCAGTCCTCTGATGATGATGCCACGAATCAAAGGGAGAATGCTTACTACAATCACTTCTGGATCCCAAACGGGCAAGGAGAGACAGCACATGGAATTGTTGCTAGATAGACTTGGAGAACCATGGAAATGGCTGCTTCAGGAAGTGTCTTCCTGAAACATGAATCACCAGCAACTAGATATCTGTCTTCTGATACCACTCCCCTGCATCTGGTCCTTGAATTACCCTGGTTTTAAGCCTGGAGAATATACATCTCCATCATGGTTTGTAACCTGTGATGGACTTTTCCTCCAGGAGTCCAATCCCCTTTTGAAGGCACCGAGGCCAGATGCCATCACCACATCCTGTGGCAGGGAGTTCCACAGACTAAAAACACACTGGTTTAAAAAAATTTTCTTTTGTCTGTTCTTACTCTCTTGATTTGAGTGTATGTCCTTAGTTCTTGTATTTTGTGAGAGGAAGAAGAGAGTCCCTCTATCTACTTTACTCATGCCCTGCATTATTTTGTACGCCTCAATCATATCCCCCCTCAGGTGCCTTTTTTCAAGGCTAAAGAGCCCCAAATGTTTTAACCTTTCCTCATAAGGGAGGTCCCCCAGCCCAGTAATCATTTTAGTCAGTCTCTTCTGCAACCTTTCCAGCTCCACAATGTCTTTTTTGAGATGTGGTGACCAGAATTGTACACAATACTCTGGGTGTGGCCTTACTATTGTTTTGTACAATGGTATTATAATGTTGGAAATGCTCCCCCAAAAAAAAATAATAAATAATTAGAAGCCACACACAGGTAGGTGGTGTGTGTGTGTGTGTGTGTGTGTGTGCACACGCGTGCACGTGCATGTGCGCACGTGTGTAACTTAGGCCTAAATCAGCTTAGTCTTTCTCCCCAATGAAAAGAGGCAAACTTGTCTCTCATATTGTTTAAGGGGAGCAAGGGGCCATTTTGAATTATTTTTCATCAGAGTTTCACAAGCTGTACTGAAGACAGAGATGCATTTAGGTTCAGGAGGTTCACATGCAGCACTCAAATCTCATTCTCCCAAGCCCTAATTAAATTGAACTGGAGGTAGAACCTGGATGCAAAGCCAGAGGTTGAGAGTTCAGTTTTCCATTGGACCTCCAAATAGAAGAAAGAGCATCTAGCCTTGGGGCTGCAGCAAAATCCCTGAGAAGAAGGGACTGGCAAACCACTTCTGTTTACTCTGTGTCTAGGAAACCATGGGAAGAGTTGCCATAAGTAAGAATTGACATGTCACCATGGACATTATTTTTAACTACCATATATGGACAGCCCCAATTATGAGAACCTTTGCTCTCCCCCCCCCAAAAAAAACTACTTGTTTATCCATGAACAGAAACTGTATTCCAATTCAGATGCTCTCACTTCTGCTCTATCTTTCTTTGTCAAGGTTATTTTCCAAGGCACTCAGAACCAATAGCTTTTACTTCTTTCAGTGGATCCCAGCCAGATATGCATGTTTGTTTACACGAGTACTGACATTCTAAAAAAAAATATCTCTTGATAATAATGTCAGTGAGGATGCCACAACGTATAGATGGTGGGATCATATATAGTTCAAACTCTTCTCATTTTACAAAGCAGACAAATTGAATGAATATAATTGATTCTTGTGTTGCAATCTTTCAGTGCATTATATAAGCAAAATTGAAGCTGTCCATCAAATAAAATGAAAACATGTTTTCTCATAACATTCTCCATTTCTATTATTAAACCAAAAAGACAAAAGGCACTGGTTTTTTGTTTTTTGGTTTTTTGCATCTGATACAATCAGGATATAAATATTTCACATTCCGAAGCAACAAATGATAAACTTTGAGAAACCAGATGCAGAGATGGCTAAAGATCTAACATCTCGAACATTTAAATATGCTAATATTTTATATGGTCTCATACATGCCCCTCAGTATCCCTGTTTCTGCCACAATTGTATCTTTTTTGTTTTTTGAGAATATTCCATTTACACTTGATATTTCCCAAGCAAATCTTGCTTGCTTCTGTGTGCTTCTGTGTTTTTATTACAGCTAGATTACTGCTGCTTCTTTCTATAAGGGCCCCTTCATGCAAATGATACAGCTATTCTTTTTTTCTGATGGTTACTACCACTGCCTAATACTGTGAAATACTGGGGAAAAGCAGAGCCCAGATACTTGCATAGCTTCTTAATTTCATTTTTAGATGGTTGAACTAGAGAACTTTAGGTCAAGATTGACTCCTGGTAGAACCACAAGCTGCAACAATGGAATTAGAACAACACTTCCCCATAGAACCTGGCTGTTGTCTACACATGAGAAGGATGGAAATCTATGTATAATGTTCAATGGAATCTGCAGTCAACACAGCCCACTTCAGGCTGATTTCAGGTTTTACCATGATTCCTCGAAGACACCCAAAACTGGATCTGGGTCTTGAAGCCTTGTGAGTAGAGATGGGCACGACCAGAAAAAATGACGTGTCGAGTTTTCTATTGTCGGGATGGGTCCGTTTCGGCTCATTTCCATTTGTCGCGATAATTTTCAAAATTTTGTCGTTTTCATTTGTCGTTTGGGTTGGGGTTAGGGTTAGGGTTGGGGTAAGTGGGCTCTGGGAGGCACCTCTCTGGGTGCCTCTGACGTCTGACCCACTAAGAAGGGAAGGGAATCGTAACGCAAAGCCGCCGCGTACCATACATTACGTTAGGGTGGGGGGTAAGTGGCAGAGACACCTCTCTCTCTGGGTGCCTCTGACTCACTAAGAAGGGGAGCGTACTAGCGTACTGACGTACAGGTTAGGGAATGGGATGGGGTAGGGGATAGTGGGCTGTGGGAGGCACCTCTCTGGGTGCCTGTGACCCACTAAGAAGAAAAGTGTACTTGCGTATGGATCTGGGTTAGGGTTGTGGTTAGGGTAAGGGCTAGGCTTAGGGTTATGGTTAAGGTTAGGGTGGATTAGTGGGATGCACCTCTGGGTGCCTCTGACCCACTAAGAAGGACAGTGTACTGGCGTATGGGTTAGGGTTAGGGTTAGGGTTCGGGTTCGGGTTAGTGGGCTTTTTATGCCCTCTGGCACATCCAGAAGTCTCAGTCAAAACCTGGCCATGCGATTGGTGGAATGGGTCCAAAAATTTGCATGGTCCCATCCCATGGCCAGCCCATCATTGTGCAGGTGTAAAAAAATAAAAATAAAAATAAAATAAAATAAAATCAATGGAGACGTTTTATTGCAAGAAAAACCCACTGCTGCTACTATAAAAAATCAGGCATTTAAAATACCTAACTTTCAAATGTTTCTGTGGTGCTTTGGTGGGTTTTTGGACCACGATTTAAAAATAAATATTGCGGTCACCATTTTGGATCCCCCCCCACCGCATGGCAAATGGAGATGACGAGGATGCCCCCCCCCAGCCTGGTACCAGCAGCCCAGGACAGGAGAGGGGGGAAGGCCGGGATCCCCCCCCAGAAACCACCCCTCTCTGGTAGGTGCCCTCACTGAGGCAGGCATATTTTCGCCTGCTTTTTTGGCCGGGAATCGGGTTTTTTTTTAAACTTTTTTTCTGTGCTGCTTGGCATTGCATGATCGCCGCGATGCCATGAACGACAATGAAAAATCAGACCCAATTTTTCTTTTTCGGTTCGGATTCGAGCTGGAGTGGAATAATTCTCATTACGTAACGATAACGAGAACGGAAAATGGAAACGAGAATTTTGCCACTCCGTGCCCATGTCTACTTGTGAGCAGTTCAGCATTTGGCTGTGGGTGTTGTCTTTAATGGCCAGGTATATCTGGTAATTATTTGACATTTTGTTTCACTTTTCTATATATGGGTAACATTACAGAACATGTTTTACAATGGTTCTTCAACCACCATGTCTAGGGAGAAGTATGTTGAGTCCAATAAAATGGTTTCCTTCACATTTCTTGTTACTCTTTGCTTGTTGTATGTATTCTTTGCTGTACTCTTTACTTATTGGCAGGAACTTTCCTAGGAATGGTGGCTTGTTCATCTTCCTGATCAGGGTATGTCACTGTTGCCTCCCCATCCTTAAACCTGTTTCCTCTTCATTTTCTATCACAATCCATTTCACTCTTAATTTTGCAGTCACACCTGATCCTTATATTTCATTTTTTCTCTTCGTGTACAGTATTTCTCTTTTCTGGAGGCAATGTTTCACTTCCTAAATTTTAGTTCTTAGATATCTAGGCAAGTTGCACAGTTTCATCATGTGACCAGAAGAAGTGAGCGATAAACAGTTTCTGAGTCCTTTCTTCCTAGAAAACTCTATTTATTTATTTTTATTTATTTATTTGATTTATATACCGAACCGAACCATCTGACCTAAGGTCACTGTTGGCGGCTCAGACTCAGTACAAACTGGAATACATTACAATACCTATTTATAAGTCAATGCAATTGTAAATATAACAGATGTAAATAGTAAATGTAACAGATACTGGGAAAGCAGAAAGATTCATATTTTTTCAAAATCCCTCTTTCCATTTGGGCTTGATTCAGATCAGCAATGAATCTGTCAAATCAGGCTGCATTTTGAATTCACAGACACACACAGACACAGACACAGACACAGACACAGGCACAGACACAGACACACACACACACACACACACACAACACACACACACACACACACACACACACACACACACACACACACACACACACACACACAAATGTTAAAGGGAAAGAAGCTAAACGTATTTCAATCTCCATAGCTGTGTGGTCTATAAAAGTTCCCGCAATAACTTTCAGTCTTGTTAGCAGCAGGTGAAAATACCCATTTACAACTCACAGGAATATTTACTGTGTGTATAATGGGCAAGATAATTCACACAAATGGTTACAATGGTCCACAATTCTGTTACTGGCCAATTCAAGAGCAGATGATAAATTATTGCCTGAAATGTCCTAACCTAGGATCAAATATAAAGATAATAAGGGAGTTTAGAATTATGGCTATACAAGAGATGTGGCAGAGAAACTGGTCACTTGTTCTAGAAGCAGAAGATAGTAGTTAAAACAGCTCACTTTTTAAGGCTTTCCAAAGAGAAGTGTAATAATGTAGGAGCATGCTCTGCTAAAGGTTGAGATACCAGACAGAATTAGGTGGTATTACTAGTAATCAATGCACATGAGTTTGCATATCAATAGACACTATGTTAATGCTGAGGTTAATACATCCATCACTTTTGGGACAGATGATATCAAGGTCTTTGACTGGATCCTCTTTTTTCCATGTAACAGTTTGTTATTTCATGTGATTCAGGAACTGCACTTAGTTTACATTACTATTTTCCTGAGCAAGTCCAAATCAGAACAACAAAAGAGGCGTAGACTACCTTCCAAGATGGTGGGCAGTGGCAGCAGCAGATCAAAGCGGTGGTGGCATCTCGCCACGTTTGGATACTTCTTAATGCTGCACTGTCCTGTTTTTTATTTTTAATTTTGTTGTGGGCCTGCCGGGGCTCTGAGGGGGGGCTTGAAGGGGGAGCTTGCTTTGCGGTTTACGGAGGAAGAGGCGAAGGTGCTGCACCATCCTGACCGTCGATTCTTTGAGGTCGGTTATGAGCGTCCCCCCTCCCAACCCCAACCCCTCTCCTCTCTGTTTGCTACCTGAACAACTCGCCTGATGTTCGCCACCTGTGTGGCTCGATCTTCATCTAGGGCCTTCGGGCAAGCGCTCGATCGGAGGATCGTGTTGGGCTCTGCTCCTCGCTTTCAGCAATCAGACACCTGGCTTGTGGGGCTGTGCGGGACCGGTCATGGCAGCTGCGGGTGTTCTTCCCCTCCTGCATTTAATCCTCCCCTCAGCTCGATTTCCATCTAGGGCCAGCAGGCTGGAGTCTTCCAATCCAAGGGCAGCGGCCGCCGGTGTTCTGCTCCTTTTGCCTCCAGCCCTCCTCTTGGCTCGTCCTCTATCTAGAGCAAGTGAATTGGAGCTGGTTAAACTGAGGACTGTGATAGACTTGGCCTCTCTTCCACGCCAACCGGCTGGATCTGTGGTTTATGAGACGGTGCCAAGATTGGACTGGGTGGTCACGGACATCCATCTCTCTCTCTCCCCCACCTTCTCGTTTGGTTGTCTTGTCTGCCCCTTGTCCCGACTGGTTGCTCCGGACCACCGTATGGACCCTTCATCGTCCACTGTGGCTCAAGTCTCAGAACCTAGCAGCTGGCGCGGCAGTTCCAGCTGATCGGGGCAGCCTTCCGGCATTCGTGTCTCCTCTATCGCTGAACGACCGCCTGGACTGGCAGCTGTGGCTATTGCCTTGTGGCTGCCTGCCTCCTGGCTCTGCTGCCCGACCCCTTGTTTGTGGGGTCTGCTGGGAATGAGTGCTTCGCCTAGAGCCGCCAAGCTGTTGGAGCTTACATCTAGCTCACTTGTCTAGCTGCCCGTGGATTTCCTGGACTCCTTCGCTGCCTCCATCGGCGTTCAGCTTGTGCACTATGCGAAGCTGCCCCGGACTTCTGCCTGCCTTATGACTAGAGATGGGCTCGACTAGGGAAAATGACGTTTTCGAGTTGTCGTGTGTCGGAGGCAGCCTGTGTCAGCTCATTTCCGTTTTTCGCGAAACTTCGCAAAAATTTGTCGTTTTGTTTTTCGTCTTTTCATCTGTCGTTAAACTGGTTTGGGGGGTAGCGGGCTCCTGGAGGCACCTCTTTTTTGGGGGGTGGGTGCCTCCTATCCTCACCCGCTAGGGAAAGCAGGCTCCTGGAGACCCCTCATACATGGGGGTCTCCTCTCCTCACCTGCTGCAAAAGGGCATGCATGCATAGCCATATGGCTATGATTGCATACCAAGTTGCACGCAGAGACACAGCAGACTGGCAGAGGCACCCCTCTTTTTGGGGTGCCTTCCCTGCATCAGTCAGGCCTCAGGGGCATGGTTTGCATGATGTCACACATGCTGCCGGCCGAGCCAAGCCTGCAGGAGTCACCCAGAGCCACAAGTGGCTGACTAGCAGACTCTCTGCACCTGCTGTGTCTCACTAAGAAGGGAATTGTACTTGCTAGTGCAATGCAAGTACAGATCTGGCTTAGGCAACAGGGTTAGCGCAAGGGCTCCCAGAAGGTTAGGCTAAAAACACTGGATAAGGAACGCCCTATTTAGAATATTTAAAAACAATTCTACCCTAAAGTACCACTGTGGCTATCTCCTCTGGGAGCGACCCATAGCTCCCATACTCCAAAAGTTATAACTTATAGGTGAGGTTAGGGTGAGTATTGGGGTGCACCTCTGGGGGCCTCTCTGACCAACTTGAGAAGGACAGTGTACTGGTGTATAAGATGTTAGGATGTTAGGGTTAGGGTTCGGGTTGCAAAGGGCAAAGGCATATTGGTTAAAACTGGGATGTTTTTATGCCCGGTTGGCACATCCCAGAAGTCTCTGTGGTCAAACCTGGCCAAGTGGCCATGCGATTGGTGGAATGGCTCCAAAAATTTGCATGGTCACTCCCATGGCCAGCCCATCATTGCGCAGGTGTAAAATAAAATAAAATAAAATAAAATCAATGGAGAGAGGAAAGAAGAGACATTTTGTTGCAAGAAAAACCCACTGCTACTATAAAAATTCTGGCATGTTTCTGTGTGGTGCTTGTGTGTTTTTGGACCACGATTTCAAAAAAAAAAAATTGCGGTCGCCGCCCCATTTTGGATCTCCCGCCCGCACCGCATGGCATGGCGACTCGAGTCCGGCTGCCCAGGACAGGAGGGGGGGAGGCCGGGACACCCCCCCCCAGAAACCACCCCTCTGGTAGGTGCACTCTGCACTGCAGGCATATTTTCGCCTGCTTTTTGGCCCGGGAATGGGGGGGGGAGTTTAAACCTTTTTTTCTGTGCCACTTCCGCTTGAATTGCGGCGGCCGGCGGCGAGTCCAGTGCTTGTTGCGAGCGACTACGATGAGGATTTCCCCCACCACCAGAGCAGCCCAGGACAGGAGAGGGGGGGTCAACCACCCCTCTAGTAGGTGCCCTGAGCCCTCACTCAGGTAGGCATATTTCCGCCTGCTTTTTGGCCAGGAATCGGGTTTTTTTTAACTTTTAAAAACTTTTTTTCTGTGCCGCTTGGCATCGCGGGATCACCGCGATGCCAGGAACGACCATGACAAATCAGACCCAATTATTCTTTAGTTGGTTCGAGTTCGAGTTCTGGCGGAGTAATTCCCGTTAGCCTTTCCGTTCCGTAACGGAAACGAGGAACGGAAATGGAAATGGGAATTCCGCCAAGTCGTTCCCATCTCTACTTATGACCTGCCCTTGTGCTGCGTCCGACTTGACCATCTGGAGCTGCTGGCCCCCTTATCATCTGTTTGGCAAGGCAGGGCATCTTGTGGACTATGGGGTGATTGAGGACGTTTCTTCGTTTGCACCGGACTTGGATTTGAATCCACTAATGCCCGAAGTGATGCTCTCAGCCCCCTCCCCACTGTCACCCCGTTCTCGTCAGACTGGTAGCTGGATAGGGATTTGGGTGATTTTAGAGACCCTCAGTGGCATGTTGCCATTTTGTTGAACCTTCCCTGAGGCTCTTCCAGGTATTGCAGCTCCGTAGAACTGGCCTGCCTTTGAAGATCAAGATTGTTTGGCCTGCTGCTAACTACCACCTGTTGTTAATCATGCCCGTGATTGCTCCGTCAAGGACTTCTGCTATCTCTCTCCCTCCGGTTCCTCCTGTTCCATCTATTGCCCTGGCTTTGCTTGCCCATCAACATAGTAGTCTTAATTTTCAATTTTTAGTTTATTTATTGTCATTCATTATTGTTGTTGTTATTATTTATTGTTCATCAGTTTATTATTCCTAGTTTTTATTGTTTGTATTTATATTCTTTTTATCCCTTGATTCCCCCCCCCGCTTTGGTTTGTCACCATGTTAGCAGGGACTCATATACTGACTGTGTTGGACCGTGGACGATACGCTTGGAGTCAGGGGGTTAGTCAGATAAGAAGAACTCGGGTCAGGCATCTCGTGCCTGTCCCACGTTCTGACCCCTCGACTCACTGCCACGTGTCCTGGAGCCACCCCACCAGCGCCTCCAACCTGTCCTGTCTCCTTATGAATGCCAGGTCGGTCCATAATAAGATCCCCATCATTTATGAATCCATCATTGATGGGAGGGCCGACCTGGCCTGTATTACCGAGACCTGGGTGGGCGCAGATGGGGGAGCTTCGCTCACCCAGCTGTGCCCACCTGGGTTTCTGGTTCAGGGAGTAGGCAGGTTGGAGGGTCAGAAGGGGGGTTGCTATCATGTACAGGGACACACTTCATGTCAGCAGGGCCTCGACTTTGGTAAGTCAGGGGTTAGAATGCCTTCACCTGTTGGTGGGGCAGTGGGATAGATTTGGCATTGTGCTGGGCTACCGTGCTCCCCGCAACCCAGCACAATCCCTTCCAGAGCTCTCAGAGTTCATCGCAGTGGCACTCTTGAAGTCCCCCCACCTGCTGGTGGTTGGGGACTTCAATGTGCAGGCTGGTGGTCGACTATCTGGTGCAGCTCTGGAATTCATGGAGTATATGACCTCCATGAGCCTATCCCAGCATGTTTTATGCCCCACCCACAGGTCAGGGCATACCCTTGACCTGGTATTTACCTCCATATCGGGGAATTCTACTCTGGAGGTAGGGGACATTGTCTCTCTGCCTGTGTCATGGTCAGACCATCACCTGCTGTCTTTCTCCCTGTCGGTCGCAGCCCCTCCCCGCGGGGACCTTCGGCCTCCTGTGTTGGCCTGCCCCTGGAGGCTTCTGGACCCATCTGGGTTCCGGGATGCCTTCGGGGAGATTCCTGGTGGCTTGACTGACACTCCGGTCGAGGCTGCGGCTGACCAATGGTTTGAAACAGCTGCCTGCACCATCGACTGGATCACCCCCAATGTACAGCATTTTAAAAATTCATTTGTGAGAATGAATTCTGTGAAGATATTTGCCTATAGATGAGAAACCATGGTTTGGTCTTCACTTTTTCTAACTAAGTAAAACCAACCACAATTTGACCCAGTTCAGGACAAAATCAGTCTTGTATTAATTCACACTGGTTGAAGATATTTCTAGTATTTTCTCTATCGCATTGCCAAAAGTGGAGGGCAATATACTTGTGGACTCAACTCCTTGAATTAATATATGAATTAATTCTTATTAGGTAAAAAAATAGGGTGAAACTCCTGAAGGACAGGTTTCAAAACTGGTAAGAGGGGTCACATATAACCACATTGCATGACAACATTTCTGATCAGGATGAAACCAAGCTACTTGAATATATCCTTTTCCCTTCCTTCTCAATACTGTGAGTTGAACCATGAAAATAGAGGCAGGCAACCTTTTCTAAAATGGTTCCTCTGAGTATTTCAATGCCAGCTCATCTTCAGTGTCTGACACACAGTTGCCACTACACCAGAGGCCAATTTCTGTGTATAGGAAATTTCCACAGGATGATGTGATCCCCATTTGGCAGCGTGCTGGTGGTAGTTAGGGAAGTTATACTATTGTCTTCTCCTACTAATGCACTGGCACATATTTTTGTGCACACTTCTGAAAATGTCAATAAACAGCAGAAATGGCTAAACATATTGCATAGTAAATTATGAAGCTGTTGGATGTTACAGGTTGAAACCATTCTATCAGCTTCATCACAGGAGCCAATAAGTTATCGACATGTCTGTGCTATCAGTGCAGTAAGAGAACTACCTCAGGAATCAAAGGAATTTCAATTTATGAGCGTTATTGCTCTCTTCCTGTGATGGAAACAGGTGTAAGAGATACAGTAAATGGAAAGAGAAAAAATGTTTCGTGGTTAGCACAATTTGAACATCATGTTTGGCCATTATTGTCTCCCTGGAGGGCATATTGCTTGGCTTGCCTCCTGGATGATACCAGTAGGGACATGTGGGGGGACGGGCTGTGAATAGGAGTGGGTGAACACAGTGACAGCTACATTGCTGTCTCTGCTAGAGATGAAATGCTGGCCTCGATGCAATTGTGGTTTCCTGCAGCGTGTGGACATCAGATAAGTGCAGTCCATCATTTGGTGATGAAAGATAGTGCACTTGGCACAAAATTGCCCCAGGAGTTCCCCTACTTTGGTGTCACAGATGTGTAGACCAACTACAAAGGGGATGCTACCTGAAAACCATTATCTGCAAGGAGCATGAATTATTTGGATCATTCTAGATTTCCTGTCAGAAAGATTGAGTTGGATTCCTATTAGTAATGAGATTCAGTTATGTTTTGGTCCTAGGATCCTTGATAAAACTGCCAAGAATCTGTTCATGGGTCTGGAAGAAATGTCTTATGAGGAATGGCTTAGGGAGCTGGGAATGTTTAGCCTTACAAAAAGAAGGCTGAGAGGGGATATTATAGCTATGTTTAAAAAGGATGCCACATTGAATAAAGGACTGGTTTGTTTTCCATGGCTTCAGAGACTAGGATGCAGGACAATGGTCTCAAACTACAGGAAAAAAGATTCAATTTAAAAATTAGGAAGAACTTCATGACAGAGCTGTTCAGCAGTGGAATATGCTGCCACAGAGGTTGGTGAAATCTCTTTCTTTGGATGTTTTTAAGCAGAGGCTGGATGGCCATATGTCAGGAGTACTGTGATGGGGTTCCTGCATGGCAGGGGGTTGGACTAGATGGCCCTTGAGGTTTTTCCAACTCTATGATTCTATGATTCTATAAATCCTTACATCCCACTGATCCGTTGCCCATCTCAATGCATTTTATTCAAATCTGGAGGCTAGCTATTAGCGGTGGATGTGGGATATGGTATAACAATTGAATACAAGCTTAAAAGTGTCATATAGCTGTTTGCTAACAGTTAATATATTCATACATTGTATTGTTCATTGCTATAATTGCAGTCTTTCAAGGCAAAATCACAGTACCAGGACTGATAAGTGATCTAAATAATTACAGACTCAGTGCAGCAAACTCTCATTGCTTTTGAAGAAGTGCTGCTCTTAATTATTATAGTGGAGGAAAACCACACACAATAATATGATTATAGTAATCTGTACCTTATTTACACAAAGATCAAGAGAAGCATTAAGCAGAAATGGACTAAAAAGTCTTCATTACACTAAATAAACACAGAAATCAATATCTGTCTCAATATGTAGAGCCAGACATGTATATTGTGTTTGAATTCCAGATCTTTACAAATCTGTTTATCTGCCTGTCTGTCTAGCTGTGGTGCAGATTATGCCTGACCACAGAATAGATGAAGGATGAGTCTGAGGACAAATACTAAAGCTTGTTCATGCATTTTAGAAGAAATCTGCCAAAGTAATAATCACATTAATGTTCTCAATCAATCAGCCCTGTCCTTCACCTCAGAGTTCTCAGATGGAGAAATCTGTTCTTTTATTTTACATATTCTCCAAACAGCTTAGAAGGTTCTCCTTCCCACATTCTCTTCATAACAGTTCTGTGACAACCCCTGCCCAAATTCCTTAAGTTCATTAGCTGCAAAATTCTGAAGTGATTACAAAATAAATCCCTTCACCCCTTTCCCCAGCTCTCCTCCTGAAGCCTTGGTGTGATGGCGTTTACAAAAACAATATCCACTATAATTAAGCTTAAGTTAATGTATTCCTTAAATTGATCGAGAAGTTGCTTGAGAATAATATTCTGCCCTCAAATTTTGGATATGTAATGAGAAGGAACATAAAGATAGGGCAGCACAAATTCATTGGCTGAAACTAGTAGTAAATCTCAACTAGGTCCATAGAGTAGGTCCATTGAATATATGAAACATATGAAGAAACTGACTTGCAAAATTCCCATTGATACAATCTGCCTACTCCAGTTGCAATGGATTTCAGCCAAAAGAAGGTAGAAGAGTTAAGTTTTGAAACAATATTACAGGGTGATATGTAGGGAGGTTTAGTAAAACATCAGTGAAGTAGCTGGGTTAGGGAACAACCCTAAATAGTCAAGATGGCTGAGCTGGCACTAAACCAGCTGAGGTTGTACTAAATCTATCAATCAGTTTAGGGAAGCAGGAAATTACATAAAACTGCCCTGTCTTTCTGCTGGCCAAGTAGTTTTAACTCTAAGGGTGTGAGTTAGAGATGGACACAAACCACCAAAATGGTGGTTCATCTTGATTTCTGGTTTGTGAAAACCCATGAACTACAGATTTAAGAATTTTCCTGAACAAACTACAAAGTGATTTGCCACTTTGTTCAGGATTTTTTTCCAGTTAGCCCCATGATTGAGAGGTGGGTTGATGTGCAGAGGTGGCCATCTTGCAGGAGCTGGGGACCTCTCAGTGTGGCGGCATTAGTGGCAGAATAAGGTAGGGAGGCAATTGGGGCAATGGGAAGCAACATGGGGTTGGCTGACAACATGTGGAAGCAAACCAGGAAGTTTGTTAAATGGGAAAATGTCCATTAGTTTGGGAAAGTTCAGGTTCTCAAATCTGGACAAGCCTGAACTAACTTGAGTTAATAAACCAGGAATTTTTATTAACTTCCTAGTATGTGTGTATGCACACACACACACACACACACACACACACACACACACACACACACACACACACACACACACACACACACACACACATTGGGAAATAGATCACAATTTGAACCATTTGTGAAGTGGTCCAAGGCAATCAATTTCCCAGTGATCACATCGGGCTATGTAAAATGTGCTTCACCCTAACCCCATTCTGTACTCGAGCTGAACCATTTTGGTCCAGCTGTAGAACTTCTAATTTGGCTGCTGGGTTGGAGTGATTCCCTGGTAGATGGAAGGGTTGCTTTAAGGGATATAATAACTCCTATTAAGAAGATCCTGTTGTGAGATCAAGCCTTTGCAGCTAAGAAGAATTCAGATCTGGTGTACTCAGATTCTCCCTCACTCCTCCTCTGTTCCACCCCATCTGCAAAGCAATTGTGCCAGCAGATTTTGAGGTCAGTCAGTACAAATGGGGGTTTGCTGGCACAAGGACAGTTGTGTCAGCATTAGATAATACTGCCCATTCTGGACACTACCTTTGATTTACTTTTGAGTTTGCATTCTACTGTCTGTCAGTTTCAGCCTGTATGATGAAAAGAAAGCTATTGTGGCACATATAAGACAAACATTTATTACAGCACAAGGTTCTGTTCATTACAATTCTCTTCCTCAGAGAATACAAGAATGGGACTGTCACTCCATTTGTGTATATGAAGATAGGGTTTCCATGATTCAAAAGATGAAACTCACATAAGCTCTTGATGTACACCCAGCAACAGATCACTAAATCATCTTGAATTTGGTTAGAAAAATTTAAGAGTGAACTTCAAAAAAGAGGAAAAAGCTGTGCACATGGATGTGCCCACACACACATGGACATGAGTCTATACTCTACTATGCAAGCATACATTCCCTCTTCAGAAATAATAAATAACAAAGCAGTCAGAAAAAGATGGAACAAAACCTTCTGTTTTTGAGGTTTTGACAAACATGGCTGGTGTCCCTCTACTGCAGGCCTGCCCAAAGTCCGGCCTGTGGGCCAAATCCGGCCCGTCAGGCCATTCTGAGTGGCCCGCGGCTAGCTGGCCCACCCCTCCCTCCCCCTCCTTCGCCCCATGTTTTTTTTTTTAAAATCTCCTGCCAACACTGACACCGCCGAGAAGCTTGAGGGGCTGGGTGGGCCAGCCAGCCGGTGAGCAGAAGCTTGTGGGGCGGGGTGGGTGGGCAAGGGGGCAGGCCACCACCACCAGCACCGCCAGGAGGCTTGTGGGGCTGGGCTGGCCGGCCGGCCTGACATCGTGCAGGCTGCTGCAACCGGCCCCTGACACATTCTTAGCTACCAAATCTGGCCCTCCTTACAAAAAGTTTGGGCACCCCTGCTCTACTGGCAGGCCTCAGAAAAGTCATTTGCAATAGATGGATTTTTAGTGATTTGCAATATAATCCACATTTGTTTTGTCTACAAATTTAGGGATGTAACAATCTTTCTTTCCAATTAGCTGTCAAGATACTATATATGTGATATTGTCATGCACTGTCAAGTTCTGGTTTGACAGTGCATGATTTTGGTGAAATGTTCAAGGAGTGGTTTGCCATTCCGTGGAGAGTTTCCATGGCTGAGAGGGGATTTGAACACAGGGTTCCTGAATCCTAATCTATACTATACCCCCAGTACCACACTAAGCTTTGAAAACATGCTTTAGACATGGTGAAGCTTTTCTAAACGAAAGTATAAAATGAGCAACTATGTGGAAATATATCTTACTGAGAAGGTTAACTAGGATGGCATGCCTAAGTTTACTTTCGCAGCTGTCTCCCTAGCTTCCTGTCTAATATGGGTAATTTTCATCATATAATGTTGACATCATCATCCACCATGGCAATTTTTCAAAAATAAAAATTTTCTGATTCCCCCAGAAGGTCCCAAAGCTCTTCTAGGGTTTCTTCACGAGAAAGCTGTTGGGAACTGCAGGATGAGAAGTCTTTAACTTTTGAACAACTGCTGCCAATATGATTTATACCTAAGAATGGGCCTTTGGACTTTTCAGAGAGCCTTTGAATGGCCAGTGAAACCCCTTTGGCCTCTCACAAAAGTCATAGCTGGCCTTAGTAAGGCCTTGTGCTTCTAAGCATTTCCATTTTGGAGGAAGGTCTCTGAGTCCAATGGGTTTTTGTTTACTTTTGTCTGAGCTTAAAATGGGAAAAGTCTGGTTGCAAATCACACAGAGTTCATTGGTTTGCCTCCTGGCAGGACTTATGAATGTGTAATTGCCTATGGAGGAAAATATGTTAAAGTAATTTAAATAAGAATAAAAGCCATTTGCTTCTTCCTCCCTTACTTCTGCAGTTCATATAACAGCCAGTTTTGCAAATACTTAGCATTCCATTGCAATTCATTAAACTGCAAAAAAGAAGGGGAAAGAAAAAAAGAAGAGCAATATACTACCAAAACTGTATGTTAACACAACATTAAGTGTTGCCAATCCCTAAGCAAGCTCTTCACAGCAAATCTGATTGTTCATTTTTGCTTTAACCTCCCGATTTTTAAAAAAATAAAAAATATCCCAAGGCTTTTAATAGTCTATAATACTGTCTATGCTAAATTTTGATTTTTCTCTGAGACTATGCAAACCTTTATTTTGGTCCCAAATGGTTTCCCCACCTGCTGCACTTGTTGTTGAAAAAAACATTAGAACTCCTCAAAATTTTGAATGAATGCTAAGCAGGCTAGGAGCAAAATGAAAAAGAGGCATAACCCCAGAGCAGAGACTTCGACAGTGCAGCAGACTTAAAAGCTGTTTCAAAGTCTACCGCTGGGAATCGTACAGTGCAACCCTATCAAGCATCCTCAGATGGAAACTCCATTGAAGTCGGTGGGATTCACTCACAGAAGTTGTATATAGCTTTGTTACTTGAGTGATGTTGATTCATCTTGGTGAAGAGTATCATGGACGGGTATGTGGTGCAATCTTAGAAGTGCCTCCTCGGATGGAAACTCTGCTGAACTTAAAGGGATTCACCTGCAGATATTGTGCAAAATAGGACAAAAGGTACTTTGCACCTTTTGCTGTTACAAACAACAACAACAGCAACAAAACCACCCAGAAATGGTGGAGCAGAAGGAAATGGACAGGTAGAGCCCAAACCTCCAATGGAAACTCTCTAGTTACTGAGTTCTGTGGTTGCCCAGATTGACCTTGCTGGACTTCCTCCGTCCCTCCCTCATTCCAACAGCAGCTGTTCTGCACCTAGAGGAATGTATCCATCTCTCATCAGACTAGCCATGTTCTACAATTTGCCCTTTCTTTTAGGCGGCTACTCTGAGTCTTTCTTACACTTAGGACTGTGTGTGTGAATATAAAATGAGTGATTAATTTCATTGTGGGGGCTTTGACTGAGTATGTTGATGTTATGCTATGGACTATCTTTCTCCCCCTCCACCACTGTTGTTCTCTACTTTACTTTAGTTATTTAATGCATTCTTCTGAGTTTTATTTGCAGAACTATTTTTCCCTTGCTGTAGGTAGCTGTTTACTTCCAGAGTGGGTGTAGGTGTTAAATATGCAGCATTCTGATTTGGGCTAGGCAGAGTTTAAGCAGACTCAGAGACGTGGATCTACTGACAGGTGACACAAAGGGGACGTGTTCCACTTTCTGAGTACAGTTTCTGCAGGGAAAAATGGAGGAGGAGGGCAAGAATGAAGGTAGGTGGTCGGAGCTTTGCCTACACAGTGATTACTAATTATGTGCTGTCAAGTCTATCCAAATCCTTGTGTCTCCCACTTGACCCTCTCCTGTTTTACCTTTACATGGATGGAGCTACATACACTTTATCCATGGTCTGAAAATGGCCGGTTTTGGTAATGCATGTTAAATTACTTTTTTGTACCTCATTTTTACTATACTATATATATAGCAGTCACTATTATCTGTGGCTTTCAGTATCCACAGGGGCTTCCAGAATCAATCTTGCTGCATATAAAAGTTACTGTGGTAGTGAAGCATGTATGACAAGCACTTTGTCAAATTGTGACGGCAGCTTCCACGTGTGTAAATATTGGACAAGATACTGGCCAATGGGAATTAACGTACAGCTGTAATTAGCTATGTTTTCTCTGTTTGTCATATTCTGATTCAGTTGCCAGAGTGCTTTAAGTTTCCTAAATTTCAGAGAAATAGTTGCACTTCTTTTTGTGTCACATGGCATCGTGGTGCAGTAGTTAAATGCCTGTACTGCGAGTAAAACTGTGCTCAAAACCTGGGGTTCAATCCCAGGTAGCAGGCTCATGGATGACTCAGTCTTCCATCCTTCCGAGGTTGATAAAATGAGTACACAGCTTGCTGGGGGGGGGGCAATGTGTAGCCTGCATACTGTAATTAAAATTGTAACCGCTCAGAGACTACTTGAAGTGATATGAGGCGGTATATAAGCAGAACACTTTTTATTTATTTATTTATTTATTTATTTATTTATTTATTTATTTATTTATTTATTTATTTATTTAAAGGGACCTGCAAACCTGAATACCAAAAGAAAGACAGTGGCTAAAGTCTTGTTCCATAAGTTATGCCATGTTAAGCTGATGACATGATTAGTTGTAGCAATTTTTCTGAACTAAAAAGAAAATCTGAATATCTCCCCCTGAACGGTCTGGGAATCCCTTTCATTGTGGGGAAGCAGTAAAGGCTTGCAGGATGGTGCAATGGGATCTTTAATCTCTGAAAATCATTGACAGTGGTAAAGTAATTTAAGACTTCTGTTATTCCAGGTATTCTAGAGTTTCAGGACCTTTTGGCGATGGGGCTGAAATGTTTTTATTGTTGGAGAAATAGCAATTTTGTATGCACTAACTTTGGGTATCTGTAGAGTGGGGATGGTTTAAGGGGAATGTTTAAGGGGAATCTCCTTTGCCTTGAATTTGATGAACTTGACCAGTGAAGTTTTTCCCATCTCCAGCATCTAAAAGTCCAGACTTCTTCATTTTTATTTCTGCTTCCATTGAATAGGCTCATCAGGTGGACAGTAGCTTAAGGTGCATGAAAGTCCCACCTATGCAACCATTCCCAACATTCTGGGAATAGTAGTTTACAGGAAATTCACCCACACGGATCAGTATGTACTATTTGACACCCACCATTCATTACAGCACAAATTGGGAGTCATCAGGACAACACTGCATCCCTGTTCATTTCAAACCCACAAACACACTAAGGCAGAGACTTGTCCACCAAAAGACCCGGCACCAAAACACAAGAGGAGCAATATAGTATATGTGGTCCAATGCAGTGAGGGTGTGCAGACCTCTACACTGGAGAAAACAAACAGCCATTAAACAGAAGGGATGGCCCAGCATAGGAGGGATAACAGCTCAGGACCAGAATCAGCAGTATACCTCCACTTGAAAGACAAAGGGCACTCATTCAAAGATGAGGGTGTGCACATATTAGACAGAGAAGATAGGTGGTTTGAGAGAGGGGTTAGGGAAGCCATTCATGTCTGCGTTGAAAACTTTCAACAGAGGTGGGATATTCAGGCACAATCTGTCTGCCACTTATCGAGTGGCCCCTTCATCAGTCCCCAGACAAATCAGAAGTACTTCACACCTCCACCAAGAAGGCCATTTTAATGACCCATACTTAATGGGTGTTGGGAAGGATTGTATAGGTGGGACTTTCACACACTCCAGGCCATTGTCCACCTATGGAGCCTATTGATACCAAGGTGATGTGAAATCAAGGTGAACTATAAATTGGAGGACTTGCCACTAACTTTCCTCAGACCGACAAAGCTGCTTGGATGAGTAGCAAAATGTTTCAATCTCTGAAGAAAAGAAGTCCAGTTGCCAGGACTCAACTTCCAGATAACCTCACCTGAATGACCGAGGATCTTCATTGACAACTCACTGAGCTATTTAGCTAGTTCTGCTAAATAAAAGAATGACCACATCCCTAGCAAAATTTACCAAAATCCCCAACAAAAATTTCCTCAGCTAATGAGGTCCAGGAATTTGGACCAGGATTATAGTCATTGTGTCTCCAAAATATTATGGAGCAATAGTTTATAAGGAAAGAGGAAAACTAGTCATGGCTCACTGACAGCTCTTGCCCTCTTATAGCTGTTCATTCTTTTTTTCTTTTCTTTTCTTTTCTTTTTTTTTTCTTTTACTATTAGTAGCACATCATTGAAAAACTGCTGTGACTGTTTTGCTGGTTGCTGATTATCTTGTGTAGTCTGAATTTTTGTCTTTTCACTTTCAAACCTTTTATCCTGTTAATTTTAATAGTCTAGCTTAATTGGGTTTTTCTCTTTCTTGTTAATTTTCCTGTTTCAGAAGTAATTGCATTTATTTATCTTAATTTTCTTTGCAACTGCATGAGTCAAAAGTTTCTTCTGCACTCTCTGATTGCAATTTATGAAATTTATGCAAATTATGTTCATTGGTGTTTTGTGGCAATTCTGTGTTTTATTGTAGCTTATGTTTCATATCCATTGCATCATTAGATATCTCTATGAGATTTGTCAGAAACCATGATTTAAATTAGAAACATCTAGTAATGTCTAGCACAAAAAATAATAATAATCCAAGGCGTCTCTTTGGATGGGCTTCCATATTTTCAAATTTCATACACATCAGTAAACAAGTAAACTGCCATTTTTATTTTCCAATGCAAATCCAGGGGAGTTGTGAACAATTTGGATCCTAATCAGATTGGATCAGATTTGACTGAATTGGTCCCAAATGCAATTTTTGAGTTGAATGGTGAATCAGAGGTTTGTTGCATAGCCCTATTTATTGTGATTAGCTGATGCTTTTGCCAGTCACAAAACAGCTGTGCCTTCTCTTCCTTCTCCATGCATTGGAAAGAGTTAACAAAGGGAGCAGATTTTGACAACACACAGTCCATAGCTCTCTGTGCACCACAGTCTGAACTATTTATTTATTAATTGGATTTATATCCTGCCCATCTAGCTACAGAGCCACTCTGAATTCAAGACTGTTGAGAAATGGGCAAAGGTCACTTTGAAGAAACTTTACTTTCATTCAAACATGCCCTGAAATTAGCACTTTAGCACTACCATGAAATTATATCTTGATAATTTGGTGTGCTTGTCTTACCTGCCCTGGGCAGGTCAAATAAAATCAATTCCAGTCTGTTGTCTCAGACTTAACTGGCTTATTTGTAAGGTTCAGAATGAGTTTGTGCAATGTTGGTCATAATTAAACAACAGTCATATATGGTTATTACAGTAACCCCCCGCTGATCGCGGGGGTTAGGGACCCACCCCACCCATGATGCAAGAAAATCTGCGATATGCAGAAGCGGGTGGGGCGGAGAGGGCGGGGGGCATCTTACCTCCCGCCGCCGCCCACCCGCACGACCTGAGGCTTCTCAGGGGAGCCTGGTTGAGCAGCGCGGAGTGACCTGATTGCTCCACGCCGCCCCTCCTGGCCACCCCGAGCCTTCCCGGTGGAGCCTGGTTAAGCGGCGTGCAGCGACCCGATCGCTCCATGCTGCCCCTCCTGGCCGCCCTGAGCCTTCCCAGGGGAGCCTGGTTGAGCAGCACGCAGTGACCCGATCGCTCCATGTGACCCCTCCTGGCCACCCCGAGGCTTCTCGGGGGTGTGTGGGAGGGTGGCGCAGAGTGACCCGATCGCCCCCTGTCACCCCCCCATGCCGCCCCAAGGCTTCTTGGGAGTGCGTGGAAGGGCGGCGCGAAGCAAGTCGATCGCCCCCCCCGCTGCCCTCCCATGCACCCCCGAGGCTTCTAGGGGGTGTGGGGGCAGCAGCGTGGAGTGACTTGGCCACCCCCGCCCTCCACGGTGCAGGTACTGTGATCCCGCAATGTAGCGGGGCCACGGTACCTAAACCGCAAAATGGCAGGGGGTCACTATATTGTGATGATGATGTTTGATTTTTTTCATTATAGCTCAACAAGAAGGCTAGATTCATAAATCTTTTTAAAATCTAGAAATCATCACCTTCTGTTTCCAATATCTGGAATGGAGTGAGAGGGATTTGAGTTTTGTTAAGCATTATGTATAATATAATTTAGCAAATTTTCAGTAACACATGAAATTCTTTTCTTATCATTAAGAGAAAAGAAATCTGTTACCTTTTTTTGGCCAGTGGCAATGAACACAAAAGATTGTTTAAAAGGTAAGTTACAGATAGATGTTTAGTTTCTCCAACATTCAACTATATCTTGCTCGAAACACCTGAGATGTAATTAAAACTGAAATATCAGGTGACTTCATGGTTTTGTGCCCGACAAGTGATTCGGCTTTGTGATTCTGAGGTTTGATAATCCAGGACCTCATACCATATGGGAGTGGTTCAATTTCAAAGCTTTGTTCCTTTGACAAAGATCCTGTAATTGTCTTTTTTCAGGACACCCATACCACAGAAACCTGTTTAAATGGTTTTGTTAATGGGGATTTTGGTCCTTTGTGACAATCCATCTCATATCAAAATATAAGGAAGGAGGCCATTTATGGATGTGAGTGGTAGTCAGATCAAACTCTTAAAATGTTAAAACTGAAGGTTATAGTATATTCCTATATTATATTATATATTATAGTATATTATCAAAAATAATATATTTCACCAAAAAGGACTTAGCCATGATGGACAAACATTTAACATTTAAAACTTCAATTCGAAACAAAAATAAAACAACAATGATTTTGTTTTGTACTTAAATATCTGTTGTCTAGCTGCTTAGATGCCCTAAGCAGATCCAATCTCTCCTGATTTCGGAAGCTAAGCAGGGTTGGCCCTGGTTAGTACTTGGATGGGCAACAACCAGGGAATACCAGGTGATGGAGGCACCTGCAGTAGCAACTGGCAAACCACTCCAGTATTCCTGCCAAGAAAACTCCATGGACATGGGGTTACAAAGAGTTGGTCACAACTGTAATGACATCACACACACACACACACACACACACACACACACACACACACACTTGTTGTAGGAAAAAGATTTAAAATAGGTACTTGGCTGTGGAGCCGCAGCATATGAGTTTCATACCCACTGTGCCTCCAGGAAGAATACCCAGGCTGTATGACCTTGGGAACGCTGCACAGGATGCCAATATTGAATTTTCACTAGAAAATAAAATAACTACACTGAGACTAGCCTATTCTTGACTTATTATGAAAATCCAAGGCTCCCTGGGAGGGAAAAATCAGAAATACTCAAGGGAGGACAGCAGATTAGACCAAAATGTTGACAAGCCTCAGACCTACCCACCCCCATTTTTTTTTAGGTGGAAAAATAGGTTGTCCTTAATAGGTACTTGAGACTTGGACTTAGGGCTTGGGACTTGTGACTTGGATGCAAAGACTTGGGACTGAATTTGAATCTGAGTACAAAAGACTTTGGCTTAGACTTGGGATTTGGACTCAAAGTCTTACCAACATCCCTGGATTCTGGCCAATAGTTTATAGGCTGCTGTATGCTGGAAACATAACACACATGGGACTGAGAATATTCAGTAGAAATTTACTTTTACATCCTTCTGGAAGTTGGAAATCTTTTTTTGTACTTGTTAAACTCCCTTCACAATTTGGCTATAGGGTCTTTGCACATTTTTGGAAAAGCCTTTCATTTCCTCAGGTATTTAACCCACTGGTCTGACATATCTTAATGTCCTTGCTTAATACTACATGTTCATCTCTCAGGCTCATGTCTGTTTTAATACTGCATTGTTATTTGGGGGGATGTTTAACAGAATTATTAGTTTCCTTTCTAATTTTTGGTACAAGCCATTGAACAGTTGTAAAAGAAGGGTGTGGCAATAGCCCTTCTCCTCCTCACCTGTTTTCCATCATGGCTCTGCTCTGTGGGAAGTACCGTTGTCTCTTCTGCTATTTCAGAATTCTACTACTTCTGATCCCACCTCCTATGGCTTCTGATTTAGAGCCAGTCCTATTTTGTTGCATCCCTAATCCTGGTTCAGCAGTTGCTTGAGGGACATCGAAGGAGCCTCTCTAAAGAATGAGAGTTATAAAATATAACATAGTATTTGTACAAAAGTAGAACAGGTGATACCTTTAGGTTACTACTGTAGTGAAATAAAAAAAAAGTTGCTAATACTTCAAGGGCAAAAACCCTCCTCATCAGAGCTGTACCGAAAGTTCAAACATGGCAAATAATGGACTTGCTAGGAGTTGGTTCATAGTTATTGGCAGGATGGAAAAAATGCCTGGCAGCTCCTTGGTGGTGGCTCAGAGCTAAGATGTTTGTGGAGCTGTGAATGAAACACCAATCTTCAAAAAAGGATCCAGAGGTAATCCAGGAAATTACCAGCCAGTCAGTTTGACATGTGTCCCAGGTAAAGTGATGGAAACCATCCTAAAAGATAAAATTAATAGGCACATAGAAGAGAAGGCGCTGCTGCAGGAGAGCCAGCATGGCTTCTCCAAGAGAAAATCATGCCTACTAATCTGTTGGAATTCTTTGAGAGTGTCAATAAGAATGTCGATAAGGGAGATCCAGTTTACATTGTTTATCTGGAGTTTGAGAAAGATTTTGACAAGGTCCCACACCAAAGGCTCTTGAATAAACTTGCCAGTCATGGAGTCAAGGGACAGGTCTTGGATATTATCTATCTTGATTTTCAGAAGGCTTTTGACACAGTCCCCCACCAAAGGCTGCTGAGAAAATTGCACCGTCAGGGGATAGGTGGGAAGGTCCTCTTATGCATTAAGAACTGGTTGAGATCCAGGAAACAAAGAGTAGGTGTCAATGGGCAATTTTCACAATGGAGAGAGGTGAAAAGCAGTGTGCCCCAGGGATCTGTCCTGGGTCTGGTGCTTTTCAATCTGCTCATAAATGACCTGGAGATAGGGATAAGCAGTGAGGTGGCCAAGTTTCCAGATGACATGAAACTTTTCCATGTGGTAAAAACCAGAGAAGATTGTGAAGAGCTCCAGAAGGATCTCTCCAAACTGGGGGAAGGGCTGCCAAATGGCAAATGCATTTCAATGCAGCAAAATGTAAAGTAATGCATATTGGGGCAAAAAAAAAAATCAAAACTTTATCTATCCACTCATGGGCTCTCAGCTATCTGTGATGGATCAGGAAAGAGATCTTGGTGTGTTGGTGGACAGCTCAATGAAGGTGTCTACCCAATGTGTGGGAGTGGTGAAGAAGGCCAATTCCATGCTAGGGATTATCAAAAAGGGGATTGAAAATAAAACAGCCAACATTATAATGCCATTATACAAAATGATAGTAAGGCCGCACCTGGAGTATTGTGTACAATTCTGGTCTCTGCATCTCAAAAAAGACATAGTGGAACTGGAAAAGGTACAGAAGAGTGTGACTAAAATGCTTACTGGGCTGGGGAACCTCCCTTATGAGGAAAGGCTAAAACATTTGGGGCTCTTTAGTCTTGAAAAAAGGTGCCGGGGGGGGATATGATTGAGACATACAGAATAATGCAGGGCATGAGTAAAGTGGATAGAGGGACACTCTTCTGCCCTCTCACAAAATACCAAAACTAGGGGACATCCACTCAAACTGTGGGTTGGGAGAGTGAGAACAGACAGAAGAATTTTTTTTTACTCAGCATGTTGTTAGTCTGTGGAACCCCCTGCCACAAGATGAGGTGATGGCATTTAGCCTGGATGCCTTCCAAAGGGGATTGGACAGATTCCTGGAGGAGAAGTCCATCACAGGTTACAAACCATGATGGAGATGTGTAATCTCCAGGCTTAAAACCAGGGTACTTCAAGGGCCAGATGCAGGGGAGTGGTATCAGGAGACAGATATCTAGTCTTGTGCGCTCCCAGATGCTTTTGGTGGGGCCACTGTGGGATCCAGGATGCTGGACTAGATGGGCCTTTGCCCTGATCCAGCATTCCTCTTCCTATGTTCTTATGTTCTCATCAGCAACTGGCTAAGGGACAGGAAACAGAGAGTAGCACTAAATGGGCAGTTCTCCAAGTGGTGGGAGGTAAGAGTGGGGTCCTGCAAGATTGGGGCCCCTGCTTTTCATCCTCTTCATAAATGATCTATAAGTAGGAGTAAATAGCAAGGTAGCCAAATTTGCCGATGACACTATATTATACAGCAGGCCTGCCCAACAGGTAGACCGTGGGCTACTGGTAGCCCGCGAAGGGTTCAACAGTAGCCCGCTGGCCACCAATAAAAAAGGTGAGGGGATAAGTTCTCCACCCCTCCCTTCCCCATCCCAAGGACCACCACTGCCCCAACAAAGTTCTGGGTCTGCCCGCCCACTGTCTCAGCTGAACTGGGCAGCTCAAGGGCCATGGCGTGGTCCCCTGTTCCCCCCACTGGCCAGATGATTGAGCAGGTGCAAGGGAAGTGTGTGCATGGTCAGCCTTCCCATAGGAATGCACTGAAAAACTGTTAAGTTAATCCATTCTGGAGGGAACGGATTTCAATGCATTCCTATGGGAAATCGCTGCTCTACTTACATTTTTTTTAACTTATGAGCATTTGCTTGGAATGGATAAAATTTGTAAGTAGAGGTATTAGTGTAGTAGCCCTCAGGCATTTTGGGCCAGAAAAAAGTAGACCTCAGCCTGTTCAAAGTTGGACAGCCCTGTTATACAGGGTAGTAAAAACTGAGAGAGATTATGAGGAGCTCTAGAGGGATCTCTTGACACTGGGGGAGTGGGCAAGCCACTGGCACCCCCATTGCATTTATAAACTGCTGGAGTCTGAACTCTGTGCAACAAACCGGGAAAGGGACCTTGGTGTCCTGGTGGACAGCTAAATGAAGGTGTCAACCCAGAGTGCCGCAGCAGTGAAAAAAGCAAACTCAATGCTAGGGATCATTAAGAAGGGTATAGAAAATAAGTCAGCAAGTGTCATTTCGCCTCTTTATAAATCTATGGAGAAGCTCCATCTGGAGTATTGTGTACAGTTCTGGTCACCATACCTCCAGAAGGATATTATGGAAATGGAAAAAGGATGGCAACCAGAATGATTAGTGGACTGGAAAACCTTCCTTACCACACTCTTGAACGACAGGACCTAAGAGGTGACCTGATTGAAGTTTATAAAATCATACACAGTGTAGACAAAGTAGACAAGGAAAAGCTGTTTTTCTTATTTCACACCACTAGAACTAGGGGGAACTCCATGAAGCCTTTGGCTGCTAGATCTCAAACAAACAAGAGAAAGAACTTTTTCACCCAGAGGATCACTGGTCTATGGAACTCCCTGCCAAAAGAAGTGGCGACAGCTGTCAGCCTTGACAGCTTTAAGAACAGATTAGACAAGTACATCGAGAACAATGTATCAATGGCTATCATTATGGATGCCTAAGGACAACCTCAGTGTTGGAGAAATAGGCAGGATATCTTTCAATGCTTTTTGCAAGGAATCGTAATCAGGTGAAGACATCTGCTTTGGAATATCCTGAAGCAAATGGTGAGCCACTGTGTGAGACAGAATGCTGGTCTGGATGGGCTGTGGCCTGTTCCAGCAAGGCGGTTCTTATGTTCTTATGTGCCATACTGTTATTTCATTTTTCTATATAAAATCATCACATCCCATTCTCCTGACTGAACATGCTCAAAGACAGATGAGTGCAGAAGAAACATTGTCAGGAAAAAAAGCTCAATATAGAATTTGATAATATTTTAATTACTTCTTCATTAGTATACATAGGATAACCTTTAAAAAATCAAAAGAAAGAAAAGGCTTGTTGTCAAAGATTTTTTTTAAAAATTACAGCAATCCTTTTTCTTTTAATTAAAAAGAAGTCCCGTGGTTCCAAAGAGATCACTCATTGTCCTCTTCCATGGCAAATTAAAAACAAGCAGAAGGCCAGCAGGGTTAACTTCCAACTTGACAAGTAGAATGTTAAGCAAGCAACGGTAATAAATCTACTCTTCTTTTTCTGACTGCATTTGCTGAGGGCCAGAGGAGACTCTTTCTTCTTTTTCATTTTTATTCCAGAGGGCTTCATTCTGCATTCAGATTTCAGCATTGGAACAAGAAATGGGAGGTTTTAGCCCTTCTCACACGGTATGATCCCAAGTCTGGTTCAGGGACCTATTTTTTGTTCAGTCATTCAGTCGTGTCCGACTCTTCATGGCCCCATGGACCAGAGCTCGCCAGGCCTTCCTGTCTTCCACTGCCTCCCAGAGTTTTGTCAAATCCATGTTGGTTGCATCGATGACACCGTCCAACCATCTCATTCTCTACCATCCTCTTTTCCTTTTGCCTTCAATCTTCCCCAACATCAGGGACTTTTCCAAGGAGTCCTCTCTTCTCATGAGGTGGCCAAAGTACTGGAGCCTCTGCTTCAAAATCTGTCCTTCCAGTGAACATTCAGGGTTGATTTCTTTCAGGATGGATAGGTTTGATCTCCTTGCAGTCCAGGGGACTCTCAAGACTCTCCTCCAGCACCACAGCTCAAAAGCATCAATTCTGCAGCGATCAGCCTTCTTTATATTCCAGCTTTCACTTCCATACATCACTATCTTTTATATTGTGAAACAATGATACATGGAAACACATCACTATGTTCCAATGAAAATTGTAGATGAGGGGCCTTCATGTATAGAAAAGGAAAGAAAGGATTAAAGCCGATTATTGAAATTGTTTATTATGTTGCTATGTAAATTATGAGTATAGGGTCCCTGATCCAGGGTTTTATTGCAAGACAGGATAAAAAAAAACAAGGTCTGTTATAGAAATGCATTGTAATGTTATCAGAAGAAATAACAGAGGAGGGGCCAACCTCTATGGAAGATTCCTAGGCATGAATGTTGGCCAGTAAATATGTGAGGAATAGCTCTGTGTTTGGGAGGGGATGTTCAGGCCCTTGGCAGGAAACCGTGGTTTGAGTCAGGGAAAAGGGTCAAGGAAGAGATATGAAAATTTACCTCAAGTAACTTTGCCAGTGATGGCACATGTATGAGGCACTTGCGTGCCAGATTTACCATAGCTTTATACTCCAGAGAGAAGATTCTAGCACTCCCTTGCTTATCTCCGAATCATTTATTCTGGTAGTAATTTACATATGTAATTGAGCTGCCAAACAGGGGCATCCTGAGCAAATTACTGAGAAATTTCAGAACATTTGTTATGGTGAAAGACGTTTCTTCATTGCCCCATTTGATTCCTGTTCCTTCATCAATTACTCTGTTTACCAGATTGTCTTCAAAACACCCAACAGCCATTCACAAACAACCAAGCAATTTATGCTGTCTAACTAGCACAATTCAATTCTTTGTCTCTGAGGCATAAACAAGACAGCTCTCAAGCATTTGTGGCAAGAGACCATGTGCATATGCATCAATTCAGGAGAGTGAGGAAAATGGCACATGCCAACAGGTTCTGGTAACTGTGATTTGGTTTACAACCCCCCCCATCACGCAGGGCTTGATAGAGGTTGCCCAGTGACGTATGTCCTTTTTTTGCCAGGATAACAAAAAAAAATAAAAAATAGAGAAAATGCTGAGGTCCCCCACCGTCTGGGTTTCCTGAACCCTAGCAGGCTCCAGCACTTACTTTAAAGTGAAAATGTGATTTTGCACTCATTCTACTTAACAAACAATGACCGCGGTCATACCTGCGTTTTCTGTGTAGTTTCCCGTCAGCATACTATGTAGTAAAAGATTGCAAGCTAACCAGGAAGAGAAGCAAATTCTGCTCCCGGCCAACCATGCCCCTCGAACAGCAGTTTCAGCGAAGTTTCCTAAACTACCGCCAGGGGCTGGATTTAGAAACTTCGCTTGAAAATGCTTACTTGTTTGCTTCTGTTGCAATGACAGGACACTGAAAATATGCAGTAAATTCATTCTCCCCTTTTACCCGGTTTAAAAGATGGAGCCTTGGAAACTGGAGCTGGAAAGTAGGACAAAATGCGTAGTACACAGGTTAGGACAGAACCAGAATAGGAAAGTACGATGCAGAGGAGAGGACACCAACTACTCATTAAAAACCACGTGACTGCTCCTGAAAAAAATATGCAGGAAATTTAAATATGAAGGAAACCCAGGTATGTCCGCGGTCAATGCTAATCCTCTGTCATCTTTTTCAAGTGCTGCAATATGATCCCCCTCTGCTATAAAATCAACAGTGACAATGCTCCCAGCTCTTCCTAAGACCAGTTGGGGAGCAAGCTATCTTTTCCTTTGTAGGCTCATGTCCTATTCATTCACCGTGAATGGCAGGGAGATGAATGCTCTGAGAAGGGAGCTCTGAGTTTCATGTTTTTTGTCATCATGTTCTTGACAGTGCCAGTGCTGTAGCAGGAGGATAAGACTTCTGCTCAGATGTAGACTCTGCACACAGTCAAGAGCCCAGAAGCAGGACTCTTTCCTCTTCAGAGCTGATGCTGAATCAATAAAAACACAATCACAGAGGAAGCACAGCCAGCTTTAATGTCTTTAAGGAATTAAAGTGATCCTATGTCTCTTAATTCAGAAGGAGAGCCAACTGAGAGAGGTGGAGCTTACTCCCAGGTTGTTATGCCTGCGGGTGGCAAATGCCAGGAACTGAATAGTTAAGGTCAGTCTGGTGTAACTGAATGGGAGTTACATGGTTATACTCAAGAGTCCAAAGCCCAGGAATCAGTCCACAAATCAGTTTTGCAGAAGCACAGTCAAAAGACAATTCAAGTGAGGCAGAGAAAGTTCAGGCAGACACCAGTCAGGAGCAAAATATACTGTTGTGTTCTGCACTTTGGTTTGCCTAAGATAACTATAACTGACAGCTATACCTGATTCCGTGTCCTTATCAGCTGTCAGTAGTTGGTAATTCATTGGGAGGTGCTCTATATGGGGCCTAAAGGGAAGTGACACTATAGCCCAGAAGCATTGGGAAATCCTTGCTTCTTTTACAATCAACAACAATAAAAAAAGTAAAGACCAAGGATGCAGGCAAGAATCCTTAAGCCCTGGTTTTGTGGGGGAAACAGCATATCCCAGGAGTTGGTGTCAATACAGTGGCAATGCCCTATAATCAATTAAAGGAAAATTAGATAGATAGATAGATAGATAGATAGATAGATAGATAGATAGATAGATAGATAGATAGATAGATAGATAGATAGATAGATAGATAGATAGATAGATAATGGAAACACCCTTATTCTGGCTGACCAATGACATTGATCACAAAGGGAGGCTTGAAAATAGAGAAGAATGAGGAAATCACAAGAGGTAAGCTCCAGTCTAGGAGTATAAGGAAGGTCAGCAACATAGAAATAGGGAAAGGATAATCTAGGAAACATGTGAATGCCTCTTTCTTTCTCACTCCCGCACATTGATTCTCGCTCTTTCTTGCTCTCCACCCTGCCTCTGCACTGCATGCATCTTTTATATAACGTGTTTCATTCTTCATATTATTAAAGATCTTAAAATGGGGTGTTCAGCTTTGATTCATTGTTCTATGTTCTGTTTTCTGGGTTTCTCAACCATCATTTGGGTCCCTGCACAAAATTTTGTTGTGTGCTTCAAACTGCTTCTGATTTATGGTGATCATTAGAGATGGGTACGGAACGAACCTTTTTTCGTTTCCGTGATTCGTTATTTGTTCCGTTACGTAACGAAATGACTAATGAAAATTGTGATGAAAATGGAATGAAACGAACAGAACCACGAAAATTGTGTTCGTTACGTTTTGTTTTCGTTAATAGTGACGCACAATGAAATGAGCTGTTTTAAATGTTAAAAAACGCCCTGGACATCCATAAAAATGCAGCAATAATTATTTATTCTGTCTAATAATATCTACCAGGGAGGTTGGGGTCCTTAAAAGGTGCATTTATGTCTTTTCTCAGATCGCTGTATTTTTTTCCTTTAAGGGGAGTTAGGGGACATTGACCCAAAATGGCTCTCAGCAGCCTAATATTCATTTCTTGGGTATTAAAACACCCTGGACATCTGTAAAAATGCAGCGATAATGCGATAATTATTTGAAATTATTACCTGCCAGGTGGTTGGGGTCCTTAAAATATTTGTTTTTGTCTTCTCCCATCGCGATGTATTTTTCTTTTCCCTTTAAGGATAACAAAATGGATGTCGCCACCAGCCACAAAATGGAGGCAAGCCATGTGATGGGATCATGTTCAACCAATAGCATGCCCAGGTTGCAGACTGGGCAGGTCTGGCAGCCACAGAGGGCATTAAAAGCTCTGGCAGCCCCCGTCCTCCTTGCAGTCCCCAGTGGGAGTTAGGGTGGGATTGCTGTCTCTGCGACTCTAGCAGCCTCCCTGTGTGCATGCATGCATGCGTACCTCTTGGTGAGTACCCTCCCCTGCCCCACAGTGCAGTCACTCTGTGGCTGCCTTGCACCCTGGGCAACGCCTGCCGCTGCCTTTGCAGCCTCCCTGCGTACCTAGTCTATACTGTGTCTCTGCCAGCATCCATTTTTTTTAGTGTTTCCCCCCTGGTCTGGGGCGTTGGGGGACGCCTGCACACGGAAATGCTTTAAAAATCGCGCAAAAAGTGGGTAGAAACGAAAAATGAATAAACAAAAAACAAAAACGAAATTTTTCCAAAAATTCATGAAAAACGGAAATGAACCAAAATGAACCTCTCAACGACAAATGAAAAACCGAAACACCATTTTTTAAATTCGTGCCCATCTCTAGTGATCATGATAAGATTATCCGAGTTATGTGTGTGTGATAGTCAAGGACAGGTTTATCATTGCCATCACCCTGTGAGTTCCCACAGCTAAGCAAAAACCTGAACCCAAGTCTCTTGAGTGGGTTTGGGCTCTATCTGCTACCCCACACTGACACATATTTTAAAGCTATCTCATATCTAGGATTACAGACTCATTATTGGACTTGCTTCCTCAAAAATACAGGTTTGGTGATTTGCTTTCTTTTTCGTATTGATCTTTTGGTGGCTCCACACTAGATTTCCACCTGGTCTTAGCTGCTGCAGAAGCTCAAACCGAATGTTAACAGTCCCATTCCTGGAAACTATTCCATCCTCCCCTGGTGTCCTCATTTGATTTGGGGAATATTGATGTACTTCCTGTTGGCCAAATTATTCTGGACAAGACAGCAGTTCATAAGAAACCTTGGATTTACTGCCATCATGTATGTCTACTTTGCTGTGATCTTTAATAATTCTCATTTAATCTCTTAAACCTTCTCAGACTGTCAGGAGTATTGACTTCACATAACTGTATGTGGAAGACATAAGATATTTTAGGAAATATATGCTCAACTTCTGAGCACACAACCCTACCATGCAATGTGCAGTTCATTTCCAGAGGAGATGGTGCAAATTAAACTGAAGAGGTGGAACCATCGATCTCCCCGCCCAAACGGTACACCAACACCAAAATATGGTGTCTTCCCCCCAGCCTTTAAGAAAACATGCACTATCGTGGGCACAAACTGTCGTGCAGAACAAAGTCTGCTTTAACAAAGGTATGTGAAAACATCTAGTTTTGTGCACACCATGTTTCCAGCAATGTCAATCTAAACAACAGATTTGGATATTCTGCAATGACAGGGTTGGATTTAATTTCTAGATCTGGCTGAGTTAAATTTGTAATTGGGTGGGGTAAACTTGATGCCGAGAGCACTCTTCTCCCAAAACGCTCTCCAGAAAGTTGTTTGTGCAAACCCAATAGCAGTTGGCAGGTGGGAAGTGGTGATGAGAGAGGCTGCAAAATAAATGAGTGTTTTTCTCTTTATTATAGACAGGTAACGAATGATGCAAGTTGGCAGGATTCTATTTGGGTCATCAACTTTTAGAGCCAAATCCTTTCCTGAAATAAACACAACAAAATGGGTGGAATTAGAGAAGTAAATGCCTGTTTGCACTGTTTTCAAGTCAACTGCTGTGTCTTTGAAAAGGAAAGCTATTATTGAGACACACATTTGTGTTTGGAACTGATCTTGGAGAAAGTGATGTTCTCTGTGTTATGTGCCTCTTTTGGGATGGGCTAGATATTTTAGAGAGTTCAAAACAAATGCAAGCTCCGCGGGCGGCTCGTCCGCCGGCGGAGCCGATTTGCCCCTCGCGAGAGTGGCAGGCGAGACAGGAGACGTTGGGACCGCCCTCTAAAGGGCGGCCCTCCCCCAAGAGACAGCCATCTTCCGGCGTTCGTGGAGGAGCACACGGACGCCGGAGGCTCGGTGGGCGCCACGTGGCAGGCGCCATTTTGTTTGAATCGGCGGCGAAGAGGAGAGGGACCCGCTCGCCGAGCCGGAGGCTTTTGCCAGCCCGGGCGAATCAAGAGCGGGCGGCGCGACCGGCGCCGGACGAGCGGCGGCGGATCGGGAGCGGCGACGGCCCTCCCCCGAGGCAGCTAGGCCGAGCGGCTGGGGCCGCGCTTTAGCGGGCCCGATCGAGGGACAGCCAGGGGAGCCGGGTGGGCGGCTGGTCCCAGGCCGCGCGGAGCGCGGCTGGGCAGCCGGACAGTCGAGCGCCCCACACAAAGCACTTGGGGACGGCTGACTGGGGGCGGTTGCTGCATGGGGAGGGGGAGAAAGGCACGCGGACGGGTGGGACCAGCTCGCCGTCACCTCACCGCCCGCACCCCCCCACCGCCCTCGCCCCCACCGCCCTCCCCCACACCATCACCACCGCCTTCACCACCCCACCACCACCGCCGCCTCGCAGGCCGGCACATGAAAAAGCCTGCAGGAGGGCCCCAGCGGGGCTAGGTCCCGTGGGTGGGTGGGTGAAGTAAGCCGACGAGGCAAGGTCGGGAGGGCACATGAGAGGCCCGAAGGCCTGTGCATAGAGGGACACCCCCAGTGGCAGAAGGCCCCGTACCTGTCCCGGGAGGGGGCCAGCTCCACAGGCCGGGTAGGTGGTATCTGGGGCATTCCCTGGCTCGGCTGACCGATAGAACCTAGCAAGGCCCAGCTAGCCTGGTGACCACGTGGTCAGGCCTCCCTAGGCTGTGGCACGAGCCTTGAGGAGCCGGGCCGGGGGAGCAGGATGGCACCAGGCAGGACAATCAAAGGGCAGCGGCCTGTGGCCAGGCAGCCTGCGCAACGGGCCCAGTCCCCTAATGGGGATACAGTGGATGAGCAATTAGCCACTTTACGACAAATGGAGGCCCGCCTCAAGACATTGGAGGCATCCAGGGGGGTGGCGCCCCCAGGGCCGCAGCCGGGCGCACCTACCCAGAAAGGGGCAGACCAGGCAAGGGCACAGAAGCAGGCTCAAGTGACGGCCATGATAAAGGATATGTCTTTCCGCTTCGCAGCACTCGAACAGCAGGAGGCAGCACCAGGGACATCGGCAGGGGCCAGCATAGCCCCAGCAGCAGCGGCATTTAGCAGGGCCCAGAGGAGGATGAGGTCCTACCGGTGGAGCAGGCGGAAGAAGAACAGACCATGGCGATGACAACGGAGAGTGCAGTACCTAGTGAGTTGGCATGCGCGCCCGAACCCGCACACACGATTACTTGGCCTTGGCCTGGCAGTGGCGGCCTGGCCGGGATGGCCGCCCCATCGCAGGGGCGGACTTGGCACCTGCCCTACCGACACCGTCGACAGTGCTCCCTGCATGGGGTCCCATCCCGGCCTGGATGCCCGGCCCGGCTATGGCATTGGCGGGTCCGGCCAGCAGAACGACACCGGGGACACAACCACATTGGGTGTCGGCCCTGTGGCCAGGCTGGTCAGGGATTGGCCATATAGCGGGCAGTATGTCACCGTGGCCAGGGATGGGCGCAGCCCCGGGCTACCCAGGGGTGGCGGCAGCCGCCATGCCTTTCGGTGATTACGCATCCCCTTTTGGCCACCACTTGTCACAGTCCACAAGGGAAAAAATTTGGAGGGGGGAGTTCATTGATATTTTCAGCTTGCTTAACCGACTGGATACAAAGGAACTGGAGAAGGAGGACCCGCAGGACAGGGAACGGCGGCTGAAGAAGAAGCCTGAGAGATCCTGGGCCACATGGCTGCCGGGATACCTAATATTCATGTCCCTGACACTGCAGGCCCACCCTTGGCGGGCCCAGGCGATGCTCAAATACCTGGACATTATATATAGGGCATATGTGGACTTCCCGGCCCACACCTGGCTTAGGTATGATGAGGAATTCCGCCGTAGAGCGGCACTTGACCCTTACATCCGTTGGGATGAGCCGTTGCCCCCTCTTTGGCTGCAATTCATGATCCCAGCGAGACCGGTCCTGGGAGACAGGTAACAGCGGACACACAATAAGGAAGGGGTAGTTGCCCGCATTGGGGCCGGTTCAAGCCCGGCTTGTTTGTTGGGAATACAACGGCCAGGGCGTATGTAACAGGAAACCCTGCCGCTTTAGACATGACTGCGCCGTGTGCGGAGCACAGCACCCGGCAACTACCTGCTACAGAGCCCGTCCACAGCAAGGAAAGCCCAAAGAGGGGGGAGGATTCAAGAAGGCTGGAGGCGCCGACGGACCTCCTGCAAAAGGGGCCCAGCCCAATTAAACTGGAGGTGGTGAGGCGCTGGGCAGCTGCCTACCCTGACAGGGAGGCGGCACGTTTTTTAGTTCAAGGTTTTCAATTTGGTTTTCGTATTCCGTTTGAGGGACCGAGAACACCCCGGCTGGCGAATAACCTGAAATCCCTAGACACGGCTGAGGGGGTGGCGGAAGAGAAGATAGTCAAGGAGGTGAGGGAAGGACGGGTCCTGGGCCCCTTCAAGGACCCGCCAGTACCGAATCTGAGAGTGTCCCCAATTGGTCTAGTCCCAAAGAAGGTGCCGGGGGAGTTCCGGTTAATCCACCACTTGTCCCATCCCAGTGGGGCATCCCTTAATGACGGGATACCACAGGAGCTCTGCACGGTAAAGTACACCTCCTTCGACGCGGCCGTGCGCATGGTGCGCACCTGCGGGGTGGCGGCAGAAATGGCGAAATGCGACATTAAGTCCGCATTCCGCCTTCTACCCGTGCACCCGGAGGACTTCGAACTACTGGGTTTTCGCTTCAGAGGCCAGTTCTACATGGACCGGGCCCTCCCATTTGGTTGCTCCGTATCCTGCGCCGTTTTCGAGACATTCAGCTCATTCGTGGAGTGGCGCCTGCGCCACTCCACGGGGTGGGCGAGCACGGCACACTACCTGGATGACTACCTTTTTTGTGGCCCCGCGGGCTCCGGCAGGTGCGGGGCCTTGCTGGACCGCTTCCGCTCATTGGCCCATGAGCTGGGGCTCCCTTTGGCCGAAGAAAAGACCGAAGGGCCCAGCACGGTGCTTACCTTCCTGGGAATAGAAATAGACACCAAGGCCCAGGCTTGCAGGCTCCCTCAGGATAAACTGCAGGCACTGCGCAACAGGGTGCGGCAAGCTCAACAGCGCCGCAAACTTTCCTTGAGGGAGCTGCAGGAGTTAGTGGGCCACCTTAATTTTGCGTGCAAAGTGGTAGCCCCGGGGCGGGCATTCCTACGACGACTCTGCGCAGCAATGAGCGGGCTTGGGCGGCCCTCTCATAGAACCAGGGTGACGGCGGAAATGAGGGAAGATCTAGAGGTATGGGGCCTGTTCCTGGAAGGTTTCAATGGGATATCATTCTGGAGGGACGAGATCCGGCTGGGCGCTCAATTCCAGGTTTACACCGATGCGGCTGGTGGCCTGGGATTCGGCGTCTATTGGAAAGGGGAATGGTGTAGTGGCGTATGGCCTCCTGCCTGGCAGGCGGAGGGTATTACGCGGGACCTCACGTTCCTCGAGTTGTTCCCTATCTGGGTGGCCCTTTATATATGGTCCAAGGCATGGGCCAATTCGGTGGTGCACTTCTGGTGCGATAACCAGGCGGTGGTTTGTGTCTTAAACAGCCTGACATCGCGATCACCCCGGGTTATGAGGCTAGTTCGGGTATTCGTATTACGGGCTTTACAATTTAACATCGTGGTGCACGCCCGCCATGTTCCTGGGGTCAACAATGACATTGCCGATGCCTTGTCCCGCCGACAGGCCGAGCGATTTCGGGCCATTGCCCCAGAAGCGGCCGACCACCCTATGGAGATCCCGGCGGAGGTATGGCAGGTTGGAGAGTTGAGGCTGACAGAGCTCTATGCCGCTCGGTCGCGCCTAGAACACAACGGGCTACGCATCGGTGATGGCCGAATTTACAGCATTTAGGAACATGCAAGGCTTGGAACAGATCTGGCCTCTGCCCGTAGAGCACCTCCAACAGTTTCTCGTATACTTGCACCGCAGGGGTCTAGCACCAAGTTCATTACAGGGGAAATTGGCCGCCTTGGCCTTTTATGCTAGGATTAGGGGACACGCGGACACGACAAAGGACTTTAGAGTCAGGGGTATGGTGTTGGGCTGGTCCCGGGTGCGGGGGACGGGCCCCGACACTCGCTTCCCACTCTTGTTGGAGCGCATGGGCGCCGGCTGGTCAGAGATATGTGCTAGTAGCAGGCGGCCCTGTTTCGGGCGGCCTCGCTCTTGGCCTAGTGAGCTGGTGGCGGCGAGCGGGCGGGATACCTCCTGCACTGCACTCCAAGTCGGCGACCTCCAGATGGTATGGTAGTGCGCATTAGACGGTCCAAGACAGACCAGAAGGGGAAAGGAGCAGTGATACACCTGGGCCCATGTTCAGTGCTAGCACTTTGCCCTGTGGCAGCGATGACAGCTTACCTGTCACTGAGGGGTCGGGGCAAGGGATATCTTTTTCAGCACCAAGACGGCAGCCCCCTAACAAAGTTCCAATTTACAACTATGACCAGCAGGGTTTTGGGGCGGATGGGCCTGGGAACACTTAGGTTCGAACACACTCCTTCCGGATTGGAGCGATCCACGGCGGCGGCGGTGGATACGACCAAGGCTCTATTCGCCAGCTGGGGAGGTGGGCATCCCAATGTTATAAGAGATATGTGCGGCCGTTGCCGGCGATTTAATGTGTTGCTTTTGTTTTCCCAGGACACGAAGGCGGTGCGTATAGGGCGAGGATTGTTTTTGTGGGCCACAGTTATGTGTATTGGGCCGAAAAATTTGCACGTAGGACTGGCTGGGGACCTAATCTGGGGCTGGGTGACCAAGCGACCATCGAGTGGTGGGGAAAAAGGGGGATGAGGTGGCGGGAGTTTCTGGGCGTAGCTACGGCTGCGGCAAGAGGTTTCCCGCCGAACATTTTGATGATTCACTTGGGAGGAAATGATTTGACCAGGCAAACTGGCAAATCCTTGATATTGGAAATTCTGCGTGACCTGGCGACATGGAAAGCACGCTTTCCCGCCTGCAGAGTGCTCTGGTCGACGATGATCCCACGCCAAGTCTGGAGAGCTAGCTGTGACCCACAAAAGCTGAACCGCTCTAGAAGGGGTGTGAACCAGGAGGTTTGTCGGGCAGTTTGCCGGGAATTTGGGGCCGTGGTGGGCCACCCGGAGTTCAATGTGAACAAAGCGGAGCTTTACAGGCCAGACGGTGTTCACCTGACGGACGAAGGCAATGAGTTGTTCCTGCGGGATGTGAGGAGGGGCCTGGCTGCGGAACTGGCTTGAGTGGGTGACCGGGGCCATAGCAAGGCTAGGCCCGCGGCAGTGGCGGCTAAAGCTGATGGAGGGCAGCGGCGAGCATATAAATTAACATCTGGCGGTAAACATCCTCAACCACAGCGCTGCGGGCCAAGAGGTCTTGGTGCTGGGGTGGGGGAGAGTAAATGCCTCCCTGTGCTGGCAATACGCAGTTGGTGACAGCAGCGGCAGGGAGGAGCAAATTAATTAACTGGCCTGGGGGTGCTGTCGGACGACCGCACCACCTGGGGGTTCTTGGCTCGCCCGATGCGGCCCGGTTGGAGGGGTCCCGGGAGACCTCGGGGTTCCAACCAAGCTATGAATGCCCGGCCCCTCCTCTTGTTGTGGTTTGTTGGTTATATGTTTTAATAAAGTGTGGCCCATTTACCCCCATCACTCTGTCTCGCCTGGTCATTTCGAGTGGGGGGGCAATGCAAGCTCCGCGGGCGGCTCGTCCGCCGGCGGAGCCGATTTGCCCCTCGCGAGAGTGGCAAGGGGCGAGACAGGACGATGACGTCCTGGGAAGGAAGGGGGGAGGAGCGCCCTCTAAAGGGCGGCTCCTCCCCCCAAGAGACAGCCAGTTGTCTTCCGGCGTTCCCCACCCACCCACCGCGTTAGGACTAGTGTGAGTCTGACTGGTCGCCAGTTTTGGGGCCGGATAGGAATTTTTGACCCGCACTCTAGATTGGCTGTTGAGAGCGGGGATTTTTCGCCTATCCCACACTGGTACCTCGAAGTTAGTGGTTATGTTGTGTTCATTGGTCACACTTGGCGGCTAAAGCTGATGGAGGGCAGCGGCGAGCATATAAATTAACATCTGGCGGTAAACATCCTCAACCACAGCGCTGCGGGCCAAGAGGTCTTGGTGCTGGGGTGGGGGAGAGTAAATGCCTCCCTGTGCTGGCAATACGCAGTTGGTGACAGCAGCGGCAGGGAGGAGCAAATTAATTAACTGGCCTGGGGGTGCTGTCGGACGACCGCACCACCTGGGGGTTCTTGGCTCGCCTGATGCGGCCCGGTTGGAGGGGTCCCGGGAGACCTCGGGGTTCCAACCAAGCTATGAATGCCCGGCCCCTCCTCTTGTTGTGGTTTGTTGGTTATATGTTTTAATAAAGTGTGGCCCATTTACCCCCATCACTCTGTCTCGCCTGGTCATTTCGAGTGGGGGGGCAAAATCAGTTGACCAACCAATCGTTCCATCTATGAATTGAAGCCCTATTAATCAACAACAGATAAGGCAATTTCTATCTAGATGCCTGGTCAAAGAGACATTGCTATAAAAATATAGATATTCCAGGTCACAGAGTGAGCTTACATTTGCACAGGTGTGTGCAATATTAAAAGGAAAAACTTCATGCAGTACTCCTACCATCCTATAGAATACATTTGCCAGCAAGCAGAATTATAATAAGTATGAATTTGATAGGCATTCAATCAACACATGGAAGATATGTCATTGTTTATTTGTCATGATAGAAAACATTCTTTTCTGAGATTATCTTATCATGACTAATACTGGGGGCATTTAAGAGAAAAACTAAACAACCATCTGTCAGATCTACTTTGATTTGGATTCCTGCCTTGAGCTGGGGGTGGAGTTGATGGTCTTGTACCCAACTCCATTATTCTATGATTCTATGACCAAATTCTGGACAATGGAAATAAAATATTCCTCTTAAACTCAGAAGCTGAACATCCCTGAAATTCTATTCACAGACAGAACTGAAGTAAACTAACTACAGTGATACCTTGGTTTATGAGCATAATTCATTCTGGAAATATGTTTGTAAAGCAAAACACTCTTTTATCAAAGCAAATTTCACTATTGGAAATAATGGAAACTCAGATGAATTGTTCTGGGGTCCCATTGATCACATACCATACACAGTGACATAACTAGGGGGCAAGGAGGGACATCTGTCCCGCGGGTGCAACATCTGGGGTGCACCCTTGGGTGCCAAATGGTTCCCTGCCCAGGAGCCATGGGAAGGAGTGTCATGGGTGTGATGACACCTCCCTTTTAAACGTATGATTGATATGAAAATGTGATGTGTAGGGAACCAACTTATTAATCTTCACAGGATCCACTTGGTAATGCTGCCACCTTTTAAATCATTGCCTTATGAACTGGGACAGACTCAGATGTATTACATAAAAATAATAATTATGTTTATTGAGAAAATAAATAAATACAACAATAACCAAAGTTGGTATGTGTTGCCTTAAACATAGAATAGATTCATTCAACTCTTCAAGCCTCCCTGTCTTTAATAACCAGTAAACAGTAAAGCCCTCACTGCCTGACTGAACTCTAACAGAGCTGTGCTCTCTCTCTCAGCACTCACTTTCAACAACTATTCAACTCTTAACTAACTCTCACAGACCAGACTCCACCCTTTTTATACCTTACAACCCCCCACCCTCCTGCTGGGATTGGCTGATGATTTACATATGCATTTCTCCTGCTTCCAGGGTGTTGTCACAATTCCTCCCCTCCCCCTTACAAAGAAATTTTAAGGGAGTAAACTTACCTCGGTTTTCTCACTTAAAATTTTCTTCTGGAGCCTGCTTCACTAATGCATTACATCCTTCTGTTTATCGGATTCAACGATACATATTTATAAACTGTTTTTATAACATGTTCAACCTTATTACTATATGATACCATTACATGCAACAATTCTTTCTGTATCATTACATTTTAAATATATTTTACTCTTATAACATTGGTTAAAATCATAAATTCAAATACCTGTAAAGACCTTATCGATCCCCCTAGAATCAATCCAGGTTAAGATGCATAAGTACATATATTTGGTTTACATTTTAAGCATTAGTCATTAATCGGATTTCTCAAAAGGGCATCCGCTACCAAATGTTTCACTCCCTTTACTTTTCTCAGTTCAAATGTATAATCCTGCAATAACAAAGCCCATCACATAAGTTTACTATTGTGACTCTTCATGTTGTTCAACCGGATCAAAGGGGAATGATCAGTACATAGTATAAACTTCCTTCCCCATATATAAGTTTTCAACTTGTTTACAGACCATATAATAGCTAAACATTCTTTTTCTGTCGTGGAGAGATGACATTCGCCAGGCTGAAGCTTTTTCTTCTTCTTCTTTTCTGATGAATACCACCAGTTTAAAAAGTGCTGGTCGCTCTTCCTGGCATAACACTGCCCCTAGTCCAATACCAGATGCATCAGTGTAGATCCAAAATTCTCGGTCATAGTCTGGAGCTGTTAAGATGGGCTTTGATGTTAAAGCTTGTTTTAGTCTCTCAATGCAGCTTGGCATTCAGGCGACCACTGTATGACATTCAGGTGCTTCTTTTTTGTCACTTCAGCCAGTAGTGCTGCAATGGTGCTAAAATGTGGAATAAACCTCCTGTAATATCCCGCAAGTCCCAAAAAAGATCTCACCTTCTTTTGGGTTGTTGGTCTTGGCCACATGTCGATCTTCTTCTGCAGGGGTGTGATCACGCCTCGTCCAACAACGTGTCCCAGATAGTTGATTTCTGGATTTCCTAGTTGGCACTTGGATGCTCTTTTCGTCATTCCAGCCTCTCGGATTCACTGGAGTACGATGCTCACATGCTGTAGGTGTTCTTCCCAGGTGTCTTTTGCTACCACCGAATCAGGTCTGCCATTAGCATCCTTCAATTCCACGTAGGGTTTCTTCTTTACATGGTTTTCTATTTGCTTTTTGGCTTCAAATGATCCTCCAAGAAGTATTCCGTTAATGGAAGAGTGTTACTCAAACACTGTACTGCTGAGTTCATGAAACATTTATTTCCTAAGTTACTGAGCCCACAGAGACCTGTTTGTGACTGGGGAGAACTCTCCCTGCTGTTGTGGACATTGCAAGAAAAGTTAAAACCTCCTTTTCCATGACTGGAATTCAAACCATATGAGTTCTTGCTGTCACCATTTGTAATGGCTGAAGAGACAACTGCTGTGGAGCAAGAGCTTGCTGATGATTTTGAAGAGGTAGCTAGATTTCTGTTGATTGCACTGCCCAATTTTGTCACCGGAGACTGTCTTGGCCAAGTACCATCTTCATTCTTTACTTCTATTAACACCACCTGTCCCTGGTAGAGCCCTGCATCTTGTATAGTGCTGTTAAGTTTGCTTAGCTGCTCATAAATATTACTCATATATCTGCTCCACAGCCTAATTTCCTTTCCATCAGGAATATTAAACTGCTTCCGCATCTCTTTTTCAATAGTAGCAATGGTATCTGCTTTGCTGAAATAAGAGCTTACGAGATTAGTAGGATCACTGTTTTGACAGAGCTTCAGTTCCAAAAGATATACTTCCACTTTACAATCTTCACAAATAGACCATATTCTACAACTTTCCTCACAATTGGCTGCTGACCCTCTACACACCCATACCAATTTACTAATTTATTCTAGGCTTCAGTAGGAACTAAAACATAATCCAATTTATCAATAAGGTGCTCTTTCAACATCTGAGTTTCTGAATCTGCAAAAAGTCCTGAGTTGTCGATTGGCCCTGGGAAGAGGTTGGGCTCTCCCACGTTGTACAGTTCCCAGCTGTCAAAGCCCACATATTTCTGATGACTGTCAGGCTGTTTATTTTTTTAAAATATAACAATCCCTTTTCTTGGATTGAGCTGACAGCTCAATTTCCTTTAACTTTCTTTCCCATTTCAGCTGTAATTGTAATTTCAGCTGTTTATATTTCTCTTCAATTTCTAGTTTTCTTAATTTAAATTTCTGTTCCAGTAATTTATAATCCTATTCCAACCGCCACCTTTCCAGACTTGGTGCTCTATCAGTCTCTACATCTCTGTGGGAAGTTTGTGTTTCCTCAGACACCATGGCCTGTTCCAGGACCACAGCCCCCTTAGCTGCCATCCCTCTTTTCCCTTTCTTAGTTCTTGCTTTTGGAACCGACATGAAATCAAAGTCTTTATTAATTTCTTTGTTATATGTAGTGTATTTCTTTCTTAAGAAAAGAAGGTTCAGACTGGGTCACAGCTGTTTTAAGACAACAGTGTAACTTTACCTCAGCTCACAGCTTCTGCTTCTATCAGTTTTAAATCTCCTCAGGTCTCTTCACTTTGTGAGGTAAATTTTCTGCCCCGCAGACTCATAGACCTTTTCACTTTGGAGATTTCTTTATGTTCAAAACCAGGGTGTTATTTTCAGACCTTTACCAAAGCCACCCTAAATTCAGGGGCAAACACTTTGGTCTTCACCCCCAAAGGAAATTTGTCTCAGCAACTTTTAATTTTCAGGCTGCTGGACAGCACAGAGTTCTGTGATGTTTTTTTAAAACACTATCACAGGCAGTTTCTTTAGTAAACCACTGTAGATTGTAGTCTATCTTTACAGATTTCTCTTCAAGGTGTCCTTTAATTTGGTCAAGCCAGACTCCTTTTCCTTTTGGAATCCTGGCCTCCAGACCCTAACAGGCCCACCACAGAAGTCAGATAGCACTATAGAGTTTTTAAGTCTGAATTCCTCACACAAACACAGGGCTTCCAAGAACTGAAATTAGATTCATCTAATTCTCAGTCCTAACCCCTTTTTCAGAGGAACTTTCACAGACTACTACTAAAACACTTGAGGGCTAACTTTTACTAAAGGCTTCTTCTTTTTAAACTTCCAGTTTCAATTTCTTCACAGGGTAGGGGCTAAATATTTTGAGCTGGAGACTTTTCCCCTCAGGCAAACTGGATGTATTCGAAATCTGACCGCTGCCCACCAAATTGTGATGACACCTCCCTTTTAAACATGTGATTGATATGAAAATGTGATGTGTAGGGAACCAACTTATTGATCTTCACAGGATCCACTTGGTAATGCTGCCACCTTTTAAGTTGTCGCCTTATGAACTGGGACAGACTCAGATGTATTACATAAAAATAATGATTATGTTTATTGAGAAAATAAATAAATACAACAATGACTGCAGTTGGTATTTGTTGCCTTAAACATAGAATAGATTCATTCAACTCTTCAAGCCTCTCTGTCTTTAATAACCAGTAAACAGTAAAGTCTTCACTGCCTGACTGAACTCTAACAGAGCTGTGCTCTCTCTCAGCACTCACTCTCAACAACTATTCAACTCTTAACTCTTAACTAACTCTCACAGACCAGGCTCCACCCTTTTTATACCCTACAATCCCCCACCCTCCTGCTGGGATTGGCTGATGATTTACATATGCATTTCTCCTGCCTCCAGGGTGTTGTCACAATGGGTGACCTGCCATGGCTGGCATGGGGGGCTCTCTGGCCACTGCCACCACCTTCTCTTTGGCACCTTAGCCCCTCCCTGTCCCTTGGGGGGCACAAAAAGTGACATTGTCCCCAGGCTATGCTTTTGACTGTACATACAAAATGTCAAAACTCACAAAAGAAGTTGGCTAGAAGTCCACATCCACACCATGATTTAGGTACCTGTCTGCAGAATCTGCTCATCTTGGGACTAAAACAGGATTTTATTCTGTGTTTTTAATGTGACAATAATAAAGTGCAATTTGTAGCCATATACACACTTGGCTAGCTTCCCTATGACTAGATCTTGTTTGAAAAATAAGAAAGGATGTTGAAAACTAATTAAATAAAAAAGAAAAATATAAAGAATAATAAAACCCTAACCTGTACTCTCCTTTGAAAATGTTCCTGGCTGGTGCAAGGGAGACTTCCCTTCCCCTCTCCTCCCTCTGCCTTGGAGGCTGCCTGAGATGGAACATTCCAGTCAATCATCCACAATTCAACAAGGGGAAAGAGCAAGAGCGAGCCACCATTTGTGCATTTGTGATCATATAACCTGCTCCAGTGCTCATACAGCAAGACATTGCTTGTTGATCAAGGCAAAATTTAGAAGAAATGTTTGCTTGTCTTGCAAAATGCTCTTAAATCAAGGTACTCTTAAACCAAGGTATTACTGTACTTCAGAGTAGGATCCTACATGGCAATTTTCATTTTCAAGTTACAACATCCCTTCTTTCTGTATCAAAGGCTGGCTCAATCTCTTGAGAGAAGTAAGAAGGCAGTTCCTACTAATTCATTCTTCTCACTTTGAATATGCAGAAGGTCAGGGATGTCTCTGGAACAACATGAAAGAAACTCTTCCATTCACAGAAGAACCAATCTGGACCCATCCATCCTCCTACCATTCAAGGTGATTAACAATAATCAGCTAAAATAATATAAAGATTATTTATATTACACAATCAAAGAAATAAGAAAACCTGGCAAACAGCTCACATAGCATACTGAGTCCATAATGAGTGTTGGAAATGGAAGAAGTAGGGCCAAAGGAAATAAATTAGACTCTCTTAAAGCATCCCCACTTTGCTGCCCCTACTTCTATAAGAATGTCTCTTTTCGAATGCTCTTAGTTTGGAGCCCCACATAGATTTTTCTCTATTTTGTTCTTTAGGGGCAGAAAAAATGTCATATTTATTAATTGTTTATATATACCTACCCATTAGTGCTATGTACTACTTTGTGCAATTTACAGTAAAATAAATAACTTATGTATAGAAGCAGAAAATCCTTACAGAATAATTATGATTGGCTGTTACAGTAGTATGTCTATGAAGATTCTCAGTCATCCAGGTGAGGTCATCTTCAAGTTGAATCATGGCAACTGGACTTCTTTTGAGAGATTGAAAAATTTTGCTACTCATCCGAGCAGATCTCTCAAAAAAGAAGTCCAGTAGCCATGACTCAACTTCCAGATAAACTCACCTGGATGACTGAGAATCTTCACAGTCATCTGAGCAGCTTTTGTCAGTCCAAGGAAAGTTAGTGGTGAGTCCTCCAATTTATAGTTCACCTTGATTTCACATCACTCTGGTCTTAATAGGCTCATGAGTTTTACAGTGGCCTGAATAAGTTGGGCTGGCCTGAATAGGCTCATTAGGTGGACAATGGTCTGAATAGGCTCATTAGGTGGACAATGGCCTGGGGTGCTTGAAAGTCCCACCTATGCAATCCTTCTCAACACCCATTAAGTATGAGTCATTAACTTGGCCTTCCTGGTGGAGATGTGAAGTACTTCTGATTTGACTGGGGATTGAAGAAAGTGCTGCATGATAAGTAGCAGACACATTGTGCCTGATTCCCCCCCACCTCTGTTGAGAGCAGGGTTTTCAATACTCACATGAATGGCTTCCCTGACCCCTCTCTCAAACCACCTATCTTCTCTGTCTAATATGTGTACACCCTAATCTTTGAACAAGTACCCTTTGTCCTTCAAGTGGAGTTGTAGTGCTGATTCTGCTCCTGAGCTGTTGCCCCTCCTGTGTTGGGCCATCCTCCTATTTAATGGCTGTTTAGTTTCTCCACTGTAGAGGTCAGGACACTCCTCACTGCATTGGACTGCATATACTATATTGCTCCTCTTATATTTTGGTGTTGGATCCTTTGGGTGGATGAGTCTCTGCCTTAGTGTGTTTGTGGGTTTGAAGTAAATGGGGATGTGGTGTCTATTTGCCATGATTCAACTTCCAGGTTATAGTAGAAGCTTCCTTCATCTGCTAGAATTTGCACACCAGCTTTCTGTAGCATAAATCCTGTTCCTTACTGTAGTAAGTTGTAGGTTAATTAAATCTGTGGGGATTTGGTGAGTCAGCTATACCACAGGTTCCATTAATTTGAATGGGCTACTCTAGTTGTGACATACTATGCTTCAGTCACAATTTGATTAGGCCTATTTACATTCCTATGGAGGACTGGATTCTACCATTCCCCACTGATTCAAATGACCTATTCTACTGTCATTGCTGTGCTAGGTAATAGGATTTCAGCCTTTGATATGCGACTCATATTTTGGACTTCAATATGACATTCCTTTAATGCTTCTGGAATACAAAAGACAAAAGAAGTCACAATTCTCCAAATATAAAGTGATATAGCTACAATTATGGACCACCCATTCTGTAACACCATTCTGTCCCCAGTCATGATCCTAGTGATGACAGATTCCATTGCTTATGTTTTTGTTGAGTTATTCACCCATCACAGAAGGTGATGATTATATGTTGATGATGGTAAGTACTTCTTTCAGTGTCTGAACACTATCAAGCTTCATATTTTTTTATATATTTATATTGTCTTGTTCACGATATTAAGCATACTAAAACTAACAAGGATGGAATGGCTAAATAATGTATTATTTGTGCCCATTCAAAATATAATAACAAGGTCATCAAACAAGCTTTCAACAAACTCCACAGAAAACAAAAAAATCTGATTTTAATCTTGGGCCAAAATCCTTTTTTATAGCTACACAAGTGGCATAACTGATGGAAGCAAACTACTCTGAATTGAGAAATCAGTGTTTTAAGTTGTATCTTTGAGTCACTCAACTCAGCCGGAAGCAACTTGAGGCAATTCAACTTCAAATGATATGCTGACATATTAAAGTGTCCCACAACTCAAAAGCTGAGTGAGGTGCATCAGCTGTACCTTTTAGCGACAATGTTATATTTGTTTCCATGAACCTAGCAAGCACTGCAGAATTCTCTGAGTTAAACTGCTGGATGGCTTAGTCGTTTGGGAATCTGGCTGTGGAGCCAGAGGTTGGGAGTTCATCTTTGCATCTCTGACAGTTCTAAAATTATATATAATGGCAGGCTAGGCCATTACAGCTTCATGTTGGACCTGCAGAACAAAGTGCACAACTTTAGAAGGAAAAATGAGGGTGTATTCCTGTGTACACATATAGAAATGGAGTCATCAAATATCATAGCTGGGTCTTGTAAGAGTCAAATATATCCTTTCTGAGGCCTTCAGGATAAGATACTATCAGCAACAAATGGCATAAAAGATTCTGACTCAGAGAGCAAAAACAAAGCAGAAGACGAAGGAAAACAGAAACTAAGATAAAATGGCTCACAAAGCCAGGTACTTTTTCACATTACTGCAGAAGCTTTCTCATAGAGGTCACACTTCTGAAAGAAAAACAGCAAATTCTTCCTTTCTTAGCTCACCCACACCTACTGGAAACCAAGCTAGAATCCGATAACAAAAGGAATGTGCACCCACAATGAATAGCTGGGCTTCCTTTGTCGAAAACCTTTCCATTTCTGTCATGAAAATCTGTCCAATTTGTCTGTTTGGTCTTATTATCTAAGACTGGTATATGCCACCTATTCTACATATATATGATCAATCTTGCAATCAGAGTGTTTTCAGTTGATCTGTTTGTTAGGGCTTTGGGGTAGAAATATCATATTAAATGAGTTTTGCATGCACACCTCTTTATGCATAAAGACAGTGGTAGGAATGACTATATATAAAAAATTCTGACAAAAATTCTGAAGGGCACACCCATGTTAGAAGCAATTGTTTATCAGAGTCTGTCCTAGTCCTACAATCAATAACCCTTTACTTCCAAGGGCACATATTTCTTTAAAAAAATCAGGCCATCCTTCTGCAAGCAGTTACTTACATGGAAGAGACAGACGTATTGAATATTCAAGTTGTTGCCACACATTGGGGCTATCTATCTATCTATCTATCTATCTATCTATCTATCTATCTATCTATCTATCTATCTATCTATCTATCTATCTATCTATCTATCTATCTATCTAATTTCAGTGACTTGTTTACTGTTTGATTTAGTGACTGACACTACTGTGAGTAGGTTACAGTAGCAGTAAGAGTATTTAAATTACCAGTGACAATGTGGGTGGAATGGTTGAGGTAGCCATCTACCAACTGGAGACTATGGGCCTGTCCACACAGTTAATTTGGTGCAATCCCTAGGAGATTACATGCATTCAATGAAGCATAAATCAGTGATTATCAATGAAGCATAAATCAGATGTGATTTGAAAGAGAATTACATGTTTAGTGGTCATAGTGAGATGGGGAAGCCTTAAGACGATTATGTGCCAGAAAGATAAGGGCCATTTTAAGATGGGTCATTTTAAGTAGTAACACAAGTGGAGAAGGCCTTGTGTGTGTGTGTTACTATCAGGGACCTATATATCACAACAATATGCCACTGTGGACAGGCTCTATTTCAGGATACAGCCACACAAGTTCTACTGCCATACATCCCCGCCCCCCAAGCCCTGCTCCAAAAGAGCTCCCCAGCCATAGGATCTAGAAAGTCAGAGGGCCACCAAAAAGTCAGCTAGTTGTGTGTAGAAATTAGACAGTTAAAATAAAAAAGCTTGGTAGGCTGGCAGCTAGCAAAGATATTTGACAAAATATCCAAGAAGACCAAGAGGTGTATAATAACTCCCATTGGCAGCAGACCATGCTGTCATTGAGGTCCTATCCTGAAGACATCTGGATGTCAGAATCAAGGAGCTCAAAGGGAAAACAAGCCAGAAAAGGGGGAAGGAAGAGGGCTAGAATGCAGGCTTTGCTCCCATAATAGGGCAGGACATGATAGACTGCCTAGAAAATGCAATGTTGGGGACAACTTCATGGTGCTGAAAATATGGACCACTATGAATACATAATGCATGGATCCCTTGATGCATAGCCCCCGGGAAGTTGTTGTCCCATGAGCCTGGGATGTTCCTTATATTGTAAATAAATAAATAAATAAATAAATAAATAAATAAATAAATAAATAAATAAATAAATAAAATGTTGTCTAGGGTTATGTGAGGTCCTGAAAACAACAGAGAACTGTTTCCACAGGTTTTGACTGTACTACATTATTCATCAGTCGAGAACCATCTTGTGTCTGGAGGGTCACCTGTTTCTGAACAGGGAGGGTTTAAAATAATTCTTTTTTTAAAACCACAACATGAAAAACATTTTTCCAAGCATCCCCAGATTGTCTGCTATGACTGTGCCAATTCTAATTGGATCTGAAGTAGAGATGGGCACGTTAGTCGGGCCGGTTCCATTTCAGGTCGTCTCCATTTTTCATGAAAATTCGCAAAAATTAGTCGGTTTGTTTTTTTGTTTTTTCGTTTCCGTTTCTGCCGCGATTTTGCGCATTTTGACATCCGACTGAGACTTGCGGCTTGCGGGCGCAGCGGTGGCGGCGGCGGCGCGGGGGTACATGCGTGGGCGGCGGCAGCGGCAGCGGCAGCGGGAGTTGCTAGCGCGCGGGTGGGTGGGCACGGGTCCCCCAAATGAGCAGGCGAAATACAGTTTAAACCTGCCTGGGTGATGGACTTGCTGCTGCACAACAAGGCTAGTGCATTCTAAGCAAACAAAGTGGGGCAGAAACAAATTTGCATTTCTTTTTTTTTTTCTCTTGCTCTGCTGTGCTGAATCTGCTGATGCTGAACCAGCCAGCCACCCTACTTGGTCTGGCTGACATGCCTGTTTGCTGTACTTTTTTGTTGTTTGGTTTTGAATCCATCCCATCTCCCCTCCACCTCTCTCAGAGGCAGCAGGAGAAACAGACATTCCGTTCCTCCCCAAATCTGGATGAGGGGTCTACTCCTCTACTCCTCTCAAATTGGCCCCCCCCATCACCAAGGTCCTTCTGCCTTCACTTCACATTCACAGTCAAAGTCACACACACTTAAAGGACAAGCAATAAAGCCAAAGCCAATGCAACCCTGCTTTTGGTCATGGTCAACAAAAACATTAGCAGTTAGAGCCTGAGGTGGTTAAGCTACGTACCTAGCTAGTAGCTACAGCCAGGAATAGTTTTGGTAGGGATGGGAATGGGATAGGGCTCTGGCTTGCTCTGAGCCTCTGACTTAAGTTTTACAGCCCACTAGGCTATACAAGGAGGAGGACTATCTCTGGTCGACGCGTCCATAAGGCCAGAGTAAGGGCGGCCACTCCGGCCAGGCCACAAGGCAGAGTATGAGAGCACCACAGCACAGAGCCAGAGTGCGGCAGGCTCATTGCCAGTTCCAGTATAAAAAGGATGGAGCTGAATGGCATGACAGGAATTTAAATGCCACTGGCCTTGGGTCATAGTGTCTTGCAGCCCAGAGGACTGAGTTGCGGAGGAGGCCAATCACCTTGAGTCTGGTCTGGCACCACACTGCCTGCGATGCACCACATGGCACTTTCTGACAAACTCTTCGGTGGTGCTGTACATAGTACGAACGCTGTTCAAATCAGTACCCCCCTTCTGTGTGAAACACGGCGTCTTGCAGCCCAGAGGAAAGACTGGAGGAGGAGGCCAATCACCTTGAGTTTGGTCTGGCACCACACTGCCTGCGATGCACCACCGTCCACCACATGTCACTTTTTGACTAAGTCTTGGTGGTGCTGTACGTCAGAACGCTGTTCAAATCAGGAACCCCCTTCAGTGTGAAACACGGCGTCTTGCAGCCCAGAGGAAAGACTGGCGGAGGAGGCCAATCACCTTGAGTTTGGTCTGGCACCACACAGGCTGCAAAAAGGACAGCAAGCCACACTCTGAGTCTGACTCTTCCTCCCCAAGTCCCCAGCTGTGTGCTGGTAGACTTGCTAACTGCCGGCCTGGCAGTCTACTACCATGCCCTTCTTTGTGAATCACAGTTGGTTCCCACACAACTCCAAGAGCCAAGCCTGCAACTTTGCAATAAACTAATGGAGTGCTGGCACCCAAGTCCTCTTCCCTTCCTTGTGAGGCACAGTGTCTTGCATCCCAGAGGAAAGAGTGGCGGAGGCCACAAGCTGGAGTAATTGAATGCTGGGCCAGCAATCCACGACCATGGCCTTCGTTGTGAATCCCAGCTCCTACAACTCCAAAAGCCCAGCCTTGAACTTTCGGAAAACTGTTCTATTTATAAATGGTGGTGCCACCACCACGCAACTGGTACATTCTTTCCCTTCTTTATGAGCCACAGTTGGCAGCCCAGTGGAAAGAGTGGCGGAGGAGACAGAGCTAGGTCTGTGTGAATTAGAAACTCCCCGCAAACTACTACCATGCCCTTTGCAGTGAATCCCAGCTCCAACACAACTCCAAGAACCAAGCCTGGAACTGTCCGATAAACTACTGGAGTGTGTGCTGCACACAACTACTCTTCCCTTCTTAGTGAGCCACAGTGTTTTGCATCCAAGAGGAAAGAGTGGCTGGAGGAGGCCACATAGCCTGAGTCTGAGGCCACAGGGCCTCCGTAGGGGAGGATCATTGCCAGGAAGCTCCAGCTCCCCAGCGTAGCTGAATGGCCTGAGGAGGACGCCGGGAAAATGCCCTTCTTCGTGAGCCACAGTGGGTTGCAGCAAATGGAACACAGTCACCCTTCCCTCACAGACTCACAGTCAGTGACTCCAAGTATCCATCCACCAACAAGGGCCAGGCTGCACCTTTCCGACAATCTGTTATGTACGCCTACGCAGGCTTCCCTTCTTTGTGAGCCACAGTTGGCAGCCCAGTGGAAAAGCAGAGTCCACATGGTGTCTGACTCTGAGGCCTGAGACCACTCTGAAAAAAGGACTGCAAGCCAGAGGGTCTTCCTCCCCAGCTATGTGCTGGTTTCCTGGTAAACTCCCAGCCCATCCATGTTCCGTTCTCAGTGAGTGACATAGCTTTTCAGCCCAGCCCACGGAAGACAGTAGGTCTGAGAACCACAGGCTCACTGTCTGTGTGAGTCAGAATACCCACACAGAACCAAGCCTGGAGGCTTCCTTGCTCCCTCCCTTCACAGAGAGCCACAGTCAGTGCATTGCATCCCAGTGGCATGCCCTTCATAGTGAATCACATTCCCACAACTCTAAGAGCCAAGCCTTGAACTTTCTGATAAACTGTCCTATTTATAACGGTGACAGAGGGCCACCAGCAAAGCAGTAAGTTGTCCTTCTTTGTGAGCCACAGTGTATGGCAATGGCAGCCCACTGAAGACTAACTGGCGGTCCGGAGGCTGACAACACTCCCACACTGCGGCACTCCTTCCTGCAGAGTCCTGTCACTGTCCCAGGCAGAGTCCAAGGGTGCTTTCGCATGAGGTGGCTGCGCAACCACCTTGAGGAGAGCAAGGCAGAGTTCTGCCTAATCACGGGCCCACCCCACGGCTGTTTTCTAGCACACAAGCACAATGACCTTCTCTGTGAGGCACAGTGTGTGCAACCCAGAGTGAAGGGTAGGGGAGGCCAGAAGGCCAGACTAGAGGGGGTTGAAGGAGAACCACCGAATCACCCCTCCCTCAGCCAAGGGATTTCCCAACCTAGACTGCGTGAAGAACCCCCCCCCCCCAATGTGGGATGAGAGAGTCCACCAGTTCTTCTAAACAAAATAGTTGATGAGTGAATGCACTGTTACAGTTGGTCTTCAAGTGGTTTTCCACCAAGAGGCGGGCGCAGCCGTGGTTGCTGCATGGGCAAGTTGAGGGCAGTGGCGAGAGGGCTGAACTTGAAGCACTAACTGGACCATGCTGTTAGGGTGAAGGAGAAGCAGCTGGAAGGCCTCCTCTAAGCCGGAAGTGGGGGGAGCCTGACAGGCAGGCAGGGAGAAGACACAGAGCTAGAGTGAGTCTGAGTCTTTGACCACACAGGCTTCCAAAAGGACAGCAAGCCAAGCTTTCTGACTTTCTTTCCCAGCTGTGTGCTGGTAGACTGCTCCTAACTGCCGTGCCGGCAATCCACTACCATGCCCTTCATAGTGAATCACAGCAGTTCCACAACTCCAAGAGCCAAGCCTGGAACTTTCGGGAAACTCTTCCATTTGTAAATGGTGACAGAGTGCCACCACCACCCAACTAGTACATTTTTTCCCTTCTTTATGAGCCACAGCTGGCAGCCCAGTGGAAAGAGTGGCGGAGGAGACAGAGCTAGGTCTGTGTGAATTACAGACTCACACAGTCAGTGTGTGTCAGAGTATCCATCAAGAACCAAACATGGAGGCTTCCTTGTCCCTCCCTTCACAGTGCATTGCAGCTGAGAGTGAAAATTAGCGGTAGCGGAGGCGGACAAAACTCCCACACAGCGGCAACACTTCCTGCAGAGAGGCCTGCCTCTTCTCACTAGAAGCGGAGCTCCTGTCTTTCCCTTTCCACAGCCCTTCTTAGTGGTTCACAGACCAGCCCAGACAACAAAGTATGGGACTGGGAGGCCAGAAGGGCAGACTGGAGGAGGTTGAATGAGAAGCAACTTGAAGGCATGCTCAAAGCCGGGACTGGTGGAGTCTGACAGGCAGGCAGGTTGGCAGAGGGCCGGGCAGGCAGGGAAGCATCTAGTCTGGTTTACAGGTATGTGTGTGTAGCCTAGGCGCATGCTTAGAGGATACCATCCTCCAAGGCTAGGGATTGGGAAGGCACTAAGCCAAAGTGCCAGTAGGGAGGATTGTTTCCGCCTTGGCAGTCAGAGTTTCTATCGCCACCCCAGGAGACCGGGTTTTGGCAACCAAGGAGACAGAGTGGAAGCAGGAGAACTGGGTGGGTCTATTTCTTTAAGGCTGTAAGGAGGGGAGCTTGCCCCCTGATACTCAGTCTTTGAGGTAGGTTGTTGTAAAGTGCTTCCTCACCACTTTGTTAGCAGATTGGCGCCTAAACCCCAGGGAACGGTGTGAAGCACCAAGGAAGGCAGGTATTAGGGTCTCTCTCAGACCAGCCATGGCAAAAGGGGAAACATTGGGCCAATACAGACAGACCCTTTCCAATGACACTTTGAGTGGCCCTGCCTGGTTTGAAGACAGGCCAGGGCAAGAAAAATTGGGCCACTAATAGTACCCTTCAATTGTGTGTGAGAGAGAATACAGGTAGGCAGGCAGGCAGGCAGGCAGGCAGTCAAGCAGGCAGTTTTGCAGGCATTAGGCACTGGAGTCGGCAGGTAGTCACAGGGCCAGGCAGGTAGGCAGGCAGGCAGGCAGGCTGGCTCGTAGGGTCAAGGGGAGGCAGGCAGGCTTGCAGGCGGGCATGGAGGATTGCAGGCAGGAGGTTAGGTTACAGGCAGCAACTTATTTCTTGGAGTGTTGGGGTAATCCCAAGGTGGAAAGGTTGAAGCAGATAAAAGTCAACCTTTCCACCGTCTCCGGGTCCAGGCGACAGCAGCGCGGCCTCAGGACATCTCCCATGTGGGAGAAGACACGCTCACTCTGGACACTGGTGGGTGGGATAGACAGGAGGTCCAATGCCAGAGTTGAAAGAGCGGGCCAGAGGTCTGCCTTTCTGGCCCAGTAGTGCAGTGGGTCCGAGCTGAGGGGTTGGAGGGGCTCGGCCATGTACTCCTTCACCATGGTCTGAGCGGGGTCTGCTACTTCTTCCTCCCTTACCTCCACTGAGGAGGAAACTGCCATGGCTAGGGCAGAGGCCAGGCAGTTGGCTGCTGGAACGGAACCTGGTCTCTGGGTGAACGCTCCTGGAGTACAGAGGGATGTGGATCATTGCGAGGACTCCTCCTCAGCATCGCTCTGGCTTCCGTGCGCCCTCTGAAACACCTGGCCCTCATCGGAGACAGCCCTGACTTGACGGCATAGCTCTGTCTTCCAGGATTTCAGTTCGGCAGTGCTGGCGCCAGGGAACCCTTGACGCGAGGGTCGCACAGGCAGGCCATCTGGTACACGTTTTCCCTTCTTAGTGGGCCAAGGCGGGTATCCACGCCGGTCAACAGCCTGTCTGCCAATGCCCTGCTCTTAGGGAGAAGATTGCCTTCTTCCCGGATACTGGTCTCTAGGCGTTGGCGAAGGGCATTGACCAGGGGGAGAACGTGGCCCAGGCTGGTGTTGTAGCTGCTGAGGACGTGGGTGGTCTCCTTAAAAGGCTGCAGGATACCCGCCATCTGGGAGAGGGTGAGCCACTCGGTAGCACCAAGGTCCAATTCCCTCCCCTCATGCAGGACTGGTGTGGTTGACATGATGTATTCCACCACTTCCTTCTGCTCCACCAGACGCTTGACCATTTCGTGGGTGGAGTTCCACCAGGTGGTCACGTCCTGGATCAGGACGTGCTCCGGTCGGCTTGTCTCCGCCTGCCTCTCACGCATCATCCTGGCTGCCTTGATGCTGCGAGCAAAGTGCCCCACGATCTTCCGACACTTGTCCAGCAAGGCCCTGGTCTCCCTGGTCCCCTCACTCCAGGAGTCCTTTGGTGCACCCAGGCCAATGGCATCGCCCACCACTAGATGCAGTTTGTGTGCTGTGCACACGATGCCCTGGAACCCTGCCCCAAGAACCACGTTGGTCATGTTACGGCCCGCGTCTGTAACCATGACTCCATGATTGACCTGTCCCTCTGTCCCCAATCCCCACTCTCGCATTGCTGTCTTGAGAACGTCAGCAATGTTGATCCCTGTGGCGTTGTCCTCCATGCTTTGTGCCTGGAGAAGCACCACCCTATACCCTCTTGGGGTGCTGTCTTGTGCCTCCCCCTGCAGCTGCTCATGGGCTGACCGGGGCTCCAGGACCTCCTTGGGTTGCCACCAATGAGCCGTCAGTGAGAGGTATCCGTGGTGCCCACTGGTCCAGAGGTCAGAAGTGAAGTGGATCTTCCTCCCTCTGGCTGCCTGCAGCAGGGCCCGGATCCTGCCCTTGACAGACTCATAAAGGGAGGGAAGCACCCGCCTGCTGAAGGTACGCCGGGATGGAGTCTCGTACCATGGTGCCACGTGCTTCATCAGGTGCGTGAAGCCTGATGACTCCACAAAGGACAGGGGCAACCCGTTCATGGCCACCATTTCACCCACCACTCGAGTGGTGGTCTCCTGTGCTTTGGCCCTATTTCGCGGGCTGACAAAAGTCCCACCCAACAGCCCCACTTCCTGCAGAGTGGCCTGCCTCTTCCCACTCTCACTAGCGGAGCTGTGTTTTTCTTTCTCTAACCCTTCTTCCCCTCTCTTCCTCCCTGAAGAGCAAGGGTCTGACAGGGTTCCAGGCAGAGTCCCAGGGTGCTTCCTCATCAGGTGGCTGCGCAACCCACTTGAGGAGAGGTGTTTGGGGTCATTCCCCCTGCGCAAGACCACCCCGCATATCTTGCACACCGCCATCCTTGCGTCTTGGGGGCTGTTCTCAAAATGCTCCCAGAGACACCCTCGTGGCTTACAGAAAGTAACGCCCCCTCTGTTATTGCCTGCCGCTGCTGCTGCTGTGGTGCTGGTGTGGCCTCTGCCCTGCCGGGAAAGTAGAGTAGTACTACTGCTCTCACTGGTTGTACTCTGGGTGGAAAGAGGGCTGCTCCTTCCGTCACTGCCTGGAGCCTGCCTTAAGTCTGTCCCTGCCAACAGGTCCTCAGAATCTGGCATGTTTATATACAAGGAGCCCGATTCTGATTCTGATGCCATTTCAGAGTCAGAGCCCTTGTCTTCTTGCTGATTAAGGGTGGGGCTGTTAGGTAACGGAGATGGGATTTGGTACGCCTCATCCATGCTTCCCTCGGTGACAGACGATGGCACAGTGCTGCTTGTGCCACTGGCACTGCTACTCGGGAAGGGAGTTGCACCAGTATCACTTTCTGCACTACTTCCTGTCCCTTCCCTCAGAAACGTGCCCCTATTTATCTTAGTAGGGGTCCCCCTCCCCTGTCCTCTAGCTGTGTGACCCCTTCTCATTTTTCTCACTTCATGTGGCTCAGGCCAGGGAATGTATAATGTGATAGTAAAGAAAAGCACCAAGGAACTGTGCAAGTAAATGAGTGAGATGGACTCACACAACAGCAACACAACAAACAAGGTAATAGGAGCAAGGGGTTTGCCAATCCTGGCAAACAAGTCTCTCAATGCCCTGCACAGGGCAAGTGTAACAAAGAGAACTGTAACTTCTTCACAGTTGTAATTGGATTGTGTATGTAGACTGTGGTGGCAAGTAAATGAGTGAGATGGACTCACAACAGCAGCACAACAAACAAGGAAATAGGAGCAAGGGGTTTGCCAATCCTGGCACCCAAGTCTCTCAATGCCCTGCACAGGGCAACTGTAATTAGGAGAACTGTAACTTCTTCACAGTTGTAATTGGATTGTGTATGTAGACTGTGGTGGCAAGTAAATGAGTGAGATGGACTCACACAACAGCAACACAACAAACAAGGTAATAGGAGCAAGGGGTTTGCCAATCCTGGCAAACAAGTCTCTCAATGCCCTGCACAGGGCAAGTGTAACAAAGAGAACTGTAACTTCTTCACAGTTGTAATCGGATTGTGTATGTAGACTGTGGTGGCAAGTAAATGAGTGAGATGGACTCACAACAGCAGCACAACAAACAAGGAAATAGGAGCAAGGGGTTTGCCAATCCTGGCACCCAAGTCTCTCAATGCCCTGCACAGGGCAACTGTAATTAGGAGAACTGTAACTTCTTCACAGTTGTAATTGGATTGTGTATGTAGACTGTGGGGGCAAGTAAATGAGTGAGATGAACTCACACAACAGCAACACAACAAACAAGGTAATAGGAGCAAGGGGTTTGCCAATCCTGGCAAACAAGTCTCTCAATGCCCTGCACAGGGCAACTGTAACAAAGAGAACTGTAACTTCTTCACAGTTGTAATTGGATTGCGTATGTAGACTGTGGTGGCAAGTAAATGAGTGAGATGGACTCACAAGTTACAGCAGCACAACAAACAAGGAAATAGGAGCAAGGGGTTTGCCAATCCTGGCAAACAAGTTTCTCAATGCACAGCACAGGGCAAGTGTAACAAAGAGAAATGTAACTTCTTCAAAAATGTAATTGTGTATGTAGACTGGGGGCAAACTGGCGAGTAAATGAGTGAGGTTAACTCACAAAAACAGCACAAAAACCAAGCTAGTAGAAGCAAGGGGTTTGCCAATCCTGGCAAACAAGTTTCACAATGCACAGGGCAAGTGTATTTAGGAGAACTGTAACTTTACTTCTTCACAGATGTAAGTTACAACTGCACAAAAACCAAGCTAATAGAAGCAAGGGGTTTGCAAAATCTGGCAGCACCCAACTTTCACAAATAATGCACAGTAACTAAGATAAATGTAACTTCTTCAAAGATGTAATTGAAGAAAAAGTTCTATAGAGGTGGCTGGGTGCCTGCCCTTCAACAAATATTTGTTTGAGTGCCTGACTGCAAAAAAATGAATGAGGTGTTGGACAAGTGAAAGAATATCAATAAGTGTTAAGTAAAATGCAATTGTAAAATGTTCTATAGAGGAAGGTGCCCTAGCCTTGTTGCCAACAAATGTGTTTGAGAAATTTGAGTGCACTGGTTGGCGAGGGAGACTCTGCCTACTCAGTCTGTACTCTGTATAATATTTTTAAAATAATTTAATCCACAGCCTCCAACCTCCCCTTCTAAGCACTAGTACTGGACCTTGGCTGTTGCTTGCCACTTGCTAATAAACTGTAGAATAGAAAATAAATGGAATAAAACTATAAGCTGCTACTAGGGTAGGATAGGGTTGCTGGATTCCCTTCCAAAACCCCAATCGCAACAGCAGCAAAAAAAGCTGTAGGCGCAGGGTAAAGGACCTTGGCCAAGTAAATGAACTTGGTGGGAAATTGGGATACAAAATAAATGGTATGGTAGTGTAAAATAATATATTTTTAAAATAAATCCGCAGCACCTCCCTCCCCTACCGCTCCCACTCAAATCTTCCTTCCCCCTTGAAGCAAATATAAGCAAATAAAAAATGGAACTCTTCCTCAAAAATGCAGAAAACAAAAAAGAATAAACACTGCGTTGCTATTCCCCACACGGAATAAAAGAAATTATTATGTTTTGCGAATTAAAATCAATTCAATTCCCTCCCTGCCTAGCGAGACCGAGACTGCGACCGCGAAATCGAAACTAGACTGAGCGCAGCAATCCAGCCCTGACCACCCTCCACAAGATCCAAGCCCAGACTGTGACGGACTGGAACTGCCTCGGCTTTTTATGCCCTCTGGCACATCCAGAAGTGTCAGTCAAAACCTGGCCATGCGATTGGTGGAATGGCTCCAAAAATTTGCATGGTCCCGTCCCATGGCCAGCCCATCGTTGCGCAGGTGTAAAAAAATAAATTAAGAAAAAAATAAAATAAAATCAACGGAGACATATTTTGGCAAGACAAACCCACTGCTGCTACTGTAAAAAATCAAGCATTTAAAATAGGTAACTTTCGCATGTTTCTGTGGTGCTTTCGTGGGGTTTTGGGCAAGGATTTCAAAAAAAATATTGCTGTCGCCATTTTGGACCCCCCCCGCCTGCACACCGCATGGCAAAGGCAGACGAGACGATGCCCCCCCGGCATGGTACCAGCGCAGCGCAGCAGTAGCACTAGCCAAGGAAAGGGGGGCGGGGAACCCCCCCCCAAAAAAAACCTTCTGGCCTGGTAGGTGCCCTCAGACAGTTTTCGCCTGCTTTTAGGGCCGGGAATCGGTTTTTTTTTTAACTTTTAAAAACTTTTTTTCTGTGCCGCTTGGCATTGTGCGATCACCGCATGCAAGTAACGAGCACGACAAATCAGACCAAATTGTTCGTTTGTTGGTTCGAGCTCGAATTCTGGCGGAGTAATTCTCGTTACCGTTTCCGTAGAGTAACGGATACGAGTAATGGAAACGGAAACGGGAAAACCGCTAAGTCGTGCCCATCTCTAATCTGAAGCTCAGTTTCCAAGTTGGTTTTTTTTGGGGGGGGGGCTACCCTCATTTTCAGAATTACTTTATAAAATGTTACGTACCTCTAATACATATTAAGAGCAAAAAGTAAATTGTATAAGATTGCACTCTCTTCATGCTTATACTCTGCCTATTTGCACTGGCTGCCAATCAGCTGTCGGGCACAATTCAAAGTGCTGATCTTAACCTACAAAGCACTATACAACCTGGCTCCAGGCTACCTCAAAGATTGAATCTCACAATATGAACCAACTCGTGTGCTAAGGTCATCAGGAGAGGCCTTTCTCTCCATCCCGCTACCCTCACAGGTACGTCTCGTGGGAACACATGAAAGGGCCTTCTCAATCACTGCATTCTGGAACTCCCTCCCACTGGAGGCCAGGACTGCCCCGTCTCTGCTGTCTTTCTGGAATCAAAGACCTTTCTCTTCAGCCAAACTTCCCCTGAATGATAGACCACCTATTATATGCCTCTAATTTATATGAACTACCATACATGACTACATACAAAGACTTTGTGTTTATAACCACTCATAGCTTTATGTTTATCTTTCCCCTTGTACGATTGCACTGTTGGTTTCCATCCCTTATAATTTTTAGATGGTCCACCATACATGCTTGCATTGACTGACTTCATAAATGCACCAGTGCTTCAGTGTTAGTCTCATTCCTCACAATGGAATTTTTTACTCTTTTCTTTTACTTCTTGTGTACTTTTTTTAGCTTTAATGTTGCTTTTTATTGTTGTAAGATGTCCCTCAATTCCCTTTTTCAAACTTGAATAAGTCTTAAATGTACTGGATTGTATATTGTTTCTCATATATATATAAGCCACCTTTTCCAAGGAGAAATGCGGTATAAAATACTCAAAAATAAATAAAAATAAATAAAGCAAAAAGGTGAAAAATACATTTTAAGAAATAAACATTTGCTTTCCAAACACTTACCATTTCTAATCTCTTTTTAATACATTTCTATCCCCCCCTCTGAAATCTCAATATAACAATCTCAGGGTATGAATACTATATCAAAATGCTAGAGGTTTTTTTCCCTTGTGCTGAAAGAATTGTCACTGAATGCTCAGTATTGCTGCTCATTGTAGAAGGTGAAGTATGCCTACATTTTCAAATAAACAGGATTATCCAAAAAATATTATAAGCAAACTAAACAACACAAAACCTCTAACTGAATAAAATCTATTAGTGAATAGCTGAGCACCTTGATTCTGGTTTACTGAAGGAAGAATTTGTACACTCAAGTAATGAGAGAAGAGCACTTATAATACAAAGGTTTAGTCAGCCAAATATATGAGGAAAGTTCTTGGAAGATCATTGTACTGAACATCATTCTCTGACAACTGCTGACACTAGCTGAATCTGCTTTGATCTCCCTAGGGAAGAAGGTTTGTAGCGTCTGAGCCTTATCCTATTGCCTTCACTCAGTAGGGCATTGTTAGTTGCCCAACAATGGAAGGGTACTATTTCTTAAAGAAAAATGTTTTCCAGCCACCTCCACCAGAAAGCCTGAGGCTCATCTCTCTGTAACTCAGATTTATAGTTTAGAAAATACATAGAAGGATAACATTTGGGTAACATTTACATTTTACATTTTTCAGATGCTGAAAGCAAAATTTCTTCCAAGTTGCAACAGAAACTATGGAACTGGCACCTTGCCTGTTTTTATCAGTAGACTACTAACCCATGCACTCAGCCACAGATGTAAAATGTTTTCTGTTATTAGAGAGAGAGAGAGAGAGAGAGAGAGAGAGAGAGAGAGAGAGAGAGAGAGAGAGAGAGAGAGAGAGAATACCTGAAAATGCATCAGCAGCTTTGTTCCACACCAAACTGAAAGAAATAAAGTGCTACAATGGACAACCCAAGTTCATAGCCCAAGTCCACCTCATATATGTCCATCAGACTGCTGAGTTTTTTCTTATGGGATAATTATTTCATGTGCAGTGAAGTGAGTTCAGCTTAACAACCGATATGTGAGCATGACCACAAAGAAACAAGAACAGTCTTCTGCACATAAGAACTTGAAAAGTTACTCTGAGTAACACATTAAAACTTGATATGGGTTATGGAGGTGCAATTAAGAGTTTTCCCACTCAGCTGTTCAGCAGCTGGCTGTGTGGGGAGATGGGAAGTGCCAGCTAGGCTATTTATTTATTTATTGTATTCTGTTTACAGAACTTTTTAGCTACCCCACTACCAAGTGGTCTCTGGGTGGCAGAATCCATGATTGGCACATTCATGACGAGGATGGACGTGAGTACACCATACTCCGACTGGTGAGTGTACTGGCTGGTTCAGGGCAGAGAATGAAACAGACCTCCCTAGCACCCCAGGCGTAAAGGAACAAAACATCTATGTCTAATTAAAATAGATCTAAACAGATGTGGAAACAGTATATTTGATTCTTTCCAAGAATTGCCCATGATTGTTTTGGCGATTCTTATTTCTGAAAGAATACAGTAATCTGTAGAAGAGGGGGGTTATGTATTTTGACATGGTGGCACCACAGGTTTGTTAATTTTGGAAGCTCCAAATGCCTCTTGAGACTGTGAGCAACCAAGCAGTGTAAATATTAACAGTAGAGTGGCAACGACTCTGAAGTTTATTGATATGAAGTCTATCAGGGTTTGAGTATGGGCAGTACTGTAAGGTGAAGGAGGAGCTGGAGACCTCAGAATGAAGCCAGGAGATAGGATCAGAAAGGGAAAACCAGGCGATAAGTTTGAGGAACAAGCTATAAGTCAAGACCAAAGCACATTTAAAGACCACAGAAACACTCCAGACCTCAGAGTGACCTTGTTACTCAAACAAAGTTTGCATGGAGCAGTAAGCTTCATCACAGCAACAAATGACTGGTTAATTTAGACCCTAAAGGTATCAGTTGCTTAGGAATATGAAGCAAGCAATATAGCTCAGTGGAACACTACACACAACAGAACAGTGCTTGGAAGGTTGAGTCCTCACATTTCCTGGCAAAAGGTGATCTGAAGTTTTTCAAATTGGTTCCCTGATGGTTTCCATGGGTGAAATCACTGTAGCCATCCAGATAAATACAAGCAATTATCATGCAGCAGGAATCAGCAGGGGTAGAGTCAGAAAGCTGTGGATGTGTTTCTGGGGAGATATTGATTGACAATCTGTAATACAAAATTTAGCATATGAATTCTTATGGAAAGCTGTGTCTTTTTTCGGTCCTGTCCTTTGCTGGCTTTCCTAATTGTGAAAGGGTTTGTACAGACAGGACAAATAATCTTGATGCAGGGCCATTGCCAACTAGGGATCATGGGTTATTCAGCTGTCAACAATCCAAAACACTCACAGAGGGGTTGGGATGCTGGATCATTGGCTGCCATTGCTCCTGGGAGACTTTCTGTCTCATCTGATACAAGGTAATGGAACAAAATGTCTAACCCCATTAAGCAGCACTGGAATTAGGCAGTTCAGTAACAACCTACTTGTAGAGGAGTGGCAAATGCAGTTCTTTGCAGGGGACAAAATGAGTCAGACTTTTCTTCACTCCATTTGGATTTTGCCTTGCAGCATTTGACTTTGCTTTCTTTGATTGTCTTTGCCATATTAGGTAAAGGGAGGAAATGCTGCAGATGAAAGAGTGCAAATGTATCTGTGTATGTGTGAAGCTCTCAGCTTGCTTTTAAAAATTACCAAAAATCATTCTGAGAGTAATTTTGAAGAGACTGGTCATTTCTTTTGCATTTTTCAAAAAGGAATAAGAAGTTTGGGCAGAAGTTCCTAATCTGGCATTTTTCCTGTAGTGCTAGAGGGTAACTATTGGCAGAGTGTGAATATTGCTGGCTCAACCAGCTATGTGGCTGAAAAAAAACCTTACAAAGCAGATATCTACAAAACAGATATAATTATAAGTAGACATGGGCACGACTTGGCGAAATTGTCGTTTCCGTTTTCAGATATCGTTTCCGTTATGTAACGGAAAAAGTAACGACAATTAAGCTGTCAGAACTCGAACTCGAACCGAAAAAAGAAAAATTGGGTCTGATTTGTCGTTGTCGTTCCTGGCATTGCGCGGCGATCGTGCGATGCCAAATGGCACAGAAAAAAAGGTTTAAAAATTTAAAAAAACCATTCCCAGCCAAAAAAGCAGGCGAAAATATGCCTGCCTGAGGGCACCTACCAGAGGGGTGGTTTCGGGGGGGTCCCCAGTCTCCCCCCTCCTGTCCTGGGCTGCTGGTACTGGGCTGGGAGGGGGCATCCTCGGCGTCTCCATTTGCCATGCGGTGCGGGGGGATCCAAAATGGCGTCCACAATATTTTTTTTGAAATCGTGGTCCAAAAAACCACCAAAGCACCACAGAAACATGCGAAAATTAGGTATTTTAAATGCTTGAATTTTTACAGTAGCAGTAGTGGGTTTTTTATAGCAGTAAAAGGTCGCACAGATTTTATTTTATTTTATTTTATTTTTATTTTTTTACACCTGTGCAATGATGGGCTGGCCATGGGATGGGACCATGCAAATTTTTGGACCCATTCTACCAATCGCATGGCCAGGTTTTGACTGACACTTCTGGATGTGCAAGAGGGCATAAAAAGCTGAGGCACTCCCAGAAGAGTCCCAGTCTGGGCTTGGATGTGGGTGGGAGAGGGCTGTGTGTAGCTGGCTGCTGTGCTAGACTAGTTTCAATTTTGCAGAGCCTTTAGATTTCAGTTAGGCAGGCAGGGAGGGAATTGATTCAATTGAATTTTTAGGAAATAATAATAATTCCTTTCATTCTCTGTCTGCTGTGGGGAATAGCAACACAGTTTATTCTTTTTTATTCTCCTGCAGTTTGTTAGGATTTCTTTTCTGATAGTGCTTCAAAGGGGGGGAGGTTTGAGTGGGAGGGGAGGTGTGGATTTATTTTAAAAATTTCATTTGCTTGGTGGCAAGCCAAGGTCCTTTCATACCCTGCCTGCAGCTCTGCTGTGGGTGCACTGACCACTTTGTTTGCAAAAATTGCAATTGCTTTATTCATTGCAGTCTTGTTCAGCAAGTCAGTTTAAAGTGTTTTCCGCCTGCTCTGAGTCATTGCGGGACATGCGCCTGCCGCCCGTGCGCCCGCCCCTCCCCCTGCCGCTGCCGCCGCCCGCCCATGCCCCCCCGCCTGCCGCCTAGGGTGCAAAAACACCTAGCACCGGTGGGACGCCACTCGCTGGGACGTCAAATCGTGCGAAATTGCGGCGGCGGTAACGACAAATGACAAATGACACGACGAAATGACAATTTTTTAAAAAAATTCACGAAAAATGGAAACGACCCGAAACGGACCCGTCCCGAAAAACGACAACTCAAAAAAAAATTCTGGTCGTGCCCATCTCTAATTATAATTCTCCCATTATTGTTAGTTTTGCCCTAACTGGCAAAATAGTCTCATTTATTTCAGTAAGAGACTCTGGTCTTAAGAAATCATAAAAACATTTCTTTTTTACTGTCAAATCTTCGTATATATCAGAAAAACAAATATATTGGTTTGTTACATAGTATGAGGTTAACTGATTAACATCACTCCTTATTAATTGTCTGACACAGGATCCTGACTTACTAAAAAGGTGGGAGAAGGAATATGACTTAGAGAGGGAAAAGTAAGGTGCTAATGTATGATTGTCGTTCACCCCAGCATCCTTCTCATTCAAACCTCTTAAAGGCATCATATGTAGGTTGTTATAATTCCATGAGAAACTAAGCTATGTGTCATGGAACTTGGAAAAAATGCTTTTTAGGGATGGCCAAAATAGGGTATTGAACATAAAGGAAAGGATGTAATTAAACAAGGGCCAATATATAGTTGCTTAGCTTACATACTCTAGCAAAACATCATTGAGTAGGCCGATTGAATCAATGGGGACTTGATAAGTCAGGTCCTTCATAAGTCATATTATGGGACTACTCAAACTGTGGCTTATGCTGTTGAGCACTAAAACACTGTTCAAATAAGGCCATTTGTAACTTACAGAACAGCTGACTCATCAAGTCAAAGTGCACCATATCAAAAGTATAATATGGTGTAATTTGAAATATGAAGGGGAAAACAAACAAAAATAATATGAAACGGAATGTTCCATGAAATAACACATGCCAGTCTCAAAGTTAACCAAATGCTATAACAATTGTGGGCTAATATTCTATTTTAATCATCTCTTCCATGGTAACAAGAATACAAGTCGCATGTTGATCATGTATCTCAGATATATGCATGACATATAGTTCGCTAACACCTTCAGGAGAGTGTCATGAGACTTAGGCTGCTATCCCATGACCACTAAAAACTGCTTCAATCTGCTTGAAGATGCAGTTGTTAAAATTGTGTCCCCACAACCAGCGGACTTTAAAAAAAAAGTGACCACACCCACTTAGGCGCGACCCAGCAAGTTTTATAAGTACCTGGTCTCGAGGTGGTACCAAGCTTGTCTCTGTTCTGATGTGGATTTTAAAGTGGTACTTGAGTCTGTGGGGACTCGGAAAATCCGCATCAAAACCTTTTCATTCTGCTGTGTTGTGGTCCCCGCTCATGGGAACACAAAAGATGCAGTTCTTTAAGCTGTGCCTGTGGGGACACAGGAACCGCATTTTCAAGCATGTGACCATTCCTGGGGGAAAATCCACATTTTACTTCGATCTGGATTTTCCAGCCATGGGATAGCATCAGTTAGCCCCTGATACTAGGGGTTCTTTCTTTGCTGCAGCCTATCGAGCTATTCCTTAGAAATCTGATGAATACACAACTGATTGTTAAAGCAGTTGATGCTTGCTTTATTCACATTGTTTTCTGGATCCCCTTTCCTCTTGTATCTTTCTCCATATTGCTCTTGCTGCTAGTAATTTTGTAATATGTACTGTTGTGTGCTACTCTCGACAGATTTCTATAGCAGGAGAGTGGAATGTAAGTTTTCTGAAAGAAAAAAATTTTTAACCATGAAACACAAATTAAACCCTTTAAAGGACTCATTGGAGTTGCAGCCAAAAGAAAATGCAACCCAAAACAAAGAAGCATATCAGGACAGTGAACTGCAGTGCAAGCAGGTTTGAAAATTGCTGTATTGAACTTCTTGAACTATTTCTGAAGGGAGATAAAAAGGAAGGTCTAACTGGGAAGGTTTAGCCACGTGGCTCCATCCTAAAGCAGCCATAGAGGTATAATAAGGTTGGCAGAGACCTAAATTAAATTTCAGATCCAATTCCAAGCAGAATCTCAACCTCCAGAGTAAACAATAGATGGTGCTTGCCCGTTAAATCATCATATTTTAATTAAATTCTTTGCAGCTTGTGAGTTCTTAAACAGAGCCGGGTGATAAATGCACTGTAATTTCAATAGGGTTATATTTTGTGTAAAATGCACATAGAACAGTGACAAAAGATATATGCTGCACCTCCACAGAATACTGCATGGTGTTGTGCTGATAACTTCACAGCTGCTGTTATAACATGGCAGCTTCTTGGAGAACATAAAAGCAAGGCTGCTTGGGTTATTTTTGAATTTAAGAGGCGTGCATGAACAACCATTATGAATCTTTCCCCCTTTTAGCCTTTTTCTTCAAGGAGCTGGACTGAATTTTATTGAGGTTAGAGAATGCGATTGGGTTTAATCACTGAAGTGCATTGATTAGTATGCACCCATTGGAATGTTCAATGAAAAACATGCTTAATTGCTTCCTTTCATGGAACTATTACCACATCATACACATTAGGAACCTTTGTTAATCATGTGCCTAAATAAAGATCTTTCCACTGTTGAGGAACTTGTGTATCAATTCCATGTTCAAGAATTCCAAACAAAGGATTTACTCTGTTTTCCCTCAGAACTGGACTCTATATAATGCTTTCTTGGGAACCAAATATAATTCCATAGTTACTGAGGAAGTTAAAAAAAAGAGCAAAGGATGGTAAATTATTGCCATTGGTCAGAGTGCAATTAAATATTTTTGTCAGGATCAAGTCTAAAGGCACCCATTTCAGTTGTGAATTCTTGGCAGTTAAGTTGACATAACTTGTTTCTCTTGTTACATGCCAAGTCCTGTGACAAGTGTGTGTCAAGAAATACAAATACCTGTACTGATGTCTTACTAGCAGTAGTTTCTTGTTGTCATCTATAGCATTGGGCTTATGCTGGCAGGCATAAATAATAAGACTTGACACAAACTGTATCACTTGGTTAGCTAACTAAATCAATTTGTTGTACTGCAATGCCAAATTGAAATAATTGTGTGAGGATCAGAATAATTATTTGTTCATTTAAAGAAAATCAGGTAAGCCTCAGTCCTCTCAATAAAGTCAAGAGATATGCTGATTTCAAGTCCTGAGAATCTAGCAGATATGTTGGTCATTACCCTCACTTTCTCAAAATGGCCACCTTAGGTCAGATGTGGTAAAAGAATACTGTATACGGTATCTTAATTCCCTGTGTTACTTCTTTGTTTTTGTCAAAAGCAATCCAGATGTGCTTCCTAAGTGGAAGGATCGGCCAGTCAGGTGCTCTCCTTGCCCAGTAAAATGTCTGAAAGTGTGAACATTTCTCACATTTTTCAGAGACTCCTTCCATGTTCTCCTCCTGTGTTACTGGAACATCTCTTATGGTGATATAATCCTGAAGTTGATGCATATGAATTGCCTGAAGGGAGATCAGCATGCTTAGATTATTGTCACCAGCTCCTCCCTATGGAGATTGCATTTATCACAATAGTCCTCCTTGCGTTTGGGACAGCAGGGAGCTGGTTCAGCTATTATAGGGTCCCTGTATTATCTAGATCCAGAGCCTGGAACTGGTGAGTTACAAGAAACAGAATTAACTGTAATGAAGAATGAGTTGCCTTTTTTTTTTAAACAAAGACAGAACAAATTCTCATTTCAACAGCAATGTTACAGGGGACAGCCATGTTACCTAATATATGTAATGTGTAATTCTTTGTAGCTACCTTTAAAATCCATTTAAAGGGCTTTATAATGGAGATTTAAATAGAAATTCTTAAGAGATTCATGTCAATCATAAATTATTTCCAAAAACGTAATGAAAACCGATGGCTGAAATTCTGTTGCATTATTGTACATGCAGAAGATGAACATAAGAACATAAGAACATAAGAAGAGCCATGCTGGATCAGGCCAAAGGCCCATCTAGTCCAGCTTCCTGTATCTCACAGCGGCCCCACCAGATGCGTTTGGGAGCGCATGAGACTAGATATCTGTCTCCTGATACCACTCCCCTGCATCTGGCCCTTGAAGTACCCTGGTTTAAAGCCTAGAGATTACACATCTCCATCATGGTTTGTAACCCGTGATGGACTTTTCCTCTAGGAATCTGTCCAATCCCCTTTTGAAGGCATCCAGGCCAGATGCCATCACCACATCCTGTGGCAGGGAGTTCCATAGACTTACAACGCGCTGGGTGAAAAAATATTTTCTTTTGTCAGTTCTTACTCTCCCAGCACTCAATTTGAGTGTATGTCCCCTAGTTCTGGTATTTTGAGAGAGGGAGAAGAGCTTCCCTCTATCCACTTTACTCATACCCTGCATTATTTTGTATGTCTCAATCATATCCCCCCTCAAGCGCCTTTTTCCCAGACTAAAGAGGCCCAATTGTTTTAGCCTTTCTTCATAAGGGAGGTGCCCCAGCCCAGTAATCATTTTAGTCGCTCTCTTCTGCACCTTTTCCAGTTCCACTATGTCTTTCTTGAGATGCGGTGACCAGAATTGTACACAATACTCCAGGTGGGGCCTTACTATTGTTTTGTATAACGGCATTATAATGTTGGCTGTTTTATTTTCAATCCCCTTTTGATAATCCCTAGCATGGAATTGGCCTTCTTCACTGCTGCCACACATTGGGGAGACACCTTCATGGAGCTGTCCACCAACACACCAAGATCTCTTTCCTGATCCGTCACGGATAACTCAGAGCCCATGAGTTGATAGATAAAGTTTTGATTTTTTGCCCCAATATGCATTACTTTACGTTTGGTTACATTAAAACGCATTTGCCATTTCTCAGCCCACTCCCCCAGTTTGGAGAGATCCTTCTGGAGCTCTTCACAATCTTCTCTGGTTTTTACCACACGGAAAAGTTTTGTGTCATCTGCAAACTTGGCCACCTCACTGTTTATCCCTGTCTCCAGGTAATTTATGAACAGATTGAAAAGCACCGGTCCCAGGACCGAGCCCTGGGGCACACCGCTTTTTACTTCTCTCCATTGTGAAAATTCCCCATTGACACCTACTGTTTGTTTCCGGGATCTAAACCAGTTCTCAATCCATAAGAGGACCTGCCCTCTTATCCCCTGACTATGCAATTTTCTCAGCAGCCTTTGGTGAGGGACTGTGTCAAAAGCCTTTTGAAAATCCAGATAGACTATATCCACCGGTTCACCCAAATCCACGTGCCTGTTGACCTTTTCAAAAATTCTAAAAGGTTTGTAAGACAAGATTTACCCTTACAGAAGCCATGCTGATTTTCTCTCAGCAAGGTTTGTTCTTTTATGTGTTTTAAGATTTTCTCTTGGATGAGGCCTTCCACCATCTTCCCTGGGACAGATGTAAGGCTAACCGGCCTGTAGTTTCCTGGGTCCCCCCTCCTTCCTTTTTTAAAAATTGGTGTGACATCCGCTATCCTCCAGTCCTCCGGCACTGTGGCCGTTTGAAGAGAAAAGTTGCATATTACCGTTAAGAGATCTGCAATTTCATTTCTCAGTTCCCTAATAACCCTTGGGTGGATGCCATCTGGGCCCGGTGACTTGTTAATCCTCAATTTATCAATTAGTCCTAAAACCTCCTCTCTTTTAACCTGTATTTGATTTAATTCTTTAGTCAAGAGGGGCGGCTCAGGCAGCGGAATCCGCTCAAGGTCCTCTGTCGTGAAGACAGACGCAAAGAACTCGTTCAATTTCTCTGCAATGTCCAAGTCCTCCTTAACCTCCCCTTTTCCTCCCTCACCATCCAGAGGCCCAATTGGTTCTCTGGCAGGTTTTCTACTTCTAACATATTTAAAGAAGCTTTTATTATTACCCTTTATATTGCTAGCCATGCGTTCCTCAAAGTCTTTCTTTGCCTCCCTTATCATCTTTTTACATTTCTTTTGCCAGAGTTTGTGTTCCTTTTTATTTTCCTCATTTGGGGAGGATTTCCATTTACAGAAGGACCTCTCCTTGTGCTTTAGAGCCTCTCTAACTCCACTCGTTAACCATGCCGGTGTCCTCTTGGACTTAAATGAGCTCTTCTTTCTTTGTGGTATGCACTTGTGCTGGGCCTCTATTATTGTTGTTTTAAACAGGCTCCATGCACTCTGAAGAGATTGGATTCTTCTAACCCTCCCCTTCAGTTTCTCTCTAACTAGTTTCCTCATCTGAGGGAAGTTTGCCCTTCGAAAATCAAGGGTTTTTATGTCTGATTTGGTTGACACTCTTCCTCCGACATGCATGGCAAAGGTAATTGCAGCATGGTCACTGTTCCCCAGAGGCTCAGTGACATTCACATCCCTGACGAGGTCCTGAGTATCACACAATATTAGATCTAGAGTTGCCTGTTCTCGGGTGGGCTCCATGACAAGTTGCTCTAAGGCACAGTCATTCAGCAAGTCTAGAAACCCAGTTTCTCTTTCTTGCCCGGAGTTCGCATTGGCCCAGTCAATGTGGGGATAATTAAAGTCCCCCATGATTACTATCCTATCCCTCTTAGCCACCTCCATGATTTCTCTCCTCATTTCAAGGTCCCCCTCAAGTTTTTGATCTGGTGGACGATAGAATACTCCAACGATCACATCACTCTTTGGACCTGGTAGTTTAATCCACAGTGATTCTATGGCGGAGTCAGACCCTCTGTCAATCTCCATTCTGCTGGATTTTATGCCTTCTTTGACATAGATGGCCACTCCTCCTCCAACCCGCCCCTCTCTATCCCTTCTATAGAGTTTATAGCCTGGGATTGCTGTGTCCCACTGGTTCTCCACATTCCACCAGGTTTCTGTTATGGCTATTATATCAATGTTATCCCTAGCTGCCAGATGTTCAAGTTCTCCCATCTTTGCTCGGAGGCTTCGAGCATTGGCATAGAAGCACCTGTACAGTGGGTCCCGCAACAGCTGCTGCCTTGTTCTTCTCTCCCCACAGCTTTTATTTTCAGTAGACGAACTGTCACATTCCGCTATTCTGCCAGTGTTAATACTTGCTATGTCTTCTCTATGTGATTCTCTACCCTCTCCAACCTCATTCCCCGAGGATGAGGTGTTCCGAACCGGATGCCACACAGCTCCTGTCGGCTTTCCCCCAGTTATCAGTTTAAAAGCTGCTCTGCTGCCTTTTTGAGGTTGAGTGCCAGCAATCTGGTCCCATCATGATTCAAGTGCAACCCATCCCTCCTGAAGAGGTTTGGCTTGTCCCAAAATGTTCTCCAGTTCCTGACAAATCTAAAGCCCTCCTCTCGACACCATCGCCTCATCCACGCATTGAGGCTTCTGAGTTCTGCCTGCCTGGCGGGACCTGCACGAGGAACAGGTAGCACTTCTGAAAATGCTACCTTGGAAGCCCGGGACTTCAATCTTCTACCTAGCAACCTGAATTTGGCTTCCAAGACTGACCGCTTGGCCTTCCCGACATCATTGGTACCGACGTGTACCATGACCACTGGCTCCTTCCCAGTTCTCTCTAACAAGCTATCTATATTTCTGGTGATGTCTGCAACCTTTGCACCCGGCAGGCAAGTGACCATCCGGTTATCATGCTCCTCACAAATCCATCCCTCCGTATTTCTAATGATAGAATCCCCTAGCACAATGAGCTTCTCTCCTGCAGTCTGCTCATCAACATGTACCTGATCTTGTATCTCATCAATAGTGATGAGGGAGAGATCCTCCGGCGGAACCACTTCTTCCTCTATATGTGCCTCATGAGGTGTGCTGAGGGAAAGAGCTTCAAATTGATTGTGCAAGATGAGACTCTCTGAGCGATGCCTTGGCCTTCTACTCCTTTGAGTCACATTCCTCCACCCATCCACCTCCTGAGTTGGGGGAGTGACTTCCTCCTCTGAAGTGTGCCCTGTCTCTTCTTGGACCTGGATAGTCTCTTCTGCTCTGTCCTGGAACTGCTCAAGCTCCTTAATATGTTGCTGGTCCACTATGCGAGCCTCTAGCTGCTGGACCTTCTCTTCCAATAACATTTGGACATAACATTTAGTCATTCAAAGTTGGCAATTAACAAATCATTGCAAGGGATCTCAGGGGCACTTATTCATACTGGGATTCCCCATGTGGTGTAGTGAATAGAATGATGGACTAAGGCGCTGGAGATCAGAGTCTGAATCCCTATTTTGCCATGGAAACTCACTAGGGGAGCAGAGTTGGCAACACTCCTTAAATATCTCACTTACATTGAAAACCCTATTAAGGCTGCTATAGGTTGGTTGTGGCCAGGACTGCATTTGCACAATTAAGGCTAGTATGCAAGTTACTCCCGTTTCTTGAGAAACCAGCTCTGGCCATGGTGATACATGCCCTAGTGACATCCCAACTAGACCACTGTAATGCACTCTATGTGAGGCTACTGATGAAAATCCTCAGGAAACTTCAATGGGTCCAAAATGCAGCAGCCAGACTGCTGACCAGGGCGGGGTACAGAGATCACATTACACCCCTATTGAAGTAGCTCCACTGGCTACCAATCAGCTATCAGGCACAATTCAAAGCAATGACCTTAACCAACAAAGCCCTGTACAGCCTGGATCCTAGCTACTTCAAAGATCCGAATCTTACAGTATGAACTGACTCAGGTGTTAAGGTCATTAGGAGAGGCCTTTCTTTCCATCCCACCACCCTCACAGATATGTTTCATGGGGACCCATAAAAGGGGCTTCTCAGATGCTGTGCCCAGACTCTAGAACTCCCTCCCAATAGAGGCCAGGACTGCCCCATCTCTGATGTCTTTCCAGAAACAAAGACATTTCTCTTCCGGCAAGCTTTCCCTGAATGATAGTCTACTTATTATCTGTCTTTTATATGAATCTACAAGATCACATAGATTAGTGATGGCAAATCTTTTAGAGATCAAGTGCCCAAACTGTAACTCAAAACCCACTAATTTTTCGTAAAGTGCCAATACAGCTATTTAACCTAAATACAGGTGGCTGTGAAGGGGTGATGAAAGGGTTCTAAGTGCCACCTTTGGCACCCATGCCATAGATTTGCCAGCACTGATGTAGACTTTCTGTTTATAACTACTTATGGGTTTACATTGACACTATGTTTTCAATGTTAGTTTCCATCACTCATAACCTTACATGGAACTTTACTCCCCTTTAACTGATCACGTTCTCTTGTAGCTTTAATGTCATGTTGTCTATTAATTCTGTTAGATGTTCCTCAATTCCCTGTTCTCAATACTTGAACATGTCTTAATTGTACTGGACTTTATATTATCCTTCATTCTGTAAGCTGCCTTGGGTCCTTTTTCCAAGGAGAAAGGCAGGGTAAAAATACTCTAAAATAAATAGATAGATAGATATATAAATAAATAAATAAATTGATGGCACAGAACATAGACTATTTAAAATAATGTGACTGAGCTTTCTCTTGCTTTTGGAATCAAATGGGATGTCTTTTACCATATCATTACAATCTAAATGGAACCCTTGTAGAATTTAACATGTGCCAGGCTTTGATCCTATACCCATTTACCTGGGAGTAACTCCTATTTTATGCGGCTCTGCTTACTTTTGAGTAGATTAATAGGATTATGCTACCCACTGGCAAAATGAAGTCTCCTGTCCTGACTCCTAAAGGCCAAGAGATTCATTGTGGGTTTAGAGCTAATTTATCAGACATTTGACATGCCCTCCTGACCGCAATAAGTTGTCAGGTTGTAGATATAAGAAAATATCTGTAGCTAGAGATGAACATACACTAACAGAAAGTGGGAAAAGATGGGGAGCAAGACTTAAAGGTCATAAAATATTTGTGGCAATGTGACAAAATGCATGCAGTCTGACCTATTATGGCTGTAGGAATAAAATTACATATAGAGAGTGTGGCTCAATTGGAGATGATATTGCTGCAGCCCATAAATCGGAGCTCAATGACAAAAAGATCAGTGTGAGGTGAACATAGAAAAGTGTCCTTACTTCAGGAATTAGATTCAACCTCTTTTTTTGCAATGCACACATATATTTCATAAGCAGTACATCAATAAATGAGGTTAAGTCTGATTTTTAAGGTATAGTAGCTACACCAAGATTTCCAAATAACCCTTAGATGAGTATTAAAGCAAGCCAGATCCCCCACCCCAAGCCCATGGTATTAATTGTTACAACTGGAATATGGTTGATTCCAGTTTTTGAAACAGAGAGAAAGTGGAATAATGAACTGTATTCCCAATATGCATACATTTATCAACATAAAAAGGATTTAGATTCAGCATAAAGAACATAGTGAGTTTAGTGTTATTGGCACTTGAACTGAGGGCCATAGGTCAATATATAAGCAGCACATGTTGCTTTTTATCACCACCCAGAGCTGAACAGTAGCTAGATGGATGGTATATAAATAAATACATACATACAGAAATAAAATTTTGAGACTATATATTTCTTTTAATAAGGAAATGAGTGATAATTCCTTTTTAAGGATACAATTTATTACAGTTAATCATTAGCTTCTGGGATGAATGGAATAATTGCTACTTTCTCTACTGTCCAACACCCACGCCTTGAGAAATAAAACACTGAAGTAAAACAAAATCTAAAATAATGTACAACATTTGATAGGAGGATCCTAAATGCTTTTTAAAAGCATTAACACAGTTCTTCTATATTAGACATTAGCTAAAGGGGGGCATTCCCCACCCTTTTGAGAGGAATAATTTTGAGAGGTATTGAGATGACTGCTTCTTCCATCGGGGTTCTGTTAGGGCCAGAAGACATTGAGAAAGGTATTGCACTTATGAGAGTCACAGTATATCAACGAAAGGATAACATTTGTGTGAATGATTACTAGGTTTTGCTTTCTGTGTTTTTTCCTGCAATATATAATGCCAACATTGACAGATTTCCTTTTCTGAATACCTGGCTAGCGGTTTAAACAAAGCAAATGCCAGGTGAAGGAAATGTATATGCAAGTCCCAAGAACCAAGCTATTTTTTTCCAATTGTTTTCTTAGCATTAGCTCCAATAAAATGAATCATGGTGAGCAACATTTTTGCAAACCCCAATCATGTTCCACTCACATGAAAACTGATGTATGTTTTTAAAAAATGTTCACTGAGGTTTAGAATAGGAACAATGAGGGTTTCAGGCATATAATTTGTCATTCTGATTTTATGTAAGGCAGAACAGAAGAATATAAATGGATAGTGTGACAGGTGAAAAATAAAATTGCCAAGAAAAAGAGATGGATGCTGTTGCTACCCAACATGTACTTTATTACCAAAGAATTTCTTTGACATTTGAAACTTGACTTGTACACAGATTAAAGCACCTTGATTGGCACAGGCCAGTTTGCTCTTCTTTATACTTGAGACAGAGCTCCATATAAAATTGCCATGGTTGTTCTTCTGATCGTAATGGGATTATCACGAGGTTAATTGGCCTTCCCAAAGCTTCCAGGGATCGTTCCAAAGGTTCCTTTTAAAAATAGCTGTAGAGATGGAGACCATATGGGTCTCCTCCTACATAAATGTATGATTCATACTCCAGGAGACAGAAGCTAGTAGGATATTTCTGGAGACGTGAAATGAGATATGGAATTTTCTTATTTTGTTTACCAAGTGGCACTTGATGGTATGTTCATTGTGTGCAAGAAACTGTGTTCTTGAACAAATGATAAATGACCAAGTTCGTTCGCCTTGCCTTTAGAGAAAAAGAAAAATCCCAAGATTGCTCCATTACACCTCACTCCTGGGTACAGTACATCATTAATTTTGTCCGGTTATTTTTATATAGCTCTTGTATATATATATGTTCTTTGGGAAAGCTTGGGTGAGGGAGATATATGAATTCCAGAAGTAATACACCAAAATACAACATGACAGAAGAAGAATAAGTTTTTATAAGAACAAAGAACTGGACTGTAGGTTCACACATTTTTATTGACAGACAAGATAATTTGAAATATTAAAATTATAAATTGTTTTGCAGCTCATTTTTTTCTACAAAACACTAACACCAAAGGCTGGTCAAATATATACAAATATCATCCATAAATCAATAATTCAGTAGAAGAGCTGATCTAGGAAAGATTGCTTATAAATCAACCCATATTCTTCAGAGCTTTCCTAAATTGTTGTTGTTGTTTTAATGATTTTCAGGATCTTATAAAAGTAGGCAGGAATAAATACTTTTTGGAAACCTTTTTGATGTGTCATCAGTTCATCTGCTCCACTTTTCTCTCTCTCACAAAGGCTCTGCTCTCTGAGCTCTCTGCTGAGCAGAGCAGCTTTGGTCCAACCAGCTGGAATCTCGCAAGACAGCCTGAAGTCTCATGGGGGGGGGTTGAGGTTGAGAGCAGGCTTCATAAGCCCTCCCTGCTGCAGGCTTCAAGGACCTGAAGGGGGATGAGTTCTGCTGAGCTGTGCTGAACTTTCATTTTCAGCCATGCAGTTGGCAGATTGGTGCATGGTGCATGACACTGCAACAGTTCGGGAGTCAGGGGCTTGCTTGCATTGTGCAGCTCCAACTCAGCTAATCAAGGGATAGGGAGTAGAGATGTGCACGACCAGGAAAAATTACGTTTTGAGTTCTTGTGTGTCAGAGCTGGCCCGTTTCGGCTCGTTTCCATTTGTCGCGAAATTTTTCAAAAATTTGTCGTTTCGTTTGTTGTTTTTTGTCTGTCTAGTTAGTACTGGTTTTGGGGGGGTAGCCCCTCTCTGGGGTGGGTGCCTCCTCTGGCCCGCTATGAAGGGAAAGCGGGCTCCTGGAGGCACCTCTCTGGGGTTGGTGCCTCCTCTGGCCTGCTACAAAATGGTATGCATAGCCAATTGGATATGCATACCAAGTTGCAGTGGCAAGCAGAGGCACCTCTCTTTCGGGTGCCTCTGTGACTCACTGCCTGGCATACGGTGCACTTGGGCTGGGGCTGGGGAACAAAGTGAGAGAGGACCCCTATGGGCGCCCTCTGG